>OX246753.1:5615478-6865478 GCA_945910035.1 Brachypalpus laphriformis | reverse complement strand
AGGATTGTGGTCAATTGTGTAAGCCTCTGTGAAATCCCATCTGTTGTTCTGTGTGTTATGAAAAGGCTGAGGATTTAAATAGTAATTAGTGCCGCTATTCGAAGATTGTTTTTCATTTTGAATTAGTTAGATTGGGTTTTGCAACAAAGTAATTAAAACTATAGAAATAACGTTTTCGTAAAAAGCTGGGCTTGATCATTTGGCCTTAGTCCGAGTCCAAAAACACAAAATTGCTTTTATGCAAAGGGTAAATAGTAGGTATATTCCATTTACACATTTGCACCATATGTTGGATTCTGAACAGTTCACAAATATCATATCCGCACATACTCGTACATATATGAGTATGTACAACGTTATTATCTGTGAGAAGGGTGTATTACACACTCAAGGTCTATTGTGCCCCTATTAATGGCTCGGACAGGTTTGTTCCCCTCAAATTAGATTGAGAATCGTGCACTCTAACTTGGTTTCTGCGAAAATAGACCACCCTTATGGTACTCTGAAAGTGCTGCCCAAAAAAACTTTAGAATGTGTTCCGGAGTCTCACTGGACTCATTGTAGAATCTGTAGAGTCCTTCTTCTGCTATAACTAGTTTCCTTGGTAGTTTCTTTGCTTGCCTCATACCTTGAGTGTCAATCTAGCTACTGGTTCTGTTTGCTCTCTCTATTTTTCTGAATTCTTCTTTTAAAGTATGGTTCTTTATTCTGCAGGACATACATATAAATGGTTTTTCTGCTTTCTCCAAGGATGGAGAACGTTTGGTTGGTATCCCAGCAAAACGTCAAGCCATTACGAACTCTGCAATTACATTTTATGGCACAAAACGTTTGATTGGTCGCGGCTTTGAGAAAGATTTGAAAAATTTGTCATCTAAAGTTGTTAAAGCTTCAAATGGTGATGCCTGTGTCCAAAGCTCCGTTGAAAAAGTATACTCACCGTCACAAATTGCCGCTTTCGTTCTTATGAAAATGAAGGAGACTGCTGAGGTTTATCTGCGTACAAATGTAAAGAATACCGTTATTACTGTATCAGCTTATTTCAATGATTCTCAACATCAAGTCACTAAAGACGCAGGTCAAATTGCTGGTTTGAATGATCTTCGAGTAATCAATGAACCAACTGCTAATGCTTTTACTCATGCAATAGAATATTCGGGAAGACTTGGGGACCAAACCCCAAAATCATGCTTTGGATGTACACAGCTATAGTAAGGCCAATACTAACGTATGGCAGCCTTGTATGGTGGCAAGCAGCCAGCAAAATAAACAACCTAGCTGCTATCACTAGCGTGCATCGCCACAACCAGTGCGATGAGAACGACACCTGCAGCAGGACTCGAGGCCATTCTCAATCTGCTTCCGCTAGACATCTTTATACAAGTAGCGCCGGCTCTTAGTGCCGTAAGAATTAGCCAAACAGATAGCTGGAAACCAAATGCAATCGGTCACACCACGATCCTGCAGAGATATCTAGGCAGTGTATCTAATACAGACTACTTAACGCCTTGCCTAGACAGAATGACAGAATGCCTAACGAGCGATCCTTAGCTGTATACACCGACGGATTCAAAATGGAAATAGGTGTAGGCGCAGGCATCTTCTCTGAAACGCTTGGTCTCTCCATGTCAGCCCAGCTTCCAAACTACAGTAGCGTTTTCCAGGCGGAGGTCCTAGCAGTTACAATAGCAGCTCGTGAGAATACGATGAGGGCAATACCACGAGAGGATATCACATTTTTCATCGACAGCCAGGCGGCGATAAAAGCAATATCTGCTATAGAAATAAAATCGAAGCTTGTGAAGTGTTGTAAAGAAGAACTCAAGGTTCTTGAATCACAGTACGATGTAAAGCTCTGCTGGGTCCCTGGTCATAAAGGCATACCAGGGAATGAGAAAGCCGATGAACTGGCTAGAGGAGGGTCAGCACTAAACTCGGACCAATCCGACCCTTGGTGTACATCCCGCCTTGCGCCCTGAAGCTCGAAGCAGGAAACAAAGCCCTATCGGGGGCTAACAAGACGTGGACCTCTTTAGATACTTGTGTCACCACGAGGAAGCTGTGGCCTGCATTTGGCAGAGAAAGAATCAATAGACTTATACAGACGCATAGAAAATCCCTCTTTACTCTAATAGGAGTCATTACGGGGCATAATACCATGCGGTACCACATGAAAAAACTACGTGTGACGAACGAAGACCTTTGTAGAGGCTGCGGCGACGAGGAGGCTCAGGAGGACACCGCCCACTTTCTCTGTCATTGCCCAGGCCTCTATCATTTGAGAAATAAGATCCTTGGACAACACTTCTTTGAGGATCTAGAAGAGTTGTCCAACAGACCAATAAATGACATCGCAAACTTCATCAAATCCTCTGGATGGTTTGTATCTCGGGCACAGTAAGTACTAAGCGCTTTCTTTATGATATTTACAAAGACGGTATTTTTCCACGAGGAAGGGATTCTCTATTCTATCCCCTTTCCCCCCATGGGTATCACAGGGGGTCTATATTGACCTGAGTGTGGTGTGGAGGTTTTCTATCCCCCTACACCAGCCCACTTACCTAACCTAACCTAATGTTTTGGCCTACAGCATGGACAAAACTGAAGATGAAATTATAGCTATCTATAATCTGGGTGGTGGAACCTTCGATATTTCGATTTTGGAAATTTAAAAAGGCATCTTTGAAGTTAAGTCAACCAATGGTGACACCCTTGGTGGTGAAGATTTCTACAATGTTATTGTTAACTTTTTGGTAGCTGAATTCAAGAGAGACAGTGGTTTTGATATTACAAAGGACTCTATTGATATTGCTAAGAAAGCTGCAGAAAAAGCTAAAATCGAACTACCATCGTCCCAAGAAACCGACATCAATCTGCCATATCTAACTATGTAGTAAGTAAGTAGTAAGTAATTTGTGATTTTTATTTAACAAAAGATTGGTCTGTTACAATAATTCACAGTAAATGACATTGGCAATTGCCGTCAGCCGAAAAAAAGAGAGAATTCTAATTCATATTTATAATTAAAAACAAATTTTGCAATAAAATAAAAAATACAGTTTTGGTTTTGGTTTTACGAATATATCTAAAAAGCTTCGTTTATTATTTGTTGACGATATTTTGATGCAGATCTGATATAGTTGGCTAACAGATTCCAGTCTTGACCATTTAATTGCGCGATTACTTCATTTTCTGCAAGTGTATTTTTACCCAAATAGACTCGCCTAATCTCCTTTAATACGGGACATATTCCAATAAAGTGGAGAACGTCTTCTTTCGCACCAAGGTTGCATATAGTGCATTCCTCATTCCCATCGCTTACGTAGGGCATAAAGTTTAGTCGAAGAAGTTCGCCCCTGGCCTTGAAGATGGTGGAAATTGTATTTAGGCTGTTGCGATCGTGGAAATAATTTCTATCCCCCAGATCATGATCGAGTAAACGATAAGTTATTCTCGTCTCGCTAAGCTGCGCTTTCACTCTGAATGCCGCTCGTGTGGAATCTTCAATATTCATCAACAGCTCCTGTAGGCTACGCTTCCATGTTTCCGTGCTATTTTCATCTATGGGGAGATTGTATTCCCTGCTTAGCCTAGACCATTCGCCGAAAAATTGCTGTTTTCGGTGTATCAGGAGTTTTACGATAATATGGGGAAGGCGATGGCGGGGGAGCTCCATAACTTTTAGAATGTAAAGGAAGTGCAACCTTAAGGTAAAGACATATAAAGGAGGTAAGCCTGTTTCCAGATACAGCATGTAATTCGGAGTATTTTCCGGCAACCTGAAAATCTTTTTTAGAAAGTATATAAGCAAACCTTCTACTTCCTCATACTGAGAGATACCCCAAACTTGGGCAGCGTAGCACATGATCGATCTCATAGTTGCTTCAAAAATTTTGAATTTGGTGCTTGGCGGTACGTCTTTTTTTCCGAGGATGCCTTTCCAGCTACAATTCATTGCCCTTTTCGCTTCTTTGAGCTTCTCTCTCAGATGTGTTTTGAACGACATTTGGGGGGTAATAATTACCCCAAGGTACTTATATTCCTTCACAACTTCGAGTACTTCATTTTGCCAGGTCCATTTTTCCAGCCTTGAATACCGTCCAGTACCATTTCGAAACACCATTATTTTTGACTTATTGGTATTCACTGAGAGATTCCATAAGCTGCAATATTGTTGTAGCTTGTAAATCATCATTTGTAGCATTGTTGTGGATTCTGCCAGAATGACAATATCATCCGCGTACAACAAAACCTTTATATGAACTCCACCAAACACTAGTCCTCCTGGAAGAAACGTTGTGAGGTCATCCAAAAATGGTATTGAAACACTAGGAGGAATCTTTACCAGGATAATCACCAGAAATACGGCAACCCATTTGGGTTAAAAAAAAAAAAAAAATAAAAATAAAAATCAGTTATCATCTCTCGATAACTTTTGCTTTGACAGGTGCCGATTTGCCTCTCTCATTTGGGAAGACGCGTGGCCCGGTGACGCCGCCTGACTAAAACCCAGAGGGGGGAGATAGAATAGAGGATCCCTTCCTAGTGAAAAATAAAAATAAACGGCTTATGCACAACTTCTCGTTGCCATAGCCCCTACAACAGCAACATAGTGTTATGCCACATAATGACTCCTATGAGAGTAGAGAGGGATTTTCTATCCCTCTGCTTAAGTCTATTAGTTCTTGCTCAGTCGAATGTAGGCCATAGCTTCCTCGTAGTGATGTAAGTATCTAGAGAGATCCACTTGTTGTTTTTCCCTGCTTCGAGTTTGAGTGCCCAAGGCGGGATGTAGACTGAGGGGTCGGACTGGTCCGAGTTTATTGCTGAGCTTCCTCTACCCAGTTCGTCGGCTTTCTCATTCTTTGGTATACCTTCATGTCCAGGAACGCAACAGAGCTTTCTTTGTTCTTTGTTTCAAGAATTTTGAGCTCTTCTCTCCAACACTTCACAGGCGTCAATTTTACTTCTGGATGGATGAGTTGGGGTTAGCAGCATCTAGTTTTCTAGAGTTGTGCAACACAGTGTTCTTGTCAGCGCGTTTGGATAATCTGGAGTACTTGGGGGCTTTCCTGGAGTCGAGGAGAGTCGTTACGTTTAAAGAACCTATGACGTCCTACTTTGATAGTGGAACCAAAATCGACGCTATTATTGTCATACAGTGTTGATACTTTCATTCCGAACAGAGCTTCAGAATGTTAGATTGTAGAAGCCATCCTTGTTAAAAGGTCAGACTTATTCGAGGACTGCAAGTAAAACGAAAGAAAATTTCTGGTAATTATTCAGTTATTCTAAATATATAAGCAGCTCATACCTAAGAAAGGATTTTTTCACGAGAGCGTATAGTTATAGAAACATGCATCAGTGTCCGTGAGCCTTCCCAGTCCGCTAAAAAATCACTGGGTTACTCTGAAACTCGGTTGAATTTTGACGTTGTAATTGATTCGGTAAAAAGTCCTGCATTGGCCCAATAATACGTCTTTGTAGCTCTCTTTACTGTACAATAAGATATTCCTCACTGTAAAAATCCGTACTATGTCAATCCTTTAAATACGAACCAAAGTTCTACATATGCAAGAGATAAAGTAATTGGTAATATATCCTCAAAGCTGATTTAAGCCCCAGCAGCGAATAGAAACTAATTGGCACCCGAGCATAAAAGTGAAATAATAGATAGCCATTTAAAACTTTTTTTTAAAGATATAGGCTTGCTCCCCACATATTGACGTATGCTGTACCCATATCATGTGTGATTTCATGCTATGCAGGACGTGCAGGATATACTTACTGATTTTGACCATGATGAGTTGTCTACACACTTTTTCTTTTCCGTATCTTCCTCGAAAATGGTCACTGAAATGAAAATTCGTAGACATTTAAGGCTCTTATCATCTCCTTGCCACAACATTAAATCCCTTCCATTCACATGAATAGGTAACAAATCCAATTAAACCCGTTGGATTAATACTTCACATCTCGAACGCCATAGTGGATTAAGGACATTTTCCTTTCGGACTGGGGGAACAACACAAGGCTTTAATGAGAAATTCCATCCAAAAGTAGTCTCGTATGTCGCCCATCGTTGGTCGCTTAAGTAAGCAATTCAGAAAAAGAAGAGAAAAACATAAAAACAAACGAATACGATGACGACGAGGACGAAATGTGACTGCAAAAGCAACCAACAGCTCGTAAAAAGGACATGAATCACGCAAATAGGGGAACTGAGGGCAAACTTCTGCCATGGAATGGAATCTCTTAAAAAATGCCACCCGGAATGAGAAAAGTTGGAAACAAAGAAAAAAGATATTCATTCACCGCCAGGCATGTAACATTAATAGCTGCAATAATTCCGAACACGTTTATATGATAAAATGTGGAATTTTATTGAAACCAAGAGCATACGAGTATGATGTGTACTTTCATTGTTCCTCAAAGGAGCAGTACCCCACACGCACCCAAAGTGGAGCTTTAATTTGACCCAGATTGACGAAATAACATCTTCATACGAGCAAGTGCAAATTGTGAGGCAAACAAATGAAAAGCGCATGCAAAACTCCTGGGCTCGGCCTTTTAATTAAAATTTTTGCAAATGCAGTCGCAAAAGTTTTCCAAAAGAGTGGATGACACTCCACTTGGGCTGAGTGCCCAGGTCAAAGTTTTAATTTGTGGTAACTGAGAGAAGATTGCATTTCCATAGTCTGAAAAAGATCCCAGTTTTGTTGGTACTTTTCGTAGTAAGCCGGATTATGAAGCAGATAAACAAGCAAATTAATTAGTCCTTAGTACACTGCACACTGGTTATGCTTATGCTTAACCTGGGCGATTCCAGTTAAATGGTTCATAAGAGAGAATTAGGCTCTCTGAAATGATCCTTGAATGAAGGCGACAGACCATGAGAAAAATGTCATTTGTCGGAGTGCATCAGAGTATGCCTAGAAGTGCCATCATTTATGAGGGGGATTAACTGCTGGAGGTTGCCCCAGCAATTTGGGCGGTTCGTTCATCTTTTATTCCAATCGATTAAATCTGTATTTGTTGTGAATTTAAATTGAGGTAGATGCAATCTTTTTGGATTGACGTTGACATAAGGAATGAAAGTCGTCCCATACAAGATTGTGCTGTTTATTCAAAGAAAGATACACACACACTGTCTTGGAGATTGTGGTTATTGTGGGAGGGGAAATTAAAATGATTTGCAATTCGCTGTAAGATTGCAGGGAATTTATTTTAAAGGAAGGAGGAAAATAACTACCGTCGATTTCTCGGGAATATTTTAGCAATGCACTGTCCGAAATGCCACTAAAGGACGATCTGATGTATTTACAGATATAAAATTAAAAATTCAATTATTTGTAAGTTATAGTAAGTATCTATAAAATAATTCTTATTCTACGATTGAGTAAATACATTAAGTATGAATCGCAAGGCGAACATCTGCCATGTGCTCACGCTCCAACAGAGAAAAGTGACGACTTTAGGAAGAAAAGCTCCTATGAACTCCTAGATAGGAAAAACAAGGAATATCTTAAGTACGGGAAAAAAATCCTTCTTTGAGATTTCGATAGCCAAATTGAGAGAGAGAAACTATATCCTACCAACACTTTTAGAAACGAATTCAAGCTAACTGACATTGCGACGGGACGTTGATAACTTGAACTGGCTGTCATTTGATCAACATTCTAGAAACCAGATTGATTGACAATGTTATTTCGGACATCTGCACTTTTCAATGTGAAAAGATTGATTTGGATTAGTACCTTACCAAGAACCTTGTACATCGTGTGTCTCTTAATGTCTCGAGAAGTCTACTGCCGCCAGCATCAATGGAAAATTGCGAGCAAGCTGTGTGTCAACTTGCTATATGCATCCAAGACAACATTTATTTCTTCTGGAATTCAACTTCTTGCATTTATTCAAATACAAATATTTGGCGCAACAGCTCTTTAAAGTGCCAGGGCCTAGCTTCTCGCAACCACTCATGTTGTGTGCGTTATATTTTTCATACGAATGGAAGGGACCTACAGTTTAATGCCGACTCCGAACGGCGATTTAAGAAGCTTTTTCGTGACAACAATACTCTCGGATGTTTGTCAGACGCTCGCGAGAGGTGGGACCGTGAAAAAACTTTTTGGTGTTTTCTGGGATTAGAACTTGGAACCTCATGCGTAGTGATCCGACACACTAACCACTTACGCCACGGCGCCGATTAGTTATTTAAAAGTAATAATAATAGTAATAACTTCTTCACGTTCTTCTCGATTAAAATTGCACAACTGAGTTCCTACCTCACGCTTATTGCAGACTTGCCATGTTATTACATTATTTGCATGGGTCAAAAACCAAGGATGGAGGTGGTGCAGGTCTTTTCTCTGAGAGGCTTAATCTTAAGCTCTCCTTCCATTTTCCAAATCATTGTAGCATGTTCTAGGCGGAAATAATGGCGATCAAAGAAGACTTATCTTGGTTTAAGAAAAACGCCAGAGATGTTCGCGTCTTTTCAAACATCCAAGCAGCAATTAAATTCCTGGAATCGACCTCTTTCAATTCCTTAGTAGCTCTAGACTGCCGATCGTCTCTTGCGGAGATGGATGACCAGTTCAATATTCACCTATGTTGGGTGCCAGGGCATAGGTTCATTCCAGGGAATCGTAAGGCCGATGAACCCACCAGAATAGGAAGAACTATACCCATCCTGCCGGATAAAGGCACCTTACGTATACCAATCGCTACTCGTAAACTTTAATTTAAGCTGGATGCTGTCGAGGGTACAAATTTTAAGCAGACAAATGGATCAAAATGTATAGCTGCAAAATAGATTTGGTTGAGCTGGATCTAAAACGTTCTAAGAATTTGATTTTTCTTAAAAGATTACATATCGGCGCTACAATAGGTGTCATCACTAGACACTGTCACTAGAATAGGCAAGCATGCTACATGGCTAGGCCTTTTTGCGAACGACTTTTGTAGAAGCTGCATGGATGAAGAAGAAGAAGAAACCATTCCTTATCTTTTTTGTTTCTGCCCAGCTCTCTCCCGTAGAATGAAGCTTCACTTAGAAGCCCCTTATTACAACGATTTGGGCGACCTGATAAATATCGGTAATAAGAGGCTCTTACGCTTCATAAGAAGCTCAAAGAGGTTTTAGCGAATAGGTAGAGAGATTTTTTCCCATGATCCGCGTGGTATCAGAATGGATCTATTATTGGTGTAAGTGTGTTGGCGATTCTCAGCTGACAGCCACTTCAACATAACCTAACCTAACCTACATTATTTATAAAAGTCAAGGAGATACCAGATGTGGATGATATTTTGTTGCCAATGTTTTGTTTATACTTATCGAATACATTTCTGTTTTGACTTTGCATTTTAATACTTATTTATTCAAAATGGTGTACATACATTCACTTTAAAATTATTAGGAAGTAGGTAGTTGGGATAAGGATATGCTTTCAAATGTGCCGTTATGTGAATATAGAAATTATAGCTGCAAAAGTATTTCACATCCTAATCTGGGAACACGGATCTAATAAAATTGTCGAGAAGAATGTAATCTAGTCGCAAAAAGTGTAAATTCATTTCTGGATCCAGACAATTGATCCTGATCAAAAGCAGACAAATGATCTCTCTGGATCATGGGTGATAATAAAATGCGGCTATTTCGTTTTTATAGTTTCTAAGAAGATAAGATAAGATAACACCAACTTTTAGACTAATAATATACACAGAATGACTGCAAAAAAAAAAAAAAACAAAAAACTATATAAAAAACCTAGTAAATGATAAGTATTATATGGTATAATATGTGAAAAATACACTTTAATTAACCCTTTTACCTAATCATTTGCTACTTCAACAACATCTTACTTATCATTACATATGAAGGTACGTCTGTACTCTTTTGTCAAATCTCATTATCAGTATACCCTCACACTTGGGATTATTCATATGTGTGGCCTTGTAAGCAAACCAATCTCGCATTTCACCTTGTAACCACTTATACCGAAGATAAGATCATCTAAAATATAAAAGCCACAATCATACATGAGTTTTAACCAGTCAAGTTCGGAAGACATTACTATTGAGAACCTCCATAGTTGACTATAAAAATGTCTAATAAAGCGATTAATACGGAAACATCATTTGACGCGGACAAAAATATATGGAGAGGACCCAAGGAGAATTTTACATACGGCCCAGATGTTTCCTTGGGGCAATCGGTCTTGGAAACACTGCTTAAGAATCCGAAACATATAGCTCAGGTAGGAACTGGTAGTGCAACTGAATAGAACTGTAGACATGATCCTTTGCAGATCTGTGACAACAGCGGGCGACAATATACTAATGAGGATATTGCAACAATGAGTATTCGTGTGGCGCAACATCTGGAGGATATGGGCATGCAGCAGGAATATGTTGTTGGAATTTGTGCTTCAAATACAGATTTTCTGGCGCCTTTAGTATTTGGGGCCCTTCTGTGTGGAACGACTTTGAGCACTTTAGATCCTTCATTCGATAAGGGTGAGTTAGACGGTCTATTACTCTCCGATGTTGACTGTTTGTTTTAAATAGATGGCATTCTAAATATTTTTTCGATTACTAAGCCGAAGTTGATGTTTTGTGACGGAAAAGTGTACGATACAGTAAAGACTGCCATGGCGGAGGCCAACTTGGATACCCGCATCTACACAATGAAAGATCATCTGGAAGGTGTTAATCAAATTGGTGACCTCCTCGCCTCAACTGGAAAGGAAAAATTCTTCAAGGTGAAGCCATTAAAATTAGGCAGCAGTCAAACAGGAGCCATTCTATGTTCCTCAGGAACAACGGGTCCCTCTAAAGGAGTCTGCATATCCCATGAAAGTTTACTGAATTATAAAGTTTTGTAAGTATTGTTCAGTGACCCCTACATCACTAAATGAGATTAAATAACCCCAGCAACCTATCACCAGATGACAAGCTATTGTGTTTTAGCACGATATACTGGGCTTCAGGTCTTCTATCTTTGCTTCACGGAACTATTTGTGGCTGCACTAGAGTCACGATAGATCAGCCGTACTCCACCGAACTATTTTTCAGAATGGTGGAAGCCTACAAAGTCAACATTGCCTTCACTCCTCCATCACAGATGGCCATGACAATCCGGTCACCGAGTTTCAAGAAGGGGAATCTATCGTCTTTGGAAATGTACCTTTGTGGTGGGAGTGTTGTCCCATTTGCTGTCATCCAAGCCTTTGTAGAACAGGTTAGAAGTTGTAAAATCATAGTTGCCTATGGCATGACTGAAATCTTTGGATGTTGTTCCTGTGGAGTTCCCACTAAACCCGGTTCTAATGGACAGATAAGGTCAAACTTTGAGGTGAAAATTATCGATGATTCTGGAAAGCTACTGGGAATTTCTGAAAAAGGAGAAATTTGCATCAAGACTCCATTCAAATGGTCTGGTTACTACAACAATCCGGAGGCATCGAAAACAATATATGAGAATGGAGAATGGATTCACTCCGGTGATATTGGCTATATTGATGAGCAGGGAGATTTATTTATTGTTGATCGTAAGAAGGATATTTTGAAGTTCAACAACTTTCATTTCTTCCCGACGGAGATCGAGGAAGTGATCGCACAGATACCGGATGTGGTAGAAGTATGCGTTTGTGGAATTCCAGATATAATTTCAAGTTTTTTACCAGCTGCAGCAGTAGTTAAAATTCCAAATAGCAAGTTGACAGAGGAGGACGTTGCTAAGTACGTGGCTAAGAAAATGGCCCACTTCAAGCACCTGCGTGGAGGAGTTTATTTCATGGATTCCATACCAAAAACCGCTTCGGGAAAAAATATTCGTGCTAAAGCTACTCAATTGCTTCAGGAGTTTCGAGATAAGAGAAGCTGATGCAATCGATCGGAGCGGGTTGTCTACGATTACTATTTTTTTTTTTTTTGTTTTATTAAAAAGTTAAAACCTGTAAACATTTCAAGCAAACTAGTGAGCAATTTACATATGATCACATTAAAGTACTATGTTTAAATGTACATAAATATGTAATATACATACATAAAATCAAAGGATTTTCAAGTGCATTTTTTAATTAGATGGAAACTATCCAGGGTATATGGTATATAATTACAAAGTTAATCGCATAATTTGTGTGGTTTAACACGCTTGGGTCTTCAGGTCTGCCCAGTGGTATCATTTAGCCTTGCTGGTTCCTGGTTGATGTGGTGTCTCAGCTTTATGAAGTGCGTCCTCGCGTATTTGGGAATTGTCTCAACTACGGCGCGCGTCTAGTTTAAGGTCGCGTTGTAAGTCCGTATTCCTCACATACACCTACCATAGTGCTCTGACAATGTGTCTAACGACTTTGTTTTGGAACCTTTGTTATGTTAGTATTTCCGGGGAATTTTTCCTCGAGAATTCTATTTTTCTTGAGAATTCCTATTCTGAATCAACGGGGAAATAATTTTCACTTCGAATCCGGGAGAACGAATTTCTCCAGTTTCGAAATTAACTGTTTAGGAGAATTAAGTGTAATTTTCCGAATTCTGTCAAAAGAATAAAAAGTAAGTTTCTTCACTGCATTTTTTAGCAATTTTGTTAACAAGGAAATGGGGAATATCCACATTTTCACTATCTTCTACCAATTTTCGTTTTTGGTTGGAAGAGCATAAGCCAAAAGTTTGGAAAAGTTGTAGTCAGCATTTTGCCCAACGCCGGTGTCGGTTTTATTTTTAAGATTTATGGCTGCTTTCTGGCGTACATATTTTTTTTATCGGCCCACACCTTTTTCCACTCACCTTTTTTTTTTGGTGGCGGCCCTGCTGAGTTCAGTTCTACTACTGCCCTCTTCGAAAGCGTATCACTTCTTCCTTGCTTTCTCTATGAAAGCCGCACGAAGTGACGCTATGAGCTTCCATAAAATTTATCAAAATCTTCGCTTGCTCCTTGTTGACAGTTTTCGTCCTTAACATTTAAAATTAATTACTTACTTACTTAGGTGGCGCTACAGTCCGGGGTGGACCTGGGCCTCAACCAACAAACCTCTTCAGCCATCACGGTTACGAGCCAGCTGCCTCTAGTTGCACACGTCAAGTTGGTTGAGGTCCTCGTCCACTTGTTTGCGCCACCTAAAGTGAGGTCGTCCTCTACTGCGCCGTCCATCCGGCTAAGTCGATGTCCTTATATAGGCCGTATAGCTTGGCATTGTACCTTCTCCCCCACTCGCCGTCTATGCAGACTATGCAAAATAACTAAGGGCATCCCCATCCGATTTTGACAAAGCCCATATCTCTGCGCCATACAGCAGGACTGGGATGATTAGTGTCTTATAAAGAGTTACCTTAGAAGTTCGAGATAGGGCTTTGTTACTCAATTGCCTTCTTTGCCCATGGAACTAGCGATTGGCAAGAATAATTCTTCGTTTGATCTCCCCACTGATGTCCTTTGCTACCCCAAAATTACATCAGTCTATTGTGACGTTCTGTCCAAGATGCCGATTTTGGGAGTCCTTTTGTACACAGCATATATTTTGTTTTGTTTTCATTGACCGCTAAACCCATCTTTGTAAATTAATTAGGAATATATTTTATTTGAGCAAATTTATCGCTTGGATTGTTGGAGAAAAAATTTTGAGAAATGCGATTGCATTCCGCTGAGTCTTAGACGTTAGCGATACCTACTTTTCTCGTACGGATTTTTTTCTCTTTTTCAAAGTTTGTTTAGGATAGGAGGAAAGTGAAAAAGGAAAAATTTCCCTCTGTCATATTATACAGAATAGGAGAGTAGAGAAAAGTGAACAAATTCTCGCGGAATTTCTATTCATGATTGGGCTGCGTATTTCCATATCGGTTTCAGTATCTGTTTGCATACTAAATGTTTGTTATATATTGATTGATGTGATTTTCTATCAATGAGCTTTCTTAATTTGATCACTAATAGTGATAATCCTATATTTGTTAGTGCCTTGATTCGGGGCTTAGATTAGGTTAGGTTGGCTGTCTGCACAGAGTGCAGACACACTTAGACTAGTAGAGGCCCTTTGTGATACCATCGCCGAAGTCTTCAAGGAAGGGGGCCCTAGATGGAGCATTCTATTATGTGACAGGCTGGACAAGTGAAAGGATGGTTTCCTGCCCCTACTCGTCCCCACAGCTCCTACGGCTTTCTGAGCATCGAACTGAGGCATGAACACTAGTCAGTATTCATATTGTAATAATTAAGTTCACTAGGTTATTTAAGAAGAAAACCACTTTTATAACTTCATGTAGTTCCACGATGGCAGGCGTTGATACCTTATGTCAAAGTATTCCCAAACAGCAGCATGTACCTCTTCATTGGACGAAAATTGCTTTCGATTGAGCTCTCTATTCAGGTTCAGAAAGAGAGAGTATTCCCTCGGGTCAATGAACAATAGGGTGGATATGTGAACACTTTGAAGCCACAAACCTTTAATACTTCCAGGGGAAAGCGCGGCATGTGAACTAGTGTATTGTTGTGCAAAAAGAAAATATTGCGTTGGATGAGTGCAGACTTTGCCTAAAGGATGTTTTCAAACAGATTGTGCTTGTGGTTTTATGCGTCAAATAAATCAATCAATAATATTATCTTCTAGAATGGCAGTTCAAACCTTAGCGTAAAGACTCAAGCTGGAGCATCGAAAAGCGGTGATAGCAGATGTAATTGAAAAATCTCTTGAAGAAAAAACGATTTGTTCAAGCGTGTTTCTTTGACAAGGTGAACATATGACAAGTTCTATCTGAGGACTATATATATAATATTTTGAAGACTTATCTTACGACCAGACTATTCCGCGTCAGACACGGAAATGAATATTCAGATTTTAAGGAGATAATGGCAGGAGTACAGCAAGGAAGCGTCCTTGGCGTCCAATTTATATATATTTCTTTTATAACTTGCGTGCACTCAAGGGGTTATGAATGCCCTTATATGTTTTTACGGGTGCTGGAAAGGGCATTGGAAAGGATAAATAGGTAGAGAGGGAAAGCTTTGGTGTAGTAATTTGAAGCTTAGTTGCTTAAGCTTTAGAGGGCGTTCCTCTGATATGATATACCGCAAGTAGATGTCACTACATTAGCTACTTTTGCCGACGACACTATTATTCTAGCAGTAGGCAAAACTATCGAAGAGACTACCGAAGAATTGCAGAAAGCATTGGACAAAGTAAATGAATTGACAAAGAATTGGCGAATCGCAATGAAAGCAGATCCGCTCATTTGAATTTTATAAAAAAAAATTCATAATTTGTCGATTTTTTCAAACTCAGTTCGAATTCTGAATGAGACTAATTATCTTGTGTAAGCAATAAAAGCAACGAAAGGCATACCAGAGAAGTGAACCTTTCATATGCGAACAATGTATATTGCTAGGTCAACAATAATTCATTGTTTAGTTTAGTTTAGTTTATTTAATCTACAATTTTCACAATCAGGTTTTTCAAAAATGAATACAATTCATTTAATTCAATTACATAAATTGCGAACGTTGCAAACACACATGAACTCTGATGTTCATTTTGCTGCTCTCCATCTACTTGGAAACGCAGATAGGTCAAAGACGCGCAGAAGTCTATGTAAGCTGTGAACATCCTTTGTATGTAAACAACACATTATACACGAAAAATCCTGCTGATGAGATCATCGATACAAACGGAGGATAAAGCGTAGTTACAGGATCGTTATGACGATGAAAGCGACGAGAAGTAATTTGAGATTATTATTGGTTGTAAGAGGAGGACGTAGAAGCTAAAGAGTCAATAAAACAGGAAAAAAAAAATTGTTTTGCTTTTTAATGGCGTGTTTTGGTGAGAATTATGCAAAGCAAAGTGAAAACTTTTCGACAAAATGATCTCCAGTCAATCTGGTTAAAACTTTTTTTTATTGCTTGAAGATTCATGATTGAATTGAAAAGTATGAAAAAGATGTGACTACATTTGTGAAATACTACTGAATCATTCAACTTGAATCAAATTGAATGAAAAAGCTCTTTTCAGCCCCCCGAGATTGAGAAGCGCAAACTAAACACCCCAACTCAGTTTTGACTGGAGAAACAAGCTAAAGTGGTTGTCAGTCATTTTTTGTTGTTGTACTCCGTGCTAAATCCTACTTCACTGAGAAGCGGTGTCTCACCAAAATACGCAAAAAATTATACTTGGAACGACGCTCGATGCAAAGCTGAATTGGTAGTGGAACGTAATGAAAAAACGCAAGGAGCTAGAAATAAATACAGAAAAATATATGTACATATTGGTTACTTGGAAAACATTCCGAAATTAATAAAGAGAACAAACTGCTTTTATACCAGCAACTTTGGACATATGGTATAAAACTCTGGGGTTATGCCAAAATAAGTTTTTTTTTTTCTAAAAAAACAACTCTCTTCAAAATGAATACTACAACTAAACCGATGCTTATCCAACAGTTTTATTTTCGCTTACGAGACACGTGATTTTTGGAAAAAAAGATGTTCGTATGAAGTTAAAAGAAATGTAGCACTTTAGACAGGTTAAATTCCAATGAAAGTTCCTGCCTTTTTCGCGACCGACATATACAATACTATGACACGAGGTCGAAAGGCTTTGTCCTTTGCAGTCGACTAATTGAATTATTCTCTATTGCTTTTCTTGGTACAACCCCATAGTTGTGTACCATAGTCCACACAGGCCTTAGCACTTGTTTATAGATAAGCAGTTCGTTATGTAGGCTCAACTTCGAATATTTTTCGAGTAGCCAGTACATTTGTCAGTATTTATTTTCGAGCTCATCGCGTTACTTTTTTACGTGTGATTTCCATTTAAGCTTAACATTTAGAGTCATTCGTACGGTATTTGAGCCGAGTTAAGATATACAGGTAATCCATCCACTTTTTTGTAGGTAAAGTTGACGTGAGTAGATTTGCTTTCGTTCAGCACAATACGCCAAGAATTCGTCCAAACGTGGACTTTATTAATAGCATGTTGCAGCAGTAGTCGTTGCAATTTATACTCCAAGCCTTCGTGCCAAACTTTATCGAAAGCTTGTGAGACGTCAAGAAATACACCACAACAACTCCTTTTTTTTCTTCCAGAGTTTTCTCATTCACGTCAGTTATTTTGCGGTCTTGATCGATTGTAGAATGTTCGAATCTAAATCCAAACTGATGGTCAGGAATGAGACGTCTTTCGCCGATTACGGGCTGTAGACGTTTGGAAAGTAGTTTTTCAAATATTTTTGAGATAACCGGCAATAGAGAAATAGGCCGATATGATTTCTTCTCATTTAGCGGTTTGCTTGGTTTCGGGACCATTATAATCTGGGCGACTTTCCATTGTCTCGGAATGAAGAGCAATCTGAACGAAGCGTTGATCAAATAGAGCAAATTGATAAGAGCATTATTCCGCAATTTCTTGACTACCTGTGCCGTTATCAAGTCGGTACCCGGAGCTTTTTTCATCTTTAGATTTCTAATCACTTCACTCAGTTCAATCAATGCAACTTTCTTTACTTTAAAGTTGTCAGCTGTCGTGCATGGGGAGTCGGGCGTTAACGAAGGGCCGTCGAACGGCTTAAACATTTCTTTTAAGTGCAAAGCAAAAAGTTCTGCCTTTTCTTTGCCCAGTTTCTATAGTTTTTCCGAATTGGTGGCGCTTGCATTTGAGGTTTCCGGATGTCATTTAAAGCTTTCCAAAGTGAATAATTTGATTCTCTTTCACCGGAGAGATTTTCAAGGTAGGTCGCTATCTTTTTGCTTTTAAATTCATAAATACTATCTCTAAGGAGATTGCATGATCGATGATTTGGCATTTCTTTCGTGCTTTTCGTTTCTCCCTCACAAGTTCAATGATTTCTCTGTGATACTTTTCGTTGCAATTGATCTTATAGCTTCTGGAAGGAGTGTTTCTCCATGCCGCTCTTTGAATTGTTTCCACGAAACGATCAACTTCGTCCTCTAGTTCACAAGGTGCTTTAAATGCAATACATTTAAGGCGATATTTGTTTCGCAATCATTTCTAAAGCCCTCCCAATTTGTTTTATTGCTAGTAAGTCTTGGAAGTCATTTTGCTTGATCAGCGCTTCTCCAAGTAATAAAATTACCGGCAAGTGGTCAGAAGGGAGATCAAAACATTCTTTGACTGTAATGAACTTCTCGTAAATGCCTTTTGTAACAAAAAAATCGGTAAGACCTGGAATTTTTCCTGAGTCGGTTGACTAATAGGTAGGTCTTTCTGTCAAATAAAAACAACAACCGAATTCATTTACCACTTCGTAGAGAATTTTACTTTAAGAAGGTGTTTATCTTGAACCTGAGAAGATGTGCTTCGCGTTGAAATCTCCATCCATAAGGAAATTTGAACCAAGGGCATTGAAGACACGAAAGTAGTCGTCTTTTTCTAGCGAACATCGCGGCGGACAGAAAACAGATGCTATATTGTAGCTCAGGTGTTTATTTTTAACCCTTACCGTGCACAACTGAAGTTTTTCCAGCTCTATACTTATATCGACCGAGTGATGTTAATTTTAATGAATAAAGACGAGCCGCCCCACGCTCTATCAGAAGGATAATAGGCGTGATAACCAGCGTAGCGGACTTACCTTACGAATAGACTATTTCACCTCAAAGACGAAAACGAATATTCAGACTTTAAGGAGATAATGGCTGGAGTACAAGGAAGCAACCTTGGTTCACTTTTGTGTCTACCTGTATTATATATACTCGTGATATACGGCACTGCATTAGTTGCATTTGCCGACGACACTGCTACCTAAGCAGTAGGTAAAAATACATATATTCCAATCGTAATATAGAGAGCCTCAGGCAACACCCAAACACTCCCAGAGAAATCCTCCAATATATATCTCTGGCTCAGCAGATGGACCTTAAAATATGGACTTCTTCTTCACGAGGAATAACAATGTTCTCCTGATAGACCCTGGTAGAATAAATGGTACCAGTCACTGCTTCACAGAAAAAAATAAATTCTTGGGTCTTATTTGGGACAAGAAACTAAACTGGAAAGCCAATCTATTATACTAGAACGCGTAAGGAAAGCAACTGTAGCTCTCTATTCATGTGAAAAGGCTATGGCGTAAAACCGTGTTATCTGTCGTTGCATGCGGACGCGTTTTTTGGAAATCTCCACCAACAACCAACCACCAACAATAAACAATCAAAAAAAATAAAAAATAGTCTAAACCCATTTGCACCCACAGTTGAATAAAAAAATAAAAAAAACAATAAAAAAAAATAATTATCAATCTCTCCCCACACAATCACCAATCAAGAGTCAAGTTAATTTCCGCTAATCGCGCGCGCCTTATCTCCACATCAGTGTAGTGCAGTGCAGTGCAAAAAAAAAAAACCATCAGTGCCGGGTCTCTCCATCTCTCCCATCCCCACTCACTCGCTGTTGCGCTTCTTAGTCATCGCAATTAACGCATGTTCTTTACATGCCTTCAGTTGCGATGTTTGAGAGAGCGTAATAACTTATGTATAGCGGACCGTGAGTATCTTTCTGAATAGCGGACCACAGCTGACTGTCATTTGGGCATAACACCGGCGATAGTTTGTTGTGGGAAACTATATTTACGATCTACACCTCACGGTTTCGCTTAGTAGCGTCAGTGTTGTGTCTTTTTGTATTTTTATGTTGTAATGATGGGGGAATTTAGGGTTGATTATACGAACATTTGTGGGCTTCGAACGAATTTCTTTGATCTATACGCCCATGCTTATTCCCATAAACCAGCTGTTTTGGCACTGAGCGAAACACAGGTAGTCGAAGAGTCTTCCGATCTAAAGCTGCCTGGATATAACTTAGTGTCATTATTCTTTCCCCATCGCGGCCTCGCCATTTACGTCCGTAGTGATATAGCTTACCAAGTTGCACCACAGTATGGCCACTGTTCCAATCCGGAATTTAATTTCAAATGACTAAAATTCACCGTCCGTAAGCAAATAATCCACTACTGTTTTATCTACAGAAGCCCTAGTGCGGATAGCAACTCGACTTTTAACGAATTTGATGCGTTGTCTGATTCCATCACACGAATTGTCTCCCTGTATCCTAATACTGAAATCGTCATTGCGGGCGATTTCAATATACACAATTCGGAGTGGCTTCGACATTCTGGCCAGACAACACCCGAAGGAAGGTATGTTGAACTTTTCGCTGAGATAAACAATCTGACTCAGCTTGTAAATGAGCCTACACGTATACCGGACATTGTAAGTCATTCTGCCAACACTCTGGACTTGTTTCTTACTTCACACCCTGATAAATACATCATCGATGTTTTAGCGCCTCTAGGCCGGTCCGACCACAGCATCGTATCAGCTAAATTCTCGTATTCTGACCACACAGTTAACGAAAAAACTCCCAAAAGAAAAGTATGGCGTTACGAGAAAGTCAACTGGGACGGCCTTAATAGTTTCTTTAGGAGTTTTAACTGGTCGCTGTGCTTTCTCGATAGCGACGTGGATGCCGCCGCTGATATGATTACTGACACCATCCTCTTAGGTATGGATGCCTTTATCCCTAACAGAACAAAAAGCATCAAACCTAAGGCAAAATCGTGGTTTGACCAGAGCTGCGAAGAGGCTATCAGGATGAAAGAGGTAAGTTTTCGGTCTTATAAAGCCAACAAATCTGAGGAAAACCGAAAAGAGTTTAAACAAGCCAGAAATGACTGGAATGCTCATATTAGTCGTGTAAAATTCCTATATGACCAAAAATTGAGGCAAAAAATTCTACAATGTCCCAAAGGTAGTAAACATTTTTGGTCATTCGTCAAAAATACTAAAAATTCTGCCTCGCCCGCCATCCCAACGCTCATTTATAATGACATTCCAGCTGTCAGCTCCTTAGACAAAGCCAATCTGCTTGCTGCTCACTTCGCAGCGAACTCCACCCTGCCAGATAGTACTCTGTCTCCACCTGTACTTGAGAGCGTTGAATTTTCCATGGGACAAGTCCACTTTCGCACTCGTACAGTTGCAGGAGTACTCAAAGGTCTCAACATACACAAATCCGCTGGTCCAGATGGAATCTCCCCCATAGTTCCGAAGAGGTGCTGGCAAAACCTCTGCGTAAGCTTTTCTGTCTGTCCTACTCTTCTGGGCTCTTTCCGAGAAGATGGAAAGCAACAATTGTCCAGCCCGTCCCTAAAAAAAGCGAATCTTCCTCCCCTTCCAATTACCGACCCATTGCACTAACGTGCCTTCTTTCCAAGGTCATGGAAATGCTGATAAATCGTCAGCTTATGAAATATCTTGATTCACGAAAACTCCTCAATGACCGGCAGTATGGTTTTCGTAGCAACAGGTCCACTGGTGATTTGATGTCATATCTCACCGAGAAGTGGAACCAATCTCTACATCACTTCGGCGAAACAAAGATGGTTGCGCTCGATATTTCTAAGGCATTTGATAAAGTTTGGCATCAGGCTCTTTTGTCGAAAATGCGTGCATATGGCATCGATGAGTCTCTTCTTCAATGGATTAGAAATTACCTTTCGGACCGTTCAATACAAGTTGTCTTGGACGGCTTCAAGTCTGCAATTCACCATATAAATGCTGGTGATCCCCAGGGCTTCGTTTTGTCTCCGACTCTCTTTCTCATTTTTATAAATGACCTCTTGCTGCTACTTCTAATCCAATCCATTCCTTCGCTGATGACAGTACCCTCAGTTTTTCATATTCGTTCAGTGTCCGTTAACAGGTCTGCATTGCATGGCGTGATCGTTTGGTGGTGGCCTTTCATCTTACTCAATTAGCTAAGGTGCAAGGATCTGCATGTACCTATCAGCGGTGCCCTAAAAACTGCTCCCTCTGTCGCATTGAATATTACGTTTCATCTGTAGCTCCTAGATATTATCGGCAAACAGATGGCTGTCAGTGCAGCAATCCGAATAAAACCCTCCCTCGCAGTGATCCAGTTATCATTATCATTAATCTGTTTAACTTTACCCCTAAAAGCATTGACGACTCCTCGCGAAAACCGAGATAGGACCGTGATGCATAATGCCACCCTTGTGGATGGTAGTTAAGTCCACTTCTACACAGATGGCTCCGAGACCGAATCCGGAGTGGGTTATTGTGTCTCCTTTGAAAAGCACGTCTCTTTCCAGCACATCTCTAATAGATCTCTGTAGCATAGTTCAGGCGGAAATCATGGCAATCAAGGAAGTCTTGTTCTGGTTAAAATCGAATGCAATATTCGTCAGGGATATTACCATTTTCACTGACATGCAAGCGGCAATCAAGTCCTTTGAATCATGCTCTTTCACTTCAAAGGCCACCTTAAATTGCCGTTTGTATCTCACAGAGATGAAGGGCAGTTCAACATTCATCTATGCTGGGTGCCAGGTCACAGAGACATTTCGGGACTCTGCAAGGGTGGCGAGTTTATCAGACAGGGTACGACTCGTTAGATTGGAAGTTAGATCATATTTGCAAAAATCCGCATAAGATTGTGCATCCGGCGCGTCCACAAGAAGTCACTTTTTGGTGTGAGTTTTGGGGTGACATGTCAAACAGAGGGCGACATAAAGACTCTTCTGAGATTATCTCTCGATGATTTAATGGTGGTGGACCGCCAATATTTTGTGATTTAATACCAATGGGCTATTTGCTTTGCGACTATGAGGAAACAAAGTCTATGTCAATAGTCTTCAGATAAGTCCCGAGTTAAAGGCGCATAATTTGCTTGGTATGTAGATTCCCATTTATGTCAAAATATTATGAAAATCTTAAAGAAAAGAATGCCACTATGCCAAAGAAGCCTATGAAACCATTCATCTAATATTCGGTTCCATATATAATCGCAATAATCGACTTGATGTTTCCCCTAAAATAGTTCACGGATTTTATTAAAAAGCCAAAATCCAAATTTTATTTTGGACAGCCTTCGGCGGAACTGATCTACCCGCTTATACGCAGTGCAGGGGAAAATAACGATTCCAGCAGGAATGATTATTAAGCTTCCAAAAGCCAACTTATTTGAGTGTGGGAATTGGAGAAATGTACGAGTATGTGTTCTGATCTGATCCGTGATTCTTAAGACTATGTATAAGGGAAGGTAAGTGCCATGTCTAGTACAGTGTCGGATGACCTTGAAGTCAAAAGCGGAGTACAAAAGGGATGCATGCTTTTATCACTGTTGTTCCTGTGGTCATCAGCGATGTACTTCGCCCAGCATTAACTGAAGAAAACCACGGAATCAAATTGACTATAATATGTTATCTAAAACATTTGGACTACGCCAACGATGTTTGCCTACATCGACAGAATATAATATATATAATGGACCTGCATTTAATGGTTCTCAATCTGAAAGCCAAAACAAAGGAAGTGGGGCTTCAGATAAATTTATCTAAAACAAAAGCCCAAAGCACTGCAAATTCTTCCCCTCACCTAAACAGCCAGCCAGTCGAGAAAGTGAACTATTTTCTACATTTAGAACTGGATGTGTCTAGCAGAATCGGGAAAGCAAACACTGTATTCAGTTTATTAATAATACAATGCAATGTTTTTAACACAAGACCAAGCTGTGATTGCTCCGCTCCAATGCTGGATCAGTACATGGAAGCTGGTACCCACTCTCACTTGGAAGAAGCAAACTTTCGTAAATAGATGCTTATCCAGCCAGGCAGATAGTCCCAATGAAACGTGGCGCAGACAAGTTGAGGTAGAATTTGTTTGTGGATGAGCTTGAGACATCTTAAACACATTACAGAATTTCGAAGAAGATCTAGAACAAGTCTACAGCTTTGGGAATGAGTTGCTGAGAATATACACACTTGAATGCTACACCAACTTTTGAAATTAAACCTATAAATACGCATGGAATGATAACAAATAACAAAAAACTATTATAAAACCAAGCAACAGATAAATAATGGAAGGTGTAGTATTATCTACACTGTAAGTCCACCACTTTAGTTAAGTCATTTGGCACAACAACTATGTACATCTTCCTTATCATTACATATTATCAGTTCATGCTCAAAAAATACTCTAAAAGTCAGTCATTCAGAATGATTCAGCAAATTTTTTTCTCAACTGTGATACACGTTATCGCATCTGATAATGAAAACTCGGGGCTCTTCACCCGTGTGGTCTTGTAAACAAACCAATCTCGAACCTTAACTTGCAAGCACTTACATATAACCAAGATAAAATCACTACTTGTACTGAACTATAAAAGCCATAATCATACATAAGTTTCCATTCAGACAAGTTCTAAAGCTATTACTATTGAGATCGTTCATAGTTGACTATAAAAAAATGTCTAGTAAAGCGCCTAACACGGGAACATCATTTGACGCGGACAAAAATATATGGAGAGGACCCAAGGAGAATTTTGAATTTGGGCCAGAGGTTTCCTTGGGGCGATCTGTGCTGGAAAAACTGCTTAAAGATCCAAAACATATTGCTCAGGTAGGAACTGGTAGTGCAACTGAATAGAAGTGTAGACATGATCATTTGCAGATCTGTGACAACAGCGGGCGACAATATACTAATGAGGATATTGCAACAATGAGTATTCGTGTGGCGCAACATCTGGAGGATATGGGCATGCAGCAGGGAGATGTTGTCGGAATTTGTGCTTCAAATACAGATTTTCTGGCGCCTTTAGTATTTGGGGCCCTTCTGTGTGGAACGACTTTGAGCACTTTAGATCCCTCGTTCGATAAGGGTGAGTTAGAGGGTCTATTACTGTCCGATGTTGACTGTTTGTTTTCAACAGATGGCATTCTACATATTTTTTCGATTACTAAGCCGAAGCAGATGTTTTGTGACGGAAAAGTGTACGACACAGTAAGGACTGCCATGGCGGATGCCAACTTGAATACTCCCATCTACACAATGAAAGATCATCAGGAAGGTGTTAAGCAAATTGGTGACCTCCTCGCCTCAACTGGAAAGGAAAAATCCTTCAAGGTGAAGTCATTAAAATTAGGCAGCAGTCAAACAGGAGCCATTCTATGCTCCTCAGGAACAACGGGTCCTCCTAAAGGCGTCTGCGTGTCTCATGAAAGTTTACTGAATTATAAAAATTTGTAAGTATTGTTCAGTATTGTTCCCTACATCACTTAATGAGACTAAATATCCCCAGCAACCTATCACCAGATGATAAGCTATTGTGTTTCAGCACGATATACTGGGCTTCAGGCCTTCAGTCTCTGCTTCAGGGAACTATTTGTGGCTGCACCAGAATCACGATAGATCAGCCGTACTCCACCGAACTATTTTTCAGAATGGTGGAGGCTTACAAAGTCAACATTGCCTTCACTCCTCCATCACAGATGGCCATGATAATCCGGTCACCGAATTTCAAGAAGGGGAATCTAACGTCTTTGGAAATGTACCTTTGCGGTGGGAGTGTTGTCCCATTCGCTATCATTCAAGCATTTGAAGAACAGGTTAGAAGTTGTAAAGTCATCGTTGGCTATGGCATGACTGAATTATCTGGAGGTTGCTCCTATGGAGTTCCCACTAAACCCGGTTCTAATGGACAGATAAGGTCCAATTTTGAGGTGAAAATTATCGATGATTCTGGAAAGCTACTGGGCGTTTCTGAGAAAGGTGAAATTTGCGTGAAGACTCCATTCAAATGGTCTGGCTATTATAACAATCTGGAGGCATCGAAAAAAATGTATGAGAATGGAGAATGGATTCACTCCGGTGATATTGGCTATATTGATGAGCAGGGAGATTTATTTATTGTTGATCGTAAGAAGGATATTTTGAAGTACAACAACTTTCATTTCTTCCCGACGGAGATCGAGGAAGTGATCGCACAGATACCGGATGTGGTAGAAGTATGCGTTTGTGGAATTCCAGATATAATTTCAAGTTTTTTACCAGCTGCAGCAGTAGTTAAAATTCCAAATAGCAAGTTGACAGAGGAGGACGTTGCTAAGTACGTGGCTAAGAAAATGGACCACTTCAAGCACCTGCGTGGAGGAGTTTATTTCATGGATTCCATACCAAAAACTGCTTCGGGAAAAAATATTCGTGATAAAGCTACTCAATTGCTTCAGGAGTTTCGAGATAAGAGAAGCTGATGCAATCGATCGGAGCGGGTTGTCCACGGCCACTAATGGTGGGAATTCTACATTTGCAATTGCATTGATGGAAGGCTTACTGCAAGTTCCGAATCGAGGCAGGAATACCTGTCAGTGTTGATAGTACACAAGTTTACTAGGTTATTTCAAAAATAAAATTGCGTCAAATAATCAATTAGTTATATTACCTTGTGGAATGGGAAATGGAGGCCATGCTCTTGACAGCACTGAATTGAGCCCTTAGTATTATAGGGACACAGTCTACGTTTCGCTGCTTATGCATTCTATTTTGTTTTGTTTTGGAGCCGTAACATTTGTTTTGTATCAGTTTAGCGCATGCTGAGAAATTCATTTGCAGGCGGGAGTCTTTGGCGGTCTTTTTCAGTATTCTTTGCACCCAAAGGCATTTGAACTTTTTTTTTTTATAACTTGCGAGCAGTCAAGGGATTGTGAATACCCTTAACATGCTTTTACACAGTGCGGGTATTAGAGCAGAGAGAACGATTTGGTGTAGTGGTTTGGGCCTTAGTTGTTTATGCTTCATAGAAACTCCGGGCTGGCATCCAAATAACGTGCAATACCCTTTCAGCTGAGATCTTGAGCATCGCTGACAGCTGGACATTAGCCGACTGATTGTTCTTTATGGTGAGATCGTAAACTTTTTCAACAATGTCGTCAACAGATGCATTGACTGGCATCCACTGCGAGGACCCTTGGTCAGTCGCTTTTGCTGAACTTAAATATTTGCGTGTCCTAAATATCGAAGTTAAAAACGACTATAAGCCTTATTCTTTTTTTTTAATATAATTTTCGCACACTCATGCGGTTATAGTGTGAAAAAGTAGAAAGACAGACAGGAGAAGACTTGTGTAGTAGCTTTAAAACCGAGGTGTTATGCCTCAGAGAAAATCCGGGGGTGGTGTCCAGATATTTGGGAGAATTTTTGTTATTATTGTCTTTGCTTCTGATATTCAGTATTTTTTTTTCCCGCCATATGATCAATCTACTGCCAGTGTTACGGCTTCGCAGTTGTGTTCACACAAGCTTTGGCAATTGATCGGACTGATTTTATAGATTTCATGAGAAATAAATAAATGCTTGTAGACATCGTGATTTGAACCACAAATCATTAGCGTGGCAATGCCATTGCCGTCGCTACCCGGTCAATTGATTTCGATTGGAGCTTTTCCCTCTTTTGTGAAGGGTTTAATCACGAAAAATGGTTTACTCGTTTGTTCAATGTACTATTACTTATGCGCTTTGACAGAAATTAATGTGAAGTTTGATGTTTTCATAGCAACATTTCGACCGAAGGACCCTACCTGTGCCATGTTAAAATTTCTTTGCCTCCCCATTTATTTTTCTACTACTGTTTTCCGGCTTTACTTATGCTGTCTATCGCTATTTCGTATTTTTACGTTATACTACTGGTTGCAATGGATTGGATTGAATGAATGCATCATTTTCGTCGCTCAGTTGTTTTGTTCTGAAGCAATAGAAAGGCGATATGGATACTTGTGTATGGGCTTAGAGAGCCTAGCAATCGAGTGAAGTGATGTTCAGATTTTAGCTATGCAAAACTAAGATTAAAAGAAAATTAAATCCGATGGAACAGCAAAAAAAATAAAAAAAAAAAATAAAAAAGTTTAATTTCATTAATGCATCTGAGGTTATCAGCAACTTTCTGTGATGAGGATTACATGGTCCGTATCTCTCCACCAAATAACTTCATATTAACAATTTTTTCTGATCCGCATTCCTTTTGTTATGGCTACATTTTAATATTACGACTTTGATACGATGGCGATTGGAATTACTTTAAAAATTTATTGAATGACTCCCTATCTTGTAAAAGAACACGAAAGAAACTATGAGAATATATTTCACCGTCTTCATCATTTGCATGCATATCAGTAGCGATAACTACTTTCATCATAACCATATATTCCATCGCCGACCTTACAGTCCTCGTGGCTGGCAAAATAGCAAGCATCGTTGTAGGTAAGGAATTCACAGAAGATATAGTCTAGGAAACATACACGAGTGCACTCCTTTACCTATTAACACCCTCCAGGTATGAACCCAGCTGCTGGTGACCTGCGATTTATCGCCCATCGATTTTATTTGACAACATCTGCCGCTGTCACTGCTTACCCATGGGAATCCTTTAAAGGTTCACGTGTCAATTATCAGAAATATCGTCGAAGATTGGCCAACGGGGACCTTCTTGTTGGTTGAAAAATTGACCACGCTGACTTTTTTGAAATAAACATTATTGCTTGTTAGATACACGTAAGAAGGGCTGAGTTTGGGATTTTTAAGCAATTGAAGTTGAAAAGCTTCTAAGAATTTCTTGATTTCTAGTAAGATGAGCAGTTATATAGTGATGGTCAGGCATTAACAAATAAGCAGCGCAATTAACCAATTGGTTAGATCCAAAGAAGCATTGTCCAGTCAAGTAACTACACTTATTGTTGTAGGATGTCTGTGAGCTAAGTAATCAAAAATAGAAAACACAAAACACACAACATTTCAAACACTCAAACGAGGTTAAAAAAGAATTGTTTGTTTTCATAGCCCAGTAGCAATATTTTAACAGTAAGTTTAAGGTTCAATAGTAGAAAATACCAATTCAAAATTTAATCAGCTCGATCAACTGATAAATTATAGCAAAACTGGTACTTTCATCCCCTAGAGCAATTGCTTCGAGGTTGAATCATTTTTCATTTGGAGATCCTTGGATATTAAGCCAAAATATGTGTACAGAGATCTTTTCATAGTTTTTAATAGTATTATAGTAGCAAACATGTTACGTATACGCCCCCTTAGACTTAACTTCATATCAATTCATCAGTTTGAATCTAGTTTTTTCCTTGAAAGAGATGACGTCCAGGAACAAAATGAATGACATTTTCGGAGGTTCTGTAAATGAGAGGTTAGCAATTAATTTTCCATTATTTTTGTCGGGTAATGAAAATACTTCTCTGAGGCACTCAGACGCAATTGCTACTACCAGAAAGCTAAACTTTCATTTACCTATTTTACTGGAATTTTCTTGTCTTGGTGAGGAGCTAACAGCATCAGCACTCATCATTTCAACATCGAAGATCGGTGATACTAGCAATGGCAGGGCTCCCGAAGATGTAATTCTACAATGTCATAACCTCTTCCGCAAGTGTCGCATTCTGTATTATCACTGAAGCTTAGTACATTAAAATAATTAGCAAAAGCGTGGTGTGGCATGTCAAGACTCCAGACAGTAAGAACGCCGCGCAATTCTTCCATGCATTCGAGAGCATCCGCTCGGTCAATCATGAGGTCAATCATATGTTATACGGAACATCACACATTTAGAAGAAGTCGAACAGCTCGTGAGATACTTCATTAAGAAAATGAAGACCTCATACGAGAAAAGAGGAGAGCGCGCAAGAGATGGCGACAATCCCGCGCGCCACCGGATAAAACTTATCTGAACCATCTTTGTAGCAAGCTAAAAAATGTGCTGCAGGACCTAAAAAATCACGAGACTTCTACTTACCTCAAGGGCCTGACCGCTGATAAGTATTCAAACTACTCTCTATAGAAAGCCTTGAAGTCCATAAGGAAACTTGTAATGCACTCGCCGCCAATTAGGAAAGTTAACGGGGAACGGGCAAAAGACGACAAAGAGAAAGCAGAATTATTTGCCAATAACTTAGAGGAAACGTTCAGCCGATGGACAACCGTTGATCGAACATCCGAATGATAATACGGCACCCGACAACTTTAAAGTAAAAACCGTATCCTTGTCCGAACTTCGAATGACAATAAAAATATTGAAAAATAACAAGGCTCCGGGATATGATTTAATCACTGGCGAAATTTTGAAAGAGCTACCGAAAAAAGTGCTGGTTAAGTTGCTCTACATTATAAATGCTTCTTTAAGACTACTATATGTTCCAAGGCAATGGAAAGTCGCCGAAGTTATTATGGTTCCGAAACCAGGGAAATGTGCAAATGACAAGAAATCATATAGACCCATTTCACTTCTGCCAATAATATCTAAGGTCTTCGAGAAACTTCTGCTGAAACGATTGCAACCAGTAATTGAAGAAAGACACTTGATCCCGGATCATTAATTCGGCTTTCGGGTCAAACATTCCACAATCGATCAGGTGTATCGAATAACGAGCGAAATTAAAAAAGCTCTAGAAGGGAAAAAAATATGCTCTAGCGCTTTTCTTGACGTATCGCAAGCCTTCGACAAGGTATGGCACGAAGGCCTAAGGTATAAGCTAAGGGTAATCTTACCGGAAAAGTTGTGCAGAATATTGGAATCTTATCTTGAAAACAGACTTTGCCGTGTTAGACACGGGAGTGAATATTCGGATTTCAAAGAAATCTACGCCGGTGTTCCGCAAGGAAGTGTTCTCGGTCCAATGCTGTTCCTGCTCTACACAAGAGATATACCACAAGATGAAGGGACCGTTGTAGCAACGTTCGCAGACGACACGGCTATCCTCGTAACGGATGAGTCAGTCGAATCATCAACGGGAAACTCCAACGAGCTTTGAACAAAGTATGCGAATGGACAAAAACCTGGCGAATAGTCCTCAATGAGACAAAATCAACGCATGTAAATTTTACGTTAAGAAAGATAAACAACTTACCTATATCCATTAACTCGGCGCAAATACCGCACGCAAACGAGGCAAAATATTTAGGAATGACCCTAGACGCAAAACTTAAGTGGAAACCACACGTTAAAAAGAAGCGCGAAGAGCTCGAAATCAGATTTAGAGAAATGTATTGGCTACTCGGAAGATACTCGAAGTTAAGCGTATACAACAAACTGTGTCTGTATAAGCAAGTGCTAAAACCGTCTTGGACATATGGTATACAACTTTGCGGTTGTACCAAACCAAGCAATATGGCTCTACTGCAAGCATTTCAAAACAAAATACTAAGAGCAATCGTGAATGCTCCTTGGTATATAAGAAATAGTGATATTCACAGAGATTTTGGAATTGCTACCGTGAGGGACGAAGTAACAAACTTTGCTCGCAAAATTCGTACCCGTCTTCATATTCACTGCAATAATGAAATAATCCGTACTATGGACGTGACAAACCTTGAGCGCCGACTACAAAGAACAAGACCTTTCGACCTAGCGCCGTGAGGAAAAACCGCATGTAATGACGATATTAGTAGGTGCCTTCACTGGAAAGCTATCTACCTAACGCGATTAACACTACAGGATCGTAAACTACTCGTTAAGGCAACTTAGTCGTAGTCATGACAAAAATGAAAAAATGAGAGGGACGAATACTACTATGAGTACGCGCAGCCGGTTCTCATAGTGCCTCTCTGAGGGGGTGAGGTTTAGCCCGTAGGCATATACTGACTAGCACATTGTCAGATATATGAATCGGGCATAACCAATGGTACGGACCATTGGTATCTTGTGAAGATTCCACCTCCAGGCGCAACCAAAAAAAAAAAAATGTCAACGTACGTGATACAACTAGAAAATGGAGTGTCAACACGGTACGAGTATGTATACACATTTGAGGTGCACTTTAATTATATCTTAAAAGTAAAAGTTCTACCAAGTCCTCGGCTACCCAACATAGTGCCTACTTTTTCAATAGAAAAGACAATTTTTCCAAATATGGGAAGGCCAAGAGGTTGAGCATAACGTCGAGTTCCGGAAGAGAATGCAACACCATGGACAAGTTGAGTACTTGCAAGCTGCATCCAGACTGCGACAAAGACTTTTAATACACTTTGCTGAGATTGGTTATACATACCAATGAATTGCAATTTATTGCTTATACTATCACTATGCTGCGCCATGATTGAAAAACTTGCGGAAACTCTCAGACGAGGCAGAAGCTGACCAGAATGTTTAAAAATTCTTCTTCCCATTGTCTTCATCATTTGAACGCACGTCATACCATCCACGTCTGCTCCGTCAAGGTTAGGTTAGGTAAGTGGGCAGGTGTAGGGGGATAGAAAACCTCCACACCACACTCAGGTCAGTATAGACCCATTGTGATACCCAAGGCGGGAAAGGAGATAGAAAAGGAAATCCCTACCTTGTGGAAAAAAACCGTCTTTGTAAATATCCTAAAGAAAGAACTAAGTACTCACTGTGTCCTAGATACAAACCATCCAGAGGATTTGATGAAGTTTGCGATGTCATTTATTGGTCTGTTGGACAACTCTTCTAGATCCTCAAAGAAGTGTTGCCCAAGGATCTTATTTCTCAAATGATAGAGGCCTGGGCAATGATAGAGAAAGTGGGCGGTGTCCTCCTGAGCCTCCTCGTCGCCGCAGCCTCTACAAAGGTCTTCGCTAGTCACACGTAGTTTTTTCATGTGGTACCGCATGGTGTTATGCCCCGTAATGACTCCAATTAGAGTAGAGAGGGATTTTCTGTGCCTCTGTATGAGTCTATTGGTTCTTACTCTGTCAAAAGCGGGCCACAGCTTCCTCGTGGTGACACAAGTATTTAAACAGGTCCACCTATTGTTAGCCTCCGTTATGGCTTTGTTTCCTGCTACGAGCTTAAGGGCGCAAGGCGGGATGTACACCGAGGGGTCAGATTGGTCCGGGCTTAGTGCTGAGCCTCCTCCAGCCAATTCATCGGCTTTCTCATTCCCTGGTAAGCCTTCATGACCAGGGACCCAGCAGAGCTTTACCTCGTGCTGTGTTCCAAGAACCTTGAGCTCTTCTCTACAACACTTCACAAGCTTCGATCTTATTTCTATAGCAGATATTGCTTTTATCGCTGCCTGGCTGTCGATGAAAAAGGTGATATCCTCTCGTGGTATTGCTCTCATCGCAGTCTCACGAGCTGCTGTTGTAACTGCTAGGACCTCCGCCTGGAAAACGCTGCTGTAGTTCGGAAGCCGAGCTGACATGGAGAAGCCAAGCGTTTCAGAGAAGATGCCTGCGCCTACACCTATTTCCATTTTGGATCCATCGGTGTAAACAGCTAAGGATCGCTCGTTAGGCATTCTGTCATTTTTCCAGTCTTCCCTGCTCGGATAGGTGCTAGAGAATGGTCTTAAGAAGTCTAGGTAAGGCGTTAAGTAGTCTGTATTAGATACACTGCCTACATATCTCTGCAGGATCGTGGTGTGACCCATTGCATTTGGTCTCCAGCTATCTGTTTGGCTTAATCTTACGGCACTATGGGCTGCCGATACTTGTATAAAGATGTCTAGCGGAAGCAGATTGAGAATGGTCTCGAGTCCTGCTGTAGGTGTCGTTCTCATCGCACTGGTTGTGGCGATGCACGCTAGTCTTTGTACTTTTGTGATAGCAGCTAGGTTATTTATTTTGCTGGCTGCCTGCCACCATACAAGGCTGCCATACGTTAGTATTGGCCTTACTATAGCTGTATACATCCATAGGATGATTTTGGGGCTCGGTCCCCAAGTCTTCCCAAATATGCTATTGCACGAGTAAAAAGCTATCGTGGCTTTTTTGACTCTTTCGTTGATGTTTAGTTTCCAGTTCAGTTTCCTGTCGAGCACCAGGCCAAGGTATCTCGCACTATCGGAGATACTCAGGGGAGTACCCCTTACGGAAGGAGTTACGAATTGTGGAATTATTCTTTTGTTAGTGAATAGTACTAACTCTGTCTTCTGGGGATTAACCGCCAGCCCACATCTCTCCGTCCAGGAGTCAATGATTTCCAGCGCCCCTTCGATTTGTTCGCTCAGGGTCGGGAGAAATTTACCTGTTGCTAGCAGCACAACATCGTCCGCATATGCAATGGCCTTGACGCCGCCGTTTCTAAGTTTAAGAAGGACTTCGTTCAGGACAATAACCCACAGTAGTGGGGATCTAACCCCTCCTTGAGGGGTGCCTCTTGAGGCATAGACTTCGAGCTTAGTACCTCCGAGTTCAACTTTGATATGTCTTTCCTTTAGCATACTAACGATCCATTTTATCACAGAATTGTGAATATTAAGGTTCGTTAGAGTTCTATTGACCGCTTCCGTTTTGACATTGTTAAAGGCTCCTTAAATGTCCAGGAAAGCGGCTAGTGTATATTCTTTATTTTCCAGTGATTTTTCTATTGAGCCGACTACACAGTGCAGCGCTGTCTTTACACTTTTTCCTTTCGTATAAGCGTGCTGCGCTGGGGATATGTCACCTGGGCGTAGTTTACTACGGATGTATATGTCAGCTAGTCTTTCAAAGGTCTTTAGGGCAAAGGAGGTAAGGCTAATTGGCCTAAAGTCCTTTGCAGTAGTGTGGCTTGCTTTACCGGCCTTGGGTATGAAGACCACTTTGACCTCTTTCCATGATCTAGGTATATACCCCTACATGAGGCTGTTGAGGTACCGTTCTTTAAGTACCGGGATGATTGTGGTTATTGTTTTCTGTAGCATGATCGGGATAATCCCGTCGGGTCCTGGGGATTTAAAGGGAGAGAATGATCTGATTGCCCACTCAATTCTTTCCTCTGTGATAAAATCCGTCGGAGTTTCCGTTACGAGACTACTGTTAGTTGCGATGTTATTATCTGGATGGGTCGTACAACCCGGAAAGTGCGCTTTTAGCAGGGAGCTAAGCGATTCTGCACAGGATTCAGTCCACCTTCCGTCGGATTCCTTGAGAGATCCAAGAGTTTTTGATTCCCTGGATAGAATTTTTCTCAGTCTCGCAGATTCTGTCGTACCCTTGATTTCATTACAGAAGTGCTGCCAAGAGTGGCGTTTGGCCTTTTGTGTCTCGTTTTTGAAATTTCTCTGACTGGACTTATATTGTTCCCAGTCCGCTTCTAGCATAGTTCTTTTGGCCTTATTTAGAAGGTGTCTAGTTCCTCTCCTAATTCTAGCTAGTTCAGATGACCACCAAGGTGGTGATTTTTTATCTTTTCGTTTGTTTTCTGGACATGCTTTGACATAGGCTTCATTAAAAATGGATGTAATATTCTCCGCCTTGCGGTCAATGTCGGCAGGTCCGAGCCAGTTGCTATCCTGCAATGATCTTACACCTTTCCTCACCTCGTTGTTAAATAGATCCCAGTTGGTTTTCCTGGGGTTCCTGTAAGGTTTGGGAGAGTCATAGTTGTTACCCACGAGGAATTCGATCAATTTGTGGTCGGAGTAGGACTCTTCCCCTATCACCTTCCACTTGTCAATAGTTAGGGTGCTCGAGTTACTGGCTAAAGTTACATCTATAACTTCTTGCCTGTTCTTTACTACAAAAGTAGGTTCGTTACCCCTATTCGCTACAATAAGGTTATTTTCAATTATAAACTCAAATAAAGACTCACCGCGTAAGTTTGAATTCCAGCAGATCTGTTTTTTCCACAAGTCGCAGGTCGGCATTCGTCCAAGGAGCCTGCGTGCTGGTTACAAAATTCTTGAGCCAATTGAGTGTTGTCTCGTTGTCACATGACATGACCTTGAAGCCTTTGAAGGTGGTGAGCTGCTCAAAGAAAGGGATAGTTCCCTGATTCTTGACTATGGCGTCGTTTACTCCGTCGAGTATAGGCAGTTCCACCAGCCTCCATTGGTCTCCGGATAGCTTACGGTCAGGGTTATTGAAATCGACGATCGCCATCTGAAAATTAGCTCTTTCTTTTCGTGATGCCATCTTGGCTTTTTTGCTTATTCTTCGTGTTGGCGGCGATGTCGTGTCGTCGTGCCTACCTCTCTTGGAACACCCCGCAATCGGCTCGGCCGTGAGCCTTGCGGCCCCATCCGAAACGGTTGGCGGGGGCTTGAGTCTGTCCGAGACTGAGGTGGATGGCAAGAGGCTTCCCTTCCTCGACTCGAACAGTCTCCTGCCTGTTCCCCTAGTCTGCCCTATGCTACGTCGATTGTTGCCTGAGTCAGCAACAGAACGCCTCGCAGTCGACCTAGGTTTGGACTATGCGTCTTTGCTTGGATCGACTGAAAGCGGTTTAGGTCTGTCCCCAGCTAAGGTGGATGGCAAGAGGCGTTCCCTCCTCGCCGCGGTCAGTCCTACACCCGTTCCTGTTGCGGTCGAGTTCCGTGACGTAGTCGCCTTATTGGAACAGCCAGCAACCGGCTCAGGGGTTGAGTCTGAGTCGGTAGCTGGCCGAAGTCTCCTCGCGGCAAGAGGCTTCCCGCCCCCGCCGCGAGGGAACTTCTTACCTTACGGCTCGTCCTGTCTTGTCGGGTGGATCCTCTCAGCTTAAGCGTGTTAGTGGCTCTATCCAGAGCCACTCTTTCCTTGTCCGTGTAGGACTCCGGATCACGCTTTTTAAGCCGCCGTATTAATCGGATAGCGTTGCGTATACGGTTGCGCACCGTCGTCTGTCTTGGGTAGATGTCTACGTCGCTGGTCTTCCCTATTTTGGGTGGTCGGGCTAAACCCAAACCATGGCTACCTAAGCTAACTACCGTCGCGAAGCTACAGGTCGAAGAGTCAATCCTAGGCTCAGCAGGACTGCAATCGCCAGGTTGCTGAGGTGTTGACGTATCCTTCCCGCGTGAGTCGCTGAGGCTTGACACGCTGGAAGTGTCCATCTTGACCATCTTGGCATCCTCCAAAGTCGCACTCACACCTAACACTGGGACTACCCCAGTCGTCGAGTCAGAGGCTTTATCGGTAGGCTTTTGCAATACCACTGAATCACGATTGTGCTCCGGATTGGCCGATGAGATCACCTTGCGTCCTGACTGGCTAAGGCTTGTTGCAGACTTAGGTGGTCCCTTCAACCCTTCCTCGCTCGTGACTTCCGCCGTCACTGTTCTTTTTGGAGAGCTAGCAATAGGCTTACACTCCGCCAAGGACTGTTCCTGCAGGAAGGCACGTGCGTTATGGAGCCTCTTCCGCTCGCATTCCGTTAACTCCTCCCATTTCTTAGTCCCTAATCTCCGGACTGTCAACTTGCAATTTTTTGAGCGCTTGGAGGATGTCGACATATTGGAGAAGGATGAACTGGCAATGGAGCAAGTGTCGCTGGATTCCAGAAAAAGATTTTCAAGATTAACGTCAATTGAACCAACGCTTTCCTCATCCGACGTACGGAGAAGAATTGCTTCTTCCTCCACTCCTACACCTTGATCGGTTTTTATAGAGCTAGGAGTGCCCGATCGAATTACACTCTTCGCTTTTGGTTTATTATTTTTTGAAATATTTAGCATTTGGATACCACGAGTAAGGGGGAAGAAGATGTCCGCCTGCACTTACCCCCTGTATGCAGGTAAGAGGAATTAAAATAAAACTGAAGGTCCCCAGGTATTCAGAGTTTGCGCTCGCGACTGAGCTTCCCCCCAGCCATGCAGGCCCCGGCGCGTCGTACCTTGCCTTGGGTGATCACCTTTTGGTCTCTAAAACCTCCCCTTTAGTCGAACCGATATGTGGGAAAACATCTAGCTGGACGCAGACTAGATTTAGTTATTCTCCTCGGTTCGACCTTCGGTTCATAGGAAATAGATTAAGCCTCTCCACCACGACAAGGTAGGGATCGAGGAGAGACTGCTCCGTCAAAGACGTCACTGATTTCATCATTAATATTTTGCCCTCCTCAAGGTTTATCACCGAGTGTGAATTTGCCAACATTGTTGGAGGGGAGCAATTCAGAGTGTTGTTGTTGCTGTTGAAACTCCGACATCTATTCGAATCATAGGTATAATAAAATTATTCAAGAAAACCTACCACTGTCATCGCGAATGGTAACATACGACTCAAGACAACCCTTTAAAGATGCAAATGACAATTATTTCGAATATCATTGCAGATTGGCCATCGGGGACTCTTCTGTCCCATCCAATCAATAAGGAAAGCTGAGAAAGAAATTCTAAGGACTAGATGACCGTAAAGATATTATACACTAGACTTAATGTTAGACATGGTATGTGCCGCACTGTTCCTTAAGTAACGCATTGGTAACGATTTTGAGAATGATGTTTTTGTAGATTAGCTGGATGGTATGTACATCATCACGTGGGCGCCGTGGGGCAGTCGTTAGTGTGTCGTATCACTATGCGTAAGGTTCAATGTTCGAATCCAAGAAAACATCTACATTTTTTTTCACGGTCCCACCTCTTGTGAACTTTTGTCAAACATCACATAGCATTGTTGTCACAAAAAAGCTTCTTAAAAACAAAATAAAAATTGCCGTTCTGATACGGCAAAAAACTGTAGGAAAAAAAAAACATCCCTGGTTTTCGGGCGACTGATTTCCAACGGATATTGAAATCCAATACCAGGAAATGCCAATTACAAATTCCAAGAGTTCTATCAACAGATAAACGAAATCAAGCCTGATACTTCCATCCCCTAAAGCACTTTTAAATTTCTTTCTGAATTTTTTCATTCCACGAAACATGTTTATTATTACGTCGAAGTGAGAAGTTATTTTCCGTGATCCTTGAGTGTATATTTGCTCTTGAAATCTCAATATGAGTCAAGGGATCTCAATGGTTAACAACAGCAATTCATCCATCCATATCTTAAGTATACGTATAAGCCCCCGGTGTCGAAACTCTAAATCAAATTCATCAATGCGAATCCAGTTTTTCCTTCAAAGATATAACGTCCTGGCGCAAAATTAACGAAGACCTGATTACCCACCACATAACACATTTTTTTAGTTTTCCTTAAGACAACCGGAAAATCCAATTCCTAAGTCGATTTTCATTTGCTAAAGTGGTTCCGGTGAGGGGCTATCCCACAACCCTCCCCCATGTGGTGCAAAGTTTCCAAATGGGATTTTGGAACAATGTTGCCTTGAAAGTGTTGTTATTAAATTAGCAACACTCTCTCTCAGTTCGTCCTCAAAATTTAATGCATCCCAATCGGAGTTCCATTTCCGTATTTAATCGATACGAAGCATTCTCTTCAAGTGAGGCGGAGACGAAATCTGATGTTGATGTTGATGATGATGGTGATGAGGAAGACGACGACGGCTGCTGGAGGAAAATAAAACTTTTTTGCTCTGTTTCCGAAGTTGGTTCTTTTTTCTTCTTCTATGTACATATAGTTATGTGTCTGTCATTCTTTCCGATCAGAGGAAGAATGTCAAGTTTTTTCGTTCTTTTTTTCTACTTTAAGTTGACAATGGCTGGACAAAGAAAGCTTACAATTGGTTATCTTGTGGTGTGCTGTCCTTCTTATAAGGAAGCCAAGGGCGAGCCCTTTCTTTAGGTTGAATTTTATTAATCTTTACGAGTAGAACGTAAGGCAAATCTTATTTTATCAAGCCGAAGACGTCGCACAAGGAATGTTTTAATGGACTCTACCCTTCCAAAGTTGATTGACTGAGGCTTTCGTCTACTCCAGCAGCATCGTCGTAAAATCTGTGCGGAAGGACAGTGAAGGACATTAACTCACTTTTAAATAGAGAAAGCACTATTACTACCAATTTGTCAAGGCGTTGTTGCTGCCGCCAAGGACTCGTAGAAGAAAGTATTTAAAGATGCATTCAACGCGGACTAATCATTCATTTTAACGATCCTTGTTGGTGGAGAGGGTGGAGCAATTTAATTGGCTTCACACTAAAATGCGAAATAAGTTTTGAATTGCAAATGGTTAAAGTTGAATTAAATTAGCTTGTCGAGGGTGGAGGACGGTTTAAATTGTTTTCGCAGAATAGTTTGTTGAATTCACTGCAATTCAGTAATTTACGTAGCATCGTATCATTAGTATTAAATTAATTCTCAGGAATTTTTAACCGAACACAGCCAAAGAATATACATATTTACATAAATTAATGAAATCAAAATACGCGCAGATTTATGTTTGTCTAGTGGAGTGCGATCACATGTGAAGAGGATAAATTCCCAGCAGATGGGTCTAGTCGGCTTGGTATACTAATGGCTGATAAACTGGCTCATTATGTTTATGGGGTTGTTTAACATTTATTTTATTAGTGTGCAGGTTGGGGGATTAAAATGAGCTATTTGCTATTAACGTTGTAATTCAAGATAGGGTACCAAGGTCGAGAATGGTTATTTTAGCATATTTTCGACATTGTTATGTAAAGTTGTTTAAATAATTTAATTTGCAGAACAAGAAAAGAGAGTTTATTGGGGTAAAAGACTATAAACCCCAAAATAACTTTCAAACTGTGGCTTGAGACAGATATGTTATTCAGAAATTTATTAATTAAAGCAACAACTTTGCCACTACAATATTATTAACTATGTGATGGTGTTTTCATCGAAGACTAGGGTGGGCTCTTCGGATTCCAGGGTTAACCAAACAAATTTTGGAAAAAAGTACAGTTTATTACGAGAGATGATTGCAAGGCTCTTAATTAAAAATGCAGGTTTGGTGAATACTTCTAACAATGGCCCATACTTACCAATTATCCGGTTCTATAAACCTTCTTTGACAGATTCGGCTCAACTTGTCCGCTTGTGGCAGATTCGGCTCAACGCACCCGTTTATGGCGGACGAGCCAACGGTAAAATCACATTTCTCAAAGGGTTTCTCTGTCCCATGGGTTAGACCAGCAATGGGTTTCGGAGAAGAGGATAGCCTAACGGACTACTTCGGGCCTGCTTTGGCCAGAACTAGCCTCGGCTTTTATTTTCTAACACCTATCCGAAACACATTTAAAGCAATCTAGCTAAACTTAGTTTAAATACAATTTGACATATAATATAGCGAGTCTATTATGCAGCACCAGATACCCGATACTCGAAATCCATCAAGTAGTGTATAGAATTCAATAAGAGTATGCATATTTCATCATGTATCCAATGCTGGATAAACGGCGATTTTTCCGCCGAACAGACCTCAGTTAAGTCCAGCCTTACATGATGGAAGCTCTTAGAACTAAATGGGATCTTTTATACTATTTATCTATCAATATTTTCGCACGTATCCGGTGCTAGATATATGCCCTTCTGCTTATAGGATGAAGAGTAATATGCCGGGTCTCATTTTTTCTGCTCCACCTTTTTTTTTTTTTTTTTGGCGTAGTGGTTATAAAAACTATAACTTCGCACGGCAGTCTGGCAGTAATCCGCAGGCGGTGATAGACAAGTTATTGCCCCGGTTGTAGTTGAACCCATATATACGTATTTATGCTCAGCCCTCTAACAGGCAAAGTTAAAATATTGACGGAAGGCAAAGCAACATTTTTATTTAGGTTAGATATTGGTCTAAAAAGAATTTAGTGACGAGGTAAAAAAAAATATAATTTATTTACTTACTTACTTAGATCCTTTAACCCCTCGGTGGGCATAGGGCGTCAACCACGCCTGCGCGCCATCTTATTCGAAGTTCTGCAACGCATTTGAGCTGCCTCCAACTCATTCCTAAAGAGCTCGATTCCTCCTCAACTGTTCTGCGCCACGTTTGCCTAGGGCGTCCCGCTATTCTGCCTGCCTGGGTGAGCAGATTCGACTGCATGGCGTATTTCGCAATGGAGTTGTCTTCGCGCCGTAGGGTGTGTCCAATCCATTGCCACTTTCTTCTTCGTATAGTAATGCTTATAGGTTCTTGGCCCGTTCTCAGATAAAGTTGTTCGTTGGAGATGCGGTTGGGCCAAAATATCCTCAAGATGATTCTTAAGCATTTGTTTACAAAGAACTGCAGCCTACGTGTGTTAATAATGTCCACCTTCCAAGCACTGTACCCATAAAGCAGCACTGATTCTACGTTGGAGCGGAACAGTCGCAGCTTGGTTCTTAAGCTGATAACATTACTCCTCCAGATTTTAGATAGCATTCCGAACGCAGCTTTAGACTGCCCGATTTTGCTGCACACATCCAGTTCGGTGCCACCGCGATTAGCCGAGACCATACTTCCTAAATAAAGAAAGTTATCAACTTTCTCGACTTCCTGTCCGGCAATGTAAAGTTGAGCGCGGTTGTTAGAAGAAGTGCTCAGGACTTTTGTTTTGGCTGTGTTTATTTTTAGCCCCACTTTGTTTGCCTCAGCTTCTAGATTTTGGGCCATCAGATGAAGATCCATTATCCGAGGTGTTTAAGGTAAGATGTCATCTTCTTCTTCTTCTTCCTTTTATCAGCGAGGCCATGATCCGAAAACAAGGGATCACAACCCTCCCACTTCACCGCATTTCTACTGATCCGCATGTGGGGTTCGCCTATTTGACCTCAGAAAATATCGGCAGGCCTGCCGATTTTGGATCACTCGGTTACTGAGGCCAATGAAATGCCGATGTCGTCGCATTTGTCTGATCCAGGCGTTTATAGGCCTGCCTTTCCTACATCGCGATGTCTTTGGAACGTGCATTGATATTGCCTTTTTAACAGGGTTCAAATGATCTCTTCTTTGAACGTGGCAATATCAACTGAGCCGGTCACGCTCTATTTTTTGTACGATGGTTTCCTTGATGTGAGAGCTTCCACGGATCTTCGAACTTCTTATTCGATCAAGCTTTGTCACTCCTGCTGTCATGCGAAGCATCTTCATCTCAGCTGCCGTTAATTTACTCTCATACTTTTTGTACATCGTCCAACATTGTGAACCGTATGTGAGCGCTGGACGTACAACTGCGGTGTAGAGCCTTCCTTTCAACTTAGGGGGCATTTTTCTGTCACAGAAGATAGCGGAATTTTCTCGCCACTTCATCCACCCTACGCTTACACGATGATTGATGTCGTCATCACAAGTTGCTTTGCTATTGATCATAGATCCCAGATATTTGAACTTTTCGCACTTGGGAAGCACTGTTCCATTCAAATAAATGTCTGGAATAGGCCTGAGTGGATCAGAGAACGGGCAGCACAAGTACTCTGTCTTTTTTGAACTAATGCGATACCCATTTCCCTCCAAAACGTCCACCCACACATCAAGTGCTCGTTGCAGGGATGTAGGATCCTCACTTATGATGGCTCCATCGTCAGCAAAGAATAACTGGTGTACATTGGGGTCCATCACTTTACCTTCAAGCAGATAATCAAGGTAAGGTGTATTAAGGTAAGATGTCATAGTCCAACGAATTCCATAGTTGCCTTCCGTCAATGCTGCACGGAGTACATCGCTGATAACCACCAAGAACAATAGTGGTGACAGTATGCACCCTTGACGTACTCCACTTCGGACTTCAAAATCCTCCGACACATTACCATTGTGCACGACGTGACACTTACCGCCCTCGTATGTAGCCTTGATAATAGCTATAAGTTTTTCTGGGATGCCTCTCCTGCGCAAGGCCAACCAGATAGCATCTCGATTCAATCTGCCGAAAGCTTTCTCGAAGTCGATAAACATTAAATGTAGCGGAGACCTATACTCAACGCATTGCTCGATAATGATCCGTAAGATGTTTATGTGGTCGATGCAGGAGAATCCAGCGCGAAAGCCTGCCTGTTCGACATCGAGAGTTGAACCTGGAAGAACACATATACTTCTCCAGTTACTGCACTCCATCAAGTTACCTTTCTTTGGAAGCTTAATGATCATCCCTCTTTTCCACTCCTGTGGAAATTGTTCACTATCCCAAGCTCTCCGTATTAGGGGATGCAGCAAATCTGCCGATGTATTTGGCGCCGCTTGAAATAGCTCGCCAGGGATGCCATCAATACCCACCGCTTTGTTTTTCTTGAGGGACTTCATTGCTGTTATTATTTCAGTTTTACTGGGAGGTATGGTGCGAATTCGGGAATTTGTTGCTTCGAACTACTCATTCGAATTCAAGATCATACCGCCGTCGTCTATGTGATTTAGCACTGTAGCAAAATGTTCTCTCTATCTAGTGAGCTGATCCTCATCCGAAATCAGAAGGTTACCGTCTAAACTCTTCACTGGATGTTGCTTGGAGTTTCGACTGCCGATGAGCTCCTTAGTGATGCTATACACAGTCCTACTGTCGCACCTACTCGCTGCTTCTTCAGCCCTTGAGGCCAGTGAGTTGACATACCATATTGACGTTTGTCACTTCTCACACTACGCTGCACTTCTTTCTTCTTCGCACGGTATTGGGTTTCAAGCTCGGTTCTCTCTACTGCTGAGGCCGCTGCAATCCGAGCTTTGATTGCTGTACGCTCATTGATCCGTCTCCAGGTGTCTGTAGAAAGCTATGTGCGGTGGTGTTTCTGCTTTTTACGGACATAAGTGCGTACCCCAGTCGCAAAAGCATTTTTCACAACATTTCAGTGGTCATCCATGTTCTCTTCCAATATGCTGCTGATTGCTTCTGCTTCTAAGGCAAGATTGTCCCTGAACTGTTGGCGCACTTGGGGAACCTTGAGCCTGTCGATATTAAACCTGGTGATGTTAAGTAGGTTTGAGTAGTTGCTGTTGACGGATGCAGTACGAAGGCGTAAATGAGCTACCATAAGATGGTGATCTCGTTCTAGTCCAACGTCAGCTCCACGTCTGTTTCGGACGTCCAGGAGACAATTTCTAAAGCGGCGACTGATCGCAATGTGGTCGATCTGGTAGGATGTTCGCTGCCTGTCAGTAGAGACCCAATTGATTTTGTGGCAGGTGTTATGCTTAAACAGCGTACCTCCGATGACTGGGCGGTTGGTATTGCAGAAGTCCACAAACCGCTCACCGTTATCATTACGGTCTCCCACGCCGTGAACTCCCATCACGTGCTTAAGCATGGTGTTGTCGCTATCCACCTTGGCACTAAGATCTCCCATCACCATTACGATGTCTCCATTAGGCGTTTGGTTGTAGGCGGCGCCTAAGTGGCTATAAAAATCATCCTTTTCAGCCTCAGTCGCGTCTAGAGTCGGAGCATAACACTGTATGATGGTAGTTTTCCTAACTGTACTCTGGCACCTAGCCGTCAATATCCGGTCACTATGGGGTTTCCAGGATATGAGGCTACTACGTGCTGCTGGAGTTAGGATGAATCCTACTCCGGAACTCCGTGCACTTCCAGCTGGTTTACCAGAGTAGAGCATGACAGTGCTTTTTGTTGGGAAGATGAATTCCCCAGCATCGAACCATCTTATCTCGCTCAGTCCTAAGATGGAATATAATTTACTTAGCTACCAGGTAAACAAATTGGAAGGCCGCCTCAGGGCAGCCTTCCCCGTTTAAGGCAAACCATTCGTTGAATTTATTGGATAATTTTCGTATACGAAACGGTAGATCGTATCCTGGCTGACCTGTTTTGATGCTACCAGTTTCAGCCTGAAATATTATGATAAATATTTGTTATCATAATAAACTTTTTCAATGGCATAGTTGCTTTTATTGGCTGGAATGCATTTTTCCCCAGTAGCTTTCCAAATTAGGGTAACAGTAAGCCGTCATATATAGTAGGATCCAATGTATCTATAATTGTCCTCAACGGTAGTTGTAAATTCGATGCTGATACTTTCAGCATGAACAGCTCGATTTGTGTCTACAGAAATCATATTACTAATCTAATGCTAACAAAATATTTAAAAATCTCCGTTGTAGTTTTGCGATTTTTAATTGAAGGGGACAGTTTGCTGTTTTCTCGAAATTCGACCGCGTTTACGCGTAAAATGCATTTTTTTCGTTACGTAATATTGGAAAATTCCTTAGAATGCTTGCTGATAGCATGTTATTCTGAAAATATGAGACAATTAGTATAGGTACTATAGATTCAATAATAATTTGAAGCAAAATTTATGTTTATAGTCATATAATAAATATATACGGATAACAAACTAATTTAAAACTAATTGTTAAAAAAAATTTAAAAATGAATAACATACCGAACCCAATAAAACCACCAGCAGATGGTACGATATGTGCGCCAGTATTTTTAACGGGTAATGGTGATCGTTTTCTTTTTTGCGGCTGGATATTGAATGCATTTGATGGTTGTATTATTCCATCTGCCTCTTGTTCTATTATTGTTCCTGTTGCCACGTTTGCTATCTTTTTTGTTATTGTTTTAGAGTTTTCAATCGGAGCTTTTATAGGTGCGATTGTGGAAGTCGCTTCTGCTGAAGTCGACGGCCGATTATATAGAACAGACAAATTGATAGCTCGTAAGAACATCACTTGTTTCTGCAGAGTTCATTTGATCTGTACATTCCATTATAAATTGGTCATCTTCATTGAGTTTTATACGCCATTCTTGCTTACTCTATTGACTGCATTCTGCAGTTTCTCTGCTACCTTCACAGTGCATTTATCAGGTACTAATATTGCAGTGTCTTCTGCAAAAGTAGCCGTCAGACATTGTTGTCCAACAGAATGTCCCTAGTATACAACACTTCCTCGTGGAACACCTGTTTCAATTTTCTTTAGTTCCGAATATTCTTGTTCGTATCGAGCTCGGAAGAGTTGATCTGAAATATAGGATTTTCGTATTTCGTAATATTGTCTAAGTAAATCCCTATGCAGTTTATACTCAAGACCCTTATGCCAAACCTTCTCAAAGGCTTAAGCAAATTCTAAAAATAGTGCCAAACATACTTGTTTTTCTTCCAGTGCTTTTCCACTATATCCGTAATTCGATACACTTGGTCTATCATGGAATGTTTATTTCTAAATCCGAACTAATGATTTGAGATTAGACTTCTTTTTGATCATCTTCAGGAGATATTTCCTCTGGAATGTAATCTATTTGAACTGAATACATAAAATCTTGAATCTAGATCAGACATTTTGGATGCATTAAATTTTTTTTATATCACTGGCTTTTCTCCATTTCTACAAAAAAGTAGAGACATAATTTGTTCACAAATCGCCTATCAACAGCAAAAAATAATCAGACGTACGGAGAAATCTTACAACGCTTAAACGGGCAAGGCTGCCCTGAGGCTGCCTTCTGATTTTTGTTGCTAAATCACATTTACATATTCAATTCACCCTAAATACAAATAGTGCACTAAAATATATATGTTTAGAACCTGCAAACAATTTTCTTTACTAAAATCTGACAGAAATATATTTTATTAAATTTTTAATTTTACACCAAATCATGAATAATTTTTTTCTTTTCACTGACTGACTTGTCACACAGTTTACTTTTGCTGCCAAAAGCATCAGAATAAAACTTTCAGACCAGTAAAATTATGAAATAACATATTTCCCAAAAAGCTGTAAATATTGATTGAGAACGAAATGCTTCACGATTCGAATTGAATGAAGTTTATGTAATGACTGGCTCATGGCAGCCTTACCCGTTAGATGGTTAAGCAACCAACACATTATCCGCTGTGGTTAGTGATATAATCTGATTTGCTGATATAGCCTTATTAAAAAAAAAAAATGCCGAATGGCTATAATCCATCTGAAACGGATCGTATCACACCCTATCTGTTACGATCTAACCATGCGCTAATAAATTGAGCGTGGAGTTTCTTTCTTCTGAGATGTACTTCTTTTAACTCTTCAGATCTGTTTTCCTTAGAAAATCCTCAAAAGCTGGACGTGACTCTATGTGATGTGTAGCCGGGTTATAGAACAGACCGATCGGGCGGGTAAGATATGCGTGGTTAAATATTTATTTACCTACTTATATCCATTATCTCATTATGGGTCTAAAGACATCTACCAAGCCTCATTGTTTTTGTATTCAGTTTCTGACGGTCGTTTTCAATTTTCTCAATTTTAATTTTAATTTTTTCCTAACTGCCACACCTCTTTTTTTTCATGTTCTTTCAAGCCGACCGAACCTTCTTCCGTCTTAAGTAAGTGCGTTGCATTATATAGCTTTGCGGCTATAAAGGCGTTTCCCTCTCGAAGGATGTGATCAATCCATTGCCACTCCATTGTATAATTGCATTTGTAACTCCCCGGTCAGTCTTCTCATATAACATAGCTATTTGTTTGAGATACATCCTGCGATAATGTTGACTACCGTAAAAGTATTGCACCCATAAAGTAATATCCTCATCATATAAAATAGTCGCAGCTTGGTGTTCAAGCTAATGACAATGCTTATTCAGATTTTAGATATAAAACCAAGAGCGGCACTCGATACAAATGTATCAGAAACCTTAAACTATTTCAATCTGCTGTCCAGTAATGCTTACTTATAATGTAAAGGAGTTTTCAGGACGAGAATAACAGTTCTGACGGAGGCATTCTTCAAATCGGCCATGTTTGCTTCTCTTACATAACCGGTGACCTTTTAACGCCAGCAGTCTTCGTAACCGATATGTCTGAAATTCTATTGGATTCCACTGAAACCCATAGATAAACCAATACGAAGCGCGACACTGATAACTGCTATATACAGATACAAGTTTCTCTGACAGCATACTTATATGTACCGCTTTCCTCGATAAAAGACACCAAGTTTTTCGATGCTCGTTTTCTGCGTAAGGCTATGAGTATATTATATATTCACAACCTTCGACCGATTTTTCCAAGCCAATGGAAGGCAGATTTTGGGGGTCAGTCCGATCAGCTTCTGTGAACACTACTGCGAAGGCATAACACTGGCAGTAGCTTGGTCATGTGGCTGGAAAAATGTTTCGGTCTGTTGATGATGATTTGCCCTTGACATCGATTATCGGGAAAAAAAGTACTGTGAATCAGAAGCAGTGACAATAATAACAAAAATCTCCCCAGTTATCTGGACGCCACCCCCGGAGAATAGCTGAAGCACAAACAACTGAGCTTCAAGAACCACTACACCAAAATCTTTCTCTCTCTCTCTATCCATCCTTTCCAACGCCCGCACTGTGTGTAAACATGTTAAAGGTATTCATAACCCTTTGAGTGCGCGCAAATTATAAAAAAAAAGATGTAGTGGAGACCTATTCTCGATGTATTGTTCTCGTTGATGGATGGATGATTCGGATCGATTTATAGGCCTTACCGCGGTAATTATGTCGCATTTACTTGGGCATGCAGTGTGGATCCGGGAGTTTTACATATTCGATAGCTCATTCTGACTCTGGTGTATGTCTTCCTCCTTAATGTAGATTAGAATGGTAGTAAAATGCTCCTTTCATCTTCTTAACTAATTTCGGAAAAAAATAATGAAAAGAGCTTCTTCGCATACGCTACGCTAGACTTCTCTTATCTTTCAGTATAATAACTCTAGCTAACTGTTACCCCTTGTGTAGGTAGCTGGAATCCAAAATCTGAGTTTCTTCTAGTCGTTGATCTATCTCCAGGTACTCGTATCTAAGGAAAGCCACGTGTTTCGGCTGTTGAATACACCAGTCCAAGGGCTGCAGTATGCAATGTATCAGGTGTGTTTCCCCAGGAGCTAGATCAAGGTTTTTGAATAAAGTTATGAGGTTCGCTACCATGTTTTGGTAGTGTTGCTTAAAAAACAGAGTTATACCCATTGCTCTTCCGAGGTATTTGGGGTGTCTATTGCGTTGGATCCCGGATCCATTGAACTCAATTTTTAGTGGGACATTGTCATTCTAAGTGGAAATGGGTGGAAGGTGTATCTGGACTTAAGGGATCATAACCCTCCCAGTTCACTACACTTCTATGTTACTAATCCGCCTATGGGATTCACCTGTTTGACATCCCGATTTTGGATCCCTTCAATACTGAGGCTACAACACTGCTAGTGTTGCTGCTCTTATGTGATCGAGGTGTTTTTATGACTGCCTCTCTTTCGCGATGACAGTTAATTATTCATTGCTATAGTCTCTTTGACGGAGTTCAAATGATCTCTTTTTGGAACAAGAGATTACTAGCTGAATCGGTCGCAGTCTTTTTTTTTTTTTCATGAGATGCTTCTTTCACGAAAGCTTTCAGGAATCTTCGAACTTCTTATTTGTCGCGTAAGCCTCTACCTTACAATGCACATCTTTAACGAACTTATAGATGATACCAGTACACCAGATTATGTAGTCGCCCGCTGTCAAATTTATATGGCTTATGTGTTGAGCCTGTTTTCCAAACTTTCTTCGATGAGGGTTATTAGGTCTAGCAAACGCATCGTTTAACTGCGTCCTGGCGGAAACCCAACCTGTTTCGGGGAAACAACTTAATTTATTATTAATTCAGAATACATTTCGTCAAAACCTGCAGCTTTCCTTGATTTGCAGCCCGCTATGGCACTTTCCACTTCCTGTATGGTAAATGGTTGGAAGTGCTCAGAAGCCTCGGACGTTATCGGTTTGAGTTCTTTCAGTGACCGTTTAATGTTCCTCGTGTGTTCTTTATCAGATTTAGATTTGGGAATATTGACAATGCAGTATGAGGTAGGAACAATGTTTACCTAGTGTAAAGATAACAACAACATCAACGTGGGCTGTAATATAACATTGAACCCATCATTGACTTCTTTTTTATATGCAGGTAGGGGTAAACATCCCTTATGAATACTTGCAGCCCGTGCTACGAGTTATGCCCGACTCCATGCTGCTGCATGGTTACGTGCTAAAAAAAACCCCCTCCCATTTCTCTGCCTGTTGTTCCCCTGCGGCACCGCCAGTCAAGGCATTCCTTCGTAGGGGAAGGATTGACATTTCGTCCTTTTGTAGCTCCTTGCTCGTTCTTCTAAACGTTTGCGTGTTGTTGTGTACTCATATATGTGCGTATGTCCGTCTGCCTGAGCGTTGCGTAGGTATATTTTGGTATATACCTGCGTGTCTACTGGCGTTCACTATGTTACTTCGTGTGCTTTCCTAGCTCTCCCTCCTTTCTCGCTGTAGTCACCACCTCTTGGCATACATCCTTGGCATACGAGCTCACTACGTTCCATTTATTTTCGGAATCTAGCATGTGATGTACTATATTCTCAGGAGTTGGTGTATTTCCGAGTACTCTTTGCACTGCTTCTCTTTGTAGCTGGAGTGATGGGGCATCACTGCATGATGGACAATTGGGGGAGTCATCATTCTTAAAGCGGTATAAATATGACCGGAAGCAACCATGTCTCGTTAGTAGTTGTGTTATGTAAAAGCTTACTTCACCGTTTCTGCGGTATATCCAAGTTTCAATTATTGGGATACGACGGTAAGTCCATCGGCCCTTAGACGAAAGGCTGCAGCGCTGTTGCTACTCCCTTAGACTTGTGTACCCATCATTGACTTCACAATGATTTTTTGAGTGTATCTGTACTGGCCTTTCTCTGTATATACTCAATTTAAGACTGATGATCAGGAAATAGTTTCAGTGAACACAGTCAGCGAACCCCACAGGCGGATCAGTAGAAATGCGGTGAAGTGGGAGGATTGTGATCCCTTGTTTTCGGATCATAACCTCGCTGATAAAAGGAAGAAGAAGAAGAAGACAGTCTCCTCTAAAGTTGCTGGAAGTCTTCCGCATAGAAACCTACAATCCTTGTGCAAAGCAATTTACAATGATGGGGGACGAGGTTAAAGAAATCAAATAAGGAGCACCACATTACATTTTGATGAAGGAAACTGTGAGAGCTTTTCATAAAGGAACAATTCTTCTGATAGTCCGCAAGTGAATTTATTTTTGTTCTTTTCAGTAGGTGGTTGGTTATAAAGGATGTCAACAGTAATACCTTGAATGCAAAAAGAAAGCTTAACAAAGGAATTTGAGAACAAATGTAAAACAAATGGCTTGTGCACCACTTCCTGGTTCGCAACGTTGTGGGATAAAGAACTTTGTTAAGGACGTTTATTATTAAATAAAGAGCCGGACAAAGGTTTACGCCACAGGAAATATTTCCCAAAACCACTTCAGTAGTATCTGCACTGCATCAAAGGGAGAGCAAAGTAGACTCTTATTTATCCTCCCACGCGATGGTAAGGTGAGTCGCCTTCTCCCATAGTTTGGAGGAAAAACTCTCCGACATAGTCACATTCTTTTCCATTATTTTGTATGTCAACTGTCCTTCTGGATACTTACTTTTACCCATTTTTCTCTTTTTATCTGTGCATCCATTCATACGTATTTTTATCAATTTTCTTATTTTATAATATTCTTCCCAAAAATTATTTTTTAAATCTTTTCGAAATAACATCATGTGGTATGAAATATACATACTTTAACAAAAAGGTAAAGGGGGAATCCACAAGCTGTTCTTTCGGATTTGATTAGTGTCTTCTAAACAGACAGGACAGCTGGAGCACTAGTAGAACTGGAACTGGAGCTGTTTGGTATTTGGAAAATGGGACTCAAACTTCTTCTTCCTTTTATCAGCGAGGTTATGATCCGAAAACAAGCATTTCTACTGATCCGCCTGTGGGGTTCGGAAAATGGGACTCAAACATCTTAAAGAAAGATGGCATGGAAAATGTTGACAACCAGGTTGCACTTAAAGTTGCGAGAATGGATTAAACACATTTTTCAAGTGAAATTAGGTTAGTGTCACTTGAATAGATGGCTAGACTGACATTGTAAACTTAGGAACTACTAAGTGTTGATTCAATAATTTTTGTTGGCTTAGAAAAAAATGTGCATCGGCTCTAGAACTGTTTTTATTTCTTGCATAGCCAACAAGTGTCTTTGTAAAACGACGAAATTTTCACTGCGAGAATTCGGAAATAGGCATCTGCCTCAAAATCCAATGCTTAATACGACACATTCGCCTGTACAATTAAGTAAGTGGTTTCGTGATAATGCTATTCAGCATCCATATCTTATAACAAGGGAACATAATTATGTTGCACTAACAGCAAACCCCACAAGAATAAGTGCGTATTTTGAAAACACAAATCAGAAGAAATTTAGATTCCTCAAATTGTTGGCCGGACTTGCGATGAAATATTGCAGAATATTTATTCTTTTCTGCTCCAAGAAAGTCATGCTTTTCACTTTATTATAGGGAGCTCTGTCATGCATTAAAGTGGGCTTTTCACGGCCAGGAAATCATTTTATCAGTTGCGGTACCAGACCTGCTATATTGTATTTTCCATCAAGTAAAGTCTTCCTGAGGAAATCACGAACCAAATTATCGACTGGTTGACCCGTGCCCGCCTTGCTTCGACCACCTGCCACTTTGAAGATAAAAAGTATTGTCTTCTAGGAATTGTGAAACTGCAAAAAACTCTGTTCAATTTCGGAGAGTAACTTTCGCGTGATTTGTGTTCAAACACGTTTACACTTACAGTTTTAAGGAGTCTTTTCCCGAACTTTTTAGTTCGGTCCTTATCTAATTGCCTCCAGTTCCGCACTCCAAGTTGGTCGAGGTCTTCTTGAACTTGTGCGCGCCACCTATGTCGAGGATACCATCTACTGCGTCGTCCCTCCGGCTTAGATTCGAAGACTTTGTGGGCCGAAGCGCAGATGTCCTAGCCATCTCAAACTTCCAATATGCAGTTTTTTCATAGGTCGCTGTATAACTCGTATAGTTCGTCCTTTAATCGTCTCCTACAAAACCCGTCACCGCAAACTGGACCGAATATCTTACGAAGAATTTTTCTCTCGAAGCGACCAGGAATATCTTCATCCATTTTCAATAAAGCCCATGATTCAGCGCCGTAAAGTAGGACTGAGATGACCAGGGACTTATATAGAGTTTCCTTAGTTGTTCGAGTTACTTTACTGTTGGAAATTGTCTCAAAAGCAAAAATATAAAAACAAGAACTTAGTAAAATATTTTTTTCTATTAACACAATGTTATTATATAAACTGTGTAATATGAACGGTTTTCAGTTTTCAGCTGTGAAATTTTTGTATTTGCGGGCCTAGTCAAGAAGCTTTTGAATCATACGTGGGGTTAACTTTGGTTTTCTTTGGTGCTGCCATAAGAAAAGGAATAGATTGGATTTGAAAGTACAGACACGCAATTATTTATAAAAATGAAAAAGAGAGCCAGCCAGAAAAAGTGCTATTAGTCCATGTATATATATATTTAAAAAACGAATGTATCAATGTAAATAATGTCCTGAATGGCTGTATTAAGCCAAATAAAGATAACTAACTAACTAACTAACCAGCGATAAAATAAATGCCTGTCGAACAGGATGAGTTACAGACTTGGAACTCTGTTAAATTTCTTATTCAAGGTATGTACTTACTTATGTCCTGTATCCCCTTGTGGGTCCTAGGGCCTCTACTACGCCTACGCGCCATCGTGTACGGTTTCTGGCAATGTGTCTGAGTTCTCCCTAACTTTTCCCTAACTGCCGTGCCTCCTTCTCGACTGTTCTGCGCCATGTTCTCCTCGGACCGCTAGGTCTTCTGCCATCCTGAGTTAGAGGGTTCCATTGCATAGCATGGTTCGCAATGGAACTGTCACCCTTCCGGAACGTGTGACCAATACTGCCACTTCCGTCGTTGGATGGTTGTGCCTATTGGTTCCTGACCCGTTCTCTCGTTAAAATGTTCGTTAGAGATACGATTGGGCCAGAAAATCCTTAAGATATTGCGCAGGCACCTATTAACAAACGTTTGCAGCTTTCTGGTGATAGTAGTGGTCACTCTCCACGTGCTGCAACCATATACTAGCACGGATTCAACGTTGGAGCGGAACAGTCTTATTTTGGTGTTCAAACTGATTGCATTGCTTCGCCATATTTTGGACAACATCCCGAACGCGGACTTTGCTTTGGCGATCCTGTTGGCTATATCCAGTTCGGTTCCACCATCGGTCGAGACAATACTCCCAAGATACGGGAAATCCTCTACTCTCTCTACCGGTTGTCCAGCTATGCATATTTGAGCCGATGAGTTAGTTCCAAGGCTGATAATTTTAGTTTTTGTCGTATTAATTTTCAGCCCGACGACACCTGCCTCCCTCTCCACATCTGCTGTCATTTGGTGGAGGTCCATAATTCTGTGGGAAAGTAAGCATACATCGTCAGCATAGTCAAGATGTTTCAGTTGAGATGTAAGAGTCCATCGAATTCCTCCGTTTCCCCTCGACAATGCTGCATGAAGCACATCACTAATCACCAATAGGAATAATATTGATGAAAGGATACAGCCTTGTCTTACCACACTTTGGATTTCAAATTCCTCAGACAACCTTCCTCTGTGCAGAACGTGACATTTGGAGCCTTCATATGTAGCTTTGATAATAGCAATTAGTTTATCGGGAATGCCTCTCCTGCGTAAGGCACGCCAAATAAACTCCCTGTTGACACTATCGAACGCCTTCTCAAAATCGATGAACAGCAGGTGCAGTGGCGATCGATATTCAACACACTGTCGGCACAGGAGGATCCAGAGCGGAAACCTACTTGTTCGGCATCGAGTGTGTCTTTGAGATGTTGTTTGATTCGCAGCACGCAGATGCCCCTCCAGTTTCCGCACTCCATCAGATTTCCTTTCTTAGGAAGCTTGACGATCATTCCCTTTTTCCACTCGTTAGGAAAGCTCTCAGCTTCCCAAGCTCTCTCTATAAGTGGAAGCAGAAGCTCAGCCGATGTTGTGGGCGCTGCTCGTAAGAGCTCTGCTGGAATACCGTCAAGTCCTACCGCCTTGTTGGTTTTGAGTGCCTTGATCGCGGTAATGATCTCATCTTTACTGGGAGTCGTGGTGCGTATTCGGGAGCTTCTCACCTCGGGCATCTCAGTCTGATTTGGGAGCATATCGCTAGCGAATACACGGTTCAAAACCGTAGCAAAATGCTCTTTCCATCTCTTGAGCTAGTCCTCATTCGAAATGAGCAAGGAGCCGTCTAGGCTTTTCACTGGGTGTTGGCTGGAGTTGCGACCACCTGTCAGCTCTTTCGTGATTCTGTAGACGGTCCTGCTGTCGCACGTCCGTGCAGCTTCTTCTGCTTGTGTAGCCAGCGCGTTGATGTAGTTGCGCTTATCACATCGCACGCTACGCTGAACTTCTCTCATCTTCATGCGATATAGGGACTCTAGCTCGCTTCTCCCTGCTGCTGGGGTAGCTGCAACGCGAGCTTTCAGCTGTTTTCGTTCGTCAATCCGTCTCCAGGTATCCTCGGAAAGCCACGCCCTATGTCTTCCCTGCGATCGACCGACAATTCTTTCAGCACCAGATGTAAAAACATTTTTCACAGCACACCAATGGTCTTGGATGGTTGCGGGCATTGAGCTGCTGATTGCTTCCAGACCTTGGAAAAGTGCTCCCTTAATTGTTGGCGCACTGAGGGATCACTAAGTCTATCGATGTTGAACCTGGGCATTCTTGTGTTGTCGTGGGATATTCGAACTGCAGCAGTGCGTAGTTGGAGAGTAGCTATCATAAGATGGTGATCACGTACTATCCCCACATCTGCCCCTCGCCTGTTTCGGACGTCCAGGAGACTACTTCTAAAGCGGCGGCTGATACCAAAATGGTCAATTTGGTTGGAGGTTGCTTGTCTGTCGTTGGAAATCCAGCTGACTTTGTGGCAGGTCTTGTGCTCAAACATGGTGCCACCTATCACAAGGCGGTTGGCATTGCAGAAATCCACTAACCTTTCGCCGTTGTCATTGCGGTTGCCTAGTGCATGCTTCCCGATTACATGTTTGAGCCCTTCGTTGTCGTTGCCTACCTTGGCATTCAAATCCCCCATCACTATGACAATGTCTCCATTTGGTGTTGTGTTGAATACGGCGCTTAAGAGATTGTAGAAGCTCTCCTTTTTGCCCTCAGATGAACTATTCGTTGGGGCGTAACACTGTATGATGGTGACGCGTCGTAGTCTAGTCCGGAATCTGACCGTCAAAATCCTATCACCATGAGGCTGCCAGGAAATTAGGCCGTTGCGTGCTGTTGTTGTTAGCAGTAGTCCGACTCCATATTCCCGCGGACTTCCGGATGGTCTTCCAGAATAGAGTAGTACAGTGTTACGCGTTGGAGACTGGTACTCGCCCGATTCTAACCATCTTACTTCACTTACCCCCAAAATGTCCAGTTTATATCGCATGAATTCGTTTTCCAATTGGAGGAATCTGGCATTGTAAGGCCCTTCTCTTCCTGAGTCGTGGAGCGTCTTTACATTCCAAAAACCTATCTTTGTCCGGGTACAATAGCCAAAAGTCGTCAACATGTGATCATTCCTTATCCGAGGCATAGTGCCGGTTTCTGGAGCGGGCAATATTCGGTAACGCAGGTTGCTGGTCCACGTTACCTACCCTAGAATCAAGGCCCTAGACAAACCGCACTTACAATTTTGGCCTATACGTATAAGGGTTTATACGTATAGTTGCCCGGGGACCACCACTAGGAGGTAAAGTAAGCACTTCATCACGAACTTGATTGTTGCGCTACTGGCCCAAGCCAAGTTTTGGGCAGTCAGTAGTTTCCCGATCAATCGCAATGCAGGTTCCCAAGGTATGTACTTGATGAGCTGATGTTTAGTTAGCATTTTCATGATCTTAGAAAGAAGGGACATTAGTGTAGTGGATCAATTGCTAGAAATTGAAGAAAATTCACCTTTTATGAACGGGCTGAACAAATATTGTTTTTCATCTACATGAGAAGAGTACAGATAGTAGGTTACATCGAAAATTTCCGAGTTTTGGCAAAATGGAAGGACACCTCTTCGGAACAATAAAATCTGGTCCGGAGGACTTATGTGTGTTGAGATCATGAAATAGTCGTATGACTGTACGATAGCGATCTTTTTAAGAATTTCATATGTATTTCTGGCTCACTTAAGCTTTTTGGATTTTTCTCAAATAAATTGGTCTTACAAGACCGAAGATTCTCTCAAACAGATTCCAAATTCAAACAGTGGCCATACAGAGTTTGGTAGGCTACATCATGTTGTTGATAGTGCGATGTTGTCTTGTGCCTTTATTTTATTAGGGTGATTGTCCCCTTTAGTATTTTTAAGCTCACGGATTTATACTATTTATTCTAATAAATGGTATCACGCCTATGATCTTACGGTTTTGTTAGTATAATGTTCCATGGTAGTAGAACCAAAGCTGAATCCTGTGGTAGCATTTTCGTGGCCTCTCACTGTACTATCATCTTAATCATATATCTATATTCAATCAGTCACCATGAACTGTCATATTCTAAGGCTTTCTAAGGAGTCGAGTTCTTTTCGTAAGCGATTAGGATGAGTATTAAGATTCTTGTGATACGATTTTCAAAGAACATCTTCCGATTAGTCTCAGCCTTCCTACAGCTATAGCTTCATGATCTGTCTACTCGACAGGCACATATTAATCAGCCTAGCGTGAAATTCGTAAGTAAAAGCTAAAAATACAAACTTCAAATATATACTTTACACAAATGTTAAAACAAAAGCAACACATCCTTATAGCCAAGTCATGCGAATCCTTTGATTCGTGGCACGAAACCATTTTGCATAAATAACCAACAAATCTTTCAAAAGGAAGTTAAATTTAAATTTCTCAATAAATCTATATACAGACAAGCAACTTCACAATGCTACGAAAAGTAAGTGGTTGTCCTCTTCAACCAGAGAAAAGGATACAACTGAAAGGCATTCATTGATAAAAACTTTTTTCAAATAAAAGTCTAGACTGGAAAGCCAATAAATTTCTTCCTGGGAATAAACCAAACCATTTAGCTTTAAAAAGTTTATTAAACTGCATCGTCTAAAAGGATGCCTTTAATGATTTTATTTGTCTTGCACAAGTGCTGTCGCAGGGATATTTTCCGGTACGGCTGAGAAACTGGGTATTTTATTAGGATCTGTATGGTATTGTGTAGGTTTCATATGTGGAAATATATTAAAAACTTTATCTTACCCAGTCAGACTGTTACTTTTTAATTGTCAAGCAGTCCTTTTATTTACAAACACAATAGCTGTATGCGATGTTTGGGGAAGTTTTATTATCACAAAGTACCCAGCAATCAGAAATAAAATCCCACCCTAGCCTCTGGCAACTCATGCTACGAATACTTGTTAGTGTTGTGCTTCAGGAGTATTGAATTCTATTTAAACAAGTTACAATATCCTTTGCAGATACTTCACTAAAACAACAGACAATGGCAGTAACATCATGGTGAGCACACATAAGTGAAACTTTGTACAAAGCGAGAGCAGTGCGGACATCCGACCACACAGGCACACATCTACTTTGGACAAGACCTGCACATACGCAGCCATTACCAAGAACGCAATTAATCCACAAGGCAGCATAAATCATGCCAGCTGGACGAGTTGCTGGTAAAGTTGGCTTCTCCAACAACTACTACGATGGTAAGTACCACGGAATCGATTGCCAAAAACTATCCATCCATCCACCCACTTAACCCTATTCTTTGCTACTCCGCAGGACGATCGTATGTCGGCATCAACGAGGAAATTATGTGGGTCAGCATAGGTATGGGCATCACTATTGCCATTCTGATAACAATCGCACTGTGTTATATAGCGCGAGAGAAATGCCAAAAACGTCGGGAATACTACGTGACAGCCTAGCTAGTTGTCTACAACATGCCCAAGGATAATAGCCAGGATAATCGAAGCCTGTTAATGGAACGATCTCTTTACGAACCATCAGCCGTTCATGTGCTGGATATGAATAATTTGATGGAGAATAATAATTCTACGACGGCGATGCACGGGAAAAGGACATGGGGATGATAGCAACAATAGCACAAGCTCGCCGCCGAAATTTGTATCTGTGTGTGTGATGAGTTTGTGTGTATTTTGGGTTATTTGCATAGTTTAAACTTTGTTGCAAGGACAACAGATTGAAACATTAAATAGAGTATGAGAGGGATAGGTTACCCACTCCCGTATCGATGTAGAGGATAATGTCTGAATAAATAACAAAGATGCGCCACTGTGTGGGTTGTTTTCAAATAGATGTGGGATATACGACCTTATTCTGTCTGTCACATTGTTTTTTGGTTGTAAAAGAAAAAAGAAATTTGTTTTGTGGATTTTCAGGGAAAGTAAAGGATAAACACTTTGACGACGATAGAATTGCTAAAGGATCAGTGAACCGAGAAAACGATGCCTAATAAAAATGTGCTTTCCAACAGATGTGAAGATGTGAGTCTTGACACATTCGACACACAGTTTAACTTATTTGGTTGGAAAAAAGGGTCACAGTTTATTGCAAAAGTTTCACTTTTATGACATTTAGAACAAGACGTTCTCAGTTTAAAGACCGATTTTGGGGTAGAAAATATTATAAATTGTAGGAAAGTTAAACAAACATATACGTACCAGATGCCCACACAAGCACATGGGTCGGTCTCGTTCGTGGTTGAAATATAAATGCTTACAACCTCTTGTGTCATAAATTTAGTCTGCACTACATACATATTTCTCAATGAAAGTGGTAGTGTAGTGCATCAGGAATGTGCGCATGAAGTCAGGAAGAAATATTGCATGATAGATATCAGAAAATGAAACCGGGAATTTGTAATTTGTGGAAAGCTTAAAATCTATTTCTGTGCCTCATTGTACCAACAGCTTACCACATATAACTTTGCTTGCAAAGTGTAAGTGATAAGCGTTGCACGACAGCATGTTAGACGTCACTTAGCAGCGAATAAAGTAATTAGTTAGACGGCATATGCAGTTGTTCCTTTTTTTCACCCGCACGTAGTTGGTTCATTTATTGGTAAATATTTTCTTACCATAGTTAGATTTTAATATTGTGGTCATCGTTTGCTCTTCGCTTAAAATATCAACCGAAATTTTCACCATGTCAGCAAAGATATGTCGACAACGCGCTACGAGATTGCATTCCAAAAATTCTTCTACAGAGCCACATATACAATTATGTGGAGGTCAACATCAACTAAATGCTTAAATTTCTCAACAATAAAAGATTTCCCTTCGTAAATGTGACATAAATGAAAATCAACTTCCCTACTACCACAAATTTCACCCTCACAACAATAGCAGACGGAAGAATTTACCCCTTCACTTCCCTTATAAACTTTTCTCAATTTACTTTGGCAGAGAAAACTTTCCAACTTCTTCTCAAATCCGTTTAAAATTTCATTCAATCCGAAAGACTTATATGTATGTACGAGTATGTTCTGGACGTCCTCACTCAAACAAAAATGCTTTGGTGCAAGTCTATGAAAAGCTGTGTCGAGATTTTATTCAACTTTCACTTTCTCTATAAAGACCGGCATTTGTCAAACTTTCTCTTCATAATCGTGTTTGCTTGTGATTTATTAAAATTGCAATCACAGGACATATAGTTTTACCGATCAATCAGCATTCCTGTGTGCGTTCCGTAAATCAGAGTTTAACCCGCACTCCAGCCACAATGTCTATATCAGATGATGATGGAAATTTCGAACAACTGCCTATGAAATTTGACCGGGACTCCGCAATGACATTGATTTATGGTTAACATCACGATGGGGCAATCGCTGTTTGAATGGCTTTATTCTTCCATTGAAATTGATTACAACCCACACACGCAGTTTAAAATTAACCCAAAATCAGACAAACATTTTGAGCGGAAACTATGTTATATCGACCATTTCAATACTGCTTCGAATTTAAAAACGGTGGCACAAGTCAAAAACACTCAAATTGAATGTTTACAAGGAAAAGTAAAAAAACAATTATAGTCAATAGCACTTTTATGATATTATTCTGAGATATACGCACTTGTAGTGTAATAGATAAAATACTAGTGTAAATTATAAACTATTATATACCTAGTAGGATATTTTTTATGAAAGTCTAATTTAAATTTTAATTTAATTGATATTGTAAATAATAATTTTATTAAGCTGAATGCTAAGAATTTTATGTACCAAAAAATGTTATTTAATATATACTACAATGATATTTACTATGAATAAAAAAATTGTTATTGGTAGATGATGGAATGTATACCTTGAATTTAAAATTAACTTTTTCGTTGTTTACGAATATGTAGCCTGTCAAATGTTGATAGTTGTTCTTGCAGTGCCTCGGGAGACAGATTCGTAACTCCAGTGAAAATATTATTAATGTCACTTCAAGCGACTAGTCGTCAGTTACAGTTGGGTTGGATTTACTGTGTCTCTTGAAGTTGACGAAGAAATAAAGTCTGTAAATCTGCTTTATTTGACGAAAGATTCTATTGGTGTTTACCAATGGTCGCACTTTCTTTAGTGTGAATTTGAAGAATCGTTGGGCTGGGGCATTACTAATTACTCATTTTGCACAGTTTAGGTTTAAGAATGCATGTTATTTTAGCCAAAACTCTGGGGAAAAACAACGATATCACCAAAAGATTGATACAGGAATACAGAAGGCAAAATGAAATGATAGAATAAAATCAGACAAATGCAATTGAGAATAATTACAATGCAACTAAAAGCAATATTGAAATGGATGAAAACAGATCATATTTTCAGTGTTGTTAATGCTATAAATAAATCCCCACGATGGCACTAGAGCATTTGATTAAAAACACACGCCTATTAGTTTACTGCTATAATAGATAAAATTATAAAACTTAGCCTACATCAAGCCAATATCCCTCAGATGCTTAAAATATCAATAGAACGACGGATGTATAAAGGCGGTGTAAACAATATAATCAGTAACTATAGACCGAAATCGATCTTACCAGTATTCGAAAAATGTCTGGAAAACGGCTGCTAAAATTCATTGAAAATCACTCTCTTATCTATGAAAAACATTACGGTTTTAGGTTTTAAAAAAATTAAAAGTACTGGAAAACTTCGTACAAGCTCTCTAAATGAAAGCCTTAATAAAAACCACCATGTTCTCGTACTATGTATGGATTTAAGATTTCAGTAAAGCACAATTACAGCAACTACCTTTGTGGTAGGACTTTTCAGATGAAAATAAAGGATTTCAGCAATCAAAAAGTTGTACAATATAGTCCTAAAGGGGTCCAAACTGGGGCCAATTCTTCTTATATTGTATGCTTATGAACTACTTCGGGTCTTGAACTACAGCACTTCATTTTCCTGCGCAAACGATTCTGCTATAGTCGTCCGTCATAGGTCACTGGATACGGCTACGCGAATCATGCAGAATGAATTCACCAATGCAGTAAAATGGTTTCACGATAATGGGCTAATAATTGACGCTACGAAGACTAAAATGATGCAGATCCGAGGGCCACACCTAGCAGTCTTCCAACAGATGATAAATTTCCAGAATGATGCTTTTCCTAATAAATGTATGATTCAAATGGTTGTTGAAACTTATAAATATATAAGCAACATACGTATAGATCTGAGGAGAGCGCTGTTTGATTTAGTACACTTAAAAGATGTCTCTACTTCACAGGTCCTAAAATATGTTTACTATGCATTAGTCGAATCTAAGCAAAGATATTGGATATTGGCTTGGGGCAATGCATGCACTTCACTCCTCCAGAAACTCCAACGGTTATAAAATTAAGCCTTAGGACTTATAAGGAACGCACCTGAAGAAACACCATTTAAAATATTTGAAGTTCAAGCAATTTTTAAGTTTACGGTATTACCGGATTACTATGATGACGCGCGTTTTAAATTTATAGCAGAGCCAAGGTAGACAAAGTCCCTTACTACTTCGAAGTTGCATGCTTGCAAGTATAGAGATGTGTTATGCAGATGGTACAAAAATTCAGGAGAAATCAGCAATATAAAAAAGAATACAAAGAAATTTTAAACAAGAGGATGGAGAATGCAAATACTGATTTCCACAACCAACAGACATCTGGTGCGCTGCTTCAGCGCTATATGTATAATATGTCGGTTCGCCATTCTTGAGAGAAGATATAATAGGGAAAAAAGCAATTTCACAAATTTAGAAACAATCCTAGAGACACCTGGAAGATAGTGAGTTCTATATTAAAAAGCAAATGACCACGAAAATCCTTCAAATTGTGCACATCTGCAACATACAATCCTTCTGGGGAAACGCGCATATTATAGAACATTCGATATTTGTCAGAGAAGCAGCAAATATAGAAGCATTTAATATATTATGTTACGTAGTTTGAAAGAGAATAAGTAGTAAGCGGGAATAGATGGCATACGATCTAATGATCTGAAGGCAAATGCTTGGATATTATCACCAATTATTACAAGACTGATAAATAAGTGCATTGAGCAATCTACAGTGCCGAAGTGCATTAAGACAGCTATTGTGCGGCCTATTGACAAAGATGAGAAAAAGAGCGATTTGGCAAACTATTGGCCCATCTCCATAAAATCGAGTAATTATTGTAGTGCAAGTTATTGGTCTCGCTAGGTCGATAGAAGTCGTTTCGAAAAAAGCGATTGAAAGTTCAGAGAGAAGAAGTTTAAAAAGAAGAGATGACCGCGCTATGTGCCTAAGCGAAGTTTACCTAAACAAACTTCGTAATTTTTTCGATTTGCGACATACATTTTTTTCTAGATATTTTTGAAAAAATCTATATCTATATACATATAATAAAATGATAACAAGGGCTGTTGTTGGGCGCGTATTATGCAGAAACTACATATAATGAATCTTCTGGCATTCTATAACATAGGATATTGGTCCTTATTTCCAATAAGAATTATTACGATATCCTTAAGGAGTTTAAGGGGATTAATATATTAAAAGAAATAAACACAGAGATTAAAAATAAAACAGACAAACCATTAAAAACTATACATTCAGAAAGTTTGAGAACTACTAATTTTCTTTTGCAGTATAACAAAAATAAACACATTCATTTTCTGTTGGTTGAAGCCCAGACTAGCCTCAAACTGTAGCGCCATCGTAGTAAGTAAGTGGTTTATTTCCTTGCATACCTGTAGGCGCAAATTTATAATTATGGTATGCACCAGTTCATTTTTTACGTAGTCCTTCTGTTAGCTAAATACATGTGGCGATTAAAGTCATGCTGGTGTAAGTCATTTCTCAAAAGTATTGGCGTAAGTCCAGAAATGAATACTGCACATGGCAATCTGTTGCATGAAAATGTGAAGTAAAGTAAAATGTTACTACTTCAACAACAGATGGTAGCACACACTTGATAGATAAAGGAAAAGCTGATATGTATTGTTGAAAGTTACAGCAGCGCAAATCTTATGTTCTTAAGTTAAATATGACTTACACCACTAACTTTAACCGCCTAATATAAAGTTATTGTGGACCGCGCAGACAAAGTTGCGGGTACCTACTATTAAATAAATAAACATTTGGCACAACAGCTCTTCAAGTGCCTGGGCTTTGTTTCTCGCAACCACTCGAGTTGCATACATTATATTTTTTCACACGAATGGAAGGGACCTACAGTTTAGTGTCATATCCAAAGGGCAATTTGTTTTTGAGAAGCTTTCTTGTGACAAAAATACTCTCGGATGCTTATCAGATGTTCGCGAGAAGTGCGACCGTAAAAAAACCTTTTTGGTGTTTTTTGGGATTCGAAAATGGAACCTCAAGCGCAGTGACTAACCCCATGTGCCACGGCGCCCACAACTTTGTACTTTTAGAAAATGCAATCAAAAAACTTCACAACTCAGGTCTCAACTTCTCCTGCAAAAAAATAATAGTTGCAAAACAATAATTGACCGCGTGTCGTCCTACAAATATTTTGGAATCATAATGAACTGCAACTCTAAATGGAATCAGCATTTTGAAGAACCTGCGGAAAGTGATGTAGGCATTATTTTACCTAAGCCAATATAGCCCACTTGAAGTGTTGAGGCAATGCTTCTTTGCTTTGCTTAAATTGGGGCGATGCTTTAAGAATATGAATGGTACATGTAATGCAAACAAGGGTTTCAATTTACTTATGAGAAAAAAATACGGAAGAAACAGCAAATGTTTCAGAATTCGCCAATGATGACACAGACAAATCATAGACACATCAAACAGTTTTTATTATACTCAATACGCAAGGGCGCTTCAAGGTCGCACGATTTTGGAACAAGAACATACATATGTATGTATGTTTTATTTCATATTATTTCATATTTATTTATTAATGAGTTTCAACATCATTTACAATAGACTAATATAATCTTTAAGTTATAAATGAAGATGCAATTCGGAAAAAGAGAGTGAAGTTATCATTTAATTTAATTTACCTGTGTAGTGAAAACATTTCAGTTGGTTTGTAAAAATTAAGACAAACTATAGAAAAAAACAATTTACCATGTAATTCAATTTTCTTACTATTTAAAAAAAAACAATTCGATTATTAAGTTAACTAAGCGCCATATGTCTGAAGAGAATATGATCAAAGGAATTTGCATAACAAGATCTTCTAATGCTAAGAGGAAGTGCATTCCAAATGCGAATGGCATAAACGAAAAATTGACGCTCAGTGCAAAGATAGCGATACCGCGAGAAAACTAAAGTTAAGGACCGATTAGACTGTGCAAAAATTAGTTTATTGAACAAGTATGAAGGCTGTTTGGAGGTTATAATCCGTTGAAGACATTTAATAGTGCAAAATTTCAGATACTGGTTCAATCAGCATCCAAGAATATTTTTGGCGTAAGCAGAAACATGGATAAAGCGTTTTAAGGCGTAAACATATCGAATAATATTGTTGAACGCAACATTAAGTCGTCTCTTGGTAATTGCTTTGACGCAGCAGCAGATTTCACAACCATAAGCTATGATGAGCACAAGAAGAGATTTAGCTAACATGAGTCTAGTTTTAAGTGGTGTGTAGCTTTGGGATACCGATAAGTTTCTAAGAGAACCATACATTTTACCGACTATCGTAGTAACATGATAATCCTAACTTAACTTAGAATTGAACCAGATACCAAGGTTTTTAGCTTTGCCAACATATTCGATTGGATTATCTCCAAGGCATATATCAGGAAAAAGGCTTAAATCTGATTCAATTCTGCTGATGACCATGCATTTTGATTTTATGGGATTCAGCTTCAAAAAGTTTTCTTGAGACCAATTTAAAATCCTGCGAAGATTGTCATTCAGATTGAGTACAGCTTCCGCAGTTAGCCCGGCCTTACAGCTGATGTACAGTTGAACATCATCAGCGTACATGTGTGCTAAAAATGTTTAATTACCGTAGGAAGATCATTAACGAAAAGCATGAAAAGAAGAGGAACAAGAACTGAACCTTGTGGAACGCCTGCCAATATTTCAATGAATCCGGAGGAAATATTATTATAGAAAACTGCTTGCTTTCTTCCCTGGAGGTAGGAGAGAATAAATTTTGCAGCCGAATCAGAAAAGCCATATAACATCTTGAGTTTATAAATTAATATGGCGTGATTGACTGTGTCGAAGGCCTTGGAAAAGTCTAGTAACGTGAGAAATGTTATTCGGTTTTCGTCTAAGCCTATTCGCAAATCATCAGCGACCTTAAGTAGTGCTGTTGTACAACTATGATTTTTTCTGAAACCCGATTGATTAGTGCAGAGGATCTTATTCCGTTCGACAAAGACGGAAATCTGATCATGAATCAATTTCTCCAGCACCTTTGACAGAAAAGGAAGAATAGCAACTGGTCTGTACTCAGCGATAGAGTTAGCTGATGCTTTCTTTTTCAGAATTGGAATAATTTTTGTTAATTTCCATGAAGCCGGGAACGTGGATGTCGTTATTATATTAATGAGGACATAGGTCACAACCGGAAGTATGAAGAGAAGTATTATTTTGACAAACGAAGGGTGAATACCATCAACACCAGCAGCTTTAGATTTAATTTGAAGGATCGCTTTGACAACATCAGTTTGCTCGACTCCGTGAAATTCAAAGTAGCTATTCGGGGCGGTACTGAGAGGTTGGTTTGACAAGGACGATGCTGCTCGGATATCTGCAAATTGCCTATTGAGTTGGTTGGGATCAAGGTCTTCTTCCTCCCGGACTGTATTGCGACCAACACCCAACTCTCGCAAATTTTTCCTGAGGGTTTTGGAGGGAAGATTTTCATCAAAATGTTTTTTGCAATATTTCCATTTAGCCTGTTTCACTTTGGAGGTAACCAAGTTTCGCAACTGGTGGAAGGCGTCGTAAAACTCAGGGAGCCTATAGCGCTTCCACCTGTTGTAGGCGGCATCACGTCTGTTCCTTAGTTCATCAATCTCATCAGTAAACCAACTATTATGCACGCATTTTACACGCTTTGTTACAATGGGAACATGTTTGGTAAATAAGTGCATAATTGTACTTTGGAGATAATCAACCTGAGCATCAGAATTAGATTCAAAATATACTGGTTGCCAATAAATTCTTTGCAGATCGTGCACCAAGAGTTCTGGGTTCATGTTTTTAAAATCCCTATATGAGTACGTAAGTTCCTCCCGAGTAATCAATAGCCTAAATGTTGAGAAAATTAAATCATGTTTTGTAAAAGCCGGGGCAGAAACTTGGTTATAAAAAACGTCTGGACCAAAACTAGACAAAAATAAATTTAGAAGAGTGCCAGAACTAGTATCAAAGTTTGTTCGAATTGTAGCATTTGCTAGACACAAATTAAGTGATTTCATTGAATCTACGAAACATTTAGATTCAGCATGATTTAAGAAATCACCATAGTATGCAGTTCCCCAAATTTTCAGTCAGCATCCAATAGAGTTTCAAACTATTAATCGAACTAAAATACTGCTAAAAAAGTCACAGAACACTATTTAAACAATAATTAAATTCAAAATTAAGCGAAACTAAATGAAAACCGAAAAATGCTTAAATTGTTAAGAAAAATATGTATCTATTACAGTAAATTTGAATGGGTTATGATTTATACTTCATTCGTGCAGATTTTTTTTTTTGCATAAGAAAAAGTGATGAGGTGGTACGGAGAGTCTGCTCAAATGTGGAAGGTACCAATCAAGCGTACTACTGACGGGCTCTCTGGGAACCCCGCTTCCAACAATTTACTTCTGACGCCTTCACTTCGGTGATTGGGCGATTAATTATAGTTCTGCTACTGACCATAGCTGGTCCATCGTCCGATAGGTTTCACGCCGTTTGGGAGAAGCATTTGCAGCTGATATCATGGAGGATTTGCCGCCTTTCTGAGCCTGCCCAGAGAGCGAATTGGAACCTTGCGAGCCTGCCCATAAAGCGGACTTGAACCTTGCGAGCCTGTCCATAAAGCAGACTTTTTGTGGAAAATGAGTCAAAACTGGGGCAAAGGTGTATCAGGAAGATGTCCTGGAAGACGTCGTTAAATGGAGCAAGATTGGTTTTCCAACAAGAATCTGCTCTCATGCTAAAGCCAACATAACTCAGCGGTGGTTTGGAATCAATATTCCTGCTTTTATTACATCCGAGGATTACCTTTAGGAAGCCCAGATATGAATTTGTATAATTGTGGTCAGTGTATCTAGAGTAGGGCCTGCAAAAGACCCCACGGAAATTTGGAGAGCGGTGTCCATACCCTTGAAAATACTTATCCAAAATGTGTTGTTGTTTAATTTTTATAATGTTTTGCAATTGTTTTTTTTTTTTTTATTATTATTTTAATCGTTTATTTTTCCACTCATACACTAACATAATTTATAGTTCTAATAAACTTAAAACTACACTATCATAATGCCTTAAAGTAAGTGACCTGAAGGGTGCTCAACACTTATAGTATAATTTTTTTTAAAAACTCAAACGTGAAAGCTTGTTTTATATTAATCGATATTTGTTTCTTTAAAACATACATATTTTTTTTTTTTTTCACTTTAAGGCAAAATGTGGGAAAACCTTTTAGAACACTTTATCTTATTATTTTTTCATAAAATTAATCTAAAAACTAAACTTAAAGAACTTAAACTACCTTAAACTAAATCCCTGGCCGGACCATGACATGTGGCTTCCAAATCACCACCGAAAAGACCAATCAAAATATAGTTAAACCAGTCAATCGGGCCTTCAGTAGTATGCCAGAAACCACATATCAAGGTCCGGCCTTGCTTACCCTAAACGCTAGCCTCAACCCAGTCGAGCCACCAATATTTCTCCCTATTCAACCTGTCGTCGTTAACTGAATCTCGCCCAGATATGCTTACGTAGTATCTCAAGTCAGTGTTTTCTTCTCCTGAGTCCATCGGCTCGTAGAGGATACATTTATCTGTCACCCTTCTAGCAAGATGGTAACAAATTGGAACGTTCAGCGAATCTGATAAGTAACCATACGCATCTAGATACAAGAATGCTTCAGAGGGTATGAATCCACTCATCATAGTATTTCGGAAATACCCAGGGTTAGGATAAAATAAGCCCGACACAAGTTCGTTCTCTGTAACGGTCGCTGACCGCACGAAATGGTTCCTCACAAGATCCAGAATGACATTGTCGATTCTGGACACACCGGAAGCATCCAATAGCCTCTTATTGGAAAAGTAATGCCGAAAGTCGGAATGTGCGCTTCTATACATACGCATGCAGGCTCGAAGGCATTTTCTTTCAAATAGTGTAAGTTTTTCCATATAAGAAGGGCTTAAGTTCCACCATACTGGACTCGCATAAGTCAAAATTGGACGAACGAACGCTTGGTAGCAAATGATCTTTACATCGGCTCTAAGATAGTTGGATTAGAAAAGACGTTTGAGGGACATAAATGCCGCTCTCGCTTTTTGTAACTGCATATTTACGTGCACATTGTAGTACAAAAACTTGTCTAAATGGACACCTAAATACTTCACAACAGTCTTTGACTCGATGCGAAGACCATTTGAACTCACTACTTGCAAGTTTTTCCAGTTGCGTCTCAAATCTAATCTTACCACGTCTTATTGGGGTGCGAAACAGTATAGTTTCGCATTTTGCCTCGTTCATTTTGAGCTTCCACTCTGAGCAGAAAGTTTGCAGTTTATCAAAGCTATTCTGAAACTTTGTCTGCATGTCTTGAATTCTCGACCCGCTTGCATACAATATAACATCATCAGCGAACGCTATAGAATCATCCGTGTCCCTCAGCATTTCCGAGATGTAGATGTTGAAGAGGAGCGGTGCTGTAACTGTGCCTTGTGGCAGACCATTAGTGACTTTAAAAACTTTAGTCGTTGTGTATTGTCCATCTGTTACAACAAATTTCTTCTCGTGCACCATAGATGCAATTATCTTTATAAGATGATGTGGGAATTCATATCGGAGAAGTTTATATAAAAGCCCGTCGATCCAAACCGTGTCGAAGGCTTTTTCGATATCCACCAGACAGGCAGCTGTACATCTTTTGGCGTTACGATTCCAACTAACGTTAGAAATCAATTTTGTAACAGCGTGCACCGCCGAATGGTTTCCCTTGAACTCAAATTGGTTCCGCGGTATAATCTCCTTTCTTTCGCACACGAACAAAATAGATTTACTAATAACTACTTCATAAACCTTCCCGATATTAGGCAGGAGACTTATTGGCCTATAATTGGAAGGATCAGAAGGATCCTTCTTCTTTTTGATTATTGGAAAAACCTTCGATGTCTTCCAATAACTCGGGAAGCAGCAGTTGTTTAAAAAATTCTTAAATATAACGCAATACTGCCGTATAATTTCGCCCGGTATATGCTTTAGGATTACGTTAGGAATATTATCTAAACCACTTGACTTTTGTTATTAAGTTTCCTGAATATGTATGTCAGTTCATCTAGTGTTGTAAAGTAATTGTTAGTCTGTTCGTCTGTTAGTTGATCTGCTCTTAATTGCTCTGAAAATCTCAGAAAAGTTAGTTTTTCGCTGTTGGGAAACCTGGACAATTCGTCATTTACTTCGCTAGTTTTGCAGCTTGGTAGATCTCTAGCATGGATCGCCTCAAAATGAGAGCCGATTAGATTTAGCTTATCCACCCCACTATCTATAACGAAATGGTTATCGATAATGGGGCAGTGTTGGCTATTGATCTCCGCCTGAGACAGAAGAGACTGAGAAGACAGTGGAACTTTCAATTTTGAGATCTTGACAACGTTACGAGGCTTGAAAAGCTAATTAATTTTAGGAAACATGTTCCTGGAATCAGACTTCAATATGTTTTCGTCGCGTTGCTTCCAATAATCGTTGACACTATTCCGAAACGGCTGACTTAGCAATGTCTTCACATTTCTTAGGAGTGTGTTTTGCACTTGTAATAGAACTTATGGCAGGACTATATGAACAAACTAGATTTAGTCGACATGCTCTGAAAAAAATGTACTTTGGATGAATGGAAATCTTAGTTTTATAATAAATATGTTTATGTTTATATGTATGCCACATGTACTATTTATAAGTGTTTTGCTCTTACTTGTACAGCGTTTTTTTTTTAACAAATAAATCTAAATCTAAAACTTGTTTGAATATTATTTTGAAATATGATAGGCAAGGCGTATCCGATGCCAGATGAATTGTGTGAAAGCTCCCATTTACGTATAGTTCTGTACACTTTGATGTATCCGGTGACATGTATTCGGCACCCGATGCTGGATAGTGGTGAGAATTGCCCGGCAGGAAAAACTTCGTGCATCTGGTGCCGAAAAAAGTCATAATTATTTTAAATAATTTTTAGAAGTTTATTTTGAGAGCTCTGAAGCCTTTTAAGATGGATTTTTGTCCCTCACAGGCGAGCCATAAAACATGATCGCTTAAAAATTAACTGAAGTAACTCTCTGCGGCACGGGAATTTTTCCGAGTACGCCTGGGTCAGCTTTGCAGAACTTACCTCCCCTTGATACTTATATCATGGGCTACACTACCAAAGCCATTTGTCGTCTTAGGCGGGGTGGTTTTTGGTATACTCCACAGTGGAATTTTGATGAGCTCTCGCGACACTTATCTTACGACTCCGGTCTCATGGATATGTCGTCTGACGCAATGACACCAGAACTTCAGCTGATGCGCAAATTCAGAGTCGACTTTCCTTGTGTTTAAGACTGGCTTCGGCCAGAGTCTGATCCAGGAATGGAATACAGTCGTATTTTCACGGACGGTTCCAAAACCAGTCAAGAGTCCAGAGCTGGTGTCGACAACATAAGACTTTCAATCGGAAACTTACGCAATCCTAAAGGCCACGAACTATTTATGTTGTGAAGAACAGGTGGAAGGGCTACTATTTGTGTCCGTAGTAACAGTCAGGCTGCGCTTAAGGCTTTGCTTAGCTCTTTAACCACTTCCAAAATAGTTCGTGAAACCAAAAACTCTTTGAACTCTGTCGCAAGGTAATGAGCCGGGAATGGAATGTAGTGGTATTTTCACGGGTGGTTCCAAAACCAATCAAGGGTCTGGCGCTGTTTTCCAAGCGGAAACTTATGCAATCCTAATGGCCATGAACTATGTTGTGAGGAATAGGTGGAAGGGCTACTATTTGTGTCCGTAGTAACAGTCAGGCTGCGCTTAAGGCTTTGCTTAACCCTTTAACCACTTCCAAAATAGTTCGTGAAACTAAAAACTCTTTGAATTCGGTCGCAAGGCTGAATTCTCTCTCTCTTATCTGTGTCATAGGTCACACTGGGATATTGCAGAACGAGATCTCCGATGAGATTGCTAGACAAGGCTCAGAGGAGGCTTTCTCAGGTCCCGAACCCACGTTGGGTCTCCCTCCGTCCTCGGTTAGGGCTTCCATTGACGACTGGGTCTCTCACGAACACAATTGTGTGGCATGACTCTTCAGGATGCAGGTAGACTAAACGTATGCTCCCGGACGTCTGTAAGAAATCAGCGGTATTCTTGCTGTTTCTCAACAGAAAAGACTGTAGACAATTTATTGGCGTCTTGACTGGCTACTTGTCGTTCGCCAAGCAAGATAGTGTAATTATTTTAGTTATTTAAGTTAGAAAACTGTTGTTGAAATTCAGAGAATCCACCTGTGCCTCTATCGGTGCATAGCGCGCTCACCCCTTGACCCCCGTAATGGTTCGCGAGACCATTGACAGGAAGTTCGTAGCCATTTTGGGTTATACCCAGGCGGCTGCCGAGCAGGGCAGGCTGACCAGTAGACGCTTGCATATTCAGGTCTGGATCCAAAAGATGCCCTGGCTTACCAGCTGTGGCAATATCCGAGGCCCGTTTCTGTCGTCTTGTCATCTTGGGGTGCGCGCTTTGTTAGAGAAGTTGTTGGATTTTTGTTGTGAAAATGGCTTATCCATCATGAACATTTCCTTTCCGCACAAGGACATTCACAAATACACACGGTACCGGGAGAATCTTCAGCAGAAGTCGCTTATAGATTTCTTTGTGGTACCATTGTGTCTGAAAAGAATGGTTTGTGAAGTTCGAGTATTAAGCGGAGCCGAACTTTCAACTGTTTATCACTTTGTGCTGTTCAAATTGTAACTTTGCGATAGAGTGCCTCCCGTACCAAAGCACAAACCAAGGATGGTTACACGCATACGATGGGAGAGGCTACAGAACGAGGAGATACGGGAGATATTTGCGTGGCAAATATCTGAAAGCTTTGAACGAATTTCAATTGTACCATTAAATGTAGGGGAATAATGGCAACTGTTTTTAACAGCGATTATTGCCTCTGCGGGAGATGCTTTTGGAGTCAAGCGGCTTGGTGTGGCTGCCGGGGTGAGAAAGAACTGCTTGGTTTAAAACTCCCGGAGTTCAAGAAGCCATTAGAGGGAAGAAGAGAGCTTTTAAGGTGTGGATTTACTTGGGGAACTTCGATTCTCGAAACCTATACACTGACGCGCGAAGAACTTGCAAACTAGCTGTGAAAATAGCGGAAGAACAGTCTTGGAAGCAGTTTGGCGAAAAATTGGAATGTGACCACAGATCTGCAAATAAGAAGATCTGGCAGACCGTCCGTCGACTCAGAAGAAAAAAGTTGAATATCGTTGAAGGAGTCAAATCCAATGAGGAGGACATCTTACGCAGATGGAGCGAGCACTTTTCAGAATTATTCACTCCCAAACAGGGCACCGAAGATGACAGACCTATGGTCGAGAGTAGGGCGGAAAGTAGTCCTACGGTAGAGGAAGTAACTTTGGCGATCCAAGCGCTAAAAGTTGGCAAATCTGCTGGTGGGGATGAAATCCGGGCACAAATATGCCCAAGGCTTTGGGTAAAGAGAAGTGCAATGGTTCTCGGGTGTCATTAAAGTGGCCTGGGAATGTGGTGACCCACCTGGTGATTGGCTAATGGCAATGATTGTTCCACTTTTTACAAAAGGGGACAAAAGAGATTGCACTACAGGGGTGTATCTCTATGAAGTCTCCATGGAAAAGTATTCACTAAGTTGCAAGAAACCCATTCCAGAGCTGTGGTTGAGTATAGTTTGGGGGACGAGCAATGCAGTTTTCGTCCCGGTAGAAGCACAACCGTCCAGTTATTCACTCTCAGAATGGTTCCTGAGAAGGCATGGGAGTATGCTAAACCTGTCTTTACTTGTTTTGTGGATTTGGGAAAAGCTCTTCATTGTATATATGGACTGCATGTTGCAGCGCGCCGTGGTGAGGAATGTTTCAAAGTGGAAAACTTAATGATTAGTCACCTGCCCTTTGCGGATGATGAGGTCATCCTTGTACCCTCTCAAATCGAACTTCAGCGCGCATTTGAAAGATTTGTGGCCGTTTGTGATGATGCTGGAGTGAAGATCAACGTGAACAAATCGGAAGTAATCGTTGTTTCCAAAATACCCATATAAGTTAAAGTACCTCGGGGTCTTATTCACGAGTTATGGGAAGAGCAATGCCGAGATATCCTCTAGAATTGCTCAGGCTGGATCAATTTTGAGAGAGCTTGGTCAATCGGAAGGTCATAAGGAAGGTCGAACTTACTGTTCAAGGTAAGCTATCGATTTTTAACTCGGTGTATGTTTCAACCCCCACCTATGGTCATGAAATTTGGATAGTGACCGAAAGAATAAGATCACGGATACAAGCTGCCGAAATGAGGTTCCTTCGCGGTGTTGCTGGTATAACTCGTAGGGATCGAGTACGCAACGCGAGAGTAGGCGATGCGCTCAATGTTGAGCAGCTACTTCTCCGAACGGAACGACCTATGCCATCAGGTAGGCCTAAAAATAAATGATTTGATCAAGTCCGACATCTCTCTTGGACTCATCTAGGGATTCCTCCTGATGATTGGAGTCAATGGCGGAGGATCGAGAAGGATGGAGGATCTACCTGAACATCCTATCCCCGCGACCCTCATGTAGGATTAGCGGGCCATTGAAAATATATTTATGTAAGATGACAAACCGTCACAACTTGTCACAATAGTTAAGCCCTAGACATTAATATTGTACTCTAGCTGAAGTATCAGCGGCCATCTCGTATCTGTAAGTGGGTAATTCCAGCTCCTCATTATTAGTTGTAATCAGATTTGCCCAGTCGCTTCCAAAATATTAATGCAAAAATGAATGCTAGTCAAGTAGTCAGTTGATGTTGAACTGTCTAGCACCTCCACCACAACAGGAGTTGCAACTTCTGAGTATGGGTCTGCTTAGATAAGCAAGATACCTGTTTAACAATATCTTTCCAGGACTGAATTTCTCTCCGTGATAGTGTTGCAAAGCACATTTACGATTTAATTCGCATTCCGTTACATTGCTTCACCCTTTTCGAACTACGTATGTTTGTTCGTATTACCATTTGTCACTTTTCTTGAAACTTCATGACACTTTTGTGGTCACCAGCGAGCATAACTTTAAAAAAACCAATAACATCACAGTACCCTTGCCAAGTGGCACTAAAAGTTTATGGATTCATCAGTTGGCTGGCGCCGGACAACCCATCTCAAATAAAAAAATTCTCATCAGCAATAATCCAGACTGTTGTAAAAAAGTCCCATTACCGGACCATACACTCAGCACGTATGCATGCGGGAGCATCCATCAAAAACCGATGTCCTGTTGACGTAACAAACAGCGATTGCACATTACGTCCAGCCAATTTCATTCAACAACAGTGTCAGCTCCTTGTTATCCCGATGGATAAAGGAAATTTTCATACTAGCCACCCTTAACATGTTTCACTTCATTTGTGGCTACGCAGCAAGGACATCCGCAGCGCATTTAATTAAATTTATTATTTATATACGAATTTAATGTATCGCATAATTAACACTGTCTTCCTTTCGATAATAATTGGCGTGTATAATTGAACGCCCGAAGTAATGAATGGCCTTGTGCCTGTCGTCCCATTAAAATCCCTCCACGGAAATATTCCCCAGGATAGCACTTTTGTTAGCAGGATGTGAGTCACTAATGAGTGAAATATTAGCCGCGTGGTAGTGGCAACCTGATTAATGGATAGATACAACCCCATACTTAATCATGGCGGTTACAGCAAAATGCACTAGAAAAGATCCTTCAGGGTGAATACAATATTTGAGACTTGAGATTGTTATTTTCTATTGCGTGCATCTTTTATGGATAAAGATACTCTGAAGGACTGCTTTGCAATTTATTCCATGTCTGCGTATCAATTTGCATTACTTCAGCTGAACGAAGAGAATAAATATTTTGTTGCTAGATAGAGAGGTTTGCCCAGAGAAACGAAGGAAGAAATTGTAATTTTTACATTCAATTGACTAAGCAAAGGATGTATCTATTCTATGCACATCCAAGTCAGAGAGAATTTCATCCAAACAAAACAAGTGAGATAGGAAGATGGGTTGCCATTATTCTACTTTAGTCGCACATTTTAACCTTTTCACGCCAAAATATTATGATAGATGGATAAAACAATTTATTTACATATATATATAGATTATCTATAGCGATTTCACAAAAATTTTGTTTGCTGGCATTTAAAATTAATCACATGGAAATAACTAATGAAAGCTCTATGACAGCTTAAAAGTTTAAACTGCTATATTTATTTATTTATTTAGCATGATATCTAATATCTTCAATCTAAAAGATTGATAAGCTTACAACTAAATAATTGATACAAGCAAGGCTAGTTGTGAAGTGAGGTAAAATTAAAAACTAAGTGGCAAGGGTGTTAAAGTTAAGGGAAGGAATTAATGATTGAACTGGCTGTGAAGACCGCCTTTTAGTGTAAGTATATTGCTGTTAAAATCAATAAAATTGTAGCTATTATTAGTTTTACGTAACATTTTGCGCAAGGGTTCAAACTGGCCCTAGGTTAGGTTAGGTAGGGTTATGAGGTTACCATAAAAACACTAGGCACCAAAGTGAGCCCATCGTGATCACTAGGGAACCTTCACGGCAAAAGATCTAAACCAATTCACCCAAGACAATTAATCTCCTTACAGAATTCAAAGAGTTCCTTATTGTGGTTCAAGGACCTCACTTCTTCCAGGTTATCGAAGAAGTATCTAACCAAGATGCTTAAGACTTGTCTTGGCTATTCCTTGGCACTCACAGACTATATGTGTTATGTATATCCTCTGAGGCATGTAGGTCATTGCAGTACCTGCAAACATCCGTGTTAGATAATCCTAGTCTCATAGCATGCTTCCTTAAGAGACAGTGGCCAGAGAGTATTCCTATCGCTGTACTTAGCCTTGATCTATCTAATTTTATTATTTCCCCAGATTTTCTGTGGTCTAACACAGACACAAGGCCTTAGACACCCTGTGACCATCTAAGTTTGACCATCTTAGATTGGCCGTATCGATGATTCTATCACGAATGATTCCTTTAGCCACGGACCCTGGTGGCTTAATACTACCAATTATGTCACTATGTGGGAGCCCCGCTCCTTTTTTGCCCAGCACGTCGGCTTGCACGTTGCCTTCGCTATCGCAGTGTCAAGGTACCCAACATAATCTGACTCGGTTCTACGTACATAATGTCTCAAACTGGCCCTAGTCAATACTGTGGTGAGCAACGCCGATGAGAGTAGATCATAGGTGGGAAAAATTGGTATTGTATGGGATCTGGTGAATCACTGAAGAGCGATAAATATTTGGAGAAAGCAACTGATTACATTATACAAATGGTATGTCAAGCGCGGCAATTGTGCAGTGTGTGGTGTGTTTGCTCAAATCCCAGCGGATAAAAGGTTGCACCACTGCGAAAAAAAAAAGTTGCCGCCTGGTAATACAATGCACTGAGTGCTCTGGGATTAAGGTTTCCTTTTTTTTCTATAAAAAAGTTGATTAGCGATGTTGGGACGTAATTGCAATAACGGATGATTTATTAATTGAAATCGGTTCTCGTGTCCTCCTAGCACAATCCCCGTATAGCAAAACGGATGAATCTACGCTGAATAGCTTCCATTTTCCGAATACTGACGTCATGATGCGGCGACCAATTCTGGTTAGCATACTCGAGGTGATGTATACTTTATTTAGCGTATAGATACAAAAAAGGACATCGCAATAAGTACATTTTATCGATGCCAGTAGTAAGGAGAAGACTTCCGTTGATATCGTCTGGGTTGATTTACTTAATATACTTGAAACTGATAGCAGGCGTTTCTTCTAAGAAAGCAAAAGACGTTGATATAGCTGGAATAAGTACCAGCACATCGGTTATGTGTTACATATATATACTTGCTATTAGAAGCTCATGTAGTAAAGATATACTATTGGTCGGGTAACTGCCATGCGAAGTAACTTCATACTAGCTACGTATTTCAGTAATCCTACGATTTCATTAACTCTACACACTCCGTGTGATCAGCAATTGTATTGGCATGAGAATGTTATCAAACATTATTATGGATCTCGGTTGCAAGAAAAATTTAACGGAAATTAACGTAAAGGAATACAAGCCGTAATATATGCCAGTGCCTTCAGCTTACCGTCAATCAACTGGTAAACTCAGCCTCAAGCATGAAAACCAAAAAAAAAGAAGAAGAAAACGGGCAGCAGGATGCGGATTGAGCGTGTTTGAAAAGTCAAAGCGGTCCTAGTCCACAATATTAAACGGATTATAGTTCCGAATCTCGAAAAAAGCGAAACATCTGGGATGCTACTAATTGAAAGCATAGGTTTGTTTTTTGTTTTTACATTTGTATAAATAAATATTATAAATATATATATTATATTTGGTCTAATTTTCCCCCTAATTTAATTTACTTTTTTTGTGAATTTTCTAAATTCTTCAGCGGCAACCCTGGCAGGAAGGATTATAGTAAGAGTAAGGCGAAAATATAAAGTGACATACGAATGACTTGGTTATGTCCTTGAGGTTGCTGCTCATTTCGTTGTTAATATTTGATGTCAATAGTAGTTTGGAGAAATTGAATAACTTTATTTTTCATGAAATTTCAGAACATAATAGTTAATTGATTTTTCTTATTACAATTCTAACAGATATGTATAGGTACATGGATGTGTAAGTACTCAAGTCGTTCACATTTCAATACCAACATCCTGGTGTCATTTGAGCATTCCTGCTCGGTAGGATACCGTCGCATCAGAGGAAACAGCTTCGTAAATGTGTTAAATGAAAGATAGCGTAATGTAGCACCGCTGCAGTTGATGATAGCTTCATATGTGGTGGGAGAACCTAAACCATTTGATAAAACGATTCAAAATGTTATGGTGCTGACAAAGCACAAGGTATCGAGGAATTTTTATATATTTCCTGGCAGTTTGAAGTGATATTACTTTGTTGGCTACAATTTTTATAACGCAGGATATTCACATAAGAATAAGAAACTTGCACAAATAGTTCAAGATACAAGAGAAAAACTAACAGGCTTGGGACGACGCAAAGGAGCATTACTGTTAGTATTGCTTTCTATACATCAACCGCGAATGTGAGGCTATACTAATATAAACTATTTGTGTTGTTAATACTTATTCTGGTTAACTAGTTTGGATTCTCCACATTTGCATAGTTTTTCTAGTCAATAAGTCCGTCATTTGGTAGAAGCGAAGTGCTGTGCAGGATTTAGAGAATTTACTCTAATGGAGTTGCGCAGAAATACAGACAATAGTATCTCTGCAGTGATATTATACCTTCACTGTACAAGGAGAAATACAAATTTCTGCTTGCTTTGTCTATGGGTGATGAACTCCCGAACCATTGAATGAGTTTTGATGGAACTTTTCTTCCAATGTCAAGACAATTATTTGTGGAGCTGATGTAGTTTTCATAATTAATAGCAGAGCCAAGCTAGACAAAGCCCCATACTATTGTACTTTGAAGTTGTAGCTGCCCAACCCACTGTAACGTTCTGTCCAAATTTTCGGTGGTGACTGTCCAGTTTTGTTGACAACATGCATTCAGTGTTAAACGTATGCGAATCGCTTAATAAAACACAAAAAAAAAAAATTTACTCAAAAAATTTACATTTATCCTAGCCCTTGACTCAATATTCCATATATTTTTCGTAGGCTGATTGAGGTATGGCCTTTAGATCCTTCTGCGAGTTTTCTTTTATGGTCTCCATTGACTCAAAACGTCTCCCTCGATATTGTAATTTTAGCTTTGAGAACAGGAAAAGTCACATGGGGCCATGTCAGGCGAGTATGGTACTTGGGCGATGACATTCGCTGAGTTTTTGCCCGGAAACTCTTGCACAACGATAGCTTTGTGCGATAGTGCATTATCGTGATGAAAAAATTCACGAATTGTTCTTCCTGTTTTCGGCGGATATTCTCGCGCAAACGCCCCATGATGCCTAAGTAGTATTCCTTATTCACTGTTCGTCTCTTGTGAAAGGAATTCGGAGTACACCACACCACGGTTTCGGCTTATTTTCAAAGCGCTATTCGGAAGACTGTTGGCTGGTTTGCATATCGTACTCGTAAACCTATATCTCGTCACCAGTTATGATGCGTTTCATGAAGCTGGGGTATGTAGAAGCTCGGGAAATCATATTTTCAGCGACCTGTTTTCGATGCCCTTTTTGGACAAAAATCGCAGAGCACTCAAAGTATGACTAACGAAAATAACTACTGTCAGCACACTGAGTAATACTTATATCGGTCTCAAACTTCATGTGGTAATTCGGTATAGTGTTACCAATTTACAGGATACAAATTATAGTGATATCTTTTATTCGCATTACAGCCCGTTGAGTTCTTCCAATTATGTCAATATTTTCAGCGTAAGCAAGCAGTTGTACCTTCGATATATTGTTCCGCAGAAACTGTTCAAGTACATTATTAAAGTAGTCACATGACATCTAAAACGTTTTTAGACATGGCTCTTCATAGTTCCTCTCTATAGATTCTGTCATAGGCGACCTTGGGATCGATAAAGAGATGGTACGTATCGATGTAAACTTCTTGAGTTTTCTCCAGGATCTGCCGGAATAAATCTACACACTGCGGCAGATCCTGAAGTGAATTCCTAAAGCATTTAATTTGTCCACCTATCATTAAGAGCATTAAATCAAGAAAAAAGTCAAATTTGTAGTTGATAACCTTCCATTCGCATTGAAAGTCATTAATATCATTGTTGACAAGAAATAAATCCCCTCCTTCACCAATTTCTCCAAAAGCCTGCCACTTTTCAACAAATTTTGAGAACTAGATTAAAAAATGGGTGTGACGACAAGCAACACATCCATGAAAAATATTAATTGAATATTTTGGCCAATGAAAGTAATACCACCAAAGTCAGAACTAGATCTATTTTCAAGTGACTTAAGGGCACAAGGAATGCCTGCTTTTGCAAATGGAATAACATCGCTATAAACATCGGCAGAAATACAATCATTTCGTTCTACATAATATATATGTATATATATATATATATATTTAATATATGTAGGAGTTAATTAAATGTGCAGGCAAATTAAATAAATCAGCCAGTCTTTTAATTAATTTACAAATTCGGTTTTATAGAAATAATATCAAATTAAATTAAGATTATTAGCAATATTAGGGAATTTTAGTTAAATGCAACTTGATAATTTTACTGCTTAAGAACTCAGCTGAATTAGGAAAGAATTTGCAAGGGTTTTACAAAAGAAAGCTTATAGAACGGTAATGGTTATGTAAATAGTATATAGAATAATATGTTAAGATAGTGTTAAGGTATTTGTATTGTGGCATGTAATTTGTGTAAGTAAATATGGATTGCGTGATCTATGGGAACGCGCCTACATCCGGCCATCCTGAACTTCGTCCGCCTCGGATGATAGATCGGCATCGACTTTGTCCTCGTCTTCGCTTTGATCTTCCTTCTGCCATGGTTTGATCTTCCTTCCGCCATGGTTTCAGATAATCGCAGCTGCTTGTTGTTTTATTAGGTCCCTCGTGCGGTGATGCTTTTTCCACAGTGTAACGACCAGATTTGCTCTTCGAAACAACCTCGTATGGACCTAGAAAATCAGAAAAAAGTTTATTACCTGCTGCAAATTGTGTTCTTTTATTGGCAACAAGATCACCGATCTTGTATTCTTTCGCAGCTTTTCGTTTTCTATTAAATGTTTTTTGATTTTCCGACTGCAGTTTTTCAGTGTCTCATCTGCTGATACTGTTGGATAGTTGGATAAAGCCAAATATATTTTGAGAACCCGTCAGTTATCGTTAGGATATATTTGTAAAGTTTTGTTATTAGATCCATCGGGCCGATGTGGTCTAAGTGGTATGTGTCAAAAGGCTTCTCTCCCTTCTCCAGCTGTTGGATCAAACCCTACTGCTTGCCAGCTTTTTTATTTGCAAGGATGCATTTTACGCCGTTTGAGATACGACGTTCGACTTTTTCTTTCATTTTTGCGATATAGAACTCACGAGACAATAAATGTGCTGTTTTTACTGAACCAAAATGTCTTTCTTCATGCTTCATTTTTATAATCTCGGACTCCATACTACGAGGTACTACCAAAAGCATGTAACCATTTACATCTTTAAATAACAACTCACCTTCCATAACGAAGTCATCATAAGGTTTTTCTTTTAATATTTCCTTTATAGAGGAGATGAATTCATCGGCAAGCTGGGCCCTTTTGATTCTAGCCAAGATTTCCTGCTGGAAAATGTGTATTCTCGGAGAGCGACTTAAAGCGTCGACGTGGGCCATCTTGCTGCCTGAGCGGTGCTCGACATCGTAGTCAAAGTCCTGCATATATAAAATCCACCTTCTTACTGCGTTTGGTAGTACCTGCTTATTGATTGTTTGACGGAACGCCGCACAATCTGTTACCACCTTGAATTTGATTCCCATCAGATAAACTCGAAACTTCTCAAACGCTTTGAAAACTGCGAATACTTCTAAAACATAACTGTGCCATCTTCCCTCCGAAGTACTGTTCTTTCGGCTATAGTAGTGGATTGGGTGAAGTTGGTTATCGCTGCCTCTTTGGAACAAAATTGCAGCTATACCCAGCTGACTCGCGTCTGTGTGCAGTTCCGTTTCGGCACCTTGACAATAGATGTGCAGTACTGGGTTGACTGTGAGCGACTGCTTTAATATAGCGATGGCTTTTCGTTGGTGTTCAGTAATTATGAATTTTGACCCTTTCTTGGTTAGGTCTGTTAAGGGTTTTGCCAGAATTGAATACGAATTTATAAACCTTCTGAAAAACCCGGTAAGGCCCAAAACCTCTTGAAGTTTTTTGAGAGTTTTAGGTTCCTGAAACCTAATTTTTTCTGCGGACGGACTCAGCTTCTCATCTTCGACAATATGTCCAAGAAATGTCACCTTCGTTTGAAAGAATCGACATTTTTTCCAATTAAAAATCAATCCATAAACTGCTGCTCTTTCAAGAACAATCTTCAACTTCTTAAGATTTTCAGGCACATTTGGTGCGTATAAAATAAGGTCATCTAGATACATGCAAACAATATTTCGACTTACAAAGTCCCTGAACACAGTGTGTATGTATCGGACAAAAACTGCTGGTGAGTTTGATAGGCCAAATGGTATCCGATTAAACTCGAACAATCCATCTGCTGTAGTAAAGGCTGTATACTTGCGACTGTTTTCTTCAATTGGAACGTGGAAAAATGCGTTTTTAAGATCCAGCGCGGTAAATATTCTTCCATTCTGGAGGTTGTCTAGGACGCTTTCGATAGTTGGTAAGGGAAATTGATCCTTAACAGTTTTTGCATTTAATCGTCTGTAATCTATTAGACTAAGAGCCCGCAGTTAATTTTGGACGCGAGAGGTAACCGGATGAATCCTATATTAATGTGTTGCCTTGAAGACCAGTATTTAACATATGCTCGTCTGACAGCACGTAATGGCAGCTAAAGGAAATAACTGTATATTGAAAATCCCGCAAATTTCAAAACAGGAATAATAGGTGTAACCGCTGGAATTTACTAGTACATAATAGAGTACGACCCTTTCACTAAGAATACATGTGTCCAAGATGTCTTAAGTGTAGCTAAAGCCCTGCCAGACGCGCTAGAAACGCGTACAAAATTCCAATTTTGAATAATTTATGTAACCGCACCAATTTTTCCTGAGCCATAGAGTATTACAACGTGAATACAATTATGAAGGTCCAAGACGTTTTGGATGTCGCCAAGGGCTTGCCAGACGAAGTCAAAATATTACCAGAATGCCAATTTTGAATAAATGGTGTAACCGCTTAATTTTTTTTTTAGAACGTAGAGCAGGACGTCCTGATTACAAAAATGTAAGTCCAAGACGTTTTACTTGTCGTCAAGTCCTTGCCAGACGCATTCAAAGGATCGAAATCCGATACGAAATGTCCCATTCATCCACACAAAATATGCAACTGGACCTTAACTAATGTATGTAACCACACGAAATCTCTCTGAAATATAGAATAAAGCACTTCGAACATAACTACATAAGTCCAAGACGTTTCACTTGTCGCCAAGTCCCCGCCAGACGCATCCAAAGGATCAAAATCCGCCGGAAGCAGACATGCCATTTAGAGGCACGAAACGCATAACTGGACCTAAACTACACAACTTAACTGGATGGAATCTCTCTAAAGAATGGAATAGATTACTGCAAACATAACTACGTAAGTCCAAGACGTTTCACTTGTCGCCAAGTCCTCGCAAGACGCACCCAAAGATCGCTATTTGCTCCAAAATGCCCTATTTATCGACAAAAAGCATACAACTGAACCTAAACCAATGTATGTAACTACAGGAAATCTCTCTGAAATATATAGAATAAAGCACTACAAACATAACTACATAAGTCCAAGACGTTTTACTTGTCGCCAAGTCCTCGCAAGACGCACCCAAACGATCGCTATTTGCTCCAAAATGCACTATTTATCGACCAAAAGCATACAACTGAACCTTAACCAATGTATGTAACCACACCAAATCTCTCTGAAATATAGAATAAAGCACTACAAACCTAATTACATAAGTCGAAAAGTGATAATGTTTTGGGAAACGAAATTAAGGAGCTCGAAAATTTTCAAGAAGAAGCAGATACTCGTATGATGCTGCATCTTTCGTTTTTGCCAAGTGCCTGCTCAGTTGTTCTCAAATTTTCAGATACTGATGTACTAATCATAGCGCTACGTAATTTACCTAACCTTAATATAAGTGAACTTTATGAACAATTGGGGTCAACGCTTTACGCTGCGTTAGCAGGTTTTCACAGCTTTACTGGATGTGATTACACCCCATCCTTTTTGAAAAAAGGAAAAATTAGGACATATACTCGTGGTATTTTAAAAAAGAGACCAGAAGTAAAGTTGCAAGACTTGGATGTGACGGAGAGGTTTCTGAAGAAGATACTATAAAAATAGAAGACTTCGTTTGCGAAATGTATCAAACGCAATCTACACAAGTGGATGAAGTTAGGTACGGTATTTTTTTATAAATCCTGGAAGCCTACATCAAAAAGATTTTCAAAAATATAACTCGTAAAGTATATTACATTAAGGGCCGATAAACTGTCCGTTAAGACACAAATGCATTTTTCAATAGTCGTAAAACAGTTATTCGAGGAATATCACATCTAACTGGCGAATAAAGTTATCTGACGTGCGAAGGAATGATAAATGCGAATAAGAACATTAAACGACGAATATGACCAGCTTCTATACTCTAACACGAAAAAATGACAAGCACTCTGTTTCATTCACACCCACATTATATGAAGTTAGACACGGTTCATACTGTACACTGTACTGTACGGTAGCAAATACCATCGAATAACTATCTGGTGATGGAAAAACCCACCCTACTTATCTGGCAGAGTCGAATAAACTTATTCGTTAGTTAGCTATCAGACTGTTTATCTGACAATTGAAAAATCGGCCCTAAATAAATTGATCCTGTGGTGTGGCATTTTGAATTGTTTGTCTTTCAGGTTTTGAAGGAAGCCTGTTACCTCCAAATAGGTCAGCTTTATTAGAGCAGATATGTAGAGCTAATTATATATCTTGTATCTGGAAGAATGCCGTGGCAAACCAATAAAGAACAATATCACCAGAATTGAATGGGTGGATATTAAAAGATAACATGTTCCAAATTAAGTGGTTCAGGGGCAATGTGACGGCTGACAGATTAAATGATATTCTTAAACTAGACATATTTAAAGTATCTGAAAGTGAAGATGAGACCTTTGATTGTCATTTATCGGATGAGTCTGAGAATGAATCCAATATTTTTTGATTAAATATAATGAAATATATGTTGTATACTCTTTTTCCTTTGGATGCGTCTTGCGAGGACTTGGCGACAAGTGAAACGTCTTGGACTTACGTAGTTATGTTTGTAGTAATTTATTCCATTCTTTAGAGAGATTCCATCCGGTTGAGTTGTATAGTTTAGGTCCAGTTATGCGTTTCGTGCCTCTAAATGGCATGTCTGCTTCTGGCGGATTTTGATCCTTTGGATGCGTCTGGCGGGGACTTGGCGACAAGTGAAACGTCTTGGACTTGTGTAGTTATGTTTGAAGTGCTTTATTCTATATTTTAGAGAGATTTCGTGTAGTTACATACATTAGTTAAGGTCCAGTTGCATATTTTGTGTGGATAAATGGGACATTTCGTATCGGATTTCGATCCTTTGAATGCGTCTGGCAAGGACTTGGCGACAAGTAAAACGTCTTGGACTTACATTTTTGTAATCAGGACGTCCTGCTCTACGTTCTAAAAAAAAAATTAAGCGGTTACACCATTTATTCAAAATTGGCATTCTGGAAATATTTTGACTTCGTCTGGCAAGCCCTTGGCGACATCCAAAACGTCTTGGATCTTCATAATTGTATTTACGTTGTAATACTCTATGGCTCAGGAAAAATTGGTGCGGTTACATAAATTATTCAAAATTGGAATTTTGTTCGCGTTTCTAGCGCATCTGGCAAGGCTTTAGGTACACTTAAGACATCTTGGACACATGTATTCTTAGTAAAGGGGTCGTACTCTGTTATGTACTAGTAAATTCCAGCGGTTACACCTATTATTCCTGTTTTGAAATTTGCGGGATTTTCAATATACGTGCTGCCAGACGAGCATATGTTAAATACTGGTTTTCAATGCAACACATTAATATAGGATTCATCCGGTTACCTCTCGCGTCCAAAATTAACTGCGGGCTCTTAGACTATATACAGACCCGAGGTGAGCCATCCTTCTTCTTGACCACAACGACTTGACTTGCGAACGGAGAAAACGATGGGCGTACGATATCTTCTTCCAACCAAGATTCAATTTGCTGTTTGACAAGTTCTTTCTCGTTGATTGGGAGGCAGCGGGGGGAAAAATGAAAAGGTGTTTTGTTAGTCAGCGACATGCTTATTGGACAGCTACTTACGTTGTTTGGCTTATAGTTTGTAATGATATCTTTAACCATTGGGACCAGTTTGAATGGTGCATTCACTTCGGTGCTGTCCTCAACTTGAATGTTCATGATATAGTTTTTTTCCTTCTCGTAATGAAATGTTGGGTCTCCATTGCTAAAAATTACCTTCGCTTTTGATATAATATCATTGCCCACAATCGCATCAACCTGAATAACATCATTTGGTACTATGCTGATAAGTGTTTCTACCTCGAAATCATCAATTTTGACAACAGCATTAAATTCACCTAAAGTATAACATTCTGCTGAAGCTAGACCTACTAAACGAGTCTTTTGTTTTCGCATTCCAGTAGAACTTTTTAATTTGTTAAAACATTTTTCCCGAAGTAATGAAATCTGTGCACCTGTATCAATTAATGCGTAAATGGCTGCGTTATTTATGAAAATTTGTTTAGAGTTTAACACCGAAAAAGTATTTGTCTTTGCACTAAGTTTGGTTGGACAGTTTTGGACATATGCCCTGAACCGTTGCACTTAAAATATTTTGTGTCCGATTTGCAATCACGACGTTGATGCTCCGAAGAACCGCAATTAAAACAGTGTAGAGCGTCACGTGTTTTATAACTACCACTATATTGGCCGCTATTTCTGCTTATATGCCGTCCACTACTACTACTACCACCATGCCAACCATTTCCAACACCGCTATAAAAAATTACTTTGGATTTCAATCTCAAAAAAATGTCGTATTTGTCAATCAATTTTGACAAGTTTTTAGCTCCATACAAAATCAATTTTGTGCTGTTCATTTCCAGAGACACCATTTAAGATATAATGGATCAAGGAATTGTTATCTACGTCGGCAAGTTGAGCATGAAATGAAAATTTCCTTCATCTTATACACATATTCGCGAAAATTTTCTTCCCGTCTCTTTTTACGATTTTGTAACTGAGAATAAATATCCGCTTTGCAAAGAGTTTTCTGAAAGACTTGCTTGAATTCCTCGTACGTACGACACGAACATGTTTTCATGAAGCACCTGGCCGAGCCAATTAACTGTTTTCGTGCGAATAGCAGTTTTTCGAGGTTTGACCAAAATGATGTAACCTCATCAAATTCCGAAAGCCACGAATTTAGTGAAATACCATCGTCACCACTGAATTTAGAAACTAAACTCTCTACATCTCTTAAAGAAAAACGAATCGGAGATTAGCCGCACTCTCCACTGTCCAAACCTTTGTTCGCGCTTTGCACCGCTGTTTTACTAGACCCACTATGAGAAGGCATTTCTTCATTATCATCGTCAGCTGTATTATTGCGTGTATTGTCTTCTGCTACCTGCTTCCTCATGCTATATGCCTCTCACTTCCTGATCCACAGTGAGATTTTCCATTGTCACTGATCGATTAAAAAAATTCTATTTCTTTTTTTTTTTGTTGAGCCCCCAAATGTGCAGGCAAATTAAATAAACCAGCCAGTCTTTTAATTAATTTACACATTAGGTTTTATTGAAATAATATCAAATTAAATTAAGATTATTAGCAAAATTAGGGAATTTTAGTTAAATGCAACTTGATAATTTTACTGCTTAAGAACTCAGCTGAATTAGGAAAGAATTTGCAAAAGTTTTACAAAAGAAAGCTTATAGAACGGTAATGGTTATGTAAATAGTATATAGAATAATATGTTAAGATAGTGTTAAGGTATTTGTATTGTGGCAATGTAATTTGTGTAAGTAAATATGGATTGCGTGATCTATGGGAACGCGCCTACATATATAATTGAGAGGTGGGCATTTTATAAACCAAATTAGCTCCTTTAAATCCTATACATACGTATATAGGAATGCCATTACAGGAATAATCTTCCACATCAATTACAAAGGATTGATTCGTCAGCTGTATTTCGGGGGAGGCTATTCTTATACATGTCGCAATAAATTTAAAATTATTTAACAATAATATCTCAATTTAATCATATATAATATTCACATACTCGTCAGTATATTTACTTTTTATGTTTATAAATACTTTTATTTTTATTTTTTTTATTGTTATTCACTACCGTTGTATGTAGTTCAATTTTAGATGCTTAATTATGAGAAAGAATTTCTTGAAGTGTCATGTTAATCTAAGTTTAAATAAATGAAAAATGAAATTATTTTTAGGTCTAGAGCCAAAAAAGCATTAACAAAATTTGCTATTATGCCTTAAATTTCGATTGGGCCGATAAAATGTACTGCCTATAGAAGCACCGCAGTTGAAAATCATATTCTTTCCATTCGACCATGCTTGGTAAACAGTTCTTTTAAGCAAGATATCTTCAAAAGGGCTCCAACGACCGACAGCTCTGCGAACAGATGACAAATTTTCTTCACGACAGACCAACACAGGTTGTGGTTTTCCGTAAGCGCTGGAGTGCTTCAGGGTCCCATTCTTTCTCTAACTCTATTCTCTCTTCATATTAACGATCTTCTTATGACGATAAGTAAACAAATTTTTAGTTTTGCCGATAGCACTCTAACACTAACATTCCCGTGAATGCAGCTTTTTCACATTTTCACAGATGCGAACAAATCCAGTCATTAAACAAAGATCTACAGAAATTCTTAGAGTAGTGGGGACACAATTTAGCCGACTTCAATGCGAAAAAACCCAATTGACTAAAATATGTCTACGGTGCCGCAGCTTTAAATGGCCAACCAAACACGCTAACCCGGAGAGAGTATGCATAACTTGGTGTCACAATTATCACTGACGTAATGTGGCACGGACATAAATTCAACATCGTAAAATCAGCGTTTGAGCTAGATGGTTAAAGCAAAAAAGTACTTCACTCCTGCGTCTATATAAAGCACAGACAGGGACGAGAATATTGCTTTCACATTTAGAGTTCAGCTCCGAAGCACTACCTACACCTACTTGGCATTATTTAATGGCAAGCAATCCAATATTAGGCTCAGCACGCTGTGGCACAATTGTTAGCGTGTCGGACCACTGCGCGTAAGGTTTAATGTTCGGATCTTAGAAAACACAACGAGTTTTTCACGGTTCCACATCTCGCAAACGTCTGACAAACACCCGAGGGTATTGCTGCCATGAGCTTTTTGAATATCTCAAAAAAGTAAATAAAAATTGCCCTTCGGATACAGTACAAAACTGCAGGTCCCTTTCATTCGTTCGAAAAGTATAATGTACACGGCACGAGTGGTTACTAGAAGCTAGGACCTAAACCTTTTAGGGCTGTTTGCGTCAAATTTGTATATTAATCCAATCTCCAATCACTGGTTCATCGAAGGCTGATACCAGACCTATATCTATACTACAGATAACATATGTTCGGAAGAACTCATCGGAATAATTCTTAGAAACTTCACATTTCTACGTCATACCAGATAATAATAATAATATCCATATTCATGCCTTTTTTTACAGAACTAGTTATCTTTGGAACACGCTACCAAGTGACATTTGTATTTCCAGAAACCTGCAAACTCCAGCAACTTAAGGACAGCGTTATAGGTTTGCTTTCCATGAGAGAAGTTTATGAAAAAACAAATATTGTAGTTGCTGCCGGCTCTTTTTTTATAATTTGCGCGCTCTCTATGAGTTATGAATACCCTTAACATGTTTTTACACAGTGCGGGTGTTGGAAAGGATAGATAGAGAGTGAGAAAGATTTGATTTAGTGGTTTGAAGCTCAGTTGTTTATGCTTCAGAGAAACTCCGGGGGTGGCGTGGCGGGGGAGCTGGGGAGATTTTTTGTCTTTGCTTGTGATTCATAGTTTTCTTTCTTTCCCGACCACCGATGTCATAGGCAAATCAACCTTCAGAAGAGCGAACAATTTTTCCAGCGATATGACCCAGCTACTGCCAGTGCTATGCGTTTGCAGTAGTGTTCATAAAAGCGTTCGCAATTGATCGGACTGGCTTTATATAGTTCATGAGAAATAAATAAACGCTTGCTGACATCAGGATTTGAACCATAAACCATTAGCGTGGCAATTGACGACGTTATAGTGGTAACCATTGCCACTCCTATTATTTTTCTTTTTAAACTTCGCGAGCAGCTCTAGCTTTTTTTTTTTAATCTAAGCTTTATTTGAACCAACACCGATACCGCAGAAGGAATAATGGTGGACCATTGCTTGATCCAAATGAAATCGTGTGGTCAATGGATCAAAAATGTATTTAGGAGCTGTGTATCGACCCAATCACAAGGTTTTGAAACCTCCTGGAAAAAATCGCAGTGTTTTCCAGCCTGAGCCTTACGCCATTGAGGCTTGTGCCAGCATAAACATACACTCGTCGCCAAGCGGCGCTCAAAGCACTTCAGCAGTTTAAAATCAGTTTTAAACTGCTTCGACGGTTAACAAAACTTGACCCAATATAATCAAATAAAATTGTGGTGGATGCCGCATCACGTAGGCGTTGACGGCATCGAAACTGCAGATCTGCTAGCCAGAAAAATCTTCTTTGAGTTGTTCATTGGACCAGAACTCTTTTGCGAAATATCTGATTCTGGTTTTAAATATACCCTAACCACTGGAATAACACCCAAGGTCCTGGACAAGCTAAAAGAACTGTCCGATTTTCCAAAAAAGATGGCAGTTGCTGTATCAACTTTTTAAGCTTCTCTCGATAGCGCATAGAAGCCTACACCATGCAATTGACCTCTAACCTATTGTTTGGGTATTCAATCAAACAACATAAGCACGCGTATCAAAATTATTGGCGCCTCGTCTATTACACCGATAAGACAGCTAATTTATCTGCCAACACAATTAACTTTCGTTTCCAAAAATACAAGCTACCTACCGTGCACTGAAAAATATTCCACATCTATGTATGTAAATTCTTAATCTATGGCTTCTGGTTCAACACTCAAGTCAAATAAGTAATACATTGCCGGATGTTTGCTTCAAAAAAAGGTCAAAGCATAGAATTTCCCACAAATTTTGCACTTCTCCCACTAGGTGTGAGAGCTTATGCCCGCTGACTATGTGGTCTAGAGTGTTATTTAAATTTCAAATTAGATGAGTTATGTTACCGCACAGGATTTACCACGAAGCATCGTCGCGTAACTTCTACCACAACTCCCTCCGGCCAAGGTTCATATTCGAGAAAAAGATAAATTCCTCAATTTTATCCGAAAACACATAAAATATGCACGCAACTGGGTGAAGTTGTTAGCCGGGACTAAATCACGCGTATAACCCCATACGAGCTTATGAATTTCTAATGGGATTTGTAAATGCCAAATAACGTGAGAGTGCTTTGTCATGGTAATTTCGCTGAAAAATCACAGAGTAATGAACGTTTTAACATCACTGATGTTCCATAAATTTAAAGCCCGCCTTAACTGGATTAATCCTGTGATTTAATGGGGTGACACACCCACACGTATTTCATTGAAGCTCTTGGCATCTTTCGTTTTTAAGGGTTTTCGACACATCACTCATTTGGATTTTGTAATTTCACCACCGTCCTTAATTAATGTTCTTTCTCCTAGTCAAGGATAAGTCAAGAAAGTATCCTTTCCTTAAGATTGCTAAAGGGATTAGCTACTGATGCAGTGCAAGAAATTCTCATCTAAGAAGCGGTTTTATGGAAAGCGCACTTTTTTGTAAACTCAAATCGATCAACGTTCTGAGTGGATGTCATTATGGAAGGACATAACTTTTTCGGAAACTCTCTCGATGGTGACGATGATTTATACATGACATCAATCAGCAGACAAGGAAAAAGTTTGTGCTAATGCTTACAACATAAATTTTAGTAATTTAGTTCCGCCCACTACGTACCACTCCAAGTCCAAGCCCAAAGTAAACAAAATTAGAAAGGAAAAGTTTCTGACTGTGGTTTTCATGTTTGTGTTCCATCAATGCTCTAGAAATATCCTGTGTAACTGTGTTGAAACTATTGCATTCAATAGGTTGAGAATCTACTCACAAAAGAGTCTGCAAATGAAGAGCCTTTAGAAATGCTGCTCGGTAAAGAAAAGGTAAAATGAGAGATAACTTATAGCTCCTTTATGAGAGCTTTCCTGTCTGGCTTATGCTTTTGGTTGTGCTTGGCCTTAAATGTTGAAATAGGAGTGATTAATGGGTGGAAAGGATTTGTGTGGAAATTTTTGTTCTTGTAATAGAAACGGTTTTTTGAGTGGCGCAGCTGAATGCCCACTTGAATAGTCATTTGACGTGTTTCTATTCAGGTAAGAGCATATCTGTTGATTAAATGGTCTTGAATGAAAGGAATTTTTTATTAGAATTTTTTATTTTACCCTTTCAACTGCGAATGCTTATGCTAAATATGAATTTTTTTTGCAGAGATTTTGAAACAAGATTTTCGCGCAAAGGCCGAATATATAGTTCTAAAATTTCAAAGTAAAAGAATAATAAAATATTCGTTTATTAAGTAAAAACAAATGCTTGAAAATTATTTATTACTGCTTTAGAGTTCTTCAGGCATAAGTAAGCTTTGCCTATATTCAGAATTGAACTTATTCATACTAAGAGAAATAATGATCGTTACGATAGTACGAGGTCGTGGTTGTACCAGCTGATTGCAGTAAATAATTTTTGATCAAAATGAAAATCCTCGTTGAATAGCCTGATTCCAATGTTACAAAAGTGGTCACGTACAACCAGCTCACAGATTGATCTTCCGCAAAGTGAAAATGCGTATATACTTACTTGTGTGATGTAAATCTTAAATACTATAAAAGCAAAATCAATTTTCTTTGTGAACACCGTTTCTCGAAAACTATTAGACGTAAGTACTTGAAATTTTGCACAGTTATACCTTATTTTACCTAGATGCGAGGGATTTTCCGAAATTCAAGGTCTAAGTGGCATAAAGGGGGTTGAGATCGAATTTTCCATCTGTAAATATTGATTCCACAGCCGTAGCTCAGTACTGGCTCTCCGAATTAAAAAAGAAAATATGTGAATTTAGTAAATTCTCCGCTGATTAATTTAAGGCATAAAACATCCTTCTGCGTTGTCCTGAAGCTGAGCAATGCTAAAAACAATTAATCAAATCATCGCCCACAATTTTCCTTCAGTGAAGACCACTGCCGGCAGTCATGCAGCAGTGGCTATCGTTGCAATAGTATGTGTGTGTGAGTATATGGGCGCGCTGTTTTGAACTTTAGTGTGTAATCCCTTCTAGAGTAAAAATTGAAAAAAAAAAAAAAAAATATCAGCGCCAATGCCAAATCTAAGACATTTCAAATTTTATTAATTAGGATATGTTTGTGCTATCAAACTTTCTTGCAATTAAAACCCATTGTAGCTCCGTGGTGGGCAAAATCGCATCATCACCTCCCCGTGGTGCCCGCTAGATAGCTATCTGATAGTGAACTACCGATGAGCGTATGCTGAGTTCCACGATATATGTGTAGCTGAACACTCGGACCTGCGTAAGCACATCTGGGTGAACTTCAGTGCGCATATGTTTAATTGGACGAGGCATCTCTTGTTGACTTGATCAGCTGAAATATGCGTCTCAAAAGTCTAACAAGAGGTCCTCAGAAGGAGGACGTTCGGCGGATGAATGCTCCCGATGAAATCAACGGTGACGTCTACAGGCCAGCGGAAACCTTACCGGAGCCACTTAGACATATTTGAAGCTGAGGTCTGTAAGGATTTTCAATACTACGTCAGGGTATTGAAAAAGAGATGGTGGCGGATGAACCCAGTGGGTCAACGGAAGCGCTCATATCCCCGAAGTGGGCTACTGACATGGGTGTATCCGGCCCCTCGTCCTAGGGGTTGCTAAAAAAGGATCTGGTCCTCCAGGTTGGGGGTTGTGCCGTCGGGTTAACTTCTCTGCCACGTAAAAAACCTCCGGTTACGAAGCAACCAACAGCCTCGGATACGGATGAATTTACTGTTGACGACCCAAGCAAACGTAAAAAGGGCAACGATCTTCGTGTCTGCACATGGAATGTTAGGTCCTAGAGTGTCTCAAAGCAGACATTACCGCCATCCAAGAAGTGCGATGGGATGGGCCGGGCAAAAGGAGTATGAAAAACTGCGACATCTACTACGGCGATTGCTACAGACAAAAAGGACAGCGTCTATTCGGGTGCGGATTTGTTATTGGAGGCAGACTTAGGCAAGAAGTCTTGAGTTTCCGGCATGTGAACGAGCGCCTTATCACTATCTGTATCAAGGCTAAATTTGCCAACATTAGCCTAATATGCGTTCACGCCCCTCATGAGGAGAAGGACGACGCGATAAAGGACGACTTCTACCAGCTCTTGGACAAGACGTATGAGCAATGCCCTAGCCACGACGTTAAAATTATCGTAGGTGATTTTAACGCAAAGCTAGGAAGAGAGGACGTCTTTAGTAGCGTGGTCGGAAAGCACAGCCTGCACGACAACACATCCGACAACAGACTCAGGCTAATCGACTTTGCAGCGGGGCGAAACTTTGTCGTAGCTAGTACGCGGTTCCCACGTCTCAACATTCACAAAGGAACATGGCTCTCCTTTGATCGAAAAACTGTCAACCAAATCGATCATATTGCAATCGAATACTCTTCCAGTATTCTGGGTGTCCGGACTTTCCGAGGAGCCAACGTGGACTCGGATCACTACCTAGTTGTAGCCAAGGTACGGATGCGGATATCCACAACGGAGCAAAATCAACGAAATACTGTGATGAAATTTGACGTCGGGCGGCTACAATCGCAAGAGACCGCCAGAATCTTTGCCGATCGTGTCTCTTCTAATTTCAATCTAAGTCCTATGCCGCCAGCAGCAAATGCGGAAGACCAGTGGCAGCGTTGCCAACAAGCCATCAGAGATGCCGCCTCTTATGTACTGGGTTTCTCTCGGCCACCACAACGAAACCCCAGGTTTGATGAAGATTGCCGGCAAGCACATGCAGCAAAACAAGAGGCGCACAAAGCGGCGCTGCATAGAAGGACTAGAGCTGCTTACGAGCTTTTCATGCGCAGGAGAAAAGAGGAACATCGACTTCTCAGAACAAAGAAAAAGGAGCATGAGAAGCACTCGATCGAGGATATTGAGAGACTTTATTGCAGGAATAGTGTTCGAAAATTTTACCAAAGGGTAAAAAGAACATGCCAGGGTTTCAAAGCCAGAACAGAAGCCTGCAGGGACGATAATAGTAATATAGTAGTAGAATCGCAGTCGGTGCTGAGGATATCGAAGGAACACTTCTGCAGACTGTTAAACGGCGATGATGATCAATATTCCGCTGTCAGGCAGAATGAGCCATTCAACAGTGACGATGGCAGTCAAGATTCCCGTCAACCCGATCAGAATGAAGTGAGGATAGCGATATCTAAACTCAAATCCAACAAAGCTGGTGGAGCCGACGGCCTTGCCGCTGAACTTTTCAAGGCAGGAGGAGATGAGTTGGTAAGGAGCATGCACCAGCTTATCTGTAAAATCTGGTCGGACGAAAGTATGCCCGATGAATGGAACCTCAGCATCCTTTGCCCGATCCTAAAGAAAGGAGACCCTCTGAACTGCGCCAATTACAGAGGTATAAGTCTTCTCAACATCGCATATAAAATCCTGTCTGCCGTATTATGTCAACAACCTGATAGGTCCTTATCAGTGCGGTTTCAGGCCGGGAAAGTCCACCATTGACCAAATATTCACACTATGGCAGATCTTGGAAAAAACCCATGAATATAAAATCGATACGCACCACCTCTTTATCGATTTCAAAGTTGCCTATGATAGCGTGTATAGAGACGAGTTATACAGAGCCATGTCTAGTCTTGGCATCCCTGCCAAGCTCGTCCGTTTGTGCAGAATGACGATGGAGAACTCTCGCTGCTCCACCAAAGTCGGTAAGAACATCACCGAACCGTTCGATGTCAGGAAAGGTCTTAGACAAGGTGACGCGCTATCATGCAATTTCTTTAATATAGTACTTGAAAGAATTGTACGAAACTCACAAGCCAACACCGGAGGTACAATCTTTTACAAGTCTGTACAACTACTCGCTTATGCCGATGACATTGGCATAATCGGAAGAACTCAACGGGCAGTCAATGGGGCATTTGCGAGTATTGAGATCGAGGCAGCAAAGATGGGTCTAGCGGTCAATGAAAGCAAAACAAAATATATGCTGTCTACAAAAAAGGACACCCAACATCGGCGTCTTGGACAGATATAATTTTGAGGTAGTAAAGGATTTTGTCTACCTAGGCTCTATGGTGAACTCCGCAAGTGACATCAGTAGGGAGATCACACGAAGAATTACTCTTGCCAATCGTTGTTTCTATGGGCTAAAACGGCAATTGAGTAGCAAAGCCCTATCTCGAACTACTAAGGTAACTCTCTATACGACACTAATCATCCCAGTCCTGTTGTATGGCGCAGAGGCATGGGCTTTGACGAAACCGGATGAGGATGCCCTTGGTTATTTCGAGAGAAAAGTTCTTCGAGCGATCTTTGGTCCCGTTTGCATAGACGGTGAGTGGAGGAGAAGGTACAATGCCGAACTATACGGCCTGTACAAGGACATCGACTTAGCCAGAAGAGTTCACATACAGCGACTAAGACGGCTGGGTCATTTAGAGCGGATGGAACCCAACGTTCCCGCTAAGAAAGTTTTCGAATGTACCCCGGATGGACGACGCAGTAGAGGACGACCTCGCGGTAGGTGGCGCAAACAAGTGGAGGGGGACCTCAACCAACTTGGCGTGCACAACTGGAGGCAGCTGGCTCGTAATCGTGCTAGCTGGAGAGGTTTGTTGGTTGAGGCCCAGGTCCACCCCGGACCGTAGCGCCATCTAACTAAGTAAGCTCCGTGTGACATTACTGTCACAAGCCAAAAACGTGTTTGTCAAAGCTAGCAGCGAATTTTACACTTAGAACTCAATGTGATACATCTGTCACAAACTATGGCATCACCATAAATAACTTGCTTTGCAATAATAATATTTCTTTCTTACGAAATACGTATTTTTTTCAATTGCTAATGGGTGTCCTAATTGCAGTATTTGTTTTATTTTTGATAACTTGAGCAACAAAGGGTTAAGAGATTTGGCAATATACGCGACCATATGTACATACATATGCATGTACAGACATAGAAACGTTGCAATATTTTTCTATTTTATTAGGTGAGATATTGTTGATCGTTGGATTTGTGCACATTTTAGAATATTTTAATAGATTTAAAATAAATTATTAACAGGGTGGCGTAGGCAGTATACTCGTATTGCAAGTTGAATACTCATACTTTAAGTCGGTTTTCCTACCCTTTAGAAGATGTTTTTCGACAAATACTTCAGGTAATTATACGTGTTTTTCAAATGTAATAAACTATTTCAATAAAACGTGACTGCATATCTGTAAATAAAATATTCTGGCAAACCGTCCGCCGAATCAGAAGAAGAAAGTTAAATATCGTGAAAGGAGTCAAAACCAAACACGGTACACTGTTTTCCAATGAACGATGGAGCGAGCACTCTTCAGAATTGCTCAATCCCCAACAAGCCATGCCATCAGGAAGATGACAGACATGTGCTCGAGACTTTGGCGATCAAATCGCTAAAAGTTGGCGAATCTGCCGATTTGGACGACCTCCGGCCAGAAATGCTAAAGGGTTTTGGTAAAGAGTGAGTGCAATGGCTCTCACGTGTCATTAAAGTGAATGCGGTGAAACACCTGGTGATTGGCAAATGGGAGTTATTGTTCCTCTTTGTAAACAAGGGCTGAGAATGTTGCAAAGTGAGGGACTTAAGGATTAGTCATCATTTCTTTGCGGATGATTTGGTCATCCTTGGGTTCTGTTAAACCGAACTTCAGTGCGCACTCGAAAGGTTTGTACCCGTTTGTAATGATGCTGCAATGAAGATCAACGTGAACAAATCGGAATTAATGGTTGTTCACAGAACGCCTATTCAGTACACTCTGCATGTGTGTAGAGTCCCACTGAAGCAGGTGGATAAGTTTAAGTATCTCGGGGTCTTATTCACGAGTGATGGAAAGAGCAATGTCGAGTTATGCTGTTGAATTGGTCAGGCTGGATCAATTTTGAAAGAGCTTGATCAGTCTGTTATAAGGAATGCCGAACTTAGGCTGCGCGCACAGTGGGGCGATAAAGCGGTGCGATGGGAGAAGTGAGATGGTGCGCACAGTGAAGCGATGCGAGAAACAAGACGGTGACCATATTGAGGCGTTCAGTGCTATTCTGTTGTTTGTATTTATTTTTGGTTTTTATTTTGTTGGTCCCAAAGGTGGGACCTTTCAAAAACTGCTAAAATTAGTTGATCAGCATCCATTTCTCACTTAGAAAGAAACTCAAACTCACTATAAAAATGAAAAATTCAGCGCCTTTTTATTTATTTAATTTAAAGAACAACGAACGTACAGTTGTTCCTTTGCAACAATCAATACCTTTCACTATGGTCGTTGGACTCCGAGAAGGGTGCGTTTTGTCACCTCTTCTCTTCAATACATAGTATATATGGTCTGGATGTTGCAGCGCAGCCGTGGTGGAGAATGTTTCAAAATGGGAGACTTAAGGATTAGTTATTTGCTCTTTGCGGATGATTTGGTCATCTTTGGGTTCTCTCAAACCGAACTTCGGCGCGCAGGCAAGGTGCAAGCTATCTTTCTCAACCGAAAAGAGAACCTTACTATCTACCCAGCAACTAACTTCGGGTTCATGGGGTGGAGGTTAATTGACTATATTCCATTCAATATCGTAATGAAAAATTACCTCTCTCACACCATCAACGGAGCTGAGGATGAAGAGTGCAGAGCACAAAATATGTGGGATTCCCTACAGCGAACTTGCTTAAAGAAGGCCAAATCACTGCTAGGAGCTTCAAAAGGCCACCATCAACACGCCAAAGAAACATGGTAGTGGAGTGATGAAGCTAAGAAAGTGATAAATGAGAAGAAAGCGGCTTTAAAGGTTTGGTCAAAGTGTCCCTCTAATAATAGTGACGAAAAAGCTCGCGTCGAAGTGAAATAGAGATGTCGCAAGAAAAAAGCGAAGAAGAAGTGCGCCCAGCTTCAAGCAGAGAGTACTGAGGGCCCGTATCGGGAGCTGGAGAAAATATCTTACCCGGTTGCAAGGACACAATATGGACAAGAGCGCAACCATCTTCAAAATAGCCGCCCTAAGAAGAAGTAATGCTTTGGCTCGTTCGTCAAAGTTCATTAACAAGGCTCATCGCCAGCTTCTTGTGGATGACGTCAAAATTCTGCAGAGGTGGCGGCAGTATTGTGAAGAACTTTTAAATGAACAGTTTCCCCGGCTATACTTTTCAAGAGCTACCCCTAACTGTGAAGAACTACCCGACATTACAGTCGAAGAAGTTAGTGAGGCGGTCAAATACTGCAAAAAACGAAAAGCGGTTGGGCCAGACGAGATGCCCTCTGAGTTCTGGAAAAGATTTGAGACATCGGGTTCAGATGGCTCAGAATTCTTATCTCTAAATTTGTGAGAGGTGATTCAACGCCGAATCAATGGAGGGCATTAGTTCAAAAATTAGAGTAAATTAACAGCAGCTGAGATGAAGATGCTTCGCATGACAGCAGGAGTGACAAAGCTTGATCGAATAAGAAGTTCGAAGATCCGTGGAAGCTTTCACATCAAGGAAACCATCGTACAAAAAATAGAGCGTGACCGGCTCAGTTGGTATTGCCATGTTCAAAGAAGAGATCATTTGAACCCAGTTAAAAAGGCAATATTAATGCACGTTCCAAAGACAACGCGATGTAGGAAAGGCAGGCCTATAAACGCCTGGATCACACAAATGCGACGACATCGGCATTTCACTGGTCTCAGTAACCGAGTGATCCAAAATCGGCAGGCCTGCCGATATTTTCTGAGGTTAAATAGGCAGACCCCACAGGCGGATCAGTAGAAATGCAGTGAAGTGGACGGTTGTGATCCCTTATTTTCGGATCATAACCTCGATGATAAAAGGAAGAAGAAGAAGAAGAATTGACTGCAAATATCAGAGAACAAGATATTAAAACTGATGCTAAATCTCGCCCTAGCATCATTCTACTTGTGATCCAAGAATTCGGTAGTTTGCTACTATTTACAACCTATTAGCCCATGGCAAATTAAAGCGTTTATATGAATCTTTCACTACTTCTTCAATGTGAGCTTGCTATAGGAGGTAGCTATTTTATACTTGATGTAAAGTTCCTCCTTAATACGAATTCCTGCCAATCATATAGACATCATGTAAGATTGCATTTTTTAAAGGTACTATTCTAGCATTGGCTTGGAGAGATATGTCCTTCCATTGTTATATCCACCAAGAACGAGTACGGGTTGTCTTTCTTACTGGATGTGCCAGCTTAAATTATCAGATAACGACGTTATTCAAGTCTTAAATAAGATATATATATTGTTTCTCACTCCCTGAAGCGTATCTAAGTGTCTTCTACAAGGCTATGACGTAGAATTCGATACAAAATTGTGAGGTGAATATAGTAAAGTACAAGGTTTTCATTTCTCAAATTTTCAAGACAATAGTATGTATAATACTACGTGATATATATGGTCAGTGGTTTATTTCAAGATTAAATAAAGTGACACTGATACTTCTGTCAAAACCACACGCAGGACAGAAAATATTTCAGAGAGAAAAATCACAGGACATTCCCTGGTGGATTAATTGAAATTAAACGGCTACGTATTTATTACGTTCTCCACCTCTTAGGCTTCATGGCGATGAGTATCAGTAGATATACTATTTTAGCTCTTCTCATATTGCACAAATACCCTCTTCTCCCTTTGTACTGTAAGTTCCCCCTCTTAGGCGTCACGGCGATGAGTATCAGTAGATATACCATTTTGGCTCTTCTCAAATTGCAGAAACACCCCCTTCTTCCTTTGTACTGTAAGTGATAAAATCGTCTGCTGTCTAGCTTTAATGGACTCTACTCCTTGTTCATTGACAGAGGTTATTAATACAGACGTACACACGTTCGCAGACAAGTTCAATTGCCTTTAAGCGGTAGCTTGTGGCTTTAGTGGAAAATTATTATGTATTATACTTTCATAAACTACAAGCTCCAATATAGTCGGTCATCTTGATGATGCATTTGCCTCTTCAGTGTGCTGCGGTGTGGAAGAAAACCGCACAAGTGTTTTATGGCTGCGCTCTTGCAGTTTATGTTTTACTTCGGGGCATTGGCAAACATAAAGAGGTAAGGATTGTTTATGCATCTCCTGTTAAAAAAAAAAAAAAATAATGCCCACGCTTGCGGCTTAAAAGAACCTCCACTCAACTTCTGAGAATAGTGCATCCTTAGATCGAGTAGTAAATGCAGTACTTCATGGTGACTTAAGGATAACGTTTAACTCCGCACAAGCTTCATGGTGCTCAAAGTAAATATTAAAAGAAACAGGATCAAGTGGAGAAGTGTAAGAACCCACCCACCCGTGGGTGATAATTCTGATTTTCAAAGCACTTTCACCAACCAAGGTTAAGAAAGGGAAAAAAAGGCGCATTCAAGCCTTGCCTTCTTCGCCTCACTACCTATTTCCATTTCGTTTAAGTTTAACGAGGAAAGTTGACTCCTTCTTCTATTGACATACGAGTTAAGGATGGGCTCTGCAAAAGACGATAACGTGCCATTACGATTGTCGTTAAACTTGAATTACTCGCGTACTATACTGAAATGGATAACAATAATAATAGGATATTCCGTTTCGCAAAACAATGGCAGGACGCTTATCCCATCACCAACCGAGTTTAATCGTGAAAAAGAACGAAAAATGAGAAACAAATTTAACAGATCTCATTTCACGAGCATCGCCGGGTTATCTAAGGCTTCTCTGCAGTTCTCGGGTTTGGTTGTTAAAAGGATTTTCCACACACACATACATAAAAGGAGCAAGGAGCACAATGTTTCGTAATTTAATACCCTCGCTACTCTATGATGCTGGTTAATGTAACTTTTCCGCTCTGCGGGGCTTCCAGACGCAAACACGAAAAGAAAACAATAGTTCCGCAGGATTATGGGTTTTATGCTGGATCCGCGCCGCTGTCTTGAAACTTCCTGCTGGTTCAAGTGAAAAACAAAAGGATCCCAAACGAATTAAGAAAATCCCTGCAAACCGCACACATGTGGCAGGCACATGCACGTAACCTGGACGTGAATAAATGAAAAAGTAAAGGACGTGCCTTTTTTTTGCCGGTGGCACGCCAAATGTCACCTTGAGGTGGAAGTGTGCATACACTATGTCTGGAAGTCACTGTGATCTAATGCGACATAAATAAATTATTCAAACTAATCCGATGCAATGTGTAACGAGTCGGAGATACATTTTCCCAGGCAGGCAGTTGCTTATCCCGGGGGCAAGGTGTCAAGTCCAGGCTTGGTGAAAAATATGTCAGCCATTTGCCTTATCGCCTGTAATTTTCTATTCTCTTAGAGGGAAGAGAGAGAGCGTTTATTGTTCTAACAGATGAGATACGTTATTCTATGGCACATAGGAGACATTCTTGAGATGCTTCTTGTTATAGATAATTAAACAAGGCGATCCTGAGTGGTATTCATCTTAATTAACCAATTAATTAAGTCTTTTTTTCTCTGGTGGTATCCAGCGCCTACGCAGTTCTGGACCATTGGACGGAATCATTGTCACGTTAAGGGTGCTTGACGCATATGGCTACGGTGATGGATGCAAAAGGATTTAGCTTGAGATAAATTTGATACTTACCATATAGTCAATGTTGCGCACTCGAAAAGAAGAAAAGGAATTTACAATTTAAATATAAAATATGCGAAATTATGCATACAATGGTGGCGATAGTGGCGATAAAGAAGAAGGAGAATTTTTGAATAATACCCCGTAGCGTAGAATAAAATATGAAAAAGTATTCAGACAGAATTCCTGGAAAGGAAAATATAAAAATATTATGAAAGTATGAAAGGGTGGGGGAGAAGTGAAGGAATATAGCAAGACTGGTTGGAAATTGTGCGTGCTTAAGTAAACAGGCGACAATAGGTGTAGAATTCGACTGTGTAGAATCGTTCTTTGTATCCTAATTTAATGTTCGAAACGGTTCAACTTTTTAAAGCTCTACGATAAATCGTTCATAAAATTTTAAATAAGATATTTGTAAAGATTGGCTTTCTTTTGAGAATCTCACGAGATAATCCGAAATCGCTCATTTCGGGGTCAAAAATCCCAGAAATCCCACTTCAGTGGGTGAAATCCGATTATTTGGTATTAAAACTGTGTTATGTCCGTTCTGAACACATGCCACAAAAGATTGTACGTACCCAGCTGGGGTAAACTGTGCTCTTTGGAAATTTGTTGTTTAGAGCTCGTTGTTTGCTTATATGCTTTTATATCTCCGGCTTTGTTGTGTTCTGCAGGAGTATGCGATTAATGCTTTTCCGTATAAACTGCAGAAGCTGTGTTCGGGTATGTGGCGCTAAATCAATAAATTTCATTGTGTGCATTGGTCTTCGCGAGTGGTGCATCTGATCACCTCTTTTGAACAGTCTTACGGATTATTGTACTACCTTTTCAGATGATTTGGTCATTCGTGGGTCCTCTCCAGCCGAAAAGCTTGAATTGGAAGTAATGGTCGATGGAAAGAGCAAGGCTGAGTTATTCTGCAGGATTGATCAGGTTGGATCAGTTTTGAGAGAGCCTGGTTGATATGTGAAAGGTCCGTAATGCATTATATGTCCCAACTCTCATTCAACGTCGAGAAATCTCGGTACCAGCTGCTCAAATGAAGATCTTTCGTTTTATTGCTTGAATTACTCGCAGGGATAAATCTGTTAAAACCGCATTAAACTCGCTGGTTTGTAATATTGGATACTCCCTGTTTTACAATGGTAGCTTCCTTAGATATAGAGGGTGCTTTTAACAATGTCAATGCATCGGCGATTGCAGGTGCTCTCTCAGATCTGAATCTAGACTGTATGCGAATTATCAATTTACTGCTTAATGGTCGGATTATCAACTCAGAGCTAGGTGGGACGTCTTCTAGAAGATCTCTCAGTAGAGGCACTCTGCAAGGTGGTGTTCTATCTCCTCTCCTTTGGAATTTGATGGTTACTGAACTATTGACAATACTGGAGGTTGAGGGATGCACGGTGAGTGCTTATGCAGATGATTGCTATAGCAGTCTCAGGAAAACTCCTTAATGCTCTAAAAGAACTGCTACAATACGCTTTAAACAAGTTAACCAGATGGGCGGTTCGATGTGAGTTATTTGTGAACCCACATAAAACTGAACTGGTACTCTTCTCAAGGAAATATATAATTTCGTTCATCGATCCTCCCTCTCTTAATGGTATCAGCTTAACTTTCTCTGATAAAGCAAAATATTTGCGTCTTATCCTGGAGTGGAAACTAAACTGGAAACCTAACATTCAAGAAAGAGTCAATAAAGCTACAGTAGCATTCTTCTCTTGCAAAAAAGCTATTGGAAATAAATGGGGCTTACAGGCTCGAACAAACTTACTGGCTATACATCTCGGTCATTAGACCGATACGCACTTACGGGGTGATTGTTTGGTGGACAGCCCTAGAAAAAGCTATAAAAGCTATAAAGCGACTATCTAAGCAAGGCTCAGCAGACAGCTTGTCTGTGCATAAGCGGAGCACTACATACAACTCCCTCTGCGGCACTGGACATTATGTGTCATCTGTTACCCCTTTAGCGACCGGCGCGTAAATTTCGCCACCATAATAAACTCTTCGCGTAATGCGCTATCTATCTCGCAGAAGGCGCTAGAAACACAAAAAGAAGGAAAAGAAAATAGGGTAAGGCGAGGCATTTTTTAGTTATAGTTTTTAGACTTAAGAAGACCTCGCTGTACGAATGTTGTGCCACAATAAATCGTATTTCATCGTTTACAAAGTTAGTTACTTTTCTGCTTTAACTAGTACGTGTGTGGGGATTAAGCAACTAAACCCCTGGATATATTTAGCAAGCAAATGGCAGCGAATGCAGCCGTTCGCCTTGCAGCTACCCAACAGTGGTCAAGGAAAGAATTTGACCATGCCTCCATTCTCAATAAATTCACCGTCTGTCCTGAAAACACGGACTACACCGTCTCACGTCTAAATTTTGACAAGAACTTTCTTGTCAGCATCCCTTCCAGATCATTTTGGAATGAAGAGGCTTTTTTAGAAAATGAGTCGATCCACTTCTATACGGACGGCTCAAAAGCGAAAGACGGAGTTGGTGGAGGTGTTTTCTCTGACAGGCTTAATCTTAAGCTCTCCTTTCGTTTACCAAATCATTGCAGCGTGTTAATCTTAAGCTCTCCTTTCGTTTACCAAATCATTGCAGCGTGTTCCAGGTGGAAATAATAACGATTAAGGAGGTTTCATCTTGGCTAAAGAAAAACGTGATATTCGCCAAGGACATCCGCATCTTTTCAGATAGCCAAGCTGCAATAAAATCCTTGGAATTGATCTCTATAAATTCAGTAGGAGCCGACTACCATTCATCTCTTAAAGAGATGTAAAACAAATAAATAAGTATTTGGCGCAACTGCTCTTAAAGTGCCAGTGCCTAGCTTCTCGCAACTACTCATGTTGTGTGCGTTATATTTTTCACACAAATGGAAAGGATCTACAGTTCAGTGCCGTATCCGAACGGCGATTTGAGAAGCGAGAGGTGGGACCGTGAAAAAACTTTTTGGTGTTTTCTGGGATTTGAACTCGGAACCTCACCGACACACTCACTACTTACGCCATGGTGCCCATTATGGAGATGTCGGAGCAGTTTAATATTCAAATTGGCGAATTGTAAGGCTGACGAACTTGCCAAATAGGAACAACTGTACTCATTCTTCCAGCCAAGGATAATCAAGATATACCAATCGTTACTTGTAGATCGAAATTCAAGCTAGATGCAATCGAAGGAACAAAGCTTAGGTGGACAAGTGGTACAACATGTCTAGCAACTAGCAGATTTAGCCCAAGTTGGATCTAAAACACTGTAAGAAATTGATCTCTCTCAATCGATTGCATATTGCCTCTATTATAGGTGTAATTACAGGACACAGTCTAATGGACAAGCATGCAACAAGGCTTGGCGTATATTCAAATGATTTTTGCAGAACCTGTATGGACGAAGAAGAGGAAGAAACCATTCCTCGCCTTCTTTGTGCATGTCCAGCTCTCTCCCATAGAAGGGAGCTTCACATAGGAGCTTTCTATTTTAACAATTTAGGCGATCTAATAAATTTAGACATCAGGAGCGCCCTTCGCTTCATGAGAAGCTCTAATTGGTTCTAACGAGCATGCTGGGATTACATGATCCTTCGTGGTACCACAACGGACCTTTCTTGGTCTATGTGTGTTGGCGTAAGCTGGCAGCCATTCAACCTAGCCTAACCTAACCTACTCGCAGGGATCGAGTGAGCAACACCAGAATACACGGGAAACTCAACGTTGAGCATTTAATTGATGCATGCTTCGATAATTGGTCATTTAGTATGCATGTCCTCAAATTGACTTACATGGCGCGACATTATTGGTGCTCCATCAGAGAAGCGCATAATATGGATTGAGATGGATGGAAAGTTCTTCTGATTATCCTACCCCCGTGACTCCCATGGAGGATAAAAGTATCCTTAATAACGACGATTACTTTGCTTGCTTTCTTAAATCCTTTGACTCCTTATGGGTCTAAGGTCATCAACCACGCTTACATGTTATTGTGTTCGATTTCCTGCAATGTTTTAGCTCCAACTGATTGGCGAATTAGGAAATCCTTTGTAGAGTCGCCAAATACAGTGTTACAAATTTCTCAATCTGGTAGACTGCTTAAAGCCAAACCCTATAGATGGAACCTCATGCGCAGTGGTCCGACACACTAACCACTTTCGCCACGGCACCCCACGTCATCCAACATTAGCAACAACGAAACTCATATTAAGATTTTATGTTAACTACAATGTGTACATCTAATATTACTGTAGTCATAGGATATTTCATTAAAAAGACTCAACTTTACCCTGTTTTTCTTTTTATTTTTTTAAGTAGATTTGAGCCGTCACCTTCAAATTACCAAAATGGCGGTGAAAAGTCAACCACTTTTATTTCCACAAATTGATTATAGGTAGCACTGACAAAATCCGGAAATAGTAAAGGGGACGAAATTGGGCCACTATACCTTATGAAAGGAAAGGTTTCCAGGATATGATGCCTTTGAGTGTATTTGGAGTTGAAAGTAATCCTACTCCAAGTTCGCACACAGTTCCGTATGGTTTTCTCGAGTAGAGTAAGACAGAGTTACTTTTTTGAGATTGGAGCTCACCCACATCAAACCACCCTATCTCACTTAGTAGCAAGATTTCCAGCTTATACTGATTAAACTCACTTTCTAATTGTAGGAATCTGGCATTGTGAGGACCTTTTTGGGCAGAGCCCAGAAGAGTCTTAACATTCCAGAAACCAATCTGTGTCCGGGTACGATAGCCAAAGGTCATCCGCCTTTCTTCAGTCCTTATCCGTTTCTGTTTCGAAAGCACAATTATTTCAGTAACGCAAAATGTTAGCCCATGTTACTTAGTCTGGAATTGAGGCACTAAACCATTCGCACTTACAATTCTAACGCACATGTATGAGGATTTATACATAAAGTTACAGGGGATCACCACCAGGAGGTAATTAAAGCACTTCATAACGAACTTGATTGTTGCGCTAATGGCCCAAACAATGTTTCAGGCGATCAGAAGCTTTGCGACCAATCGCAATCCAGATTCAAAAAAAAATGATTCCTTCTCTATACACTCGATAGTTTCAAGTAGTCTTTGCAATAATTAATTCGGAATACCGGTGACTCGACTCTATTTCCTAGATTAGAATCTATATCGAATAGAATTTTTTTTTCTTTATTTAATTTCTACAGCATTTCTAACTCTATAGAGTTTCTCAAAGATCTCAAAGCTTACATCAACATCGATGGTACATTGCTAACCCGATTCCTTGAATACACATTGAAAACCAGTATTTCTTCTACTTTAAGTTTTTTTTCTATTCTATTATGTGATGATCTATGAGGTTAGACACATTCCCTTGGTAACATATAAAAACATACAAAATGTAACGATTCTAACTATGGTCTCATATTTCTAATAATCCACGGCATATACTCCACAACATTTGTGTAGATACTTGGAACCGTATTATTACCACTACACACTCTACCACCGGCAGACAATATGCCATACTGCACAAATCTATAGAAATTGCTGCCACCTCGAGCAAAAAGTGGTCCACCAGAGTCGCCTCTGCAAGTGTCCACTTCTCTTCTGCCTCCGGCACATATTTGGGACGGAGAGAAGTTTGCAGGAAACAATTCCGTGCAAAACTCATGGGAAAGTACTGGCACATGTCCTTTTTGCAAAATTTCAGAGGCATTCCCTAAAGAAATAAAAAAATTAGAAACTTTCCGCTGTGGTAGTCAGCATTTTAAAATTCCATACCACTCGCTGTAAGTCCCCATCCCGCAACTGTAGCAAGTTCAAAGTTCCTATTTAAGCCCTTCAAAATTGGAAGACAAATAGGGAGAATCCGAGCTGCAAGTCAATAGTTCTTAGAACTTCATCTATAGCTTAATGTATGTATTACCTCCATAAACAGCTTTTTCTTTCAGTCGAATCAGGGCAATGTCATGATAAACCAGCCCCGATTTGAAGTCGCTATGCATGACTACATCCTCGACGTCATGATTCTGAACAGGAGGAGCACACGTCCTGACTTTAGTTCTTTCGCAGTCCCATTCGCTACTCGTGTTATATTCGCCCAATCGAACGTTGACTCTACAAGGTAACCAGATACAAAAGATTCCATTGAATGGAAACAAGTTCTTACTTACAACCGTGCACCTGGTGTAATAAAGCAATGGGCGGCGGTCAATACGTATTGATCGGTAATCAGCGATCCGGAGCATAGAAATTTTCTCTCCCCAGTAGTGTTCTGCTCGAACTCCAGCAATGCCATCCATGGAAATTCAAAAAGGAAAGCTCTTACTCCATTAAGAGTGAGGTCCGATCCACTTGAGATACCACATGGGGTTTTCAACAACTGACCTACGACAACAGTTGTATTGTTTGCATCCGTATCAGTCAAGAGAATGTTGCTGGCGACAAGATCGGCTTCCAGATCGGTGCAGCATACATTTCTCTGTAAAAAATGACACGCACTTCGAATGAGATAACCCAGGCAACCTTAGGAGTGCTGACGACTTACACTTTGTCTGTCTCCGCATTGATGTTGTTTAATGATGTCAATGATTTCTTTTGATCTACTTAAGCCATGCAAGCTAATAGCTGGCCGCAGAACTGGACATGTAAGAGCATCGATGCAGTCTCCTAATTTACATGATGCAAGAGCTTGAGAACTACATGTTTGAAAACACAGCAGAATCACTATGGCAGTTGAAAATCGTCTTAGACTGCGGAATTCCATTGAACGAGATTATTTCACTGCGGCTTAGCGCATGATACTAACTACTAGTCTATCAATCTGGGAGTAGTTGACATTAGCGCGAGTAAATGCAATTTGTTGTTTACTTACTCAACAGTCGCTATTGCATTTCAAACTGGTTTGCTGCGTGAATTAATTATTCCATCATAAATGGGAATTCCGCGTTTTATTTTTATGGTTTACTGGTTGGCTTTGCCCGATTCAATCTAATTATCTGCAGATAAGCGGAATGCCCAATAAAAAAAAAAAAACTGTTAGTCACGATCGAAAGGAAACTAAAAAGATTTTTAAAATTTATTAAACATCGAAAGATAAGTCTTGCTCAACCTCATTATGCGAAAGACTAATGGTAATGCTTAGTATGCAGTACATACGTAACAATATAAATATCAGTCTATTGAAAGAAAGAAAGATCTAAACAATCGAAGGTTGCTACAGGTAAGAAATAAATTGCACGACTACGGATATGTCGCATGTACTTGCACGTGTACACAGTGCTTCTTATTATATTATGCGTGTCCCTTTTGTGAAATGTTTCTGCAGCAGCGCAAAAAAAAGGATCCACAACAAATGAGTGTTGTGCTGACAGTCCCCAATAACCTTAAAGTAACCGTAGTCAGACTGATTTTAGATCCAAGGAAAAGCCAAATGTCCTTGACTACCAACCAGCTCCGCAAGCGGGGTTAGAGATTGTATTAAATCTCCTCCACTGGGTGATTACACACTAGGTATGACAGGCAAGACCTCAATTCGCATTCAACAATCGGGCCCGTGGAAGCAAAACTTCTATGGAGTTATATTTCTGCGGACAACAGATTCTGTCATACCATATATAGATTTTAATAAGAATTACTCCATCCTTATTCACGGAAGACGAGAATGTGAATCCACCACATTGACCAATGAACAGGATATTCAACCCTTAACTGACGGGTCTAAAAATGATATAAGAACTAGCTCCAGAGTTTTTTGTGGGTCACTCACCATCGACGACTCATATAAACTTTCGGATGACTGCAGTTTCTTTCAAGCTGACGTCCTCGCCATAGAGAGAGCTGCACAGACTAGTACACAAAGAAAATGTGCCAATGTTGCAGTGGGTAGTGTGTTTGCTCGTTAACCGATTTGCACAAGCTCAAGCCTCAGCAGGGAACAACAATCATCAGCCACCCGAGTATAAAAAGGAAAACGAATAAATCACTACACTAAAGAAACGTTTTTGCCTGGTAGTACAATGGATCGGCGAGTCTGAGTGCTCTGAAATTTGGGTTTCTTAAAGAAAAAAAGAAATATACACAGAGGAACTAAATTCTCGTAGGATCAGAATTTTCGTAGATAGTCAAGCAGCAATCAAGGCACTGGACAGTGAAATCCCTAGAGCAAAAGTAGTTTCCAGTTGCTGACAAACCTTAAATAGAATTTTCAACACCCAATAGGTCAATCTCAGCTATGTTCCCGGATAAAGTAATAGGGAAGAAAATTAGGTAGCAGGTGAACTGGTTAGGAAGCGAACTCAGAATAAACTCACACATCGAAAGTGATTCCTATCAGTGTGTTAAAAAAAGAAAACGACTTAAGAGCAAGAGAACTTGTCAATATCAAATGGTCTGCCAGAGGTGACTATGCTGTACCTCATATCTTATAGCGCAGAGATGAATGAACAAAAATGATAACTTACTTACTTACTTAGACGGCGCTACGGTCCGGGGTGGACCTGGGCCTCAACCAACAAACCTCTCCAGCCAGCACGTTTACGAGTCAGCTGCCTCCAGTTGCGCACGCCAAGTTGGTTGTGGTCCCCCTCCACTTGTTTGCGCCACCTACCGCGAGGTCATCCTCTACTGCGTCGTCCATTCGGGGTGGATTCGAAAACTTTCTTAGCGGGAACGTTGGGCTCCATCCGCTCTAAATGACCCAGCCATCTTAGTCGCTGTATGTGAACTCTTCTGGCTAAGTGGATGTCTTTGTACAGGCCGTATAATGTGGCATTGTACCTTCTCCTCCACTCACCGTCTATGCAGACGGGACCAAAGATCGCTCGAAGAACTTTTCTCTCGAAACAACCAAGGGCATCCTCATCCGGTTTCGTCAAAGACCATCCCTCTGTGCCATACAGCAAGACTGGGATGATTAGTGTCTTATAAAGAGTTACCTTAGTAGTTCGAGATAGGGCTTTGCTACTCAATTGCTATTTTAGCCCATAGAAACAACGATTGGCAAGAGTAATTCTTCGTGTGATCTCCCTACTGATGTCATTTGCGGAATTCACCATAGAGCCTAGGTAGACAAAATCCTTTACTACTTCAAAATTATATCTGTCTATTGTGGCGTTCTGTCCAAGACGCCGATGTTGGGTGTCCTTTTTTGTAGACAGCATATATTTTGTTTTGCTTTCATTGACCGCTAGACCCATCTTTGCTGCCTCGATCTCAATACTCGCAAATGCCCCATTGACGGCCCGTTGAGTTCTTCCGATTATGTCAATGTCATCGGCATAAGCGAGTAGTTGTACAGACTTGTAAAAGATTGTACCTCCGGTGTTGGCTTGTGAGTTTCGTACAATTCTTTCAAGTACTATATTAAAGAGATTGCATGATAGCGCGTCACCTTGTCTAAGACCTTTCCTGACATCGAACGGTTCGGTGATGTTCTTACCGACTTTGATGGAGCACCGAGAGTTCTCCATCGTCATTCTGCACAAATGGATGAGCTTGGCAGGGATGCCAAGACTAGACATGGCTCTGTATAACTCGTCTCTATACACGCTATCATAGGCAACTTTGAAATCGATAAAGAGGTGGTGCGTATCGATTTTATATTCATGGGTTTTTTCCAAGATCTGCCATAGTGTGAATATTTGGTCAATGGTGGACTTTCTTGGCCTGAAACCGCACTGATAAGGACCTATCAGGTTGTTGACGATCGGTTTTAGGCGTTCACATAATACGGCAGACAGGATTTTATATGCGATGTTGAGAAGACTTATACCTCTGTAATTGGCGCAGTTCAGAGGGTCTCCTTTCTTTAGGATCGGGCAAAGGATGCTGAGGTTCCATTCATCGGGCATACTTTCATCCGACCAGATTTTACAGATAAGCTGGTGCATGCTCCTTACCAACTCATCTCCTCCTGCCTTGAAAAGTTCAGCGGCAAGGCCGTCGGCTCCAGCAGTTTTGTTGGATTTGAGTTTAGATATCGCTATCCTCACTTCATTCTGATCGGGTTGACGGGAATCTTGACTGCCATTGTCACTGTTGAATGGCTCATTCTGCCTGACAGCGGAATATTGGTCATCATCGCCGTTTAACAGTCTGCAGAAGTGTTCCTTCGATATCCTCAGCACCGACTGCGATTCTACTACTATATTACCATTATCGTCAGTTACGTCGGACACTTCACTTCCTCTTGGACATAACAGCATTTCTCTTTTCCCCGCCCCCCGTTATTTCGCCTAGTCGACATTTCGTTACACTAACGGCATTTCCCTTTCCCCGCCCCATACCATTGGCATGTGGCTAACGGATACACGCGCCATTTTATTTTTTCAACCGTAGGCATAAAATTTTCTATTTCATTGCACGCGCATCGCGAATGCACACAACATAATATTCATATTTCATTGCACGGGCATGAAATATGAATATTTCATAAACAAGCGCATTCCTTTCCCACGGGAAGTAATGCGGCTTTCCAACCTGTAGAATAATTCAATTTAAGTTAGTTCAATTTTGTAACTCGTAAAGTTAAGCCGGTTTTCTGAATAAAGAAATAAAAAAAAAAATAAAAAAAAGTTTTTTTTTACTTTAAACGGCAATAGCAAAACCTAACTGGCGCAGTCGGTAGTGCTCGAATACGCGAATATATTCAGATAGTATCGCGGTTAATTTCTATTATTTAATTCGAGCGAACTCAAAATTCCGATCAAGGAATCACTTGTTTCGAAAAAGAGACTCAAGCCAACGTGTGTAAAAAGTGTGTGAACGTTGTTTCGACAAAGAAACTCGGCAAACGTGTGTAAAAAGTGTGTGAACGCTTGTTTCGATTAAGAAACCTAACCCAATAACTTCGTGCAAGAAGAACGTTGAAAAAATAGACTCAAAATTAATAGACAACGTAATCAGTGTTTCGATCAACAAAGATTCGACAGAATGGCCCACAATAACATCGAGCAATGCCTCATTGCACTGACCCAACTTTTAGTGCAAAATAACCAAGCATCCAGCGCGAGATCGAGAATAGAAAAAGAAATCCGATACCTCGCAATATATCAAGGTGATCCGGGAACACTGCCCTCGTTCGCAAACTCCGTCAATAAAATACTAGAAAACTACAGAGAGGAAGACAGACCACAGGTTTATGAAATCATCTATGATACAAAAATCCAAGGACCAGCGAAGAATCTTCTAAACACAAATCCACCCGCGGATTGGGACGCATGCTTAGGAAAACTGAAAAAACACTTCAGACCCTCCAGAGATGAGATGACCATAACTAAGGACATCGGGGGATTAACTGTAAGTAATATTAAGGAACTTGATGTTAAAATAAAGAATATTGTAGAAAACATAAATGAATTTGCCGCCTTTAGCGACAACAGTGAAACAGTGTTACATATTTTTAATGGAATGTTAGTACAAAAAATTAAAGAATTATCATCTGGGTCATTAGCATATGCAATCATGTCTAAGTATGATATCACAGAAATTAGAGATACAGTGCATAATTTTATAGGACAATATCAAAGTAATTTGAATTATAGAATGTGTAATAAAAATTCTCAAAGACCAAATGACAGATACAAAGACCAGAACAGACGACAATCCTATGAAGATAGCACAAATTTTAGACAAAGCGACAATCGTAGACAAGGTAATAATAGGCCAAATTATGATCCTCAATGGAATAATTATAACAACAGATCAAATCATAGTGCACAACAAAACTTTAACCGTAGTAATAATCGCATTAGTAACTCAGGCAACTTTAGAAGTAATAACGAAGTAGAACCCATGGATACTTTATCCGGGAGCTACGCAAGACAAATTAACAATATACAAAATAATTCGGATTTTCGACAACAAAGCCTTCAGGGAAATTACCCTATATAGTACTTAAAGCCAATAATAACACTAATCTACGGATCTTAATCGATCCAGGCTCAGAAACGAGCATTATAAACACGGGGATATGCCACCCTAAATGGCAAATTCGATTAGATAAACCGATCCAAATTCAGACAACAAGCACGCCTATCTTTGTACGGCAAAAAGTAAAAATTCCATTGTTTAAAGAGTTCAAGAAAGAAAAAACTGCAGAGTTCCTCGAATTCAAATTTCATAACGTATTCGATGGACTCATAGGAAATAATATTTTATTGCCGCTAGAAGCAATTATTGACTTCAGGCGAAGATTTTTAATTATAGACGAAAGTGCGATTCCAATATTTTTTAATAAGGAAGAAGAAGACTATGAAAAACAAGTACCAAAATTTGAAATATATCATACGGAAACTAGTAGGGAGCCAATCCTTAACCAAATAAGGATAGCTCACCTCAACAAAGAGGAAAAAATTAGTATAACGAACTTAGTTTCTCGATATTCCAGCATATTTTATCAAGAAGGTAGTGACCTATCATTTACTAATGCAATTAAGCACCGTATAAGGACAGTTAATGATATCCCAATCTACACAAAGTCTTATAGGTACCCAGAGGTACACAAAGACGAAGTCAAAAGACAAATTGATGAAATGTTGGAACAGGGCATTATTCGCCCTAGTAATTCCCCATATTCTGCTCCTATCTGGGTCGTCCCAAAAAAACAGGACGCATCCGGAAAGCAGAAGTGGAGAATTGTCGTTGATTATCGGAAATTAAATGAAGTTTCGATAGACGACAAATTTCCAATACCAAATATCGAGGACATTTTCGACAAACTAGGAAGGGCACAGTATTTTACGACACTAGATCTGGCAAAAGGGTTTCACCAGATTGAAATCGCGGAAGAGGATGTAAGGAAAACGGCTTTTTCAACCAACAATGGACACTACGAGTTCGTTCGTATGCCATTTGGTTTGAAGAATGCTCCGGCTACCCAGAGGCTGATGAATTCAGTCCTCTCCGATTTTATTGGGAAGATATGTCTCGTTTACCTCGACGATATCATCATCTTCTCAACATCCCTCGCAGAACACATAATTTCGTTAAAGAAAATATTTGAACGACTGAGGGATGTTAATCTAAAGGTTCAATTGGACAAAAGCGAGTTTCTGAAAAAAGAAACTGAGTTTTTAGGCCATGTTGTAACAACAGAGGGTATTAAGCCCAACCCAAACAAAATTGCGGCTATTAAAAATTATAAGCTACCCACATCAACGAGGCAAATTAAGGCATTTCTCGGAATAACAGGCTACTATCGTAAGTTTATAAAATACTACGGTAAAGTAGCAAAACCAATGACAGCATTCCTAAAAAAAAATGCAAAAATTAACATCAATGATTCAGATTACATTGAAAGTTTTGAAAATTTGAAAGCTTTGATTGTATCTGAACCAATTTTGAGATATCCAGATTTTAACAAAAAATTCGTTTTGACAACGGACGCGTCTAATTTCGCTGTAGGTGCCGTCCTATCACAAGAAAGTCATCCAATATGTTATGCTAGCCGCACTCTCAATGAACATGAGACACGGTATTCAACTATTGAAAAAGAATTATTAGCGATGGTGTGGGCAACAAAGTATTTTAGGCCCTACCTTTACGGCAGAAAATTTACAGTTAGAACCGACCATCGACCCCTGGTTTGGTTGAGTTCGCTCAAAGAACCAAACGCCAAACTCCAAAGATGGAAAATCAAATTAGAGGAGTATAATTTTGATATTGAATATGTTAAAGGAAAAGATAACCAAGTGGCAGATGGCTTATCAAGAATGGAAGTCTACTTTAACGAAAACATTGAAACAGATAGACACGAAATTTTAGATAATAATAGTAATAGTGAAAATATCTCGGATAACCAATCTATGTTAGCTACTATTCATAGCGCCGAGGAAGACAATAGTGACTATATTCCAATTGTAGAATCACCTGTGAACATTTATAAAACTCAAATAATATTAAATACCACAGAAAACCCTAGTAACCATAAAATATACAGTCAATTTAGAAAAAAAAGAATAGTTATCAATTTAAAAACATATAAAGAAAATCTAGTTTTGGACATTATGAAACAATTTATTCCACCGAAGGGAATAGTAGGAGTTTACTGTAGTTACGATCATCTATTTGCTCAATTTCAGAACACTTATATAAAGCATTTTAGTAAGAATAAATTATTGAGAGTCGTCAAGTGTAGTAAATTCTTAGGCGATTTGGAAGATGAGGAAAAATTAGCAATGGTTATCACTAAAACACATAGATTACTAAATCATAGGGGCATAAACGAAACGTTCGCGGAAATTAGAGATGTTTATTATGCACCTAACTTGAAAGAAAAAATTCAACAGTATATAAATAATTGCGAAATTTGTAATAAGTCAAAGTATGAACGACTACCGTATAAAATCCCACTAAAATTAACAGAAACTCCAACAAAACCGAACCAGATAGTTCATATTGACATCTGGTATGCCAACATTAATTTAATGTATGTAACGATGATAGACAAATTCACTAAACATGTATCAGTGCATGAAATTAGACACAGAACGTGGATGTCCTTGCTCAATACATTAAGGCATCGATTTGCAACTCTAGGCATTCCAAATAGAATAGTAACCGATGGAGAGACAGGATTTTCTTCAATTCTCATTAAAGAATTTCTAGAGGAAAATAATGTCGAACTCCATATCACGACACCCTATCACAAAACTGGAAACTCGGATATCGAGAGGTTCCACTCAACTCTTAACGAGCACATTAGAACCTTCACAGCTGATGACAACAATAAAGACACCCTAAGAAACAAAGTCCTAAAAGCTGTAACCATCTATAACCAAACTATTCATTCTACAACAAATAGAAGGCCTATAGACTTCACAAATGGATCTATATCAAGCAAAGATTATCCCAATATCATAGAACGAGTAAGGAAAAATAAGGAGAAATACATAAACAAATATATTAAAGACTAACAGTAATCCCCTAGCATGGCTGCATCGCACCGACCAATGACAATAGCATATGGATTCGTTTTGTGTGAAGAAGGTAGCTAAATGTTGGTTCCTTTTCCTTGATAAAGATATTTTAGTTTCTGGCGATAAAACATTTCATTCATGAAGCCTGGAAGCGAGAATTTCAGATCTGATAAATTAGAATAATTAGATTAATTAGATAAATTTAAGTCACGGAACAAATCACTCAACTCTTGCTGCTGAATCATGTGTGGTCCTTTCTTATTCGATGAAGCTTTGTCACTCCTACTGTCATGCGAAGCATCTTCATCTCAGCTGCCGTTAATTTAGCCTCATACCTTTTGTATATCGTCCAACATTGTGAACCGTATGTGAGCGCTAGACGCACAACTGCGGTGTAGAGCCTTCCTTTCAATTTGGGTGGCATTTTTCTGTCACAGAAGATAGCGGAATTTTCTCGCCACTTCATCCACCCTACGCTTACGCGATGATTGAAGTCGTCATCACAGGTTGCTGTGCTTTTGATCATAGATTCGAGATATTTGAACTTTTCACACTTGGGAAGCACTGTTCCATTCAAATAAATGTCTGGAATAGGCCTGAGTGGATCAGAGAACGGGCATCACAAGAACTCTGTCTTTTTTGAACTAATGCGATACCCATTTCCCTCCAGAGCGTCCACCCACACATCAAGTGCTCGTTGCAGGGATGAAGGATCCTCACTTATGATGGCTCCATCGTCAGCAAAGAATAACTGATATACCTTGGGGTACATCACTTTACCTTAAAGCAGATAATCAAAGACTGCAATAAAGAGCAAAGAACGAGAAAGACGCTTCCCTGGTGCACCCCGACTTTGGTTGGGAACTCTTCGGTTACTCCAGCGGGGCATCTTACTCTTGCCTTTGCTCCCTCGTACATGTCCATTATCATCTGTACATAGGTTTCTGGAACCCCTCGATGTCTTAGCGTCACCCATATCAGATCTCGTGGTTGTCTGTCGAATGCCTTTTCAAAGATCACCAATACAATATGCAAATCCCTTAAGGAATCACGATGTTTTTCCATTATGATCCTTATACTTTGGATTGCGTCTGTGGTCTTCTTTTTCTTCACTGTCATCATCACTTCGTATAGCAAGCACATGGTTCTGGTGTTCTTGGCATGGGCACAGGAAATTTTTCACTATGCGGTATTGGCATGGACACAGAAGCTACTTTAGGGTATTCTATTTTGTTTTTATTTTTTTTTTAAACCCTTTGACATTAGTCAAACAAAAATAGCAGTCATCGTAATGATTTACTCGTTCACACCAAATCATTGGAATAGCAAACGCCATTGACTTCTTTTTACCACTTAACCATTCGATAAGAGTAACGTAACATGAGATACAAACCAATTTCGGAATCCATTCTTTGTCTTGTTTTACAGAACGAATAAAATAAAAAAATAACAGACCTACCTTGGGCCTTTAGAATGTATTGGCCCCACACATAATAGAATTTATTGGGGCAATTTTCACACGTACGATAACCGATTTTTTTAATTTTTAGTTTAAAGAGTGATCGTATTTTTACTTAAAACTATCTCAACAAAGCTTAAATCACTTTTTAAAATTATTCCAATTGCCAACCGACCGAGCAAGACAAATTAATTGAATTATTTTTTAACTTAACAACAGATGAAGGTAGCTAACATAAATGCGTCAATAACATGAGAAGTTGACGTGATGGAACAATTTTGCTTTCCGTTATTATTTTAAGTCTCTATAAAGAACCAGTTATAGATATGATCACTCATGTTACCAAAACCTTGTCACGCAGTGTAATTATAAAGTAATTATAGGTAAATAAATTGCTTACTTATTCAGTTTTTACGCCGCAATTTTACATGAGCTCCTAAAACAATACCGACCAAGATAAAGTCTCAAAAAGTCTCAAAAAAAAAAAATAAAAAGGGTCAAAAAGAGGTGTTCCTTAAAAAGTTGAATCACAGTCTCTTTGCGTCAAAAAAGGGCAACTCTGGCTATGTATCATCGTCGATTGAACAATCCTCATAAAAGTGAAGTAAGTCGGCGGAAAATCGCAACAGCTAAAAAGTTAAAGAGTCCTCTTAAGTCAGCCGCTTAATCTTCCATGGTTAACTTAATTTTTTTCTATGTCTTTCCGAACTTACCGGGTTTTATATCCTCAATTACCTAGTGGTGGAACAAAACAAATTCAATTCATTATATCAAAAAAAAGAACTCGTCTATCACTATTACAGCCCTCAGCATCCCTAACCACCAAAATACCAAATCGTCCTGATTTTTGAAAAATAAGTTCAATTAGCTCTGATGAAGGTTCACGTTAAGTAATTAGCTCTTATGCTTCTACACTCTGACTAATCCACAAATGCTGACCCTTCTACCCAACATGTCTGTCATGGTTCTTCCCCTCTTAAGTCAGTAAGCCTATACAAATAACACAATTTACGAGGCTTCATACACTGTGGGTAGGACACGATTTACTAATGTTTCAGTAATTGAGTACGCCTTTCACCGCCCACTACTACATGCTCTGTTTCTATGAGCAGCTTCTTATAGTTCCCTTGTCAAAGAAAACAAATTATGTTCTAATTTATATTAATTGCAAATCCTGTTGAAGACTTTCATCATTCGCTCCATCATAAATTAATCTCTAACAAATGAGTTGGTATAGTTAAGCTTTCCTTAAACCTGAACTTTCCCGGAAGCGGAATCAATTAAGAAACTTAAATGCAACTAATTGCTACTTCTACTGAATTTTATTTCACAATATAGTATTTTTTTTTTAATTTTCTGTCAAATAGAAGTCAAATTGCTCTCAAAGCCATGCATGAATAAAATTTCTTTGAAAACATTGTGCGAAGAAATTTTAAAACTTTTCTTACTCCCTCGACTTCGCTTAATAGAGCTTTACCTCCCGTAAGCGATCTTTTGTGAGTAGGAAATTTTTAAATCACCCTATGTAGGTGTAGACACTTTATCTTTCCTCCCAGCATGCCATGCCTAATCGCCCATTAAATCCACCAGCAAATGGGAGAAATATGTGGTCCTTACACTCGGTGAAACGTTTTCACTTTTCATGCACATTATACAGTGCATTGCCTCGTAACTAGGTAGGTGAACAGATGTAGATGCAGTACGTATAACTACATATTTGAGATAAACAACTTTTACGATTTCGTGGTACACTTCCGTCTTTAGTACCTACACGCACTTCTGTATCCGTGCAAATTTTACGACAATTTTATGAGTTCTTCTTTAATTGTGCTGCCAGGAGATGGTCCCTATCAGCCCCTGGTGTATTTTAAGCCCTAAGGAGAACATTAAACTTAAAGGTTTCTTCTAGAAAATTTTAGAACTTAATTATTTGCGACGGAAAACTTGAGTTCAAATTACCTGTGCGTAGATAGAGTCCAATGTAAAACTTCAGATGTGGCCAACAGTGTCCCAAAAGTTACCAACATTAACATTTATGTGCTTTGCGACCATGAGGCAATTTGGCAAGGATTTTCATAAATTTAGAACCAGCCGGGAGGTCCGTGTGTTGGTGTAAAATCAATGAACATGAGCATAAGCCATTTATGGAACAACACGAGGCAAAATGATGACATTAATTAAAGAGAATAGATAGACTATAGAGTGCTACTGTCTGGAGTTAAGGATTCAGACAAAAGGGATTTTATCTTGGATAAATGGCGTATTTGTCGTCAGGGAAAATATAAAAGGACACGTGTTGGAAATGTTAATCGAAAGTAAGGCGGATCGTTTGTAGGGGATAAAAACATATTTGTGTTATTCTAGTTTTATGACAGTTTACGGAATCGATACTGCAAAACGTGGTACAGGCAGATTGTTACCTGATTATCTTATGAATTCAGAGTGAAGCTGTGCCATAAAAATGGAGTAATTTTGAACTAGATACCACCAATTACCTATGTTTTATAGCATGCAACACACGTGCGAATAAATAATCCACAAAGCTATAAATTGCTATATTGATTATTGCTGGTTTTACGTAAGGTAATTGTTAACAACGCATACGGAGAGACCACCTTCGGGAAGTTGGAAAAAGTATCGCGAAGTATGAAATACTTTTCAGTGATAACGGTAATCAAGAAATTAAGGTGAACTTTTCAGGTTGCTTTAAGTAATATCCAGAATGTTGCCGTCAGTGCAAACAATTTGGCTCCTTTCACTTTGCAGTTAAGTATAAGTGTAAGTTTAAGTATAAGTATAGGTATAAGTATAATTTTATTAATTCATTAGGGATATACAGGTTAACAGGTTTTCAGTTTTTAATTTACAATATTCATTTTATTATTTATATGAGTTTTAAACCATGAGTTGTTATTTTTAAATATCAAAATGAAATTATATTTACACACTTTGTGGTTAGAAGAACCATATATATGTGAGATAGTAATGAATAAGCACTATATTACTACTTGCATTAATGCCCCTACATCAGATGTAAGAGTAACCAGTTTCTCAAAGAACTAAGGAATTTAGATTTGCATTCTTTTAGATTGCGTATATCAGCAGGCAGCCTATTGTAAATAAAGGGAGCTATGTTGGCGGCAAACCGTCTGCAATGTTCCATCCTCTAGGAACTACAACGTCAGTTGAAGAACGGAGTGAATACACTTCATTACTAATTGTATGAGTATAACCACCTGTGAGGGTGTTTTCTCAAGGGCTGAGGTTTAGCTCGTCGGATCCAGGGTCAACCAAAGAACACCCGAAACTTTGGGAAAGAGGTATTATTTATTTATTATGGTTATGCTTAAACTAGCCTTAACAAAGTCAGAAATACTTAACAATGATGAAATACTTAAGATGGCCTCGGTTTACTGTTCTTAACAATATTAGGATACTTAACAATAATGAGTTACCTACATATGCCTTAGTCTCTTAACGCTAGGACTTAACTAGAGGATAGCGACGGCTTTTAGGGCGTCAGCTATATAGCGACGGCTTGTTAGGGCGTCAGCTTTGGCAGCGACAGCTTTTTAGGGCGTCAGCTCTGGCAGCGACAGCTTTTTAGGGCGTCAGCTATGGCAGCGACAGCTTTTTAGGGCGTCAGCTATGGCAGCGGCTGCTGAAGGCAGCTAATTAGCAGCACCGGCTTAAGGCTGGTACTTTGACAGGAAATGTCAGAAAAATACTACTCCCAGGAGTGCGGTTTAAATCCCCAAATCTGAGGATTACGGTCAGGACCGGCAATGGCTTATCCTGGAGGAGGATGAGCCCAAATTCTACGGTCGGAGCGGCTGTGGTCAGCAGCACGTCCGATTTGATTAATGCCCAAGTCTTAAAAAGACGGAAGAGCTGCCAAAATATTCGGTGGATGTGTCCACTCTAGAGAGTTGCCCCACAGTACACCAGATTGGTACTAAAAACAACGGCGTGAGGAACTCCGACTTCTTCGTCGGCAGTGGGCTGCCTTACTAAAATCCATGTAAGCATTGAGTGTGAATTCGACGACCCAATGCAAAGCTTCTCTATGTTCGGCACACATCTTCGTTCACCTCTCCATATATCCCATAGCACGTATACTTCGGCTCTCCATGTTACTACCACACGACCTCTCACCATAGTGTGTTGGACAAAGACACCGCGAGCATACCTTCGCCCGACCAACAAATCTAGCCACAGTGTATTTCGCACACTGGGTCTTTCCTGTTAGCACACACTGTTTAGGTGGTGCTTAACCAATATCCCAAGTGCTCTCTCTCTCCTTGTTATGGAGTGGCGTGATCTTAGGCACAGTGGGGTCAGTCGAGAATAAAAAGGTTTTTGAGTTGCGAGTATGGTGTGGGATTTCGGCTACGGCAATTGATGGGTGTGCGGGTCGGTCGGCTGAGTTTGGCCTGGAGTGTTGATGGTTGTTCGGGATATTCACAGTGGGGTCGGTAGGTAGAACGACGGTCAGTGAGTTTCTGGTGGAGAATTCGGGTAATTGTGCGGATGTGCCGTGTTCGCGAGTCCAATGCTCGAATGACGATCGCGGGGACGGTGCAGGTGAGGGCCGAAGTGTAACGCTTCGTTACACACCTCGAACATAGAATAATCTTAATACTTTGAATACATAGAGATATTGAAGTGGCAATATATTGGTAGATTGGAATAGGTGAAGCGAGGGCTCCCAACTTGATTTGAACAGCATTATCCTCATTGCCTTCTTTTGAGCTGTTATGAGCGGTTGTAGGTTACTTGTAAATGCACTACCCCAACAGGAAATACCATACTCCAAACGAGAATTGACTAATACATAATATATGGCGACCACCAGAGTTGACGGTACAAGTTTACGTAAGTGGTAAATTTTATTTAAACCCACGTATAAAGTTTTTTTCACTATTGCTATGTGTGGCTTCCAGCTTAATTTGCTATCCAGATTTACACCTAAGTATTTAAATTCTGTAACAGATTCTAAAAATATGCAGCTGTTATTGCAGTTTGTGCTCTTGCAATTAGAATCGTGGAGTACAACTCCATTAATAAGAAACTGGTTGGACAGAGAAAATGACATTACTTTTGACTTAGTGCTAAGGATCATTTGATGATACCTAAACCAGTCATTCATCAAGGATAAGTCAATATTCATCTGTTGCTTTAAGTCCTTTGCACTGGGAGCAGCATAAGAAAGAGCCAAGTCATCAGCAAAAGCAAAAATTTTACCATTTAAGGGCAACTTAAAAGAGAGTTAATGTACATTATAAAGAGCAGATGGCCAAGTACAGATCCTTGTGGGACACCAGCTGCCGTACAAGGTAAGGGATTGCTCAGAAAGATAGGATGAAAACCAACTTAGTATATTATCTCTAAATCCAGACCTCTGTAGTACTTTTAATAGAATTTTATGATTAACCAAGTCAAATGCTTTAGTTAAATCCAAAAACATACCAGCGACCTTGTTATTTCTATCAACTCATAAATATTGCCTAAAGAGGACATCAGTATTTAGTATTTAGTATTTATTATTCCATTTAACATCATTTATAATAGATATTACATTATCTTTGTTCTATAAATGAGAATTTCATACAATAAAAGAAATATATATAAATTCTAGTAAAAGAAAAAACGATTAAAAAAGTGCCTTCAAGATGAAAAGGTTATTCAAAATTATTAATAAGTTTACAAAACGAATGATATTGTTACGCGAGCGCACAACCGGCACGAAAACATAAACAACCGAGAAACATCTCGACGCTGTCAACTCGAAGGTACAAGAACATTCCAGATTCTTAACGGGTGGAATTCCAGCGGCGAATTGGAAATTTGGTTATTTGTCTGGAAAGCCAGAGCCAAATATATAAGGAGGTTGACAGAAGTCCAAGGAAAGTTCTGTTTTGGTCAGCGATGACAGCGGCTAGTAGAGACGTGCACAGTTTAAGCCAAGAAAAATTGTAGTAGATTTTTTTTGTAATGAAACTAATTTAGTTGAAAATAATTTTAATAAAAGAAGTTATAAAAACCCTCTCGGAAACCAGAGATATTCGGTTATTTTTATCTCCATCATCCTTTGCAGCCTTGAAGTCTTCGGCTTGATAGGCGATTTTTGTTACAATATAAATTACCAACAAATTAAATAAAAAAGTAAAGTTTTCCTATGACTAGTCTGCATATCTAAGACCTCGAGTTACCTGACAAATGTTGAAATAATATAGCAATAAAATTTTTCCTGTCGTAAAGCTGTTTGATTCTGAGAGGGATGGCATTGACAAAAAACTGGCGTTCAGAAACTAGGAATGAAACACGCGGAGGGATCAAACTTAGAGATCGATTTGATTGCGAGAAGTTAATTTTTTCAAATAAATATGTTGGCTGTTTGCTGATTATAATCTTATGTAGAAACTTAAGTGTACAAAAGTCAAGATATATGTCTAATGTACACCCAAGAATATTTTTGGTATATGAAGAGACATGGTCATAGCGTCTCAAACCGAAAACATATCGCGTAAGGTTATTAAATGCAACATTCAATTTTTGTCTGGTTTTAGCACTGTAACAGCGAAAAATCTCACAGCCATAGGTAATGGTAGGGATAAGTAGAGATCGTACTAGCATTAACTTAGTATTGACAGGTGTAAAATGCTGTGACATAGAAAGATTTCTAAGAGAACTGTATATCCTACCAATGACCGCACAAATATGGGTATCCCAATCCAAGGTACAGTTGAACCACAAACCTAAGTTCTTAGCCTTCTCTACAAATTCAATAGGTGAATTCCCATAGTATATAGTGGGAAAACTATTAGAATTTAACTTGGTTCTACTTATGATCAAGCATTTGGATTTACCAGGGTTAACCATCAAGGAGTTCTCTTCAGACCAGCTTCGAATATTTTGGAGATCCTCGTTGAGCTTATAAGCCGCATCTTTAACTAGTCCGAGCTTGCAACTAAGATATAATTGTACGTCATCAGCATACATATGTATATGTGAGTTATTATTGCATCTTCTGTTGATTTCCCTTTCCGGAAACCAAACTAAGATGCGCTGAGTAGCTTGTATTTTTCAATAAACTTAAGCATTCTTTTGATAATAATTATTTTCTCGAAAACTTTTAAGAAAACCGAAAGCAAGGATATCGGCCTGTAGTTATTGGGATCAGTTCTATCACTTTTTTTGTATATGGGTACAATGAAAAATTCCGACTTCAAAACTTCTATTAATTAGATGGGTAAGTGGGCTAATTATTGAACTACAAATTCTTCTTACAACCAAGCTGCTTATACCATCAGACCCACATGAATGCTTTGGTTTTAGATGGGATATAACATTTGCAACCTCAGCTTCATCTACTCTACCAAAGAAAAAGGATGACACTATTTGAGTGTCTAACAGAGATTCATCTACGAAGCCTGCTGGAACTAGGTTTGGTTTTTCAGCTATATTTTTAAAAAAAGCATTAAGACCGTTGCTGATCTCTAATTCATCGGACGGAGTGTAACTATCAGCAAATTTAATACCACTATCACTAGAATCTTTACCTAATATTTCATTTACTATTTTCCACTGTTTTTTCGCATTAAACTTATTTTCAGAAAATTGTCGCTTATAATAAAGGTCTTTTTGAATATTTATTTGTTCTAAAATTTATTTTCTCATTTCTTGGTAACGCTTTTTTACAGAGGGTATATAAAAATGGTTTTTGTTTTTGCGGTAGAACATATTTTTTTCATAAATGCTTTCACAAATACAGTCTGTCATCCACGGTTTTATTTTGCTAAGTTTAGGTTTTTGCTTACTACATTTACTCTTAGCTACACAACCAACGATAATATTCACAAATTTACTAAAAGCAACTGAGGGACGATTACAACAATAGACTTCGTACCATGTTTCTACGGAAAGACAAGAAGCTTTGAAAAATTGGATTTCATAAATAAATGTTCACTATTATTAAGGATAAGTTAAGTATCAATATCTGATTTATTTAAAGCGCCGACGGCTTCGGGTGTTGACTTCAGTAAATCTGATGGATTCGCTAGATATGCTCTGATGGGATATTCGGATAAAATAAGTTGCATTGACGATTCGACCGTTCCGCAGTCACATTCTGGAGATCCCATTTAAACATGTTACTCCTGCAGTGATCGCGGTTCATTTGAATGTAGGCTAGCCTGACCCAGGTTTTTCTTGCGAGTATGAAATCGGGCACTTCAGCAATGGGATTATATTGGCATTGTTGACCAGTGAAGAATTTGGACATATATTACAGTTGTGCAGGATTTAAGGAATTTTTACCATTTTGAATGGCGGTTTCCTTGACCATAATATAGATGAGTTACTAGACTGAATGTCTATGTAGATTGTGTGATTATTGTTCGACATTATTTTGTTGAATTTCTATATCAGCGTCCTGTAGCTCGGTACATCCGGAGGAGCTATATTGCCAAGTGTTAAGTGCTACTCAATCGGTGCTGATCAATTGACGTCTATTATCGTTCTCATCGCGATTTCGGTCGATTTTCACAACATGAGCATTACTTAGCCAATATGGCGCATTACTAAGCTGCATACTCTGCTGTTGAGTAAACTATGCAGAGTGCAGGCAGCTGTGAAGATAGGTTTCAACCTTAAATAACTGGAATAAACTCAAAGAGTAGCATGCCTTAGCATAGCTGCTGCATTGAGAACCTCCCCTACAGAGGCGCTTCAAATTATGCCGCATCTTTTTCCAATTGACATCGTTGGCAAGTAACTGACCACCAGCCAGTCATTGTACTATTTTTCAACTTTTAATTATTTTTTGATATAATTGCTTAAATACTAATGTACAATATTACTTAGAATTAAGAATAATTGTTAATATAAAATGAAAATGGAGTCAATCAATAAAATAAACTAAAGACGTAAAGATGCAATATCAGATGAAACAGAATGTTTACCATCTCTCTTTGTCGTAACTTGTGCCACCATTTCAGTTATATACGCAGTCTTTAGATATTCTTACGATAGACTACCAAAAATGCTGACATGAGCAACATTTATTAGGCGGAGGAAGTCTATACTTCCTACCTATAAGTATCATAGGAGCAATGAGAACGTTCCCCACGGCAGCAATGAGAACAATGCTTAGCCTCACACCGTTGCACCTTGCAGTACAAAAAGAAGCTATGCTGAGTGCTCTTAAGCTGCCCAAGATATCGGACCTTAAGATCGGCAACTTTACAGGCCATCTGCAGATTCTAGAGCATATTCAAAATTACCCTATTCTCAAAATCGCAGATACCATGTTCAAGAAATACCGGTTCTCCAGGAAATTCATTGTGGTCATAGGAAATTCATTGTGGTGAGGAGTCTTACGAAACTCTCAAACTTGGTACAAAGATGGCTCCAAATTGGAAAATGCAGCACTGGCGCAGGGGCTTATGAACCCAGGTTCCAACGTGCGACAGCGCTTGGGAAATCACCGACAATATTTCAGGCGGAAGTCCATGCAATCGAGAATGCCTGCGAAGAAGGGTCGAGGGTACTCGTATCTATATATCCTCTCGGACAGCCAGGCAGCACTTATGGCTCTGAAATCGTAGTCGGTAGGATCAAAACTTGTATGAGACTGTCCTACTCGAAGATTTCGCATGGAAAAACACCGTCACTGTGCCCTGGATACCAGGACACGAAGGCTTCGAGGGCAACGAACGGGCGGACTGCTTAACGAGAAGAGGCGCTACTCGCCCACTAGTCGGTCCTGAACCATATTTTGGAGTCACACGGAGTAGCGCTAGCATCAAAATAAAGAAATGCAAGATGATCATCATGCAGAGTACTGAGCCAAACTCAAGGGCCTAAGACAGACAAAGAAGTTCATTAATCTCAACCGTTGCAAGGCTAAAAAGCTACTCAAGCTTAGGAAAGCAGACCTAAGAACCTTAACAGGCTACTTGACTGTTCATTGCACACTCAGGTACCACCTGCACAAGATAGGAGTAGCAGATACAGACGAATGCCGGCTATGCGGAGAGCAAAAAGAGACGGCAGAACATATTCTTTGTGAATGGCCTATGGCCGCAAGAAAATGACTTCTCCATCTCGGGAGGGCTTTATTGAGTCCCTCTGACTTCTGGAACATTGAGCCTGGAGCTTTGCATCAAGAGCCTTATCCAAGTTCTCAGCTAAACACTGGGCTGGCACAATAGATCTTATATGTTGCAGTGCGTACAAGGGCCGTAGTATAGTATAGTATAAGTCTATACTTGCAGTATAGACTAGCATGTCATCTAGCTCCTCATTAAAAAGCACCATAAGATCTCTGAGTCTATTTTTTCTAAATACACCAGAGCCAACTCACTTTAAACCTAATTGTGCACCATCATTGTTAGATGTTATTTTGACAAGTGATAAAAGTATTGTAAAATGTTAGAGTCAACTATCTGTGCCTGTTTTCCTATATCATGATCTTGTATTCGCCACCTTCAGTCTAAATGTAAGTAGAAGTTATTCACAACCCGTTCAATATCGTGATTTCCGTAGTATTAATGTTTAAAATCTGTTTTGTGATTGTAGCAATATTGAGTGGAGTAGACGTTAACAAACAAGTAGAGTTCCTAAATGTTAGTCTTGAGTATCTTTTTAATAGACATGTTCCATGTAAAACACGTGTGCTGAAAAGCAAAGCTTGTCCTTGGTTGTCTAATGAAATATTAAACGCCATTAATCGAAGGGACACTTTATACCGACGGTGGAAACGATTTCGCTGCACAGAAATGCATATGGAATATAAAGTCAGTCGAAACCTTGTTGTATGTATGATAAAAACTGCAAAATTTAATTATTATAATGCTAAATTTAATTCCGATCGATCGTCTAAATTTCTGTGGAACCAAGTACGAGAAATTGGACTGTGCAAAAAAAGTCGTAAGGCTAATGATGAAAACATCAACGTAGATGAATTAAACAACCAATTTATCAGTACTTTTCCTCCAGTAGCCATTGGCTCTCCTTTGTTATTGACACAAAATGATAGTGAAGAAGCTTTTGCAGTCAATAGATTTGATGTTTATTCGGTCGGATTGGCGATACTTGCTATCAAACGAAAATCTGTTGGCCTTGATAATATCCACCCAGATTTTATAAAAATTTTACTCCCAATAATATTGCCTCATATTACCCACATTTTCAATACCATCCTTATGACATCCGCCTATCCAAATATCTGGAAAAAAGCAAAAATTATTCCTATTCCTAAAAAAGCTAATACTCCCGAATACAGACCCATCGCTATTCTTCCCTTCTTGTCTAAAGTCTTCGAATTTTTATTAAGTCGTGAAATAAAGGAATATGACGAAAATAAAAAGCTACTAACCCCTATGCAATCGGGTTTCCGATCAGAACATAGCTGTATAACAGCAGTATTAAAAGTATCTGATGACATTCGCCAAGCTTTTGATGAAAATAAAACGACATTGTTGGCATTACTTGACTTCTCAAAGGCATTCGACTGTGTAAATCCGTCAATTCTTTGTAATAAACTGTTAACACAATTTAATTTCTCTAGTACCACTAGCAAGCTAATATTGTCGTATCTCACTAATCGTGTCCAAGCTGTTTCGCATAATTCCCAACTGTCTAGTTTTCATCCTGTTAATAGTGGTGTCCCGCAGGGCTCCATACTTGGTCCATTACTGTTTTCCATGTTCATCAATGACCTTCCAACTGTGTTGTGCCATTGTAATTTTCATATATACGCGGACGATGTTCAGCTCTATTTAAGCTTCCCAATTGGAATGGTGGGAGACTCAGTAGCAAGATTGAATGAGGATCTCCGTTCTGTGATTAGGTACTCCACTCAGAATGACCTCATGATTAATCCAGACAAAACCAAAGTTATCCCTTTCTTAAAACATAAACCCAACCTTCTTGATTTTCCTAAAGTAGAACTTCTCTCTACGTGTATTGAATATGTCACGCTTGTAAAGAACCTTGGGATTATTTTTGATAGTGAGCTTACTTGGAACGACCACATAAACAATATAGTATCTAAAGTATATGCATCCCTCAGAGGTCTTTCAATTAGTAGATCCATATTACCTATTGACATTAAGTTAAAACTTGTAAAGGCGCTTATCATGCCAATTATTACTTACGGGTGTGAGCTTTTCGCTGACTGTGACAGCACTGCTTTTCGAAAATTAATAAGAGCGCTAAATTCGGCTGCTAGGTATGTGTTTAATCTTCGTAGGTACGACCATGTTTCAACGGAACGCCGCAAACTTATTGGTTGCGATTTGGAAAATTTTTTAAAATATCGATCCTGCGTTCTACTCTTCAAAGTTATTTACAAGAAGCAACCTGCATATCTGTACAATAAGCTTGTGCTATCTCGGTCTAGTCGCTATATAACCTTAAGGCCGTCTACATATACTTGCTTGACATCACGTAGACAGTTCACCGTTCATGCTGTAAGTCTTTGGAACCACCTGCCACGCCAGGTGAAGTCTAAAGTCGAATACAGACAGTTTCAATTGGCATGTTTTTCGTATTTCTCCAATTTAAACTGAAATTACTCGCATTTGTTATATTAATCTTCTTAGTCTACATGGTTGCAACTATATACTGTTTAATTTAACTTTTTTTTTCCTGTTTTTAATGTTCTATTTTATTATTGTATTTCTTTCTTTTTTTTAAATGTATCATTTTCATATTGTATTTTTAACACACTATTTCATTTTGTATACATAAAAGTTTGCCTTTTCCTATCTGTACTCATTTTAAGTGTACTCTTACATGTACAGCGATTATATAATATATAACAATTAAATAAATAAAATAAATAAAAGCCACAATAAGTCAGTTACACGATAATACAGTTGGATAGATTATGCTGGAATCCCAAAATATAGGAATAGGCGGGTTACTCAATTTGAACTCCAGGGCTTTTAAAAATAACACCGATGCCATATGCACTCTCTGTAACTTGGCGCTTCAGAAAAAAAATTGTAGCAATATATCACGGATATTGCGTAAAAAAATGGGGACACCTCCAATCACCAACACAAATTAGTGTGGTGTAATAAAATAACGTTTATGAATTAATTTGTTTTCATTTTTGCATCGTTAATTAGTGCTCATAGATCCTTATTAACAACATTCCATATGAATTTTTCACCGAACCGATGAGGTATGTGAACTTTATCAACACAACACCTATACTATAAGGTGTAGCTTATTTACATATCATATCCGTGTTTTATGCACAATATTGCATGGAATGACAAAAATGTTAGAATTTAGCTCGGACAATCGATGTTTTCTTCCATCGAATATTATATTCCCCCGCCAAATAGCTACGTGTATTCCAACACGTGTGCATATGGTTGAATAAAACACGATGTTGACACGACAGTAGCAAATCTCATATCTCATTGAAAAAATTGTCAGGAATGCGAAAACAAGCGTCCACATGTGTATCGGTTACAAGTTTAATAACTCCCTTTAGCCATCACGTACTCAAAGCTAAATTCCGGACCTGAATCCCAATAATTTGGTAAATATTTCAAAGATTTATACGGCAGATACAATTTTTGTGTTTCTTTTACCAACGCAACACCCAACTCAATTCAATCCACACAAAAAGAATCTATAAGCACAAACGAATACGAAAGTAATCCCCTCGGTTATTTGATTGTCTAACGAAATCCCTTACACCAATTCTATAGCAATTCAGGATCTCTTATCCTTGGGCATGTTTTTATTTATTCCTTTCCTATTCTTTTTTTTTCTTGCTTTCTTTTCCACCAGAAAAAATAAATGCCAGTCGGATCTTTATTAAACAAATGTATCTCAACACATATAAAATTGTCCTTTGTGCTGCGCACCACCAATCTCGTGTGCATGCAGTAGACATATCAACAGATTTCGCCCCGGAAAGGATTGTCATTGCGGGTAGGATATCTAATAGTGATTTATGGATCCACAAATGGTTTTTATTGGCCCATGAATATACTAAAAAAGAGGTTATCGTGTACGAGTTGTAAAAATAATCCTTTATGGTTGCATAAAACATGACACACACACATACACTTACTCCTATAATCTTTCTTAGGTTGCTGGGACGACTTAAAAGGAAGAAAATCAATAAAGCATCTCCAGCTCTGTAATAAGGTTAATTAAAGTGGAAGCTCACCTTTATTATTCACGAATGGAGGACAACAAGGACACTGCTCCAACCACTTTTTTTTGCTCCTGACACCTTTCGGTAAATTGACTCTCCTTGGTAAGCTCCTTTGACTTTAAAATCGATTTGGGGCAAAATTGTCATTATACGGTGAAGGAAGTGGATTCCTCTATACCCCCATCCACTCAAAGTAAGTCGTTGCGCGTCACTTGATTGCATCTTTCCAGTTCATTACATGATCCTTGATAGGTGGGTGTGGGTTGGGTGGACAATGTTTATGCAGTCAACTGAGAACGAGCTTCCTATTGTTCTACGATCGAATTAGTCATTAAATGGTACCATTTTTCCGTGTGACTTGCAATTGGTTTTAATGGGTGTTACATTATGTTCTCGGCACTCGGCAAGAGAGTGCTAAGAGCCTTGAAAGTATCCGCACCAAATTCCATTTTCCATTTCAATTGCTTCGCTTTTGGGGACACTCACAATATTTGGGACAAATTTCATCACCATAATGGAATTTTCTGGTGGAATGGAAGTAGATCCTTGGGCTTGAGTGTTATGAGGGAATACGAAATAACCACCTGTTTTAAGTAGACCACAATGGGATGGTCCATTGACCGTCAGCTTGTGTGGATGGGTTGGAGTGTACAGTAAATAGTTTGTGGCCGAAATGACTTATCGGCTTTGGAAATTAAATTTTTACACACACATGGATGCGCAAATGCGTTTTTTGATAAAATTTTCTTAGGAAAAGGTTATAATTTCTGTGTCCTTTTGCAGTTGTGAATAAATTTGTTGTCAAGTCACAGCCTTAAGCTGGGATAATAAAGGTCAAGGATTTTTATGACCATTGACAATAAAAAGTTTAACTGCAAATATAATTCATAATTCCTTTAAAAGAAGTCCCTCGGGGGCGAAACCAATCATCTTGGACCTTTCTCTTGCCCTTTGCAGCAGAGATTCTTCGCCAATTTGTCCGATTTCAGACGTCCTACAGCGATGATATTGTGACCATTAAACAGAAAAGTACATCAGATATGTAGGTAGACCATTTGGTGATAAGTATGGGGCTTACCAGTGAGTCCTCGACGACCCACATATTGTACACATGAGGTGGAGTATATCAGGATGGCAATACTTAAAAGTCGTTATAATATCCTTTTAGACTTTTCCATGATTACATGACAATGATGAGCTATACAGTAGGATATGTGCACATTTGTATTCGTTGGTATGAGTAGCTGTATTCACACGGGGTACAACAAGTTGAAAATGGAAAATTTAATCCTAAACTTACATATACAAAAAGAAAAATATAAAAATATATTCCCCTAAAATTAAACTTCATTTTTACTGTATATGGAAGGTACGTGCAGTGGCACTCTTCTTCACCATTATTTTTGACATACACATTAACAAAATCAACTCAAAGTGAGGTATGATGTTTTTAGTATGAAATATTATATATTTGCTTTCAAAAAATAAAATAATTTCACAGAATAACATTTTGCCCATAGTGATAATGCTGTTAGTACAAAAATAATACCGTACGTGGCAGATACCGCATAGGAATAAAATAAAAATAATTTAATAATTACTTTAAAGTTCCTTGAATACAAAAAAATAACTAAAATGCAGCATCGATTTTTTCACTTATAGGGTACCAGTAAACCAAAATGATGATGGCAATAATTAATTATTCTAAAGTGTACTTGGATGTGGATGTGTGTGCATTGCACCAAAATGGAATTTTAACGTGCAAATAATTTTCTCTTAAAATAAATTTTAAGTTTATTCTGTAAGTAGCTGTTCACCAACAGAGTCAAGCCGACTCCCAGACAAAGCGCAACAAGATATGAGAAGTAAATAGTTGGGAATGGTCTTCGTTTTTTGAGCAGCATCGAGAGGATTGATGCTTTCCCAATGAAATGCTTTCCTATGCACGACTTTTTATGTGTGAATGTATCGAATCCATATTTTCCGTGAAAGGATCCCATGTCACTATAACCAACATCCCCGAATGGAAGCGAATCAACGGCAAACTGCATAACTATGTCATTTACACACATTCCTCCTGACTGTGTTCCATGAATAAACAGATCTTGTACTTAACTTGGCCAAAGATTTCATCCTGCATGACGTGGTCATTGGGATTAACATCAGTCAGAATTGTTGGTTCGACATATCGCTCGGTAACATCGTAATTTCCACCAAAGCCAACCGTTCCGGATTTCATCAGTCGCAACAGGCGTTGGTAATTATTTGGGTTAATTATCCTACATACTCGTAGACCGCGACTGTCCTTTGGATGGTTTCCATACCATTCCCTTAATACATATTTGGCTCCGGCAATGAATTTCTCTTTAACTTCCTTCGAGCAAAATACATAATCTGGGGTGATACAGGTCTGACCGACGTTGATTAGTTTGCCCCACAGGATACGTTTCGTCGCAATTTGCAGATCTGCACTTTTGTCGATGTAACACAGGCTCTTTCCTGCCAACTCGAATGTCATTGGAGTTTTTTTTTTTTCGTGGGTAGGTGAAAATCTTCATGAGACACTATGAGACCGTGTTCTCATAGTAGTGTCAGATTTCTACTGACTGAAAACACCCTTCCCTTCGTTTTGTTTACTACGACTAAGTTAGACCTTATCAAGTAGTTTAAGCTTCAGAAGAGAATATTCGCGTGAGGCAGGTGGATTTTCAATGAAAGCACCTGCTAAAACCGTCATGACATGCGGCTTTTTGTCTTATTGCGTTAATTCGAACGGTTTCGTTCTTTGAAGTCGGCGCGTAAGATTTGTCACATCCAAAGTTTGGAGTATGGCACAGTTGCAATGGCCATGAAGACGAATACGAAGCTTGCGAGCGAAGTTTTTTATTTCGTCCTCCACGGTAGCTATCCCTAAGTCTCTGTGGATATCATTGTTTCTGATATACCAGGGAGCGTTCACGATTATTCTTATAATTTTATTTTGGAATGATTGTATGAGATTCCTATTGCTTGGTTTGGTACAACCCCAGAGTTGTATACCGTACGTCCACACGGGTTTAAGCACTTGCTTATACAGAAGCAGTTTGTTGTGTAAAACAGACGGAAGGAGATACGCTTAGTTTGGAATATCTTCCAATTAGCCAATACATTTCTCTAAGTCGATTTTTGACTTCGTCACGTTTCTTTTTAACGTGAGGTTTCCATTTAAGTTTCGCGTCTAGTGTCATTCCCAGATATTTAGCTTCGTTTGCATGCGGTATTTGTACCGAGTTGATGAAAACGGGAAGGTTGATTATTTTCCTGTAAGTGAAGTTAACATGCGTCGATTTTGTCTCGTTAAGAACAATGCGCCAAGTTTTTGTCCACTCACAGATTTTATCCAAGGCTCGTTGGAGTTTTATGGTTGCTGACTCGATTGAACTTTCCGTTGCCAGAATAGCCGTATCGTCCGCGAACTTAGCTACAATAGTGCCTTCAGTTTGTGGTATGTCCCGAGTGTACAGCAAGAATAAGATAGGCCCAAGGGCACTTCCTTGCGGAACTCCGGCGGCGATTTCTTTAAAGTCAAAATATGGTATTCAGTTCCGTGCTTAACGCGAAAAAGTCTGTTTTTAAGGTATGATTCTAAGATCTTATGAAGTTGCTCCGGAAGGATTCGTCTTAGCTTATAATTCAATCCATCGTACCAAACCCTGTCGAAGGCTTGAGATACGTCAAGAAAAGCGATAGAACAAAACTTTTTCTCCTCAAGGGCTTTTTCAATTTCGTCGGTTATTCTATAAACCTGGTCAATTGTGGAATGCTTGATTCTGAACCCGAATTGGTGGCCAGGCATTAGGCGTCTCTCTTCAATGACCGGAGGAATCCGTTTCAGTAGGAGTTTTTCAAATACCTTCGATATTATTGGTAGTAGCGATATCGGTCTGTACGATTTTTTGTCATTTGGAGATTTCCCCGGTTTCGGAACCTTTATGACTTCTGCGTCTTTCCATTGATTTGGAACGTATAATAATCTAATGGAAGCATTTATTAAATAAAGCAATTTTAATAGTGCCTTTTTTGGTAATTCCTTGAGGACTTGTCCGGTTATTAAATCATAGCCAGGAGCTTTATTATTTTTCAGGTTTTTTATTGCCTGGCAAAGTTCTATGAATGACACACTTTTTATTCTAAGGTTGTCAGATGTCGTAGTCGTACCGGTAAAATCGTTTACCAATGTTTCTCCATCAAATGGCTTAAAAGTCTCTTCTAAGTGCTTGGCAAATAGATCCGCTTTTTCTTTGTCAGCTTTTGCCCATTCGTCGTTGTTTTTTTCTTATCGGTGGCGAATGTATTTGGGGTCATTGGAGTGACGTACTTATTTACGGTAGCATGTAGACTTTTTCCCACTTTGGTTGAAGCTTTATAAAAGATTTAATAAAACCGCTGTTTCTGAAATTCGGAGGTCTCATTTAGACCTCCCGTAACAACTGGGTAGCATTCATTGTCGAAATATTTGGGCAGTGTTTCGGCGAGGAGTTTTTTACAATTCGCTGAGATCTCACTGGGCTTGATCACAACACAATTACTGGCTGCAATTGCTGACGCTACAGGTACTAACAACAATTGTAAAGGATAATTCCATGCACCCATTACTAGAACAAAACCAAAGCGGTCAATGTATACGTAAATGCTAACATCATCCAACATATTGGCGAATGACTTTGAATCCTTTTCTGGTTTCATCCAATCCTTGTACAATACATGCATTACATCTTTCTTCATGAATTCAGTTTCAACAATAATGCTTTCCTATTTGTGACGACGCAGATCATCATGATCATCTCAGATTCATGCTCTTCATAAATTTTGAGAAGTTGATCCAATTGTTTCTTGCGAAATTCATAACTTCTGGTATTTCCAATTGCGAATTCCGTTCTGGTTCTTTGCCTAACATCGTCGTAGTTGGTCATAATGTCGGTCGTCTAAATAAATAAATAAATAAATAAATATTTGGCTCAACAGCTCTTTAAGTGCGAGGGCCTAGCTTCTCGTAACCACTCATGTTGTGTGCGTTATATTTTTCACACGAATGGAAGGGACCTACAGTTTAGTACCGTATCCGAACGGCGATTTGAGAAGCTTTTTCGTGACAACAATACTCTCGGATGTTTGTCAGACGCTCGAATTAAATAAAACACGAATAATCAAAAAAATAACTTCAAAGTAGATCTTTATTGTTTAAATGTTATATTCTGACTAACTCTAATCATGCCAGTTGGCATTGATTGACCTTACATACGATTAAGTGCTGATTAATCAGCCACCTGTACCTGCACTTTTGCAACTTGAGCCACGATTTGGGGTTAATGCCTGAACATCAATAAGTAGCAATAACTGAAGGTTGTTGCCCGATATGTTTTATGTGAAGAAATGGAAAAATGCTATGTCGACAAGCAGCCACAACTTAAGGTTGTTGCCCGACATGTATTATATGAACTTCAACTGTGTTAAGATAACTGTTAAACTGTGTAAGAAAACTTTAACTGTGTTTAAATAACTGTAAACTGTGTAAAAGAACTATAACTGATTTTAAAAACTGTGTAAACTGTGTAAGAGGACTATAACTGGTTTTAAGAACTGTGTAAAACTGTGTAAGAGAACTATAACTGGTTTAAAGAACTGTAAAACTGTGTAAGAGAACCATAACTGGAGTAAAGAACTGTAAACTGTGTAAAAACTGTACTGTCAACTGTGGAATTAATAACAACGTGCAACAGGAAATTGAAGTGTGAAGACGAGAGGACTAGAAAGCAAGATGACAGAAGAAATGTTTGATGAACAACAGGAATTGGGTAAGTCAATCCAATCGTTATACAATAACTATAAGAAAGACGGGGGTGGGAAGAAAAACAACAAAATATTTGGCCGCAAAGCTCGTGAAACTTAATGAGTTGTGGCAGAAGTTCTCGGAGAACCACACAATTCTTCAAGGGATTGAAGACCGAGAAAGTTTGAACGCATACTACGTAAATAATTATAAGCAGCAAGTACATGCTGTTGTAGAAAAAATGACGAACGACATACAGCAAAAATTAAAGAGTAGTGAAGAAGCGGCAGGACAAGGCAATGCTGCCGGACCCACTATAAGCTCCAAGAAATTAAGCAGCGAGGAGCAAGAAACAAGGAACATGTTAATACGACAGAAGAACTTCAAGAGCATATAAGTAATGTCATGATTGTAACTACTTGCGATGGCAGATGGGATGTTTTGGAAAAATACTCCAACATACAAAAATTAACACGAGTGGTAGCTTATTGCAAACGATTCATTACAGTATGTAAGAAACTTCAAAGTGTCAACTCGCCTCACTTGACAAATGATGAGCTGAACCAGTCATTAAATAATATAATACGCATCATACAGAATCAACATTTCAACACCGAAGTAGTTCTTCTCAACGATAAGAAAACGTTGCCTTCGTCCAGTAATATATTATCGCTTAATCCTTTCTTAGATGAAAACGGCATTTTGAGAGTGGGTGGAAGACTTAGCAAAGCAAGCATTCCATATCATCAAAAACATCCAATTATACTTCCAAGTAAAGAGTTCATAACAAAACTTATAATTAGCGAGGCACATATAGCAACACTTCACGGCGGTACCGAAGCAACACTTGCCTATACAAGACGTAAGTTCTGGATACTTCATGCAAGGAATCGAGTTAAACAAATCCTCAGGAATTGCGTCAAATGCTGCAGATTTAGGTCACAAAATGCAAGGCATATAATGGGCGATCTACCTGCGGCTCGGGTCCGGCCCCCTAAACCATTTACGCATACGAGAATAGACTATGCAGGGCCAATCCAAATTAGAACAACAAAGGGTAGAGGGTTTAAGTCATATAAAGGATACATAGCAATATTTGTCTGCTTTTGCACAAAAGCAATACATATTGAAGCAGTATCAGACCTTACTAAAGAAGCATTCTTAGCAGCGTTTAGAAGATTTTCTTCAAGAAGGGGACTTCCGTCAGACATGTACAGCGATAACGGCACAACGTTGGTGGGGGCAAATAGAATTCTCGACAGGGATCTGCGGATCGTGTATAGAGGGAGTACGGTGGCATTTCATTCCCGCAGCAGCTCCTCACTTCGGAGGATTATGGGAAGCAGGTGTAAAAACTGTGAAATACCATCTACGCCGCATAGTAGGAGATTCAACGCTGACCTTCGAGGAAATAAGTACACTACTCACTCAGATTGAAGCATGTTTAAATTCACGTCCATTATTCCCAGTAACAGGTGATCCAGAAGATATTGAAATACTAACACCCGCACACCATTTGATTGGGCAAGCCTTAGTGACGCCGTTAGAGCCAAATAAACTGAAAATAGAGACGCACAGATTGACGAGATGGAACTTAATACAAAAAATGACGCAACATTTTTGGAAGAAATGGCAAGCTGAATACCTATCGAGACTTCAACAGTGATCAAAGTGGCGTAAGGGCAATGATAACGTTAAGGTAGGAGATGTTGTGTTGGTTAAAGATGAAAACTTCCCTCCAACAAGATGGCCTCTAGCACAAGTACATCCAGGAGAAGATGGTGTAGTAAGAGTCGTCTCGCTAAGATCTAAGGGAAATACAGTTAGTAAAAGGCCTGTCGTGTAACTATGCCCACTTCCTATAGAAGAAGAAAACAATATGCTAACAAACTTGCAGCCGGTATGATCAATCGAATTTAAGTCACACTAAAAACGTTGAAACTGCAAATCAAAAACAAAGTACTAAACGCAAGAAAACTAAACTAGGATTCATACTAATGCATTTATTTGTAATATTAAACTGTGTCACACAAGGCCATGCAGAATATGTTATCAAACGTCCACAGCCCGGATTATACATGGAACATGCTGGGCAGATGAAGATCAGCCACGGAACGCTAAAAGTTGAAATTGTATCGACTCTTAACATATCGGATGAGTACAGGAAAGTTGATGAAATTGTCAACAAAATGAAAATGTCGTGCAGGATCTCAGCTTCCTATAAAGCCGAAATCCATTGTAATACCCTTCTAAATCATCTGAAAGAAAAGGAAACTTCCATAAGACGTGAACTGGACATACTAACCGCAACATATAGCGAACAGCGCAACAGTCGCGTGGACTATTTTGAAAATTATTGGAGATGGTGTTCGGAGTCAACGATGAGGTATACGCAAGTATAGAACAATTTGGATCACAACCAAGAATTACTAAAGAAGCCAGTCCATCAACAACATACGCTTATGATGTCAACTACAACTTCAATTAACGAACTTCATTCAAAAACAAAGGAAAGGATGGATGTAATAACACACAAGCTTAATAACGTTATTTCTGAAGTTAATAAAATGTTCACGTGGTTTGAAGAAGTGGATGCTAATAAAGTCGGGTTACAGATTCTCGCAGCATACCAGTTGTCAATAGACATACTCAATGAGATGGAAGCTAAGTATATTAAGTTAACAGCGGCCAATACGAGAGCCTTCTTGGAGTTTATAACACCTGGCCACTTGCATGCAGTAATACAAACTGTTGCAGGAAAACTTCCAACTAACTTATGCATTGTGGAACGGCCCTCCAGCCGCCTCGAAGTAAAACATAATGGAACTCACATAACAGTAAGCGGCTTCCTGCACATAACGGAGACATCAGCATATGATTTGATTAAAGTAACGCCTGTACCCTACAGAATAAACAACAACGAATATGCTGTAGCAGAAGTGTCGTCGTCCTTCTTGGCTGTCGACTATAATAATCAGCAGTACTTTGAAGTATCCGATACTGAACTCAGTGCATGCAACCGACTTAAGAAATACACCTTGCTCTGTAACCGAGGTGAAGTGAGTCAAATTGGTATAAACGACAACTGTATAATCGATCATTTGTATAGGCGAAAAACGACAAATGTATGCCCGCTAAGGAAGATTTTTATTTCAAACATCACTTGGAAACACCTGTACCGTCAGAATACTTGGTTGTTTGTAGCGAATACACCATCCGAAGCTGCGGTTATTTGTGAAGGACAGAGAGAAGAAATCTCGTTGGAAGGAGTTGGCATTCTACAACTCAACCAATCTTGTCTAATTCGAACACGAGAAAATACCCTTATGGCAAAAAGGAATCCGAAGATTGAAGACCAAATGACCTTTATAAAGCCGTTAAATTTTACCTTGTCCGAAACAGCTAACATATCTAATTCCAGGTTTACCCGCAAAGAATCTATTCTCTCTACAGTCGATACATGGGAGAAGCTAAGTGACGCTGATGACGATCGTAAAGAGATGTTTACATATTGGCACACCATTGCACATCATTCGACCGTAGTAGGTATACCTATAATAGCAATAGTACTGGGCATTGCTGTCTGGAGGTATACTCGGAAGTGCAGACGAAACAAGATGAAAACTAAGCCTTCCGAAACCAGGGCAGAGTTTATGCTCGAACCAGATGACGACGGACCTACACCTGCTGTGAGGATATCCATCCCTTCACATTCCAACTCAACCGAGGGAGCCGGCAGAATGTCTACGTAGTAGACATAAAGTTATTGTATTCACACACTTTTCGCTGAGTGCGCCTTTCGCCTCAGATACGTATTATATTCTAAAGCTATTGTTCACACACTTTTCGCTGAGTGCGCCTTTCGCCTCAGATACGTATTATATTCTAAAGCTATTGTTCACACACTTTTCGCTGAGTGCGCATTTCGCCTCAGGTACGAAGTATATTGTAACGTTTTAGTTCACACACGTTTTGGTTCACATACTTTTTGCTGAGCGCGCGTCTCGCCTCAGATAGTTATAAGGTAGATTTAAGAATTATGAAAATAAAATACTCACTTGTCATTAGCTAACGAAACGGTTGTTTTAATTTGGCTACGTATGTCGCGAGTCAGAAAATAAATGCAAAATGTGCTGTATCAATAAGTTACAACAACTTAAGGTTATTGCCCGACATGTTAGAGGAGGTCACCATACAAATATGTAACTCTCGTGAGAGGTGGGACCGTGAAAAAAACTTTTTGGTGTTTTCTGTGACTCGAACTCGGAACCTGATGCGTAGTGATCCGACACACTAACCACTTACGCCACGTCGGTGGTCTGCTGATGGTAATTATCTGCAAGAGAACACGTAATAATGGAATGAAGTTAGGCACTTTTATTGATCTCGACACAGAATGTCACGGAATTAAAACAAATCATCACAAGAGACGCCACAGAAAACCCGTTTAAATTAGAGACAATCAGACACGGCAGTGGGTGGCCGTGGCTATTCGGACTCGAATTAGAAAAAAAAATGGATGGCATTTCTTATCAGGGATATGAAATCGAAAACTGTAGCTAGATTGTTGGAAAAAAATATTTAGGCCCAGTTGTACTGTCGAGCGAGTCATGTTTTCGTGCGATGTGACCGGAGTTAAGCAAAATTCTCGGGGAAATGTTGACAATAGCAATGTCGGAATCTCTGGCTTAAATACCTTCTACCACCCCAGTTTCCGATCACAACACCCCAAACTTCCTCCAAAAGTACAAAAGCTGGGCTGGAAAGCAAAAGACGTAGATACTGCAATACTGGATTACATGATAAACGACATGGATATAGCAAGAGACACAGCAGTAGAACAGACTAAAGAAGTCACAAGATCATTATCCCGAGGATGCGACGCAGCCATGCCACGGAAGGGAAATTGAAATGGAAGAACACCTGTGTACTGGTGGAATGAGGACATCGCTAGCATGCGAGCAGAATGTCACAGAATGCGGAGGTCCCAGCAGAGAGCCCGAGGTAGAGGCACACAGGACTATGAGGTACTGAGAGAACAGTTTCAGAGGAAGAGATCACAACTCCGCAAGCTGATAGAAAAGAGCAAAGTCGAATGCTTCCGAGCACTCAGAGAGGAGCTATAAGACAATCCATGGGAAGGGGCGTACCAAATAGACATGCAAAAATTAAAGAATGGCACGGCAGCTGCACCGACTTGCCCGAATATCATGCACTCAAATGTCTGTACTCTTTTCCCGAGGCAAGATGGATTCACCCTACCACAATGAGCAGCGAAAGAAACAGAGATAATACCAGCAGTCACCACGGAGGAAGTTTTAAAAGCCGCGGTAACAACACAGAGCAACAAGACGCCGGGAATGGATGGAATCCCGAACTTCTTGCTGAAAGGAGCCATTAAAGCGACATGCCTAATGGAAGGCAATTTCCCACTACAAGGCAACGGTTAGTCCTCATCTAAAAAGGAAATAAACCACCCGAGCAACCGTCGTCATGATACACTGGGGAAAGTGTTAAAAAAAAATAATACGTACAAGGCTAGAGCCATACACGGAAGGAGACTCAGGGCTCTCTATTCGGCAGTACCGCTTTAGAAAGAAACGAAGCACCATAGGGGCGATAAGGGCAGTGTGCGACATTGCACGCGAACCTATCGCGGGACAAAGATGGCTTGGAGGAAGCAAGCAGTATTACGCCGTCGTAACACTCGACGTCAAAAACGCATTCAACTCAGCCAGCTGGAGCTGTATATTTAGAGCGCTAAGCAACCTGCGTACACCTAACTACCTGCTGAGAATAATAGGCAGCTACTTTAGTCAGAGAACTCTTCATTATGACACAGAAGAGGGGCCTAAGAAGTACACAATTACAGGAGGAGTCCCCCAAGGGTTAGAACTAGGCCCAGCTCTGTGGAATATAGTGTATGATGGCATACTAAGAACGCCAAGGCCGAGCGGAGTAGAAATTATCGGCTACGCTGATGACATTGCAGTAATCGTCGTAGCAAATACGATAGAACAAGTGCCCGAAAACTGCAACCAAACAATAAGGAACGTGAGGGCATGGCTACAGGCATCCGGTCCGAAACTGGCAGATCACAAGACAGAAGCAGTGCTAATAAGTAGCAGAACAAAGGTGGAGCACCTTACTATACAGGTCGGTGAGCAAACCATCGAGTCACATCCACACATCAAGTACCTGGGAGTGCTGCTGGACCACGGGCTAAGCTTTAAAGAGCACCTAATGTACGCAGGCGAGAGAGCCTCCAGGGCAGTAGCGGCATTGTCCAGATTAATGCCAAACGTTGGAGGACCCAGGCAGCCAATTAGAAACCTGCTAGCAGCGGTAAGCAAGTCGATCCTTATGTACGCGTCTCCCATATGGGCACAAGCGACGTACCGGATAACGTACATGAGACGGCTGAACTCGGCCCATAGAATCGCATCGTTAAGAGTGTGTTGTGCCTTTCGGACGCTGTCCGCGGAGGCTATTAGCGTAATCTCTGGTCGAATGCCATTCGATTTGGAAATAAAAAAGGCCGCGGCAACCATCGAGGTTATACAAAAAGAATGGCAACAGAGATGGAACACCACACCAAAAGGAAAATGGACCCATATGCTGATTCCCAACGTAGAGGAATGGATCAGCAGAAAACACGGAGAAGTAAATTTCTACATGACGCATATCCTATCAGGGTACGGATGCTTTCGGGAATATCTCTACAAATACAAACACGTACAAATACTGCCCGCACTGCGAAGGCAAAATCCAGAACGCGGAACATGTTTTAATGGAATGTCGGATGTATACGACGGCTAAAAACATACTACAGAGAGAAATTGGCGGCCAAGTGACTCCGAGAGGACTTATAAAATTCATGCTGACGACGAATGAAGCCTGGAATACAGCGAATGAGATCATCACCAGCATGGTGCAACAAATACGTCTGGTAGAACGAGCAGCAGCTAGAAATGAGGACCGTACAAACACTGAAATGTAGACAAAGTTACACAAAAACGCATGACATGCTAACCAGCCCCGCGAAGTAATACCTAACGGCAGTCCCGCGGGGAGAGTGGTAGAAGTGTGCAGGGTGTGGATTAGTACTTAGGCGCATTCCTGGCATCGATTATTCGGGTTTGGTGAATCGTGCATGGTAATAGCCCGGGCTACTAGTATCTTTAGAAGATTACCACACCCCTTGGCGCAACCAAAAAAAAAAAAAAACCCAGTTTCCGGTGCTAAAATTGTTTCCCTAATCAACGAATTCTTAAGCGCTTATCACGAATATACTTAAAACAAATTATTGATTAACATTTGAATATAGAATAAATAGAAGTGATTGAAGCCTTTGCAGATGCCACATATCCAATCAATTTATATTTTATTGACGCTAAAGTCTTTAAATAAACAACAGAAATGTTGACTTATTGTTTCTCTTTTCTAGCCTCAAAAATATTCTCTCCAATACGTAGTAGCGACTTCAATTGTAACTTGCTTTTTAGATCCTTGAGGAAATTCCGCTACTTACTTCTCCAGTAGTATGCATCTCAGACTTCATGCTTAAAAGAATCCACCTCAATCACCCCTTCGCAGTTAACATACCTGATCGCAGCTACTGGAACTATCTTCAAATCCCTCAACCCAAATCAATTGGTACACTGACGGCTCAAAAATGTCAAATGGGGTTGGAGCTGGTACCTTTGGCCCCAACTACAAACTATTAACACCATTAGGTCAATCCACTACTATCTTCGAAGCAGAGGTCTATGCTATCGAGCTCTGCGCCAGAGAATGCATTAGACGAAACCTCCGAAGATCACCTATTAATATAATGTCAGACAGCCAAGCAGCACTCAAGGCTCTTACGTCATTTGACTATAAGTCGAAGCTGGTTGATAATTGTCTCCAAACTCTTTTGCAGCTTGCTACACACAATAAAATCACATTAATGTGGGTCCCCGGACACAAAATCATCCCTGGTAATGAAGCAGCTGATGAGGTTGCCAGACTAGGTGCCCAATCTCCTCACATTGGACCTGAACCCTTCTGCGGTGTACCAACTAGACTTCGTTGGGAACGCGAACAATTGCTCTCACACTAGAATGCAGAACCTGGCCTAAGGCATTCCAAGAAATTTATTAATTTCTCAAAACCGAACTAGAGACATTCTATCGATGAGCAAACAGAATGCTAAGATCCTTACTGACTTCCTAACTGGACACTGCTCTCTTAACTACCATCTCAAATCTCAAGAAAATGGGCCGTGTTCAATCGGATATGTGCTGTCTCAATCTTGAAGACATCGAAACAGCCCATCACGTACTCTGTGATTGGCTGGCTATAGCCAGACTGAAGCTAAAGCACTTTAACAAAGGCGTCACATCACCTTCTGATGTCACCTTTTCCTCAGCTCGAACTATGAAATTTCGTGATCTAAAATTTCCGTGGATGTCCATAGATACGTCGAAGCTTATAGTTGACATGATGGTAACTTTTAAGATTAGAGTTAATTATAAAGCCTTACCCAATTCATCTATATCTAGTTAGATTCAAGATAATCAAATCTATGGTATATTACTCGGATCAAAAACGCGTGGTGATAACGGTAAAACCTGAGGTTTTACTGGCTTAAGAACCAGTCCATTAGCAAGTGGTCATTCATAGATTTCATTTAGATGTTTGTTCAAATATAACACAAAATCATTCACACAACTTAATGAGTTGTACGTCATCAGCATACAAGTGAATGGAAACATTTGTACATGCAGACAACAAATCATTAATGATAATTGGAAACTTTACAATCGAGTTAATAGCCCCACACACAAGCGTATTGTAAGCCTTGTCCCTTGCCACATGTTAGCTAACCCTCTGCGTTTCGTAACGGATAAACATCCTAGTTTCGAATAGCATGAGTAAGCAACTCATGATCAATTTTTGTATATACACACTGTCGGTATACGATCGCAAGGGATGTTTAACGTGCATTTGAGCACACGTGTTACCAAACCCAATTGGGTTCTTTAATACGATAAGCATAGCAATAGCATGATTAACGGACTCATGATCTATTTTTAAACCTATGCACCAACGGAGATGTTTAACGTGCATTTGGACACCACAGGCTAACAGGCCCCCACTGAGCTTGTAATATGATAACATGACCTGTTCTATTTTGTAATCAGGGACGTTATCAAGTAAAAGATTATAATGTGTGGTTGGGGATGAAACGATAGAGTATATAAGGCGGAGGATGGGCAGGAGCAAAGTCAGAGTAAAACTAACTTCTTCTTCTTCTTCTTCTTCCTTTTATCAGCGAGGCTATGATCCGAAAACAAGGGATCACAACTCTCCCACTTCACCGCATTTCTACTGATCCGCCTGTGGGGTTCGCCTATTTGACCTCAGAAAATATCGGCAGGCCTGCCGATTTTGGATCACTCGGTTACTGAGGCCAATGAAATGCCGATGTCGTCGCATTTGTCTGATCCAGGCGTTTATAGGCCTGCCTTTCCTACATCGCGATGTCTTTGGAACGTGCATTGATATTGCCTTCTTAACGGAGTTCAAATGATCTCTTCTTTGAACGTGGCAATACCAACTGAGCCGGTCGCGCTCTATCTTTCGTACGATGGTTTCCTTGATGTGAAAGCTTCCACGGATCTTCGAACTTCTTATTCGATCAAGCTTTGTCACTCCTGCTGTCATGCGAAGCATCTTCATCTCAGCTGCCATTAATTTACTCTCATACTTTTTGTACATCGTCCAACATTGTGAACCGTATGTGAGCGCTGGACACACAACTGCGGTGTATAGCCTTCCTTTCAACTTAGGTGGCATTTTTCTGTCACAGAAGATAGCGGCCTTTTCTCGCCACTTCATCCACCCTACGCTTACACCATGATTGATGTCGTCATCACAAGTTGCTTTGCTATTGATCATAGAACCCAGATATTTGAACTTTTCGCACTTGGGAAGCACTGTTCCATTCAAATAAATGTCTGTAATAGGCCTGAGTGGATCAGAGAACGGGCAGCACAAGTACTCTGTCTTTTTTGAACAAATGCGATACCCATTTCCATCCAAAACGTCCACCCACACATCAAGTGCTCGTTGCAGGGATGTAGGATCCTCACTTATGATGGCTCCATCGTCAGCAAAGAATAACTGATGTACCTTGGGGTCCATCACTTTACCTTCAAGCAGATAATTAAGGACAGTAATGAGGAGCAAAGAACTTAAGACGCTTCCCTGGTGTACCCCGACTTTGATTGAGAACTCTTCGGTTACTCCAGCGGAGCATCTTACTCTTGCCTTTGCTCCTTCGTACATGTCCATGATCATCTGTACATAGGTTTCTGGAACCCCTCTATGTCTTAGCGCCACCCATATCAGATCTCGTGGTTGTCTGTCGAATGCCTTTTCAAAGTCAACCAATACAATATGCAAATCCCTTAAGGAATCACGATGTTTTTCCATTATGATCCTTATACTTTGGATTGTAACATATCTGTGGTTGATTTACCTACGACAAACCCGCACTGATCATCAGATAGCCGTATTATTTTTCGCAGTCGGCCACCTAATACCCGCTCAACGATCTTCATGGTGTGTGACATCAGCTTGATCGAACGGTAGTTATCACAGTTTCGTGTACACTTCCCTTTGTATACAGGGAGAAGGTAACTTTCCCTCCATTGATTGGGCATTGGATCACCTCTCACGAATTTGGAGATGAGAATTCTGAGCCATCTGAACCCGATGTCCCCCATCTTTTTCCAGAACTCAGAGGGTATCTCGTCTGGCCCAACCGCTTTTCGTTTTTTGGAGTATTTGACCGCCTCACTAACTTCTTCGACTGTAATGTCGGCTATTTCTTCACAGTTAGGGGTGGGTCTTGGAAAGTATAGCCGGGGAAACTGTTCATTTAAAAGCTCTTCACAATACTGCCGCCACCTCTGCAGAATTTTGTCGTCATCCACAAGAAGCTGGCCATGAGCATTGTTAATGAACTTTGGCGAACGAATCTCCTGAGCATTCCTCCTTCTTTGGGCGGCTATTTTGAAGATAGTGGCACTCTTGTTCATATTGTGTCTTCGCAGCTCCTGGATAGCCTGGTTTGCATCAGCAACGGGGGAAAATATTTTCTCCAGCTCCCGATACAGGCCCTCCGTACTCTCTGCTTGAAGCTGGGCGCACTTCTTCTTCGCTTTTTTCTTGCAGCATCTGTATTCCATTTCGAGGAGAGCCTTTTCGTCACTATTATTAGAGGGGCACTTTGACCAAGCTTTGAAAGCCGCTTTCTTCTCATTTATCACTTTTTTAGCTTCATCACTCCACCACCATGTTTCTTTGGCGTGTTGATGGTGGCCTTTTGAGGCTCCTAGCAGTGATTTGGCCTTCTTTAAGCAAGTTCGCTGTAGGGAATCCCACATATTTTGTGCTCTGCACTCTTCACCCTCAGCTCCGTTGATGGTGTGAGAGAGGTAATTTTTCATTACGAAAACAAAAGACTCGTCTTTTTCTTTGTCCAGATTATACCACTTGATTTTCTCAGAGACCCTTGTTTGTTTGCTTTTCTTCGGTGTTTTCATAAAAATTTCTGTTAGCAGGAGACGGTGTTGCCGAGCGATTGCCTCTCCCAGGATCACTTTCCAATCTTTTACCCGAGGCTTCATGAAACTGGCTACCAAATGGTAGTCAATCTGAGCTTCATCTCCACCACTGCTGTAAGTGATCAGGTGTCGGGTTTGTTTGATGAACATGGTATTTAACACGATAAGACCGTATGATTTGCACATGCTTAGGATGTCTTCACCAGGAAGGTTCCTGGTGCCATATCCTAGTCCTCCATGGCAGTCTTCATAGTCTTCGTTTGACTTCCCGACATGTCCATTCAAATCTCCTTCAACAAACAGAAATTCTTCCTTTGGGATGTTCTTAAGGAGATTGTGGAAATCTAGCCAAAATGCATCTTTATCTCTCTGATTGCACCCATTGTGGGGAGCATATGCACTGACAATATTCCACACCTCTCCTTGTATTACTAGTTTGAGAGACATTAAACGGTCGCTGGACTTCGAAATGCTCAAGACGTTTCCAAGTAGCTCTGCCGCAAGGATGATACCGATTCCGTTCTTAGCCTTTTCCGTTCCGTAGTAGAACATCTTGTAATCTTTTGTTCTAACGTCCAAGAAATGCGCCCGATTTCCGGTGTTTTTCCATTTCGTCTCTTGGACACACAAGATGTCCACCCGCCTTCTATTCATCATCTCTTCCAGCTCGTAACTTCGACCGGTCATGCTTCCAACGTTCCAACTCGCGACCCTCAAATTGCATCCAAACGGTTTCATTATCTTGCTACCCCCCGGAATCCGTATAGCTCTGACCCGAACATTTCTGCTCGGTCCAGGATCAGTACCATGCACAGCAGTGGTAGTGCCTGGCGGGGTAGTGCATTTCCTTTTTGCAAGTATTACCATAATGATGATTTTTGCACCATATTGCGGTGGTGTTTGTTGTTTGACACGTGCATGCTCCTGTTTTAGTATTGTTTGATCTTTCTTCTATGACAGCGGTGATCTCCAGTCGTGCCAACCCACGGACTCGCATGCACACTTGTGGGAGGGTTTTTATGGTAGTATATGTGTCGCTACGCTCACTTGGGTGTTATATTGCCTAGAGTAGAACTAACTCTCAAATTATAAAGGCCGCAGACCAGCTGAAGACAGCGCACCTCAGCAATAAATAAATAAGTACATAAAGGTTGCAGTCCAGCTTAGACAGCGGACCTATAGTAAAATTATACTCATAACTAAAAACCTCTTTTACTTAAACTCTCTGGCGCGCACTCTTCTCCTGTCACGACGGGAAAGCATGGTACGTAGTCGTAACATAGGTAAAAGTGAGTTCTCTCTTGTGATACAGACTGTATACATTTTTATGTCAGTGTATTAAAATAGCTGATAAGAGAATATGAAAGCTTCGATTACCGGGAGCTCCTTTCTACGACAGATAAAACAAATAACCTCCAGTTTGAATAATTCCTATTATTATTTTTACTGCCCTCAAGCATACCCTTAATATGACGACGGTAGGTACTCATCAAACACAAAGTAATCATCCACCCAACATCTTGTCCCGCATTTATCGTCGCAGACCAGACCACAACAGCAACAAAGCAGTTAATAAACCTCAACTTCAAATGAATGTCAAAATTGAAAATTATTACCTTTTCTCCTACGTCCTGAAGAGGCGAATCTATCCACCTTCCCCATTATATGGAACCTACGCCGCCGATGCTTATGCTTTCCAACATAAATTAAATAAACGCACACTTCGGGAATATTAATGCAAAGAAAACCTCCTCACATTGTCCTTTATTAGTCGCTTTCCACCCGGAAGCATCTAATGTCTTCCCACGTTCCCTGCTTACATGCATCGTATCCACGTGCCGCTCACAACCATAAGGCGAATCCTGACAAAATAAGTCTCGAAGAAGCAATTTACTGGATTCGAAATAGCTTTATCAAATTACTAACATGGCGTCAATGTCGCGTCTACGAGATTCCTTTTCCTCTCAAGGATAATGTCATCATTCTAGATGAGCGAGTCTCTCTGTTGTTGTGTTGAGTACTACAACGACGATCCATCGGAGGAGAAGATTTACAAATCTTCGCGCTTTGATGGATCTAACTGAAATGATTGTGGCTGACAATTATGTTGGAGACATCCTGATTTGGTATTCTTGTCGCGAGGCAGCAGAATGAGTGGCTTGATTTTTGCGGTGAACCTACAACGAAGCGAAACCTATTTTTATCCCAACAATAAACAGGATTGAATTTGATTACTATCCGAGCAAAACCGGGGCTCTGTGTGTGTGCTTATTTATGCGATGCCATTTATTCTTCTCGGAGGACTTCTCCTGTTACTTCTAACTGAAACTTTAGCCCTTTTTTTATGTCCTACCACAACAATCCCTACAATTGTCATTATCCCCATGTCGGGCTGCCATAGAACGATAATCCTAATCCTATGCAAAAAGTCTCACAGTCCATATGCTGAGGATTTCCATCGTCGGACCGTAAAATCTTTGATTCCATCCCTATCGGCACGGTTCACCCTCCAGTGGGTTAGTGCGTTCTATCAATGTTGGCCTGGTATCGGTCCCGACCCACCCCGGTAAAAGCGATGGGAATCCTGGGAGGGAGCAGCTCCCTTGCTCCTTGTGAGCTTTTCATAGTAAAAGCTCCTCGGCGGCATCCTCATCCACAGTGGCATGCAAAATTCGGCGTCATGCTCAGTTTGGCGCCAAGTTCCATTGATGATGGACCATTGCCACCACCTCAAGTCGTCATCATCAGATGCTGGTTCAGTTTGATAAAAACCTCTCGCGCGTAGAGTCCTGCACGGCTATGTCGTCCTCACCACGTACGTGTTAACTTTGTCGTCGTATTACAAAGTGTTAATGTGCCCGGAATAGACCATAAAGCAAATAGATGGACTTGAACCATAATTAGATTAAAGTCTTAGCACTTTTCGGTCATCGACTTTGTTTGACAGTGTGAGTGTGGTTCTTTTGTGATTGTGTGTAGCGAAAACAAATAGAAAAATTCACAGGAAACCGAAGAGAATTTGCACCAGCGCCGGAACAATAGTTTTGCTGATTTTCAAAGTGTTCACCAAGCGTAAGAATCCAATTTTCTGATAACACCGTGGGGTACCAGGATCAATGGCTCTGATGAATTTGCTTCTTTTTGTCGTTTTTTTATCAGTTCTCCCAGTAGGGGTGGTTGCAAGGGGGATAAAAACACATAAAGATAGACGAAGCGCGATAAATCCATGATGTTTTTATTTCAATTTGGTCCTTTATGATTTCATAATTTATTTTGTATATACATTTTTATCTGGAATCGATGGTAATATATGGTCGGACGAGTTTAGCGTTTTATGGGCCATTCATGGTCTGGCTGTATGACGAGGATTTTAATTGTCATGTAGACCCATGACAGTCATCAGTTTTTATTGTTTTTTTGTCATCGGCGGGTGCATATGTTGTGTGTTGAAAGAATTCATATTGGGGGTGGTTCGATGGTAATTATGTACGTTAAAAAATTTGTTATACAAAAGCGCATTAACTCAATTGGGTTGTGTAAAATGTGCTAATGCGGGATAATTGAAAGTTCTAATTGAGCAGATGAGAGAATGGGTTATATTAAATGGATTACAATAAGCCGGTTAGTAAGCCTCTCTCGAATGTTAAAGATCCCAACCTAAATCTGTACACCCCCCCATCTTGGCTAATTATTAAGTTCACCAATTCAGCAACAATCACTCCTTCTTGCTTTCCTCTTGACCTAAATTTGGGTGCAATCATACCCTAACTGTGACTACATTTTGCAGCACCATTTGAGAGTTCAGTCAACATGTCTCAAGCTAATTGCTCCCTTAGGTGCATGTGGTCCCTTTGGGTGCATGCATCTCATCGAAAATTAGGTCCTAAGTACTCTCAGATACATCTTCATAATTCAATTTACTAATTTACTTCTTGTGTTTTTGTTTTACGACGTGAGTGTGTACCTACAATATGGAAGAGAATTTAAGGAAAGGTGGTTTATCAATTTATGACTTTTTGTTCTTGTCTGGTGTACCTGAACATGGTTATAGCATACGTATATTCATCATTTGTAGCTTAGTACAAAGCACCAACAATTTTAAAACTATTTGTACTCTATATGCAAACTAACTACCAGTCATCAGACAAAAGTCAGTAATGAACTACCCCCGGGCGGGCGTCCTACTGGTGCATCAGGTGTGGTACCATCTCTAACATGTCTATTCAGTTGATCCATCTTCGTATTTTATTACATCTACATGTGGTAACAATTTCAAAACCTGTGACTCTGTGCGCAATATGAATAAATTATCCTAACTTTAATCAACATTGTTGCATTTGCTATCAGAGTTGGGCACTAAATGTTTATCCGCATTAAAATTCTATGTTCGTCTAAAAAGAATGAAACACCACTCATTTCGGCAGGTAATCCTCAGTTCGCCTAAAGTGATAACATAGATATAGCATTTAGCTCAATACATTCTATAGTCTATCATCGAACAAAGAATTTTAAAATGAAAAGCCTCAAGCGGTGTATATATTTTTCTTTTTCCTTACCTTTTCCTGTGGTCGGTTTTTCTTGTAGGTATGTAGTGTCCAGATCCTTTGGTCCTGGGTTGTCGATTGTGCTATTTGGTCCCTTCGCAGTTCATTTTCTGTTGTTCGATCACCATGTTGTTTGCCGTAGTGGCATTTGAATTTCCTTGGTAAAGTCTATCGCTAGATTGAAGAGAGCTGATGTCAGGAAAGGCCCTTGATGGACACCTACTTTAACCTTAAAATCTTCTCTGAGCCAAGCCGGGCTTTTTATTTTTATGGTGATGTTTGTGTCCTTGAGGATATCCATGTAGGCTTTGTATATGTTATGATCCCTTGCAGCTTGCTAAATAAGTCTACGGGATACACGATGAAATCCCCTTCATAATCCTATTTCTTATAAAATGGAATGAACAATTTTGTCCCCATGAATCTGGAATTGTGTCCCCATTCATAGCCAATGTCGCCAGTGCATTTCCAAATCAGCCGGCATTTCACCCTCATGAAGTGTATCTAAAACACCTAAATAACTAGAGAGAGAAATCCTATGAATTGAAGCCCAGTATTCACAGTCAGACATGGATGTCGTGCAAAATCGGTATGACATCGGGACGATGGCATAAAAAGTAAATGTGTCATGCAGGTATTCCATCCACATTCATACACATAAAGGGTATTATTGACGCCTTCTAGAACTCAAATAAAAAAAAAATAAAAAATTTAAAGGTTATTTCATGGTATTAGTATTTGAAAATGATTTCGGGCATATATACTGCGGCTGTTCTTCATGAAGCGCATTTTGTGCGTCCAATTTTAGGTTACTTTTCGATCAATGGTGGCCATATGTCACGAATAAGATTGACAATGCTGGCTTCCAAGGTCTTATTTGTTGCTGGTTTATCAGCATAAGCCAGTATCTTCACGCAGCCCCACAGAAAAGAACCCTGAGGTACGATCTTGGAAGCCAACTGACAGGCCCATTTTTTTAAATCAGCTTATCGCCATTGTGGCTTCGTTGCCGTATGTCACATATCGCATCTCGTCCGGATAACTATCGTTTATATTTCCAAAGAAATATTCATTGATCATAGTCCGGTAATTGTCTCCATTGACCGTAACGCGAGCTCCAGCCTCTTTTTTGGAGAACTAAAGCACGGGTGTCACCAACGTGGAAGCTACACCAAGCGGTAAGTTTTTCTAGATGTTATGGGTTGTGTAGGATCTCTTCTGGATTGGTCAGATTTCAAATGTGACAATTTTGGTTATTAACAAACCCGTTAAGCCAAAAATGAGCCTCATCACTGAACAAACTGGGTTAAGTTGCAGCAGCTGTAGGGCTCATCATCAAATTGGCGAAAGAAGGGATCTCTGGATCTCATATGGGTATAGGTCAAGATCTTTGCGCTAATTTTTCCACGTGGTGCACAGAGAGTGCCCCAAGTACTACTGCTGAGAAAATTAGATATTTTTAGTGATTATTTGCTTCAGTAGGCACATCCTTTTGACGTGTTGGTGTTATCGATCACGAAAGTTGGCATATGAAATCCATTCACAGCTCGACGGGTGGCTTTGCCTATAAGTTTTCCATAAGTTTCAAGAATCGGCGACTGATTTGCATAGTAAATTTGAGTAATTCGGCTATACTGAACATAAATGTCAAAAGGAGCGTGTAGAGCGATAGCTCGGTATAACAAGTATCCCTATCGTTAGTTCTATCTCAGCAAAAAAGAAAACGCTCTTTATGCTATTCATTATTTGATCTATTCACTGCTCTTGTATTTGGAAAATATAGATTGGAAAAAAAAGAACAAAGAGAAGACTCATCTGGCAGAAAAAATGACGGCTGAACAAAACGGAAAAAAATCTTATTCATTATAGGTCACGGACACATTTCAGGCAACTGCAAAGTGGATAAGCCAGCAAGAGAATGTACTGTTTGGAACCTAGTCGCCTCTCTAAAATACGATTCAGTTCTACCTCAACACGGCAAACCTGGTCAAAGTAGCACTTGCTTTTCTTTTTCCATTCTAAGAAGTAAAGCGCTAGGGGAGCTCTTCATAACAATACTAATGACCACAATGGGCCTTCGTATTGATTTAATTGAGTCCTAGCTTTACCCATTTATTCATTCTACCTAACCTATCTAATGACCTCTCAGGTCTTGTCATCACGTCATCTAGACAGATAATCTCTTAAATAACGCATATGTGCTACAAACTTAACTACAAATATTCTCGTAACTTGGGGAGTCATATTGGCTAACCTAACCTCCATTTTGTTAATAAGGTTCGCGTGAGTTTCAGTGTTCGAATTCTAGAAAACACCAACAAGTCTTTTCACGATGCCACCTCTCGCAAACGTCTGACGAACATTCTAAAGTGTTATTGTCATAAGAAAGTTTTTCGAAAAATAACCTGACATTTGAAAAAGCCTTAAGACCCATCCCGTCATTCCATTCGTTCGAAAAATACAATGCGCCATATGCCTATTATCGAGAATTTGAAGTTGAAGTTGAAGTCCACCAAGGCAGTTGTCTTAGTCCCCTGCATTTCAAAATTATGCAAGATTTGTTGCTATGGGGACAAATTGCAAACTAGACCGACTTCTCTTCTTTTCGACGACGATAGCGCTTTTATAAGTAGCGGCGTGGCAGCTCTTCAGAATTTATTTAATAATTGGATTAAGGCATTGCAAGATAACGGTTTGCAAATCAGCCGCACGAAGGCGGGATATTTACATTGTAGTTTTTCCGAACTCGTAGACCGCATTCCAGCTATTCGTTCCGAAATGGAATAAATTGAAATACTTGGCCTCATCGTAAATGACCAGGGAAATTGCGACGACGTAGTGTGGAATGGTTAAAATGGCCAGAAAATTCCGCAGTATTTTGTGATACTTAAACTCGAAAGTTTGCTTTATACGACAATCGTATGTCCGGCTTTCGCATATGTAAGTAACGCTATGTAGGTGAAGGGCGTTCAACAACCTATGCTCTGACGCAATCCTAAACATTCTGCGCAGAGCTCATCTCAACACCGGCCTCTGCAACCAGATTGCACAGATGCTCCAATCAAGGATTATATTTTTAACGCACTACAACTAGTGGACAACTGGGTCTGCAGCAAAGGGCTGGGAGTGAACTTTTCAAAACGGAGGTAGTTCTCTTCACTAAGAGGAGATCAATTCCTAACTTCAGACCCCCAAATATCGGTGGCATTGAAGTAAGTATTTCAAGTTCAGCTCGATATCTGGGCGTAATTTTTGATTCCAAATTAAACTTTAAGGGAAATATTACCGAACGCGCCAAAAAAGCAAGCACAGCTTTCTACTCCTGCAAAAAAGCATTCACTAATTCGTCAGGCTTCAACATACTGGATATACATGGCGGTTGTAAGACCCATTCTCATATATGGTTCACTAGCATGATGGATGGTACTTCGGAAGCAATACCAGCTTTCAAACCACACCAAAATCCAGAGGGCGGCGTGCATCGGAGTCATGGGATCAATGAGAACAACACCAACAGCGGCAATAGCAACCATGCTTAGTTTCATTCCGCTTGACATATACTGCAGCAGTCTGGCGGCCAAAACCGTTGTAAGACTGAGAGAAGGCCGATTGTGGTCATCGAGCCTTTACGGCCATGCCTCCATTCTACTCCGAAGGGGGACCACCAGTGGATTGACGGAAACTGATCACATGAACCCGACACTAGCATTTGAAAGCAGATTCACTACAAGAATTCCTGACAGAATATACTGGAAGAACCGAAGAACCGTGAAGAAAAGGGAGTTGGCGATGGACGTTGGCACGGGAGCCGGAGTTTATTGTGAAGCTCTTGGGCATATGGATATCGAAGATAACGTAAGGGCTGACGAGCTTGCTAGGAAAGGGCGGTGCTGCACTTATCGCGGGCCCTCCCCTATGCAGTAACCCCAATCAGTTCCTTACGGAATAAAATAGAGGCTGAAGCCACCGGTCGAGCAAACAGACGCTGGGTTCATCTGGAAACATGCGCAACGACCAAGGAGAAGCAAGCAAGAAGAGATCAATCACTCTGGTAAAACCTAGTCGTTATAACGCATGGGTAAATTCTGGCATAATTACTGGACATTGTGCCATTGGCATTCACGCGGTGTGCTGCATAACGACTATTGCGGAAGTAGCAGAGACGAAGAAGAAATTGAATCTGTTCATCACCTGTCGTGTGATTGTCCTGCCCTATCCTTCAGAAGAATGAGGACTTTTGATAGTTACTTCTTCTCGGAGCTGGAGGACTTGGGTAATGTTGAAGTGGTGGACCTCCTGAGATTCATAGCACTTTCTGCGTGGTTCTAACAGCGGACTTTCTTTACAGCGTTTCCAGGGTTAAATGATTCGGTACAATGGATCCGTACTGTTGGTCTGAGTGAGCAGTGACTCTTTGTCACAAGGCGCCTATCTACCTAACCTAATCTAACGCAATGTAGGACAATGTATGAAAAAGAGGAGGAAACATTACTGCGACAAAGATGAAAATATTATGGATGTCAGCAGAAGTATCAAAGATGTACGTAATTAGAATTATTCGTATCCGCGGAATCCACCATAGTTAGCCCTATTGGATGCACAGTGGTGCTTCGATACCACTAATATTATTCTCTTGCACATTGCTAGCTTTATACGCTAATTCGTCTGCACATTCTTTGCGTTGACGCAGATCTGCGTGCATAATATCTTGAGCATTGTGCGGCAATGCCTGACTAGCTCAGTTTTTATAAAAGCCACTCTGGCGGTTTGAGCGCATTCTGACTGTCAATGAAAATGGCAATATACTTAAGCAGAGCTAGAACCTCCGCGTGAAATACACTGCATAAATCCGGAAGTATATACCTGACCCCGTGTCCTCTGTAAATAAGGAAATCTCGATTTAATGATGAACTAAGTTGCTTTGATGAACTAAGTCTTCCGTCTTGGGATACTCTACTTCCTATAGAACATCAAACTTAAGAATGCCTAGATTTTCGTCCGACTTCGCTGGAATATCAGAAAAATAATTCATGGGAATGGAGAAAGAATGGAGAAAGAACTGCATATTTGTGAGCCGTTGCGCACTACTTACTTACTTACTTAGGTGTCGCTACAGTTCGGAGTGAACCTGGGCCTCAACCAACAAACCTCTCCATTTAGCTCGGTCTTTAGCTTATTGCCTCTAGTTGCGCACTCCAAGTTGGTCGAGGTCCCCTTGAACTTGTGCGCGCCACCTACGGCGATGATTCCCTCTACTGCGTCGTCCCTCGGGGCTAGATTCGAAGACTCTGCGGGCCGGAGCGTTGGTGTCCATTCGCTCTACATCTCCTAGCCCTCTCAGACGTCCAATACGCAGTTTTTCGACTAGGTCGATGTCGCTGTACAGCTCGTATAGTTCGTGATTGACTCTTCTCCTCCAAAAATGGTTAACGCAAACGGGACCGAAAGTCTTACGAAGAATTTTTCTTTCGAACCGACCAAGGATATCTTCATCCTCTTTTAATAAAGTTCATGTTTCAGTGCCATAAAGCAGGACTGGGATAATCATGATCTTATTTAGAGTCTCCTTAGTTGTTTGAGATAGGGCTTTACTGTTGAATTGCCTTATAAGCCCAAAAGAACAGCGATTGGCCAGACTTATTCTTCGATTGATTTCTGTGCTGATCTTGTTTGTAGAATTTATAGCAGAGCCAAGGTAGACAAAGTCCCTTACTACCCCGAAGTTATAGCTGCCGACTGTGACGTTTTGTCCAATTCGTCGGTATTGGCTTTCCCTTCTTGTTGACAGCATATACTTGGTTTTGCCCTCGTTTATTGCTAAACCCATTTTGGTCGCTTCCGCCTCAATGCTTACAAATGCACCGGTGACAGCCCGCTGAGTTCTTCCGATAATGTCTATATCGTCGGCGTATGCAAGCAGTTGTACAGACTTGTAATAGATTGTGCCTCCGGTGTTGGCTTGTGAGTTCCGCACAATCCAATCCGTTGTGCACTACTACTCGCCTGTAATTGTATTATAATTGTAAGTCAAGTAGCAGAAGATGCAGGAACATCTCGAAATTTGCCGCAGGCGTGGTGCGTCGAGCGCCCGTTATGGCAATGCCCGCTGACAACAAAATCCGCATATTCTGTTTAGTCGTAGCACTCCATACAATGGCACCATACGTGAATATGGGCCTGACTATGGTGGTGTATACCCAATGCATAATTGCCGGCTTCTGGCCCCATTCCTTCCTGTTGTCCTCTTATAAATGAAAAATTCATTATAAGCTTTCCTAATTCTTTCCTTTGCATTTTGAAGGGTGGTATCTTGTGCTTCCTTGCGAAAAGCACCAGTTCCTTTTTATTTGGGCTCGTTATGTCCACGAGATCTGATATGGGTGGCGCTAAGACATCGAGGGGTTCCAGAAACCTATGTACAGATAATCATGGACATGTACGAAGGAGCAAAGACAAGAGTAAGATGCCCCGCTGGAGTAACCGAAGAGTTCCCAATCAAAGTCGGGGTGCACCAGGGAAGCGTCTTATGTCCTTTGCTCTTTAATACAGTCCTTGATTATCTGCTTGAAGGTAAAGTGATGTACCCCAAGGTACATCAGTTATTCTTTGCTGACGATGGAGCCATCATAAGTGAGGGTCCTACATCCCTGCAACGAGCACTTGATGTGTGGGTGGTCGCTTTGGAGTGAAATGGGTATCGCATTAGTTCAAAAAAGACAGAGCACTTGTGCTGCCTGTTCTCTGATCCACTCAGGCCTATTCCAGACATTTATTTGAATGGAACAGTGCTTCCCAAGTGCGAAAAGTTCAAATATCTGGGATCTATGATCAATAGCAAAGCAACTTGTGATGACGACATCAATCATCGTGTAAGCGTAGGGTGGATGAAGTGGCGAGAAAATTCCGCTATCTTCTGTGACAGAAAAATGCCACCTAAGTTGAAGGAAAGGCTCTACCGCAGTTGTGCGTCTAGCGCTCACATACGGTTCAAAATGGTGGACTATGTACAAAACGTATGAGAGTAAATTAACGGCAGCTGAAATGAAGATGCTTCGCATGACAGCAGGAGTGACGAAGCTTGATCCAATAAGAAGTTCGAAGATCCGTGGAAGCTTTCACATCAAGGAAACCATCGTACAAAAAACAGAGCGCGACCGGCTCAGCTGGTATTGCTACGTTCAAAGAAGAGATCATTTGAACCCAGTTAAGAAGGCAATATCAATGCATGTTCCAAAGACAACGCGATGTAGGAAAGGCAGGCAGGCTTGGATCAGACAAATGCGACGACATCGCCATTTCATTGGCCTCAGTAACCGAGTGATCCAAAATCGGCAGGCCTGCCTATATTTTCTGAGGTCAAATAGAAGAACCCCACAGGCGGATCAGTAGAAATGCGGTGAAGTGGGAGGATTATGGTCCCTTATTTTCGGATTATAACCTCGCTGATAAAAGGAAGAAGAAGAAGAAGTGATGTCCACAGAAGGGTTTAAAAGAATGCAATCATTGCGGAATGTAGGTATTCCTTGAAGTCATACTAAAAAAATGCTATGGAAATACGGGTCTTCAAAGACTTTAATCTACTGAATGCCTTTAGTAAGATTTAGTGACTTCAACGAATGCGGAGCAATCAAAAAGATTGCATTCTTTTGGCCTTCAAATCTTACAAATTACTGAAAATGGTTGACCAAGTTGAAGTCAAAATTGAAGTCATTGAATTGAAACATTTCTCGGTGAACTCAAAATAATTGCAATTGGAGGTGATTGCATTATTTTACAGCCCTGTTCCATAGTCTTTGGCCCATATTTCAAGTTTTGTTGCTGTTTCCATTATTTCACTTAATGTATCTGGAAATTTCCCTTGAACTACAATTACTATGTCATTCGCGTATGCCCTGACGTTTATACCTGTATTGCATAATTCCCTGAATATACCATCAATTACTAGGACCCAGAGTAGCGAGGAAATGATGCCCCCCTGGGGTGTACGTCTAGTAACAGATCTCTTAATTAAGCTTTCCTGAATGCTGCTCAAAGGTTTTTGACAAAATTGGAAGGCGAAATTTCAACGTGCCGATGCTGCACTGAAAATTAACAATAACGAGGGCAACATGAAAATACTTAAGTGGTGAAGTTGAAACTAAATAAGTTCATGACCATAGGGTATTTGAGAAAACCCAAAGCAGCCGAAATACGTATGTGCGGGTAGCTGCTTGTTTAATTATAGTTAGGAGTGAAATGCCCGGCGCAAAAATGAGAAGAACTTTGGCTGTAAATGTTGCCTGAATTTGTTTTTATAACTACAGGATATGTAGCCACGGCTGCATCGCAAATTTAAGTAAAAAAAATTACTCCACTATCTCTCTGATGTATGCAGTGGGGTGGAAATTCGTCGATTTAATCAGTTTCTTACTTTAAAAGTAGAATCTCTAACGCTCTAATCAATGAACACTGGCACTTGCACTTACTGACATCCTTTATTCTGTTATAACATCTTGTAGTTATTTAATTTTCACTTGATAAGTTTCCTTTGTTCATTTTATACCTCAGGGGTTAATTTTTTTTTAAACAACTTTTATCATGAAATCTCCAAGGGTTTTTCCAAAAATGTTTCGATTGTGGGTGTTGCCGTGCATAAAGTTAGCTAAAAAGTTAAATGCGTGTTGCTAAACTTTACCATTTCATACTAACCCAATAGTTTACATACTTATGTTACCTATTCTGTGGGGGTTGCCTTCAAGTACGCGTACATTGTTGGTGGTATAGTATACCATTCACTCAGCCTGACGTTGGTTGCTGCACCATAGAATCACGTTGCGACCGTACGAAATGTGACGAGAAGAATTGAAATCAGTCCGTGTTGGGTGTGAGAGAGAATGAGTTTCCATACAAAAACAGTATCAGTACTCTGAGCTTGATTTTAATTTCCAGGCATAAGACTACTACGAGCAGACATTATTTATGCGATGCTAATTGTATTTATTTCGCGAAAGGTGTGCCCTGTTTTGTTAAGGGTGCGAAACGTGCTCGGTACAGGATGTTTTGGAAGGATTGAAATGGGTATATGTAATAACGTTCCTTGCATTGAGGGCAACGTAAACTTTTATTCGATTGCTTACCGTTGTCGGATTATGAAGCTGTTTACGTTTCGGTTATCATAGTCTTTTTTGGCTCTATTATACATTCCAGTAGTAAGGACAAAATTATACATACATATATACATATATATATATTTGGCCCAACAACTTTTCAACTGCCTAGGCCTAGTATCTCGCAACCACTCGTGTTGTGTGCGTTATATTTTTCGCACGAATGGAAGGGACCTAAAGTTTTATGCCGTATGCATTGAGAAGCTTTTTTCGGGACAACAATACTATCGAATGTTTTTCAGACGTTCGCGAGTGGTGGGACTGTGAAAAAAACTTTTTGGTGTATTTTGGGATTCGAACATAGAAACTCACGCGCAGTGGTCCGACACATTAACCACTGCGCCACGGCGCCCACACTACACAAGATTACTGCTTCCATAAAAACACTCAAAGTAAGAAAGTGGAATGACTTGACTGCTTTTCTGTGGAGCTCTATAAAGTTTCGTCAACAGCATCAGGACATATTTTATTCCCACAAATAAGGAAAGCTTAAGACATCGGTTTCGCTTGATGGTGCTACCGATTTATGTCAAACAAGCAGATTTATGACAGTTTAACACGATTGTTCGCCAAACCCTACTAAAGGACAATAACTCTATATATCGCCAATATATGCAATTGAATCCATTAACCGTGACAAACACAGTGCGAGCCACCCATATAAAGCTCCGCGTAAGGCAGCCAAAGTACAATCATTTAGACTTCTTCCATAAGTACATATCAGTTCTCTGCCTTGTGGCTAAGATCAAAGTGTAGTATCTGTTCTTATCAGTTTAACATCTGATAGATCCCCTATCGGAGGACAATATATATTTAACACATTTTTTCATAAAAGACTTACAATTTAATTTAATAACATATGCCCCCGACACATAAATTACCCCGAAGGTACTTTATTCAATATCCCCATCCACATAGTAAGACACGATTTTGCCGAAATAAACCACTCCATTTCGGAACGCCATTAGCACATTTAGGATTCTTCTTGTAAAACTACACTTTTGCTACCAAGTATACCTATAATACCTATAACTATATATATGCACCCATAACATGAACTCTCAATAGCCTAACCTAACTGAGATTCTAAATGAAATTGTTGAATCTACAATACTTGGAGAATTCGTCCGCTGCCGCATGAATATAGGAAAGAGATCCTTAATGGGAAAACTCCTTCCTCTGAATTAATGAAAGGGGTTGAAATAAATTTCTAGTCGAAATACTACTTACCTCGACTTCAGCGTATGGAGGTAAGGGTTGATTGACAGATGGTATTGTGTCAAGGGTTGTAGTTTATACACTACAAGGACTACCATATTGGAAAGAGTTTGAGTTGGATATAGAAGAAATAACTGGCTAATGTTGGGATGTTTCCTGCCAAAGAGAATTGTGTGTCTGGATTTCTCATCAGGTTCACTCCCAAGTATAGTATAATCACAGTTTTTGTTGAAGCATCCTCACCATGAACCATAAATCGATATTCTTATTCAGCACACTTGTTCAGAATAAAGCAGTAAGTTATAGGATCAAAACCTTTGACATCAGGTATATACACATATTGTATAATAGATGTCTTCACATCCATCCGATGTTGAAGTCTTACAATTGACAATAGGACTTAATGGAAAAGTTGAAATGTTTTTTTAATTTGCGGATGATACGCTTTTACGTTCCTATGGCTATCGGTTTCTGCTCCGCTTAGGCTCGAACCTAAACACACTGGGTAACAGGCACACACACTGGCTGTTATGGCCAAAAAAAAAAAAAAAAATAGTTCATGGCCATTAGGATTGAATAAGTTTCCGCTTGGAAAACAGACGCATATTTGCCTAAGGAGAAGTGAAGTCTAATGTTGTCGACTTCCACGAAGACCCCAGCGCCAGACCCTTGACTGGTTTTGGAACCATTCGTGAAAATACGACTACATTCCATTTCCGGCTCAGACTCTGACCGAAGCTAGTCCTGAACATAAGGAAAGTTGACTCTGAATTTGCGCATCAGCTGGAGTTCTGGTGTCATTGCATCAGACGACATATCCATAAGACGGGAGTCGTAAAAAAAGTGTCGCGCAAGTTCATCAAAATTCCAGTGTGGAGTATAAAAAAAACCGCCCCGCCTAAGACGATGGATGGCTTTGATAGTGCAACCCATGATATAAGTGTCGGGAAATTCATGAAAGCATCTAAAGCAGAGCCAGGCGTACTCGGAAAAGCTCCCGTGCAGCCAAGACAAGCCGTTCTTTGGAGTTTCGTGCAAAAGGCAACCACATATTTACGCGAGAGCCACTTCGCCCAAAATCGTTGTCCAATTCAAGCTGCTCTAAGGCCTAAACTGCGAAGCGATAACGAAGCGGATGGTCGTGCGCTTTCAATTGCTGAATCAATTGGACCTTGTAAGCGAATAATCCCAGAGCTTTGTGCAGAATTCTCCTCAGGCTAGTGCGTGAAATGTTGAGCTGTTGAGATCGATGACGAGTTGGTGTTCGTGAATTGAGTCTCACACTCTCGGCTACAGCAGCCACATTCTCGTTTGTGCGCACCGTACGACGACGGGGACCATGAGTGTTGTCTACTAGCATACCAGTCTCACGAACTTTTTGCACAAACTTGCGCACAGCAGGCGCGGTGGGTGCTTCATTTCAGCCAAAGCTTCTTTTCAAAAAACGCACTGTTTGGGCTACACAGCACTCACTTTGGAAATAAGTTTTCAATATTTTCCAATGTTGTTCAAGCGTAAAGCGTCTCATTTCGTTCCGCGGAGGTATGATACAGACTTTCTGTCAAGATTTCGAGCAGGAAACAGCTGTCAGTGTCAAAATAACCTATGATTTAAAAAGAAATCACTAGATGGCCCACCCATTATAAGATCCTCAGTCTCTCCGATAACTCATGAACATTACAAATAATTTTTACAGGGCAGCATGTTGAAAGAGTACAAAACTTCCACATCAAGCATCTAAAGCAGAGCCAGGCGTACTCGGAAAAGCTCCCGTGCAGCCGAGACAAGCCGTTCTTTGGAGTTTCGTGCAAAAGGCACCACATATTTACGCGAGAGCCACTTCCACCAAACAACCAACGCATATGCGAGGAATGGTCTTATCATAGCCGTGTAGATCCAGAGAACTTTACTCGGTGATAAGCCCCAAGTCTTGCCAAAAGCACCCTTACACTGCCAGAAGACTGAGAGCGCCTTGGATGTTTTCAATTCGACGTGTTTAGACCAATGAAGTTTCTTATCTAAACTCACTCCCAGATATTTGGCTTCATTGGAAATGCGAATGGTGACGCCTTTTAGCACTGGATGAGTCAGACCAGTCAAAATGCTCCTTTTCGTAAAAAGAACAACCTCAGTTTTAAGAGGATTCACCGAAAGCCCACTCCTAGTACACCATTCATCGATCATGTCCAGCGCTGCCTGCGTTTGCACAGACCGTCGCCAGGCATGGCCCGACAGAAAGTACAGCGACATCATCCGCATATGCCTGAGCGTAGACGTTAGAACTATTTAGAGTGTTCAATAGAGAGTCGACCACCATGCACCATAACAATGGAGACAGAACCCCACCTTGCGGACAGCCCCTGTTTACCCCTGTCATAACATATCGGCCACAATCCGCATCCACTACCAATGTTCTACTCATTAGTATTGCTTTAATATACAACACTAATGTTTTATCTACTCCGTGTTGTCCGGCCGAGTCGCACATGTAGTCAAAAGTCACATTTGCACCATTCTCACCATTTTTTGGTAGCACGTAAATTTCACTTCCGCGGCTAATTCCCTTGCTACTACTTAAATTAGAGGATCTCAGATGGCCAACCAAAAAAGTTAAAATTGATCAAGCGTTTCTTAACATTTTCTGCTTTAAGAGACTTTTGGCCTTCAGTCAAACGATTTTTTAACTTCCAGAAAGCATTATTTTTATTCTTTACAACTCAAGTGAATTTCAAATTATACTTACTATAACAACTTGCTAACTATAGACATTTGCAGCAAATTCCACCTTGCCATGTTCTTTGTTTCGTCTTCTTCTACGGAATTCTGTTCAATATATGCCAGGAAACATATTTCTCTGAGGCGAATCAGCAGCTTGAGTTCTCAAATATATCAACTGTTACAAATCCCCAGATTCAGATAGAATATCTCCTCTTGAAGAGATGTACTGTTAACCTTACGAGAACTGTATATAAGTTCTTCTACTTGTGCACGTCTATCCAATAACGAAGAAAGGCGGTAAAACCTCCCCTTCTATCTGCCAGCACATATATACCATATATGTATCTATTTGTGCTTGCAAAGGACATGGAGAACATTGTAAATTACTACCCGTACCTTATGAGATATCTCGATTAAAACTGTGGCAGTATGACTTCCGTTAATATCTGTCAGAAAAATGTAGTTATCGACGGTCGATGTCGAGTAGTTGCCCTCAATATGTTTATCACAAACTTTCCTTAGAGTGTGGAATAGTGCCTTCATAAACAAGCTTGAAGCTTCCGGTGTTGCAACATTTTTCCACCATGGGTTGCAACGTTTTTTCAATAATCGGTCTACCCGGCTTCTGTTAAATGGATGTACATCTATCCCGGTTTAAGACAATGTTACCGTACATCAAAGAATAGCTCTCATTCAAGCCCTGCTCTTGATATCAATTATCTATGACCTCTCTCAGTCATAATCCAATACATTCCTTTGCTAGCGATATGTAGTAGTCTTGACTTCGTTTCTCCTTAATGGCTGTATGACAATGACCCTGGCTATTGACTCGTAGTAGCAGCAAATGCTTTATTAGAATACGCTAATTCCAGATGATGCTAAGGCTGGTGCTTACTAGGTGAGAAGGTGCTCGGCGATAAACTATTTTTTTCCGATGGTAGGTGAAAATCTTCAACAGGACACTATGAGGACCGTTAGCACGTGCTGTAGTAGTGTGGGATTTTTATGGATTAAAGAACCTCCATTCAAAACAATCTTCAATCCCCATTCAAAACAATCGGTCTTTTCAGACACCTATAATGCATAAAGATTCAAAATTTGCATGCATCGTCACTTTCCACACACATTGCTACCCGCTCTTTAACTCTTCTCTAAGCCCATTCCCTTCGCTAGCCTTAGAATAATGGGCTAATGGCGGGTGGCAATGGTGAAGTGGTAACGTCTTCAATTGCCACGCTAATGGTTTATGGTTCAAATCCTGACGTCAGCAAGCATTTATTTTTTTCTCATGAAATATATTAAGTCAGTGCCGATCAATTGCGAAAGCTTGTGTGAACACTACTGCGAGGGCATAACACTGACACTAGCTTGGTCATATGGCTGGAAAAATTATTCGCTCTGTTGGATGAATTATTTGCCTATGATGTCGGTAATCTCGGAAAAAATACTGCGAATCAGAAGCAAAGGCAAAAAATAACAAAAACCTCCCCAGTTATCTGGACGCCACACCCGGAGTCTCTCTGAATCATAAATAACTCAGCTTCAAACCACTACACCAAATCTTTCTATCTCTCTCTACCTATCCTTTTCAACGTTAGCACTATGTGTAACATATTAACGCTATTATAAAAAAAAATAAAAAATAAAAAAAATAAACTTGCTTCAAATGTCCAGTTATTTGGTGACAAAGGGTAAATGCAATAAAATGAACAAAATGAAATTCTTTCCATGTATTATGGCTTTATTAGTAAGAGCAAACATTCCCATTAATAATGGAATACAACGTCGTTCAAGTGGCTGCCTCGGCTGGCCTCGCAGTAGCGCATTCTATCACTCCAATTTTCCAAGACCTTGTTGATGGTTTCGGGCTGTAGCTCACGGATTGCTTCGATGATATTGGCCTTAAGTGCTTGAATCCGTTCCGGATTGTTGGCATAGCATCGTTCCTTCACGATTCCCCACAAAAAAAAGTCCAAACGGGTCAAATCGCAGCTCCGAGGCGGCCAATTGACATCGCCAAGACGGCTGATAACACGGTTTGGGAATTTGGTGCGCAAAAGACCAATTGTGGCATGGGCTGTGTGGCATGGCGCGCCATCCTGCATGAACTAGAGGTCGTCCAAATCCATGTCTTCAATTTCAGTAAAAAAAAAAGTCCTTAACATGGCTCTGTAACGCCCACCGTTGACCGAAACGTTGTTCCCAGCCTCATTTTCGAAGAAAAATGGTCCAATGATGCCACCAATCCACAATCCGCACCAAACTGTCACTCTCTGTGGATGCATTGGCTTCTCGACAATAACATGCGGGTTTTACGAGCCCCAGATGCGACAATTTTGTTTGTTAACGTAGCCGCCGAGATGAAAATGTGCCTCGTCAGAAAAGATGATTTTTTGCCCAAAATCGTTGTCCAATTCAAGCTGCTCTAAGGCCTAAACTGCGAAGCGATAACGAAGCGGATGGTCGTGCGCTTTCAATTGCTGAATCAATTGGACCTTGTAAGCGAATAATCCCAGAGCTTTGTGCAGAATTCTCCTCAGGCTAGTGCGTGAAATGTTGAGCTGTTGAGATCGATGACGAGTTGATGTTCGTGAATTGAGTCTCACACTCTCGGCTACAGCAGCCACATTCTCGTTTGTACGTACGACGACGGGGACCATGATTGTTGTCTACTAGCATACCAGTCTCACGAACTTTTTGCACAAACTTGCGTACAGCAGGCGCGGTGGGTGCTTCATTTCAGCCAAAGCTTCTTTTCAAAAAACGCACTGTTTGGGCTACACAGCACTCACTTTGGAAATAAGTTTTCAATATTTTCCAATGTTGTGCAAGCGTAAAGCGTCTCATTTCGTTCCGCGGAGGTATGATACAGACTTTCTGTCAAGATTTCGAGCAGGAAACAGCTGTCAGTGTCAAAATAACCTATGATTTAAAAAGAAAACACTAGATGGCCCACCCGTTATAAGATCCTCAGTCTCTCCGATAACTCATGAACATTACAAATAATTTTTACAGGGCAGAATGTTGAAAGAGTACAAAACTTCCACTCCTTACAAGTATCGTTTCAGTTGACGATAGTACCTCATTGGACGTAAGCAGTCGAAAAAAAGATCTAAAGTTTCATTCAGTATACTGTGCAATAAATTGTGAAGCAGTGGAACGTATATATTCGATTATTCAAAAGCGAAGTGGCAGTAGATTCGTCTCACCCTACAAAGTTATTGTATAAAAAATGGAATCCGCTTACTTCGCTTACTTAATCCAATTTGAGAAACTCGTACTATTAAAATTCGAACGTTTTCTTTGTAATTGGATAAAAGTAAATAGCCGCCATGTCATCTACATATGTATTTCTAGCTATTTCCATACATCATCACAAAGCATACGTCTGCAATTGTGCTTTCTGTAGCTTTCATTCATACAATTCATCTCCTTGGTTGTCTTCCGAACAAAATGACCAGACCATTTTTTTTTGTGGAAGATTAATCCCTTCTTCTCAACATCTTCTCTGTGAGTAATTATCTAGCTTACAGCTCTCATTTCAGGTAGTAAATTGAATTGAAAGTCACCTACGAGTACTTATTGGAAAGGTTTTTCCTCCGATGGCGGGTGTTTCACTAATTGGATTTAATTCCTTGTGCAAGACATATTCCATTTAATGATTCTACTCCTACAACTACTCAGATTGGATTCTCGCTTGTCATTCGCTTTTGCAGCAGAATTTATCGTATACCTGCTTGGTGTCAATACATATGTATACTTACATACATAACTTGGAATTCCTTGAAATGGATTCGCATCATACCGAAATTTGCGGATGTAGATACTCAATATCTCTTGGGAAAATTAAGTTTTGCCAGAAACTCAACAAAATCAAAACATTCCGGATGTTTCCGGAAACCTTATACCACCGTGATTCCTTTATCTGACTGCTCTTCCAACTTATAGCTGCCATACACAATGCTATATAAGAAATATAATTTGACAGAAACACCATGATAATAACTTTGCAGGTATTTACAACGATTAGATTCATTAGGTACATATTACCGTTGACTTCCATTCACATGAACACAACAATAATTGAAGAGGAAATATAATCTGACGTATCGCAGCAACGCGCCCTAATTAGATACGACTTCTCCGGGAATACTTTGTTTGTGTTCCCTGAAATGGTACACAAAAACCCACCCCAAACAGCTTTATTTGTATTTTGATTCCAACTAATTTATCTCGGTCTCCCACTCAACAACAACAATACGGACGTCTCAATTTTAGATAGACGACCTGGCGCCCAATGAATATTACTCCATGGTGCCTTTTGTAGTTGCTTGGGAATTGATTTGAATATCCAAACTACTGACAGTTACTAAAGTCTGTTTTCCTTTCCGCAGATATGCGAGTAGCAAATAAAATGTTTCCCCTTAATTTCGGGGCTTTGTGGAGTTACTGTCAGGAGTATACATATTTAGGCCACAACTGCGTGCAGATGGCTTATAAATGATTCATATTCGTAGCCAGAAAGCTTTTTGAGCCAAACTAGAGTATATCTACCGCGATTTAGGAAATTTGAATGAAAAACTCTGGTATTTGCCAACATTAAAGGGAGGATTTCATTCATAACGAATAGGACCTCCGGGGATAAACTTCACGAGTGTAGGTATCTGTTCAGAGGAATAAATCATATCCCTTCCGAATAAATATGGTGATGCTGTGTAGCTAGCCGTCAGCATGCCCTTACAAAAAGTGGTGAATCAAAAAAAAAAGGATCCTGCACTGATTGAATACATTTTTCATCCATCGATGATCAAAAATAAATAAATCCTGTTCACACAGAGGCGGGAGAGTTAAATCGGTGCCATATGGCGATATATTTCTTTAAATTAAATGTTGCATTTTATTCTGAAGTACGAGTACGTGCGGTTTCTTTCACAGGTGCTACCTTAATTGTGTGCATATTTATTTTCCTTTCATTTGTGTGAAGCATGGAGCTTCCGTAGATATCTTTCCAAAGTACACGGCACACAGGCTAACTTTTTTTTAAAGAAAAATATTTTCGTTTTCAATGGTGTACTTCCGTGTCTTTTGTGTTCTGACCTAGAGGTATCGGGGTATGATACGTATGTATCTCGAATATACTTTCAAAGCGTGTGTCGAATTCAACTTCCTCTTGTTTTATGCTTCCGTTTAAAACAACATTTCCTTGCTCTTTTAAAGTAGAGACGTACCTTACCAAAAACGTAATTTCTTCTTTTGCTTTAAATATAAATATAAGCTCTTAGACTACTTATTCTTCATAAGTTTCCTTAGAAGTTGTGTACATTTAATTTTTCAGAATTTTTAGGCAACGTGTGCATTAAGAATGGTTTTTACAGATAACCGTTTTCGGGTCTTTCAGAAAAGCTACGACATTGTTAGCATTTCTAAAATTCGTTAAAGCATTTGGTGACTAATACCAAGAACTTAATTCATTTGTGCCTTATGCGAGTAGAGGTATCGCGCAGTTACATGAGAATAAGTTTATAACTGCAGCTCGAATAGGGTAGCTAAGTCGATCCCCGCTTTCAGCACTTACTTACTTACTTAGGTGGCGCTACAGTTCGGGGTGAACCTGGGCCTCAACCAACAAGCCTCTCCATTTAGCTCGGTCTTTAGCTAATTGCCTCCAGTTGCGCACTCCAAGTTGGTCGAGGTTCCCTTGAACTTGTGCGCGCCACCTACGGCGATAATTCCCTCTACTGCGTCGTCCCTCGGGGTTAGATTCGAAGACTCTGCGGGCCGGAGCGTTGGTGTCCATTCGCTCTACATGTCCTAGCCATCTCAGACGTCCAATACGCAGTTTTTTGACTAGGTCGATGTCGCTGTACAGCTCGTATAGTTCGTGATTGAATCTTCTCCTCCAAAACCCGTCAACGCAAACGGGACCGAAAATCTTACGAAGAATTTTTCTCTCGAAGCGACCAAGGATATCTTCATCCTCTTTTAATAAAGTCCATGTTTCAGCGCCGTAAAGCAGGACTGGGATGATCAAGGTCTTATATAGAGTCTCCTTAGTTGTTCGAGATAGGGCTTTACTGTTGAATTGCCTTATAAGCCAAAAAAAACAGCGATTGGCAAGAGTTATTCTTCGATTGATTTCTGCGCTGATTTTGTTTGCTGAATTTATAGCAGAGCCAAGGTAGACAAAGTCCCTTACTACCTCGAAGTTATAGCTGCCCACGGTGACGTTTTGTCCAATTCGTCGATGTTGGTTTTCCCTTCTAGTTGACAGCATATACTTGGTTTTGCCCTCGTTTATCGCCAAACCCATTTTGGCCGCTTCCGCCTCAATGCTTGCAAAAGCACCGGTGACAGCCCGCTGAGATCTTCCGATAATGTCTATATCGTCGGCGTATGCAAGCAGTTGTACAGACTTGTAATAGATTGTGCCTCCGGTGTTGGCTTGTGAGTTCCGCACAATCCGTTCAAGTACAATATTGAAGAAGTCACATGACAGCGCGTCACCTTGTCTAAAGCCTTTTTTGACATCAAAGGTCTCGGTGAGGTCATTACCGATCTTAATGGAGCAGCGAGCGTTCTCCATCGTCAGCCTGCACAGGCGGACAAGTTTGGCAGGGATGTCAAAACTAGACATGGCTCTGTAAAGCTCTTCTCTATAGATGCTGTCATAGGCGGCCTTGAAATCGATATAGAGGTGGTGAGTATCGATTTGGAATTCTTGGGTTTTCTCCAGGATCTGCCGAAGTGTGAAGATTTGATCGATGGTGGACTTTCCTGGCCTGAAACCGCACTGATAGGGTCCAATCAGGCTGTTGATAAAAGGTTTCAGGCGTTCACACAATATCGCAGAAAAGATCTTGTACGCGATGTTGAGGAGACTGATGCCTCTATAATTGGCGCAGTTGAGGGGGTCTCCTTTCTTCTGGATCGGGCAAACGATGCTGAGATTCCATTCATCAGGCATACACTCCTCTGACCAAATATTAGAAATGAGTTGGTGTATGCACTCTACCAATTCATCCCCAGCTGCCTTGAAAAGTTCGGCCGGTAAACCGTCAGGTCCAGCAGCCTTGTTCGATTTTAGCTTGGATATTGCTATCCTCACTTCGTTTTGGTCAGGTGGACGGAAATTTTGACTATCATCGTCCATGTTGAATGGTTCATTCTGCCTGACAGCGGGATGTTGGTCTTCGTCGCCGTTATACAGTCTGCAGAAGTAGTTTTTCCATATTCTCAGCACCGACTGTGATTCTACTACGAGGTTTCCATTCTCATCTCTACAGGTTTCTGTACGGGTATTACTTCTCTGACACGTTCTTTTTACCTTTTGGTAAAACTTCCGTACATTGTTCCTGGAGTATAGACTCTCGATATTCTCAAACGCGCGCTTCTCATGCTCTTTCTTCTTCTTTTGGAGAAGCCGATGTTCTTCCCGTCTCTTTTGCTCGTAGAGCTCACGAGCAGCTCTCGTCTTCCTTTGCAGCGCCGCTTTGTATGCCTCTTGTTTTGCTGCATGCACTCGCCGGCATTCTTCGTCAAACCAGGGGTTTCGCGGTGGTGGGCGAGCGAGACCCAGCACATCAGTCGCGGCGTTTCTGATGGCATGTTGGCAGCGTTGCCACTGGTCTTCGGCACTTGATGCTGGCGGTATAGGGGTGATTGAGAGATTTCGGGATACGCGTTCAGCGAAGAGTCTGGCGGTCTTTTGCGATTGTAGCTTTTCGACGTTAAATTTTCTCACAGTAATTCTTCTTTGTTGCTCAGATTGGGATATCCGCATTCGTACCTTGGCTACAACAAGGTAATGATCCGAGTCTATGTTGGCCGCTCGGAAGGTCCGGACATCCAGAATACTGGAGGCATGCCTTGCGTCGATCGCAATATGATCAATTTGGTTGATCGTGACATGATCATTGGACCGCCATGTCTGCTTATGAATATCGAGATGAGGAAACCATGTGCTTGCTATGGTGACATTTCGCTCCACAGCGAAATCAATTAGCCTTAGTCCGTTATCAGACGTGGTGTCGTGTAGGCTATGCTTACCGACTGCTCTACCGAAGACGTCCTCCTTTCCTATTTTGGTGTTAAAATCGCCCAATACGATCTTAACGTCGTATTTAGGACATTGCTCGTATGTTTTGTCGAGGAGCTCGTAGAAACACTCTTTGGAGGCAGGGTCCTTTTCTTCTGTGGGGGCATGAACACATATTAGGCTTATGTTAGCGAATTTAGCCTTGATCCGGATAGTCATAATACGCTCGCTCACGTGTCGGAAGCTTTCAGCACTTCTGGGTCAAATTTATTTCAGGAAAGCATACTTCTGCTTTCTCTACCGAGTCCGAAGGTCAGGAAATCTTTCGCTTCGGCAAAATTGATAATTTTAACTTTCGGATAAATATGCAGTCAGTTCCTGCTCCCTTAGGGATTATTGTCTGATGTCAGCTAATTTCTCGTGCCCAGTCCTGCATCCAGTTAACAAGAAAATCAGTAAAAAAAAAAAAAAACAATCTTTCAATAAAAGAATGTCAATACGAGCTGTCTTAATTCGTTCTTCAGGGATCTGAACTGGTCCCAATGCTTTTCGGATAGGGATGTTAGTGTAACCGCTGACTAGTGCTGCCCGTTTGCGTAAATGTTCACTTTTTGAGGGAAATTTCAACCTTCGTCCGTACGCGCTAAAGGGAAAAATAGGAAACTGTTTGTCATCCAGAATAAAGAAATGGGAATTTTCATTCTTTCAACAATTGATGTAATTTTTTTTTATTATTTGCGTGCATTCAAGGGGTTATGAATACCCTTAACATGTTTACACACAATGCGGGCATTGGAAGTATAGATAGAGAGAGAGAATTTAATTTACTTGCTCAACTTCGCGTCTTTGTGGAAATTGTTGAAGCCGGTAAAGTATTGCATTAAAATTTCAGTATTATTGTTGTAATGCTAATATTTTGCACAAGTTTTCTATTTAAAAAAAAATATATGTCTAAGCTCACCCAGAGGAGCTGATTTGTCTACAAGGAATTTTCCGCTTGGTTAAAGCAGACGATAATATCAAAGCGTTCTGCAAAGCATGTGGTACCACCATGGTTACTGTCAAAACAGAACTCGTCTAACACAGCATGGGGAATAAACGTGCAAGGAGTTTAAAAACAATCTAAAAAACATCACGAATAGAAAAAGTTTTCGTGAGTACGAGCTCTAGTGCAGATAAAACTAAAGTGGCGGAAGTAAAGTTGGCTACTTTTTTGCGGAGCATAATGTTGCCACCGGTGCAATAGAACATCTGATTCTGCTTATAAAAAATATCTTTCCGGACTCAACAATATTGTCAACGCTTACACTAGGGAGATCGAAATGTTCGAAATGTTTTTTGCTGCTGCTGTAGTTACATACTTAGCGTTAACGCTAAGTTATTATTATTTTAAATAAAACTGTTTCTTGCTTCATTAACAAGAGGGCGAGGGAAAAAAATAATATTTTTGCCATTTTTATGACAAAACACTGGGAGAACAGCCGGTGAAATGACTACAGACCTAATTTTACTTGCGAGCCCAGCCGCCCCAATACGAACGACAAAACTTCGCTTTTCCACCGAAGATCTAGCAATCACGAACGATCGGTTAGTTACGTGTATATAAACTAAAAGGTTTGGCCTTTGTTGGACGTAAAGAAAACTAAAAGCCTTTAAAAAGAAGGAATATAAGTCTCACAGTAGGAATAATCACAGAACACTGTCGGTTTGGTAGGTATGATAGAAGAATAGGATTTTTTTTATAATTTGCGCACACTTAAAGGGTTATGAATACCTTTAACATGTCTACACACCGTACGGGCTTGGAAAGGATAGATAGAGAGAGAGAGAAAGATTTTGGCGTAGTGGTTCTTGAAGCTCAGTTGCTTATGGTTCAGAGATTCTCCGGAATTCTCGCAAATAACTTCTGCAGAAGCTGCAGGTATGAAGAGGAGAAACAAAATAATCTTCACCTCTTAGGGATCTGCCCAGCACTAACTACTCTAAGAAAGAACTTACTAGGAGAATACTTCTTCTCTGACGGTTTTAGCTAATACAAAAGCAATACTTACACTTCTCCCCTACTTTTTTCTTCTTCCTATTTCTGCGAGGTTATGATCCGAAAAAAAGTTATCATAACCCTCCGACTTCACCGCATTTTTACTGATCCGCCTGTGGGGTACCCCTACTTTCCATCAGGGAGAAATTCATTGCTGTCTTTAACAATCGTAGCAACCTTAAGTTTCGATTGAATCAGTCACCCTCTCCACCTTCTCCATGAACCTGTCCCTATCTTGTTCACTCAACAACTCCACGAGGTTAAAACTGAAGCAATCACCTCTCATGAGCTACAAGCTGACTTTCCAATAACCTGCTATGTCTGCATTAGCAACTATCTACTTATATATAGTCGGATATACGAGTACAAAATTACATAATAGCACCAGGAGTTCGATTGCATCAGTCACCTCTAATAATCTTACGCGTCCTTCTATTTTCATGGTCGACCTAGACCATCAGGGTTTGATTGATTCAATCACTATACTCAGCCACATCGGGCACATTGAAATCTCTCAGTTTACATTCAACCTGAGATAGTTTAAGGCCTCGTTCACACGACGCTTATTCGATTCGATATTTTTCGTATATGGGATTAATCGAATACGAGACATTGTTTTAAATTGTTTGTAATCTCCGTGCATGCAACTTTAAATATATATTGTCAAAATTTTGTAAATTATTTATACTAATATTTGAAAAAATAAATAAAAATAATTATAAATAATAAAAAAATTTTACACGACGCCTTTTGCCATTCCAATTTTCACGTATAACGGGTGGGCCATCTAGTGATTTCTTTTTAAATCATAGGTTATTTTGACACTAACAGCTGTTTCTCGCTCGAAATCTTGACAGAAAGTCAGTATCATACCTCCGCGGAACGAAATGAGTCGCTTGAAAAATATTGGGAAATATTAAAAACTTATTTCCAAGTGTAGCCCAAACAGCGCGTTTTTTTAAAAGAAGTTTTGGCCGAAAGGAAGCACCCACCGCGCCTGCTGTACGCAAGTTTGTGCAAAAAAATCATGAGACTGGTATGCTAGTGGACAACACTCATGGTCCCCGTCATCGTACGGTGCGCACAGATGAAAATGTGGCTGCTGTAGCCGAGAGTGTGAGACTCAATTCACGAAGATCAACTCGTCATCGATCTCAACAGCTCAACATTTCACGCACTAGCCTGAGGAGAATTCTGTACGAAGATCTGGGATTATTCGCTTACAAGGTCCAATTGATTCAGCAATTGAAAGCGCATGACCATCCGCTTCGTTATCGCTTCGCAGTTTAGGCCTTAGAGCAACTTGAATTGGACAACGATTTTGGGCGAAAAATCATCTTTTCTGACGAGGCACATTTTCATCTCGGCGGCTACGTTAACAAACAAAATTGCCGCATCTGGGGCTCGGAAAACCCGCACGTTATTGTCGAGAAGTCAATGCATCCACAGAGAGTGACGGTTTGGTGCGGATTGTGGAATGGTGACATCATTGGAACATTTTTCTTCGAAAATGAGGCTGGGAACAACGTTTCGGTCAACGGTGGGCGTTACAGAGCCATGTTAAGGACTTTTGTTTTACTGAAATTGAAGGCATGGATTTGGACGACCTCTGGTTCATGCAGGATGGTGCGCCATGCCACACAGCCCATGCCACAATCGGTCTTTTGCGCACCAAATTCCCAAATCGTGTTATCAGCCGTCTTGGCGATGTCAATTGGCCGCCTCGGAGCTGCGATTTGACCCCTTTGGACTTTTTTTTTGTGGGGAACCGTGAAGGACCGATGTTATGCCAACAATCCGGAAACGATTCAAGCACTTAAGGCCAATATCATCCAAGCAATTCGTGAGCTACAGCCCGAAACCATCAACAAGGTCTTGGAAAATTGGAGTGATAGAATGCGCTACTGCGAGGCCAGCCGAGGCAGCTACTTGAACGACGTTGTATTTTATAATTAATGGGAATGTTTGCTCTTACTAAAAAATTTATAATACATGGACAGAATTTCATTTTGTTCATTTTATTGCATTTTTAAAAAGAAACTTGTAGCTGGCCCATTCTGTACATCTTGACTACCTAACGAGTTCGAGAAAAAAAATTTATTCGTGTGAACGGCACAATACCATATAAACATGAGCGCCACTGCACCACGTATTCGATAAAATTCCTTTTTCAGTATTTCTGGAATCGTATAATTTTTATTCTTATTTTTATTTTTTTACATGGTCAAATCAATAGGTCTTGTTCTTTTCAGCCGTCTTCTGTTTACTATTTCTTGTGTTGGGAGGGTGTTGACTTCGCTGTTTGAGTGTGATATTAGTCTTGCTATGTGCCTTTTATTCGTTCTGGATACTTCTTACGCTACCGTGAGGATTTGAAGATCTTTGTGAATGTTGTTTTTTGTTATGTACCATTCAGCGTCAACTATTGTTCGTAGTATTTTAGTTGTCGTCTAAATAAATTCCTAGATATTTGGCTACCGTGTCGATACAGAGGTCTTTGTTGTTGATTTTCAGTGGTTAAGGTGCAAATTTCGTTTTTGTAGTAAACATAACCTGAACCGTTTTGTCTTCATTTAATTTTTTGCGCCAATACAAGACGGAACATATTCAATCTACAACAATACAACTGGAGGACAACTATGGTCCATTACTAATTGCCGCCCTTTACTATCCACCCAAACACAGGATCAGCACAAAACAATTTGATACTTACTTAAAGACTTTAGGAAACATACGGACTGTGGATCCAGACTAAGAAACAAGAAAGGGACAAATCTGCTAAGCGCCCTCAAAACTAACAACTGCAAGTTTGTAAGCACAGGTGAACCAACATACTGGCCAACTGACCCGAAGAAAAAGCCAGACCTGCTTGACTTTTGTGTAACAAAAAACATCAGTCTTCATAAACTAAAAATAAGATCCTGTTTCGAACTTTCATCGGACCATTCGCCTGTTGTACTAGAGTATTCATGCAACATCACTCCTACCCCCGAAAAACCCGAACTGTATAACAACAAAACTGACTGGGACGCATTTCAAGAATTTTTACACCTAAATCTACAAACTAATACCATATATCTCTCAAATCACGCATTGACATTGAAAGATCAATTATTTATTTGAACGACATGTTCAACGAAGCTGCATATCGGACAACTAAACCAAAACCAAACGATAATGGTACCCCAGACTACATTAAGGTAAAGATTAAAGAAAAAAGGGTTTCTAATATATGAAAGAAATTTTGTTTTCTAAGTGAAGGCGGACATTTAAAAAAATAAGGATCCTGTTCTATTCAGAAAGGAGACCCCCTCAACTGCGCCAATTATAGAGGCATCAGTCTCCTCAACATCGCATACAAGATCTTTTCTGCGATATTGTGTGAACGCCTGAAACCTTTTATCAACAGCCTGATTGGACCCTATCAGTGCGGTTTCAGGCCAGGAAAATCCACCATCGATCAAATCTTCACACTACGGCAGATCCTGGAGAAAACCCAAGAATTCCAAATCGATACTCACCACCTCTTTATCGATTTCAAGGCCGCCTATGACAGCATATATAGAGAAGAGCTTTATAGAGCCATGTCTAGTTTTGACATCCCTGCCAAACTTGTCCGTCTGTGCAGGCTGACGATGGAGAACGCCCGCTGCTCCGTCAAGGTCGGTAATGACCTCACCGAGACCTTTGATGTCAAAAAAGGCTTTAGACAAGGTGACGCGCTGTCATGCGACTTCTTTAACATTGTACTTGAACGGATTGTGCGGAACTCACAAGCCAACACCGGAGGCACAATCTATTACAAGTCTGTACAACTGCTTGCATACGCCGACGGTGCGTTTGCAATCATTGAGGGAGAAGCGGTCAAAATGGGTTTAGCGATAAACGAGGGGAAAACCAAGTATATGCTGTCAACAAGAAGGGAAAACCAATACCGACAAATTGGACAAAACGTCACCGTGGGTAGCTATAACTTCGATTTAGTAAGGGACTTTGTCTACCTTGGCTCTGCTATAAACTCTGAGAACAACATCAGCGCAGAAATCAAGTGAAGAAACACTCTTGCCAATCGCTGTTTTTTTGGGCTTATAAGGCAATTCAAGAGTAAAGCCCTATCTCGAACTACTAAGGAGACTCTGTATAAGACCCTGATTATCCCAGTCCTGCTTTATGGCGCTGAAACATGGACTTTATTAAAAGAGGATGAAGATATCCTTGGCGCTTCGAGAAAAAAATTCTTCGTAAGATTTTCGGTCCCATTTGCGTTGACGGGTTTTGGAGGAGAAGATTCAATCACGAAGTATATGAGCTATACAGCGACATCGACCTAGTAAAAAAACTGCGTATTGGATGTCTGAGATGGCTAGGCCATGTAGAGCGAATGGACACCAACGCTCCGGCCCGCAGAGTCTTCGAATGTAATCCCAAGGGACGACGCAGTAGTGGGATCGTCGTAGGTGGCGCGCACAAGTTCAAGGGGACCTCGACCAATTTGGAGTGCGCAACTGGAGGCAATTAGCTAAAGACCGAGCTAAATGGAGATGCTTGTTGGTTGAGGCCCAGGTTCACCCCGAACTGTAGCGCCACCTAAGTAAGTAAGTAAGTTCTATTCATATTTTACAACTGTCTTGCCAATATCGCTGCAAGTAATAAAAGAGAAACGATTTTTCTGATTTAAAATTAAAGTTTTCTTTTATAAGCCCGATTGAACACTTCGGTGATACTCTCTTTAGTTCGCGCACTCATTTGGCGTATTGGTGCTACTGCATAATTTTGAGAGTATATGGTATGAAATATATCCACAGTAAGTCGCATGGCTTGCTTGATGTACGATTAAATCGCAAAGTTGTCTATAGTATAAGTTACGCGAATGGGCGACCCATTTTCAAAGTAAATTTGGATAATTTGGTAACGTTATTCTAGCATGAACATCAATGTCAAAACGAGCGAGGAGAATGACAGCTCAGTTTGACAGTTATCATCGTAAGTTCTATATAACAAAAAAAAAAAAATCATCCTGCATAAGTCTTGTCTCTTACATTTCATACTTAGCTCTATCGTCTTAAACTGAAACGGGTCCTTATTATATATTATTCATGATTTAGCCTCTTCCAGTTATTCCAGTACATACTTTGTATAAGCATTAATCTATTGTTAATCAAAGCCACAACCTTTGTTAGTTGTTGTTGTTCTTTGTCTCAATCACATCCCTGAGGATATATGGAATCAGTAGGTATTCTGTAAACTTAAGCAAATGGATTGTATTCTTTTAATAAGAGATGTTAATAGTTTCGACGTGGTACCTTTCAACGTCATTTTATCCGAAGTGAAAGGTGTTAATTGTCTTATTCAAGTTTGCAAATGTCACATACTAATTAAGTACTACGTTATTTATAACGAATTTTTTATATTCCCTCAGCAATAAATTGAATTTTTGACTGATGTTAACCAATATCAATAAAATTAATTTTACTGCAATTACAACCAATTAGTGTATGGCTCTCTGTCACTGGCACCACCACGTCCGCCATAAATATTTGCCAATTAATAAACTAAACCCTTGGCTGTCCAAACAGTCTATGTCAATAAATTGATGCTCGTTGAATATGGAATGCAATCAAACGCCCCCCTCTGCTTTGATTTTAGTAATGCGCTTGAATTTCCAACTCGCATAAATCAATCAAGAGAACATCCCCCGTCATACTTTAACTTCCCTAATAATATGGGTCACTATATACAGGGGGGCCAAACACCACTCAAATCCTTTCGAACCCCTTTAGGGGCGACACACCAAAAAGTTAGCTTTTCATGATTTCAGCGTTTAATGAAATATTGTACATTTCTCTTAATTATGGCAGCCTATTAAGCAATTTATGGGTTTTTTCGTCTTAATGACCATTAAATTCAGCCGCTTGGTCATCATTTTCTTTCTTCCCGCTGTGAAAATGTTTGCGGTGAAATCGGAGCGATTAAAATTGGTCAATTAATAAATTGCGTTTGCAGTCCAGCAATGGTTGTATGTATTCCGTGGGTATTGATTTTATTTTATAAGAAATAAAATGTATACTGGACGGAAGCTTTCAGTTTCAGGATACGTTGATGATGACGGATTTCGTGAATGTTTATTCATCATGCTTGTAATAACAATCTTCCATTAGCCGGAGATGTTTTTATTGACTAAAGATACATGGATAAATTTTTATTTGAAAATACTCAAGTTCGTCGTAAAGTATAGAAATTTCGGTTAGCAATTTAAACTCAAATGATAGCTAATAACCGTAATAAATCCTGAGGCTATCCAAGGGATACCAGTGTACGATATTAAATTCTTTTTTATTTATGATAATCAATATCAATCAAGCTAAAAACAGAACAAAAAAAGAATGGGTTCGTGCTTTATTAGGATCAGCGTTACCATATCATCAGTTCATCCTGTATCCAGTTTTTCATCTTAAAATAACAATTCCTTCTAAAAATAAAAGTTGTCTTCAGATATTCCTAATTAAATAACACATCGACAGCTATTGCTATGATATACAAATATTTCTCGCAACCACTCATGTTGTGTGCGTTATATTTTTCACACGAATGGAAGGGACCTAAAGTTTAATGCCGACTCCGAACGGCGATTTGAGAAGCTTTTTCGAGACACAATACTACCCTCGGATGTTTGTCAGACGCTCGCGAGAGGTGGGACCGTGAAAAAACTTTTTGGTGTTTTCTGGGATTCGAACTTGGAACCTTATGCGTAGTGATCCGACACACTAACCACTTACGCCACAGCGCCCATGAAATATGTTAGCCAGTAATGTTTTTTTAGCGGCCTTTGATTATCAAATGTTAGAGTCGCGTATTTGTTCCGCTTATGTCATAGAAATCAAAAGTGAAAGTGTTACATGTGTACTTAGTTGGCGTAAATAGCTGGAAAATTTTTAAAAAGATAAAAGCGATGTAAAATCCTCTTTCTTCAAGTCCTTAACTACCACTCTTTATTCAACCGTCTTGAAATTTAACACTGTGGAAACTTCTCTGGCAGTAAGGTTGTTTCTATGGCTGTATGAAATATGGAAACCACATTTGAGCCAGGTCCATACCTTCTTATTCGTGCAGGTATTCGTTCCTCGATCCCTACCTTGTCGTGGTGGAGAGGCTTAATCTATTTCCTATGAACCAAAGGTCGAGCCGAGGAGAATAACTAAATCTAGTCTGCGTCCAGCTAGATGTTTTCCCACATATCGGTTCGACTAAAGGGGAGGTTTTAGAGACCAAAAGGTGATCACCCAAAGCAAGGTACGACGCGCCGAGGCCTGCATGGCTGGGGGGAAGCTCAGTCGCGAGCGCAAACTCTGAATACCTGGGGACCTTCAGTTTTATTTTAATTCCTCTTACCTGCATACAGGGGGTGAGTGCAGGCGGACATCTTCTTCCCCCTTACTCGTGGGATCCAAATGCAAAATACTTCAAAACATAATAAACCAAAAGCGAAGAGTGTAATTCGATCGGGCACTCCTAGCTCTATAAAAACCGATCAAGGTGTAGGAGTGGAGGAAGAAGCAATTCTTCTCCGTACGTCGGATGAGGAAAGCGTTGGTGCAATTGACGTCAATCTGGAAAATCTTTTTCTGGAATCAAGCGACACTTGCTCCATTGCCAGTTCATCCTTCTCCAATATGTCAACATCCTCCAAGCGCTCAAAAAATTGCAAGTTGACAGTCCGGAGATTAGGGACCAAGAAATGGGAGGAGTTAACGGAATGCGAGCGGAAGAGGCTCCATAACGCACGTGCCTTCCTGCAGGAACAGTCCTTGGCGGAGTGTAAGCCTATTGCTAGCTCTCCAAAAAGAACAGTGACGGCGGAAGTCACGAGCGAGGAAGGGTTGATGGGACCACCTAAGTCTGCGACAAGCCTTAGCCAGTCAGGACGCAAGGTGATCTCATCGGCCAATCCGGAGCACAATCGTGATTCAGTGGTATTGCAAAAGCCTACCGATAAAGCCTCTGACTCGACGACTGGGGTAGTCCCAGTGTTAGGTGAGAGTGCGACTTTGGAGGATACCAAGATGGTCAAGATGGACACTTCCAGCGTGTCAAGCCTCAGCTACTCACGCGGGAAGGATACGTCAACACCTCAGCAACCTGGCGATTGCAGTCCTGCTGAGCCTAGGATTGACTCTTCTGCCTGCAGCTTCGCGACGGTAGTTAGCTTAGGTAGCCATGGTTTGGGACTAGCCCGACCACCCAAAATAGGGAAGACCAGCGACGTAGACATCTACCCAAGACAGACGACGGTGCGCAGCCGTATACGCAATGCTATCCGGTTAATACGGCGGCTTAAAAAGCGTGATCCGGAGTCCTACACAGACAAGGAAAGAGTGGCTCTGGATAGAGCCACTAACACGCTTAAGCTGAGAGGATCCACCCGACAAGACAGGACGGGCCGTAAGGTAAGAAGTCCCCTCGCGGCGGGGGCGGGAAGCCTCTTGCTCCCCGCCTCAGCCGCGAGGAGACTTTGGCCAGCTACCGACTAAGACTCAACCCCTGAGCCGGTTGCTGGCTGTTCCAATAAGGCGACTACGTCACGGAACTCGACCGCAACAGGAACGGGTGTAGGACTGACCGCGGCGAGGAGGGAACGCCTCTTGCCATCCACCTCAGCCGGGGACAGACCTAAACCGCTTTCAGTCGATCCAAGCAAGGACGCACAGTCCAAACCTAGGTCGACTGCGAGGCGTTCTGTTGCTGACTCAGGCAACAATCGACGTAGCATAGGGCAGATTAGGGGAACAGGCAGGAGATTGTTCGAGTCGAGGAAGGAAAGCCTCTTGCCATCCACCTCAGTCTCGGACAGACTCAAGCCCCCGCCAACCGTTTCGGATGGGGCCGCAAGGCTCACGGCCGAGCCGATTGCGGGGTGTTCCAAGAGAGGTAGGCACGACGACACGACATCGCCGCCAACACGAAGAATAAGCAAAAAAGCCAAGATGGCATCACGAAAAGAAAGAGCTAATCTTCAGGTGGCGATCGTCGATTTCAATAACCCTGACCATAAGCTATCCGGAGACCAATGGAGGCTGGTGGAGCTGCGTATACTCGACGGAGTAAACGACGCCATAGTCAAGAATCAGGGAACTATCCCTTTCTTTGAGCAGCTCACCACCTTCAAAGGCTTCAAGGTCATGTCGTGTGACAACGAGACAACACTCAATTGGCTCAAGAATTTCGTAACCAGCACGCAGGCTCCTTGGACGAATGCCGACCTGCGACTTGTGGAAAAAACAGATCTGCTGGAATTCACTAGGCCTAAAGGCCGCATTCTCATTCCGGGCCCACACATTCCTAGAGAACGGCTGGAAAGAAACTTCCAACACCTCAACCCCGAGCTATATAGCGAAAATTGGGAGGTGTTAGAAGTGGGTACCCATACAGAAGCCGGAACTGAGATTGTGGTGTTGCTTAACCACAAGTCCATGCCCATCCTAAGGAGATACAACTATAAGGTTCGCATTGGAATTACCCGATGCAAGGTCAGACCTTTAGTTGGGATGGACGAAAAGAAAAGAAGGAAGGCGGGTGATAAGATAAATCAATGATGAAGATTGCTCAAATAAACCTTCACCATAGCATAGCAGCTAGCGCCAACCTCATCTATCTCATGGGAGATAGAAACATAGACATTGCCCTAATTCAAGAGCCATGGATCTCCCGTGGCAAAATAAGTGGGATAAGGCATAAAGACCTTACTACATACAGCATCGAACCGCTACACGCGGAATGTAAGAACAGAACGTGCATCGTAGCTAGGAAACAAATTAACCTTTTTCTTTTATCTAGCTACAGCAATGAGGACCAAACAGTGGTAAGGCTTGATTCTATCAGCCGTCTACATGCCTTTTAATGCCAAGGAGGGACCGCCATCCACACTGACCCGCTCTCTTGTGCAAAAGGCGGAACAGGAAAGATGGGACTTGCTGCTGGGGTGTGATGCCAACTCTCATCACTCTCAATGAGGTAGCAGCAACACAAACTTACGCGGTGAGTGTGTTGAGTTTATAATTGAAAATAACCTTATTGTAGCGAATAGGGGTAACGAACCTACTTTTGTAGTAAAGAACAGGCAAGAAGTTATAGATGTAACTTTAGCCAGTAACTCGAGCACCCTAACTATTGACAAGTGGAACGTGATAGGGGAAGAGTCCTACTCCGACCACAAATTGATCGAATTCCTCGTGGGTAACAACTATGACTCTCCCAAACCTTACAGGAACCCCAGGAAAACCAACTGGGATCTATTTAACAACGAGGTGAGGAAAGGTGTAAGATCCCTGCAGGATAGCAACTGGTTCGGACCTGCCGACATTGACCGCAAGGCGGAGGATATTACATCCATTTTTAATGAAGCCTATGTCAAAGCATGTCCAGAAACCAAACGAAAAGATAAGAAATCACCACCTTGGTGGTCACCTGAACTAGCTAGAATTAGGAGAGTAACTAGACACCTTCTAAATAAGGCCAAAAGAACTATGCTAGAAGCGGACTGGGAACAATATAAGTCCAGTCAGAGAAATTTCAAAAACGAGACACAGAAGGCCAAACGCCACTCTTGGCAGCACTTCTGTAATGAAATCAAGGGTACGACAGAATCTGCGAGACTGAGAAAAATTCTATCCAGGGAATCAAAAACTCTTGGATCTCTCAAGGAATCCGACGGAAGGTGGACTGAATCCTGTGCAGAATCGCTTAGCTCCCTGCTAAAAGCGCACTTTCCGGGTTGTACGGCCCATCCAGATAATAACATCGTAACTAACAGTAGTTTTGTAACGGAAACTCCGACGGATTTTATCACAGAGGAAAGAATTGAGTGGGCAATCGGATCATTCTCTCCCTTTAAATCCCCAGGACCCGACGGGATTATCCCGATCATGCTACAGAAAACAATAACCACAATCATCCCGGTACTTAAAGAACTGTACCTCAACAGCCTCATGTGGGGGTATATACCTAGATCATGGAAAGAGGTCAAAGTGGTCTTCATACCCAAGGCCGGTAAAGCAAGCCACACTACTGCAAAGGACTTTAGGCCAATTAGCCTTACCTCCTTTGTCCTAAAGACCTTTGAAAGGCTAGCTGACATATACATCCGTAGTAAACTACGCCCAGGTGACATATCCCCAGCGCAGCACGCTTATACGAAAGGAAAAAGCGTAGAGACAGCGCTGCACTGTGTAGTCGGCTCAATAGAAAAATCACTGAAAAATAAAGAATATACACTAGCCGCTTTCCTGGACATTGAAGGAGCCTTTAACAATGTCAAAACGGAAGCGGTCAATAGAACTCTAACGAACCTTAATATTCACAATTCTGTGATAAAATGGATCGGCAATATGCTAAAGGAAAGACATATCAAAGTTGAACTCGGAGGTACTAAGCTCGAAGTCTATGCCTCAAGAGGCACCCCTCAAGGAGGGGTTAGATCCCCACTACTGTGGGTTATTGTCCTGAACGAAGTCCTTCTTAAACTTAGAAACAGCGGCGTCAAGGCCATTGCATATGCGGACGATGTTGTGCTGCTAGCAACAGGTAAATTTCTCCCGACCCTGAGCGAACAAATCGAAGGGGCGCTGGAAATCATTGACTCCTGGACGGAGAGATGTGGGCTGGCGGTTAATCCCCAGAAGACAGAGTTAGTACTATTCACTAACAAAAGAATAATTCCACAATTCGTAACTCCTTCCGTAAGGGGTACCCCCCTGAGTATCTCCGATAGTGCGAGATACCTTGGCCTGGTGTTCGACAGGAAACTGAACTGGAGACTAAACATCAACGAAAGAGTCAAAAAAGCCACCATAGCTTTTTACTCGTGCAATAGAATATTTGGGAAGACTTGGGGACCGAGCCCCAAAATCATCCTATGGATGTATACAGCTATAGTAAGGCCAATACTAACGTATGGCAGCCTTGTATGGTGGCAGGCAGCCAGCAAAATAAATAACTTAGCTGCTATCACAAAAGTACAAAGACTAGCGTGCATCGTCACAACCAGTGCGATGAGAACGACACCTACAGCAGGACTCGAGGCCATTCTCAATCTGCTTCCGCTAGACATCTTTATACAAGTATCGGCAGCCCATAGTGCCGTAAGATTAAGCCAAACAGATAGCTGGAGACCAAATGCAATGGGTCACACCACGATCCTGCAGAGATATCTAGGCAGTGTATCTAATACAGACTACTTAACGCCTTACCTAGACTTCTTAAGACCATTCTCTAGCACCTATCCGAGCAGGGAAGACTGGAAAAATGACAGAATGCCTAACGAGCGATCCTTAGCTGTTTACACCGATGGATCCAAAATGGAAATAGGTGTAGGCGCAGGCATCTTCTCTGAAACGCTTGGCCTCTCCATGTCAGCTCGGCTTCCGAACTACAGCAGCGTTTTCCAGGCGGAGGTCCTAGCAGTTACAATAGCAGCTCGTGAGACTGCGATGAGGGCAATACCACGAGAGGATATCACCTTTTTCATCGACAGCCAGGCAGCGATAAAAGCAATATCTGCTATAGAAATAAAATCGAAGCTTGTGAAGTGTTGTAGAGAAGAGCTCAAGGTTCTTGGAACACAGCACGAGGTAAGGCTCTGCTGGGTCCCTGGTCATGAAGGCATTCCAGGGAATGAGAAAGCCGATGAATTGGCTAGAGGTGGCTCAGCACTAAGCTCGGACCAATCCGACCCCTCGGTGTACATCCCGCCTTGCGCCCTTAAGCTCGTAGCAGGAAACAAAGCCATAACGGAGGCTAACAATAGGTGGACCTGTTTAAATACTTGTGTCACCACGAGGAAGCTGTGGCCCGCTTTTGACAGAGTAAGAACCAATAGACTCATACAGAGGCACAGAAAATCCCTCTCTACTCTAATTGGAGTCATTACGGGGCATAACACCATGCGGTACCACATGAAAAAACTACGTGTGACTAGCGAAGACCTTTGTAGAGGCTGCGGCGACGAGGAGGCTCAGGAGGACCCCGCCCACTTTCTCTGTCATTGCCCAGGCCTCTATCATTTGAGAAACAAGATCCTTGGGCAACACTTCTTTGAGGATCTAGAAGAGTTGTCCAACAGACCAATAAATGACATCGCAAACTTCATCAAATCCTCTGGATGGTTTGTATCTAGGACACAGTGAGTACTTAGTTCTTTCTTTAGGATACTTACAAGACGGTATTTTTCCACGAGGTAGGGATTTCCTTTTTCTATCTCCTTTCCCCCCTTGGGTATCACAATGGGTCTATACTGACCTGAGTGTGGTGTGGAGGTTTTCTATCCCCCTACACCTGCCCACTTACCTAACCTAACCTATTCGTGCAAAACAAAAACCTCCCCCAGTAAGTTTAGATACCTCTCACCATTGACTGTAACCGCATTGCCGGCCTCATTTTCGAAGAAAATATGCACTATAACTCCGTCGAACAAGAAACTGCACTAAAGAATAGTTTTTGAGCATGCATCTGCCTCTCATGAACCTCACAACGATTTTACAAGCTCCAAATCTGACAATTTTGCTTATTTACATGCCTTAATCCTAATCATGCCTAATAGCTAAGAACGATGCCGAATTGACGCTCTCGTCTGGTAATATCCTTGGCTGACCCTACATTACGTTGATAAACATGAAGATTTGCATGAATCACCGAACCAGTTTCTTCAAATTTCTTAATTGAGCACCGAAATGAGGACTCATTTGGTCGACTTCGCCGAAAATTGAATCAAGTTTGCGAATTGTCTCAGCGAAAATTTCACTAGCACAGCATATCATCGTCACAGTTTTATGCAGAGTTACCTTAGTAGTTCAAGATAGAGCTTCGTTACAGAATTGCCTTCTGACACCACAGAAACAGCAATTGGCAAAAGTTATTATTCATTTGATCTCCTCACTGGTGTCATTTGCGGATTTTACCATAAAGCCTAAGTAGACAAAGTCATTCACTACCTCAAAATTATATCTGTTTATTGTGGCGTTCCCATTGATATCTTCGGGAAAATGGTAGCCTCTAAAGGAGCCCTACGACTTAGAGAATCTCTACAGTGGTCAAACTCACAAATTGGCCATATGAAAATTCTTCAAAATTCCAACCTTCAAGATACAGATCACTTATCCCCATTAAATGATTTCAACATCAAATATAACACCATCATGCCTGACCGATCCGCATGGGCTAATGGTAATATTCTAAATGACGCCGTGATTGAAATCAACACAGATGGTTCCAAAACATCCGAGGGTACAAACATCCGATGTACCTCTGCTAAACGCAGCTCTCCGACTTCCGGACCACTGCAGTATATTTCAAGCGGAAGTATCGGCTATTCGCAAAGCGGAGCGCAGACTCTCTTTGTACCCGATAGATGGTAAGTCTATCGTCATCTACACAGACGGTCAATCAGCGATCAAAGCTCTGGAAACGCCAACAATAAGATCTAAGTTGGTTAAACATTGCCGCGAATCCCTTAACGAGATTGCGGACAGATGCAACATTACTCTGTGCCGTGTTCCGGGACACAGAGATATTTCAGGCAATTGTAAAGCAGATGAATTAGGCAAACTAGGCATCGGTTTACCTCTAACTGATAACAGAGAAGTACCGGCACCCCCAATACAAACGATGAAATTTCGTATGCTCTACGAAGCACAAGGAATCCTAAACAACAGATGGAATAACTTAAGTACGTGTACGTCGACCAGAAAGATCTGGCTTCTACTTGACGTAAAGAAAACCAAAAGACTCCTATCTCTAAACAGGAGGAACATAAGCCCCACAGTAGGAATAATCACAGGATACTGCCTGATAGGTAGACATGCTTATAGAAGTCCTATCAAATGATTTCTGCAGAAGTTGCAGAGATAAGAAAGAAGAGGAAAACAACATTCATCTCCTTGGCACATGCCCAGCGATAGCTACTCTGAGAAAGAATACTTCTTTAAAGACCTAAGCGATCTGTCTAACATAGACATTGTAAACTTGTACAGATATATATATCAACATTCGACTGGTTTAGCTAACGCAACAGCTTACACTTCGTCCCCTCCTTACAATAGGAATTAACTCATGCGGGGTACTCATAGTCACCTGCAGCATAGCAATAGGTTTTCGATTGATCAGTCACCATCCCCACCCCACACCGTATTGGTCACCATGTACCCACAAGAGGCTTGTAATGTAGCAGTCACCTCCCAATGACGACAGATGACCCTCTCAAATCAAACCAGACTAGCACTAGTAAAGCACAACACCACGACTGCATATCAGTAACAGGGATTGATTGAGTCAATCAACTCTACTACTCTTATGCACCCTACTACCTACGCGGTGCACCTAAGTACTAAGGGTTCGATTGATTCAGTCACTCTACCTGGCCAGACCTAATACCACATTACCCATAGTTCGACTGCATAATAGTGTAAAGGTTTGATTGAATCAGTCACCTTATTTACTCTTATGTAATAGGGATTGATAAAGTCAATCAACTCTACTACTCTTATGCAACCTACTACCTCCGCGGTCCACCTAGGTATGAAGGGTTGGATTGAATCAGTTACTCTAATACTCTTATGCATCCCTACACCTTCACGGTCACCCAGGCCCCACTACGAGCCAATACAAATTGCACAACAGTACAAAGGGTTCGATTAAATCAATCACCCCACTACTTGATTGTACACTCTTCCCGGTCCACCTTGACTTTAGGTTTGATTGAGTCAGTCACCCTACTTAGCCACTACAGGCACATTCATTATTAGCCATAACCCTCCTGAGAAAGGTAAAGGTTCCCGAGTACCCGGTGATTCCTTCGGTACAATCAACATGTGGTATCACAATGGACCAAAACGGTCTAGCGTGCCCTGACCTCTGTCAGGTCAGCCACCTTACCTAACTATCTATGTCTATCCAAGACGCTGATGTTGGGTGTCCTTTTTGTAGTCAGCGTATAAGATAATAACGTAGCCATTGTTTGGGACGGTGAATTTGTGTCCGAAGAAAATTTTCAATATCAATAGGCGTAAAACAGAAATGCATTCTAAGCACGCTACTCTTCACTCTGTTCATTAATGATATATCAGATGCTGTTGGATGTGGAATCGAGCTAGTTGTACAAAAATTCCTGCGCTCATATTTGCGGATGATATAGTTTTCCTCGCCGAAACAGTAGACGGTTTGCAGTTAATGATCAACAGGCTTGAGGAGTACTGCACAACCTGGAATTAAACTGTTAACTTGGAAAAGTCGAAAATAATGGTCTTCAGAAATGGTGGTGTTAGGCATTGTCGAATTGAAAAATGGACCTATCAAGGAGAACATATGGGGATTGTACGAGAGTATAAATACCTGGGAATCTCGATCGCGGCTTATCTGAATATGAAAAAAACACTTCGCAGCAAAACTAGCAGAAGTCAAGCGGGAAATTTCTTCGGTTTGGGGACGCTGTATTGAAAACAAATATTTGTACGAGTATAGCCCATGTCCCGAAGAAAAACATATTTCGTGCTACAGTAACTCTGTTCTTCTTTATGGAGCTCAAGTGTGGGGTTATTGCTCTTTTGTAGGAGTGGAGAAATTTGTACGGTATTTTCTCAAGCGCATCTTTTGGCAATGGAACGTACGAGGATGCCTAAATTCGTACTTTCTCATATCATTTCAACTAGAGGAAACTTTGTCAAGGAGTGGGAGCGCCTCGCGTCTGATTGCGGAATGACTATGAGCATTGTACCCGATAAACAGCATACGTCCTTGAAAATTAAGTTCAACAACCTACTGGAGAATTAGGTTGTATCATTTAGGACAAGTACTTACATGAAGCTCAGTCATCCCAGTATAGATTGTACTATGTAGAATAAACTATAAAGTAAAACACAACCTTCAAGAATGAACTTACTTCTTAAATTGCAATACAATGGACATGATAAGCATAGTCTTTAAAATGAGAGGGGAATTAGTTAACCTTACCTATATTCCACATCGAGAAGAACTTCCCATTTTGTGCGATTTATGTAACTTAAAGGAGAGAGACGATGTCGCAATATGCCCGATTCTTAAAGAGATTCGTCTACCCTTGTTTGGATCCAATTCATTGAGCACTGAGGAAACAATCAACATTTTGAACGGGGAAAAAGGCTGGAATGTGTTGCACAATTACACCGTGAACGCTACAGAAAACGCATCATAGAAGGAGATTTTGAAGTTATTTAGACTCTCTTAACTACCTTAGTATGGAATAAATAAATAGCAACTAAAGATATTGTTGAGTGGGCGCCGTGGCGTAAGTGGTTAGTGTGTCGGATCACTACGCATGAGGTTCCAAGTTCGAATCCTACAAAACACCAAAAAGTTTTTTCACGGTCCCACCTCTCGCGAGCGTCTGACAAACATCCGAGAGTATTGTTGTCTCGAAAAAGCTTCTCAAATCGCCGTTCGGATACGGCACTAAACTTTGGGTCCCTTCTATTCGTGTGAAAAATATAATATATGCACACAACATTGAGTGGCCCTGGCACTTAATGAGCTGTTGCGCCAAATATTTATTTTATTTTTTAAAGATATTGTTGTCAATCTGGTAGATGGTCTTAGGCCAAACCAAATAAGACTTAAGTACAACTAAATTGTAATAAATTGTTTATACTGAAATAAAAGTCATCTAAAACTAACTAAACAGCGCAGCGCAGGGCTCAATCCTGGGACCCGATCTCTGAAACATCTCCTACGATAGCATCCTTCGTATGGAAATGCCGGAAGATACCTTTCTGGCAGGGTATGCAGATGATATCGCCGTGGTGATTACGGTAGGAGACACCGATAGCGCGCAAAGAAAACTAAACCAGGTGATGAGGCGGGTGGATATCTAGATGAAAGAACATGGCTTAGGTTTGGCCACAGAAAAGACGGAGATGGCCCTTTTGATAAAGAAGAGGATTCCAACTATTGTCGACTTCCAAGTCGGGTCTGAGGTAATAACCAGCAAGGAAACGGTGAATTACCTAGGGATGGCCCTAAGCATGAAGCTCACTTTCCGGCATCAAATAAGACCTGCTTCGAAACGAGCTGCGAAGGTCACAATGTCACTGAGCAGATAAATGGAAAACGTTGGAGGTCCAACAGCTAGCAAGAGAAAACTCCTGCCATTCTCCTGAATGGGTGCGAGATATGGGCCGACGCACTACGACAAGATAAATACAGGAAGCAAATGGACGCAGTACAAAGGCGCGCGGCACTTCGGGTTGCAAGTTCGTACCGAACGTTGTCGGAAACAGCCGTCCTCATAGTCGCGAAAGTGACCCCTATTGATCTCCTTGCGGCAGAGAGGGAGTACGTCTACGACAAAAAGGCGAAAATTGGAGTGGAAGAGGCAACCAAGGAGGCGAAGGAGCTCACCAAACATAAATGGCAGGAGAGATGGAGCTCAGAAAGCAGAGGATGATGGACCGCGAGGCTGATCAGCAACATCGCTGAATGGAAGGAACAGAAACACAGAGAAGTAAATTATTATGTCACCCAATTTCTTACCGGACACGGTTATTTCAACGCCTACCTCCACAGAATGGGCAAAATAGGGAGCTTGGCTTGCCAATATGGCGACTTAGAACTGGACGACGAAAACCACACGTTCTTCGAGTGCAACAGACGAGAAGCTGAAAGGAGCGCGCTAGAATCTCTAATCGTCGTCATCACCCCGGAAAACAAAGTGACAAAAATGTCAATGAGTGAATAGAGCTGGAATCAGCACGTTCCCTTATAGAAAAAGTGCTTGAATCAAAAAAGAGAGAGGAGGACCTAATAATCACCCTCATGAGATTTATGTAAGCCTGATGTAAGAAAGTATTAACCCGCAAGAGAAGACAAATATGAAAAAGCCGGCACCGGAAGGGGAAAGAATACGACAACACTCTGAAGTAATGCAAAAACCGTTCGAGAGTGGATGGTGGCAAGTAAAATAAAAGGCTTAAAGGTGGTTTTTTAGTGAGAACCAAGTCCCACAATACTTGAAACAGAGTGGGCCTGTTTCTCGTGAGCAGTAACGTTTGCCTCCACTCCTTAGGCAAAAAAAGGAAAAACTAACTAAACTAGACAGCATATATGTACTTTGTTTTGCTTTCATTGACCACTAAACCTATCTTTGCTGCATCAGTCTCAATAATCGCAAACGCCCCACTGACAGCAAATCTTCTTCCGACTATGCCAATGTCATCGACGTAAGCAAGTAGTTGTACAGACTTGTAAAAGATTGTATCTCTGTGAGTTTTGTTGCTTGTGTTCGTTTGTGAGTTTTGAATAATTCTTTCAGGTATTATGGTAAAGAGCTCGCATGAAAGCGCGCCACCTTGTCTAAGACCTTTTCCGACATCGAACGGTTCGTTGGTGTTCTTAGTTCTTCATCGTCATCGTCATCCTGCACAGACGAGCTTGGCAGGGATGCCAAGGCTAGACATGGCTCTGTATAACTCGTCTCTATACACACTATAGGCAACTTTGAAATCGATGAACAGTTGGTGCGATCGATTTTACATTCGCGTTTTTTCCAAGATCTGCCACATGGTGTATATTTAGTCAATGGTGGACTTTCGCGGCCTGAAATTGCACTGATTAGGACCTATCAGCTAGTTGACGATCGGCTTTAGGCGTTCACATATTACCATCGACAGGATCTTATGTGCACCTTCACGCTAGTCCAAGGATCGGCAGAAAATTCAGCTCGCCACCTCACCCAGTCCATCAACATGGCGTGCGATGCATCAATGCCCAGGAGGGCCTCAAGTAGAAGACGCCTGCCTTGCTACTGGTGGAACGATGAGATCAGGGTACTTAGAGCAGAGTGTCTACGGGCAAGACGCAAAGTACAAAGATCGCGAAACACACCCAACTTTCAGGAGTACCTATCGTCCTTTAAGCTGGCGCGAAAACAGTTAAGCAGAGTTATCAAGGAGAGCAAAGCAAGATGTTTCAGGCAGCTCTGCGATGAAGCTAACGTAGACCCTTGGGGCACGGCGTATAGGATGGTGATGAGAAAGCTTAAGGGCGGCAACTCCCCGCAGATAACATGCCCGTTAATGCTGAAGTCAATAGTAGAACATCTTTTTCCAAGGAGAGCATCTACTATGTGCGCAATCACCAGAGAAAACTTTCCAGAGGTTATTCCAGTGATTACAATAGAGGAATTGACAATCGCATCCAGAAAGATAGGTGACAACAAGACGCCCGGACCTGACGGCATCCCTAACAAAGCAGTGAAAGCCGCTGTTCAGAAAAGGCCAGACATCTTTATTGCAACAATGCAAAAGTGCCTAGAAGAAGGAATTTTCCCTAAGCAATGGAAACTGCAACACCTCGTTTTATTGCCAAAAGGAAACAAACCCCCAGGAGACCCATCGTCGTATCGCCCGATATGCCTACTGGACTCAATGGGAAAGATCCTGGAGCGAATCATTTACAACAGATTGCTCACAATAGCGGAGGAGAAAGGGGCTTTGTCCAACCAGCAATTCGGATTCCGAAAGTCTCGCTCAACAATTGACGCCATTAAAGCTGTAGTTAATATAGCAGCGGAAGCAATTGAAGGTGAAAGATGGCGATACGGCACCAAGGAATACTGTGCAGTAGTGATGCTAGATGTCAAAAACGCATTTAATTCGGCAGACTGGCCCACTATAAGAAGATCTCTTGCTAGGATGGATACACCATCTTACTTGCTGCAGATAATGGCGAGCTGCTTTACCAACAGGAAACTGAGGTATGATACCGACGAAGGAGTGAAGTACTACGATGTTACAGCTGGGGTCCCGCAAGGATCGGTGCTGGGCCCATTACTATGGAACATAATGTACGACGGAGTTTTACGACTACCACTGCCACCTAAAGTGAATATAATTGGATTTGCTGACGACATCGCTGTTGTTACAGTAGCAAAACAAATCAGTGAAGTAGAATCAGCTACAAATGTGGTAATCAGTCAAATCAAAAGCTGGCTAGGATCCGCCAGTTTAGAATTAGCTGACCACAAAACTGAAGCTGTTCTAATAACCAGTCGGAAATCTGTGGAATATATGAATGTATAGGTTGGAACCCAAATCATCAGATCCAAAGAAGCAATCAAATACTTAGGAGTAATGCTCGACAATAGACTGCGGTTTAAACAGCATGTTGATTATTCGAGCAAAAAGCGTCACGACTTCAGGCAGCACCCTCAAGGATAATGCCCAACATTGGAGGACCTGGATACGCTAGAAGGATCCTACTATCCAGAGTTGTCAGCTCAGTCCTTCTTTATGCGGCTCCGGTTTGGGCGGGGGCTCTCGCGACCAAAGAAACAAGGGGGAAACTTACATTAGCCTACAGACTCTGCGCTATAAGGACCATCAGTGGTTTTCGAACTATCTCTGACGAAGCAGCCTTTGTCATAGCAGGAATGGTTCCTATCGACATCCTCGCGAACGAGATGCAGAGAATCTACAATCGGAGTGGCTCGAGCCATCAAGAGGCTAGCGAAAGAAGAAGGGTTATAGAAGAAGAAAAAGCAGCTTCAAGAGCTGTGTGGCAAGATCGATGGGATAATGCGGTTAAAGGCAGATGGACCTATAAATTAATCCCCACCATCGACATTTGGATAAACCGAGCACATGGGAACTGCACCTACCACCTCACGCAGTTCCTGTCTGGCCATGGAGGTTACCGCAAATATCTTTACCGGTTTGGACACGATAGCTCTCCGTTGTGTCCAGAATGTCCAGACCAGGAGGAAGATACGGAGCATGCAGTCTTCTACTGTAGGCGATTTGAAAACTGGAGAAACGAACTTCCCAGTCCCACATTCCTCATAGATCATATGGTACAATCTGAGGAAAAATGGATGGAAATTTGCGCGTTTATTACGCATGTGCAAATGCAGCTTCGAATTCAAGAACGAATACGTCGAGAAGCAGAAAGTACAGCATAAATTGCTAACCAGCCCCGCGAAGTAATACCTAACGGCAGTCCCGCGGGGAGAGTGGTAGAAGTGTGAAGGGTGTGTGTTTAGTACGTAGGCGTATTCCTGAAATCGATTACTCAGGTTTGCGAATCGTGCATGCTAGTAGCACTCGGGCTATTAGTATCTATGAAGATTACACATCCCTGGCGCAACCTAAAAAAAAAAAAAAAGGATCTTATGTGCCATGTTGAGAAGACTTATTTATACCTTTGCAGTTGGCGCAGTTCAGAGGGTCTCCTGTATTTAGGATCGGGCAAATGATTCATCGGGCATATTTTCGTTCGACCAGATTTTACAGATGATCTGCTGCATTTTTCCTTCTAATACATCTCCTCCTGCTTTAATAAGTTCAGAGGCAAGGCCGTCGGTTTCAGCAGCTTTGTTGGATTTAAATTTAGATGAGTTACCTTCACTTCATTCTGATCGGGTTGACTGGAATTTTGACTGTCATCGTCACTATTGAATGGCTCGTTTCACCTAGCAGTGGAATATCAGTTATCGTCACCGTTTAGCAGTCTGCTATATCCTCAGCACCGAGTGTCATTCTACTACTAAGGATTCATTCACAGTCCCAGAAAATCATCGGTATTACCTTTCTGACGCTTTTAGGTAGCATTGTGCTGCTCATCATGATGGCGATACTCCATCGAATCCGTTTTGTTGTCGGATCATAAAAAAACAATATTGTTTCGTTTTTAATAACACTCCGCCTGATCAGTCCACTTCCGTCTTCACCAGTTAGTTAGTTAGTTAGTTAAAGGTACTTTATTTTCCAATTTATTTTCCAAATTACAATAAAAATAGTACAATTTAAGCAATGGCTTCGCCGTCTGCCGTGGATTGGCAATTGAATAATTTGACTCCATAATTGTCAATTGTGACTATAAATTATTATTAACATGTCTATTTATTACTTTGATTAAAATTAAAAGTTTTCTTCCATAATTCGGTTTCTATAATTATATGCTACCTGACAGTATGCTACTAGGGAACTCCAGGTACTACCATTGAGCAGATTCTCAACCTCATTTCTTTCAAGGCGTTCAACTCCCAGATGTAATCGTCTGATTTCCTTCAGAATTGGACAGGTGCCAATAAAGTGTGCAGTATCTTCTGGTTCCGCTGTGTTGCATAGGCTACAAATTGACGAAAGGTCAGTGCGATGCGGCATATAATTCAGCTTAAGTAGTTCTCGTTCGCCAGATCAGTGAAATTTGGGAGATGCTGAGGTTGGCGTTCAGATAGGTGATGTCATCATGTATAAGTCTTTTATAAATTAATCGTGCACTTGAGTTTTTTGCTGCTATTGCGTGGTCCCTTTTTATTGCCTGGCCGACATTATATATAAGATAAGATAAGATCTTCTCCACTCTGAAAGGTTTGATTCCGTCATTCTGAAACTTGTGCTATGTGCCAGAATTTTGGTAAGCCTCATCTCGTCTTCTCCACTCATAACTTTAACTACATACTGCATGTTTAACTTCAATGTAAATAAGCATAACGGTGGAATTCCACTTTCGATATGCAACATGTAGTTAGGTGTGTTTGATGGCAGTCGGAACAGTTTCTTCAGGAAAAACCTAAGCAATTTTTCGACTTCATCATACGGTTTACTTCCCCATACTTGGGCTCCGTAACACATTACTGAACGCATAACAGCTTCGAACACTTTCACCTTCGCATGAAAGTCGACTTTAGTATTAGAAATTACATTTCTCCATGTTGCATTTATGGCTTTTTTTGCTTCTACAAGCTTACGTTTGAGATGTCGTTTCATGGAGAGGTTATGGGTAAGGGTTACACCAAGATACTTGTAGGTTCTGACTACTTCTAGCGGTTCTCTACCGTACTTCCACTGTTCGTTACTCGCGAAGCGTCCAGTTCCTTTTCGAAAAACCAGCACTTTCGATTTCGTGATGTTTATTTGGAGGCAGTTTATATGGCAATATTCTTCAACTTTGTTAATCATTAGCTGTAATGCATTAGGTGTCTCTGCTAGAATAACAATATCGTCCGCATAAAGCAGTGCCTTAACTTTTAGTTGTTGGACCTGTATGCCTGCTGAAAGTGCGTCAGATATGTCATCCAGGAATAGTGCAAATAGAAGCGGGCTGAGGAGACATCCTTGTTTGACTCCATTCTCTACCTCAAACCAATCTGACAGTTCCTTGCCATCCCATATCGCCGATTTATTATTCCTGTACATGTCCTTTAAGATATTTATAAATTTAGACGATATTCCAATATTCGATTGCTTGTAGAGAAGGCAATTTCTATTAACAGTGTCGAAAGCTGCTTTAAAGTCGATGAAAAATGCATATAATTTCTTGCCTTGGTCTAAATATTTTTGCGCTATTGACGTTAAATTAAATATATGATCAACTGTTGAGTAGCCCGCTCTAAAACCAGCCTGGAATTGATTGAGTTTTTTGTTCTCGTTCACCCATTTAGCTAAACTTGCTGTCAACAAGCTTGTGAAGATTTTAGTGATTGCATTTATAAAGGATATGCCCCTATAGTTTGCAGCCATGTTTGGGACGCCCTTCTTAAATATCGGGAAGACAATCGACCTTTGAAATTCTGCTGGCACTTTCCCTACATCATAAATTTCGTTGAAAGATATAAGCAATAATTTCAGAAAGGATTCTGTAGAGTACTGGAAGAATTCGTACGGGATTCCGTCTTCTCCCGGAGCTTTATTCCGTTTAGCTTTCCTCAATGCTTCATAGAGTTCGTTCTCATTAAAAGGTGTATCTAGAGTCTCGTTACAAATTCTTGGTAATGCATAATGAAAAGTAATTAAGGGTTCCTGTGGGTTGAGCATTGATTTGAAATGCGTCCTTAAACTGGATATTCCTATTTGGCTCCCAACCTTAAAAGTATTTCCATTTAGTTTCTTTGCCGTCTTCACCACATATCTGCAAAAGTTACTTAGAACACTATTTTTGAATTGCACAAAGGCTTCGGAGCACCCATCTTGCACTGACCTTGTTCATACGAAGATGATCATGCAGGATCCTAAGAACCATTGTCTTTGATAATCCAGTATGTACTGCAATTTCTTTGCTCTTCAGTTTAGGAACCCATAGAACAACTTGTTTTACAAATTCAATATTTTCTTCTATGACCGCATTTGATGGTTCACTTGAGCCACGGTTATCTTCAAGAGACTACTGACAACTAAAGTGCTTAGACTAGCCTGCCTTATACTGTATATGATGGTGAAGATTTTCCATATATAGAATTCAGCTCTTTTTTTATTTATTTTGGACTGAAACCCTTCTTTAAAAAGAAAAAATATTTTTTTTTAGACTTTTCAAGAACATGTTCACATCACTACTGATGAGTAACTAATTGACCTGGACTTTCAAAAAAGATTTCAAGGAATAATTGAAAGGAATATTTTATTTTCCGTATATTTTTCGAAGTGTTATATCCCGGGAATACTTGTACCTCACTACATAATATGTATTTTTTTTTTTTTTTTTTTTTTTGAGGTAGATGGGGAGGAAGGCATAGACTGACCCCTGGAGCACTACATAATATGTATTACGAGTATATCTACTTTTTCTACTTTTTCCGTTGAAAATGTTCAGTTTTCACGTTTATGGCAATACTGGTTAGGATACAGACGAGACGCCTTGTCAGATTTCCTCTTCTTCTCTCTGCAATTGACTAACGAAATTTCATTTATTTATTTAAAAAATTCTGATTCTCGATTGGGATTTTATAAACATTTTTTGTTAGAAGTAGAATACCAGCAGGGTGTACTTTGCAGACTTTCCTGACATGTTGGACTTGGAAATTAAATCTGAAATAGATTCGGGAAAAAGTTAAGTTTATCTCATTTCAGACAAAAGTTTCCACATTTAGTTGAAGCTCCTTGGGGATTTATTTTTTATCAAAAAGTTTAAGTACTTGTCTGAAATGAATTCTTATGAAACCATATAGTATGTGGGTGGGCATCAACGGGTCGAAATTCCCGCATCATGCTTTTCATCATTCATTAAAACTTAAGTCGAATAATCCATTAAAGTTCTACTTTCACGAAGCTGGTTAAGGGTGTCACAAACGTTAAATATCCTTAAAATCCCATCAGCGCGGTTTTTCATTGATGGTAATGGTTTAAAGTGTGAGAAATATTCATTGGATTATCTAAGTCATACACAGATGTACATAGAAAGGAGGGCAATCATTTACAATGAATCGTAAACTTCATACCAAATGGATTGCATTTGGAAAACTTATAAAATTCGCTATTTAATTTCCAGAGCATACTTACAGTCGCATAGATGGGAGACAGCACATATGTATGTATTGTACAATACATAAATCAAAGGAGAAATGTGAGAGTTTTCACATAAATGTGCAATAAATTTATCACTTTATGATTCAGGATCTTGTGAAATGCAGTTGCCATTCAAATAATCAGATACTTGTATGCATTTGCTATTTCAAATGCATGCTATAATTTAGTGTGCTGAAATTGTCAGATCGAAAATGACACTGCTGCTACACTGGGGGGTAAATGTTTTGGCACTTTGACGTTGCGTTAATTTAACTTGGTAAGACAATGGCAGGAATTTCCGTTTTTCTATTTAAGATGAATGAAATTCATATCCCTGTAGGGACTCCAAACGGAATGCAAACAAAGCAGGAACTTTTGTGATTTAAAAAAGGTTATAGTGTGAGAGAAATAATAAAAATCTCTTTAAATTGCATTTAATTGTTTTATAAGGAAAAAATTAAGAAAATGGTTCATTTTAGAGTTTGCGTAGTTCTGAAGTAAGAATTGGTGTTTGGTATGTAACTACTAAAATAAAAAAAGGAGATTTAAGTTGGATTAAATTGATTAGCTCGCTCACTTATATACAGGTCCTGTGGTCCAGGGCGTTAACAACGCTTGTGTTTTTCAAGTTTCTGTAACGCGCTTTAAAACTCTCTTTAACTCATACGAATACCGGGGGACATAAATTCATTATTGATGGGTCTGCACTTGCTTAGCGAAATCCACTCTCCAGCCAGATTGTGTTAGTAAATTCCTTTGGAAATGTATTGATATATGCGTGAACAACGCACAGGAATTGCGAAAATTTACTACAAGAACGCTGAACATTTTGAAGAAATATTTCGCAAAATTTGTACTTTGTTCGGTCATAATGTTTTTTTTTTTTTTTGTTGATGCGCGGGTGGGGGTAAATATCCTTTAAGGATACTTGTAGCCCGTGCTACGAGTTATGCCCGACTCCATGCACCTGCATGATTTTTTCTAGGAATTTAAGCACAAGAAGTTTTAACAATTATAAAAAGATTAAAAGCTATAATAAAAATTACATTTTTATATTCAGGATGTTGACCTTGTGGTCCCTCTTATCAAGTCACTGGGTCTATTTCTCTTTAGTCGTCCGAATTGTTCCTTCATTGGCAATGAATTGACTTCGTTGTTAGGATGAACTACTATTTTTATGTGATATCTTCTGCTTATGTTTATTATCTCTTCTTCCAGTGTTGGTATTTTTAGGCCGCGATGGATGTCGATGTTGGGTATGTACCAGTCCGCATTGATTATGGTTTGATTTTTGATTGTTGTCTTTGGATTATGGCGATGTTTGTTATCTTTGACGTTCCACAGAGTTGTATCCCATATGTCCAGATAGGTTTGATAATGGATTTATATAGTAGAAATTTATTTGTTGTCGATAGTTTAAAGTCTTTACGCATGAGCCAGAACAGTTGATTATATTTTTGTTTAATTTGGTAATTTGGTATGCATGGTTACGTGCTAAAGAATCACTCCGGTTTCTCTGTCCTGTTGTTCCCTTGCGACTCCGCCAGTCAATGCATTCCTTCGCAGGGGCAGACATTACGTCATTTCTTTTTAGCTGCACGAGCTGGCAGGATCTTCGTTTCTCTCGTTTTTCGTTGCTCGTTCCTCTATACGCAGTTGCTGCATCATCCGTGTGATTAATTCATTTGCAGTCTCCCAGCCTTCGCTGCTCGCCAACATAAATGAGGTCAGGCTTCTTGGGGTCACTTGCCCGCTAATTTCTCTTTCTAGGATATTCCTGGCCCTGATGTAATTTTGGCATTCCATCAGTACATGCTTCTTCACTTTTCCTTCATAGTGCTCGCAGAGTGGGTCATCCGCGTGTTTGTACTTGTATAGATACTCTCGGAAACATCCGTGCCCCGGTAGAAATTGTGGTAGGTAGTAGTTTACCTCCCCGCGCTTTCTGCTAATCCATTCATCAACTTCGGGGATCAATTTGTATGTCCATCGCCCTTTAGTTGTGATGTTCCACCTATGTTGCCATTCTGCTTTTATAGCTTCTACAGCTGTTGTTCCGTCATCGTGCTCGTTTTCACATAGGGCCATAGTCTTCTTCGCGTCTATATTGATAGGCATTCCGCTGATACAGTTCTAAAGGCGCAGCATACACTTCTATGCGCCGAGTTCATCGTTCTAATGTATGACTTACGATGCATCGCTGATGCCTATATTGGAGTCGCATATAAGAGTATTGACCAACTTACAGTTGTTAAGAGATTTCTGATTGACTGCCTTGGTCGCCCAATATTTGGCATTAGTCTGCATAGTCCCGCTACTGCCCGGGAGGCCTTCTCGCCTGCTTACATTAGGTGGTCCCTGAAGCTGAGTCTGTGATCCAACAGCACTCCCAGGTACTTGATGTACGGCTCCGATTCGATAGTTTGCTCACCGACCTGTATGGTGACGTGCTCCACTTTTTTACGGCTGCTTATGAGAACGGCTTCGGTTTTGTGGTTCGCTAACTCTAAATCTGACATCTGTACCCATAGCTTCACGTTTAAGATTGTTGATTGCAGTTTTGCACAACTTCCTCTAAATTTTTGGCCACTACTACAATTGTAGTACAATTTCGTCGGCGTAATCGATGATGTCTACTCGTAGCAGATGTCTACTCGTAGCACCTTCTCGCCCAACTACCGTAGATCTGATCAATAAATTTGAGTCAACCAGCCAGGTTAATGATATGAATACTCCAACTCGTGCTCGTAAAGCCAGGTTCAGCTGTGACTGAAAATATCGCTGGAATCTTGAAAGACGTTTGCAGTAATTAGTGATATCCCTAACCAGGCTACAGCGCATTTTGCGCCAAGATCTTGTATACATGCTAACAGAGCTCATCTGACTCAAGAACTAAAGTTGGAGGACCACGAACAACGTCGTACGGTCACCGAATAAGTGTTAAAAATGAATATTGACTTTTTCAAGAAAAGGTTTCGTTTACAAGATTTCGTTAATAACCTGGTGCACCGAAAACCCGAGAGTAATTATCAAGTGACCTCCTCATCCACAACGAGTGACAATTTGGTGTGTTTTTTGAGCTTGCGTCATCATAAAATCACAATAAAGCCGATATAGCTGTCTGACCAATTTTTTGGTTTGAAATTGAAGAACTAGTTTACTTTCAGAAGGATGGGGCTTGTAACATAGCCATTCAGCAACCACATTACTGCGGGAAACATTTCCTGGATGCTTAATTTCGCGTTTTTGGGGGCATCGATTGGCTACCTAGACCGTACTACTTAACGCCGCGGATGCGCTTATGATTGACAAGTACTTAAAAACAATATCAGAGCCAATATTTACGAAATCAAGCGGCAATTGTACGAAATTGTCATTCAGAATTTAGTGAAAAGTATTACCATTTGCAAGAGAAGCCAAGTTTTTTTTTTAAATTTGCATGCATTTTTACTCATGCTTAGGGCACGGGCGGATGGGAAAAGGGGTGGGAGGAGTGGAGGACATGCCGGCTTGCGTTGGCTTTAATTGTTTGAAGGTTGTAATGATTAGGAAATATAAAGACTGGTAGATCATTTCACAAACGTATTGTTTAGCTTATAAAGGAATCTCTATATTTCATAGTACGTTCGAAGTTGGGCTTGACGGTAAACTGATGTGCATTCGAAGCATGACTCATATTGTGGGTGAAATTTTGAGGGATGCAACTGACTATTTCGATGTAACATTTTTTATAAAAAAAAGTGGGACATTTCTACGATATTTTAGTGAGAATATAGAGTCTTTATCATCTATAAGTTTCCAGGCGCGATTCTGTACTCTATGTAGAAAAAGCAGAATGGTATTGTGTCCACTAGACCACACTTGGACGTTATATTCCGGCTTTGGACGGATGAATGCCTAACAGATTAAGGCCAGATCAGACGGAGTAAAATATTGTTTGCACCGCTTAAGGAATCCTAGACATTTTGCATCATTTTTGGTGAACTCGAATATGTGATCGTTCCCTCGAAGGTGATTTTTATAAATGCACATTCTGAGAATGGAAAATCTTGCACAGCGATGTAAATACCATTCATGGATAGTGGTTCGGAGTCTTGGTTTCGCTTGAGAGATAGCTGTGTTTTGAACGCTTTAAATTTAACTCTATTGGTTGGAGTCCATTTGATTATACTGTCCAGATTGGAATTTAATGAAAGGTGGACCTTTTACCAGACTTTTACCAAAATAATTCACTTAATTTCTTAACAGAAATCTTTAAATTTTGAAAGGGTGTGTTATGTGCGCTATTTAAGCCAAGTTTGTTCGTAAAATATCCCACAAGTCTTCAAATACGATTGTGTTTTAGAAAGATAATTCAACACAATTCGGATAATTCCACCATCATGTCTTTCAATGCCGCGAAAATCGGTATGTTTTTAGTTTCCTCTCAGATTTACAACCACTCACTTACATATTTCGCAGTGGAAATATTTCCAGTAAGCTATAATATGCAACAATTGAAATGAAGCGTTAACAGACATCCGCTGGCATGTCGGCATGTAAGCTCAGCGTTATGGGTTTGCCTTTCCCGAGAAACGTTAACATGGATTCCTTTCCAAGATTCCTCCAGGCTGTACTTGTTGGCTACTCCAGCGACGAGCTCGCAGTTACAAGCAAGAAATGACAATAATTAATGTTTTCGAATGGACTTGCTGAGAATCTTTACAATACAAATTTGGCCTGGCAAAGAATGTGCTTCATAAAACGGAAATGTCTGCATTACTATCTGTAACGGCCGAAATCTTTGGTTTGTTACTTACCTACTTAGGTGGCGCTACAGTTCGGGGTGAACCTGGGCCTCAACCAACAAGCCTCTCCATTTAGCTCGGTCTTTAGCTAGTTGCCTCCAGTTGCGCACTCCAAGTTGGTCGAGGTCCCCTTGAACTTGTGCGCGCCACCTACGGCGATGATTCCCTCTACTGCGTCGTCCCTCGGGGTTAGACTCGAAGACTCTGCGGGCTGGAGCGTTGGTGTCAATTCGCTCTACATATCCTAGCCCTCTCAGACGTCCAATACGCAGTTTTTTGACTAGGTCGATTTCGCTGTACAGCTCGTATAGTTCGTGATTGAATTTTCTCCTCCAAAACCCGTCAACGCAAACGGGACCGAAAATCTTATGAAGAATTTTTCTCTCGAAGCGACCAAGGATATCTTCATCCTCTTTTAATAAAGTCCATGTTTCAGCGCCGTAAAGCAGGACTGGGATGATCAAGGTGTTATATAGAGTCTCCTTAGTTGTTCGAGATAGTGCTTTACTGTTGAATTGCCTTATAAGCCCAAAAAAAAAAGCAATTGGCAAGAGTTATTCTTCTATTGATTTCTGCACTGATTTTGTTTATAGAATTTATAGCAGAGCCAAGGTAGACAAAGTCCCTTACTACCTCGAAGTTATAGCTGCCCACGGTGACATTTTGTCCAATTCGTCGGTGTTGGCTTTCCCTTCTTGTTGACAGCATATACTTGGTTTTGCCTTCGTTTATCGCTAAACCCATTTTGGCCGCTTCCGCCTCAATGCTTGCATACGCACCGGTGACAGCCCGCTGAGTTCTTCCGATGATGTCCGTTCAAGTACAATATTGAAGAAGTCACACGACAGCGCGTCACCTTGTCTAAAGCCTTTTTGACATCAAAGGTCTCGGTGTTGTCATAGGCGGGTGAGTATCGATTTGGAATTCTTGGGTTTTCTCCAGGATCTGCCGAAGTGTGAAGATTTGATCGATTGTGGACTTTCCTGGCCTGAAACCGCACTAATAGGGGACAATTAGGCTGTTGATAAAAGGTTTCAGGCATTCACATAATATCGCAGAAAAGATCTTGTATGCGATATTGAGGAGACTGATGCCTATATAATTGGCGCAGTTGAGGGGGTCTCCTTTCTTGTGGATTGGGCAAACGATGCTGAGATTCCATTCATCAGGCATACACTCATCTGACCAAATCTTAGAGATAAGTTGGTGTATGCACTCTACCAATTCATCCCCAACTGCCTTGAAAAGTTCGGCCGGTAAGCCCTTAGGTCCAGCAGCCTTGTTGGATTTTAGCTTGGATATTGCTGTCCTCACTTCGTTTTGGTCAGGTGGACGGAAAATTTGACTATCATCGTCTATGTTGAATGGTTCATTCTGCCTGACAGCGGGATGTTGGTCTTCGTCGCCATTATACCGTCTGCAGAAGTAGTTTTTCCATATTCTCAGCACCGACTGTGATTCTACTACGAGGTTTCCATTTTCATCTCTACAGGTTTCTGTACGGGTATTACTTCCCTGACACGTTCTTTTTACCTTTTGGTAAAACTTCCGTACATTGTTCCTGGAGTATAAACTCTCGATATTCTCAAACGCGCGCTTCTCATGCTCTTTCTTCTTCTTTTGGAGAAGCCGATGTTCTTCCCGTCTCTTTTGCTCGTAGAGCTCACGAGCAGCTCTCGTCTTCCGCTGCAGCGCCGCTTTGTATGCCTCTTGTTTTGCTGCATGTACTCGCCGGCATTCTTCGTCAAACCAGGGGTTTCGCGGTGGTGGGCGAGCGAGACCCAACACATCAGTCGCGGCGTTTCTGATGGCATGTTGGCGGCGTTGCCACTGGTCTTCGGTACTTGATGCTGGCGGCAAAGGGGTGATTGAGAGATTTTGGGATACGCGTTCAGCGAAGAGTCTGGCGGTCTCTTGCGATTGTAGCTTTTCGACGTTAAATTTTCTCACAGTAATTCTTCTTTGTTGCTCAGATTGTGATATCCGCGTTCGTACCTTGGCTACAACAAGGTAATGATCCGAGTCTACGTTGGCCGCTCGGAAGGCCGGGACATCCAGAATACTGGAAGCATGCCTTGCGTCGATCGCAATATGATCAATTTGGTTGATCGTTACATGATCATTCGACCGCCATGTCTGCTTATGAATATCGAGATGAGCAAACCATGTGCTTGCTATGGTGACATTTCGCTCCACAGCGAAATCAATTAGCCTTAGTCCGTTATCAGATGTGGTGTCGTGTAGGCTATGCTTACCGACTGCCCTACCAAAGACTAGCCTCTGCTAGTTGTTCGGCTGCACGTGGTCTGTAAAGGGACAGAACATTCCACGTACAGATTCGAAGGTCGTTGTCCTTATTTCGTTTGCTGGGGTCGTCATTAGTTGAGTCATCCTTATCCGAGGCTTTTGGTTGTTTCGGAACCATGAGTTTTTTACGTGGTAGGGAAGTTACCCCGACGGCACAACCCCCAACCTGGAGGGCCAGTTCCTTAATTATTCTCCTAGGACGAGGGGCCGGGTCCACCGGTGCCAGTAGTCCACTACGGGAGTATGAGCGCTGCCGTTGGCCCATTAAGGGCTTCTCCGTCACCATCTCTATTCCAATGTCCTGACCAACATTGGAAATTCCTTACCGACCTGTGATCCGAATACGTCGAAGCAGCTCGTGCAAGGTATTCACTAAGTTCAACCTAACTGGAACTACAGACGCCACCGTTGACTCCGTCTAGGGAATTCGTCCGCTGCCGCCTGGATCAGGGAGAAGTGCTCTAGTGGAAAAGCACTCATCCCCCCCTCTCTCATCTTCTGCCACCAAGAATCCACCAAACGGGGTTGGTTACCCACTTTTTGGATTAAGGTACTAGGCCCCCGGCTGTCACCGCGTGGAGGTTGAAAGTAGGAGTTGGTAGGCCTCAGCTGAGTGAAAACGCTTGTGTTTTCATATGATCGCATGCACTACCGTTTGACCAGCCCTTTGGTTTGTTACACCACTTTATTATTATTAGGTTAATTTTATTTTCCAAAGTCATCAGTTCTGTTGGAATACTGCTATCAATTTCGGCGGACAATGAATCTTCAGGCGTACTTTGCAGATAATTGCTAAGATAGACTAGTCATCTGGAATTTATTTGGAGAGCGGTAAAGATACAAAGCATACAAACATGGTGGAACCATATAAGTAAGCCAAACCTGCCTTAGCGATCACCTTTGAATTGAAACTGAGTATGCAGCTGGAGCAAAGCAAATATGTGCGTTTCGGTTAAGACTAGCCTATGCTTTTTGTATGCTATAGATAGGGACAGATGAAGGCACTATACGTATTGTATGTGATTAATTGGGAAATCAAATTGTGATACTTTTATTTGATAAATAAATAGAAATCTTCCTCTGAAATACGGTAATAAAATTTATTGTCTGACATGGAAGCTGGTTCCAAAAAGGAAAGCTGTCCGATACAAGGCGTAAATTGTGGCATAACTACTTCCACGCCCCTTTTTATATGCATAGACTGATCACTCAAAGTGAAGTTTTCAACAGTTTCAGAACGCTACGTTAGCTAAATATGTTACACATCCAAATTCAGTCCCAAAATAGGGACAAACCAAGGATATTATTCGGTATATTAAAAGTATATACAATGCACATATACGTAATATCAACCACATGAACAGTACCTCTATTAAGAATAATGGATGAAAAATCATTGGGATCAAACTCCTCTCTTGAGTATATGACACTAATTGACTTGTGTTTGAGTTTGTTGGCTTTTGATTATTTTATGATATTTTTTAAGTCTTCATCTATCCTTGCAACAGAATCGTAGATCAAATCAAATAGACGCGGAAATTGAAATTAAAACGTCATCAGCGCACATACTCGTATATGATTTATAATTCACAACTAAGGGAGAATAACAACGGTCCGACGACAGAACCCTTCGGAGCTCCTGCATTTACAAAGCTTGGATTTGAAACCCATTTTTCAGCGACAATTTCATAAAACCCGTAAAAAAATTGAACTTGTTTTGGGTTTCGGGAGACGTATTCTGTGATGAATACAATGAAATGCTTTCGAGAAATTAAGCAAAATCAATATCCCTGTTTTGCTGCATATTATTCGGTCGATAATTCTCAAATCTTTTATAATGAAAAATTTTAACCTTTAACTTGATAGTACACGTCTATACAATGGATAAGCAAATATAATAGATTAACCATTTGGCGAAGGTTATCAGTTGTGCGTTGTATGTGGGCGCCGTGGGGTAAGTGGTTAGTGTGTCGGATCACTGCGCATGAGATTCGAATCCGAGAGTATTGTTGTCACGAAAAAGCGTCTCAAATCGCCGTTCGGATTCGGCATTAAACTGTAGGTCCCTTCCATTTGTGTGAAAAATATAACGCACACAACATGAGTAGTGCGAGAAGTTAGGCCCTGGCACTTTAAAGAGATGTTGCGCCAAATATTTGTTTTTTTTTTTGTTGTATTTTCTGCGATAGTCGCCTCCGGAAATTTTAGAAAACGAGTTTATTTCCGGAATATTTTAATCCAGGCATATGTAAACACTCAGATATCAGCTGATTGCAAAATTGCAAATTTGGCCAGCAGTCTATTTTCAGCATGTAGCTGTTACGTGAGTTACAAATGTAGAGAATGTATGTTTGTATGTAAGGAATGGAAAGCCAAGTCCACATTTTCCGTATTGCTTGTATGGACGTGCCCTGAACACCAAAATAAATCCACAACGAGTATATGTAGTGCCATCAAAGCAAGTATGCTAGCACTTGCTATCCTAAAACTTATTATCAGGTGATTGCTTTTGCTCCTTGACGTGCTTTCGTCCAGGTTTACCAATATCCTGCGTGATAGCAAACATTTCGTCACCATTGTTCCAGTTTATACCATTTTATAGCATAAAATCTGAAGTGAAATGCACTTACGAATCACCCTCTATACATGCCAATGACTCCCACATCCTCGATTCTGCAACGGAAAATCTTTTTCTCGATAGCGACAAGGTACATAGCAAGGATGCACGTTTATTTTTGAATTCGCACGATATGCATCAAAAGCATTTGATTATGTGCTCGAATGTGTGTTTTTATCTACTCATCCCCATGCACATGACTGCAAACAGCACGTACCCTAAGTGTAGGTATTCTGCTCTGACGGGAGTGCAATCGGAATGTATGATCCAGCCAGATGGCACATTTAACCAAGGATATGTGAAAGATTCCCGGTAAATTCCTCAAATGTTTCAACGATGGACGATTTGTGATTTCACAAAAGACAGTGTGATAGTCCATTTCATGTATCGCATGGATTAGCAAGCACTTAACGGTGTTTACAATGGATTTCACGCCTAATTAGGTTAACCTCAGTCAAAAGGAGAATAAACATAGAAGTTGTTATTTGTACTCTCAGCTTCGCTCCGTGTTACAAACACTTTCTATCGAATTTCAGTGCAAATGAATTTAGTTAAAAGTTTCTTTCCAGCATCGTCGCGCATCCCTAGCTAGGTAACTTGAACCGAAGTAAAATGTACGGTAATTGCTAAAGTTTGCCATACAGGTCGTGAGCAAAAGGCCTTGCGGTGGTGGCTGAGAATTCCAAAGTTCCACTTAGTTTAGATTTATTCTTCGGAATTCGATTCGATTTCCAAGGAGGAAATGCTTTTGTCAAGGGAAACTCCTTAATTTACTCCCTCCGAGATGAGGCTGGCCTTCGTAGTTAAAACTCAACCTACGATGGATTATTTTGTAATTGATTAATCGCCTGGGGGATTTATTTCAATAAATCCCTCGGATTCTTCCGTTTTGTGATGAAGTGATTTATATTTTTTTTTGTAAGGAGAATTCTGTAAGCACGCGGGGTGGAGGTGTTGCCGAGTGGGTGGTTGCTAAATAACACAAATATTTTGAAGAGCAATCACGGGCAAACAATCTTCCTCTGAGTGGGCAACGGCATATCCTGTAACAAATGGCATACGATATATTTGACAAGATATTGACAGGAAATCGTGCTAAATGGAAACATTTTATAGCATCTCTTTTCAGTTTTGTAAAAGAATAAGCACGATTTTCTAAGGAAACCCGCTGCTGCTGGATAATGAGACCATCAGCGTTTGATGAATGGCAAACAGTAAAAGAAATTAATGATTCTTTATTTAGCTAAATCATCCTGAGAGAAAATTATCATTCAGGTTCGCTGAACGGGAAAAAGGGATAATTAGGCTGCGCCCCATGCCGGAAAATTCGAATCACTGTGGTAACTTTTTTGACAGATAATTCCATTCATCCGAACCTCCAGGTAGCTAATGGGGATAATAAGTCAAGGAGCCATTTTGTTGTTACTTGCCAAGGAAAATATTTAGGCATGGTTGTGGTAAATTTCCCTTTAATTATTATAAGAATTTGATGACGATTAGGGATTCGTAAAGTGTATTTTAAGTCATTAATCCTTAAATAATTATAATTGGAACTACGGGGTTGCCTTGTTAGGGTATGCATTTTAATAAATTAATGATTTTATAATTCAATTGTAGCACAGAGTGTTTCGGGAATACGGTTTATTTTTGATATCATATTTAGTAGGCAGACAGTCTTTGCTGAAAATATGGAAAAATAACTTCTGCAGACTGTACAATGGCGACTAAGAACAACATCCCACTGTAAAGCAGAATAAACTAATAAACGTAGACGATGATAGTCAAAACTTCCGTCCATCTGACCAAAGCGAAGTGAAGATAGCAAGCTGAAAACCAACAAATCCAACGGCTTACCGGCCGAACTTTTGAAGACAGCTGGTGATGAATTGGTAGAGAGCATGCCCAACTCATCTCTAAGATTAGGTCAGACGAGTGTATGCGTTATGAATGGAATCTCAGCATAGTTTGCCCGATCCACAAAAAAGAAGACCCCCTCAACTGTGCCAATTATAGATGCATTAATGTCCTCAACACATATATTGCATACAAGATCTTTTCTGTAATATTGTGTGAACACCTGAAACCTTTCATCAACAGCCTGATTGACCTAAATTTACTATAGACCAAATCTTCACACTTCGGCAGATCATGGACATAACCCAAAAAGTGCAAATCGATACCCACCATTTCTTTATCCTGACCTATGGCTACGATCGCCTATGACAACATCTATAGAGAAGAGGTATATAGAGCCATGTCTAGTTTTTACATTCATGCCAAACTTTTCCGTCTATGCAGGATAATGAAGGAGATCTTTAATATCGTATTTGAATGGACTTTTCGGAACTCACAAGCCAACACCAAAGGCAAAATCAATCAAAAGTTTGTACAACTGCTTGGATACGCCGACGATATTGACATCATTGGAAGAACTAAGCAGAAGCGACAAAAATGGGTTACGCAGCAAACGAGTACAAAAGCAACTATGTTCTGTCAACAAAAAGGGACAATTAACGCCGACGAATTGAACTGAACGTCACAGTGGGCAGCTACAACGAGATAGTAAGAGACTTTGTCTATTTTGGCTCTGCTATAAATTCTGAAAACGCCATCTGTGCAGAAATCAAGTGAAGAATAACTCTTTCCAATCGCTGTGGTTTTGGGCTAATAAGGCATTTCAACAGTAATGCCCTATCTCGAACAACTATGGAGACTCCTCGCTATGGAAGGAGCGCACAAGTTCAAGGGGACCTAAACCAACTTGAAGTGCGCCACTGGAGGCAATTAGCTAAAGACCGAGCTAAATAGATGTGCTTGTTGGTTAAGGTCCAGAACTTAGCATGACTTAGGTAAGTAAGTGAGTAGACAGACGTCATTTTAAAGTAACAGTAACTTTCCCAATTTTTTAACGTGAACGAGTAATACTCTCCTTTTCTTAAATTTACTCTATCTTAACGAAATGTGCACCAACATTATTATGATACTCTTTTTATATACATATATGTAATTATTTGGCGTAACAGCTCATCAAGTGCATATGCCTAGATTCTCGTAGGTATTCGTGTTGTGTGCGTTATATTTTTCGCACCGTATTCGAAGGGCAGTTTTAATTTTTGATTTTGGAGAACCTTTCTCGTGGCAACAATACTCTCGGATTCTTGTTAGACGTTCGTGACGGGTGGGACCGTGAAAAAACTTGTTGGTGTTTTCTGGATTCGAACATGGAACCTCACGCTCAGTAGTCCGGCACAATAACCATTGCGCCACGGTGCCCACTTGTATACATATCGTATGTTAGCTGTATAGGTTAAGTGGCTATCCTCGGTAATGGTTAGGGTTTACTTAGACCGAATGAGGTCCATTGTGTTGTCACGTGAGCCGGTTATTTCCGTTACGCTTGAATCCATTTTGATTTTTGGATTCATTTTCAGATGGTTTTGATATCCGATATTTGTAGTTCCCCAAAGAAGTATTCCCCAAGAGTTTGTTTTCTAGCTGACGATGGTGCTGGGCAGCCGCAGAGCAAGTGAAATGGGGATCCCTGCTCTTCTTTGTCCATACAGCTGCGATAAAAGTCATTGACCGGAGTTTCAAGCTTCGCGGCGTGCGTGCGTACTATCCAACAAGGATACCTGTGCGTGGTTTGCTGATCATGTTTCTCTCGCACGGTTACATGTGTCAAGATTGCGCCATCACTCGTTGGCCTGATTCAGTCCCGCTATAGAGATTGTGTTTGCCGCTTCTACAGATATATGCAGCTCCCCTTGCGCAGTAGAGAGCTCCTGTTTCGTGCTAATTCGTCTGCTCTGCAGCTACCTGAAATGTACGAATGAGCAGAAACCCAGCACAGAGTGAGATTGCAATAATTCGATGTCCTATTGATATAACCGCAACATTGCTTTACAGGAAATGGAGACAAAACAGCTCCACATCAAACTGGAACGCATATAAAATTGCACGCAATAGCGCGACCTGAATTGTCCGGGAGTCTAAAAGAAATTATTACGCCTCTAAGTTAAACACTGTGGAGAAATCTTCGACAGATTGGGATGAGCTCCAAGAACAGTAACGTTTGTGCTTTAGATCCGGACGATCTCAACAACTACTTTCTTTCGAGTGATGTAGCAACTAATAGCTTTGATTTTGACGCCAGGCCTCTTATTTCCATACAACAACAAGCTGAATTTGATGTTGTAACGGAGAGTGAAATTATTTGCATCGTTGCATCTATTAAGTCTAATGCTATTGGTGAAGACGGCGTGCCACTTGGCTTTATCAAAATTATTTCACCTCAAATCATTAACCATCTGACGCATATTATCAACTCCTGCATCATGACATCAACTTTTCCCCAGGCTTGTGCTAATGTGATTCCCATTGTTAAAAACTCAAGTTCTACCATGTCTAAAGATTTTAGGCCCATTAGCATTTTGCCGTGCTTGTCGAAGGTCTTTGAGAGAGTGCTGGCAAAGCAAATACAAAATCACTTATCTGTGAATTCGTTATTGAATCCGTTTCAATCAGGATTTAGAAGTAGCCATAGCTGCTCGACTGCAATGGTTAATATCCTGGACGACATCAGACAGGAATTTGATAAGGGTTTTGTCACTTTGCTTTGCTTGCTGGATTTCTCAAAGGCTTTTGACAAAGTTAATCATCGCATTCTCTGCTGGAAACTGAAAAACTATTTTGGCTTTTGTGAAAGGGCGGTGAGGCTACTAAGCAGCTTCCTGTCTAACAGATCACAAAGAGTCGTTGTTGGAGAAAGATGCTCGAGACTAAAGTCCCTCAAACAAGGTGTGCCCCAGGGTTCAATCTTGGGGCCTATCTTGTTCTGTTCCTTGAGAGTGCTGCCTGAAGTCGTGACGCTTTTTTGCTCGAATAATCAACATGCTGTTTAAACCGCAGTCTATTGTCGAGCATTACTCCTAAGTATTTGATTGCTTCTTTGGATCTGATGATTTGGGTTCCAACCTATACATTCATATATTCCACAGATTTCCGACTGGTTATTAGAACCGCTTCAGTTTTGTGGTCAGCTAATTCTAAACCGGCGGATCCTAGCCAGCTTTTGATTTGACTGATTGCCACATTTGTAGCTGATTCTACTTCACTGATTTGTTTTGCTACTGTAACAACAGCGATGTCGTCAGCAAATCCAATTATATTCACTTTAGGTGGCAGTGGTAGTCGTAAAACTCCGTCGTACATTATGTTCCATAGTAATGGGCCCAGCACCGATCCTTGCGGGACCCCAGCTGTAACATCGTAGTACTTCACTCCTTCGTCGGTATCATACCTCAGTTTCCTGTTGGTAAAGTAGCTCGCCATTATCTTCACCAAGTAAGATGGTGTATCCATCCTAGCAAGAGATCTTCTTATAGTGGGCCAGTCTGCCGAATTAAATGCGTTTTTGACATCTAGCGTCACTACTGCACAGTATTCCTTGGTGCCGTATCGCCATCTTTCACCTTCAATTGCTTCCGCTGCTATATTAGCTACAGCTTTAATGGCGTCAATTGTTGAGCGAGACTTTCGGAATCCGAATTGCTGGTTGGACAAAGCCCCTTTCTCCTCCGCTATTGTGAGCAATCTGTTGTAAATGATTCGCTCCAGGATCTTTCCCATTGTGTCCAGTAGGCATATCGGGCGATACGACGATGGGTCTCCTGGGGGTTTGTTTCCTTTTGGCAATAAAACGAGATGTTGCAGTTTCCATTGCTTCTTCTAGGCACTTTTGCATTGTTGCAATAAAGATGTCTGGCCTTTTTTGAACAGCGGCTTTCACTGCTTTGTTAGGGATGCCGTCAGGTCCGGGCGTCTTGTTGTCACCTATCTTTCTGGATGCGATTGTCAATTCCTCTATTGTAATCACTGGAATTACCTCTGTAAAGTTTTCTCTGGTGATTGCGCACATAGTAGATGCTCTCCTTGGAAAAAGATGTTCTACTATTGACTTCAGCATTAACGGGCATGTTATCTGCGGGGAGTTGCCGCCCTTAAGCTTTCTCATCACCATCCTATACGCCGTGCCCCAAGGGTCTACGTTAGCTTCATCGCAGAGCTGCCTGAAACATCTTGCTTTACTCTCCTTGATAACTCTGCTTAACTGTTTTCGCGCCAGCTTAAAGGACGATAGGTACTCCTGAAAGTTGGGTGTGTTTCGCGATCTTTGTACTTTGCGTCTTGCCCGTAGACACTCTGCTCTAAGTACCCTGATCTCATCGTTCCACCAGTAGCAAGGCAGGCGTCTTCTACTTGAGGCCCTCCTGGGCATTGATACATCGCACGCCATGTTGATGGACTGGGTGAGGTGGCGAGCTGAATTTTCTGCCGATCCTTGAACTAGCGTGAAGGTGTCAACCACTTCCGCGATTGTATCTTTGTCGAAGAGCTTATCCTGCTATTTCAGACCAATCGATCGCGGGCGGTGAGTGCTTCTGGCGTTACCGATGTCAATTATAACAGCTTGGTGGTCACTGTGGGTATAATCTTCACTGACTCTCCATTTAATTCCCCGCAGGATGGAGTTACTCGCTAACGTGATATCAATTATTGAGCCCATGCCTGCTCTGCGGAAGGTGTTAGCCCTACCTACGTTTGCGATGCCTACGTTGAGAGCTGCAAATGTTTCCAGGAGGGCATGACCCCTTGCGTTGGTAAATCTACTGCCCCATTCCGTCGCCCATGCATTGAAATCTCCGCCAATAATCACTGGAGTTCTTTCCCGAGCATCAGCCACGAGGTTATCTAGCATCTCCTGGTATTCAATTATATTGATTTGAGTTGATTTTGGCCCGAACGAAACCCTCTGACTCTTCATTTGCATCCTGGAACGCATGTCTCCCACATGACCATATTGCGGCCCGCTTTAATCGATCACTGAGCCAAATGCTGCTGTTGTCAGGAATTTTATATGGCTCGCTGATCAAGATTACATCTGCTTTTTCGTCCTTGATGGTTTGTGGATATCCTGAGCTGTCTCACAATGATTGAGGTTAATTTGGATAACCTTCATGGTTTCTTGCTGCAGATCGCTTTCTTGAGGACAGGGCACTTATTGACGCCGGCTATGTGCTTTGCATTTTCCGGGTTGACTTTCCTGCAGAACATGCAGGATGGTTCCTCGCTGCAATCTCTCGCGATATGTCCCTCTTTACCGCATCTCCTACAGAGTTTGGAGCGGTCTTCTTCGCTCTTACAATGCTTGGCCAAATGTCCGAATTCGAGGCACTTGAAACATTTCTGTAGCACCGTCCGCTCACGAATGCGGCAGACTACCCAGCCAATTTTGATGCGTCCTGCTTCCAATAGTTTCTTCGCACTTTCTGCAGGGAGATTAATTATTGCCGTTTGAGTCTCACCGTACGCCTTCCGCAAAGAAATGATGTCAGTATGTCTTATTTTCCTCATCTGAGGGGCGCTTCTGCTTGCGTTCACGTTTCGGCTTCGGCGTGCTGTTCTCCGATGGCAGTCTCTTCTTTTTTGCGTCCTGGACAGGTTTGAGCCAGGGGGAGGTCTGAGAAGAGTTATTTCTTCTTATCACTTCCTTGGCCTTTTCATCCCGCAGCTGGATTGCCGAGAGTTCATACAACGCCCGAATGCTTTCTATGGCGTCTCTCATTGGTTGATGTATTGAGCGCCGCTTTCCGTCTTCGAGCATGTCGACTAGTTCCCTAATCTGCATGCCCAGCTTGTGGAGGTCAGGTCGATCAGGGGCTTTTTCAACCGTCGCCTCCGATGCCACCGGAAGTGCTCCATCTGATTGTCCCACAGCACCTCAGCATCACCGAGCTCCTCTGGAACGGGTCTCCTCTATACTGGTTTGACTGTTGCTTGTTTTGTTGTTGTTTGGGGTTTTTGTTTGTTTTGTATTCATTTCTTTTGGGTCCCCACTCAAAGCCGCTATCAATGTTCGAATGTGTAGTCACCCAGTGATCTCATGGTTGTCTATGCAAGCAGTGAGGCCATGCGAGGGTTGGCATAAGCCCTTATGGGGTCTTATGTCAGAGCCAGATCGGTCTTAAACAGGAATATTACATCTGTACCTACACCACCAACTTAATGGTGACGAAACATTGAACGTACTTTGAGGCCTGCCAAGGTTTTAACGGGACGGGGGCGCTTGTAGCATTAGCCTGAAAGCCATTTCAACCGGATTTCACTCCAGCTTACTCAGGTAACAGAATACTACAGACGTCAGCCCTCATAGCTGTCATTCCAATTCGTTTTCCAGTATGCCGTAATTAAGACCTTACTGGGCTCAGTCTTAATATTTTAAGGTACTGATGACGAAGTCATCGTGTTGTGGTTTTCAATTACAGTGATGCGCACTATAATGTGTTGCACTGTATACACTCTTGGGGCCTATCTTGTTCTGTATGTTCATCAATGATTTGCATCTAGTATGCACTCATGTCTCCATTCATCTATATGCAGATGATGTTCAACTCTACCATTCCCGACCTATGAATAACATCGATGAACTGGCATTACGACTTAATGAGGATTTGGTTTCTATCATCAACTGGACCGTGGATAACGGACTACTTTTAAATCCAACTAAGTCTCAAGCCATAGCTTTCTCCAAAAGATCATTTGAACCTAATCTTGTTCCAGACATATGGCTTTCTGACACTAAATTGAAGTTCGTAGAGTCTGCTACGACACTCGGGTTTGTTATTAATCATAGCCTGTCCTGCTACAAATCATGTAAACTTGGTCATACGTCGCGTTTACGGATGTTTGCGCAAACTTTGGATGACTGCTAGTTTTACGCCTATTGAAACTCATCGAAGACTAGTACGAACGCTTATTTTACCCATTATTACTTATGCCGAAGTGGTCTACTGTTGCCTTGATTCACTTTCACTCCATAAGCTTCAAGTAGCCTTTAATGATGCAGTTCGTTATATTCATGGACTGCGCAGGTACGATAGGATTTCAATATATTCAAGAAATCTACTTGGCTGTTCATTACAACATTATATTAATGCGAGAAATTGTATATTCCTACATAAAATTATAACATCAAAATCACCATCCTATCTATTTTCTTAACTGGAATTCTCTCGTTCTCGTAGAGCATATAATATTCCTAATTTTAATTACCTTAATTCCTCTCGACTCTTTTTCGTTCACACTATTAGGTTATGGAACTCCTTACCTTTGCACATCAAAGGTATGTCAAGACCCGCAAACTTTAATACTGCTATCTTACATCATTTCTCTTTGCAGCAATAATATCCTTTTCTTAACCTATGCCTTTAACTTACAACTCCCTTCTTAGTCTATTTCCCATTTTTCTTCTCTCTTTTCCTCTTCTTCTTTCTTTTCCTCTTCTTCTCTTCCTTTTTTTTTTCGTTTTTTCTCGCTTAGCGTTAAGAACTTTTTGAATTTTTGAATTTAAACACTTTTAAATATTGAATTTATTTATATACTCGTAGCTTTTCTTTTTGCACTTCTCATTCTAAATATTATATTCTCAGTACTATAAGAGATTGTCTCAATGTACATACCATATTTATTAAATAAAGAAACTGAAACTGAATTTAGATCTTATTATTAGTGATTCGAGTTCCTTTAAAACTGGTTGGCTGTCGGGGTAAATTACGATGTCCGTGTTCGGTACCGATTTCATTCAAAGCCATTCAGCCGGTTCACTAATAGCCTTAACCTCCGCTTGGAACTGCACTGCACACTGCAATAATCTGGTAGTCTAAAAGACTTTTGCAGATCCAGGGGTGCCGAGAATATTCCTGCCGCTATGCCATCCTCTGTCTTAGACCTATATGTGTACATTTCCAAAGCGGAATCTTTTAAGATAACAGTCTCCACCCAATTCTGTCGACCGGGGATGTTTGTGTTGTATTTAATATTGAAGGCTAGAGAAGTTGTTAAGTAGTCTGTGACTTCTAGCACGTTGCTGCTTAAGCTTAGGATTGACATGCCCTGTATCATTACTGAGCCACTGTGATGATTCTTTCAGTCGCAAAGCCGATTTTATTGCCACCTCCTTCCCATAAATATCTAGCGGAATGACATGTAACATTGTTTCCGGTGCTGTAGTAGGAGTCGTACAGAGAGCGCCGTTAACGCAGACACATGCTGACCTCTCTACGTTCATGTACGTTTAATTTCCAGCTTAGTTTCCTGTCCAGTATAAGGCCTAGGTATTTGGCATGTTCGAAGAAACTAAGGTGAATTTATTTAATTTTTGGTGGTGGTTTCGTGTTCCTTTTACTTTACATACAAGTTCATTTTCCTGGGAAATATGCATGGTAAACTGACTTTGTTCTCCATAGCACAAAAGCCTATTTAAAAGCCCTACAAGCTTTGTTAACAATATTTATATTTTATACGCCCATATTCTTAAAGCTCATAATAACTTCAAATACAATGCCGAACATTTTGAATTTTTGTTTTAATGAAATTCACTTAATCGAATATAACCTATGGTTGTATTACGATGTTGTACCTTACAAACTAAAGGGTCCTTTAATAAGAGCGCTCGGTCTTTAAAATTGAAATAAAATAGCTGTTTGTATGGTGGAATAAAGTGCATTCAAAGGGTGGTAAAAGTGGGTATAGCGTTGGCTTGTTAAACGATGGGGAACAGCAGCCAACAACCACCCGAGTTTTTATGCAAACGGAAAATATCACAGAATTTTTCGACCACTGCACCAAAGAAAGATTCCTGCCTCGTAGAACGTTATAATGGGCGGTAATGAGTCTGACTGCTCTGGGATTTTAGTTTCATTTAAATAAAAAAATAAAAGCATTCAATACCATTATGTTTTAAAATTACCATCATTCAAGGTCACATGGCAGGAGCCGATTTGAGAGACGAATTATTTTGTTTTATTTATTTATTTATTTATCTACGAACTAAAATATGGTTTAACAGATTCCAAAAACAATTACCACAATTGTAGAGTAAAATAAAAAAAAAATATTTAGATGGCAAATAATAAACTCCGCAAGTTGTTTGGCTAACGTGGTTTCTAGAGGGACCTAACATTCCACGTGTGTGGGTGAGCGCCGGCCGTGGCGAAGTGATTAGTGTGTCGGACCACTGCGCGTGAACGTTTAATGTTGAAGCCACAGAAAACACCAGAAGTTTTTTTCACGGTCTTACCTCTCGCGAACGTTTGAAAAACAGTCGAGAATATTATTGCCACAAAAAGCATCTCAAAAACAAAATAATAATTGCACTTCGCATACGGCACAAAACCCTTCCATCTGTGCGAAAAATATAACGCAACGAGTGGTTGCGAGAAGCTAGACCTCGCTCTTCATGAGCCGTTGCACTAAATGTGTATGTAAGTAACATTCCACGTGCAGACACAAAGATTGTTGTCCTTTCTACGTTTGTAAGGATCGCCTACAGTTAAATCATTCATATCCGATGCTGTTGGTTGCTTCGTAACTAAAGTCCTTTTTATGTAGTAGACAAGTTAAACCGACAGCACAACCCCCAACCTGGGGGTCAGTTTCTCTTGCTATAACCCTAGGATGAGTGGCCAGGTACACAGGTGCCAGTCGTCTATTACGGAAGTATGAGCGCTGCCATTGTCCCATTAGGGGCTCCTGCGCCATCGTCTCTAATCTAAGGTCTTGACTAACCTTGGAAATTCCTTATCGACCTGTCGATGCACCTTACGCAATGTTTTTGCAAAGTTCAACCTTATTGGAACTGTAGACGCCATGGTTGACTCCATCTAGGGAATTCGTCCGCTGGGTCCGGAACACGAAAAGTGCTCTAGTGAGAAAGCACTGTTCCACCTCTCTCATTTGCATCACCTTAAGCACTACCTTAATCTGATTCGAATCGAAATTTATTCGAATACATACTATTAGAGTGGTTTCAGACAATTTTTCCGTCGGTATTTTAACGTTTAACATATTTTAATACGTTAATTGTGCTTGTATGCTGGTGTTTGCGGACGCTAAGTCGTCTTAATCTGATTGTGTGAACTCAAATAATCAATTTGAATCGATTGCCAGAATAGGGCTGTTGGACCAGTAAAGGTCCATTGTGATGCCAAGGACCATTACCATTAGACCACTCAGGGACTAATAAAATTAACTGGAGCTTTTGATGAAGCGCTGGATGCTTAAGACATCCTAAGGACGCCGAATTGCCGAGGTCATCAAGGAAAAGAGCCTGGAGCATTTTTTTATGTGATAGCGCAGGACATGTGCATAGTAAGTGAAAGGTGGTTTCCTCCCCTCGTCCCTACAGCTCCTGCAGAAGTCATTGGAAAAGAGGCCAAGTCTTTTGGCATGTTGGCCTATTAGACAGTGTCCAGTTAGGACACCGATAATGCAGCTGATCTGTAATCGCTTTAGCTTAACCAACTCGGCACTACGTTTCTGGTCCACCTTAGGCCAGATCTATATCGAAATATGACACGTTGAGCCATTTTCCCACATGTGCTTGGTCTTGCTAATAGCGTTAAGTTTAGTAGGTGCTTACATGTAGCGAGGGGCATACCTATGGCTTGCCTATCAGGCAGAATCCTTGGAGTTGTACCCTGTGTAGCTAGCTCGTCCGCCCTGCAGTTTCCTAGAATATCTCTGTGGCCTGGTACTCAACATAGGTGAATGTTGAACTGCTCTGTCATCTCCCAAAGAAACAAGCGGCAGTTTAAGGTGGCCTTTGAAGTGAAAGAGCACGATTACATGGACTTGATTGTCGCTTGACTGTCAGTGAAAACGCTAATATCCCTGACAGATAGTACATCGCCATGATTTCCGCCTGAAAAACGCTACAATGATCAGCGAGGCGGAAATAGGGCTAATAGTGTGCGTTAAATTTTATGGTATTAAGATTTATTTTTTGCTTGCTTGCTTGCTCTTTCATAGGTTTCTTTATTTTTGTTTTTTAATACTAAGTACATTCATTTAATCGAAGTTGAGAGCATATTAATTTTTCGCCGGTACAGTTGATCTCCTTTGATTCGTTGGACAATCTTCGGACACCTTTAAACCTGAATCTTAGATTCGTGTCCAATCTAGTTTTACTTTAATTGCTTTAAATAAATGCAGCACATGCATTCAACCTAAGGTTTGTGTAAGCTATATGTCAATATGCGTGCGATTGTTCAGTCCGAAATACACACTTCCAGTATTTGCTTCAAGTAGCAATATTATTGCCAGCAATTCCAGATAAGTTGATTTATATCTCCTCCCCTTCGGTTTATGAAAGCTTTTACCTATTCTAAATAATCATTTGCGTATTTTATTGTAAGTAATCACCTTCTGGCGTAATGTCGTTTTATATGTGGGTTGCCAATACTTAATAAAGCTGTTTCAGAATCCGTACGCTTTGCGCATGAAACCAATCTGATTTAACATTGTCATTGGACATCATTCGATATTGCAGACAACAGCAATTCGAAGAAAAAATTTCAATGATGGCTCCCCCGCTGTGATATACTTATGTATATACACCAGAGTTGATGTCACTATAATAATTTGTTATTCTACGAAAAAGGTGCTGCTGGCAGTAACCTCAAATTCAGCTTCGATGTCCTAGAATTTCTGCACTCATCGTGTATTTTGGCCTCTACCTTTAGAAAGATGTGTAACGTACGATCACCAGGCTTTGGAAATACCATCCTTCGAAGCGCAAAAAGATTAATTGCATCTCGATTGCAAAGTAAACGAAATGCAGGCCACAAGACCAAACGTTTCATTTCAATCCAACCACAGGCGAGGAAAGTCTTGGAAAATAAATATAATGCCCACAAACTACTTCCTCGTTCAGGATGAAACCAAAACAAATTCCAAGTAAATCCACCACCCACCATCCTGCATGAACTCAGTCGTGTAATAAGCATTAAACATACGCCCGGCTTTCCGGAAACTTTTAGTCCATTCCCATCATTTGTTTGCTCATTTCCGACCTACACACTTGTGTTTGGTTTGCGGTTCAACTGACAGCGAGGTCCAATTTCGCAATCAAATAAATATCGAGTATTAATCCCTGATTTGCTGCATGAGCATATCCTTTGGAATACTAATGCAAGAGAGAGTATTCCCACCGGAATCTTGGATTGGGGTTGGTAGCGTGGAGCCGTAAAAAGTTCCCTTTTTTGGTGATTTATGGATTTACAAGGAACTTTTCTGATTGCATCAAAAATTTATTTCGACCTAATGCATTCGGGTGCCGAGCCCAGGCGTTACAAATTGAATAAACACTTGACTGAGTGTGATTGACAAAGACTGTAATTGAATTGATTCCCACGCATAGGAGCGGAATGGGCTGGTTAGGAGATGATGCGCATCAATCAAGTGATTGCGGAATTTGCGTTTCTTTTTTTCTGTTGGGAATCGCACGCCTCCGCTGGGCTACACGTGTTGTTATTTGTTTCAAATGGATCAACATTCGAATAAAATGCCAAAAAGGAAAAATTATTCATTTGTACCTACGTTAGATTATAATGTATGCGGCTGGGCGCACCGTACTGTCTACTCATTTGTACATCAAGATGTGTCACGTAACAAATGGAATTTCTAAAATAAAATTAAAATGGCAAAAGTTAAAGGTATTCCATCAGATAAAGGCGTAGCAATGAATTCTTAAGTTGCTTCTTTTTGAGATAGATCCACTCATGAGTATTAGAAGGCACTGCTGATGAACTGATGATGATGATGGTTTCTGATGTCGGAAAAGGTAAACTTTGGAGATGTGTGACAGCACGGAAACGATAAGCACTAATGTATGCAGACTTGGATTTGGTTTGGGGTTTGATTAGATTGACGTGGATAGTATACCTCCTCCTAACCTAAATGTTCAAAGTTTAATCTGGATATCTTAAGACCAACTAAATGAGCTCGAATTGCAGACGCTAATCAGTCAGAGACTTATTTTATTCAGGCAAATGAATAGAAAGCACTGAAAAGAGTTCGAAGAATCTACCGAACGCATACAGCACTAGTGACTTACTTAATTCGGCGGCGCTACAGTTCGGGGTGAACCTGGACCTGAAAAGCCTCTCCATTTAGCTCGGTCTTTAGCTAATTGCCTCCAATTGAGCACTCCAACTTAGTTGAGGTTCCTTTGAACGTGTGCGCGGCACCTACGACAAGGAGGTCCTCTACTGCGTCGTCCTTTCGGGTTGGATTCGAAGACGCTGCATGCCGGACCGTTGGTGTCCATTTGCTCTACATGTCCCAGCCATTTCATACATCCAATACTCAGTTTTCTTACTTGGTCGATGTCGCTGTACAGCTCGTATAGTTCGTTATTGAATCTTCTCCTCCAAAGCCCGTCAACGCAAGCGGGACCGAATATTTACGAAGAATTTTTCTCTCGAAGCGGCCAAGGATATCTTGATCCTCTCTTAATAAAGTCCATGTTTCAGCACCGTAAAGCAGGACTGGGATGATCAGAGTCATATACAGAGTCTCCTTAGTTGTTCGAGATAGGGCCTTACTGTCGAATTGCCTTATAGCCCCAAAAAAAAACAGCAATTGGCAAGAGTTATTCTTGGCTTGATTTTTGCGCTGATGTCGTTTTTAGAGTTTATAGCAGAGCTAAGGTAGACAAAGTCCCCTACTACCTCGAAGTTATAGCTGCCCACTGTGACGTTCTGTCCAATTCATCGGTGTCGATTGTCTATTCTTGTTAGTTATCGCAAAACCCACTTTGGCCACTTCTGCTTCAATGCTTGCAAACACACCGGTGACAGCCCGCTGAGTTCTTCCAATGACGTCAATATCGTCGGCGTATGCAAGCAGTTGTACAAACTTTTGATAGATTGTACCTCTGGTGTTGGCTTGTGAGTTCCGCACAATCCGTTCAAGTACAGTATTAAAGAAGTCACATGACAGCGCGTCACCTTGTTTGAAATCTTTTTTGACATCAAAGGTCTCGGTGAGGTCATTACCGACCTTGATCGAGCAGCGAGCGTTGTCCATCGCCATCCTGCTCAAACGAACAAGTTTGGCAGGGATGTCAGAACTAGACATGGCTCTATAAAGCTCATTTCTATAGATGCTGTCATAGGCGGCTTTGAAATCGGTAAAGGGATGATGAGTATCGATTTGGACTTCTTGAGTTTTTTCCAGGATCTGGCGAAGTGTGAAGATTTGATCGATGGTGGACTTTCCTGGCCTGAAACCGCACTGATAGGGGCCAATCCGGCTGTTCATGAAATGTTTCAGGTGTTCACACAATATCGCAGAAAAGATCTTGTATGCGATGACCACTAGTTACGCGCATCCTGTTTTACGATACATTGATACGTTGGCTTGTTTAACAGCCTACAGTAAGGATGCCCTTTGACGATACAGAAATCGGGCAAAAGATACAGTTCTGACAGACTGGTACTATCCATTTTCTTATTACAATGCCAATATAGTTACCCTTTTTGGTAGCAATGAAATTGGGAGTCCTCTATGATGAGCTGTAAGCAACAGCGGCACAGACAAATGCAACACAGTACTTGTATAATATAAGTATGTTCGATGGCACATTACTTTACGCCTTTTGGAGCCATCGGCTTGACCAAGCTTGAATTATATCGCTCAAATGTGGAGTCAGCATTGCAGTATATTAGTGAAGTACTTGAAAATTGACTATCAATATCACAGGATAGCTGCAAGGTGTTGTAAACCTTTTTAAGTATTCTGGCCAAACCCTATTTCAAATGAACGAGTCAGGAACGTATGGATACATTTATGGAGAAACAAATGTTGCCGTCGATTGACTCTCCGAAAGGGTGACAACTTGATATCAAACCAGACTATGGAACCCGCTAGCCTATGGGAGAAGAAAATCGAAACGCCCTAAAAATAGTAGGCCGTAGTGGACTTTTCAATTGCATTAAAGATATGATTGTCAAAATATGCTGATAAGTTTTGCTCACATATCCATGATTTCAAGTTGACTACATACTTTGAACGCTACAATTTATGCAAAAACAATGTCCTATGTGCCGTTGCATAACAGTAGAATCCCTCGGTAATGTTTGGGTTGGTGGTCGAAAACAAGTAAGCACGCAGTGAACTAGATGTAGATATCTGGTTGACAGCGTGCAAGTGCCCTGTGATCTTTTGCAACCCCCCAAAATAGAGCTTTAGTCAATGGGATACTCGAAAAAGAGCTTTTCCTCTAGGACGGCTGCTTTGATGAACTGGAATATTTGAAATGGTGGTGGTGTCTTCTTTTGCAAATGAATAATTTACATTCCATATAAAGGCATTCCATATCCTTGTGGAATCTGAAGAGTCAGAATGCGAAGCCGAATTTTGCTAGTGCTTAGGCATGTTAAACTTTTTTCTGGTTGTAGTTTCCCATACGTTCTTTAGCCAGTTGGGGCATATTCTTGACCTTAGCATACAATTCTGGATTTAAACTTCAGTGATTTCAGTACTTTGATTGCGGCCTGGCTATCTGATAGTATTGCGATGTGCTTCCCACGATATTTGCTCTCGATCGCATAAGCCTCTGTACCATTTGGTTATATGTTGTTTGGTACTTATGGGCTTTGCTGCTTCCGTCCATTTTGTTCCTCAGCCTTGGGTTAAATTTTATTTCAAAACAGTATTCCTTAACCATATCATCCCTGGGACTGTCCGGATGTGATATCTATCTGAATAGGGTTTCTCACTCTTTCCTTGCGATGTATATATGTACCTTTCCGGACACCCTCTGTATCTGGGAAACATTGAGTTGGACTACTATTGTCCCAAGTCTTCGTTGTTATTAAAATGACGTCTCTGCTGCACAGAAGGTTTCCCGAGTACGCCTGACTCCGCTCTAGATGTATTGCTGAACCTACCTCCTCTTGATACCTTCTGCTTGGCTGTACTACCAAGGTCATCCATCATCTTGGGCGAGGTGGCCTTTTGTATAATCCACATTAGAGTCTTGTTAATCCTGCGCGATACTTATCTATGACTACGGCCTCATAGATACTCGTATGTCGTTGGATGTAACAAGAACTTCGGCTGTTACACAAACTTAAAGTCTGGAATTTTCGCGGATGGGTCAAAAACTAGACAAGGCTATGGTTTTGGTGTCTTCACTTCTCGTTAGACAAATATGCGCTTCTTTTCGAAGCTGAAACTTATGCGATCCTAATGGCTATGAACTATATTCCAAGAAACAGGTGGAATTGTCAGAGTATTTGCGCCTGTAGTGACAGTGAGGCTGCGGTTAAGAGCTTTTTCAACCCTTTAACTATTTCCAGAATACATAGTTTGGTTTGAATGGGATTGGGATCTTCGATGAGAGAAGAGGATTTCTCCGATCCCGGATTTGTGTTTGGGGGTTTTTGCGTCCTTGGTATGAGCTTCCATTGACGATTGAGTTTTTCACGAGCACAATTGCGTGTTGTATGTATATCCAGGGTGCAGGTTGATTAAACAGATGCTCTCAGCGGCATTCGTGCTGTCTCTCAGCAGAAAAGAGTGTAGACAACTTATTGTCGTTTTGACAGTTCACTTGGCTAAGCATCTTAATGTGCTAGGTTTAAGTGACACTATGGTATGTGACGCTTGTAGGGAGGGCGACGACGCTGTGGAACATTTCCTCTGCAGGTGTCCCACCTTTTCTCATGTCAGGTGGCAGATCTGCGATCTGAAATGCTTGTTTGACGTTTTACGCAAGATAAGAACATTCCAGTGAAGTGGGTAAATCAGGATTTTTACCCAGTTGCGTCTGAGTGTTCCAGTAAATCGTTTCGTATTCTGACAAAAGAAAAAAAGACATAATAACGTGAGTTTCAGATTTCAGAGCAAAACGCGTTTCAAGATTTATTCAGGGCGAATAAACTATTACGGGACAAATAACTTATTTTTATGCGTAATTGTCTAAACCATTCGTCACATCACGCACAGCAGACCGCCATTACCTGTTTTCTTTTACCCTTAAGGTGGTCTTGTCGAATTGAAAATAATAATACAAAATTGAAACCAAAGAGCCTTACTAATCGTGGGATTTTGCTTAACCAGTTTAATCCAGCCCCCTTCTCCATACTCATCTTTTGTTTGACTCTGCTGAAATATTTTCTCATAACTGCTCAAAACGGATAAACACGTACATCGGACAGATGGACGCCAGACCAAAGACAAATTTCTTGGCAGCTTTCACATTTTCTTTTATGAAAATGATTATCACTCAATTTTAATCGAGATTAGACCAGAGACATAAAATGGAAACAACGAACTTCGCTCTGCACGTGTTCTCTATTCGGAGAATCCTTCGTCTTACCATCGTCACATCCACACACCAACACGCTTTCGTATTTCAATTTTGAATTAGTCATGAACTTGAGAACGTCTTCTCCGCTGGGGACAGATAGAAAAATAATGCGTGTTAACCAGCGGTTGATTCTATTAGAGTTGAATTTCGTTTCACGTGACCCTTTCTGCCTGTGTGCATGTAAATTCGTAAGAACACATCAAATAAATTCCAAACAAACACTATGTATACATGCTTGCTCTTTAAATAAACCACTGAAGGACCCTCAATGGAATGGAAACTTTTTATATCTTCTAGAAATTTATTCTCTACACCAACTAGGAGCTCGGGATTTCGCTGATGGAATACAAAATTCGCCTTCCACGCGAAAAGTTAAAATTACTGTCCATTTGGGGGTGTCCGCCCTCAACTGCGCCCTCCATATGTAGACAGTCGGTCTCTTTACTACTTGCACTGTCGGATGTAATGGTATCCTTGGAATTTTATCATTTTAATAACACATAAGGCGGGTGGGGTGCAATGTCTTAAGCTCCATGGGGGTGCGTATTTGTTGAAGATATCGAAAGCTCAATCCCTCACATACACTTGAAAGGGCATCAAGAAGCATTTTTTTAACGTCAGAGTCATGCGTGTCTTTTCTTTCGTTTTTGGCTTTTATCTCTCAATTTAGATACAAGGGAGTTTGTTGTAATCTACAAAATTTCCTTCAAAATTAATCTTCCAGGATACCATGACCTGTTGCAGGCTTATCTAAACGTTTTGATTTGTAAACGCGCAACGTCTCGAGACAAACAAGCCGACAAACGATTAAGAACAAAATGCCTGTGGGAGGTAGGACTGCCGGAAAATTCGGATATTCGGATAACAGTTACTACAGCGGTAAGTAAATTAATCCAATTATATAGCAATTAATGTATACATGTGTGCAAGTAATCCGTCATTCTAATTTGTATTAGGGAGGTGATATGCGAGTATGAGAGAGTAGATTCCTCTCAAAGGGCTGGAGTCTGTAGTACTCACTTGTACGGTGCCGACATTCTCTTTTATTATAAGGCGCCATGGATGTGTCGCAATCTCTGTGATGTTGGTTGCTAGGTAAGGGTAAGTGCCATGTCAAGTGAGTCGTATAGGCTCGTATTAAACGATCCACAACGTTCACGACAGACATGATGACAGACGACGACGGAAGATGAACTAAACAACTTCAAATAGGTGCTATCTAGTAACTACGTTGGATGTTCGCAATACTCGTGCACTTAGGGCTGTCATTTAGAAAGTGGATATGTATGTTGTAGACTGCTTAGATAAGTGGGGAAGGATTGGTACCTGGAACCAAATTTACAGTGGCGTGACACTACAACAGTAAGTTTCGCAAGGGCGAACCATACTTATCCTACCTTACGCCCTTAAGGATGATTTCCACGTGATGACATAAGTGATTGAAATGCCAGCACCACCAACACGACGCACCGTCCTAATGACCGCTCAGAGTGTTTTTTTTTTTCAATTGAGTACGTTGTCGAATGGTCCGGTCCTGTCAATGAGTGAGATTCAAGATTCAAGATTTACTGTATTTTTTTTTTAACCCTTTGCATGACACGTATAATTTTTTAGTGTCTGGTTACACGTGGGCTTTTTTGGCCTACCACCCTAATTGATGAAAATTATGCTGTTGGGCATATCCAAAATGTGACATTTTTTGAACGTTCCTATAACTGTAAATGTAAGGGTAGTAAAAAACATTTCACCAGTGTCTCTTTTACCATTTTTATTAACCCATTTCAACATATGTATACATAATTATAAGAAATAATAATGTGGCGAACCCCACAGGCGGAACAGTAGAAATGTGGTGAAGTGGGAGGGTTATGATCCCTTGTTTTCGGTTCATAACCTCGCTGATAAAAGGAAGAAGAAGAAGAATTATAAGAAATAATAATAAAAATAAAAATGAAACAAAATCTGTATTTCTTCGAATAATAAGATTGAAAAATAATTATTTGTTTGAATGTGGTAATGTAGGTACTACTTATTTCTTTTGAAGGCAAAAAGTGCAGATTTTCCTTGAACACTGCACACAAACAGGCTCTTGGCAGTCAACACATTTATTTGCTGTCTTCCTGTACTTGGGGCAAAGATAACAGTATTTTCTTTTCTACAGCTTATCATCCATCGGAATGGTTAAGGCAGGAATCTGAATTTTTAGTATTTTACGTATCCAAGATTTTACATCATTATTCACGCAAGGGTTTACTAGCTTTGCTCTCATGTGTTGTTCCACAAGCTGCATCCCGAGTTTCTCGATAAAATTGAACCTTCTTTCCATCGGGCAAGACAAAGCTCTTGTGAACAATGTAGCTGTTCACCATGGCAATATTTAGTATTCCACTAAATACACAAAGGGGCCACCTCTCATTCTTTCGTTGTGTTGAGTAGATTGCGCATTTGTGATCCAACGTGTCAACGCCTCCTTTGGTAGCGTTGTAAAAAAGGTTGGTTTCAGATTTACCACTTTCATCTGTTCCTCTTGAGTGATGCATAGAGGACACAATGTTCAAAACTTTGTTGCTTTTCACTTTTGAAGAAAACAAGGTAGTTTTACCATATAAGAAGAATCCATAGAGCGAATCATTGAGGCATCGTCTTTTGGTGGTGGTAAACTCAAGGGGTAAATCCCTTTTATTTTTCCGCATGGTGCCTACGTACGTCAACCCTCTTTTACTAAGCTCATTCACAGTCTCCATTGAGCTGAACCAATTGTCAGCAGTCACGTTTCGATTGCTGGCTTGAATCGGGGCTGTTGTCGTTAGCAAAGCTTGAGTTGGGACCTGCAATTTTTTTTTAGCATCTGTAAGTTTTTTGCCATCGGACCCTTTTCCAGTATATATATTCTTGTAATTCTTGGGGGGGCGCTATGCTGATGCTAGCCTTCAAAGATCGCCAGAAAGTAGGCCTTGACTCCTCGACTGTTTGGAGAAAGCGCGGTCGCCAATATCCAAGAGCAACGGGAAAGAAATGCAAAAATAAAAGAATTAGGTTGGTTCCCGAGAGGGTTTTAAAATATTATTTAAAAGAGAAATAGTTTTTTTTTAACAATTAATTCGGTATGTCGAAGAGAAAAACTTGAAAAACTCGCTACTTTCTCGATGCAGCGGCTTTTTATATCCCATCTCCTGCTTCCAGTTAATTTCCACTCTCCATCTATCGAACATTGGAAACTTCGACTTTGGAGCCATTTTCGAACTTTCACCAACTTTTTCTTCCACGTATACTTTTCAAACTCTTTCTCGGCGTTCAGCGGCGAAGGCTGGATACAACATTGGAAGCTTCAACGTATATTTTTCGAACTCTTCCTCTGCGTTCAGCGGCGAATGCTGGATACAACAATATATATGAATGGAACATGTATCTGGTACGAGCATCAACTAAATTCATCAAATTTATTCCATACTTTGCTGGCTTGTTTGGCATGTATACACGGAATCTGCATAAACCCCTGAAAGGAAGTAGAGTTTCATCCACAGTGGTTCGATCACTGACTATATACAACTTTTGACAGCGTACCACGAACTTGGTGTAAATTTCCGATATTGGAGCAGCCGGGTCGCTTCTACGTCTCTCCTCTCTTGTAGCAGGGTCATCAAACCGGAGAGCTTCTTCTCGAAAAATAGGGCGCCCTTTATACCCGGCGGAAAAAACAGACTGCATGTTTTCATTGTTGGATTTGTACATACTGAGGTCAGTAGCAATAGCCCAATAAACGCATCCAATTCCTCCTTTGATATGTCATAGTAGTTCTGTATGTTTCAAGAACTGACTCGTGATTTGGTTTGATTCATGTGTAGTGTTGTGAATCTCAAGATCTCAGCATCAATGAATTGTTTCCACACTTCCAACTCAGAAGGTTCATCACCCAAGCATTGCAATGCGTACCTACTAAGACCTGGTAACATACATCTCAGAATGTTATGTGCATGAGGCCTCCCCCTCCTTTGTGGTTCTGTGGCTTTCCATTGCGTTCGATTTTTAGCCACGTAGATTTTGTTATGAACCATCGTTTTCAGCATCACTACAATCTGGAGAAAAATCTGAGTCCTCATATGTATTGTCCAAGTCCGAATATTCAATTGCAGCAGGAGGGAATGATCTCTCCTGATTCTCCTCAGTTCCTTCGTCACCATCAGAATTATCCACGGGCTTAGCGAGTATCGCCAAAATGCGTTCACCAAAATCTGGTTCATCAATTCTGAGTATTTTCCTAGCTGGAACGCTTTTTGATGTACTTGGTTGTTGATCCATCTGCGTAAAATAAGTAAAAAAGTCTGTCACAACACGTGTAACATTACTTTATGACACGTAGGTCAAAATAGCCTCGGTGACACTTGGGCCGAAATGGCCCAGAGTATTAAAAAAAAAAAAAATATTTACCTTACCTTGAAACAGCTAAGGCTGACACCACCACACCAGTCACTCAACAACTAACTGAAAAGAATTTACAAAGGCACTCATGGCTCTAATGAGCTACAGTGTTGCCAACACAATCCATTTAATTTCCGTCATGGGTCAAAAAAGCCTACGTGTCATGCCACTCGTGTTGTGCGCGTTATATTTTTCCCACGATTGGAAGGGATCTACAGTTTAGTGCCGTATCCGAAAGGCTTGTTTTGAGAAGCTTCCTCGTGATAACAATGCTCTCGGATGTTTGTTAGACGTTCGCGAGAAGTGGGACCATAAAAACTTTTTGGTGTTTTCTGGGATTCGAACTTGGAACCTCACGGACAGTGGTCCGACACACTAACCACTTGCACTACGGCGCCCCAATTCATGATATATCATAGATATAATAAATATATTTATAAAAAAATAAAGAGTAAGACTGTGACGTTGCCGTCTGCATGATTGAAGCCATTGAACCATGCTATCGACTTAACGTTGCTGCAAATCTATCATAAAAGGAAGCATTTATTTATATTCAAATATGACGCAGTGTCGATACGCGGAGGCCGCTTCTAAGTAATTATAAAGAGCTGACCAATTTTTAACATTGAGGACTATTTTTGTTTCTCCCATTGTTAATGATAGTCTGCCGAAGTAAGACCTTTATAATTCTTCTAAATAGCTAAAAATTGAAAAACGTTTTCTTTCGCTTGCAAATTACATAGGCTGATGGTGTTTTGTATGGAGAGCCTTCTAGTTAGTTAGTTTAATTAGACTATTTATTTTTCATAGGAACAATATTTTATACAAACTCTTGGTATTTAGGTTTACAAGTCTATTTGGTTTTGCTGAAGGCCGTCTACCAGACTGATATTAAAAGATAAATAAACAAATAAAATAAAACAAAAGTAGATAATGAATTTATTTACCACTTTGTCTTTTCTGTAATACTATTTCAAATTAGTGCAAAAAATATTTGCGATGATACTCGCAGCTTGCACTTTAAAGGTTTTCTTCAACAATACAGCTTTGATAACGTCGAGCATTTATGGTGTACCTATGTAATAAATCCCAGCCTCTATCGCTGTTTAGTATGCTCATCGCTTCTTCCAACTCAAGTAAATGTGTTCCAAAAAAGTTAACACGAAATTCCTTTAGAAAGGGGCATACTGCAAGGAAGTGATACACATCTTCTCGCTCTTTGCGATTGCATAGGCTACACAGTAAGGAAGTTCGGGGCGATGGGGTATGCAGTTAAGGGGTAAGGAGTTCTCCTCTTATTTTAAAGATGATGTTCATAATTTGTTGCGTTTTGTCTGCTAAGAAATATATTCTGTGGCATAGAAAGTGATTAAGCCTGCTATAATATGCTCTATATTGAGATGACTTGGCTTCTCTGACATAATTGTCATACATTCTTTGGCCCGTTTTCTTCAGTAGGATGTTGAACTTTTGTTTCATTGATGCAAGCTGCTCGTTGGGGCAATCAATAAATTCAATTCGCAATCCGTTATAAGCCTTTTCAAACATCATCTTTAAACAAACAGTATCCCCATAGTGGAGCATAAATGGATCCGTTTGAGATCCGAGTGCAGGCTGCGCTTATTCGTTGCAGATAACCCCCCTTTAACCCCATCCCCATACTTGTGCTCCGTAAAGGAGAATGGTGGTTGCAGTTGCACGGAATGTTTTTGTTGTTGATGCAACTTCCCCAAATAGAACCAATTGCTTGTTTAGCTTCCGCCAACTTGGATATTAAATGCTTACTCATGCTTAGTTTAGATGCAATCAATGCACCTAGGTACTTACGAGTATATTCGTGGACAACTTCTATTTGCTCCCCTTGATATGACCACTTTTCTCTTCGGAAGTACCAGCCACCTCCGCTTCTAAATATCATCATCTTCGACTTTGTTAAGTTAACAGATAAGTTCCAGGTGTTACAATAATTTCCTAGCCTATTTATCATTAGCTGCATGCCGTTTACTGTACCTGCGAAGAAGACAATATCATCTGCAAATAACAGAGCAAGGACCTTTGTTCGATTTATCTCTATTCCACCTCTTACAGCTTGTCGTTAACATATAGAACGAACAACAATGTACTAAGGACACATCCTTGCTTAACGCCCATTGACGTTTGAAACTTCTAGCATAAGTGGATCCTATCACAGATGTAGGCCACGTTATTGTCATACGTTAACTATCTTTGTTGAAAATTCAATCTTCGCGGTCTATAGTATCAATGGCGGCTCGAAAGTCAACGAAAAATGCATATAGTTTTTGTGATTCTTCTTATAATTCTCTGCGATATTTATGAGTAAAAATATTTGATCGATCGTTGAATAATTTCGCCTAAAACCTGCTTGGTATTCATGCAAATATCGTTATTTTCAAACCAAAAAGTGAGTCTGTTGAAAAGCACTGCGGCAAACAACTTAGCCGACATATTTAAAAACGATATACACCAATAAGCTGGGTCCTCATAGTATCCTTTCTTGTGCAACGGGTATATTACAGATTTTCGAAACCTTTCTGGTGCATTTGCATTTGTAAATATTTGATTGAATTCCGAGGTAATTGCTGCTCGAAATTTCGTGATCGGTGCATCTAAAAATTGATCAACAATCAGACGGGCTGCATAATGGAACGATGGCGATGTTTCTGTTGCATTGAAAAGGATCTTGAAGTGGTCTCTGCTTACAATCTCAGAGCGGTAGTATTCTTCTTTCCATTGATGATCTTCACAGCCTTCCAGAACTCTGCTGAGGATCTTGCCCCTTTAGTAGATCTATGTTTTGTTGATCACACGCTTGCGTATTTCGCAATGGAGTTGTCTTCCTATAAATACGGTTTCCCCAAAAAATCCTTCAGATGATTCTTAAGCATTTGTTTACGAAGACTTACAGCTTGTGTGTGTTAATGGCGTCTACCTTCCAGATACTGTACCCATAAAACAGCACCGACTCTACGTTGCAGCGGAACAGTCGCAGCTTGGTTCTTAAGCTGATAACATTGCTTCTCCAGATTTTGCATATCATTCCGAACACAGCTTTAGCCTCCCCGATTCTGCTGCACACATGCAATTCAGTGCCACAGCGGTCAGCCGAGACAATACTTCCTAGATGTAGAAAGTTATCTACTTTCTCGACTTTCTGTCTGGCAATGTTAAGTTGGGCACGGGTATTAGAAGTGCTCAGAATTTTTGTTTTGGCTGTGTTTATTTTTAGCACCACTTTGTTTGCCTCAGCTTCTAGATTGTGGGCCATCAAATGAAGATCCATTATCTGATGTGAAAGTAGATAAACATTGTCAGCGTAATCTAGGTGTTTAAGTTAAGATATCATAGTTCATCAAATTCCATAGCTGCCTTCCGTCAATGTTGCACTGAGTACATCGTTGATAACCACCAAGAACAATAGTGGTGACAGTATGCACCCTTGAAATACTCCACTTTGGACTTCAAAATCCTCCGACACCTTACAATTGTGTGCGACGTGACACTTACCGCCCTCGTATGTAGCCTTGATAATAGCTATCATTTTTTCTGGGATGCCTTTCCTGCGCAAGGCCAACTAGAAAGCATGTCGATTCAAGCTGTCCAAAGCCTTCTCGAAGTCGATAAACAGTAAATGTAGCAGATATCCGTACTCAACACTTTGGTCGATGCAGGATGATGGATGGATCCAGCGCGATCCTGCCTGTTCGACATCGAGAGTTGAATCTCAATGCTCTTTACTTCGTTCTAGAATTATTGTAGCTATTATTTTGGCTATGGCTGGAAGAACGCATATATACCTTTCCAGTGCCCGCACTCCATCAAGTTTCCCTTTTTCGGAATCTTAATAATTATGCACCATTTCCACTCCTGTGAAAATTATTCACTACGCCAAGCTCTCCCTATTACCGGATGCACCAAATCTGCCGATGTATTTGGCATCGCAGTGATGCCATCAATACCCACCGTATTGTTCCTCTTAAGGGACTTGATTGCTGTTATTATTTTGGTTTTATTGTTGCTTAATTAAATTAACTTAAGTTGTAAGATGTAAATTTTTAGCTACATTCTGTCAAATCACTTTTGACAGTGACACGAGTCTGAGTACTTTAAGATTTGGGCTTCCTTTTTCACACCAAAACAAAAAATCTTCCCTTATATGATATGTAATTATACTTTCAAAATGAATGGCACGAAGTATCTGTGAAATTTATATCCGCCAAGACGACTAGCAATCTCTTAATCTTTTTTCGGAACCAAATGCGTGGAGACGCAATCAAACACTTAACTGCGAAGAAGAAGGAACGAGGAGGTTATCTAGAACACCCAACGTTTCAGACAGGTAAGAGTGTAGGAGGATGTTCTTGATCAAAGCATACAAACCTCCAATTAACTCTCGGCTTAACTTTTACGACAGCTGCCACATTGCGACCTTGACTGCTAGTTCAAATCTATGAAAACAGTCACCCTCCCATCTGAATAAACCCATTGCTTGCAGCCAACTATGTATTACAAATTAAGGACAACCGCTTTTCTATAGAGCGATCATAATTGACTTGGGAAAATGATAAAAATAATGGTGTCCTGACATAATGACATTTTTGCTACTGCTACGGCTGCCTTGAGGGAACAAAGAAATGGCTGAAAGAATCCAATTCAAATCGAAGCAAGAAAGTAGTTTGTCGATTGATTACGGTCGATGGAGGTAAGATACAATCGTACTTATATATTTTTTTCCTTGGCCAACGAAGCGTAGTTTGTGTTGCCACATTGTTTCGTATCATTTGTCGAATAAAATTAATGGTCTGATATTGGTTGTGTGCAGGAGTGTCGAAAATTCAAAGGAAGATGTCTGAATGACGTTCAGGATCTTATTTGGGATGGAAGGGATATGTCCGCCCATAATGTCCCTTCATGCTTTATTGAATAGAAAGCATGTTGTTACTCTCTATTGTGTCCACAAAAGAATGGCAAATGAAAAGTAATGTTGATACTAGCAAAGTATAAATGATGGTAGTTTCGTCCTCATTGTGTGGTGTCGTTCGTGAGAGTTATAGCAATACTTGGGAAACACCTGAGGAAATTTATTATACAATATTTACTGAATCCTGAGGGACTTTCAACTTGGTTTTGGGATTCATAAATTCAATTTTATATAAGTTAGGTTGGGTTACTTGAAGGACTGAAGTAGATCTATAGTGGTTAGGATACCGGAACTCGGAAACAGAGAGAAAAAGAAAAGATTTCTGGTGGAGCTAGTGATGGTTGTTGCTAAGTAGCTTCCCTGAAGCACGTACAAAATGAGTTTCAGAATGGTGTTTGGTAACAGCTGAACATTTTTTTTTTTTTTTTTGGTTCTGATAAACACAGAATATTCACATGGAAAGTGCATCGTCTTCTTCTCTAGGTAGGTAGTAAGATAGAAGTGGTTACTGCTGCGCACTGCACTGCAGCTCAAGTAGCACTTAAGCGCCATTTTCAATACCGCAACTCATGTGACCTTGTGATGGTATTTTTAATCGAAGGCAGAGGTGGGCTCGCCGATTCCAGTGTTAACCCAACGAAATACCCTAAACTTTGGAAAAGAAATACTTTACTGCCTAAAATGTAATACAATATTGTCTGTGAACAAAACAACGAGTTTAGTACTTACAGTTTCCACACTTAAAAATTGTATATATAACCTAAGCTACCTTAACTCTAAGCCTGGTTGTCCTCAGGTTAAAACTTGATGACGATGATCTGGTACGGGTTGGGGCAGTACGGGTTTGCTGTACGGACCAGCTCAGAATGGTCGTCCGGTTTATGGGCTGGCTTGAAATGTACCAGTCAGCCTTATGGGCAAACTTGCAAGGTTCCAGTCCGCTTTATGAGCAGGCTCGGAAAGGCCGGCTCGAAAAGTTCCAGTCCGCCTTCTGGGCAGGCTCGGAAAGGCAGTCCGCTTTATGGGCAGGCTCAGAAGTGTAGTCCGCTTTATGGGCATACTCGCAAGGTTCCAGTCCGTTTTCTGGGCAGGCCTAGAAAGGTGGCAAATCCGCTATGATATCAACCGCAGATGCTTCTCCCAGAGGAGGGGAAACCTATCGCACGACGGGCCAGCTATGGTCAGTAGCAGACCCGTACCTAATCGTCCAATCACCGAAGTGATGGCGTCAAAATTAAATTGTTGGAAACGGAGTTCCCAGAGAGCATGTCAGTAATTGATTGACTTGATTGCTACCTTCCACATTTGAGCAGATGGGCGTTCTTGCTGTATGTCAGAGACGAATAAATATTCAAGGTATCGGTCTCGCCCGATGTTGGTGTTTGGCTGGAGGTACAGTGGCGGTGGTAAAATATGTAACATTTCGTTACATTCTCCTCCTTCTTCATCAGACGAGAAACTTCCCGTCGTAAAATTTCTTTTCTTGTGAGAGAGGACCTAAATAATAAGACTCCTTTACTAACAACTTAAATTTAATTTCCTTTAAGACTAAATTTTTACTTTAAGAACTTTGTTATGTCAAAAAAAAAAGAAGTTTTTTTTTTTTACTTCACTGTTAACTGTATTGGAGTGGGATGGGGGATAAGACAAAATTTGTGTGTGGCCGACTGGTGATGGGAACGGGGTAATGACTGGGGTAGGAGAGAGTTCTAAGGATGTACTACTATCTTCACTGTCTTCTGCTGCGGAGGATTTCTCTTTCGTCTCCCTGGTAGGTCACCGTCACCACCCCTCCGGGTCCAAGTACAATCATGCGTGTCCGTTCACCGATACTCCGAGTGGGTAACACGATGCCTTCAAAGGAGTTTATTACCGCCTTCTCTCGCTGCTTCTTGCGCTTTCGTTGCTCGGTCTTTTTACGATTTTGTTCCTCCTTCGTTAGAACTCGGTGTTTGTTGTCGGCGAGGGAGGCCCATGAGGTGATTGGTGTTCTCATTGCGGCGTCTTCCGGATGCTGTTGATTTGCGGCCCGACTGGTCTGCGAAGTGCTTGGCGCATTTAAGGTGGCGTTCGATGGGTATTGTAGATCTTGTACGTTATTCTTCTTCGGAGGTGTTCCTGCGGACCTCGACCGGGGATGTGGTCGTGCTTTCAGACTTGAAGATGTTTTTTTTGGTGGTGGTCCTGTTCCAGGCTTCTGTTTGTGGCTCACGTGACGACGAGTCAGCTCGGTTGATGGGATGCTGATCCGTTTGTACCATTTGTCCGTTGCTGTCTGTTTTTGTCCCCTGACATAGCTAAGGCGTCTCTGGTCGTTTAGTCTGGGCTTACTACACACGGTGTCTGTGGGTGCTGTTTGCGGGGCATTTCGTCGCCTGGGCCTTCAAGGTCACTGGAGTGCTCGCCTTGTTGGTGCCAATACTTTTGCCGGGGCAGTCAGCTGTCGTGGGCACGGGCGTGTCTCTTGTGGTAACTTTGTTGCTTGTCTATCTATGATGTTTCATCTCTGTAGTGTGTTTACGTTGGCGGTCGCTCCTAAACTGATGATGAGTGGCTGGGTATTTCTGTATTTTTACCTTTTAGGTCAATAGGCGCAACTAGAATTTACCTTCTGCGGCCAGGAGACAGTATTGCGGGTTAGAGGCTGCCCAGCTATTGCCACCGCGAAGTTGGCCCATCATGGACATGCCATCTAACGCACCGACGACAGAACTTCTGTTGTTGCGCAAATTTAAAATCGACTTTCCTTGTGCTCAGTACTGACTTCGGTCAGAGTCTGAGCCAGGAATGGAATGTTGCCATATTTTTACGGGTGGCTCCAAAACCAGTCAAGGATCTGGTGCTGGTGACTTCGTGGAAGACGACAACATTACGCTCCACTTCTCGTTAGGTAAATATGCGTCTGTTTTCCAAGAAAAAACTTATGCAATCCTGATGGCATGAACTATTTATGTTGTGAACAACATGTGGAAGGGTCGAAGTACTTGTGTCTGTAGTGACAGTCAAGCTGCGCTTATGGCCTTGTTTAACCATTTAAAGACTTCCAAAATAGTCCGTGAATGTAAAAACTCTTTGAATTCGGTCGCAAGGCGCTTGACGTGGTGAGTGCTGGTACTGTAAGCTCCTCATCGCTAAAGTACTTGCTTGGCTTTCTTAGAAAGACAAGGAAATTCCGATAAAATGGGTAAAACCAGGGTTGTGCTCTCTGGCAGTACAATGAACCAGTTGCGTTTGAGTGCTTCAGTCGAGCGTTTCCTATCCCGACAAAAAAAATAAATAAAAATATTGGGTGGGTAGTCAGCTTTCGCGGCTAATTTCACCCATTTAGCGATAAAGTGGTGGAGTCTGGTTTTTTTTCTAGGAGTTAGGTTGTTAGTGTTACGCGTGTAATTTCAAAAAAACGATATTGGAGTTACTTAAAGGGCGCCTGATGTGTCCTGGTAAGTTCTATGAACCTCCAGTTCAAAAGCCTCCATCTTCTGATAATTGAATGAACGTTAACGGTCACTTATTTCGTCTTTTGGAGTTGTATTCCTTTTCACCAGGAGACCTGAACGACGGTATTATTCTTTTACAAGGGAATCGACTAACTCCGTTTTCCTTCGTCTTCCGTCACTTTGCCTAGTTCCTCAATTTATTGAGGATTGTCCAATTCAATAATGGTTGGCACGAAACGAGGAATCAATTTAGCATAAAGATCCCTGAAATTTATACAAATATCCTTGAGATTGAGAGCTTCTTTCTGAATGCTTTGTTTGTTTGTTTTCATCCAATGTACGGCACTTCCTTGAGTTTCTCATGGTCAATTTCAACTTCAGACTCTCACTCTTTCGATACAGAGAGTATTGAAAATGAAATAAGAACTATATCCTTTGTATGCCTGAAAGCACAAGGAAAGTGGTAAATAAGCTTTTATTGGCAATTCAGATTTTTACTCTGTTTTCGTCGCCATAATACCGTAACATTCGATTTCTAACAGGTCCTGTGCAAATATCACACAAGGACATGATAATGGTCTTACCCCAAGCACGTGGCAAAAACTTTCTCCGGACTTTCATACAACTAAAATAAAAAAAAAAAAAAACTTTTCAGAAGAGAATGGTAGGGAAAAACAAACGGAAACTTAAAAATACGTTATGAAAAGTTACCCTTCGGTGGCAAGTTCTGTGAGGCAAACATCCTTCATACCAAGCGCCTATTCGGAGTTTTGCCAAATACACACTTCTTCCATGTGGAGATGGAGACTCAAGGGTTGTGTGGTGGTGGTGGATGCCCTGAAATTCAATTTTGGGAAACACAAAACAATATTTCACCACTTTGAACCAGGAGGAGCAAGGAGGAAATAGAGGAAAAAATATTCCAAACTTCCATTCCAAGCATTTACCCATACCTTTCACACCCTAATTAGGGGGTTAACTCACACTCGTTTGAGTCGATGAGGGTCGAAAGCGATTGAAATTCCACTGGGCATTCCTGCACACTCTTGGAGTGCTAGGTTTCACTAGCAGATTATATTTCGAATTCATATCCTTGCTCCCGTTACTCACTCATCAATTTTATGTGAGTGTTGGGGCTCGTGTGTGGGAAAAATTCGTGGGTTTTCTTTAATGGAAACCGCAGTCAGTCAAGTGGAGACTGGTGTGACACTTGTCGCCAGCAACCATACGAAGAACGTTAATCAAAATCTGATTTAGAGAGTTTTAATGGTTTTCTAAAATTGTGCGGTGATGTTTGATCTACTCACAGTTGGCATAATATGTTTGATTCAGTCTGTGAATTTGAAATTTTCTTTTGGAAACAAATAGGGAGGATAGTGGAGTTTGTGATTCCTTTGGGTGTCGTTTTTTGAAAATTGGAAATTTGTCGCTCTATTGGATTAATGTCGTTTTTCCTTTATGGCTTTCTACGCCTGGATATGAAATGTGAAAATCCATATGTACGAAGTATAGGAACGTCTATTTGAATACGAATTCAGAGTTAAAAATATTTGTGAATATTCAACGAAAATTTTAGGGAAGGACTTTCTCACTAGAGTAGACATACTTCATCACCAGACTGCTAGAAAGGAGTATTCTGTATCATTACTAGAGACGTACTAAATGGGTTATTCAGCTATATATCGAGCTCAAAGCCATAAGCACAATTTAACAGAAATATTTGTTAGAGAGTTGGCAGTCACAAACATTCAATTAGGGCTACTCCGATAGTCACTATAAGAGAACTGAACTTTCCCGTTGCCACCACAGACAAGTAGTCGCATAAGTCGTTTGTTTTCCCCTTCTGCAAGACTTTATGCAAAACTAACTTTAATGTTTTTATTCACAAGCATGTTGTTCAATTATTATTTCTCGGCCTTAAGAAGTCATTTACTTGAAGTAGAAATAAAACTAGTGAAATAATGGAACCTTGTGGCACTCCAACGTTTACAGAAAATTAATTAAAAGACAGACCCCAGCCAACAACTTGAATTGATTCGTTTCGGTGGAAATTGTTTATCTAATCGCAGTGCTGTTGTGATGATAGCTTGCTTATTAAAGCTACATACGTGCCAGAGTTTATCAGACATTTTAGAGATGTTGAGGGCTATGGTTATTACAATACAATATTTTGCAGAAACAGCCCCTGTAGGTCCTAGAATCTAGTTTCTCGCAAGCACTAGTGTTGTGTTATATTGTCTGCAAGAGGCTTTCCCAATACTTTAAAAAGAATGGATAATAAAGCTAGGGGGGGGGGGGGGGGGGGGGGGGGGGCAGTTCTGCGGCATGCATTTTTTTCGTTTCTTAAGTATCGGTTGAATTCGGACAGTTTTTACAATTTTTTTTTAGGTTGCGCCACGGATGTATAATTTTCATAGATACTAAGCCCGAGTGCTACTAGCATGCACGATTCGCAAACCTGAGTAATCGATTCCAGGAATACGCCTACGTACTAAACACATACCCTACACACTTCAACCACTCTTCCCGCGGTACTGCCGTTAGGTATTTCTTCGCGGGGTTTTTTTTTACGATTAACAGTCTTTTTTTGCATAAGGCATATAAGACATACGTAGTAGACAAGAAACAGGTATACATTTTGGGGTACCGTTTTGAGAACTTTTGCAGCTATTCCGTCTGGTTCCGAATGCAACATGTCTCAGTCCCAAATGTATTATGTTAAGACGCAGGAAGGCCAAGACACTGCCGAATATTGTTATTGACCAGAGCAGTCACATCACAGATTAAGGTATACAAACCAAAATACAGTGTACTCATACCAAATGCGCTGACAGTTAGCTATATATTCCTCATTACCTTCCCTCTTGTGACAAAAATACCCTTTATAAACATCCTGACAGGTTAGCAGCAATGCCATTACTGGGTAAACCATAGTGAAGAAGAACAATAAAATGATGATTTCCACTTACTTAGCTCTTGACAGCCCATGGATACTTTAGATCTTCGCACAATTTCTCAACGTCCACGACTGGATGGAGAATCCAGTGCTAAGACCGCGTTCATAGAATAGAGTTCGAATGAAAAAAAGGAAGATATATCAATGCCTTGGCTTACAAGCTGAGGAAGGATCACAAAGCGCTGACAGCAGTACCGTACATAGATTCGCAAAAAGCCAATAGGTGATCAAAGCATCAAAGAATATTCAAGGACACTTCTTCGCCCGATTGCTAAACTGCAATTCTACTACATGACAAATGGTTAAACGTTTGACCGGGCAGTGAACTGCTAATTGCGTCCACACCTTGCGAAAGGTGCTCCCTTAATTGCAGGTGTACTGAGGGATCACTAAGTCTGTCGATGAACCTAAGCGTTCTTGTGTTGTCGTCGAATCTTTGAACTGCAGCAATACGTAGTTGGAGAGTAGCTATCATAAGATGGTAGTGTAGTACTATCCCCACATCTGCTTCTCGACTGTTTTGGACGTCCAGAAGACTACTCACTCAATCACTAAGTCTGTCGATGTTGAACCTAAGCATTCTTGTGTTGTCGTCGAATCTTTGAACTGCAGCAATACGTAGTTGGAGAGTAGCTATCATAAGATGGTAGTGTAGTATTATCCCCACATCTACTTCTCGACTGTTTTGGACGTCTAGAACTCGTAAGGCGGCTGATGGCAAAAAGTTTTGGCCTGTGAACAATATGAACCACATCTCTAAAATATTTGTAAAAATGTTTATAATTTCTGTTTTGCGGGAAAAAGATCTGGTATAGACCTGTAGGTAGTAGAGTATCTGGGTTGAAAGGCAGCCAGAAACTCACGCAGAATATCTTTTGCTTGTATCCAATGCATACACTGACCTTGTGGAATACTTGAAATGATTCTAGCTTAAGCTTTCAGAAGCGAAATATCATAACAGTTAGAGGGGCTTCATAAGGCTCCTTTTTTTAAAAAAAACTAAAAAAAAAATGGGGAATGTAATTCCTTGTTTAAAGCTGTCCGGGCTACCAGATCGTTCGATTGAGTTAGGGCTCCTGAAACTTCAGAAATTTAAATTAGACCATAAAGCATTTCATTGATAACTGGCTTTTAAAAAAGGTGTATCATTTACTGGTGAGTTCAATAGATTCTGAAATTATTATTTTTTGGATTTGAACATTCACATCATTTCTTCGCTGCTTCCCAAAACGGTACTGTTGTTTCTACGATTTCCTATCCTTCTGGCTTAATTTGCATTTGATACTCAGATATCTTCGTTCGGCAATATATGTTGTAGTGCACATTAGCTTTTGGTATATCTCCTGAAGACATTTTGATATATTCTTGGGAAATATATTGTACATACATATGTGAGCGTTTTTGCGATTATTTCACCCCCAAATATATCCAAGCTATGTCTGGTCTATTTTAAGCTCATGTATACATGTATTTCGATTACAATATCTAACGTCCGGTCGCCCCATGAGCATTTCATATTGCCAATTTATGAATTATTGCTCTGTGAAGTGGGTCCTTAGCTGCATATTAAAAATTCCATAGAGCTTTCATAAATCCCATTAAAGGATGACAAGTTAATTCTTATTTCGGCAATATTTTTGCTCTCATAGTCAAATATTCATATCCATATCCTCCTTGATATTGCTTCAATTGCTATGGCGTTGGTGTCTCCAGTTTTACTACTAGCATTTCGTATGGTTGGCTGACCATTTTGCATAAATTTGTTTTTTCGACGCTTATGCTGTCAAAATCTCCCCGGGTGAATGTTGAGGGTATCATTCACCTGAGGGTGATAAAACCCCGAACATTTATTTACCGCCTTGTATACAACTTTAAGGTGTGAACTAATTCTATTTTACTGTCGATCATAAAAACGGGTAATGTCCCCGCAGGGCTAAGGGTTAAGTAATCGCTGTCCTTCAGTGAGTAGGCGAAAATTCATGAATTACGATGATATCCCATTTCTCTTCTTTTCTTTCTGTGCAAGTGGTGGCAGTTTAAAAGCGTTAAGGCTGGTAGCTACTTATTTGTGTCGACTGCTACCCGTACCTTAGAGCGTATATCAGCACATAGTATAAACCGCAGTGGCAACACCTATTGTTTTTTTTGCCGCATCATCCGATTCATCGGCCATCACCGTAGATCGTGAACTAACGGCATTGACACAAGAGTCAACCACCACATCGTCCGACAGAAGAGTCAGTCATTCTATTTTGTACCCGTCCTCAACAGAGTAAGACGAATGCACTGCTTCGATTGTTTAGTAAAATATGAATTAGTGGATAAAAACTAGTTACCCTTTTATCGCTAAATTGGTGACCACGAATTAAGTCATTTCGTCCCAATTGAAGTAATGCTGGGAAACGGTGTTAAAACAAATAATGACCAAAGTGAATCAATCGTGGACGGTGGTGCTCAGCAAACGAATGCAAATACTTTTGCGCAGCGAGCAAACGAGCCATCACACGTTTTTAATCCGTCGCATATCAAAACGCAGGATATTTTTATTTCTGATCCCAAGCTGTGGTTTATCTTGTTAGAGTCGCAATTCACCGTAAGTCGCATTTCCTCGGCCACTTTTATGTACCACGCAGTGGCTTCCCAGTTAAACTAAACGGTAGCGGAAAAGGCGAAGACATTTCTGCGCAACCCACCGTCATCGGGGAAATACGTGGTTCTTAAGCAGAATTTCATCAAGGAGTTCGCACCAAGCGGTCAGGGCAGAATCAAGAAGTTGCTGTCACAGATGGAACTGGGCAATAAAAAGCCATCGTGACTACTGGAATAGATGCGAAACTTTACGGCCGACACGGTCGACAGCAAATACCTTGAAACGCTTTGACTGGGATGCTTGACAATGACACTTTAAAAAATGTCGCGGTGGAGTGATGAATCTCTCGACCATTGATATACTATATATGGACTGCTAGTGAAATGTCAGTACCATACAATCTCTGCCAAAAAAAAAACCTCAGCATTACATGAGGTTGTTGAGGTCGGAGCGGAAAGATGTGGAAACAAAATGCCAACTATCTTGAATTTCTCCATAGAATGGTAGAGACATCTCCTGGATTTATGGATTTGCTAAGTAAAACGGTTGAAATTCAAATTGTTGAGGCATTGTTTGCAACAGATGTCACTTTAAAAATGTGGCTAAATCAAATAATTACCGATAGATGGAACCAACAAAATTTGAATATACTGTAGCATTGACTACAGGATGGTTTGTGTACCAAAAAACTAAAACACTGTATCTCAAACTGTGCAACGACATCTATTGCCTACTAGTAGTAAATATTCCAACCTGATGTGCTTACGTTCCAACCTGGTGTGCTTACGTTCCACAATTGTTCCACACAATATCCCAATATTCCATGATCCTCAATTCACTCGGAGAAACATCTAGCATGTTCTAGAACCCCTTGCAATTTCCTATAAATACCCATACCACAACCAACGTCGACACAGTTGTTGATAAGTGAATACAGCGATTACAAGAGATATTCGACCAGTGGTGAAAACAAGCGACATTGTGAAAATAAATCTGTAGCGACCATTTATTTTGAAATAAATAAAGAATAAAGTGATTGACTATTGTGTTAAAGTAAAGTTGGTATTTGATAATAAATAAACAATTAAAATACACAAAAGACGGTTTTATTTAAACGAACCCCAGCAAGAATATTACATTGGTGTCAGAAAAGTGGAATAAAACAAATTTTGTGTATTGCGTTTTGTGTAAGTGAAAAATAAAAATGGTTCGGAAATTGCTAGAAGATTTGTCAGTGCCGCAACTAAAGGATGTACTGAGCCAGCGAAATCAGCTTACGACTGGTACGAAGAGAGAATTGATCATTAAGTTACGGAAAATAATGACGGACGAGGGTACAGATCCTGATACGGCTTTGTTCGACGTCGAAGAAGAACAAGTGAGTACGACAAATGACATATCGGCCTTGATGAAATTACTTTCCGAGAAATTCGAGAAGCTAGATAATTCTTTAGACGAGCAAAAGAAAAAGTTCGATGAACAAAAGAATTCTCTAGACGGCAAGCTCGATGAACAAAAGAATTCTCTAGAGCAACAGCTACTCGATCAAAGGATTGTTCTCGAAAGCAAATTTGATGAACAAAATAGAAGTTTGGAAACAAGATTCGGGACAATCGATGAGAAAATTGGAAATGTAGAGACCAAAATTGAAACATTTGAAACAAAATTCGAGAATGTTCAAACAAAAATCGAAACTGTTGAAGGAAGATTCGAGAATTTGGCAAAGGAACTCGAATACGTGAAGAAACAGAAAGTTCGGGAGTATTCAACCGACTTCCCGAGAAGGAAAGAGATGCAGCCTCCCGTCTTCGATGGACAGACATCATGGGTGATATATAAGAGACAGTTCGAAGCTGCGGCAATGACGAACAACTGGGACGATGAAGAGAGGTCGATTGCCCTCACGCTTGCGCTTAGAGGATCAGCTGCAGAGCTACTACAAACCATTCCCGAGGACAAACAACGTAGCTACGACAGTCTGGTGAAAGCCATTGAGATGCGATTTGGGGACAACCACATGCAGCAAGTGTATAGGGTCCAATTGCCAGAAGGGTCCAGATGAAGGGTGAGACGCTCCAGCAATTACAAGCAGACATCGAGCGGCTGGCACATTTGTCCTATCCAAACGCCGGCGAGGAGATCATTAACGATATGGCGATCGAAGCATTTACCTATGCCATAGCCGATACGAAACTACAAAGGGCAGTAAGAATGGCTGGAAGGAAAACGCTCGCCGAAGCTTTGGCGTTTGCTCTGATGATGGAGGCGGCAGACCAGGCGTGTCAGGGAATCCACCGTGTAAGGGAAGTAGCCGCCGTCGAATGCTCTTGCGAGAGGATGTACGTCGAAGTCCGAAACAGCGCTCGCCGAGAACAAATTCGTTGCTGGAACTGCAACAAAAGAGGGCACCTACAACGGCAATGCAGAATTCTACCCAGCCACGGAAACTATCCACACTATGGTAATTGGCGACGTAATGAAATAGCATCCAACAGGTATAACATCCATCCTGTTAGTCAGGCTTCCCGAAACCAGGAGTGGGGAGACCGCTCAAGAACCAGTTTCGCGGGGCGGAAGTCGGATGTCGGAGTCGACGCCCCCAATACCACCATCCAGGTTCCCCAAACCAAAAATGCAGATGCCTTATCCCGGCAACCATGTGAGATCGACTGCAAGCATTGTGTGTGACAGGAAGAGAAGAACCTTCTTTCCATCCAAAGGGTAGGAGCTGAGCCTATCGCTGGTTGGAGTGCAGAGGAAATCCGCAACGCTCAAAAAGAAGACCCAGACATCGAGCCGATATTAGCGTGGAAGGAGTTTATGGAAAAGCCAAATGGACAAGATATCTCGGACAGGAGCCCCACTCTCAAAGCATACTGGGCTCAGTGGGACTCACTTCATGTGCAAGATGGTGTACTGAAAAGGAAATGGGAAAGACCGGACGGGAAAGATTTCATAATGCAGCTTGTCTTGCCGCGATCAAAAGTACACGAGGTGCTACGGGAGGTGCATGATGGAGCATCCGGAGGTCATTTGGGTGCAAACAAGACGCTGGAGAAGGTGCGAGAACGTTTCTATTGGCTCAGCGCAAGGGAAGATGTAGAGAGTTGGTGCCGAAAATGCGTCGTGTGTGCTGCCAGCAAGGGACCCAGAACGAAAACGCGAGGCAAGATGCACCAGTACAACGTGGGCGCACCCTTTGAACGGATTGCCGCTGACATCGCTGGTCCATTTCCAGAAACCGACAATGGTAACCGTTACATCCTAGTCGTCATGGACTACTTCAGCAAATGGCCGGAAGCGTTCGCCATCCCTAACCAGGAAGCAAAGACCATCGTGGAACAGATCGTCAACAACTGGGTGAGCAGGTTTGGCGTGCCCATGGAACTGCATTCTGACCAGGGACGAAACTTTGAATCGAGGATATTCCAAGAGGTATGTCAACAACTAGGAATCAAAAAGACGAGAACTACCCCGCTTCATCCACAATCCGACGGGATGGTAAAGCGCTTGAACAGAACCTTAAACGAACATCTCTCCAAGGTCGTAGAAGACCACCAGCGCGATTGGGATCGACAAATTCCTCTCTTCTTGATGGCCTACCGAAATGCAGTGCACAGTACTACTGGACATACTCCATCCGAAGTCTTGTTTGGTCGAGCAGTTCGGCTACCTAGTGAGGTGAAGTTTGGATCCCCTAACGATGAGCCCAAATGTGAAGAGGACTATGTGGCAGACCTCAGGGAAAGGATCCGAGACATACATCAGAGGACCAGGACGAGGATAAGGATAGCGAGTGACCGTATGAAAACCAGGTACGACACAAAGGCAACAACGTCCAGCTTCCACGAGGGAGACCTAGTATGGCTGTACAACCCACACCGGCAAAAGGGGAGGTCACCCAAGCTGCAGCAAGACTGGGAGGGCCCTTATAAAGTGGTCACACGCATCAATGACGTCGTCTTCCGGATCCAGCGTGGAGTAAGAGGCAAGATGAAAATTGTCCACCTGGATCGTCTTCATCGTTACCACGGCAGTAATCCAGATGATCTTGTTCGGGACGAACAAGTTTAAGAGGGGGGCAGTGTAGCATTGACTACAGGATGGTTTGTGTACCAAAAAACTAAAACACTGTATCTCAAACTGTGCAACGACATCTATTGCCTACTAGTAGTAAATATTCCAACCTGATGTGCTTACGTTCCAACCTGGTGTGCTTACGTTCCACAATTGTTCCACACAATATCCCAATATTCCATGATCCTCAATTCACTCGGAGAAACATCTAGCATGTTCTAGAACCCCTTGCAATTTCCTATAAATACCCATACCACAACCAACGTCGACACAGTTGTTGATAAGTGAATACAGCGATTACAAGAGATATTCGACCAGTGGTGAAAGCAAGCGACATTGTGAAAATAAATCTGTAGCGACCGTTTATTTGGAAATAAATAAAGAATAAAGTGATTGACTATTGTGTTAAAGTAAAGTTGGTATTTGATAATAAATAAACAATTAAAATACACAAAAGACGGTTTTATTTAAACGAACCCCAGCAAGAATATTACAATACCATAAAACCAACACATGCTTTTTATTGCGCTTAAATTGCACAATATTCTTATATTTATTGCTAATCAATTTTTTATGTTGTTTTACATTAGTCCTTTTGGAAATATTATTTAATATCACTATTGCGTATAAATTAATTTAGACTACGTCGGTTTCAATTAAAAAAATATTTCTTCTTGTTAAACAAGAACTGAACTTACAACTAAAACATCATTTTCCTTAACACTAACTTATCTATTGCTGGAACCTCGCGTACGTGATGGAATGCACTTTTTATGGTGGGAAGGTGTCGTGTGCAGACGATGAACAGAAGGTATCATGTGCCGACTGGTGCATGGCACTAATAAAGTGTGGGAAAGGTGCATGGCAATAATAAAGTGTGGGATGATGAGTGCATGATGACCGGATACTCATGGCAGGTGTTGGATGCCCAATGATTTGAAGAATCTGCTGATGCTGTGTTATCTTATACAGGGATACCTCGATTTACGTTATTTCGATTTACGTTGTCCGGTTTTTCACTTCCCAGTTTCGATAAACGTCGTTACAATTTCGATTTACGTCGTTTCTTGAAACACAATTTTCTTACCAAATTCCCTCTTTCGTCATTCTTATTTAACGGAGGTGCTCATCTTACCGATTTTGTGCACAACATCATTCGTAGTGAGTGTTTTTCATTCCATATGTACCTGCGAGTGTTGGATAATTTTATTTTCAATTTACGTTGTTTGGCTTTACTTCGGATTTTCTCGGACCCGAAAACGACGTAAATCGAGGTATCCCTGTAATTCAATCACAGTTCTAATTAGTAAATACTTATGGTTTTCAAGAATATCACATTCAAGTATGTGAAAATTTAATTCATTACATAAACTACTTACATGCATCTACATTTCTTAAAGTACTTATAACTGTCAGGCGATAAATCTTATTGCACCCTAATTTATTTTGTAATTTATTTATTTAAAGTCGGATTTGGTGGCTAGGTTATCCAATTTCGCCCCTAGAATTTGCTTAAACTGGCAGCGAGACAGGTAGATCTTACCGTAAGAGAGTAGAAAAGAAAAGGGTTGCTTTCATCAAAAACCATTTACTCTCATTCGTCGGGCACTTCCCAGAACATCATAAAACGAGAAAAAACCCGAGGAAATGTGTCCTCTAATAAGCGACACTATGGGTATCGACACACAATCGCCAAAGATTCACAACAAATAGATGTAATTAACAACCCTTTTGCAACCACGCCGAAATATTGTGTAATTACACAAAAAAGGACTTCCGGATATCCGTAATTTTTTTTGTGGACATGCACGCGATATAGCATTTTTTGTGTGTAACGACGACGTTCATGGGGATGGCTTTCATTCGTTTGGCCAGGCACCAAAATATATTTACGATATAAATTCTTTTGTGATATCCATTCCACAACATACCTTTAATCACTTCTGCCGCATTTTCTAATATAACGTTTCTTTTCTCCAACTCAGCAACTAATTTTTAATTTTACTATTTTTGCGCAGTATTTGTCGCCTAACATTTTTTAAAGTTTTATTTTTCCGTGTCAAAATGTTTCTCAAACTACGGGACTGGTTTTGTAAAGTGCATGGAGTAACCTGTTCAACACATATCTCAAATCGCAACCAATTATACAGCACTTCATTTTAAATTTTAAATCTTTATTTAATCAATCGTAATAATAAAATAAAACACTTTTTTTGGACACCTAACTGCATCCAATAAAATGCCAAACAAGTGTGAGTTTCGCTTTTATTCCGCTCCGAACCAAGAGCGAATGAACTAGTAGTCCATATATACCCATGGTATATCAATGAACCAATAATGCTCAGGACAAGTTGGCGAAAATGGCGACGATATAGTTGAAACGACGAATTTAGTTTCGGTGTCCGCCACGAGTTCATCACCAAGCAACAGCTATCATCCCACAAATTAGTCGATTCGATTACATTTGGAAGCAAATTTAAGACAAGAGAAGTGCTTCGACGATTTGGTTTAGCATCTACATACCTATTTGAAAACAAATATTTTGACCCAAGTTCATTTAACTCGAAACTAATCGTTTTGCTAATTTGAATCAGAAAGACTCTCATCGGGAGGTAATCGAAATCGATTTGGCTTTATTTTGTTCGTTCTCTCTTAAATAATTAGAATATCGTAGGCGTAAACGTAAAATTTGAGGGTAGTCTGGCGAAAGCATTCTAAGAATAGAAATATATAATAACATTTTGTATGTACTAGGAACCACAAAATAAGAAAGTAGCTACCTATTTTTCAGGAGAGAATCGTATGAAATTATACGTGACCTGAATTACAGCTCCGAACATTTTTTAAGGTTTATCAGGAAAAATGTATGTAGGTATTAAATATAAGTACGGAAATTCTTAAAAAAAATATTTGATAAAAGGTAATTTCTTATTCAAAGAAAGTGTACGGCTTTGACGCACGTATTTGAACGTGAGTGTGCTGTTCGCTTGTGGTGACCAATTTACAATGCTCCTTCTCCCATTTTAATGACTTTTATATATGTACATAAAGTGTGTTTTTTTTTTTCTAACACTGACAGATCTTCCAATAGGGATAACTTTAAAACCGTGCTATCATTTTTGACAGTTCTTTCACAATTATGTTCAGTATTGACAAATCATGTGTTGAGAGTAAGGGTAGGACCACGAAGGCAGTTTCTTTGCAGTTGAGCCGAGCAACCGCAAGCCCTTACTTACAACACACCATGAATAAACTTTCATCAGAAGAACACTTCCGTATCATTGAAACTCATTTTGAAAATCGTTCTTCAATTCGCGAAATGTATAGAAGGCTACTTAACTTTTTTGGTCTTCATACTCGGTTAACTGAGCCAGCTATTCATCGTGGTGTTGATAAATTTCGTACCACAACACTCTACATGACGCAAAGCCAACAGCTCGTCAACGTAATGTGCGTACAGAAGAAAATGTAGCCGCTGTGAGTAAAAGTGTGGCGTAAGTTCCGGAATTGTCAATTTGGCGTCGATCGCAAAAGTTTGGCCTTTGTCCGTCAACTATGTGGAACATTTTGCGAAAAGATCTCTGCCTACACACATATAAGATCCAGCTGGCGCAGGAACTAAAGTCACGAGACCATGCCCTGCGTCGGGAGCTCACAGATTGGGCTTCTGAGCAGCTTGACAACATTATATGGCAAAATGAACCACCGAAATCGTGTTATTTAACGCCACTCGATTACTTCTTGTGGGACTTTGTAAAGTATTTGGTATATGCTGATAAACTGTGAACTATTCAGGTCTTGGAAGCCAATATTCAGCGCGTTATTGGTAAGATAGTGCCCCAAATGCTTGAAAGGTTGTCCCGAAATTGACCGACATGATGAGCTTCGTTAAAAACAGGCGAGATAGCCATATGCCTGAAGTCGTGTTTAAAACATAATGTCATAAACCGTTCTTCATATACGTATATATTAAAGATATTTCATTCCAACTGAATTCCTGTCATTATTATTTAAAAATAAAAGTTCTAAGAAAACCTCCTTTAGCTCCAGGACAGTACCGGACAGGACAGTACCGACAGTCAGAAAAAAAAAATAATACATGACACCGTATTCATTTCAAACCCCTTTGACATTCATATAAAGTTTTTGCTGTCGTTTATTTAACCACTTAAGGCCCTTTTACATACTTTATTGTTTAAATAAACTAAAGAGCTACACAACAATAACAATGGCTTTGCGACGTTGTTTTTCTCGAAGACTGGAGTGGCCGGCGCTGAATAATTTATTAAATAAATTTTTACTGAGTTTTTTCTTAACAATGGAAACGTGGCCAATATTTTTTTTTTCTTTTTTTAAACATTTCTTCTAAGTGCAAAGCAAAACGTTCTGCCTTTTCTTTGTCGCTTTTGGTTCAGTTTCTATCGTTTTTCCGAATTGGTGGCGCTTGCAGTTGAGGTCTCCGGATTCCCTTTAGCGCTTTCCAAAGCGAATAATTTGAATCTCTTTCACCGGAGAGATTTCAAGATAGGTCGCTATATTATTGCTTTTGAATTCCCGAATACTATCTCTAAGGCGATTGCATAGTCGGTTAAGGACTCTTTTATGCTGAGGTGCACGAGTGATTTGCCATTTCTTTCGTGCTTTTCTTTTCTCCCTCACCAGTTCAATGATTTCTCTGGGATACTTTTCGTTGCGGTGATCTTATAGCTTCTAGAAGGAGTGTTTCTCCATGCCGCTCTTTGGATTATTTCGACGAAACGATCGACTTCATCCTCCAGTTCACAAGATGATATTTGTTTCGCAATCCTTTCTGAAGCCCTCCCAGTTTGTTCTATTCCTAGTAAGTCTTGGAGGTCCTTTTTTCTTGATCAACGCTTCTCCAAGCAATAAAATTACCGATGAGTGGTCAGAAGAAAGATCAAAACTTTCTTCGACTGTAATAAACTTCTCGTAAATGCCTTTTGTAACGAAAAAATCGATAAGATCGGGAATTTTTCCTTAGTCGGTTGGCTAATAGGTAAGTTTTCCTGTCGAATAAAAACAACAAGCGAATTCATTTACCACTTCGTAGAGAATTTTTCCTTTAGAAGATGTATATCTTGAACCCCAGAAGGTGTGCTTCGCGTTGAAATCTCCACCAATAAGGAAATTTGAGCGAAGGCCACTGAAGACACGAAAGTAGTCGTCTTTTTCTAGTGAGCATCGCGGCGGACAGTAAACAGACTCTATATTGTAGCTTAAGTGTTTATTTTTAATCCTTACCGCGCACAACTGAAGTTTTTCCAGCTCTATACTTATATCGACCGAGTGATGTTAGTTTTAATGAATAAGGACGAGTCGCCCCGCGCTATATCAGAAGGATGATAGGCGTGATAACCAGCGTAGCCTCTTATCTTTATTTGCGATTCCCTTGTTAGATGGGTTTCGGAGATCAAACATATGTCGATATTTCCTCTTATTAGGAACATTTCTAATTCATTAGATTTTTGTAAGAGACGGTTGCATTCCATGTTACTATTTTATGCAGAGTCCATATATATTTAGATTTAGATATAATGTTAGCCATACAAAAGCTTTCGAGAATCCGTTTGTTAATTTCATATTGTCCCTCGAACTTAGCGCAGATGCAGTTCAGAAATTAGAGGGTGGCCCGTCGTTACGTTTGGTTGCTTTGACTGCAACCGGAGAATACGTCAGAAAACTCGGGTTCGCTGGATTATCCGATGTTATTTTTCATTCAGCCTTTTTAGTGGACGACTTTGACGTACGTTTAATCGGCTTAGAAGGCTGATTGACTGGATCAAGAGTCTGTACTGCTGATCCGATCATATTTTCAGTTGGCTCAGGAGTCTGTACAACTGGCTTACGAGCCCGCTCAGTCTGCTAAGCAACATGATCTACCGACTTAGGAGCCCGATCGACTGATTTCGTTCCCCGTACAATCGGCGTTATAGATTTTCTCCGTCGCTTCTGTAATTCCTTTGCGACCTCACAACCGCGGTAATTTGCTGGCTGCCTTCCTTTGCAGTTAACACAAGTTGGTTTTTCATTTTTGCTCAAACTGCAATTTTCCGAAGTGTGTTTTCCAGCGCACTTAACGCAGCGCGACTCTTTCCGACAGTACACCTGTGTATGATTAAACTCTTGGCAACGCTTGCATTGAGGGATTGTCTTCGAGTTGACACGGCTCGATTTTAACAACCATACTAATGATTGTATGAATATTATATATCTTTTCCTAGCTTTCCGTTTTATCGAATGATAGCACAAAAAGTGGAAGTTTAGCTTCTTCCCCACGGTCGGGTCGTTTTCTCTCTTTTCTTAAACGGTTCACGGGCGGAGTCGAGAATGTTGTAACCTCTATCGCGTAAATCGCCTATAACGTCTTTTTTAACACATGATGGGTGAAGTCCTCTAGCTACGACCCTCAAGGTCTCTCAGACTTTATGCCATAGAATTTTTTCGTTGTTAAGCTTTTGAGATACAGCCCGAAAGCCTTCAGTAACCTTGATTTTCCATGCATCTTTTCGCAAGGAAGTAACTTTAAATTTAGTAGCGATTGTTGTTTTTAAAATTTTCCTCAAAGAACTATAGTCTGCAATGCCTGTAATATTTCTGTGGCAATAAGTTGAAGTAGCTTAAGTCCATTTGTACGGTTTTTCAGCACATTCATTTAAAGTTGTCGCTCATGTGTAAACCGTATGAAATTTTTTAATTGCGTCACTACTCTGATAGCGGTAACTCGGCAGTCTTTACAGATTTGCAAATGAAAAACTAAGAAAGAATACTTCGTGTAATTGGGAACATTTTTCTGTAATTAATTCAATTTTGACTTAAGTCGACTTAAGCTGATTCAGCTTATTGCCACAGATTTATTGGTGGAGGGGCGCGTTTGATTTCAATTTGTTTTTCTGCTTTTGAAACGGATGAACCGGTCTTACGTTTTTAGATGGTCTTCGTTTCAGTATCCAATCCGTTTCGCGCGCGAGTTCTTCTTCGTCCGTACTGTAGTGATGGCTACCCGGAGAAGGCTGACTATGAATAACTATCTGCGCTCTTGAATACTCGTTGTGAAGTAAAGATACTTTATTCTCTGACTCAAGTTTCTCAACTTTGCTTTTGAGCTCCCGACACAACTTCTGAATATGTTGTTCCTAGTCTTAAGTTTGGGTTAATTCAAAAACGTTAAAAAACTGCGCAGTTTTGCAGCAACATAACAGGCTTTGTGTTGCTGTTGGTCTGCTACAACACTATTGCTGTTGCCCCGCGGAATTATTTTGACTATTATAAGCACGAAAAAGCAAAACAAAAAATAAAACATTAAAATTGTTAATAACTACCTTTTCCACTTTTTACACAAAGTTCATGGTAAAATAAATAAAAAAATCTAACAAGACTGTAACAAACAAGAGAATCCAAAATAAACGAAAGCAACAACGAAACAACTGTTGCGCAGGTTGCTCTGTTTTGACGTTCGGTTGCGCTAATATTGAAAAAAAAAAAAATTTGAATTGAGCAATACTGCCAAAATGTTGCTATTTGGAATTTGTTGCTTTAATGTTGTCGCAACACTGCCGCAATGCTGCATTTTTGAATTGGGCCTTTAGTTACGGCGTAAGATGTTGCTTCTTCTTCTTCTTTTTATCAGCGAGGTTATGATCCGAAAATAAGGGATCATAACCCTCCCACTTCACCGCATTTCTACTGATCCGCCTGTGGGGTTCGCCTATTAGACCTCACAAAATATCGACAGGCCTGCCGATTTTGGATCACTCGGTTACTGAGGCCAATGAAATGCCGATGTCGTCGCATTTGTCTGATCCAGACGTTTATAGGCCTGCCTTTCCTACATCTCGATGTCTTTGGAACGTGCATTGATATTGCCTTCTTAACAGGGCTCAAATTATCTCTTCTTTGAACGTGGCAATACCAGTTGAGCCGGTCGCGCTCTATTTTTTGTACGATGGTTTCCTTGATGTAAAAGCTTCCACGGATCTTCGAACTCCTTATTTGATCAAGCTTTGTCACTCCTGCTGTCATGCGAAGCATCTTCATCTCAGCTGCCGTTAATTTAGCCTCATACGTTTTGTACATCGTCCAACATTGTGAACCGTATGTGAGCGCTGGATGCACAACTGCGGTGTAGAGCCTTCCCTTCAACTTAGGTGGCATTTTTCTGTCACAGAAGATAGCGGAATTTTCTCGCCACTTCATCCACCCTACGCTTACACGATGATTGATGTCGTCATCACAAGTTGCTTTGCTATTTATCATAGATCCCAGATATTTGAACTTTTCGCACTTGGGAAGCACTGTTCCATTCAAATAAATATCTGGAATAGGTCTGAGTGGATCAGAGAATGGGCAGCACAAGTGCTCTGTCTTTTTTGAACTAATGCGATACCCATTTCACTCCAGAGCGTCCACCCACACATCAAGTGTTCGTTGCAGGGATGTAGGATCCTCACTTATGATGGCTCCATCGTCAGCAAAGAATAACTGATGTACCTTGGGGTCAATCACTTTACCTTCAAGCAGATAATCAAGGACTGTAATAAAGAGCAAAGGACTTAAAACGCTTCCCTGGTGCACCCCGACTTTGACTGGGAACTCTTCGGTTACTCCAGCGGGGCATTTTACTCTTGTCTTTGCTCCTTCGTACATGTCCATGATCATCTGTACATAGGTTTCTGGAACCCCTCGATGTCTTAGCGCCACCCATATCAGATCTCGTGGTTGTCTGTCGAATGCCTTTTCAAAGTTAACCAATAAAATATGCAAATCCCTTAAGGAATCACGATGTTTTTCCATTATGATCCTTATACTTTGGATTGCATCAGTGGTTGATTTACCCGAGACAAACCCGCACTGATCATCAGATAGCCGTATTATTTTTCGCAGTCGGCCACTGTGTGACATCAGCTTGATCGAACGGTAGTTATCACAGTTTCGCGTATCACCCTTCACTTTGTATACAGGGAGAAGGTAACTTTCCCTCCATTGATTCGGCATTGGGTCACCTCTCACAATTTTGGAGATGAGAATTCTGAGCCATCTGAACCCGTCTCCCGTCTTTTTCCAGAATTCAGAGGGCATCTCGTCTGGCCCAACCGCTTTTCGTTTTTTGGAGTATTTGACCGCCTCACTTAACGCTTCGACTGTAATGTTGGGCATTTCTTCACAGTAAGGGGTGGCTCCTGGAAAGTATAGCCGGGAAAACTGTTCATTTAAAAGTTCTTCACAATACTTCCGCCACCTCTGCAGAATTTTCTCGTCAGAAGCTGGCCATGAGCCTTGTTAATTAACTTTGGCGAACGAATCTCCTGAGCATTCCTCCTTCTTTGGGCGGTTATTTTGAAGATGGTTGCGCTCTTGTTCATATCGTGTCTTCGCAGCTCCTGGATAGCCTGGTTTGCATCAGCAACCGGGGAAGATATTTTCTCCAGCTCCCGATACAGGCCCTCCATACTCTCTGCTTGAAGCTGGACGCACTTTTTCTTCGTTTTTTTCTTGCAACATCTGTATTCCATTTCGAGGCGAGCTTTTTCGTCTCTATTATTAGGGGGTCACTTTGACCAAGCTTTGAAAGCCGGTTTCTTCTTATTTATCACCTTCTTAGCTTCATCACTCCACCACCATGTTTCTTTGGCGTGTTGATGGTGGTCTTTTGAAGCTCCTAACAGTGACTTGGCCTTCTTTAAGCAAGTTCACTGTAGGGAATCCCACATATTTTGTGCTCTGCACTCTTCATCCGCAGCTCCGTTGATGATGTGAGAGAGGTAATTTTTCATTACGAAATCAAAAGCCTCGCCTTTTTCTTTGTCCCGATTGTACCACTTTATTTTCTCAGATACCCCTGTTTGTTTGCTTTTCTTCGGTGTTTTCATAAAAATGTCTGTTAGCAGGAGACGGTGTTGCCGAGCGATTGCCTCTCCCAGGATCACTTTGCAATGATTTACCCGAGGCTTCATGAAACTGCCTACCAAATGGTAGTCAATCTGAGCTGGGCGCCGTGGCGTAAGTGGTTAGTGTGTCGGATTACTACGCATGAGGTTCCAAGTTCGAATCCCAGAAAATACCAAAAAGTTTTTTTCACGGTCCCATCTCTCGCGAGCGTCTGACAAACATCCGAGAGTATTAGTGTCACGAAAAAGCTTCTCAAATCGCCGTTTGGACTCGGCATTAAACTGTAGGTGCCTTCCATTCGTGTGAAAAATATAACGCACACAGCATGAGTGGTTGCGAGAAGCTAGGCCCTGGCACTTTAAAGAGCTGTTGCGCCAAATATTTTAATTTTCTGAATTTCATCTCCACGACTGCTGTAAGTGATCAGGTGTCGGCTTTGTTTGATGAACATGGTATTTAACACGATAAGACCGTGTGATTTGCACATGCTTAGGATGCCTTCACCAGGAAGGTTCCTGGTGCCATATCCTAGTCCTCCATGGCAGTCTTCATAGTCTTCGTTTGACTTCCCGACATGTCCATTCAAATCTCCTCCAACAAACAGAAACTCTTCTTTTGGGATCTTCTTAAGGAGATTGTGGATATCTACCCAAAATGCATTTTTATCTCCCTGATTGCACCCATTTTGGGGAATATATGCACTGACAATATTCCACACCTCTCCTTGTATTACTAGTTTGACAGACATCAAACTGTCGCTGGACTTCGAAATGCGCAAGACGTTACCAAGTAGCTCTGCCGCAAGGATGATACCGATTCCGTTCTTAGCCTTTTCCGTTCCGTAGTAGAACATCTTGTAATCTTCCTAACGTCCAAGAAACGCACCCGATTTCCGGTGTTTTTCCATTTCATCTCTTGGACGCACAAGATATCCACCCGCCTTCTGTTCATCATTTCTTCCAGCTCGTAAGATGTTGCTTAAGTGTTAATATTCTACCCAGTTGCAGTGTGAAGCCAAATAGGATGTTGTTGAAATATTCAGAGAGAGCTTTCTGTGGGTAAGCTTGTTGCCTAAAAGAAAAAAACGTTATTATGCTTTTACTTATGCTTGGGAATCCTCCTCTTTCTTAAAGAAGGGCTATGGCTACGATTCCACTATACTTTGCAAATTGTGTCAAACAGTATAATTGTCAAATTTTCTGTGCTAAACATATTAAACAAACCATTGGTCATTAGACCGCCTCTGGCAGAAAACGAGAATTTAAAGTTGTGTCAAATAGTGGAATCGGGCATTATGCAGAAAGGTCAAACGGTTTGACAGCATTTGACACCGTTTGACCGTTTGACAGTTTATGAAAAACGAAAGACCCATAATGGATTAAACGATGGTAGGCTGAAGAACAAAATTAAACGAACACGAAAGAAGTGTGTTTGACCGTGCTCTGGAATGTTGGCAGCTATCACATTTGAAAGCAAAAAGTGTGGAAAAGTGGCAATGTTTGCGGTCGGTCAGCTCTTCGAAATCGCATAGCTCTATTTTTCGATGAGCGGAATGATAAGGATACGTGAATATTAAATTTCATGTACCATCCGCACGAAATTGCGATTCTACGCCTGTTCTTTATCATGTAACTAGTTGTTGCGTAAATTTTGCACAAAAATTCTCCTTTTCGTGCTTGTCGTTCGAACCACTGCCATGCTTTCGCGGCTGCTGAGCGACAGTATGGTAGGCCGAGCGCCACACCCTCTACATTTTCAAGTATCCTTTCTGAGATAATTGAAGCTTATTTGGGAAATTTATGCAAACTGCTCCTGGCAAGAATTCATTTGTAAAATAAACTGTTTATACTTTTCCAATAATGTAAAATTTTTGTATGACAAATAGCGTAATATAGCTCGTTTGGCAAATCGTTTGACACTTTTAAAAAATATGTCAAACAGTTTAATATAGCATTTGGACGCAAAGCGTCAAAGAGTTCTTTTACCCGAATTTGTGACACAATTTTCTAGTTAATACTGTCTCAAGCAGTGGAATAGTAGCTTAAGTACGGCGAGGTCTATCGTCAATGCTGCTTCCGTGCAGACAAGACGCTGATGTTGTGTGTCTATAGCGAGGTCGTCAGCATATCGCTCATTTAATTGAAGACTGTCATGACTCAAAAAACGCTATTTTTGAGTTATTGATGCAGAATTATTCGTTTTACCATGCTTCATATTGTGTAAAAATTTCATATTAATATCTTGTATACTCTCGGCGTTAGAATTAAAAGATCTCTTCTTTTTTCCTGCAAGGTTAGTCACTAAATCACTTTTTTTGAGTTATGACAGTCTTCAATTAAATGAGCGATATGTACATTTTCTTGACAGTGTCATTCGTAAGTCCTGATTAACACCAGAACTGAGCCTTGAGGTAGCTTGATAGAATCATTTAAGAGATTTTTAAAATTAAAATCGTGGTACTATACCTGGAATATGTCAGAGAGAAAACCTGAATTACGAGGACCACTTCTTCGAGTTTTTATAGCAATATGTATGTCGCATTTATGATTAAATGATCTCATGATTGAAAACATGTTTTGCAATTAATGTTTTATAAGGGAATACATGCAGCATATCCATATAAGCATTTTTTTATATTTCAGTTTTACACAATATAAGGTTGAAATACGAGTATGCTAGATCCAACACGAACAGTGCTCCAAAGGCACCACTGTATACATACAATACTTATTTTCAAACTGTTTCCCAACTTTTGAGAAAAATGTTCATACCCACGTTCGCCATCAACGCATTCACATGCGTAAACCTCCTCCTCAAGACATGCAAATTTTATTCATATATTGACATTTAAATTTCTATTCCCGTGGTGACGTTGATTCCTGAATTTAATTCAATCAATTTCTTGTTGTATTCTTCCCCAACAGACTCCCACAAAAGGTCTCCAGAGATGAGCCTCAAATCCCGCATCGCCATACAAATTAATGTACCTACTTAGATTATGTCCCTAATTATCTCCCTAGTCAGCGTCGCCCACTTAAAAATATCTTCTTAATAAAAATGTGATATCATCAATGAGATAGCTTCACGTATGAATAGATTTCTATTTTAAAGGGTTATTCAAGGACACTTTAAAAGCTAACGGATAGGCTGGAAAAGGGCTGCTTTTTTATGCCATAAATCACTGACAGTCCATATTCCCTCCTGTATATGAATTTTTTTTAAATAACTTGAACTGAATTGAAAAAGGATTTCTTACATATTCTGCAAATCTAATTATAACTATTATAACAATAACTTCTGGTAAAGAAAATTATGATTTTAATGATTTTATGCGAAACATTTTAGTTCTCCTAAGGACATGCTCAGCAACCTTCTGAGAGCTCATTTTACTCACGCCACATTAAAAAAGCGAAAATCCAATAAAATCGGAATAGCATCCTATTAAGGCATCATCCACAACCATTTTAACATAATGCCATAAAAAAGTTGATAGGCAATATCGACTGGGTGTATGCGGCGTTGGTTTTATGATTCCCGTCTAATCGTTTTCACCCACACACGGATTTGCCCATTACAATAAACTCAGCAAAGCTCAGCTAATTTACTTACACACGATAATCCGAAGGAACATGGATTTATCCGGATTTCATTGAATATCCCCCAGAGGCCGATAGAAATTTCTAATCTGTTTAGGGTTTCAATTGACCATTTAACATGATCTTTACACAAAACCAGCCCTATCCGCCGCTGTCTGACTCACCGGATAATTATGAAAACATAATTCCACTACGACTGTTAAAATCCAGGGATTAATTAAGTTTATATTGTTCTGGGTGGAGGAGGGAAAAGGATTCAGGAATAACTTTTTAGTACGCGTTACGTTAGCTGTGCGTCAAATGATCCGAAATGGGGGCGGTGTTGTGGGTAATGGAACATTTACATTTCAACTCCTCCCATCCTTCGCTGATTATAGTTGGGATTATTGACATTTCATAAGTGTTTTCATTAAGTCATATTGCCGTGCGGATAGCTTCCACGTCCACCCCCTCAGTGTCACTCACCCGTGAAACCAGTTGACACCTATCATTAGTAAACTTGGAAGTATAATGGCAAATGACTTTTCATTTCTTCCAAACGCAGACCCGCATCCGTTTCGCTGCGGGCCAATTAATTAAACATTTATATAGAATTGCTTATAAGTGATTCGGAAAATTTGAATTAAGCGTTGAAACGAATTGAGTTTTTGTAATTCGAAAATGCTTCTTATTTGCTAAGTAATTTCATTACTTATTTGAATTGTTCTCGGAATTTCGGGGAAATAAAATTAGAAGTGGCTCTTGGCTGTATGTTGGGAAAGGGTCGTCACTTAAAAAGATGAAAAAGCTTTTCAACTTCCCCATCCAATATATGTACGTAGGCTGGACGATGTAAACGGGAAGACAGGACATAGGGCTCAATTTGATTCATTTTACCGCAGAAATGAAAAATTACTTTGAGTTCATAAAAAAATAAAAATAAGAGATGCTACTTCATTTGTCACCCGGGTATGACAGGGGAAGACATTTTTGGGTGTAGGTACACATTTTACGTTTCTCATAAACAAGTCTTTTTAATAATTTAACAGAGGCAGTTGTTTCGAAGAATTGCTGCAGGAATAAATATATTGCCGGCACTACCATCAAAAATTTGGAACGTACAAATCGACCTTGAGGTGTTCCGAGTAATGAAAGTTAAATTGATTCAAGTGGAAGTTAATTTTATTTTAAAAATATGTCTCATGTGAATAATGAAAGGGAAATGGACTCCAACAAATATATGTCACTTTTTTTGCAAAACAACAAAATGGAAAAAATAAAAACATAAATATTTTTTTACGGCAGCGCATGCTCATGTTAACTTAAGATTATTGTTTAATAAAAAACGTCCCTGCTTCTTGTTAAACACAATTAAGTTATCTTTTCAAGGAGTCCAAATTAAAAAATTATATTCGCGTTGGGCAGGTAGCAGGTAACTTACTCACTATCGAAATCTCAGCGCGCGTACCACAAGAGGAGATCTGTAAAAACGATCTGTGGTGCAAGTGATTGAAAAAACATTGAAGTCACGTTTAAAAACGTCCTAACTGAAGCGGTTAAGGAAGCTCTCACCAAACTAATCAAACCCAAGTAATTTCATTCTTACAAAATTCATAGACAGGGGCATACCTCATGCTAGGGTTTTATCACCTCTTTTATAGCTTACGATAATAAGAAAAATCCTGCCAAGTCTTGGCAGAGACGGTGTCCAGATTGTCGGATATGCAGATTACGTGGCAATGCTAGTGTCAGGAATATGTCCTTCAGTGATAAGTGAAATCATGGAAAGAGTATCCAATGCTATGGTAGGCACTTGGGCTCAGTGTGGACTCAGTGTTAATCGAAGCAAAACTGAACTGATGATTTTTACCATAAAACCAAAACACCAACCTTTACGCCTCCACAGCTTAAGAACCATTTACTTCATTTATACTCCAGCGCTGGGTTTTTAGGAGTCATACTAGACCCAGAGCTCAATTGGAAGCTAAACATTGAACAACGAGTGAAAAAAACATGCACAGCTTTCTACGCTTGCAGTTAAATTATTAGGAAGGAGATGGTGTTATGGATGTATACAGCGGTAATACGAGTATGTCCAATATTTACGTATGGATAACTAGTTTGTTGCCCTGCCCTGAGTAAAGACTACAACATTAAACTAATAAGCAATTTACAAAGAACGCCCGCCGTGGGTACCACGTGTGCCATGGAAACGTGTGGCATGGAAACTCTGAATATGTTTCTGCTTTTCAACATGTAGTGCATTTAGACTTAGGAATTAATAGGATGGTGGTCTGCTAGACCGTACTGCTGCAGTAAGATTTTATTTTTATTACCGGGAGAACTGGAAAAATAACTCTGACTCTGACACCATACCCAAACTATACTTTCAACACAACTTCACAGTTGACTTTCTGTCTCGCTACACTACCTTTAATCGACAACCTTGAAGAAATTTCAGAAAAAAGTATCACAGAGTTGATCAGCTTCTTGAATGCCACAGGATGGATTTGAAACCGTTTCCTTTCAACATTCTTCTAAAACTATTTAACAAACAAGGCCACGTGAGTTTTGATATTCAAAGTGGTGCCTAAGTGCTAATTGTGCTGCAGTGTAGTGCGCAGCAGTAACCACTTCTACCTACTTAGTCTGGACAAGCAGCTTTCCAGCGAAACCACATAAAAGCGACTGCTCCTTATCGCGCTAAATCTAACGGTTTTCTTCTTTGTTAGTAGTAGGCGCAGAAAGCTTACGTTCAGAATTTCGAGTATGCCATTGTTGCAATGATTTGGTTGCGTTAAGAACAATGCGCGAAATCTTTGTACTCTCGCAAATTTTAAATAAAGCCCGTTAGTATTTTTCAGTTACTGACTTCGCTGAATAAGTCGTTGCCACTACAGCCGTATTGTCGTCGAAGGTGGCTAGAACGATGCCCTCTCCTTGAGGTACATATGTATGTCTCGAGAGTATAGTAAGAACAAGAGTGGACCATGAACACTTCCTTGTGGAACTCCGACGGCAATTTCCTTGAATTCTGTATATTCGTTTCCGGGTTTTATAGCGGTTCTGAAGGTTCTCTCGAGGTTCTGAATTTCATGGTTATTCTATAATCCCAGTCGATTGTGAAGTGCTTAATTATAAAGCCGAATTGATGATCAGGAAAAAACGTCTTTCTTCAATAACCGGTTGTTGGCGTTTCAACAGGAGGTTTTCAATTACCTTTGGTATTATCGACAGAAGCGATATCGGTCTGTAGGAGTTACTATCGCTTGAAGCTCGGATAATTTCCATGGTGTGGGAACTTACATATAATAGTCTTATCGCCGCATTTATGAGATAAAGCAGTTATTAATGCTTCCTTTGGCAATTCCTTGAGGATCTGTCCGGTTATTAAATCATATCGAGGGGCCTGGTTCTTTCAGATTTTTTTTTTTTTTCTTTTTTTTTCCCTTTTGTACAACCCATGCCCGCGTGGCAACGACACTGCGACCTGAAAGATCTATTGTATCGGAGGGTTGGAGTTAATCTAACAGACGTACTACCTCCCTTATGAAAGCGAGTATGTCCTTAGTAGCGGAGCATTTCAGTTCCACTGAAGTAAGTATCTCCTTGTGGAGAATACGTTTCCTTAACCAGTGTAGTGCCGGGCATTCACAAAGAATGTGTTCGGAGGTTTCATCCTCCTCTAAACAGAACCGACGGTCCTTCTCTTGGCACAGGTTCATCTTGTTAAGGTGGTATCTCAAGCCGCAATGGCCAGTAAGAAAGCTCACAAGCTTCTTAATGCTTTCCCTATCTAAGTTAAGGATTTCCTTATAGGAATAAGGCTTGATTAATCGTTTGGATTGTCTTAGACCTGGCCCATTAGTCCATTGGTCTAGACGAAGTTTGTTTTCCCATTCGTTAATCAGCGTTGTAGCTGTCGCCCAATTGACGCCACAATAAGGTTCAGAACCTATGAACACAGATTCTGAGCCAGCCCTAGCAAACTCATCTGCAGATTCGTTGCCCACAATCCCTTGGTGTCCGGGTACCCAACCGAGTTTTACCCTGTTGTATTTGGCAAGGCCTTGTAATGCATCGTAGTAGCATTTCACGGTTCTGGAGTCCATTTGATTGGATGGCAGGGCCATAAGTGCTGCTTGGCTATCTGAGAAGATATGTATTCTAGCGCCTTTGATCCCCTTGCGGAGATTGTGTCTGGCGCAAATCTCAATGGCATGGAGCCTGAAACACAATAGGAGTCGTACCCATAGGTACCGAAATCTTTGTGTTGGGTCCAAAAACCCCAGCTCCAACTCCAGAATCCATCTTCGAACCGTCGGTGAACCAGACCAGACTTCTAGGGTCCAGTGTTGCAGCACCATTGGACCAGTTTTCGCGGTCCAATATTTCAACCTCGAATAGCCTACCAAAGCAGTGTTGCCTGACCATAATATCTGGTAAAGTGCAAAACATGTGTTTTTTGTTTTTTTTTCGCAAAACATGTCTCTTTTAGGGATTGAGTTGAGTAAATGCCCCACAAGGTCACCTGGTTTATACTCGTGATCTAGCTGCATCCTGATAGCATATCTAGCAGCCATCTTCCTAATGAAGATTGGTTAGGGTGTAAGCCCAACAATAGCTTCCAGAGCTGTCGTAGGGCAGGTGCGCATCGCACCTGTAATGCCAAGACAGGCAATTCTTTGCAACTTCTGCAACTTGTTTGCCGTTGTCTGCTGGAGAGTTTTTGGCCACCAGACGATGGCCGCGTATGTGATAATGGGTCTAACCATCATTATGTACAACCAATGTATCATCTTAGGAGAGAGACCCCAAGTTCTGCCGTATAGGCGTTTACTGGCCCACAGTGCTCTAGTAGCGCGCTCAGTGGCGGACTTGATATGTGAATTCCAATTAAGTCGTTTGTCAAGAATTACACCAAGATATTTGACCTCGCTGGAATAAACTATTGTGGTGCCTTTGATTGTGATAGGTTCAAGGTTGACCTGTTTCTTCCTTGTAAAAGGCAGCAGAACGGTTTTACTAGGATTTATGGATAGTCCTTCTTTGTTACACCATTCTACAACTTGGCGTGACGTTGGAAATTGTCGTGCTGTGTTTACCTCTGATAAAAACCGCCAAGTCATCAGCATAACCGACGGTGGTGTAGCCTGATCTGTGAAGATCTACTAACAAGTTGTCGATGACTATAGACCATAACAGGGGGGAAAGAACTCCTCCTTGAGGACAGCCTTTGGCTGCAGTTATGGACACCGACACTCCCCAGAGCATTACCAGCATGGCCCTGATCCATTGGTTGGTCGATTCTTCGATACCTCTGCTACTGATCGCCCTTGCAATCGAGTCGTAACCAGTGTTATCGAATATCGAATGTTTTTGTTACCTGGCGAAGTTTAGCCAATGATACACTTGTAATTTTAAAGTTGTCAGGTGTCGTAATCGTATAATCAAGATCTTCTATCAATATTTGTTTGTGAGAAAGCTTAAACATTTATACAGTTCGGTAAAGATACGTAGATTATTATTTTTTAGTATAATTGGTGTGATAGACAAATGGATATCCTTACGGAGTACCTGTGCTGTCCCCTTTAGAGAAACATTGCGTGATTTTACTTCCTAGCTAAAATAGAGTTCACATAGGAAGCTTAGAATTTTTTGAGCTGAGGAAAGCACAACGTCAGAAGGGCGAAGCGAACCCTTTGTGAAAGTATTTATGTAATTCTGGTCCGAGCGATAGCGGGACATTCGCATAAGATATGGTCGGCAGATTCGGTGTTCTCAAAACAAACCCTGGAGTGGAATCCTCTAAGGTGATAGTTGACAGTCACATTTTTGATAGTTAAAGTTGCTAATCACACTTTGTTAGCTCTCCGTAAAACGATCGCAAAGAATTATTTAAAACTTGGTAGCACAGCTTTTCGAAATTTCATTTTTTTGTCAGTGCTATCGCCAGTCTCAGCTGTTTGGGCCAATTTGTTCTGATTTGTGCACGCAAAAAATTGAAACTAAGTACATTTACCTTTAAACATGCATGTAAAATAAATAATTGACATATTTAGAGAAATTTAAAGAACCGTATAGACAATTGTAGGCCTTTCGCACTCTCAATGAAAAAGCAATTGGCGATTTTATTTAATTTTATTTACGAGTAAAACCACCCGAATATGGCGACGTAAAACAATACTCTTTATATTAATAGGAGAATGGGAGACTCTTGCGACAGCGCTTTGACCCATTGGTGCAGCCCAATCAGTACCAATTTGCCTTTGGTAGCCTCCACCCCCAAGCAAATTTAGTATTGCAGCAGAATTGGTTGTTTATGTAAAGCACGTGTTCCAATTGGTATGCTCAACAATCGGAACCTTTGCCAAAAGAATATTATTTTTAAATCTAAAAAAAAAAAACAGCAACAAAAGGAATGATTGTGATCGTCAACAATCAACTATCACCTTAAAGGAGTCAACTCCTGCATGTATCAGATTGAATGATGGCTATTTTCTTGAGGTGGTATTTGAGATAGGAATGCGCAAAGTGAGAAAGTCAGTTAGGTTCTTGGTATTATGTTTGCTCATTGCTAGAATCTCTGTAGTTATTTTTTCTAAGAAACTTATGAATTTTGTAGCATGGTTTAGGTCAGATTGTGAGCTTTTCTTTCTTTTCCCATTGATTTATTTTGCTGATAGGAAGGCCACAAAAGGATTCAGGGCCAATGAATGGAGATTGGGTACTAGATCTGGCTAGTTTGTCAACAGCTTTATTTCCAGTGATGCCATGGACCCAAGTACGTGTGACTTTGTTTTGTGCAACAAGCTACAGGAGTTCCAAACCAGTTTAGACTCAAAGTTTTAATACATGAGAAGTTTAAGGGTTGCTTGGCCGTCTGAAAGGCAATTTATGTGAGATCTGCGGAGGTTTCTCCTGATGCATTCTCGTCTTGAAAGATTGAAGTAGAAAGTCGGAGTGGTTCTGACGGTTAGGTATTGGAACCCTCAGTATACCAATGGTCGGATTGAGGGATTTTATAGTTATCCAAAAGATTGGGTCGGGGATTACCACTTCAAAAGGGTAATTCAGATTGATCTTTTTGGGTATGGGATATGTAAATATTTCCCATTTGAATAAGTTCTATGCTGGGTAGCACGGAATTGTTGCTCTCTTTCTTACTCTTACCAGTCCTTTTATATTTAGCGGATATTTGGTTTTGCTAGTTACGATTTCTTTCCTCATATGAAGAGTTTCATTCCACACTATGCTTTGTAAGAGCCCCAACAGAACAAGTTGACCCCCCTGTGTGTATCCCGCCTTGCACACTCAAGCTCGCAGCAGGGAATAAAGCCACTGAGGAGGCGAACACAAGATGGAACTCCATGGAAACTTGCGCCATCACTAGGAAGCTATGGCCATCTTTCGACAAAGCAAAGACCGAGAGAATCATCCGTAAAGATAGGAAATCCCTTTCCACCCTCGTGGGCATCATCGCGGGACACAACACTCTGCGGTACCACTTGAGGAAGCTGCGCCTGACGGAGGAGGAGCTCTGCAGAGGCTGTGGTGACGAGGAAGTTTTTGAGGACACAACCCACTTCCTGTGCCACTGCCCGAGTCTTCAACACTCCAGGAAAAAGTTCCTTGGTAAATTTTTCTTCCAGGATCTCGGGGAACTCTCCGGCGTTTCAACGGAAAAGATGTTGAACTTCATCAAATCATCAGGGTGGTTTGTATGCAGAAATGAAGTAAGTGACTGAGTAGTTTTTAGTTTCATTGGGTAAGGGATCACTTTTTCCCCCATGGGTACCACAATGGGTCGACGCTGCCCCGAGTGTGGCAGAGAGCGTCGCTCCCTGCCAGCCCACATACCTAACCTAACCTAAGACTTCAATGAATCTGTCGACTTCGTCTTATATTTCGTTCGGCGTTTTATACTTTTGGTATCGTTATGTTTCGGGCTTACCTGGCTAGTTCATTCGCTAATTTGCTATTTTCTTTCCTTCTGGACCTGATCTATCAGATGATTTTAGTAGTAACTAGATGATAAGTCCAAATCAGACATCCATAACCATATTTGCACAGCAGAGGAATGCTACTGTGGTGCAGTTGTTCATTAAAAAATTTTCTTTTACAGTAGCGTTTGCGGCACTAAAAGTGTTGGCTTTAAGAACATACCACCGTCGAACTGCACTACCACATCTAATTAAAACAACTTTATAGTTGGTCGCATAAGCTGTTTATATACGCAGTAAAACCACCAGTAGTATTCAAGTCGCTATGATTACAGAAATGTATAAGTACTGGGACTTCAAAGAGTCTGAATTTATTTTCAATTAAAATAAAGAAATTCCGGGGAATCGTAGACGCAAATCGATTTGCATTAAGACTCAAACCGTACAATTCCCATCCTGAGCTTACCCAAAGTTGATGAAATGTTTATTTTCCCTCTACAGATGTATAAGTCGGAATTTCGTTATCCAAACAACCCCATAACCGCCCCGATATACAAATGGATGACAGAGTGAGCTCATCCTGCACAATCTGTCAACTGCTATTTTGACTCGAATAAGAATGTTTACTTTGATCTAAGTAATCAAACGGATTGAATACGACTGAACTGTGTTCATCAATCTGAGCTTTAAAATCACCTCTTTACAATCATAATAATAAAACAACATGTAGTTCCAAAAAGCATCCATCTTCGACCCAGATAGAGAATAATTTTGTCAAACTAACTTAATCTATGTAATTTTATTGTCTCCCCCTCGTCGGATGTCCTGATGCTATTCACACTCCATTCCGAACAATGGGCTCTTAGTAGCTCGTTATCACATCAAAGAGTGTCACAATTTATTCCAACTGCGAAGCCATTTGTCACCCTGAAAATAACTTCCTTCGACACACTTCCAGGACCATCAATTATCGAAATCCATTTGAATAATGTCCTCATGAAAATTCACTTTGCCACCAATACCATTCCTCACTCCACTAACAATTAAGTTAAATAAAATTTGTCATTAACGTTGCGCGCTACATTTGTCCCTGTTGTAATAATAATCATCATCTGGCTTGTTTCTTTCACAGGACGTTCTTACAAGAGCATCAACGATGAGATAATCTGGGTGAGCATCGGCATGGGTATCACCATTGCCGTACTCATAACGGTCGCCCTTTGTTACATCGTCTACGAGAAATGCCAAAAGAAGAGGGAGTACTACATAAACGCATAACAACCAAGACGAGCCAGCTTTAACCTATTTGTATCTACTAGATACATCGGGACTATCTCTAGCTCGGTACGATTTGATTTTTGTTTCTTAATTTTATACGAAAGGATGTAAGGAGCGCACGCAAATCACGCACGTTTTGTCGATTTAATTGTGCGTGCAATGCTAAGCACTGATATTTCGAATCAAAGGAGTTGGAGGAGCTTCACGCAGGCGAAAAAAAGGATAAAATATCCTGGGACCAAAATAACACAAACAAAAAAAAATTAATGTAAAAATCGATGTTAGATGTAGAGTATGAGTACTTATATGATATACATTTAAATGTTTACCACTATTTTTTGTACATGTGTAGAGTGTATCCTTATGTATCCTTGTGGGCTGATTTTTTTTTTTTTTTTTTGTATGCGTAGTCAATTCCTTCGAAAACAACTTTTCAATATCAACGTGCCTCTCTCCCCATTTTGACATATTTTCCATTGACAGTTCTCAACTTTTATTAAATTACTCCCTCGTGAGGCTTATTCCAGAGAAAAGGATGTTGTACTCAGTACACACAGAACAACGATAACATCGTCTTTTACAAATGAGGGATGCTGCTCCTCCTGTTCATTTCCTGCTAGTGGGCGGGCATATAATCTGGGTATGACATCTACCATCCTATTCATCGTTACTTTGTAGCAAATCTTCTGCTCCTTGGATATCTCATGCATGATTTATAAAGAACCATTGTGTTTATTATGGAATGGTTCCATGGGGACATGACATCCTTTAAATTACTCTCTCTGTTCTTCGTGTGGATGTGAATTTAGCGATTCGGTGTGAAATATTGAAAACGTACATACAGATGCATTCTACGATGCTCAATCGATGTGAAGAATATTCAGACAAATTGGTGCTTTTAAGGAACACTTTTTGCAGACAGAGAGAGAGAGATGCCTCTCAAGGACTCACAATAAGATGATGTTTTATGGCGTTTCAGTACGAAATTGGGACACAACTTTGAAAGAAGTTTCTCTTCGTTGCGCGTGCACACATTTACTGCACCATTAAGTGGAGTTTGTTTCTTTTAGCGAAACAAGAAAAGAAATTTGGATAACGACGCCAATGAGTCTTGAAAAGTTTTCGGGTACATTTGAAGTTTTATTTTTTTCAGTTTTGACGAAAGTTCTTGTGAAGTTTTGGACTAATTAATTGGAAATTTCAAACACAACACACTTGAAAATTTGAGCCTTTATTCACTTCACTTCCTCCAAATGTACGAACTGATCGAACACACTCTCCCCGTGGGGACACCCAAAGTAAGTTTTGTAGCAATCCGCACCTCTCAATCCGATTGTACGAGAATCCTTGTAAAACTCCTCCATGGACGGTTCCGGCCTAAGCAATGAATGAAAGGAATATTAGAATTTCCTCATTCAGTAGGACCAACTCACGTTAGAAAACGTTGATATATCCGGTCAAACACTCCTCCCACATACTGCACTTGAGCGTTCTCACAAATCGCCCTCTGCAGGCATTCCCTGCCATTCATGCCCTTGTTGTTCATATAGCTTTCAATCAACGCGTAGAGGAAAGTTGCTGTCGGGTCCTCGGTATGAAGTTGAACATTTCCAAAGGATCGATCAGACGATGGTCCTGCCGGAAAGTAAGTACTATTCCACCATTTTAATGGTGTTAATGGTAGATTGTGCTGCCACTGGAAATTCCATGCTCCCGACAGTGATCTCCATGCTCGTTTGTCTTTCAAATCGATAGCTAAAGAAATACTTACGATGAACTGCAAGAGGAGTCCTTTAAAGAATTGCATATGCCATTACCAAGGAGAACCTACCTTATGTACTCCCTGAGTTGGGAAAATTAGAAAACGTTTTTCGCGACTCTTTGCCCAATGGGTGACATTATGTGGCTCCTGTTGATGAGTGGTAGGTAGGCAGTAAAAGTAGACTATCGTTATCACCAAACTGAGGCTTCTGTAAAATTGTGAGATTATTGAAGCTATATAGATGCAATCCGAACAGTCTAATGCTTACAGAATATTCATGATGTGTGGCTGTAACTAGGTTTAAAATGGTACTGACACACGAACGGCCAGACAAATGGCTTAAATGTCGAACAAGGTAAAAAAAAGAATTCAATCATGATCGCAAAGAGGTTCTAATTAAATTAAGCTCTAACTACGTTCAGCCATTGGCCGGGTCGCTTATATACATACCAAGTAGTTGGTAATGGGAGCGGATGGAAATGTTATTTGTTAAGTATGTGATAGTCGTGGTGCTGTACGGTGTCAGGCGGGTCTAATGGCGACTGAGACAGCACCTGAGATTATGACGTTAACAAAGCTCCCATGCTGCGTCTGACTAATTAATCCCTCAGCCCTTTTCGGAGGTATGTCGCACTTCAAAGTGATGGTCATGTGGTGTGTACCGGACTACTAATTAATACAAAGAATGCACATATATATATATTTACTTGTAAAAGTGTATTGTGATCTCTTTTCATGCTGTGCTTTTAATTCAATTTGTAGCTGCATCTAGATACTTCTAGATGCGATCTTCTTGGTCATATACATTGACTGCGAGGAAATATGTAAAATATTTTCTTCGAGATTTAGAATATAGTTCAGTCTAATTCGTGACATGAAACATGGTGCACTCAATACGCGGCGGTCTAGACATTTTAAAAATGCTAAACTGTTATAAAAAAAAAATTAATTCAGAGCAAGTTAAAAAAAAGGAAACAAACAATTGAAAGTCAAGAACTCGGATTTGAATAATCAAGGCTCGAACGGACTAAAGTGCGATCATTAGACCCTGAACGAAATTGTCAACTATTCTATACCATATACTTCTTACGTGGACAGGCCTCCTGCCCGCCTGGGTGAACGGGTTCCATTGTATCACGTGTTTTGCTATGGAATGATCGCCTTTTCGGAGTGTGTGACCGATCCGATGCCACTTAACATATGTCGTTGTATGGTGGTGTTTACAGGTTCCTTTCCTCTTCTGTAGCATTGGTTTTGATTTGAGATATGGTTCGGCTAGAAAATTTAATTTCCTAAACTAACTAGTTAACAAACAACTGCAGCTTCTTCGTTATCGTTATAGTGGCGGTCACCTTCCAAGTACTGCAGCCACACAACGTTGGAACAGAGCAATCAAAGTTTGGTGTTCGGTTCTTCCGTCAGCTGAGGCGATACTTCCAAGACATTTAAAACTCTCTATTCTCTCAAGCTGTTGTGCAGCAATGCGAATTTGAGCTGATGAATTCAATCCAAGGCTGATCCTTTTTATTTTTGCCGTGTTGATTTTCAGCCCCACAACGTTTGCTCCTCTGCCCACAGCTGCTGTCATTTGGTGGAGGTCCATAAGTGTGTAGATATCAGCGTTGTCAGCGTAGTTAAGGTGTTTGAGTTTGGCTGTAAGAAACCAAAAATAGTACTTGAGAGAGAATACAGCCTTCTATTGCTCCACATTGTATCTTAAGTTCTTCAGACAACCTTCCTCTATGCAGAACGTGACATTTGGACCCTATAACTAAGTTTTTTACTTTTTTCAAGCAGCCACAGTTGGCAGTTGTCCCATATTTCGTATCTTAGAAAGCTAGGGAAACTCTTCCAGTGTTACTTCATTAGTTTGGGCTCTGATAACTAAAATGAAAGTAATATACGATTCTCAGTTCGTCCTGATGTTCTTTGTAGGTAGACATCATGATCATTGGATGATTTATTTTAATTGATTGCATTTAACACTCTATAGCAAAACAAAATCAAAAATAGGGTTTTCCAATAATGTATTCCATTTTGTTATTTAATAAAACAGCTTGTGTTTGAGATATCAAAAAATATTGTCAGGTTAAAATATCATTGACGCCATTAATTATAGAATACAACATCTTTCAACTGTCTTTCACGCAAACGTCTTCACGAGAGAATGCGCTGAACCGAATTTTCCATGAATTTTTCGCACAAATCGGGCGATATGGCGGCAATTTCACGTTCGATGTTGGTCGTGAGGTAATCAAAAGATTCTGGCTTATTAGCGTAGACCATGGACTTGACATAGCCTAAAAAGAAAAAAGACCAGAGGCATCAAATCACACGACTGCTCCATTACTGGAGGTAACACGGCAACCGAACTTCGACTTCAATATCTTGATTATTTGACCAGCTGTGTGGCATGTGGCATCGTTTTGTTGAAACCGCATATGCTCCAAGTCATCCCCCTCCAATTTGTCTCAAAAATAGTTAGTCCGAAAGGTCCGACAATGGTGTCCACTGACTGTGACTGCTTTGCCAGCATCATTAAAGAAGAAGTATGAGCCAATGACCCCTACAGCATGAAGCCCGCGCCAACCAATCAATTTTTGGGGGTTTAATTGTCGGTCAGTTTTTCGCCGTCAGGTTAGTTTTGTGAGATAAATGATTGAACCATTTGTAGAAAATTGTCAACCATAAATTATTATTTTATTTGAAAAAATACCAAAAATCAGAAATAGAGTTCAGTGGAACTGAGCCGTTTACATTGATTTGGGTCCGTTTCACGTGTAAGATACCAACTTACTTACTTACTTATGTCCTCTATCCCCTTGGGGTCCTAGGGCCTCTACTACACCTACGCGCCATCGTGTACGGTTTCTGGTAATGTGTCTAAGCTCTCCCCAACTTTTCCCTAACTGCCGTGCCTCCTTCTCAACTGTTCTGCGCCATGTTCTCCTCGAACATGATTAAAGGATTCTATTGGATAGCATGGTTCGCTATGGAACTGTTACCCTTAAGGAACGTGTGACAAATCCACTGCCACTTTCGTTGTTGGATGGCTGTGCCTATTGGTTCCTGACCCGTTCTCTCGTAAATGTGTTCGTTAGAGATACGATTGGGCCAGAAAATCCTTAAGATATTGCGCAGGCATCTATTAACGAACGTTTGCAGCTTTTTGTGGTCATAGTAGTGGTCACTCTCCACGTGGATGATGTCAAACTGATTGCATTGCTTCGCCATATTTTGGACAACATCCCGAACGCGGACTTTGCTTTGGCGATCCTGTTGGCTATATCCAGTTCGGTTCCACCATCGGTCGAGACAATACTCCCAAAATACTGGAAATCCTCTACTCTCTCTACCGGTTCTCCCGCAATGCATATTTGAGCCGATGAGTTTGTTCCAAGGCTGATAATTTTAGTTTTTGCCGCATTCATTTTCAGCCCGATGACGCCTGCCTCCGTCTCCACATCTGCTGTCATTTGGTGGAGGTCCATAATTCTGCGAGAGAGTAATCATACATCGTCAGCGTAGTCAAGATGTTTCGGCTGGGATGTAAGAGTCCATCGAATTCCTCCGTTTCCCATTGACAAAGCTGCACGAAGCACATGGCTAATCACCAATAGGAATAGTATGGCTGAAAGAATACAGCCTTTTCTTACTCCACTTTGGATCTCAAATTCCTCAGACAATCTTCCTCTATGCAGAACGTGACATTTGGAGCCTTCATATGTAGCTTTGATAATAGCAATTAATTTATCGGGAATACCTCTCCTAAGTAAGGCACGAATACGCGGTGCAAAACCATAGCAAAATGCTCTCTTGAGCTGGTGCTCATCCGAAACCGAAATGAGCAAGGAACAGTTTAGGCTTTTCACTGGGTGTTGACTATAGCCGCAACTAACTACCGGCTCTTTGATGATTCTGTAAACGGTCCTACTGTCGCACCTCTGCGCAGCTTCTTCTGCTTCTGTAGCCAGCGTGTTGATGTAATTGCGCCTGTTACGTCACACACTACTCTGAACTTCTCTCATCTTCATGCAATATAGGGACTTTAGCTCGCTTCTTCCTGCTGCTGGAGTAGCTGCAATGCGTGTCTTTTGCTGTTTTCATTCGTCAATCCATCTCCAGGTAAATTCGGAAAGCTATGCCCTATGTCTTTCCCGCGTTCGACCGACAATTCAGTCAGCACCAGATGAAGTTATTACTCAGGTACGTTGCATTTGGCCTTGGTATACTGAAACTGACGCCATATTCTTGAATTTATTTACGGTTCATCAAATATTATTAAAAAGTAACGATGGAATACTAGTTCGTCTGCAAATTTATTATACGACACCTTTAATACAAGAACTTGATCAAAGTAGGGTGTCAAGTAAGGCCTCTCCTTGAAAATATCAGAACAGTATAGAGATTTCAATAATTAATGAGGTCTATCGTTAATAAACTTGTCTGGAATTTTGCCACTGAGTAAAAAAGAGATATCTTCAAAAAAAATAAAAAATTACCCGGGGAAATAATAGGTATTGTGAATGTGGTAAAAATTCTTTTGAATTATCATTCGCGTTACCGGTATTTGATCCAATATGCCGCGCTTGCCCAAGCGAGTTCCCTCTAAATATCTTTGAATGGTACGAACATCGACAGTTCTTGTCCAAAACTATGTATATATTATATTTGTAGGACCCAGCGAGGCACTACGCCCGAGTTGGAACTTATAAAGAAAAGCATGTTCGTTTTAGAGACCGATTAGATCGCTATAGATATTTCGTGTAAGAAATAAATATCTGCCTTAAGTAACCTATTAAGGGTCTACAACCTAGCTCCTAAGAGCGATTCGTGACCTACAGCTTTACGTATATATCGCATCCCAGAGGCACATTTGTTTATACTCTCAGACATTTGTCACACATTAGCCAAGGATGAGACAGTGAAACCATATATGTATGCATATATCGCACCCTGAAATGACAAGTGTGGTAACTTCCTTTAATTAGGTACTGTGGTATGTAACATACAATAACCTTTCTCTCAGAGGCTGTGCATTTTTGTAAACTATAAAACATTTTGTTGGCTGAATAGCGCTTCAACGGTAAAAGAAATGAAGCTACAACTGGGTTTCAATGAAAAGACTGTTAATAATACATGAGAACCAATCATAATCTCAAAATTTTCATTCCGGAAGTTACGACACTTGTCATCACATGGTGCGATATATATGTATATGTTACGTGGGATTAGAATCTTGGACCTCGCGCTCAGTAGTTTGACGAACTAACTACTGTACTCAGTGCTGCAACATTTATTATTTATTCTACTGCAAACTATTACTACGCTCTAATACTATCACATCCAATTAAGAACTAAATCGGCAACAAATTAGTAGAAGTTTTTTGTACAATGAACGCGGACTTGTTCTGTACATGAAACCTATAATTGTTTCCACAATCCGCTTTTGAAGTAGATGCTAGTGAACTGAAATTCGAAAACACAAATCAAAGAAAAAAAGAAATTGTTTTCACTGAAGAACACTTGAACCGTTATTAAGTTCCATGCTCACTGACGGTCTTTATTCATTTCATGTTTTCAATCTGCACAAACTGATCGAAAACGCTGTCGCCTTTGGGGCACCTAAAGTAGGTTTTGTAGCAATCCACACCCTTCGATCCCAACGTGAACGAATCCTTATAATACTCTTCCATGGTCTGTTCCGGCCTAAACAATGAACGAAAACAAGTTAACTGGAATATTCCCCACCCCCGTCCAGCGGCTTCAACTCACGTTAGCAAGCGCTTGTATATCTTGTCAAACAGCCCTCCAACATAGTGCACTTGGGCGTTCTCGCAAATCGCCCTCTGCATGCACTCTTTGCCATTCATGCCCTTGTTGTTCATGTAGTTTTCTATCATCGCGTAAAGAAATATTGCCGTCAGGTCAATGGGCTGCGGTGGACTGGGGAATGCTCCGTTTACGAAAGAACGACCCTTAACCGGGAAGTAGGTGCTATTCCACCAGTGTATTGGAACTATTGGGAGATTATGTTGCCACTGGAAATTCCACGCACTTGCCAGGGCTCTCCATGGTCGTTTGTCGTGCAAATCCACCGGCATCGCATAATTGATAATATACTGCAAAGGGAGGCCATTAAACAATTCCAAATTAGGCTATCGAAGAGGAGAAGACCTACCTTAAAAACTCCGACATTTTGAAAGACTAGAAAACGTTTCTGTCGACTTTTCGCCCAGAGTGTGAGGTTGTGTGGCTCCTGTTGGTGGGTGGTAGGCCAGCCGATGTAGATGTACGCTATCACAAGGGAATAACTAAGTCTTCTGTAAAATTGTGAGTATATTGAAGGCACACAGCTGCAATTGACTGCATAAATCCAAAAGTGAATGCTTACAGAATGTTCATGTCGTGCGACTATAACTGGGGTTAAAGTGGTACTGACATCCGACCAGACTGACAATCTGTTTTAATGCTAAATGTCGCACATATGCAGAGATCAGATGTTCTAATTGAATTAAATTTTTATGTAATTCAGACGTTGACCTGGCTGCTTGTGTACATACTCGTATGTACATACGTTCGAGGTAGGTAGTAACTGGGGTATAACGCGTTCGTCATTGTGTTGTATTACGTCACGTAGTATTGACGATTCTATAAGGTGCTAGACGGTTGGCCTTCCAATTTTGTATGCTGTATTGAAATACTTATGGTGGAATGATAAATGAATCATTTCAGGTTGGGAGCATGTGTGTTCCAATGGCTTATGAGATTGGAGTTCGTAGTATTTCTTCTGTATTCTTTCAGCTTGTAAAATTGTCTGTACCTTCTTGTAAGTTATATACGAGAATCCAAATAATGATTGGTATTTTGGCAGTCCAGTGTAGGTCATTAGTTTTCAGTTTGTGTTCCGTCATTTCCATATTTATACGAGTCCAGTTTCATCTGGAAGTGTGAATGATATGTGTAGGTTCTCGGTAATACAATACGAGTATAAATACGGATTAAATAAGTTTTTAGAACATTTGTTCGGTCTGATACGAGAAGCGAAAGGAAATTTTACTTTTCTTGAGGCCTGAAAGCAGGTAAGACGTATACATAAACGGAAATCTGGATCGTCTCCCCCTATTTCCGACCAACTTGTATTTTACACATTTTATCTAAAGTTATCGAAATCAATTTGATATCAGGTAACTGAATTTCTCAGTGCTAATAGTTTATTTTACCGATTTTAATCAGGTCTTCGCCGATATTACAGTCCTATTTTAGCTATGATTGCTATCACCGAATAAAATCTGCCGCCACTCTGTTGATGCTTGATTTAACTAGGTAAGGCATTCTATGTTTCAAATTAGCTTCTAATTTCCAATTTGCTCAAACCTCTTGCAGATTTATATGGTTTTACCTTTTGAGCTGACGACAACAGGCACTCTTAGAATCCTCGGTGTGTTCGTTTTGAAGTTAGGTTCTCTGAAATCAAAAGCCATTGCAATTTACAGCAATTCTATTTTCTTAAATCTAGGCAGTTTTGATACCCTAATCTAGGAGCGTTGAAACCCTTGGTTTTAAGATTGACGCGATTTTGTCATGAGAGTCACATATTAATAGTGGTACCGTCATCAATTACTACGCTAATGGTTCATGGTTCAAATCCCGATCTCAACGAGCATTTATTTAGATTGATAGATAGGTAGGTTATTTGCTTAATCTACAATTTGGATTTGTTATCGCACATTTTACCGTATTGTGTTTGTGTTTATTACATATTTCAACTGAAATTATTTTACGCAATGAACCTTATATTATTCATTTCAATTTGAAGGAAAGTACCACAAAAATCTTCAAACTAATAGAAGCATTTATTTATTTCTCATGAAATAAAGAGTCGGTTCGATCAATTGCGAAAGCTTGTATGAACACTATGGCAAAGGCATAATAATAGTAGTAGGTTGGTCACATGGCTGGAAAAATTGTCCACTCTATTGATATGCCAATGACGTCAGGCAGTCGTGAAAAAATACTATGAACCAGAGGCAAAGGCAAAAATAACAAAAATCTCCCCAGTTATCTTGACGCCACCCCCGGAGTTTTTCTGATACACAACTCTGAGTTTCAAAACCACTACACCAATCTTTCTCTCTCTCTCTTTCCTTTCTAACTTCTAAGAAACTCGCTTTCTATAAGGCTTACAAACAATTTGCAATGAATGCAATGTTACAATATTTTCTGCTCTATGATTCATATGCCAAATAAGTAGTAACAACATTCACCCAAATTTGATTACCCTTATCTACCTATGTAGCTGCGAACCTCTAAACTATTCATTTCATGAGATTATGAAGTTCTGAAAACCGGTTTCGGTTGTATATGTACATACCATATACTGTGTGCTTGCTTACCATGCAAAATACCATTAAACTATGGTATTATGCAATCCCACGGTACTGGAGGGTTGCTTTTGGCAACTTTCGCTGATCATAAATGTTGGTTTCCAAACTTGAAAACATAATAACACCCTCGAATTTGCCAGTGGTCGCAACCACTCATAAGTTCTAATAGCGCTCGTAAATCCCTACTAAGAGGGGCTGGTGAATAGGGTTATGTGGCTAGTAAGTTATAACCGCATGTTTAACTACTGGCAGCATAGTGTCTCGTTGTTGATAAATAAATTTATATGGTGGATGATAGTGTTTCGTCATAGTCGTTGTCTCTTCAAAGTAATAAATAAGTCACAAACGTACTTTAAGAGCTAAAAATGGTATGGAACTTAAGTTTAACATATATTTCAGTGAGATTGAATTTAAACCTTTCTTAGAATTTTAAGTTAAATTCGCCATTGTTCGTAAGGGAGTGTGTCAATTGGTGGTTAAATTTTAGTCAGTGGTTAAATTCTGACGTTTGCTGTATTTTAAACTAGCTGATCGGTGCTCATCTTGCCCGCATTTTAGTTGACCCTCATTTACTTATTTTTTTTTAAATTTCATTACCAACTGAATACATTGCTGAAAATTTGTAAATTCAATTATAACTTCCAGAGCACACACAACACGCACTCAACACACAACCCGTCAAGCAGGTTCCAGAGAAAACGGCTCTGTTCTTAAAGATTGCGAAAAGACGGTGAAAAGAGAATAAAAAAGTAAATAAAAATGATTACCTCCAGAGTGTAGATTCGAGAATGAGTTTTGCAAAATATGATACGAGTATATTTTGGATTAGAATTCAGATTCTGGAACAGATGATCACAATACAAAATACACCATTTTGAAAGTTCAACTCTAAGCAATATTTTGGGGAAATAGTGGGATTTCAACGACGTGGTGCTCAATAACTTTATTGATACGATTAAAACAAACCAAAGATTCAATCGAAGATTGATTTCATTTATTGAAGTATATGATTTAAAAGAGATTTAAAGATTCGAATTTTTGCAAGAGCTAAGATAAGAAGAGGTCTTGTCACACAAGATAACGCACGAAGAAGAGAGAGCGAGACAGAGATGAAAAAATTCTGACAGTCATTGGTCTCGTCCAGTAATAAATAATAGTTATCGATAATTAGATCTGTACCTAATGGTGATCTTACATTGTAGAAAGCGGAATATTCAACACAATACAACCGCGAAAACACACAGGCGGATCAGTAGAAATGCGGTGAAGTGGGAGGGTTGTGATCCCTTATTTTCGGATCATAACCTCGCTGATAAAGGGAAGAAGAAGAATACAACCGAACCGCGAAATTCCCATTCAATTTCGTATAGCAGTTTTCGAGTAAATTCTGAAGAAAGGAGACCCTCTCAAGTCGCATATAAGATCTTGTCTGCCGTATTATGCGAGCGCCTTAAACCGATCGATAGGTCCTTATCAGTGCAGTTTTAAGCCGGTAAAGTCCACCATTGACCAAATATTCACACTACGGCAGATCTTGAAAAAAAACCCCATGAATATAAAGTCGATACACACCGTCTTTTCACCTTTTCGTTGCACCTTTCCGTGTATAGAGACGAGTTATACAGAGTCATTTCTAGTCTCGGCATTCTTGCCAAGCTCGTGCGTTTGTTCAGAGTGACGATAGAGAACTCTCGCTACTCCATCAAAGTCGAAAAAAACACCACCAAACCATTCGATGTCAGGAAAAGTATTAGACAAGGTGACGCGCTAACATGCGATTCTTTAACATAATACTTGAAAGAATTGTGCGCAACTCACAAGCCAACACTGGAGGTACAATCTCTTACCAGTCTGTACAACTGCTCGCTTACGCCGATGAAGAACTCAGCGGGCTATCAGTGGGGCATTTGCAAGTATTGAGACCGAGGCAGCGAAGATGGGTTTAGCGGTAAATGAAAGCAAAACAAAATATATGTTGTTTGCAAAAATGGATACCCAATATCGGCATCTTGGACAGAACACCACAATAGACAGATATAGAGTAAAATCGTGTATTGTGGTAAACATGTTACTTTTATGACTATAACTGGCAAACTATTCTGTCGATTTCAAGAATAGTGTGCACAATTAAAAGAATTATATATTAGCCACCATATCCTGCTTAAGTTTTAGCATTCACATTTTGAATAAACAAAATATTGCTATAAAAGTGGCACGCCCCGAAAAGTTACATCTTATGAAGAGGGTGGGTTATGTAGTATAGACGGGTAGTCAAATGTGGTATACTATACAATTTCGCAAATTTTCCCAATCAAATAGTATCGGGTAATATGGTACACTTACTATATTAACCAGTCTCAACTGTACGACATTAACCGGGGTGGGAATCATAGTTTAGAAAAAAAAATTCAAAATTTACCGACAAGATGGATGGTTTTTAGCCACTTACTCTTTAGTTTTATGATAGGATTTTGCACATAGTTTTGTCCCGGTCGGATAGAAAAATACAAAATTAACGAGATTTATGGACGAGATCAAAGAGGACGACGAGCTAAACTCTTCAATCACCATGAGCTGTGCTTCTAAAAGAATGTAAGCCCTTGGTTACTTTTAGAGAAATTTTCTTCGACTGATCTTTGGTCCTGTCTGCATAGACGGCGAGTGGAGGAGAAGGTGCCGAACTATACGGCCTATATAATGACATCGACTTAGCAAGAAGAGTTCACATACAGCGACTAAGATGGGTGGGTCATTTAGTTCTGCTGTGGCCCAACGTTCCAGCCTGGAAAATTTTCGAATCCACCCCAGATGGACGGCGCAGTATAGGACGACCTCGCGGTAGGTGGCGCAAACACTTGTAGGGGGACCTCAATCAATTTGGCGTGCGCAACTGAAGGCAGCTGGCTCGGAGCCGAGCTGGCTGGAGAGGTCTGTTGGTTGAGGCCCAGGTCCACGCCGGACTGTAGTGGCACCAAAGTAAAGTAAAGTATAGTAAGTTTTGAAGTATGGTGTGTGTGGAAACAGTTTTACATTTTTCTGTAATTGATACAAAACTCTAGATAGAAATATATTTATTAAGCATGTACGAGGACCTCCGAAAGAGGGCTATCCCTCTTAAAATAACATGGATTTTTTTTTTTATTTAAACGTAAAAATACTGGTCTCTGTGATGACAATAGAAAAGTGACTTTATTTCGATAATAAGAGATGACAGTACAGATTTGATATCTGATGCCAAATAATCATGAATATTTTATAAGTGAAGACTTACATACGCATACTTATGTTACAGTCTCTGGGTTCAAAAGAGAGAGCGAGAAATCTGACGGCTCTTTTTGTAGATCCTCCGAAGTTTCACCCAGTGTTAATGGTGGAAGTCGTATAGGGAGGGTGCGTTCACGAAGAATATAACAGTATTATTTGTCTTCTTCATGTCTATGATTTTGTCGATATGTTGGACCCCTGCCTGTTAGAACTACTGTTAGACCTAGTTTGATTCTTTTTTATCAGTTTCCAGTCTACATTGATACGAGTATGTAATATCGAAGAGTTCCTGGAAGAATTATTTATTCAAAATCAGTTTTCTCACTCTTCTTTATAGAGCAAAACTGTGTTGTCATTCTTTTTGTTGTTCATGCCAGTGCGGCAGACTTCATTGGGCGGAATTGCTAGCCTTGCGGCATATCTAGGGCGCATTAGTCCCGACTAGTGACACAACCTCTGCTTATACTAGGCTTCTACTTTTTCTTACTTACTTAGTTCTAACCACTTCTGTCTCTCTTGGTTACACATTACACAATGTCATGTATAGTGCCAGTATAGATAACTTCCAGTTTCTATTGGTGTATGAGGGACGCATGGTCTAACTAGAACTCACTGCGTAGTGACATTTTTGACTAGTTTGCCTGCTCTGCCACTACCTATTTTTGCGTGCACTCAAGGGTTATGCATACTATTTAAAACAGTGTGGGCGTTAGAAGGGATATAAAGAGAGAGAGAGAGAGAGAGAGCGTTAGAAGGGATATAAAGAGAGAGAGAGAGAGAGAGAGAGAGAGAGAGAGAGAGAGAGAGAGAAAGCAAGAAAAGATAGGTGCAGTGGTTTGAAAAGATGATATGTTTCAGAAAAATTCAAGGGGTGGCGTCCAGATAACTGGGCAGATTTTTTTTATTTTTGCCTTTGCTTCTGGTTTACAATATTTTTCCTGAGCACTCCATAGGTATACCCATCATCTAACAGAGCGAACAATTTTTGCAGCCATATGACCAACTTACTGTCAATGTCATGCCTTTGCAAAGATGGGCAAAATCGCTTAACCCGTTTTGGTTTTATTGTCGGTGGTTAGAGTACTATTGTAGCTAATTCACTGTCGGCTTAAGTCACTGTTTTACTTTGATTGAAACCTTTAACGTCTACTACGCAAAAGTAGCAATCACCGAAATGATTTTTATGTTCCATCCAGATCATAGGGATACCGAAATCTAACCCGTGGCCTTCTCCTTTTTTCCACAAACGTAAAGACGCAACACAGGATTTACAAACCTTATGAAAAACCCATAATTTATCTTGTTTTTCGTAGTCCGAAATAATCGGTATAAACCTCCTTGACAAACTCTGTGATATTTCGTGACTGTTTTATAGTTATATAAACACATGTCACGTGATGTATGTATCGCGATGTACGTGTGCGCGAAATAAATGCACAGGAAGGGAATTTCATCAAAAACCAGACACTTATTAATAACTCGTGTTCTGAAGAGCCGACTTAAACTGTTAATTATTTTTTTATATAGTAAACGCCAAAATCATAAAAACCAGAGTAAATTCAGTACTTTCATGAATATATTCGCAAACTGGGTACTTGAAAATATAGAAACCCGCAGAGCTATCCAGAGCAACAAAAAACAATTTTTTTTTTGTTGAGCTGTGTAATAGATAATGTTGTTTTATTTTGCAATTCTTGCAAATCAACTGTAGTGTATCTGGATGCTATTCACTGAGAACGTTTCGCAACCTTACATATTTCCGATAAGACAAATCCAGATCAGTATATAGCATTTTTCAGTCGATGACCTAAGTTATAAAAAAAAAAATAAAAATATTTCTCAGCACAAGCAAATCGTAGGCAATTGAAACTTTCACAAGTATGTCTTTATACCCTCGGTTCTTAAAGTGTGTCCCGCGGAACCCTAGGGAGTTTTCAGGGTTCCGCGACTTTCTTGAATTAAGAATAGTAAAACACAAAAATAATTTTTGAAAGTATGCAATTAAAAACATTTTTGCGCAAAAAATGTTTGACGTTTATATTTTCTTTTTATTGAAGTGTGAGCTACCCGTAATTAAAAAAAAAGCAAACAAAAATGGTACAGCAACATCCACTTTCCAAAGAAAATTACGAGCAACAATCCATGAAGTATGCATGGGTGTGAGTTAGTTCGCGCATAGCTTTTGTGAGGTACTGCACACTAGCTTACAAAGAACGAACTTGACACAAATAAGCATGCGTGTGGGTATCGTTCATGCACATACGATACGATGACTCTTATTTATCTTTTGGAGTTATACCTGTTGGAAGTTCCGAAGAGCCCGATTCATTATGCCTTGTGTGCAAAAAAATTTTAGTTAATAGTTCTCTCGCACCAGCAAAACTAAAACGACATTTCGATATAGTTCATGAAAATTTAAAGGAGAAAAACATCAACTTTTTTCAAAAATAAAAAAACATGCATGAATCCAGGGTCCAGTTTGATTACATTTGCAAAAACTGACAACGAAAATGCATCTGAAGCATCTTTCCTCCTAAGCTACAGGATAGCCCGAACTGGAAAGCCACACACTATTGCAGAGTCTTTAATTAAACCTTGTATGTTAGAAACAATCCGTTGCGTATTTGGAGAAGCCGCGGCAAAAAAAGTTGCAGCAGTTCAATGTTCAAACGGCACTGTGTTTGTTCGGATTCTCAAAATATCTGACCACATTGAAGATGAACTCGTACGCAGAATGCTTGTGATATGTTTGCAATGCAACTCGATGAAAGCACGGATGTTGCCGGCCTTTCATTACTTCTTGTATTACCGAGGTATTCCTTTGACATATCTATTCAAGAAGATTTGTTCATCTGCACACCTTTGGAAACCAATACAACTGGTGAAGAAATATTCATTCATTCATTCATTCATTTTCAATGGCCCGCTAATCCTTCATGAGGGTCGCGGGGGTAGGATGCTCAGGTGGACTCTCCATCCTTCTCGATCCTCCGCCATTGACTTCAATTCATCAGGAGGAATCCCTAAGCGGCTCCAGGAGAGATGTCGGACTTGGTCCAACCATCTATTTCTAGGCCTTCCGCGAAGTCGCCTACCTGATGGCACGGCAACCATGGCGCGTCTTGGAAGCCGGTCTGGGGGCATACGCACTACGTGACCAAACCATCGAAGCATAGATCGTCCCGTTCGGAGAAGTAGCTGCTCAAGATTGAGCGCCTCGCGTTCTCTGGTGTTGCGCACTCGATCCCTACGATTTATTCCAGCAACTCCGCGAAGGAACCTCACTTCGGCAGCTTGTATCCGCGATCTTATTCTTTCGGTCACTACCCAAATTTCATGACCATAGGTGTGAGTTGTTACATACACAGAGTTAAAAACCGATAGGTTAGCTTGAACACTAAGTTCGACCTTCCTTATTTTCGATGAAATATCTTGATTCACGAAAACTCCTCAATGACCGGGAGTACGGTTTTCGTAGCAACAGGTCCACTGGTGATTTGATGGCAATGGCAGAAATATTCATGGCCATAAATTGTTTTATGAATAAACAAAGCATTAATTGGGAAAAATGTATTTATATATGTAGCGACGGAGCTGCAGCAATGGTAAGAAAGGTTAAAGGGGTCGTGTCAAAAATTAAAAACATTGCGCCATTAAGTAACAGCAGTCATTGTATTTTGCATCGTTATGCACTTGTAGTAAGAAGAATGCCAACTGATTTGAAAAAAGTTCTTGATGAAGCTGTGAAGATTGTTAATTTCGTAAAAAGTCGTCCTCTCCAATCGATATTGTTCAAAAAAGTGTGCAAAGATATGGGAAGTCAGTACGAATCACTTCTTCTGCACACGGAAATAAGATGGCTTTCCAGAGGAAAAGCTTTATTAAGATTATTTCAACTTCGTGATGAGTTGAAAGTTTTCCAACTGGACAAAAATATGGCTTCATCTGCAAACCTTTTTGATGTATTGCATGATGAGCAATGGATAACAAAATTAGCTTATCTTGCAGACATTTTTGGAAAGTTTAACGAAACTGCTACTGCTTTGCAGGGAAAATCCATAACAGTATTTTTTGCGAGAGACAAACTGGCAGCTTTAAAAAGAAAAATTAATTTCTGGCTTACCTGTGTACAGAAGAATAATGTTGAATGTTTTTCAGTTTTACATGAATTCTTGCAAGGAAACATGCTAGAGCTCAGAGGAGATATTGGCAATATGATTGCTGGACATTTGGTAAGTCTAGAAAGATCTTTATTAGATTACTTTCCAGATACGAAAACTGACATCGAGTGGGTACAAAATCCATTTCTAATGAAAACCCAGTCTACGACACTAAGCATTCCGGAAAACGAGTCTCTTATAGGTCTGCAGAGTTCTTCTTCATCAAAACATGTATTTGATTCTGTATCATTGAACGAATTTTGGGCTCGTATTAGGAGTGAACTTGCCAAACAGGCTATATTAAATTTGTTCCCTTTTGTTACAACGTATCGCTGTGAAGCAGGCATTTCAGCGCACACTTATGAAAAAACTAATTACAAATCGAGATTTGACGTTGCCCCAGATATGCCAATACAGCTTTCGGAGATAGAAGTCAATTTTAAAAAAATTATAAATCAAACAATGAAACAGTTTCATTCTTCACACTAATCTTGAAAAAAGTATCTTAAATAAAAAAAATTGATTTTGAAATGTGTTGTTTTCATTTTTATATCGTTAAGAGTTGGGGTTCCGAAATATATTTGAGTCTTGTTTAGGGTACCACAGCTTAATAAGTTTGAGAACCGCTGCTTTATACTATTCATCAAATAATACAAAAAATTATCGATACGTTATGTCTTTTTTTAAGCATAGTGAAAGTTGTGATTTCAGCATTTTATTAGTATTAAAAACAAAAATTCAATAACTTACCCATTATGGAGAAAATTTGTTAAAATTAACTTTCCGCTAATAAAACTATACCCAGTCAAGAGAGAACAAATATTATAATAATACTGTAGTTCAGTAACGGTAAATAAAACAAAGAGAAATGCTAAACTGACATGGTTTCATTAAGTTGTTGACACATGTCAAATTCTTTACCTTTGGTGGCTGCTTATACATTTATTATTAAGCAGATCATTTGAAAAATAACTTCTTTTATAGCACATTTCCTTCAAATAGTGATTTTGTAGAAAGAAAATTCAATTATTAAAAGTAAAAATTTGAATTTTTCGTAAGGGATCTCGACACTGTGCGATGTGACCTTTCAAATAAACGGTGGCATTACAGCAAAGTCTCCAAATAATGAAAAGCAATTTTTCATAAAGTTTTCTGAACAAAAAAAGCTTAATCCCTTTTGATAAACTTCCGACGATATTACCTGCACGTCGACTCATAAGTATAAGCAAAATTTAATCGAAATCCTTAAAGTTATTTTTTAGCCAAGTGAGCTTCCTTTCTGTAGATTCGTATCCTACTGAAATTAAAAATCTCTACACAAAGATTCTGAAAAAAGACATCCTAATCCCTCTCTCTCTTCTAGTGGTACCTCAATCTTTGAGGTTATACATTTTTATTTCGCTCTCCAGGTCACGTTTCTGATTGCCCACCATTCAATTTCATGCAATGATGATTTTTGATGATTTATTCCTTACGAAGTACAGTCGATTTTTATTATCTGATCTAGAGATTTTAAAAATCAAACGTTGTTCCCTGTGAAAGACCGCACATGAATCTGACTTGTACGTTGCAGCCACCTTCAAAATTGAGGGGTAGAATCATAGTTTTAGAAAAAAAATTTCCAAAACTTACCGATAAGATGAATGGCTTTTAGCCACTTACTCTTCGATTTTATGATAGGATTTCGCATATAGTTTTGCCCCAGTCGGATAGAGAGATACAAAATGAGCGAAATTTATGGGCACGAGATCAAAGAGGACAAAGAGCCAAACTCTTCAATCATCATGAGCTGTGTTTTCAAAAGAACTTAAATATATATGGACTTTTTATTAGAACAAAAGTCAAAATTTACGGCACAACTTTCGAAGGATTTTTTTCCTTGCAGTCAACTTCCTTTAGCATCCTGGCAAAGGTTGTTAAAAATCGAATCCATACATGTACATGCACGTGTGCATTTCAAAATTTTCAAGGGTTTTTGTAAAGTTCAATGTTAACGTCCTGGCAATGGAGAAGGACCATTTCTCAGTACTAATGAATAAGACCGTCTTAGTGTAGGAACCAAATACAAATCAAGAAACACTTAACTTGAAACATTAATGCCACTAAAAATAAACACTTGAACTGAATTGATTTCCAAGAATTTTATCCTTTATTCCTTCCTTATAGATCGATGATATGTACAAATTGATCGAATATGCTCTCCCCTTTGGGGCAGGCAAAGTAAGTTTTAAAGCATTCGCCACCTTTGGAGCCTAGTTCATAGGAATCCTTATAAATCTGGTCCATTCCCCGCTCCGGCCTAAACGACAAACGAAATCCATTACAAATTGGGAAATATTTATCTCACATTAGTGCAGGGAAATAATTTCATTGGAATTCATCCAAAATGAGCATTTTAGTCCGGCTTCAATGGGAATTAAATCCAATCGGTACAAGTAGAATGATTTTCCAACAAGATGGGCATTGGCCTCACTGTATGCATACTGCGTGAATTTGATTAAATTTTAACGAATCGACGGGAATTGGGTGTTTAATGACCCAATTCTATAAGAATTAAACCTAAATCGTATCTATATAAAACAATACTTCTTGCAAGGGAATATATCAATCAAGCGACATCTTGACGCCTGCAGGATTAGAAATCCTGGGAAAATATTTCAGTGAATTTTCAAATGGAATAAATTCTCATATTTGTTGGGCCTAGTTCCTTTCATATTTCCCTGCACCTGACACACATTCCTTCAAACTCACGTCATCAGTCGTTGATATATTCTGTCCATCACACCACCCACGTACTGCACTTGGGCGTTCTCACAAATTGCCCTCTGCAGACATTCCCTGCCATTCATGCCCTTGTTGTTCATATAGCTTTCAATCAACGCGTAGAGGAAAGTTGCTGTCGGGTCCTCGGTATGAAGTTGATCATTTCCAAAGGATCGATCAGACGATGGTCCTGCCGGAAAGTAAGTACTATTCCACCATTTTAATGGCGTTAATGGTAGATTGTGCTGCCATTGGAAATTCCATGCTCCCGATAGTGATCTCCATGCTCGTTTGTCTTTCAAATCGATAGGTAAAGAAATACTTACGATGAACTGCAAGAGGAGTCCTTTAAAGAATTGCGTATGCCATTACCAAGGAGAACCTACCTTATGTACTCCCTGAGTTGGGAAAATTAGAAAACGTTTTTCGCGACTCTTTGCCCACATTGTTACGTTGTGTGGTTCCTGTTCTTGGTGGGTGAACGGCAAGCAGAAGAAATACACTGTTGCGATGGCAAAGCTTATAATTCTATAAGATACGAGTATCACATTAGTAAGGACACAGCTGCCTATACAAAAATGTATGCTTACAGTAAATTCATCTTGTGTGAATGCAACTAGTGTTGAAATGCTACTGATATCCGATCGAATTCATAATCGGTTTTGCTGATAAATAGGTATCGCAAAACAAAAATGAGTCAAATAGATGTTCTAATTAAATTAGAAACCGTTTAAGTATTAGGGTTACCAGGCCGAAAGCTTTACTTGAGAAATTGAATTCAAGTGGTTGTGAAATCAGAAAGGTCTGCTATAAAGGCTAAGTTATTGGTCAGTGTATGTCAGTCTGTCACCACCTCCTAAACTAAATATCTATGTCAGCTTCAGCTGAGACGGTCGCACTGTATTTTTCGTGAGATGGTTTCTTTTTTCTTTAAGTAAAGGCTTCCACGGATCATCGAATTTCTTATTCGATTAAGCTCACTCCTACTGTTATGCGGAGTATATTCGTCTCAGTTGTCGTTAACATTGTGCACCGCATTTAAGTACTGGATGCACAACAGCGATGTTGAGCCTTCGTTTCAGCTTAGGGTGCATTATTCGGTCACAGAAGATAGCGGAGTTTTTCTGTCACTTTATCCACCCTTCGCTTACGTGATGATTGATGTCGTCATCACAAGTTCCTTCGCTATTGATCATAGATACCAGATATTTAAAATTCTTCGCACTGTAAAAGCACCGTTCCATTCAAATAAATGTCTAGAATAGTCCTGGATGGCCAAGAAAATGGGCAGCACAAGTACTCAGTCTTTTTGGACTAATAGGGTATCCATTTTTCTCCAAAACATCCACCCATATGTATGATCGTCAGTTACGATATCTCTATCATCAGAAAAGAATAAATGGTGCGCTTTGGGGTCACTTACCTTCAAGCAGATAGTCAAGGGCCGCAATAAAAAGCAAAGGACTTAAGGCGCTTCCCTGGTGACCCCATCCATATCAGATCTCGTGCTTGTCTGTCGAATGCTTTATCAAAGTCAACCAATACAATAAACAAATCCTTGAAGGAATAACGACAATTTTTTATTATAACCCTTTTACTCTGGATAGAATCCGTGGTCGATCTACTCGTGAGAAACCCGCATTGAACATCAGACAGCCGTATTATTTTCTAAATATTCGGCTACCTAATACTAACTCAACGATCCTTATGATTTGTTATATCAGCTTGATCGAACGGGAATTAACAAAGTATCGCGTATCAGCCTTCATTGTGCACAGGGAAAAGGTTCAGTATTGAATCATCTTTCATAAGTTCTGAGATGAGAATCATCAGCCATCTGAACCTGATGTTTCCCTTACATTCCAGAACTCAGAGGGTATCCCAAACAGATGTTGATTTTTTTTTTTTTTTTAGTAGTAATAGTAGTAGTAGCCTCAGTAACTTCTTTGACTGTAACGAGTATTTGTTCACAGTTACGGGTGGCTCTTGAAAAGTATAGGCGGAGAAACTTCTTTACAAAACTGTTGCTACATATGAAGAATTTTGTTGTCATCCGCAAGAAGGTGACCCTGAGCATTGTTAATTAACTTTGGCGAACGAATCTTCTCAGTATTCCTCCATCATGTCCGTGTATGATAGTGTAAAAAGGAATGAGATTTATCATGTCATGTCTAATTTGGTTTTGCCTACTAGAGTCGTTCGCTTGCGCTCGTTGCTCCGTCAAGGCCGGGAAAGACACTACCGAGACCTTCAACATCACCAGATGGTTAAGATAAGGCTATTCACTACCATGCAGTCCGTTCTTCTATGAGACGGTACAACTACTCGCCTGTGCGGATGACATTGACATTATCTGTAGATTGAAAGTTATCAGCACCTTTGCTAGAATCGAAGCAAGCTGAGATTGGTCTTATTATAAATGATGATACGACAAAAGATTATGTATGCTGTCAACAAAACACATCATCGATGAACTGTTCAAAGCGTCACGATGGATTGATTTACCTTCTGGGTGGTCAAGAAATTTGTTTCTCTCGCCTTCCCAATCAATTCTGCTAATGACATCAGTACAGAAATCAAGCGTAGAATATCTCCTTCCAACCATTACTTCTATGTGCTAAGAAAGCAATTGAGTAGCAGAGCTCTAACAAGACAGACTAAGGTGACACTGTATAGTCCCACTGTTAATCCCAGACCTACTATATTGTACAGAAATTCGAACTTTATCAGCTCTGTATGAAATTCTTAGTAAAGCTACCTTCCTTTATGCGTTGATGATATATGAAGGAGAAGATTCAACCATGAACTAGATGGGTTTTACAGCAGCATTAACTAGTGAGGAAGATACGAATCAGTGTCCTAGATACGGACCAGTGTCCTAGATGCTTAGTTCATATAGAGCGAATAAACATCAATGCTCGTGCCTGGACAGTTTTGGAATCCAACCCAGAATGCACGAGATGCAGAACAAATCTTCAAGGCAGCTGGCAAAGGTCGGAGCTGGGTAAAACAGTTTGTTGGTTGCGGCTCATGTTCTCCCCGAGGTGTATAGCCACCCAAAGTAAAGAAAAAGGTATCGCCACAACACTAACAAATTCTCGAATTAAAGAAGCTGTGGACTTCAGAGGTGTTCGGGCGCTTTTATCGCCCCTAGGGATCGAATTTCGAAAAATCCATTCCTTTGCATAGTGACCACTGCCCAAATATAGACGCGAAAATAATATTTGTGAAACAATAGGCACCTCTTTCGACTTTGTATAGACAGCTTTACTTCGATACTACAAATACAAATATTTGGCGCAACAGCTCTTTAAAGTGCCAGGGCCTAGCTTCTCGCAACCACTCATATTGTGTGCGTTATATTTTTCACACGAATAGAAGGGACCTACAGTTTAATGCCGAATCCGAACGGCGATTTGAGAAGCTTTTTAGTGACAACAATACTCCCGGATGTTTGTCAGACGCTCGCGAGAGGTGGGACCGTGAAAAAACTGTTTGGCATTTTCTGGGATTCGAACTTGGAACCTCATGCGTAGTGATCCGACACACTAACCACTTACGCCACGGCGCCCACTTCTTCTTACTTCGATACTCTCAAACTTTATTAGCGGCAACCCTGCGAATTTAAAATTTCACACCAAGGTAATACCGTTTGAGAAATTCGTAGGTTCGATTTGCATGAATGAATTAAGACAAAAAAGAAATAAAAATAATTAAATAGTTATTAACAACCGCAAATACGGAACATTTTTCACTTTGATTCCAAAAGCTTTGAATTAGTTTCTAGCACCCACTTCTGAGTCTGTAGATGTATTCTTAAGTAAGGGAAATTCTCTATTGGGGATATGCATCAGGATAATAATATGCTTATCTATTACTTAAAAAATCTACACGTATTGTTAATTTGCTAATTTATTACAAAAACAAACATCATTTACAGTTACAGCAATAGACGTGCACATACATACTCATATAGTAGTGCCTCGTCGATCTGAATTACTCGTAATTATTGCGAGGTACTTCCGACTATCGAATAATAGAATTATGGATCAATCAGTATGGAGAACGAACGGAACTCTACATAACAATATTATTTATATTGTGTGCTAATTTGGTAAATTGGTTTGCTGTGTGATCTTTTTCCTGTACTTTGCGGAAATTTATTCTACCTGGTGCATTTCGTAAACTGGAAGGAAGATCAAATTTGTGTATTAACGGTATTTTTAAGGCCTTTAATCCGATTGGGCTAGCGCACACTAAATAGATTCCCCCGTGGTAAAACCGAGTTTATGGGAGAGAGAGGTGAAGTGTACAGTTAGAAATGAAATAAAATGGAATGGAACAGAGCAAAATCTTCAACCAGCGATGAGGTGGTTTAACATCGGGGGAAACCAATACACACATAAGTTCTCAATTTCGAGGTGCAATAAAAATTAGTATACCACTACAATGAAAATCGGTTCATGTATACAACATTTTCCCCCGCCATTATTTATCCAGTGTGCGATTGAAGTAAAAGATACCCCGGTCGCGGTGTTACCCCGGGGTAAAATTGAGATCTACACATATCAATAGTTATCGATTCCAAGCTGGATTAAATTCTTTACAAACAAATTGAGAATACTGAGCAGGAAGTTCAAGGTTCGCATCACAAGAAAAAAAATTCTTAAAGTTCCCACTTTCAGCGAAGGTCTGCCAAATAGCCGAGAGTGACGGTGTTCTGATACAGTATAAAACTATAGGTACATTCCATAGAGACTTTTTAAGGGTTTGTAGCGTGTAATGTTTAATTTTATTTTTTACGCTTTGTCCTTATTTCGGGTATAGCTTATTGACAGTAAACAGTAAAAGTTATTTGTATGCAAAGTTACAAGAATTCTAATTGCAGAATACAGGTGATCCGGATTGTAGAATATGGAATAGGAAGTAATGGGTGATTTGGATTAGTGTGATATTTGAATAAGAATTGGTTTAGGTCAGCAACATTTTTTATATTGACGCACAAAGATCTCAACATAATCAGTTCAAAACATGTGGAAAGATTGCAAACCAAATGTACGATGTCCTAGTATTACTTAATTTGTATGTAATCTAATTCAATGGGCGTGGCGTTGTGACTAAGAATTGAAGCTCTGATAAATGCTATATATGATGTGCATAATATGTCTGAATCATGGAGATGCGTATATTATGATTGAAACTTGTGGGAAGAGGACATATAACAAAAATAAATGGATTTCAACAAATCTTATATTTGTATTGCCTTAAGGCCCAACAGAGGTGACATACGGACGGACGGACAGACAAACATTCATTGTCATTGGCACACGCACATGCAATTAATAATTTTTTTTCTACTTAAAGCTTTGCAATCACAACGGGTATTCACTCTTTGGTGCAAGCTCAATTGCTATATATCGCTATGTAGTAAGTTGGTGAAAGAATTGCCCAATTAATGAAAGTAATATTACGTTTCACATTTAGTAGTCAATGCTGCTTTTGAACATTCGAACACGAGTGTTTTGCGGCAATATTGTACTGATCAAATTATTTTTGTGCAAGGAACACACACCAAGTATTCACAATTTGTCAAGTAAATGTTAATACAAAGTAAAGGACACTTCATTGGCAAATTGCAACTTTATTTGCAACGCGGTTTAAATATCGTACTGCCGAAATCATTGCAATTTAATTTGCTAGGTAGTTGTTATTGGTTGTCACTTTTTTTTGCAATTTTGCACAGATTAAAGTGATGCAATACTCATTCACATCAAAGATTGAATACCCTTAATCGCTATTGCTCCAATTCATATTTAGGTAGAAGATAATTACGTCAATAATCAGTGAAGAGGTCCCTAAAATTGGAGTAAATGCTGCGAGAAAATGATAGTGTATTAGGCGGTCTGTGCCTGCTATTAAGGGGTGTCTACTACCAGCAGGTGCACCTTATGATTATCACGGTAATCTAGACCCAGAAATGACCATGACATCTTTTGTAACACAATATGCCACATTGGCTTTTATTCAGTTCACACTTCTCCTATATACACATATCGATCAAACAGACTGTCTCCCTTTGGACATCCGAAGTAGGTTTTGAAGCAATCCGCACCTCTCGCGCCAGCTGCATATGAATCGTGGTAAAACTCCTCCATAGACTTTTCCGGGCTAAACGGCGAAATAAAGCAAGTCAGTTGGAAAACCATGAGCTACAGGCAACTTACGTTAGCAAACGTTTGTATATGTGGTCGAGCACTCCTCCTACATAGTTCACTTGAGCATTCTCACAAATCGCCCTCTGCAGGCACTCTCTGCCATTGATTCCCTTCTGGTTCATGTAGTTTTCTACTATAGCATATAGAAACGTCGCTGACGGATCCAAAAATTGCTCTGGCGCTGCAGTAGGCAATACTGCTTCGCCTATGGAGCGCCTCCGTGACTTAGCTGGAAAGTATGTACTATTCCACCAATGTTGCACTGTGTTTGGTAGAAAGTGTTGCCACTGGAAATTCCATGCACCAGCTAGTGTTCTCCATGCTCGTTTGTCTTTTAAATCGATTGTCAATACAAAACTTACAATGAACTGCAAAAGGAGTCCTTTTAAAAAAAAAAAGAATTGCATTTTGCACATTCACAAACCTTGTGGACACCAGTAGTTGTAAAAATTAGGAACCGTTTCTGACGGCTTTTTGCCCATTGTGTGACATCGTGCGAGTCCTGTTGTTGGTGTTGTTGGTGGGTAGTGCTCAGGCAGTAAAGGCACACTATAGCTATGGCAAGACTAAGTCGTCTGTAAAATAAGAACACACAAGGATTTTTTAGTTTTTTTTTTTTTTGTATGTGCACTGAGAATGGTGTTCTTACAAAATATTCATGTTGCACCTACAACTGGGGCTAACTTGTTACTGTCACTCAACTGAGGAGCAAATTGGGCTGGGCCACAAGAAACGCCCATCTACATAAGGAATTTTGCAAACAAATACATTCATGAGGCTCTAACTCGATTAGATTAGAACTTTGCTTTGCTAGTATCTTTTTCTGTCGGATCAGTGAACCACAGAATATATTTTTGGTAAAGCTACATAGATCCGGATTTCGGATATTTGGGCTGCGCAAAGTGGGCACCTTGTATGTACCGAAACGATTACTCCGATTCGGTTGAAACAGAGGTGGTAAGCGATGTAGAACAAGTTCTGTTTGGATAATAGAGACGTGTGACAGTTCCATAAGTCGATTAACACTAATTAAAATCGAGTTCGATAGGACTAATTTAATTAACATGGGGAATAACTTCCCGTGCTTTCTATATGGATGCGCAAATACTTGGCGGTGCTGTTCTGCCGGTTATATTTAGAAAGAGAAGAATGTGATACTGAAATTCTCTTCGGCAGATTTTATGGATAATAAAAATAGTCTCAGAAGAATACGAAGCAAAGAGTGCAGGGTAGTGCTCATGAAATGAGCTGCGGATAAAACTTCTTTGGGAATATAATATTAAGTCAGCAGACAGATTGTGAAAAAAGCGTGCAAGCTGAAATCAACCTTAATCTATTGAATTGGATCTAAAGAAACACATGCTTATTTTAGGCAGAAATGCATAAGACCATATTTGAGTCTAACAAAATCCAACCTCCTGCAACTAACCTTTCAAAACCTGCACCTAATTTAGTTGCGATAAGTTAAAATGAATCAATTGATACCCTTTTATGGAAATCGTAAATTTAAAAATGCTTTGGAAAATTCATTTATATAGCATGTGTGCTCAGTCTTACTTTCTTACTTACTTACTTACTTACTTACTTACTTACTTACTTACTTACTTACTTACTTACTTACTTACTTACTTACCTACTTACTTACTTACTTACTTACTTTAGCCCTGTCACGCCTCGAGGAGCGGGGTGTGTCAACAACGCCTGCACGCCATCGTGTTCGGACTTCTGCAACGCGCCTTAACTCTCTCCGATTCTCATTCCCAAAGCGCTAAATTCCTTTGCAACCGTTCTGCGCCATGTATGTCTAGGACGCTCTCCAGATCTGCCAGATTAAGTAAGGGGATTCTATTGCATGACTTATTTGAAACGAATTTTTCTACGCGCCGCAAGGTGTAACCAATCTATTGCCACTTCCTTCGTCGAATTGTGATGTCAATAGCTTCCTGTCTTATTCTCGTGTTCAAGTGTTCGTTCGAGATATGATTAGGCCAAAAAAATTCTAAGGATGATGTGTTTACGAAAGTCTGCAGGTTATGAATGACAATGACCATAATTCTCCAAGTACATCCGTATAGTAGTATGGACTCGACATTGTCGCGGCTTGGTCTTGGTGCTATAAGCTTTGGCTTTCCCGATTCTATTGCCTACATCAAGCTCGGTGCCACCGTCGTCCAAAACTATACTTCCCAAGTATAGAAAGTTATCAACTTTTTGGACCTGTTGTCCAGCAATGTTTACATGAGCGGTGAAAGCTGTAAAGCTAAGTGCTTTTGACTTGGCCGTGTTAATCCTTAGCCCCGCTGTCTTTGCCATAACATCCAGGCTATGGACCATTTGGTGTCGTCAGCGAATGTGAGCTATCATAAGTTGGTGATCACGCACCATTCCAATATCAGCCCAGGCTTATTCCAAACATCTTCAATACAATTTCAAAGGCGCTTACTGATCCCCAAGTGATCAATCTGGTTCAATGTTCACTGCCTGTCAGAAGAAATCCAACTGATCTTATGGCAGGCATTGTGCTCAAACAAGGTACCTCCAATGACAATAGGGTTGACATTACCGAAATCTACAAATCATTCGTCATTGCTATTTTATCAGTCATCAAATAAAATTTAAACATCGTTCTACAGCTAAAACAGAGATATACATACGTACTTCCATATTAGACATTAGCATAAAACCATTATATTCACCATATATTACGACATGAATTACTTATATCTAAGAGCTGATGAGGAAACCAATTATATCCTGAGTATTCCAATCATCTCGAATTACTAATTGAATTCCGCCTAGATACACTCCACATACGACATATCCATGATTACTCCCCAAATTACCAATATAATTCATATTTCTTTAGCGCATACCTCTGACGTGTATGAATGCACGTTTGGGTCCACATAATTTCGTGTTATACAAAGCAATAAACAATAAATTACACAAAATTTGCTATGCCATGACGCCGATAAATCGGTAAACCTTATCGCACAATAGTATCCGCAGCTGTGGTAATTTGTCATATGTAGATTGGAAATTTATTCCAATAATATTAATCCACCCACATTTCATTCGAAAATCCAGGAAAAAATAAATAATTATCGTTTCATATCGTGTGGGCTCATACCTGTAGGTCATTGAAACGTATGCATCATCTAGCAGCTGTAAGCCGGAGGCAGGATGGCACCTACGTATATCCACAAGCCGGTATTTAATTGTACCTGCACCGCCAGCATGTCATTTGCAGCATCCCCGGTTCAACTAAATTTAACTAGCCAACGGGGGAGGAATTTATATATGTATATGAGCACTCCGAATTTCAATCAATTAATTTATTAGTCAAACTCGTACATCCTGTAGGACGTTTCAAGGATTCATACTTATCTGCGTAAGCACAGTCCACATATACCTAGAATTTTTGTCTTTACTTTAGAATACATAAAAAATAGAATCTATTTTAATGTGTCTATTTTTAGTCTAATTGTGATGAAGGGAACATTGTATTATAGCGTAAAAAAAAATATTAAAAAGGATACAATTCAAGTACATTGTAAGTCTATTTATATACTAAAAAAAAATGTGTTAAGGTATACCCTAGTCTGTAGCTTTATTCAAGTTTTAATCTTGTCTGGTTTTATTGAATTGAATAAAGGAAAAGTGAATGAATTTTCACAATCTGTCTAAATAATAAAAATGGAAATGTATTTTCTTTCTTTTGTTGTTGTTGTTGTTGGTTTGCCATCCAGGACAGATATTGTAATTTGGAACCTGCTGTCGTAATCAAAATTAATTAATATGGGATTGTCAGTTCGGTAATGGATTCTAATTTGTTCTGCAGCTATCAATTGATAAAATGGTATAGCAACGTCCTTCGTATTTTTATTTACGACTCATTTGGGTTAAGGTGAGTATATTTAGGTTTATAGCGGAGCATATAAGCGGATAATGTAAGCACTTGCTGGAGAGTGTATCAATTATACCAAGACTTTTATTATATCGGATATGAAACAGTCTAGGTATTGTGTTTACTTATTTTGGAATTAGAAAGAAGTCTTATAAATATTAGGATTGGGATATCGACAGAAATGACTGAGATACGTATGTGTCGACGAATAACTTTGCGGCGATACATCATTACTTTCGATTGCATTTCGATTCTGAGGTTTTTTGTATGTAAATGGTCCACTCTTAGTATAGATAAACTTTGGAATTCCTTGGAGCTTAAATCGTCAAAAATAGCTCAGGGAATTTCATTAAAGTATAACTTGGTAACTTGGAATCATTTTGGGATGATTTCATATTTATTTATTTATTTATTATATATATTCTTTATTCTCATGCATTCATTAATAATTTATACAACATTCTTACAATTCAATTCTTAAAATATGTCTAAATTACAAATGAGAATAGTTAGTGACATTTTTATTCAGTGAAATAAATAGAGATAAATATCACTTCAGATCAATCCAATGTGGGGTGAACAAGTGTATATAGTATATGGTAATAAAAATTCATTCCAAATTCAAAATTAATACAAAAGAAAAAAAATAGAGATAAACAAAGGCAAAGTTTCATCAAATATTAAAGCAGAATAAAGAATCTGTATCATTGTGATTAATATCAAGAAGCCACACTTTTACTTTTTTTAAAAATCCGGGTAGAGTTCTAACGATTCGTATATTAGCGGGAAGACCATTAAATAATTTGCAAGAAACAATCGAATAGAAGTTCCTGAAGCTGGAGGTATGAAAAGAGGGAATACAGACGAAGGTTCCGGTGTTGCTTCGTAAGTTATGGTAGTCAGAGTTCGGGCTTTGCAAATAGCCACCCCCTGTGAAGAACATTTTGAGGACTCTAAAATATTATTATTATTATTATTTCTTTATTATTAAGTAATAAAATTACAAAAATAATACATAGGTATATAGCACTAGCTACCAGGGCTATCGGCTAGGACTCTAAAATAGTAGAGATGCCTTATAGGCAGAACTTCCATTTTTCTAAATAACTCCATGGAGTTAGCTAAATGAGCCGATTTACATACCTTCCTAATAGCACTTTTTTGTAGGACAACCAGCTGTAAGCGTTTATTGAGGTTAGCACCTCCCCAGCAGCTTATTCCGTACTGTAATCTAGAGTGGAAGATCCCAAAGTAAATAGTTTTTAAAAGCTCCGTAGACCAGTATTTCCCAAGACGGTAGAGACGATAGTAGGTATTGCTTTAAAATTGAAATGTGTTCGCGCCAGCTCAAAGTATTGTCAATAATGACACCTAAGTATTTGTAGTGTTCAACTATTTCAATTTTAAAGCAATTCACATTACAGCCAAAATATGCATATGAAATTCAACCTACTGAATATACGTAGATTGATGACGATATCACACGAAATGGACTGGAATATGTTTGGAATTCGAAGAGTTCTATATACCACGCCTTTGTACTGTACGAGTATCTCTTGTCAGAAATTCAAACAAATTATTGATTCATGAATTCGTGATTCTTAAGGCGCACATTATCGTCTATCTAGGGAAGCCAACCGTCGATCTATGAATAGATTTTATACCACATACTCCGCAAATGACGTAATAACAGCAACATGTCAAAATAATATGCATGCTGAGGAAATAAAAGTGTTCCAGAAGATCCAAATTTATTGATTCATCGCGCTCCGGTCGCAGCAACATTAACAAAGCGTTGTCAGTTATTTGTACTTAAATATCACACCTCGATTCAGCGAGCAATCTCTAGTACTCATCCAGAGCAGTCCTCTCTTTCGACGTCACCAAAATCCAGTGGTGATGTTTGCAACTAGGTGAATCTAAATCAAAATAGCAAATCTGTTGCCGATTGCGTATTGGCTTTCTCCCATCAAGCGATACCTTTGCCTACTACCATGCACACTCCATATTATTGGCCACACGATTTCGTACGATTATGCTGGCCAGAATATGTAGAGCAACAAGTTCATGCCCTCATCGATCCTCGCTCCCAGATAACTATGATTAGCGAGTCCGCAAGACAACAGCTTCATCTAAAACGTCATTGAGCGAAATTCCGCTCTACAGAGCAGGAGCTTATCCATCCGGGACAACCAAAGGGTTGATAGCCCCATTTTACTTCGCAATTGGAATGGGATATGATTGCCTTCATCATTCCAAAGAATACTTCGAATTTACCCTAATTGCTGCATTTAGGGGTGGCAATGGTGTAGTGGTAACATCATTCCTAACCCATGATTCCTGTGCCCGCAAATTAATAAAAAAAAAAAAAAAAAACTGGAATTTGATCAAAGTCAAAGTCATCATCCATCTTATTTCAAACCAGGAAATATGTATCTCGTTATCGAAATAGATTTATACGCCTAGCTCATAGCAGTAGCAATCGTGAAAAGACCTCCTGGTACACGCTTTATTAGACGCACTGGATTGGGCTGGATAATCTCTGGTCCTGTGTCAACTCTCTCTGAATCTAAATTAAATAATCACTCGTTGCAAACTTATCAGTGTACTACAAATCCCAATTTCCTTGATGCGTTTCAGCGCTGCTGGTCCCAGAAAGAAGTTCAAGCATCAACGCAATCAGTACTTTCACAAGAGGAAGAAGAGTGTAAAAGCCATTTTATCGCTACACACTCCAGGAATATATCAGGAAGATACGTAGTACGTCTTACCATCAAGAGTTTATCTGAAAATTTCTAGGTTGAACATTTTGTCGAAACGAATGCCTGCCCTATAGTTACATAGGTGCAAGCTATAAGGGCACAATAAGATGTTGTACTGAGTCAAGCTGGGGGTATTTGCTTAGAAAATGCACACTATAGGCAGCCAGTTGAATTAGCTTTAGAGTTATCAATGTACAACTCGCATTTAACCATCTCAATCACTAATAAGCACTTAACATGTGTGTGGTTTTTATGTAAATATTTCAAAACTTATTACTGCCACTCCATACACTTCTTTGTTCCATCAGAAATTTAAGTATTTTCAAAAATAATCTCGTTTTTATTTATAACTCTCGTATTTAAGTGCATTTGGAAATGCAGCATAAGTACAAGCAACAAGCAACAAGCATATACATCCTACAAATATATATATACAAGTATAAATGCAAACAAATTTAAAAAAGATCCTTTCATATTCTTCGAAATCCTGCTTTGGATTTACTTTAAATAAAACTTACACATAAAGCGACTGAATAGATGCAAAAAAACATTTTTTTTTTCGGTTTTCTTATTTTAAGCAAATACTGTTCAATTATAAATGTCATAGCGTTGTGTATCCGCTCCACTTGCTTAAGATGGAATTTATTTTAGTTTGAAAATAACTTTTACAACATTTCGTTTATATGATTTTTTGCTAATTAACTACGTCAAGCAATCCAAAATATTCATGGGAGTCGTGTGGCATAATTGGGTTTGAAATACGAGATTATGACTTATCCTGGTCGTATATCAAATAGCGAAAAGACTTTAATGCGATTGGATATAAAAATTTTAGTGCCATGGGTACGAGTATGAGTACGGTAGTAAACATCGATATCTTCTTAAGTCGTTTTGAGTCCATAAACATCCGAAAAAAATAAATACCAAGACATTGTCTCTGTACCACGATCAATAGGAGCAGTAAAACAAATTCCCAATTGAAGCAGAAATCTTAATGTTTGCATAGGTATACCTATGGCATACAGTATACCTACGAGCATAGAAGTCTACGTACTTGTAGCTGGGCAAAGATACGTTTGTGAATGCGAGCCATATTGCCGGTCGAATATAAAACTATCTCCCATATTTGATTTCAGCATTGATAGTTTTATCCATTAATTTGAGCAGTTATTATAGAAAGGGTTTACATGCATTTTCAATGAGTGTAAGGAGATACAAAGAAATTAAAAAGAATGATTCCAATAGTTCGTTCTACTCACATTCTTTACTCAAACCGCAACTCTTTAACACTGGAGCCTTCCATGCCAATTGGGTCTTGAGACAGTCAGTATCCCCACATACCTATGCTCCTTTCGACACATATGGGTCATGAATACGGACGATGTTACAGATCATCAGATGCATATGTTTCAACACATAACGTGCCTTCTTAAACATCCGAAGCGGAATACACTGATCACACAGACAACATCTTCAATGGATTGCGAATCGATACCGGTAGAATAAATGAACAGAATGAGTTTATTAACCTCCCACCCCGGAGGGTAATTAAAGTTTCGAAAGGCTTCCTTTATTAATGTATCCACTAGCACTGCCCAAAGCGTTAAGAGCATGTTTGTGGCACAGGCCCTTCCGACAGAACAAATGCATACACCAAATTAATTATAACACTATTATATTGTATATATTGTAATTAACTTTGGAGTTCTCGTATTACAGACTTTATAGGGTATTATTTGAGAATAAAGTCGACCCAGATAAGCACACGGTTAAACCGAAACTTATTTTATCTTCATTAACCATGTGAATTTGCACATGCATTAAATACAAAGGGGCGTCGTGGCGTAAGTGGTTAGTGTGTCAGATCACTACGCATGAGGTTCCAAGTTCGAATCCCAGAAAACATCGACAAATTTTTTCACGGTCCCACCTCTCGCGAGCGTCTGATAAACATCCGAGAGTATTGTTGTCACGAAAAAGGTTCTCAAATCGCCGTTCGGATACGGCACCAAACTGTAGGTCCCTTCCATTCGTGTGAAAAATATAACGCACACAACATGATTGGTTGCGAGAAGCTAGGCCCTGGCACTCAAAGAGCTGTTGTGCCAAATATTTATTTATCTTTTTTTATTAAATACAAAGCTAAACCTTAAGATCATTTTGGGAGGTACTAGATTGTGGAAAATAAGAACTAAAAATTTCCTTTCCTACTTATGGGGCGCAACGGAACGGAACAAGTTGAAGCTTTTGTTGCACATTCCTTGATGGTATAATTTTATTAGCGTTTCCGCTGCATGTTTGATATTTGTGTTAAGATCATTTTGATTCACTAGTCTCCCTAAAGAAGCTTCACTTCAAAAATTACAATATTCGGAAGGAACGTTCTCTTCATATTCTACTCATACTTCATACTCGTACTATTCAAACTGTGAATTATCAGTTGACACCAAGGTGATTTACTCGTATATGTATTCTTTAATTCAATTAATTAATTAATTAAATTAATTATTCTCGTCAGCTACTCTTGATGATTGAAGTAAGATAATTAGTAAGATAATGTTGCCCCATCTTGATGGAACTGTTCACTTAGCGAATATTTGTTATCCCCGTAACGATTTCGCCGCTATTGGCATATAAAGCTATATATTTTTCAGCAACTTGATTGATGAATTAGGCCTCAGACAAAGGACGTCCATGATAAGAAATATCACAAATAAAGCCGAATATCGGAGGATTAAGATATAGTCAGAGACTATATTAGATGCCGGGGCATGCCGGAATAGAAAGTAATAAAACAGGGGATTCGCTAGCAAGACAAGGCCCAGAACCATTCTGCGGAATCGGTAACCATACCCTTAAAGAAGAATTCAAGAAAGAAGAAAGAATTAACAGGGCAAGTACCTGGATCAACACTAGGTATGAGGCAGGCAAAGAAACTACTAGGGAACTGTATGTATAACCGGAAAACGTATGAAGCATGCATCAACCTAAATAATAATAACCCGCTTCTCATTCTAAAATTCCTCACAAAAACTGGACTAGAGATGGTGCTCTAAGGGTGGTTTATTCTCGCCGAAAACAAGTTAGACTACATGACTCTCAAATCTAATTCTAGAAAAAATTGCAATGCGAGGCGAACTCTAATGAGGGAAAAAACACCTGCTAGGCATTATTAGGGGACACAATAGACCATGAGTGTAATACACCCTTCGACAAATAATAATAATAATATAGTCAGAGACTACTAATGGCTAAGTGGTGCTTATACGGGGAAAGCCTTGTAGCAGAAAAGTTAGTTAGTACCTCCATAAGTTCAAGCCAGATGAGACTCCTACTAGCATATCTGCAAGCAAAAGCTTTAAAGTGTTGATCGTGCGCCCTTCAACTGTCTCCGTTTACTCGAAGAGAGAGATAAGCTTGGAAAAAAAACTAAACTGTACTCAGCAGCGGAAAATAAAATAATGCCGGGGGTAGTAAGCGAAGTAAATCCATGCATAACATGAAACAAATGCCCGCCCGCGGAGTAATGCTCTATGATAAATTGAGACAGAAAAATTTAAGCGGTAGTGTTTTTTAGTGAGTACGATCCCCCCAGTATCTTCTGAAACTTCCAACAATCTACGCGAAAAAAAACCACGTCAAATGGATCTACATAGACCTACTTAGAGCAGTACAATGGACCTACTTTTGGTCTTCATCGAAGGCCGATCCTACCTAGTTAAAAGAATTCAAATACAAACTATTGCTGAAATATATAGAGTGCAAGACCTTCAAAAAGCCGGCATCCCAGGCGGGTGGCGTAGAAAACGCTAGATGCCTCGGAAAAATAGAAAGCGATCTTAATCAATTTAGTGTGTGAAAGGTAAAACCCTATAAATTGTGGAGTGCGAATGTGGCATTTGGCAAATGGCTTAACTATTTTGGTTAATGCATATGCACATGCGAGTACATAGGTGATTTGAGTTATGATATCTCACAATTTGTGACAAAGTCTAATAAGATATAATAAACTAGAGCTAGCAGATCAAACCTTAGATGCATAATGTTTCATGTGTGGCACAAACCGGCTACCGATCAATATTTTTAGCTTGGTAACATTATCTCGGTACAAATGCATAGCGTACCATTTCACGGACATTCAATGGACGCATTATATGCGCAATTATATTTTCGCCTTAAAAATATCCATAGAATAGACGCGTGCTTGTGGTTATTTTGCATAGTTAGCAATAAAAAAAAAATTATTTTAATAAATTCATTGTGTACTGCATCAGTGGATAAACATATAATAATAATAAAAATACGTCACGGTATATTTTTTATAAGTTTTTTAGGCGATTGTTTGCTTGCCACATATGGCACAATATGCATGCATTCATATAAAAAAAAAATGAATTCATATATATATTTATTTTAACTGTATGTATCAAGTATTCCAAAGGTTCATTGCAGAACTAAAATTCCTGATGAAGAAATCTCCAAGATTTTATCTACTATGCCTAGGAACGGTGAACGGTGGGCGCCGTGGCGTAAGTGGTTAGTGTGTCGGATCACTATGCATGAGGTTCCAAGTTCGAATCCCACAAAACACCAAAAAGTTTTTTCACGGTCCCACCTCTCGCGAGCGTCTGACAAACATCCGAGAGTATTGCTGTCACGAAAAAGCTTCTCAAATCGCCGTTCGGATTCGGCATTAAACTGTAGGTCCCTTCCATTCGTGTGAAAAATATAACGCACACAACATGAGTAGTTGCGAAAAGCTAGGCCCTGGCACTTTAAAGAGCTGTTGCGCCAAATATTTATTTATTTATTTATTTTTTAGGAACGGTGAAGATGAGTTGGAAAGCGAATGATGGAATGGTAGGTACTATTATAAATGATGAGTTGTTGGAATCTCTTTGGAGACTAACGAGAAACTAATTTACTTACATATGTTATGCTTCTTGATATTTGTTTAATTAACTGCAAATATTTTTTTTATGTTTGAAACCTTATATGTGTCGTGTAGTGTATACTTGCACATACATCGTAGATGGCTCCAAATGTCATCCAATCTTAGTATGCGTGCATAAACGAGCAGTGACCCAATAAAAAAAAAAAATTTGTTAAATTAGCTCATACCTTTGTTTTTCGTACAAAAATCTTTAGAATGGTTCTTAATTTGCCCACTTTTGGTATGAAATGAATTTAAATGAATGTAAAGGATACAAAAGAATGCTAAACGAATGTAACGAATGCAAATGACTGGAAAAGAATTCATGAACTCATAAATGATTGTATTCAATTGAATTGTAGAATGAATGCATTCCTTCGAATGCCAAATGAATGCTGATTGCATTCTTTTCTTCGAAATCTCAAAATGAAGTCAATGAATGCAATCAAAAAATGAATTCATTGAATACTTGTCAAAGAATGCATTTCAACAAGGTTTCAATCTATTAAACCCTCTATGCCACCTATCAAAATTGGCATTGCATTTTTTTTTTTTCAATCTTACCCGACTGTAGGACCACATAAGTAAGTAAGTAATTGAACTACAGTTTATTTACAGTTTAATTACCGGTAGAAGGCTTTGAATTCATTTGAAGTCTGCGAGCCATTAAGGTTGTTGAAGTCATTCCGAAGTCAGTCAAGAATTTCAAGTAATTTGTTGTCGTCTGAATACTTTGAAAATAAGACTTCGTTGTTTATATTATCAGATAATGTATAAAAGACTAGAATGAACTGGAAACTCAATTTAAACTATGTATATATGCATGAATGCAACGTCAAAATCACTAAGGGGGAAAGAAAAGCTTTGAATCTGCCTGCCGTTTAAGGTTAAGTGTAGACATAAAAACCTAAAATAAACGAAATAGCTAAAACGAGAGTATGGAAAAGACGATGCGTGCAGTCAAATTCTACTAGTCCTTCCTGCGTTACACCAATTAACAATGTTAAGAGTTTGATGAGATTGGCGAGGTATGCTGTACTTCCATTTGCTTCCACCTAGTCAGACCATAAATGCCATTAAGTATTGCTCTCAGCTCAATAATTTGAAGCAGACAGTCGAAGACATGGGCATGGGGTAGCAATGGTGTAGTGATAACGTCGTCAATTGCCACGCTAATGGTTCATGGTTCAAATCCAGACGTCAGCAAGCATTTATTTTTTTCTCATGACTTATATAAAGCGAAAGCTTGTGTGAACACAACTACAAAGGCATAACACTAGCAGTAGCTTGCTCATACGGCTGAATAAATTGTTCGCTGTTTTGGATGATTGCTTTGCCTATGATGTCAGTGGCCACGAAAAAAATAATGTGAATCAGAAGCAAAGAGAAAAAAAATAACAAAAATCTCCCCAGTTATCTGGACCGCCCCCGAAGTTTCTCTAAAGCATAAACAACTGAGCTTCAAACCACTACACCAAATCTTTCTATCTCTCTCTATCTGTCCTTTCCAACGCCCGCACTGTGTTAAAACATGTAAAGGGTATTTATAACTCCTTGAGTGTGCGCAGTTATATATAAAAAAAACAAAACGGCCGGAGTTAGTGAACAGGAATGGCATTGCTTTCCACTACGACATCGCCAAACCACATACAGCTTTAGCGACAAAACAAAAGCTGAATTTCTTTCACGGGGCAGATGTGCAGCACCCACAGTAATCTTCAGATCTTGCGCCTTCTGATAACCAACTTTACCGCCCTCTCCAAAAGAATTTGGAAGGGAAGCGATTTAATTCCGAAAATGACATCAAAACGCACCTGGAAACCTTTTTTACCCAACAGTCTGACAATTTCTACAAAGGAAGCAGCATGTGTCTTCCAGAACGTAGAAAGAAAGTAATACATAGACCATAATGGATTACATTGGACCATAGACCATAAAGATTAAATGAAAGCTTTTACACAACAAATTAATGTTTAACTTTAACCCCAAGGAACCGCAGAACCTATTATGTAAGGTATTATGTAAAGAGTGTTCCAACACGACCGGCGCCATTTTTGCTGCTGTGCTTTCCCCGTCAAATCATTATAACAATTCGATGGTTGACAGTACGCCATTGTTCAACATTATTTAAGAAATTCTAAGGGTTGTAAAGGTTTGACTGCAACGATTCGGAAGTTCATCAGCTGTGAAAAGAATAATCGAAAAATTCGAGGGTCGATTACAGATGTGGGCGCCGTGGCGTAAGTGGTTAGTGTGTTGGATCACTACGCATGAGGTTCCAAGTTCGAATCCCAGAAAACACCAACAAGTTTTTTCACGGTCCCACCTCTCGCGAGCGTCTGACAAACATCCGAGAGTATTGTTGTCACGAAAAAGCTTCTCAAATCACCGTTCGGATTCGGCATAAAACTGTAGGTCCCTTCCATTCGTGTGAAAAATATAACGCATACAACATGAATGGCTGCGAGAAGCTAGGCCCTGGCACTTTAAAGAGCTGTTGCGGCAAATATTTGTTTTTTTTTTTTTTGATTACTGATGTCAGACTATCGACACGTGTTCGTCAGGGTCGTCCAGCAGAAAATACCATGGCTGTTCGCCAGAATGTGACCGAGAGTCTGGGAACGTCCATTCAGCATCGTGGTCAAGAACCAGTATGCGGTGTATTCCACGAAAGATTTGCGTCTTCATGTCTACGAAATACAAGTGACTCAACAAGTTAAGTCTACAGACTTCTTCTTCTTCTTCTTCTTCTGCCTTTTATCAGCGAGGCTATGATCCGAAAATAAGGGATCACAACCCTCCCACTTTGCCGCATTTCTACTGATGCGCCTGTGGGGTCTACAGACTATACGCAGCAATTGGTTCATTAAACAACAGCAAGTGAACAGCAGCGATGAGGCCCATTTTCATGTTGATGGCTACTTAAACAAGCAAAATTGTCGCATTTGGAGTGGCGAAAACCCGCATATGTTACATGAGAAGGAAATGCACCCCAAACGTTTCATTGTTTGGTGTGAATTTTGGGCTGAAGGCATCATTGGACCATTTTTCTTCAAAAACGCTGCCGGAAATACACAAACAGTCAATGGCAAACGGTATCGGGGAATGATAACCCAGTTTTTTATGCCTCAAATGGGTGATGCGGACCTCAAAGACATGTGGTTTTAACAGAACGGGGCCCATTGTCATACATTACGTGAAACAATGGCATTATTGCACGAGACATTCCCTGATCGTGTAATCTCTCGTTTGGACAATCAGAATTGGCCGCCTAGATCGTGCGCTTTAATACCTTTGAACTTCTTTTTCTGAGGTTTTTTGAAGTCAAATGCTTATGTCAATAAGTACACAACCACCCAAGCCTTGAAGGAGGAGATTAGACGTTGTATCACAACCAGCCACACTAATGCCAAACTGCGATTGAAAATTTCATCAAAAGAACCGAAATGTGCCAACAAATCCGAGAACGGTATCTATCCGATGTGTAGTTACCGATCTGATGTTCTCAAAAAAATTGTGCTTTATTTAAAATTTAAATTCTGCTCCTTTTGAGACACCCTTTATACATGTATACCTGGTGCAAGCATCCCATGAAGGGCCTAGGGTCTAGCTTCTCGCAACCACTTGTGTTGTGTGCGCTATATTTTTCGCACGAAAGGACGTTTTGTGACGTATCTGAAGGGCAATTTTCATTTAACTTTTTGAGAAGCCTTCAAGGAAATCATCCTTCGAAAGATAGAGTGCGACGGGCTCAGCTGGTATTGCCACGTTCAAAGAAGAGATCATTTGAACTCTGTTAAAAAGGCAATATCAGTTGGGGGTGGCAATGGTGTAGTGGTAACGTCGTCAATTGCCACGCTTATGGTTTATGGTTCAAATCCTGATGTCAGCTAGCATTTATTTATGCCCCCTTCGGGTAGGGGTTAGAATATACCCGAGGTAGGCATGCCTGTCGTAAGAGGCGACTAAAATCCACCCTTCGTATACCGGGCTTAAAGTGTATACAAAAAAATGCAATGAGTAAAACGAAAAGAATTAATACCCCAGGTGGCAGTCCAGGTTCACTGGAAAATCCACCCTCTTCGGAGGTAGGCTCTACGGATTCTGGGGAGAGCCAATTATTGCAATTGATAAATCCCTTTATAAAAAGTTCAAGGGTACCTCGGTCTCCACCATCAAGACCGAATGTCTCCGGGAAAAAAAGTCCGCCGGAAGTGCAAGCGCACAAGAAACAGGACTTAGAGAAATGTAAAAGCTTTGAGAAGGAAAATAACGAACTGCGCAATAGGCTTGATGAAATGGATCGGCTCTACCAAGAGCTCAAAAAAGAGGTAGACATGCTGAGAGAGGAAAACAAGCTTCTAAAGAACTCGCTTTTACAAAAAGAACGCGAAGATTCCCCTCCCCGCGCAGCTAATCCACAATATCACACGGACGAAGAAGAGCTTGCACGCGAAACGAATTGCGTCTTAAAGAAAAGACCTAGCAAAAAACGCAGAGCCGGCTCTTCGCCCGAAATCGAGCCGCGAAAAGAAGCCAAGCAAAATGAGTCGAAGCCAAAACAAACTCAAGCTAAAGCACGTCCCCCGCCTGCAATAAATGTCGTTGGCATAACGGACTACAGTAAGCTACATTGCCTTCTTAAAGGTACGACGACATCGAAATTCAAGGTAACATCACTCAGGAACAATGCGTGGAAAATTAAAGTTGATGACTTCGATGGCTAACGAGCAATATCACAAAAATTAAACACGGAAAAGATCCAGTGGTATACTTATGAAAATAAGTCAAAAAGACCACTGCGTGTTATAGCAAGGGGTCTTCACCCCTCGTGCACAAAAGACGACGTAATGAACGACCTCAAAGCTAAAGGTTTAAAAATTCTTAATGCCGTCAATATTCTCAAAAAGGTGAAGCAACAAACGGAACAAGGCCAGGAAATCATGGTCAAGCATGGACTTCCGCTCTTTATGCTTACCTTTGACAGGAGCGAAAATGTAGACGATATTTATAACGTTAAAACTATTCTGAATATCGTAGTCAAGATTGAGCCTATGCGTACGAGTACGAGATCGATACCTCAGTGTAAACGCTGTCAAGGCTTTAATCACACACAGTCGTATTGTCAAAAAGAGCCGAGATGCGTAAAATGTGCTGGTAACCATCTCTCAGAAAAGTGTGACCTAAATAAGCAGGCCCCGGCTACCTGCATTAACTGCAAAGGAAAGCACCCAGCGAACTATCGAGGTTGCGAAGTGGCAAAAGAGCTTCAAAAAAGGCGAGACACATTTAAAAATATTCAACGCCAGAACGCAGAACCGGTTAAAAATAGTCATGAAATCACTAAGCCAAGGGTAACGACCGTCAATAAACACGTCAAACTTAAGACGAGAGTCGAGCAAAGTAAAGTTCCTTCGGCAAAATCAAAGGAAAAGCCACAATCTCCAGAGACGCTAACATATGCTCGAGCTGCGTCGCTAGAAACCAAGCAAAGCGGTATTACGGTAGACCCAGTCTCCCAAGTCTTCTCTATAATTCTTGCGAAACTTGAGGAGCAAACGAAGGTAAACAAAGTCATATTTGATAAATTGAGCAAGCTCGAGTTAAAACCTCGCCAAAAAAGAACTCCCATATGAATATGAATCAGTTACTAAAAATTTTAACATGGAACGCAAACTGCCTTCTACAAAAAAACGCCGAATTAGAAGTATTCTTACGGAATGACAACATTGACATTTGCTTGATCTCTGAAACTCATTTGACAAAGGAATCCGGAGTAAACATAAGAGGGTATCGTGCTTATCACGCATACCACCCTTTCGGAAGAGCTAGAGGCGGATCCTCCTTATTCATTAAAGACTGCATTGAGCACTCCATAAATACGACGATTGAAATCGATACAATGCAAACAAGTTCAGTTCGAGTTAAGAATAGGCACTCGTATTTCAACATCGCGTCCATTTATTGTCCTCCGCGATGCACGTTTAGAAGTAACGACTTTGTACGTCTCCTTGACTCACTTGGACCGAATTTCATTATAGGTGGCGATTTCAACGCAAAACACACCTTTTGGGGTTCCAGATCCAATTCACGGAAAGGCAGACTTCTGTACGAAGCCGGTATGCAATTCGGGGTTGATTTCTTTTCGACGGGGAAACCGACGTATTGGCCCTCTGATACAGCAAAAACACCGGACCTAATAGACTTCTTCGTAGCAAAAGGAGTATCTTCAAATTTTGCGAAAGTAGAGGAAAGCTTTGATCTCTCCTCAGATCACTCGCCGGTAATCTTGACAATAAGTGACCGACTAATGACAGTAGAAGGTGTGCCTAGATTAACTAACAAAAAAACTAACTGGCGCGACTTTAGAACTGATTGCGAAGAAAATATTGTCTTAAATGTATCGCTCAAAACACCCTTCGAAATAGAAGATGAGCTCGGCAAATTTATTGAATCAATACAAAATACCGCGTGGAAAAATACACCTTTAAGGAGGAAAGAAGTCCCATGCAATGAAGCCAATTATCCGCCGGAAAGAAAAGAACTTATTCGAGAAAAGAGGAAAGCACGCAAAATATGGCAACACACTCGCGCTCCCCAGCATAAAACCCACTCGAATTTCCTATGCAATAAGCTCAAAAAAGCGATCCAAGACCTAAAAAACCGAGAGACTTCAGCTTATCTTGAAGGTTTAACCGCCGAAAAAACCACTAATTACTCGATCTGGAAAGCTGGCAAAAGAATTAAAAAACCGCAAATACATTCGCCACCGATAAGAAAAAACAACGACGAATGGGCAAAAGGTGACAAAGAAAAAGCGGATCTATTTGCCGAGCACTTAGAAGAGACTTTTAAGCCATTTGATGGAGAACTATTGGTAGACGATTTTAACGGTACGACTACGACATCTGACAACCTTAGAATAAAAAGTGTGTCACTTATAGAACTTTGCCAGGCAATAAAAAACCTGAAGAACAATAAAGCCCCTGGCTATGATTTAATAACCGGACAAATCCTCAAGGAATTACCAAAAAAGGCACTATTAAAATTGCTTTATTTAATAAATGCTTCCATTAGATTATTATACGTTCCAAATCAATGGAAAGTCGCAGAAGTCATAATGGTTCCGAAACCGGGGAAATCTCCAAATGACAAAAAATCGTACAGACCGATATCGGTACTACCAATAATATCGAAGGTATTTGAAAAACTCCTTCTGAAACGGATTCTTCCGGTCATTGAAGAGAGACGCCTAATACCTGACCACCAATTCGGGTTAAGAATCAAGCATTCCACAATTGACCAGGTTTATAGAATAACCGACGAAATTGAAAAAGCCCTTGAGGAGAAAACGATTTGCTCTAGCGCTTTTCTTGACGTATCTCAAGCCTTCGACAGGGTTTGGCACGATGGATTGAATTATAAGCTAAGACGAATCCTTCCGGAGCAACTTCATAAGATCTTAGAATCGTACCTTAAAAACAGACTTTTTCGTGTTAAGCACGGAACTGAATATTCTGATTTTAAAGAAATCGCCGCCGGAGTTCCGCAAGGAAGTGTCCTTGGGCCTATCTTATTCTTGCTGTACACTCGGGACATACCTCAAACTGAAGGCACTATTGTAGCTACGTTCGCGGACGATACGGCTATTCTGGCAACGGAAAGTTCAATCGAGTCAGCAACCATAAAACTCCAACGAGCCTTGGATAAAATCTGTGAGTGGACAAAAACTTGGCGCATTGTTCTTAACGAGATAAAATCGACGCATGTTAACTTCACTTACAAGAAAATAATCAACCTTCCCGTTTTCATTAACTCGGTACAAATACCGCATGCAAACGAAGCTAAATATCTGGGAATGACACTAGACGCGAAACTTAAATGGAAACCTCACGTTAAAAAGAAACGTGACGAAGTCGAAAATCGACTTCGAGAAATGTATTGGCTAATTGGAAGATATTCCAAACTAAGCGTATATAACAAACTGCTTCTGTATAAGCAAGTGTTTAAGCCCGTGTGGACGTACGGTATACAACTCTGGGGTTGTACCAAACCAAGCAATAGGAATCTCATACAATCATTGCAAAATAAAATTATAAGAATAATCGTGAACGCTCCCTGGTATATCAGAAACAATGATATCCACAGAGACTTAGGGATAGCTACCGTGGAGGACGAAATAAAAAGCTTCGCTCGCAAGCTTCGTATTCGTCTTCATGGCCATTGCAACTGTGCCATACTCCAAACTTTGGATGTGACAAATCTTACGCGCCGACTTCAAAGAACGAAAGCGATCGAATTAGCGCTATAAGACAAAAAGCCGCATGTCATGACGGTGACTGCCTCACGCGAATATAAATCTGAAGCTTAAACTACTTGATAAGGTCAAACTTAGTCGTAGTAAACAAAACGAAGGGAAGGGTGTTTTTAGTCAGTAGAAATCTGACACTACTATGAGTACACGGTCTCATAGTGTCTCAAGAAGATTTTCACCTACCCACGAAAAAAAAAAAAAAACAAAACAAAAAAAAAAAAAAAATTTATTTATTTCTCATGAAATATATAAAGTCAGTCCGATCATTTGCAAAAGCTTCTGTGAACACTACTGCGAAGGCATAACACTGGCAGTAGCTTGGTCATGTGGCTGGAAAAATTGTTCGCTCTGTTGATGATGATTTGCCCTTGACATCGGTTATCGGGAAAAAAGTACTGTGAATCAGAAGCAAAGACAATAAAAACAAAAATCTCCCCAGTTATCTGGACGCCACCCCCGGAGAATAACTGAAGCATAAACAACTTCAAGAACTACTGCACCAAAAATCGTTCTCTCTCTCTCTCTCTCTATCCATCCTTTCCAACGCCCGCACTGTGTGTAAACATGTTAAAGGTATTCATAACCCTTTGAGTGCGCGCAAATTATAAAAAAAAATAAAAAAAAGTTCCAACAAAGACATTGCGAGGCAGGAGAGGCAGGCCTATAAACGCCTGGATCACACAAATGCGATGACATCGGCATTTCATTGGCCTCAGTAACCGAGTGATCCAAAATCAGGAGGCCTCTCGATATTTTCTGAGGTCAAATAGGCGAACCCCACAGGCGGATCAGTAGAAATGCGGTGAAGTGGGTGGGCTATGATCCCTTGTTTTCGGATCATAACCTCGCTGAAATAGGAAGAAGAAGAAGAAGCTTTCTTATGTCAGACTCGGATGTTTATCATACTTTCGCGAGAGGAGGGACTGTGAAAAAATGTTTAACGTCTTCCGGGATTCAAACATTCAGCCTCATGAGCAGTGGTCCGACACACTAACCACCGAACTTATTGAACTTATTCAACAATTCAATATATGGATATGTATCTTCTTCTTTCATAATGCTGAGCTCTTAATCATCTGCCGGATATCAGTTTTATTTTAAAATGTGTTAATTAAGTCTTGTTGAATATAAATATTTATGATTGATGACGTAAATGCAATTCTTTTATGTTATTGTTAAAACTAGAATACGTCTAATTTAATTTGCCGTTCCCTTTGAAGACTCAACATTTTTCATTGGAAAATACTTCAAATGACTTCGTTATCATGAATAATTTCAAATGGCTTGAAGGACTTAAAATGACTTCAAAATCTTTAAATGACTTCAAAAAACTTCAACTCTTTCGCTGCCTTCCAGCTGATTGCATTCATTTGGCTTCAGTCATTTGATTGGCGGAAATTGCTACGTTCAATGGCTTCAAAATGAATGGTAATTTTTTTTTCAGTTATGTATAACTCAATTCTAAAGTGAATAACTTAAATCATTTTGCATGGATTCCTTTAGCCGAATTCAGTGAATACAATCAACCCACCATAAGGTACACCATATTCCATCCAAAACAAAACGTACTGGTCTTTCCCCACTTCGTTTCAATTTAAATCCCCCAACTGTAGTAATTTAATTGGACGTTTTATTGGTACTTGGGGACGCTAAAAAAAGAGATACATATGAACGTATAGATTTTATATAAAAATGTAACGACTGACCACTGCACTCTCATATAGCCATGAGTGCTTACGTACATTCATTAACCTTTTTTTTGTACAGCACAGGGCACAAAAGCGCGTAAATGGCTGCTGTCATAATAAAACAAAATACAGGTCACTGGCCATCATAACCAGTAGGGACAATATTGTAAGCAAACAACAGAAGAATGCTTGAAAAGATAAAAAAACAACAGGTAAAAACACTTTCGGATTTCATTAACAGATATCTCAAAAAAAAAAACCTACGACTTGACAATTTTATTTGGATTTTTTCTTTTATGATTGATTTTATAAGGCATTCCTACGTGCTGTTGATACCACACAAAGCTGCCAATACGCACGTATAGATTGAGTTGATTTTTTACTCTTCAGAACGTTCGCTCGTGTGAATATCAAATAAACAACATGTGCCCCTGAGAGCGACAGAAGAAGTGTTTGTCTAGTGGAGACTTGTATTTAGAATTGGGATGTTCTGGTCGATTTGTTGGGTTATACTTCAACGGGTATCATGGGTCTAATTGAATTCTGTAATTGAGTCACATTCACCTGGTCTTGTTTGTCTTTTATATAAAATCGAATAAATAAACAGCTTTTGGGGGAATAGTGAAGTCATTGGCTTCTTGGAAAATTACTGTATTTGTTAATTAATGATAATAATTTAATCATTTAAAATAGTAGATGGCAGCTAGTATTGTTACGGTACTTGTTACCAATGTGGGATGTTCTAATAGTGAGAACATTTTCAAGTAGGTTATAGGTATGGAATTGGGTCAATGGGTCGTATGCAAAAAGATGAGTTCAAGCTACTTACTCATTTTTCTGAGAACTTTCCTAACATGGTGTGCAAAGAAAATACACTGATCGAGTAAGTGCTCTTCTTGTGAGCTCGATCGCTCAAGTGTTGGGAATGTTCTCTTTTCGAAAGATCGATGTAAGTCAGGGCTTACTTTAATATGCAAAAAGATAAGAAAACGATTGCTTACATGGGATTGTGCCTATAAATTCATAAGCATGACATTTTCTTTACTCAGATGGCCGAATTTCAGCAAAATTTGTTTATATTTCGAATTTATAAAAACAAAAAAATGTCCAGTTGGTGAAGATGATTTTCTGATCATAACTGGATGCTCTTCAACGTCTGTCTCGAGATTGAGACCCCTAAACCACATAGAAACCCAAAACGCATAAACTGGACAAAGTTTAATCGTATAGTTAAGTCAAAACTGGGTAGCACATCAATGTATAAAATCGACTCGACCACGGAACTGGATTCAAAGGTTGAAATCTTTGAGAAAGCAATTAACGTTGCCTTTAAAGTCTCGTGTCCAATCAGTTATTGTAAAAAGAAAGTCCCAACATGGTGGAATGAAGATCTATCAAAGCTTAGGGAGATGACCAGAGCGATCTTCAATATCTGCTACATTCACAACTTCTGGCAGCCCTACAAGGACTGCCTAAAAATATATAAGGAGTCCATCAGAATGGCCAAAAAACAGGGCTGGAGAGATTACTGCCAGTCTATCGAGTCCCTTAAAGAATCCGCAAGGCTCAGCAAAATGTTGTCCAAAGGGCATAGCAACCCGTCCTTTCTTAAAAAGACGGATGGAAGCTGGACAGACTCTTCTGCGGCATCTCTGGAACTCCTGATGAGTACTCACTTCCCAGGCTGCAGTGAGATTAGAGTAGAACAAGCTAGTTCCACCTGTACGCCACAGGCAGCTTGGGATAACATCACAAACATTATTACGGAGGATAAAGTCTCCTGGGCTATAAATAGCTTCTCTCCCTATAATTCACCTGGCCCTGACGGCATCATGCCTATTATGATGCAGAAATTGCAAGACATAGCAATTCCCTGGCTATTACCGATTTATAGGAGTTGCTTAAACCTAAGCCATGTTCCCCAAACCTGGAGACGTGTCAAAGTGGTTTTCATCCCCAAGGCGGGCCGGCGAGGACATGATTCCGCGAAGGATTTTAGACCCATAAGCCTGTCCTGCCTCGTAGGGGCAGCATCTCCCGATAGGTGTTGGTCCGCTAAGTAACGAGAAAGAGCCACTGCAGCCGAAAACCTAGCAGCTCTGTTAGTAAGGACTACTCCCACCTCCTCGTGGTGCCATCTGGGGATTTCTTCGGAAATTGCTAACGGGAGAGGACGAATGGCGAGCTTCCTGCGCCAAAAAACAGGATAAGTGTCGGTTGGTCTGTGGCCCAGCGAGCCGCAACCGTAAAAACTTTTACTGCTCCGAAACGAAAACCAACGCCTCGGATACGGACGGATAATTTGATGACGACCTTTGGCTATCGGACACGGACAACGATCGGATTCGGGAACGTTAAGACCCTCCTGGACTCACTCAAGGAAGGGCCTTATAACGCCAGATTCCTCCAATTAGAACGCGAATTCGCAAGGTATAAAATAGACATCTTAGGGCTGAGCGAGATAAGATGGTTCGATGCCGGGGAATTCATCTCCCCAACCAAAAACACTGTCATGCTCTACTCTGGGAAACCAGCTGGAAGTGCACGGAGTTCCGGAGTAGGACTCATGCTAACTCCAGCAGCACGTAGTAGCCTCATATCCTGGAAACCCCATAATGACCGGATATTGACGGCTAGGTTCCAGAGTAGAGTTAGAAAAATTACCATCATACAGTGTTATGCTCCGACTCTAGACGCGACTGAGGACGAAAAGGATGATTTTTATAGCCACTTAGGCGCCGCCTACAACCAAACGCCTAATGGGGACATCGTAATGGTGATGGGAGATTTCAATGCCAAGGTGGGTAGCGACAACACCATGCTTAAGCACGTGATGGGAGTTCACGGCGTGGGAGACCGTAATGATAACGGTGAGCGGTTTGTGGACTTCTGCAATACCAACCGCCTAGTCATCGGAGGTACGCTGTTTAAGCATAACACCTGCCACAAAATCAGTTGGGTCTCTACTGATAGGCAACGAACATCCAACCAGATCGACCACATTGCGATCAGTCGCCGCTTTAGAAATTGTTTCCTGGACGTCCGAAACAGACGTGGAGCTGACGTTGGACTAGAACGAGATCACCATCTTATGGTAGCTCATTTACGCCTTCGTACTGCATCCGTCAACAGCAACCGCTCAAACCTACTTCACATCACCAGGTTTAATATCGACAGGCTCAAGGTTCCCCAAGTGCGCCTACAGTTCAGGGACCATCTTGCCTTAGAAGCAGAAGCAATCAGCAGCATAGAGAACATGGATGACCACTGGAGTGCTGTGAAAAATGCTTTTGCGACTGGGGCACGCACGTATGTCGGTAAAAAGCAGAAACACCACCGCACATGGCTTTCTACAAACACCTGGAGACGGATCGATGAGCGTACAGCAATCAAGGCTCGGATTGCAGCGGCCTCAGCAGTAGAGAGAACCGAGCTTGAAGCCCAATACCGTGCGAAGAAGAAAGAAGTGCAGCGTAGTGTGAGACGTGACAAACGTCAATATATCAACTCACTGGCATCAAGGGCTGAAGAAGCAGCGAGTAGGTGCGACAGTAGGTGCGACAGTAGGACTGTCTATAGCATCACTAAGGAGCTCATCGGTGGTCGAAACTCCAAACAACATCCAGTGAAAAGTCTAGACGGTAACCTTCTGATTTCGGATGAGGATCAGCTCACTAGATGGAGAGAACATTTTGCTACAGTGCTAAATCACATAGACGATGGCGGTATGATCTCGAATTCGAATGAGCAGTTCGAAGCAACAAACTCCCGAATTCGCACGGCACCTCCCAGTAAAACCGAGATAATAACAGCAATCAAGTCCCTCAAGAAGAACAAGGCGGTGGGTATTGATGGCATCCCTGCCGAGCTATTTCAAGCGGCGCCAAATACATCGGCAGATTTACTGCATCCCCTAATACGGAGAGCTTGGGATAGTGAACAATTTCCACAGGAGTGGAAAAAGGGGATGATCATTAAACTTCCAAAGAAGGGAAACTTGATGGATTGCGGTAACTGGAGAGGTATATGCGTTCTTCCAGCCGTGGCTAAAATAATAGCTAAAATAATTCTAGAACGAATTAAAGAACATTTAGATTCAACTCTCGATGTCGAACAGGCAGGCTTTCGCGCTGGATCCTCCTGCATTGACCACATAAACACCTTACGGATCATTATCGAGCAATGCGTTGAGTATAGGTCTCCGCTACATTTAATGTTTATCGACTTCGAGAAAGCTTTCGACAGATTGAATCGAGATGCTATCTGGTTGGCCTTGCGCAGGAGAGGCATCCCAGAAAAACTTATAGCTATTATCAAGGCTACATACGAGGGCGGTAAGTGTCACGTCGTGCACAATGGTAAGGTGTCGGAGGATTTTGAAGTCCAAAGTGGAGTACGTCAAGGGTGCATACTGTCACCACTATTGTTTTTGGTGGTTATGAGCGATGTACTCCGTGCAGCATTGACGGAAGGCAGCTATGGAATTCGTTGGACTATGACATCTTACCTTAAACACCTAGATTACGCTGACGATGTTTGTCTACTTTCACATCGGATAATGGATCTTCATCTGATGGCCCAAAATCTAGAAGCTGAGGCAAACAAAGTGGGGCTAAAAGTAAACACAGCCAAAACAAAAGCCCTGAGCACTTCTTCTAACAACCGCGCTCAACTTAACATTGCCGGACAGGAAGTCGAGAAAGTTGATAACTTTCTTTATTTAGGAAGTGTGGTCTCGGCTAATCGCGGTGGCACCGAACTGGATGTGTGCAGCAGAATCGGGAAGGCTAAAGCTGCGTTCGGAATGCTATCTAAAATCTGGAGAAGCAATGTTATCAGCTTAAGAACCAAGCTGCGACTGTTCCGCTCCAACGTAGAATCAGTGCTGCTTTATGGGTGCAGTACTTGGAAGGTGGACACCATTAACACACGGAAGCTGCAAGTCTTTGTAAACAAATGCTTAAGAATCATCTTGAGGATTTTTTGGCCGAACCGCATCTCCAACGAACAGCTTTATCTGAGAACGGGCCAAGAACCTATAAGCATTACTCTTAGGCGGCCGCGGCCCTTAACGGCTCTCTAGCAGAAAGAGTCGACATTCCGCTTGGTGCCGTTAAGGGCTATATTCACCTTCACTTCCTCTAGCTAGCCAATCGCGGGTGGAACAACCTCACAAGCTGTGTCATATCTAGGAAGACGTGGCCCAGTTTCAACAAACCCAGGTCAAAAGAGTTACTAGGCAAACCAAGACCAGTTATTGCAAAAATCGTAGCTATTATCACAGGCCACTGGCCAGTTGGAGACCATGCGGCCAAGCTTGGTATCCCCCACAACACCTTTTGTAGGAGCTGCAAGGATATAAATGAGAAAGAATCTCTATGTCATTTCCTTTGCAGATGTCCGGCCCTGGCGAGGATCAGACAACAAACTCTTGGCAAAACCTTCTTCGAGGATCTGAGAGAGATAGCGGACAAGAGGATTGGAGAACTAATCCTCTTTCTGAACTCCACGGGCTGGGTTTAAACTTAACATCATCTTTAACTAGCCACTACAACAGGTAGACACGAGTCCGTGGTAACAAAACGGCGGACTTTAAGCGCTAATTGGGTTCTTTTTGGACCGCCACATTACCTATCTACCTGGTGAAGATGTTTAATTATTAACTGGACAATTTGTGAGTTCGACGCCGGAAATATGTAGTGGTGCGTTGACGAATGAAGAAAATATAAGAATTTTGCTGCGCTACATAGGAAACCCGGGGTTTCAAATTAGAGTCTGCGAAGACTTGGGTGTACATCAATCAACTACATACATATGTATGTCAAGAATGATACAGCAGGCAATGCAGATGATTGGATCGTATTGCCACATACTTCGAAAGAAATAGTTTTGTATGCACAAACGCTATGAAGCAATAACCATGAATTTCCTTTTGCGATTGGTGCTCTTGATTGCACTCATATTCATACAGTGTACTGTCTCCTTATGAACACTCCTTATAAGCGGACACCCCTCATAACCGGACAAATTTAAAAGAACGAAAAAAAAAGTGGTTTTTTATAGTAATAAATCTCTCATATGCGGACTCTCGTATAACCGGGTGCGGACACTGAATTTCATAGTCGCAATAGAGTTTTGCTCTCTCTTAGGCGGACAAAATAGAACCGCAGCACGTTTTTTTTTTTTTGTTCGCAATTGTCAAGAAGCAACGTGAACCAAACCAAAAAAGACTGTGTATCACACATGCACTGATTATCTGAAAAGAATAGGGTGCGAGTAACGGTCAGTAATCCCATTGCATTTTGTGAATGCTGGAAATGCGCGTGTGTTTAACTTGAATGCTACAGAGAAAAATTAGTAGTGTTTAGGAATTCGGACCTATACACCAAACGACCGAACGGATTTTGATAATTTTTTGTTGATCAGGTTTTAATAAGGAGCAGGTTCGTGCGTACAAAAATATTTGATTTTGATTGTAAAAGACCAAGAAATTTAATAATTAGTCTTTGAACTCAAAAAAAGTAAACTTTTCCTTCTTCTATTTCAATAAAACGTTATATATATATTTACGTGCTCTAAAAGCTGAGCAATATTAATAACATATGCACATAACGGGTGGGCCATCTAGTGATTTCTTTTTAAATCATAGGTTATTTTGACACTGACAGCTGTTTCCTGCTCGAAATCTTGACAGAAAGTCTGTATCATACCTCCGCGGAACGAAATGAGACGCTTTACGCTTGCACAACATTGGAAAATATTCAAAACTTATTTCCAAAGTGAGTGCTGTGTAGCCCAAACAGTGGGTTTTTTGAAAAGAAGCTTTGGCTGAAATGAAGCACCCACCGCGCCTGCTGTACGCAAGTTTGTGCAAAAAGTTCGTGAGACTGGTATGCTAGTGGACAACACTCATGGTTCCCGTCATCCTGCGGTGCGCACAGACGAGAATGTGGCTAATGTAGCCGAGAGTGTGAGACTCAATTCACGAACACCAACTCGTCATCGATCTCAACTGCTCAACATTTCACGCACTAGCCTGAGGAGAATTCTGCACAAAGATCTGGGATTATTCGCTTACCAGGTCCAATTGATTCAGCAATTGAAAGCACACGACCATCCGCTTCGTTATAGCTTCGCAGTTTAGGTCTTAGAGCAGCTTGAATTGGACAACGATTTTGGGCGCAAAATCATCTTTTCTGACGAGGCACATTTTCATGTAGGCGGCTACGTTAACAAACAAAATTGCCGCATCTGAGGCTCGGAAAACCCGCACGTTATTGTCGAGAAGCTAATGCATCCACACAGAGTGACAGTTTGGTGCGGATTGTGGAGTGGTGGCATCATTGGACCATTTTTCTTCGAAAATGAGGCTGGGAACAACGTTTCGATCAACGGTGGGCGTTACAGAGCCATGTTAACGACTCTTTTTTTTTTACTGAAATTGAAGATATGAATTTGGACGACCTCCAGTTCATGCAGGATGGCGCGCCATGCCACACGGCCCATACCACAATCGGTCTTTTCCAATTGACCAAATTCCCAAATCGTGTTATCAGCCGTCTTGGCGATGTCAATTGGCCGCCTCGGAGCTGCGATTTGACCCCTTTGGACTTTTTTTTGTGGGGAATCGGACCGATGCTATGCCAATAATCCAGAAACGATTCAAGCACTTAAGGCCAATATCATCCAAGCAATCCGTGAGCTACAGCCCGAATCATCAACAAGGTCTTGGAAAATTGGAGTGATAGAATGCGCTACTGCGAAGCCAGCCGAGATAGCCACTTGAACGACGTTGTATTTCATAATTAATGGGAATGTTTTTTTTTTTAACAAAGCCATAATACATGGAAAAAATTTCATTTTGTTAATTTTATTGCATTTTTAAAAAGAAACTTGTAGTTGGCCCACCCTGTATGTCCCTCCGTTTCATTTTTTACTATATGATGTCCGCAGACATAAGCACTTACGGACAGATTACTGTGAAGCGTTACTTCAGCGCTTTATGAGAAGGCTGAAGTAAGCACTTACACCCAGATCAGTATGAAGCGCTTATTTAAAGCTTCAGAAGAAGGCAGATGTAAGCGGTTTCGACTAGATTTTATAATTGTTTATTTATAAGAAAATAGAATTAAAAGTTAAAAAAAAAGAGTTTTTATTAGAACAAAAAAAAGGAAATAGAAAATTATTAATTCGATCTTATTTTAAGTGTGTTCATTCAAGGTCTTGTATTTTTCGTCGTGTTTTTTTTATAAATATGTATAGTTCTTGGTCTTTCGGATACCGAACTTTATTGCTCCTTCAAAATCTTTATAGCCAAAGTTTTAATTTTTGACTACTCCTGAATAGTTTCAATAATTATTGATGGGTGCTAGTTAGACGAAATTAAAGCGTCTTACCGTAAATCAACTAACCGAATAAAATTGAGCCTTTTAAGGGAACATTTTTCTGGCTTTCTTCCCGGTTTATTTTACAAAAATAAACGCATTTCACTTTTTCTATTCAGATCAATTTCTCACAGAAATCACTTCAAGAATGACCTCATATTGGCGGAACGTGATTCATGAAGAACAAATATTACCAGCTACTGTCTAGATAGTTGTCGGGCTACGCCATATGAAAATGCTTTCTATGAGCTTCTAAAGCAATCGCTTTGTAAACATTCAATACAAAGTGCTTACAAGCATCTACCTTGTAGATGCCATCTATCTTGTTTGCAGATGGCATAGCTCTCCTCGCGGATACTATTGAAGGAATGCAGCTGATGATACGTAGATTGGAAAACTACTGCAAAACTTGGAATTTGTCACTTAACCTAGCAAAGTCGAAAATGATGATTTTCAGAAAAGGTGGGGGCAGGTACTGCCGAGGTGAAAAGTGGACGTATCAGGGCGAGCAAATTAAAGTCGTGAGGGAATATAAGTACTTAGGAGTTTTGATAGTGTCAAACCTTCACATGAAGAAGCACTTAACATCCTAACTAGCAGAAGCAAATCGAGCAGTTGGTTCAGTGTGGGGAAGTTGCATTAACAACAAAAGCATATCACACAGCGCGAAGCTGAAAATATTCCGTGCAACTGCATCTGCCATTATTCTTTACGGAGCACAAGTATGGGGGTACCGTCCATTCAAAGAGGTGGAAAAGTTTCTTCGCTATTTTATAAGGAGAGCACTTAAGCTGCCGAGACGTTCACCCATTTACATGCTCCACTTAGAGACTGATATAGCTCCCATGTTCTTGGATTCTCTCAAGCTCCACTTAGATTATGTGTTACGAGTTATGACGATGAACGCGAACAGACTACCAAAGATAGTCTTATCCCATATGCCATCAACCAGGGAAATCTGTGTACAAGAGTGGGAAAAATTAGCATCCGATTGTGATTTCAATCTAGCAGTTAACCCGAAAGGCCAGTTAGTAACTTTGAAGGAAAAGTTTAAGACCCTGCTGGAGAAAACAGGTCATAGATTGTATGATAGATTCGTAAGGGATGCCCAAGCGTCGCAGCACAGACTATATTATAGCAGACTAAACCTCCATTTGCGAGATAGAACATATTTCCTGGCTGGTAAATCCACCGACATGATGAACACCATCTATATACCATCAAGATTTCCAACCGAGACCGCAAATGAAATGAATTATTTCAAGAAATTTGCGGTCTCCATTGGAAATTTCAATTGCTTGACATATTTCTGGCAATAAATTATTGCCAGTAGATACTAGGGGTTAGGACCTTAGTTTCTTTTTTTAGTAAGTCTATTTCTTCCTTAAGCTCTTGAAAGAGTAGATCCATTTCATTTAGCTTGATTCGGAGTATTATTATTATTTTGTATTTTTCTGAGTCCTGAATTTTGGACTTCTTTTCCGGATTTATTCGATCTTGGTGGAGGAAATGGAGATACCCTTGAACTTTTTGAAAAATGGTCATTGGATTGCAATAAGCGGCTTTCCCCAGAATCCGTAGAGCCGACCGCCGAAGAGTTTAGATTTTCCAGTAAAGCTGTATTGCCACTTGGGATAATAAATCTTGTCGTTGCGTTCATTCCACGCTTTGTATATAGGTACACTATACATTCGGTACACGGAGATTGGATTTTAGTCGCCTCTTACGACAGGCATGCCTACCTCGGGTATATTCTATCCCCTACCCGAAGGGGTTAAGCATGAACTTACAAGTTTGAAAGCTGTGGCAAAGAAACAGACAAATAGACAGCAAACATACAGACAGGCAGGCAGACGCACATACACGAGAGCGAGAAGAATATGTCTTCGCAGTCGATCTATGCTTCGATGGTTTGGTCACGTAGTGCGTATGCCCCCAGACCGGCTTCCAAGACGTGCCATCAGGTAGGCGACTCCGCGGAAGGCTTAGAAATAGATGGGAGATGGGAGCCGCCTAGGGTTTTCTCTTGATGAATTGGAGTCAATGGCGGAGGATCGGGAAGGATGGAGAGTCCAGCTGAGCATCCTACCCCCGCGACCCTCATGAAGGATTAGCGGGCAATTGAAAATGTATGTATGTATGTATATTATCTTTAAGTGCTCCGAGTCTATGGCATGTTAAAATAGACCAATGGCTTCAAAAAGCCCCAGAGAAAGAATTCTGAATTTTGCCAATTCATCCAATTTGACCAGACGCTCGCGAGAGGTGGGACCGTGAAAAAACTTTTTGGTATTTTCTGGGATTCGAACTTGGAACCTCATGCGTAGTGATCCGACACACTAACCACTTATGCCACGGCGCCCTCTATCTGCTCTGGCAGAACTTGTCGTAATTTAAACTGTAAGCCTTCATGGCAGACCTTGTCAGAAACTTGAGAGACGTCAAGGAATACGCTTGAACAAATATTTTTTTTTCTTCAAGAGATTTTTCGATTACATGTGTTATTCTATGCATTAGTTCAACTGTAGAATGCTTACTTCTGAATCCGAATTGATGATCCCGAATGAGATGCCCTTCTTCTATAACCGGCTGTATTCGCCTAATCAATATTCTCTCGAACACTCGAACACTTTGGATATAATTGGAAGGAGCGAAATCGGTCTATAAGATGTTTTTCATTCGGCGGTTTTCCGGGCTTAAGGACCGTTATGACTTCGGCGACTTTCCATTGACTGGGATCATATTCTAGTCTAAGTGCGGCGTTTATAATAAACAGAAGCTTAATTAGAGCTTTTCTTGGCAGTGCTTTAAAAATCTCTTCCGTGATTAAGTCGTAGCCAGGAGCTTTCTTAGGTTTAAGTTTCTTTATTTCTTTTTTAAGTTCGGTTAGTATTGTATTTCTTAATGCACTATTGGCTATATACGACGTATTTATATTTTGAATAAGAGCTTGTGCATCAAACGGTTTGAAAGTTTCTTCCAGGTCCATGCCTGGCCCATTCGTCTTGATTTTTCCTAATTGGTGCGGCTTGAATTTGAAGGTTTTTAATACCTTTTATAGCATTCCAAAGCGAGTAATTAGATCGTTTTCTGCCGTTAAACTTCCTAGCTAAGTTTGAATTTCATTATTCTTAAGGTCTTTAATAGATCTTTTTAGTGAGTTGCACAAACGGTTAAGATGTGCTTTATGTTGCGAAGCCCGAGTTTGTTGCCATTTTTTGCGTGCTTTTCTCTTCTCCTTAATCATCTCTTTTATTTCCTGTGGATAAGTTTGAATGTGATTGGCCGGCGTTCTCTTTGGTTTGGGAGTATTCTTCAATGCGGCATCCTGTAAGATTTCAATGAAGCGATCAACTTCAAGTTCATAGGGCGTTTTAAGTGATGCGCTCAGCTCAATATTTGCTTGAATATCTTTTTAAAGTCGTCCCAATTAGTTTTCGCGCTGGTTAATCTGGCCGGTCCTACTTTTTTAATCAGAGCTTCGCTTATCATCATAATGATTGGAGAATGATCAGAAGAGAGATCAAAGCTTTCTTCAACTTGTATACAGTTGCCAGATATTCCTTTAGCAACAAAGAAATCGATCAGATCTGGTATCTTATTTCTATCAGCCGGCCAATATGTTGTTACCCGTCGAGTGAAAATCACAACTGAATTGCATACCCGCATTATAAAGCTTTCTACCTTTCTGAAAGGCGTACCTTGAACCCCAGATGGGGTGTTTCGGGTTGAAGTCTCCACCAATAATAAAATTTGATTTAAGGAAGTTGAAGATGTTTGTGAAATCACTTTCTTCAAGTTTATATCGCAGTGGACAATATATAGACGAAATGTTGAAGGCAAAATGTCTATTTCTAATCCATACCGTGCTTAATTGCATTCAATCTTTATTTCGATACATTCTTTTATAAACATAGATGAACCGCCTCGGGGTCTTTCCGATGGGTGGAAGGCGTGATACACGCTATATCCCCTTATCTTAGCATTCGATTGTTTTGTCAGATGAGTTTCACAGACCAAGCATATATCAATATCTTTTCCTCGTATAAATATTTCTAACTCGTCGAGTCTTCGTATAGCCCGTTGGCGTTCCAAGTAAGAATTTTAAGCGTTTCTTTCATATTCTGGTTGAAGTGCGCGTGTTATGAATGTTGTTTTCTAGTGCAAGTAGTCTCTCGAAAATAAGTTCGTTTGTTTTGCATTGCTCTTCAAGTTTCGCAAGAATTAGGGAGAAAACATGGGATACAGGATCTTGTGATCTACTTCTATCACTGTTTTCCAACAGTGTCTTCGAAAAAATAAAGCCTAATCACCCCTTCGGAACAGACGCTGGCGCACCACATAGTAAATTTGAGTGGATTTAAACTCGATTTTTCAATAAAAGGACAGTTTTTGGCATACCCGGAGAAACGGAAATGTGCTTCGTCACATACATATGAATAATTTTAAAGAAAAATCTTCCTCTTCGTGGTTCAGGCTTAATGATGCGCTAGTATTCGAGACGGGGTTGGTGGTCTGCAGGTAGCAGCTGATGCACCATCTGAGTTTTATGTGGAAACATAACCAAATCTTCCACGCTGTAGAAACCGCCTGGAAATGTCTAATGTCGACTTCTAACCCTTGTCCTATCTTACGCAAGAAAACAAATCCTCTCTGAGATCCATTGACAAGATAGATACTTCGGAAACAGCTTTGCCCGATCTTAATATTGGATGTTCCTCTAAGCCTGAGGATTCAAAATCATACACTACACACTTATGGTAATACAGGTTCACGATACTTCAAACCGTAATCTGTACCATAATTCATATACGAGTAATATGTATAACACAAGATAACTATGATTTCGGTTTTTCTTCTAAGGATTAACTACACTGCTTAATCTCACAAGGGAAAGTTAAAAGGTGGTCCCCATTAAGCTTTTCCTCTATGTTAAAATACAAAACCTGGGAATTATAAAGGAAAGCCGTGTGACTTCTAAAGTTGAACCCACAAGTCGGTGCGACAAAGGGAAGTCACAAAGTAGGTCACCATGCAAACTTTCCTTGACGTTAATAATTCTCTCATATGTAGAACGCATTTGAGTTTTGTTAATTAACTTCCTCAAAGCCACAAACTTAGCAGCCGCAAGTTTAAATAAAAGTTCAATCGATGAAGAGACCACACATTTTATTTAACTTACTTCAAACGCTTTGCCACTTCAATACATACGAAGCCATTATCCATCTACGCTTCTCATTTTCCTGAAAGGAAAACACTTTCTGAAGCCAAAGCATTCTGCCCGGGTGCATCGCTCATCAGGAACTATAAATTACCTCAGCAAACTTTCGACAAATTGCAGCTCTCCTATGTGGGCACTCTAAATTGCTTTCATGTTCCTTTAATGATATGGGTTTGAAAATGAATGCTATCAGCATCTTTTGAGAAAATACGAGTCTAGACGTAGATTACCCATAAAAGGATTTCGTTACCAAAATATTTGCCACCCGACGGCTGTGTCGATACGACTTTATTGTATCCATTCGCATATGATATAAAAATAAATTATCACCCAGCTAGTCTAAGCATCGTACCACTTTTTTATGTAGGATTTCAGGCTCCAAGGTCGAACACAAAAAGTGTGGCGCATAAAACGTAAACACCAAAGGGATAATAGAAACCTCCACAATCGCGGCAACAGCCCTGTCGTCGTTATGAAACTATCGCCTTCATTCGATATGCAAATAAAAAAGGCTTTGGCCCCGTTATAAAAGGACAATGAAATTGTTCTGTTTTTTTTTTTTTTGCGAAACACAGCTCTTGCCTCCGTCCATTGTGCAGCCCTCCAGGACGAGTAGCAGAAAATAAAAACTAATTACGACGTACACTTCGTCGACACGGGGTATATGTATACTTACTGATCCCGGTTCCGCGTGCAAATAATTAAAGGTGGTCTTGCAGCTGCCGCTTCGCTCTGGAGGGTCATTCAAAAGGCAGAAACATTGTTCATAGAATATTTATCTATGCATTTACCTACCACTAAAGGTGTGAGGCGCAGAGTGGATGGTATCTCTATGACTTTGCGCTCCACACCCCAAGTGACGTCTAAGTAGTGTAATGAAATGGCAAACTTAGTCGAAGAGTACTTCGTCCGCCAAAATGTTGTGCATCTACTCCTGTTGGGACAATCGTGCTTCACTTTCTGTTAAATATTTGATGAATAAACTGATGAAATAATTTGTTGAAAAAGGGAAGAATGCGGTGAAAGCAATGTGGAATGGTCTTTTCTGTGATTGAAGTTGAAGCTACATGCTAGTGCATTCTGAAATTGAGTCCGGAAGAGGATGGGAATTACAGTTGAAATTAAAGGATCCCCTAAGACCTACGTGCTCTTTGCTTCTACTCTACTTGGATTGCAGCCATCACCACTGCAAGAGAAAATTTCAAATTTTCATTAAAGACTTGTTCAGAACGTTTCTGAAATACTCCTTTTCGGAAACCTAATAGAGTTTTCTAAATTGTTTTGTATTCAAGTTTTCATTATATACAAAACATGCGGAGTTACTATAGCTAGCTAATCCATTCTAAAAAAAATATGAACATGTGGTTGCCTTTCTCCGAAAACTCAAATTATATACTCGTAACTGGAATTTTTCCTGGGTTCTACTAAGAATTAGAAAAGAGGGCAAAACTCGATCAGCAGTTGAATTTGTAAACTTTTAGCTATTACTATTTCTTAATCTTTCAACTAGAAAAAAATTGGACGGAATGACAAGCATCTCAGATGTGTCAACAGTATTTGCAGATTGACCGAATATAGTAGGGAATTCAGGAGTTGCATCTATTGTACCAACCCGCGGGTTATACTTTGCTATATATTGGATCCATTTGGATCGATATACTTACCGAATACCCTAGGGTAGACAGGCATCTGCTCGAACAGCAAAGCAGCCGGTACTTAACTTACTAACCGGTTTTCGAAATTTGAATACTTCTCGACCAAGTTTGTTCAAAATTAAAACCTGCACAATACCAGATATCGGGAACTATGTCTCAATGACCGAAAGTTGTCAAAGCTAGTCTCACTCATGCTGACTTACTGAATATTTGTAATAGACCTCAAGTTCAAAATCATAAACGCTGCTAATACAAAAAAAACTCTTTAAGATACAGCATTTAAATACCACACGTGCGAACAATACCTAGACCTGCATAAGTAAAATATCGATTCAAAATTCGTTAGTCCAGGTGCCAAAAGAAGATAATTCAATATTTCACTTTTGAATTTTAAATGCTTGCAGATTATTCCTCTGTACTTTGTGCGCCCTGTGATGGTATCACCATCGTTCATAGAAATGGAATTTATGTGACTCTAACAACGATACGATACACGACATTTTTGCATACGACACGGATACAGAAAAAAAAAAATAAATTCGTTCTGCCAACATGAGCAGGTAGCTCTGTGGAGTGTAGAACTGGAAAACCTCAAATTTCACCAGGTTTGCATTTCCTTTTTTTACGCAACGTCGCCCCCGGGTGGAATCCAAAAGGTGGAAGGTAGAGTGAACTGGACCATGGAAATGGCAAACAAGTTCACCTCGTTTCATTTAGTTTAGAGAAAGTTGTCGACTGCAGGCAACTCCAGACATTGTTGTCAGGAAGGTAACATCTTGCGAATGTCATGCACAATGAAAAGCTCTCAATAATCCAATGATGTAGCTATTATTGCTTCAATAAATATATATGAATAAAATATAAGTTATGATAATGGAATTCTATTTCCGCTGTACAGTTTATGGAATTTAATGATATTTGCTTCTACCTGTGTTAGGCAGGCTTGACATAAAAAAGAGTAGAGAACAAAATTATTTGATGTATGAGTACTTCGAGTGATGAAGCAAGAGGTGTCTTCAATCGCTACTCTTCTATAATAAGCTTTTGAAATTAAAGATTCCCTCGCCAGCGACTTTATTTCAATTTAGGTACCATTGCCATTTCTGCCGAAATCTCCTCTTGCACTAGGAAAAATATTTGGCTTAAAATTCTATACTGATGGATGGGACCTATAATTTTATGCCATATCCGAAGGGCGGAACTGAGAGACTTTTTGTGAGAGCAATAATCTTGGATGTAAGAGGTGTGCAAGAAATGGGAAAGCAAAAAAACGTGTTGGTGCTATCTGAACCGCTATTGAACCTCACGGGCATTGTCGCCGATTTTAACAGCCGCCTCGATGATGCGAACAAAAGTATGTCTGCGCTTACAGTGCGAATTGAAATCCTGGAACAAACCTCCGAATCAAACCGGTGTTATCAACTCGAGAACCAAGTATCCGCACTACAAAATAAAATTGATGCAATAGAACGCGACAAACTATCCACTGATGCCATATTGCACGGTGTTCCAAAAACAACGAACGAAGACCTCCAAAATATGTTCGCCACGCTCTGCTCTTCAATAAATTGCGTACCAGCACCGGTCCCAAAGGAGATTTTTCGAACTAGGCCTAAAGAAGATGCAGAAACCTAGGCAATAATAATAAAATTCTCATCCGTGGCATATAAAATCTCTGTGCTCAAATCGGCAAATCAAGCATTCAGAGCAAAGCGCATTCCAGTTTGTTTATATAATCTTGGCCTGCAATCTGACAGGCGGATCCATCTGAACGAAAGCCTCACCATGCATAATCAAAACATCTTTCGGAAAGCTTTCCATTTAAAACGTCATGATGGGCTTTCTTCTGTTTTCACACGCAATGGGCAAGTTTATGTGCGTCAAACACCTAAAGGAAGAGCTTTTTTGATCGATTGTTGTCAACGTTTGGAGTCACTTGCTAACGTTACGAACCAAGATGAAAATGTGCGACCTGATTTGTAAGCTGCAGTTATTAAGATGTTTTAAAGATAAGTTTATATATTTGCCGATACTTTGTTTTATATTGTTCCCTATTCTTGTCTTCAATTCTTCAAGCTCGATTTTTGTTTTTATTTGCACATATAGTTTATAGTTTTCACCTCTTATTTCCTGTTGTAGATCTTTTTTCCGTGAGGGATTTGTATATTTGTATATATATGTACATATATTTATGTATGTACATATTTGGTTACATTATTTATATCTGACATGAGTGTGCGTTTTACAAGAAACGATGGCATCAGCGATAATCCGCGCGTACTAATAAATATTTTTTGTAAGCAACGCGAGGGATTACGTCTTTACAAAAAAATGGATGAATTTAGAAATCTATTTGTTGGTTCGAATGTTGATATTGTATGTGTTTCTGAGACCTGGTTCGACATTGAAAAACCAAGTAGTCATTACTCCTTAAAAGGATACAAAATTTTTCGGGCCGACCGGCATAATAGAATAGGAGGTGGTGTTGCTATTTATGTTCGCAATACCATATCTACAAAACTTCATCTAATTTCACCTGCTGATAGCCCAATTGAGTATTGTTTTCTTGAGATTGCAGCAAAAAGAGGAGAGAAATGCCTGCTTGGCGTTGTTTATAGGCCAAATAATTATATTGATCTGTCCGTCCTCTACAATGTACTTGAAACTGCCTCCCCCTCTTTCGCAAAAACAATCATCTGTGGAGATTTTAATTGCAACATTTTAAACCGTGAATGCTCTGAATCGTTCATCAATTCGCTGAATACCTTAGGTTTAAAGGTTGTTAACTCTACTCTTCCAACGCACTTCACTGAAAGCACAAGCACTCTTTTGGATCTGTTTTTGACCAGTGACCCCGAAGACGGATTTTACAGCCAAGCATCTGCTCCAGCTTTCTCCAAGCATGATCTTATTTTCCACACATTTAACTTTGGCTGTAATAGACAGCAAATCAAGTTTATATATATGGATTATAAGAACATTAATGCTGAGCGTCTAGAGCAAGATCTCCGTGATGTTAATTGGCAACCGATTTACACTGAAACCTCACCCGATAGGCAGATTAACTATCTTCAAAACTTAGATTTGTACCTTTTCGATGTGCATGTACCTCTCAAAACTAAAGTTTCTAGATACTCTTCTATTCCGTGGTTTTCTGGTGAAATAAATGAGCTGAAAAATAAACGTGATGCCGCTTTTACTAAATGGAAACGTTATAGGCTTCCTGAATTTCAGGATACTTTTCGTCGATTCAGAAATTTAGTAAATTCAAAAATAAGACTAGCCAAGGTGCGTTTCTATGCTAATCACTTAAATGCTAAGTTGTCCTCGAAAACACTGTGGAAAAATTTGCGCGCGGTAGGTATTGGGCGGCAAATAAACAACGTAATGGATGGTATTGATCCTAATCAGCTCAACCATGAATTTGTAAGAGTACAAACAACATCTCATCGGTACACTCAACCGTCCAGAATCGTACATTCTAGTAATGACTCCTTTGAATTCCAGAGAGTCGAGCAAGCTGATGTGGTTACAGCCATTCTTGATATAAAATCCAAGGCTGTTGGTATTGATGGAATTCATTCTATTTTTATAAAAATAATACTACCGTACCTTCTCCCTATAATAACCTATGTGTTTAATAATATTTGAACAACCACCACTTTTCCCAGTGTATGGAAGATATCAAAAATTGTCCCAATCCTGAAGAAGAAAGCTTCAGCTCATTCTCCAGCTGAGTACAGACCCATTGCTATCCTTCCTTTCTTATCAAAGGTTTTGGAAAAATTGATGCACAGTCAAATGTCAGCTTTCTTTAAACGCAAAAGGTTACTTTGTTCAAACCAATCTGGATTCAAACGAAGTCACAGTTGTATAACTGCCCTTCTTAAAGTAACAGATGATCTGCGAATTGCTTTGGACAATGAAATGGTTACTTTTCTAACGCTTTTAGACTTTTCTAAGGCCTTTGACACGGTTAACCACAGTCGACTCATCTCGAAACTTAATATGATGTATTTCTTCTCACCCGCTGCTTCTAAACTTATTTCTACGTATCTCGATGGCCGAAAACAAGCAGTTGTAGTTAACGATGTAGCGTCTGAATTAATCGAAACAACTACGGGTGTGCCCCAAGGATCTATCCTCGGCCCTTTGCTCTTCACCATTATTATTAATGATCTTCCGGAAATCATTAATAACTCACATATACATATGTATGCTGATGACGTACAATTATATCTTAGTTGCAAGCTCGGATTAGTTGAAGATGCGGCTTATAAGCTCAACGAGGATATCCAAAATATTCGAAGGTGGTCTGAAGAGAACTCCTTGATGGTTAACCCTGGTAAATCCAAATGCTTGATCATAAATAGAACCAAGTTAAATTCTAATAGTTTTCCCACTATATACTATGGGAATTCAACTATTGAATTTGTAGAGAAGGCTAAGAACTTAGGTTTGTGGTTCAACTGTACCTTAGATTGGGATACCCATATTTGTGCGGTCATTGGTAGGATATACAGTTCTCTTAGAAATCTTTCTATGTCACAGCATTTTACACCTGCCAATACTAAGTTAATGCTAGTACGATCTCTACTTATCCCTACCATTACCTATGGCTGTGAGATTTTTCGCTGTTACAGTGCTAAAACCAGAAAAAAATTGAATGTTGCATTTAATAACCTTACGCGATATGTTTTCGGTTTGAGACGCTATGACCATGTCTCTTCATATACCAAAAATATTCTTGGGTGTACATTAGACATATATCTTGACTTTTGTACACTTAAGTTTCTACATAAGATTATAATCAGCAAACAGCCATTCACACTGCTACTTCTTAAAGTGGATATATATCTACCTGTTGGTCAAGTCTTTTTTTTTTAATTCAAGTATTTATTCAACTAGTACCGCATGTGGTCTAAATTCGACCATGAACATGATCAAAATGCTTTCATTTAATTGGTTAAATCGTTTTGCAAGGGGAAATCATGTGTGTATCACTTTATTTTACCTGCCTTAACGGTAACATACATATATGATTAATTTTTTTTTTGTTTGCACATCTATGACACAGTACCTTTCGAACGATATAAGTTTCATCCCTCTCTTTTTATAATAAATACAAAAAAAAAAAGTAGTATAAATTTCGTGTTCATAACATTGCAATCTAGTCACCTGGACTAATAGCCATTTTAATCTGGCCTAATTCGCTAAATAAAACATTTATCCAAGAAATTCAACCAATGGCGTCTCTTGGTTTTTTTTCTACACCAGCTCAAAAGATTCAGTTCATTTGAGTCTGCGTACAGTTGCCGTGTTGTCTAAGAGCTGTAAAACTTCGATGTTCACATGCTACTGAAGTCTTTCTTCGTGTCTTCGGGCAGTTAGTTCTACCTTGTTTTAGAATCTTTGGATAACTTCCATATTGCTCTTTTTGGTGCAGTCTCAAAGCTGGATGCTATATGTCCATTCCAGTTTTCAAATTTGCTGATATAGCAATACGTTGAAAGGACTGAATTTCTACTTCTTAACTCTTAATTCCTTTCCTTTTTTCTTGATGTTTATGGCCAACTCGGAGATGCTCTGAAACATAAACTATAAGTCTCAAACCGCTATACCAAAATCTTTCTCTCTCTCTAGCTATCCTCTCCAACGCCTGCACTATGTAAAACATAAAGGGTATTCATAACCCTTTTAGGGGTTTTTTGCAACGAAGCTTAGCATCTAGCGTCATGCCAAGGTACTTCGTTGTATTCGCATATAGTACTATTTGTCGGTTGATTGTGATTTGTATATACCATAGTTCAACCTCTTGTTAGTGAAGTCAACATGGACTGACTTAACTTCATTTAAATTAATGCGCCAATGTTTTGTCCAACTACGAATTATGTTGACAGCTAGTTGTAGGTTTTGAGTTGTTTCTTTGTTGTTTTTACTAACTGCCAGGCTCGCAGTGTCGTCAGCAAAAGTAGCTACAGTGTTCTTCTCTAGCGTTGGGAGATCACTGGTGTACAAAAGGTGTAGGACTTGTCCCAGTAGTCCTTTTGTATGATTCTGATGTATCTATCTTCCAAATACGATTCAAGAATTTCGGGGTATTATTTTGGAACGAGAATTCGCAGGGTATAATGTCGTCTCTCATGCCAAACTTTATCAAAAGCCTGTGCCACATCGAAGAAGATCATGGAGCATACTCTTTGTTATTCTAATGTTTTTTCAATTACTTGTGTGGCCGCCATGGCGCAAGTGGTTAGTGTGTCAGATCACTGCGCGTGAGGTTTCATGTTCCAATCCCAGAAAACACCAAAAAGTTTTTTTCACGGTCCCACCTCTCGCGAGCGCATTGTTGTCACGAAAAAGCTTCTCAAATCGCCCTTCGGATACGGGACAAAACTGTAGGTCCCTTCCACTTGTGTGAAGAAATATAACGCACACAACTTGAGTGGTTGCGAGAAGCTAGGCTACTGTTACTGTCGCGCCAAATATTTATTTTATTTTTTGTGTTATTCTATGAATTTGATCATCGAGTGTTTATTTTGGAAAGCGAACTGGTGATTTGAAATCAAGTTCTTTCTTTCTATGATTGCGTTTAACCTTTAAACTAATAATTTCTCGAACACCTTATGTATACATAATTGGCAGTAGCGAGATTGGTTTATATGACATTGTTTCGTTAATAATACAATACTACTCCACGTAGTATTAAGGTCAACCTGTATTTCTAAAGCAACCTGCATTTTTGGATTTTACTTTATTTGCACTGCATTCAGGCATTGTGCTATTATTAAAGGCACATACACCTTCTTTTCGATGGTCAATCAGTTCTCAAACCGGGTACCACACATTTAAAGCAACTCCGATAAGAATATTTTCTTTATTTGAGTTGAGTTTGTACTCATGAACGTACATTTGTGAGTCAGCACTCTCGAAATTGAGTTTCGTAAAGAATTTGTTTATTAGACAATACAATTTTGATAAGTACAATACTAAGGTACCCATGATTAGGTGTGAATATTTTTTGACAGAGAGTTTGGAAAAGTAGTCTCATGAAATGTTGTGTAATAATCAAACAATTTTTTTTTTGTTTTTAACTTCCCGCTATAAAGGGAATGTATTGGCTTTGAGCGAACTTGCTTATATGTATGTATAAATTATATAAATTTTCCCAAAAATTAGCGAAACTGATTGATTCGATCGAACCCTTTGTACTATTGTGCAATTTGTATTGGCCTGGGTGACCGTGAAGGTGTAGGAGTGCATAAGATTATTAGAGTGACTGATTCAGCCGAACTCTTGGTACTGCTATGCATTTAGTGTTGGCTAGGTAGACTGACTGATTCAATCGAACCCTTCATACCTAGGTGGACAGTAAAGGTAGTGGGGGTGCATACGAGTAAACGAGGTGACTGATTCAATCAAACCTGTGTATTGTTATGCAGTCGAACTATGTGTAATATGGTAATTGGTTTGGCTAGGTAGGGTGACTGAATCAATCGAACCCTTAGTACCTAGGTGCATAAGAATAGTGGAGATGATTGGCTCAATCAATCCCTGTTACTGATATGTAGTCGTGGTGTTGTGTATTTAGTAGTGCTAGTTTAGTATGGTTTGAGAGGGTCAACCGTTGCTCTTGGGAGGTGACTGCTACATTACAAGCCTCTTGTGGGTAGATGGAGACCAATACGGCGTGGGGTGGGGATGGTGACTGATTCAATCGAACCTATTGCTCTGCTGCAGGTGACTATGAGTATCCCGCATGAATTACTTCCCGTTGCAAGGAGAGGACGAAGTGTAAGCTGTTGATTCGGCTAAACCAGTTAGATTTTGATATAAATCTATATAAATTTACAATGTCTATGTTAGACAGATCGCTTAGCTCTTCAAAGAAGTATACACCTAGCAGTCACTTTATCAGAGTAGCTAGCGCTGGGCATGTCCTAAGGAGGTGAATGTTGTTTTCCTCTTCCTCCTCATCTCTGCAACTTCTGCAGAAATCATTTGATAGCAGTCCCATTCTAATAGCGTGTCACCCTTTTAGGCAGTGTCCTGTGATCCTACTGTGAGGCTTATATTCCTTCTGTTTAGAGATAGGAGTCTTTTGGTTTTCTTTACGTCTAGTAGAGGCCAGATTTGTCTGGTCTATATACACGTAATTAAGTAATTCCGTCTGTTGTTTACGATTGCTTGTTCTTCGTAGAGCATGCGAAGTTTCATCGTTTGTATTGGGGATCCCGGTACCTCTCTGTTGTCAGCTAGTGGTAATCCGGTGCCTAGTTTGGCTAGTTCATCTGCTTTGTAGTTGTCTGGAATGTTTCTATGTCTCGGGATCCAGCACAGAGTAATGTTGCATCTATTCGCAATGCCTTATATAATAGCGGTTAATACTTAGTAGTTAGTACAAAGTATGTAGTACATACCATATATATTTAAGAGAAATTAGAAAAAATATTATAACAAAATGTGATGGAACTTACTTTGTCTACATTTCATCCATATTATATGCATGGCTACACCCACTTTCTATGGGCGTTTACAAAAAATAAAGCGGAATTTGGAACTAAGAAAATTAAGTTTCACGCATGGGCTTCTGAGAGCCTGAAATAATGAATGCGGTCACTTAACAACTTTTTGGCTGACTTTGAAAAATGTCCTTTTGTAAATAATATTTGCTACAAATTATAAAAAGTAATACACAGCTGTGATGGATTTCGTTCGAATATTAATTCGTACAGTTTTCGAATTTTCAATGTGATCAATTCCGCATTTTCCTATTTCGAATGAATTCGAGGGTATGCTGAATAATGTTTGGAATAATAAAACGTAAAAAAAAGACGTTTTCACTTCGGTTGTGTTTTTGTTGCCCAACATGAGCTAGTAAGCTGCAGAAATGTCAGTTTTATGAGGTAGAATAACTGCAATTTGTAAATTTTGTTTGTTATAATGTCGGTGAAAATATGCACATTATACACATCATACGAGTACATACAGAGTTTTTTGTTCTGGTACATTTCATAACTTTGCTGAATATTGTTCTGTGCATTGCTGTCCACCTTCTAAAATACAACGGAGACAATTTGTTTCAAACTTTTTGTAAATCCAAAGGATTTAGACCAATTGTAGTGGGTTAATCTATTTTAAAATACTTTTCCACAATATTTGGAAAAAAAAATCTCTGTTTGCCTGGTTACAGCTACGAGTATGAGGACGAGTTTTATTTGGTTTTTTAAAAAGCTTTCTCATGGCAATAATACTCTCGGATATTTTTCAGACGTTTGCGAGAGGTGGGAGCTTGAAAAAATGTTTAACTGTTTTCTGGGATTTGAATATTGAACTTCACACGCTCCCATAAACTACCACTGTGCGACGATGCCGTGAACTAAGGCCATATGAACTAACGCCATAATGGCGTTAATTCACTTTTAAATACGAATTAACGCCATAATTCACTTATGGCTTTAATTCACTTTCAAATGAGAACTAAAGCCATCACTTAATGTGAACTAATGCCATATGGTGTTAATTCACGTTCAAATATGAACTAATGCCATAAAATGTTTTTGAGCTCTGACGCACAGCCAGTGCAATGCAACAGTTTTGATAAAACTTTATCAGTCCAATGTCATACCACGATCGGCTCACGTTAAGTCCACAATGGACTTTTGACCCACCTGGGCCAACAGTCCTCAACATTTGGGGGCATAGTTCCACAATCTTAAAGAAGACGTGGGCCATAAGTTCAAAACTATTCTTATGACTTATATGGCGCAGGGACGTAAGTCCCATGGACAAAAGCCCCAAATTTTTCTTTTGGGACTTATGTCCCACCCCATCGAGACATAAAGTCCAACTTTTTTTTTTTACGAAAATGGGACATAAGTCCCAAATTTTCGGAGAGTTAATATCTATTCAAAAAAATGTGGATTTCCATTAGGCGTCGTATTTTAATGAATATAATAAGAGCGCAGGGATATACCATATGTGAAGATTTTTCTTTTGTCGAAGATACAATAACTAATAATGTATGTTTCTTAATACATATGTATATCGACATAGATGCATACATAGGTATATACATTTAACGGCGTACAAACAGTGAGGTAGGTAAGGGGGGGCATGCTGCCCCCCTGCAACACCCTTGCCTGGGGTCACTGCTGGATTTGAGGTGGGTGCGAGGTTGGGTTAGAAACATGGGTATAAAGGAACTTTACATACACCCATCCTCGCACCCACCTCAAATCCAACAGTGACCCCAGGCAGGGGGGTTGCAGGATGACAGCATGCCCCCCCCCCCCCCTTACCTACCTCACTGTTTGTACGCCGTTAAATGTATATACCTATGTATGCATCTATGTCGATATACATATGTATTAAGAAACATACATTATTAGTTATTGTAGGTTACTTCCCTCTTCATGTTTTCGAGTGTGTACCAAGTTCCCATAAGAAAGTGAAGTTCATCCCCACCTTTATAGGTGAGAAATAACTTCATATGACTTTAATTCACATTCAAATGAGAACTTAGGCCACTTTCTAAAACGAACTAACACCATATGACTTTAGTTCTCATTTGAAAGTTAAATAAGGCCATAAGTGGATTATGGCGCTAATTCGCATTTGAAAATGAATTAGCACCATTATGGCGTTAGTTCATATGGCCTTAGTTCACGGCACCTGTGCCACGACGTCGTGGCCCACAAACTGTTTTCGAAATCGTATTTGTAAGGTTTTTGTTTCGGCTGAATTTAGCAATTCGATCGAAATTCCACACCATTCCCTTTAATTTGATCACAGAGGTGATAAACACAAAATATGTGCATGGGTATTGATCTTTTCAATAATATATCAATACACTATAGGGCCACGCCCACTTTTTGGGACTAAAAAGTAGTTTTATTTCAGTAGACAGTTTTTATTTTATCACTTCACGCCCACTTTAATAGGACGTGGTTAAATCATAAGGTATAGGGTATAATACTGTAGTATTCTTTCTGGGGTTCGTTTTAAATAAAACCGTCTTTTGTGTATTTTAATCGTTTATTTATTATCAAATACCAACTTCACTTTAACACAATATTCAATCACTTTATTATTTCAAATCAAACGGTCGCTACAGACTTATTTTCACAATGTCGCTTGCTTTCACCACTGGTCGAATATCTCTTGTAATCGCTGTATTCACTTATGAACAACTGTCTCGACGATGGTTGTGGTATGGGTATTTATAGGAAATCGCTAGGGGTTCTAGAACATACTTGATGTTTCTCCGGGTGAATTGAGGATCATGGAATATTGGGATATTGTGTGGAACAATTGTGGAAAGTAAGCACATCAGGTTGGAATATTTACTGCTAGAATGTTTTGCAATAGTTGCTACAGTTTGAGATACAGTGTTTCAGTTTTTGGTACACAAACCATCCTGCAGTCAATGCTACACTGCCCCCTCTTAAACTTGTTCGTCCCGATGAAGACGATCCAGGTGGACAATTTTCATCTTGCCTCTTACTCCACGCTGGATCCGGAAGACGACGTCATTGATGCGTGTGACCACTTTATAAGGGCCCTCCCAGTCTTGCTGCAGCTTGGGTGACCTCCCCTTTTGCCGGTGTGGGTTGTACAGCCATACTAGGTCTCCCTCGTGGAAGCTGGACGTTGTTGCCTTTGTGTCGTACCTGGTTTTCATGCGGTCACTCGCTACCCTTATCCTCGTCCTGGTCCTCTGATGTATGTCTCGGATCCTTTCCCTGAGGTCTGCCACGTAATCCTCTTCACTCTTGGGCTCATCGTTAGGGGATCCAAACTTCAACTCACTAGGTAGCCGAACTGCTCGACCAAACAAGACTTCGGATGGAGTATGTCCAGTAGTACTGTGCACTGCATTTCGGTAGGCCATCAAGAAAAGAGGAATTTGTCGATCCCAATCGCGCTGGTGGTCTTCTACGACCTTGGAGAGATGTTCGTTTAAGGTTCTGTTGAAGCGCTCTACCATCCCGTCGGATTGCGGATGAAGCGGAGTCGTCCTCGTCTTTTTAATTCCTAGTTGTTGGCATACCTCTTGGAATATCTTTGATTCGAAGTTTCGTCCCTGGTCAGAATGCAGTTCCATAGGCACGCCGAATCTGCTCACCCAGTTGTTGACGATCTGTTCCACGATGGTCTTCGCTTCCTGGTTAGGGATGGCGAACGCTTCCGACCATTTGCTGAAGTAGTCCATGACGACTAGGATGTAACGGTTACCATTGTCGGTTTCGGGAAATGGACCAGCGATGTCAGCGGCAATCCGTTCAAAGGGTGCGCCCACGTTGTACTGGTGCATCTTGCCTCGCGTTTTCGTTCTGGGTCCCTTGCTGGCGGCACACACGACGCATTTTCGGCACCAACTCTCTACGTCTACCCTTGCGCTGAGCCAATAGAAACGTTCTCGCACCTTCTCCAGGGTCTTGTTTGCACCCAAATGACCTCCGGATGCTCCATCATGCATCTCCCGTAGCACCTCGTGTACTTTTGACCGCGGCAAGACAAGCTGCATTATGAAATCTTTCCCGTCTGGCCTTTCCCATTTCCTTTTCAGTACACCATCTTGCACATGAAGGGAGTCCCACTGAGCCCAGTATGCCTTGAGAGTGGGGCTCCTGTCCGAGATATCTTGTCCGGTTGGCTTTTCCATAAACTCCTTCCACGCTAATATCGGCTCGATGTCCGGGTCTTCTTTTTGAGCGTTGCGGATTTCTTCTGCACTCCAACCAGCGATAGGCTCAGCTCTTACCCTTTGGACGGAAAGAAGGTTCTTCTCTTCCTGCCGCACACAATGCTTGCAGTCGCTTTTACATGGTCGCCGGGATAAGGCATCCGCATTAGAATGAAGTTTCCCCTTACGATGCTGTATTTCATAATCGTACATCTGCAGCCGTTCAATCCATCTTGCGACCTGGCCCTCTGGATTCTTGAACTGCAGCAGCCATTTTAGAGCCGCGTGGTCTGTGCGCAAAAGGAACTTTTGGCCGTAGAGGTATTTATGGAAGTGTTTTGTCGCCAGAAGCAGCGCCAGAAGTTCTCGCCTGGTCACGCAGTAGTTTCTTTCCGGCTTGGAGAGCACTTTGCTGAAATATGCGACTACCTTCTCTTGGCCGTTGTGTACTTGCGAAAGAACCGCTCCGACACCGACGTTACTTGCATCTGCATCCACGATGAACATTTCTCCGGGAATGGGATATGCTAGTGTTGGTGCTTCGCATAGTTGGTGCTTAAGGTTCTTGAAGCTTTTGTCGCACTCACCTGACCACTTGAATTGCCTTCCTTTTTCTGTCAGTTGGTGCAGGCTCTTCGCGACTCCGGCAAAGTCCTTTACGAATCGTCGGTAGTACGTAGCGAGACCCAAAAAGCTCCTGAGTTGGTGTTTGTCTTTTGGAACTGGCCAGTTTTTCACAGCTTCCACCTTGTCTGGATCTGTTCGCACTCCTTCTGATGAGATAACGTGGCCCAGGTACTTGACTTCGGATCTGAAGAGGTCACATTTCTTTGGGTTTAGCTTCAGGTGAGTGCTTCGAAGCCGTTCTAGCACATTCTTCAGGTTGTCGTGATGTTCCTCGAATGTTTTTCCTATCACGATCACATCGTCCAGATACACCAAGCAAGTTTTCCAGGTCAATCCACGCAGGACGTGTTCCATTAGGCGCTCAAAAGTTGCCGGAGCGTTGCACAATCCAAATGGCATTACTGTAAACTGCCACAGCCCATTTCCTGCAGTGAACGCAGTTTTCTCTCGGTCCTTTGGATCGATCTGTACCTGCCAATAACCGCTCTTTAAATCAAGGGTGGAAAACCATCGAGCTCCTGAGAGTGTGTCCAATGTGTCATCGATCCGTGGCAGAGGGTAGCTGTCCTTTTTGGTGACGTCATTAAGTCTGCGATAGTCCACGCAGAATCGAGTGCTGCCGTCTTTCTTCTTAACCAGTACAACAGGTGAGGCCCACGGACTCTTAGAACTTTCGATGAGCCCTTCCTTCTCCATCGTTGACACCATATCTGCAACCTCTGTCTGTTTTGCCAATGGTAGTCGTCTGGCAGGCTGGCGAATTGGTCTGGCGTCCCCAGTGTCTATGCGATGTTGCACCAGATGTGTTCGGCCATACTCTCCATCCTGTGAGGCAAATATATCAGCGTACTCACCGATTAGATTTTCTGCCTTGGCTTGCTGATCCTGATCCAGTTCGCAATGCTTGAGGATCATGTCCCTTACTTCGGCCAACCTGGCTGATGAAACGGGCTTCGCAGATTCCTTTTCGGTTATTGTTGAAATTGAACATATCGGCGCACATTTACCAATAACCTCCCCTTGTTTTAGTTTGACGCTATGGCTCTTTAAGTTCATGAGCCTTACTGGGACCAGGCTGTTCTTTGGCTCCACTAAAACTTTCCCCAGGATGTAGTTTGGGGAATTCCTTCCTAAATCCGGCTCCAATAGGTAGAATCGGTGGCTCCCAGGATCACCCTCTAGTTTTGTCCAAATGATAGTCTCGGAAGATGGTGGTAAGACTTCGTCCTTGCTGAGTATTGTCTTTAAATGTGCTGCATTCTCGTTCCCGTACACCATTGGAATCTCTACGTTCCTGTACCGCAGAACTTGCATCCCGATGTCGATGATTACGTCATGTTCTTTCATAAAGTCCACTCCGATGATGCATTCTTCACATACGTCGGCTACCAGGAACGCATGAGAAAAGGCCAACCCTGCTAGTTGTAACGTGAGGCGAACTTCTCCGTATACTTTCGCCGCTTCCCCTGTCGCAGTTCTAAGACAGTAGCAGCTGGTGTTGTGCAGCCAAGACTTCCGGACGAGATCTCTTCTTATAATGGAAGCCGTGGCGCCGGTATCGATAGTAGCCACGCAGTTGTTTTTGCCGATGAATGCTTCCACTGTTAGACTCTTGTTGCATCGTTTGGTTTGGGAGACCTGGATGGTGGTCTTGGGGGCGTCGATTCCATTAGCCAACTTTTGCCCCGCAAAGCTGGCTCTTAGGCGTTTCCCGACTCCTGGTTTCGAGGAGCCTGGCCAACAGGATGGATGTTGTCCCTGTTGGATGGTTCTTCGTTGCGTCGCCTGTTCGCGCAATGTGGACAGTTTCCACGTCTGGGTGGATTTCTACATTGCCGTTGTAGGTGTCCCATTTTGTTGCAGTTCCAGCAACGAATTTGTCCTCCGCGAGCGTTGTTTCGGTCTTCGACGTCCATCCTCTGGCAAGAGCATTCGATAGCGGCTACTTCCCTCACACGGTGTATTCCCTGACAGGCCTGGTCTGCGGCCTCCATTGTCAGAGCAAACGCCAAAGCTTCGGCGAGCGTTTTCTTTGAAGCCATTTTTACCGCCATTTGTAGTTTCGAATCAGCTATGGCATGGGTGAACGCTTCGGTTGCCATCTCGTTAATGATCTCCTCGCCGGTGTTTGGATAGGACAAATGTGCCAGTCGCTCGATGTCTGCTTGCAACTGCTGGAGCGTCTCACACTTCATCTGGGACCTTCTGCGCAACTGGACCCTATATACTTGCTGCATGTGGTCGTCCCCAAATCGCATCTCAATGGCTTTCACCAGACTGTCGTAGTTGCGTTGTTTGTCCTCGGGAATAGTTTGTAGTAACTCTGCAGCTGATCCTCTAAGCGCAAGCGTGAGGGCAATGGACCTCTCTTCATCGTCCCAGTTGTTCGTCATTGCCGCAGCTTCGAACTGCCTCTTATATATTGGCCATGATGTCTGTCCATCGAAGACGGGAGGCTGCATCTCTTTCCTTCTCGGGCAGTCGGTTGAATACTCCCGAACTTTCTGTTTCTTCACGCATTCGAGTTCCTTTGCCAAATTCTCGAATCTTCCTTCAACAGCCTCGAATTTTGTTTGAACGTTCTCGAATTTTGTTTCAAATGTCTCAATTTTGGTCTCTACATTTCCAATTTTCTCGTCGATTGTCCCGAATCTGGTTTCCAAACTTTTATTTTGTTCAACGAATTTGCTTTCGAGAACACTCCTTTGATCGAATAGCTGATGTTCCAGAGAGTTCTTTTGTTCGTCAAGCTTAGCATCTAGAGAATTCTTCTGCTCAGCCAAAGAATTTTCTAGCTTCTCGAATTTTTCATTTTGAGAATTCTTTTGCTCATTGAACTTGGCGTCTAGACAATTCTTTTGTTCATTGAGCTTGGCGTCTAGAGAATTGTCTAGCTTCTCGAATTTTCTATTCTGATCGTCGAATTTCTCAGATAGCAATTTCATTAAAGCCGACATGTCACTCGTCGTACTTACTTGTTCTTCTTCGACGTCAAACAAAGCTGTTTCAGGATCTGCACCCTCGTCCGTCACTATTTTCCGCAACTTAATAATCAATTCTCTTTTTGTACCAGTCGTAGGTTGCTCCCGCTGGCTCAGTACTTCCTTTAGTTGCGGCAATGACAAATCTTCTAGCAATTTCCGAACCATTTTTATTTTTCACTTACACAAAACGCAATACACAAAATTTGTTTTATTCCACTTTTCTGACACCAATGTAGTATTCTTTCTGGGGTTCGTTTTAAATAAAACCGTCTTTTGTGTATTTTAATCGTTTATTTATTATCAAATACCAACTTCACTTTAACACAATATTCAATCACTTTATTATTTCAAATCAAACGGTCGCTACAGACTTATTTTCACAATGTCGCTTGCTTTCACCACTGGTCGAATATCTCTTGTAATCGCTGTATTCACTTATGAACAACTGTCTCGACGATGGTTGTGGTATGGGTATTTATAGGAAATCGCTAGGGGTTCTAGAACATACTTGATGTTTCTCCGGGTGAATTGAGGATCATGGAATATTGGGATATTGTGTGGAACAATTGTGGAACGTAAGCACATCAGGTTGGAATATTTACTGCTAGAATGTTTTGCAATAGTTGCTACAGTTTGAGATACAGTGTTTCAGTTTTTGGTACACAAACCATCCTGCAGTCAATGCTACAATACGATCCATTTTAGGGAAATTATAACAGTTCTACATATTTTGAACTATGTTGGCGGAAGTTCGAAATTTAATAAATTACAACCATACAACACAGAGGTGCAAGTACATGCGACCCAGTCGGGCACTTCAATCCAAAAACAATACATCCTTAAAACAAAAAAAAAACATAAAAACACCGCAAATAACGTAAGTGGAGAAATCAAACGAAGAATAACTCTTGCCAACCGCTGTTGTTATAGGCTTCTAAGCCAGTTGCAAGGTAACTCTGACTAAAGGACTTTGTCAAATTGGATGAGGATGCCCTTGGATGTTTTGAGAGAAAAGTTCTTAGAGTGATCTTTTGTCCCGGCTGCATAGACGGCGGGTGGAGGAGAAAGTACAGTGCCAAACATAGTCTACGCATGGACATTGACTTAGCCAGAAGAGTTCACATACAGCAACTAAGATGGCTGAGTCATATCAAGCGGATGGAGTCAAACGTTCCAATCCGAAAAATCTTCGAATGCACCCCGTATGGAGGACGCAGTAGAGGACGACTTCGCGGCAGGTGACGCAAAGAAGTAAAGGGGACCTCGACCAGCGCAACTGGAGGCAGCCAGCTCGTAACTGGGCTGCATGGAGAGGATTGTTGATTGAAGCTCAGGTCCACACGGGACTGTAACCCTACCTAAGTAAGTAAGTTCCTATTTCCAAAGTTTAGGTGTAACTTTAGTTAATCTTGGGATCCGACGATCTCACCACAGTCTTCGAGGAAAAGATCATCATCCCCGCGGTCACTTACCAATTTTTCCTTAATTTGTGCCTCAACTTTAATCCTATTTAAAACTAACGAGCACTGTATCCATTTTTACAGCTAAAAAAAGACTTCCACAACAAAAAAAATAAAAAATAAAAAAGAAATATGAATTGACCTTTTAATCAACAACGAAATAAAATTTGTTTCCCCTTTTATGAAAACATTCTGCTTCCTGCATCAATAAATTTATTTTAAGTAAACTAAAAGTGTAGCACGTGTAGTATTTTCCTTCATTCCATAATTGCCAAAGTTAGTTTGTGCTTCAAATCTCCACCAACCGTCGTTTCCAACCCTTATTTAATTTTCTCATAAGAATTATTTTTCAAACTTTCATCGCGAAAATATATATTCAGTCATGTTAATACTGACTATACTAATCCAGCAAAGGTACTATACCAACCTTGAGCCGGAATGATGATGATGCGAATTTAGTTTGCACTGAAGCTATCAGTTTTCATTTCAAAACGATAGCCATATCTATGTTGCACGATAAGAATACATGATAAAAGCTTAATTGAAACGAATAAATAGCGCCCTCACCTGTTTAGTTACACGCATTAATTAAATTATAATCACAATGTTCACAGCAAAGACTACATACGACAGTTCTGAAAAGACCTGGTCAGGTAATAAAAGGGCGGAAAAACTTTATCCAAATACCTACATAGGAGAGCTTTTGTTTAAATCTATGAGTGCGAATCCCACAAGCGTTTGCCAGGTAAAATTTTTGTTTCAAAAAAACTGCTTATTTTTTAATTTTTGCACAGATCTCATATACAGATGGAGTTAGTCATACCCTAACAAACGAGGAGATGCTAACAAGAAGTATTCGAATTGCCCAACATTTGAACACGGAGGAAGGCGACATCATTGGAATTATGGCCGTCAATTCTCCATATCAGGCCCCAGTGGCATTTGCGGCTTGTCTAAGTGGAACCGTTTTTCATCCAATCAACCCCTTCTTTGACCAGAGTGAGTTTCAAGATATTATTAGTTGAACTCGAAACAGTAAATGGATCAATTTCTAGAGATCGTTCGACATCTCTTTGGTATTACCAGGCCAAAGGTAATATTCTGTGATTCAGACAAATATAAAACAGTAGTGGGTGCCTGTGGGGAGTTAGATCTTAAACCTAGGATCTATACAATAAAGGGTCGACTTGAAGGTGTTGGTAGTGCGCTTGATCTCATGGAACCCACTGGCTCGGAGGATGTCTTTCGGTGGGTATAGAAGACGTGTATAAGATCTGTTCTAACTTCCTTTGTTAGTCCCCAAAAATGCAGAAACGATGCAGATGATACTGCTATGGTCTTATGCTCATCAGGTACAACGGGCCCACCCAAGGGTGTTTGTATATCCCACTCATACTTCCTCGAGATGACGTAAGATTTCTTGCTAACGAATTCATTTCAAAATTTAGTCGTTTCCTTATTTCAGCCCAGTTCCGAGTAGCTTTGTTCTTTTCACGTTTAGCAGCTTAGACTGGATGTCTGGTGTGGCCTTTATGCTATTCAGTGCCTTGAATAATGCCACAAGAATCTGTACCACTGAGAAATTTTCTCCTGAAAAACTAAGGGAAGTTATTGAGAAATACAAAGTAAATTTCGTGATGATAGCGGGTACCCAATTGTCTTGCTTCATTAAGAGTGGTGAAGCAGAACGGTGCGACTGTTCTAGTGTGCTACTGTTTTCCGTTACGGGAGCGAATGTCTCACATCCGCTATATGTTGAAATGCAAGAATACGTTAAGGCTGGGATCGTTTCAAACGCCTATGGTGGTACAGAGTTCGGATCGGTGTCTATGAATTTTAGTGTTGACAAGCCAAAAGCTGTGGGGCAACTTTCGGACGGTGTAAGAGTTAGGATTATAGATGATGATGGTGCAAGACTTGGAATAGGAGAAAGTGGAGAGATTTTAGTATGGAACGGTCAGAAGTGGGCTGGTTACTATGGCAATCCAACAGAAACTAAAAACATACTCGACCCGCAAGGATGGTATCATACTGGCGACCTTGGATTCCTTGACGAAGGTGGTGATCTCTACATCGTAGATAGAAAGAAGGAAATTATGAAATTCCAAGGACATCAGTACTCGGCACAAGAAATTGAAAATTGCATCCTGGCGCTGAGGGATGTGCTAGAAGTTTGTGTTTTTGGAACAAAAACTGATGATGGTGACCTTCCTACGGCTGCGGTGGTTAGGAAACCAGAAACCAAACTGACGGCGACTGAGGTTGTGGATCACGTAGCCAGAGAGATGTACGAAATAATGTGGTTGCGAGGAGGAGTATTTTTTGTACAGGATATACCCAAGACAGGCAGTGGGAAGTACTTACGTAATAAGACTAGGGATATGTGCTTGACAATAAAAAATTGATTGCAGGTGATATGAAGTATAAATGAAATTGAATTTTTATTTATATACCTGCTGAAATAAATTGCCGTTGTAAATTTTATCATTGTTGAAGAGTGATTTTGGAAACCTATATACTTGTACCTAACTAGCTTGTGCCTTATAGGAACTTCAGCAGATTGAACTCTGAGTTTTCTAGCTGCTATGCTTTCGTAGAATTTTTTGTATTATAGGAAAAACTGGAGTTTGCAAGTGCTCTGACCAGCATAATATCAGCCTAATTCGTCAAATTTATGTGAGAGTTAAGTGCAAAGGTTTTAAATAGCAACGATGCACCTCAAAATAATGTTAGAAGACACAGCCACAGATATCAGAATAAATCCGTAGAATATTTTTATATTTCCTGAATACCAACTGCCTTCTTATCATATCTTAGGAAGCACTAACCAGCAACGAATAGACCAGAACAATAAACTTGGAGTCAACATCCAATTAGAGCTACACCGGCGACTTATGATTTCTTCCGCCTTCGTACTGCACCAAGGAGTCACAAAAGTATGCATTAATGATGAACCGTCGTCATGAGTATTACTTCAAATCGATAGGACGCAGAGTCTTCTATTGAAAACTCAGTAGGTAGAGCGCCAGTGGCTAAAACTATAACTACCATAGGTTCTGCTTACGGCGAATTTTAGATTGCCTTATATAAGAGGACTTACACAAAAAAAAAATAATAATAATTCTCCGCCTTACTGAGAACTCCTTTCCTCAGTTGGACAAAAAGTCTAGAGATTATGTGATTACAGATGCCCCAGAAGTATTGTGTCGGTTGGTGGAACAGAATTGTGCGTGAGCGACAAACGAAATGTACACAGCAAACGATATAGAGCTGGCATTGCTTAGTGCAGAGCGACGAACGAGGAACGAAATGTGCGCGCCAAACGATACGGAGTTGGCATTGCTCAGTGCAGACCGACGAATGAAGAACAAAATGTACAGACCCAACGATACAGAGCCTGGCACTGCTCAGTGCAGAGCAATGAACGATGAACGAAAATGTGTATACATAATGTGAATAAGGGAGGAATTATTTTTTGCATCACTCCTATGTATGGTATATTGTAGCGCGAAGCAGCGAAGGATAGAATAAAGCAAAATCTGATGAGCGAAATGCCTTAGGTACACAAACAACATGCAGGTATATGAAATATATGTTATTCTCTGGGTTATACCATAGATAAGAGAAATATTTCTCTTGTCTGGGGTAAGTTTATTTTTTTAATTATTGGGTCGAAATATTTTTAACGGTATTAGTACTAATAGCGATAGTACATGTATACATCCGCACACGTACATAGGTATATTAACGAATTACCTAAATTTTACGATACACGAAGTCAATAATATAATAATTTATGGAAAGATTTATAATTTAATTATGGTGTTTTGGTTTTCTTCCCAAAGAATTTTTTATTTGTAAACGAATTACTCCCATAGCTTCATATTCACAGGTTGTATTCACAAAAAATAAAAAAATTACATTCACAGTTATAGCTGTGAACATAAATTCACAGTTATAGCGTGAACATAAATTCACAGTTATAGCTGTGAACGTAAATTCACAGTTATAGCTGTGAACATAAATTCACTACTTATCCCAACTGTAATATTGATCCCATCCGAGAAAAACATGGCCGACCGATTGTTAGGGATATCTCGGGATACGTTCAAAGATATGGCGATATGGTGGTTAAAAGATCGGCGAAAGAGTGGTGGTAGTACCAAATATTTTACGGATACCCTGTCTGAGAACAGTTCATACTTGATCAACTTGCCCGTATGTTTTGCCTTAAATTAAATTTTTCATACCTTTTAATGCAAATTGCCTGAAATTATTCGCAGTAATACGTTGTAAATTTCCAAGCAACTATAAGCAGACATATAGGACGGTATTATTGAAGAATTAATTGTGGATTTGGCAGTATCACAACACAGCATCACATCACATACTAAGTCTGTTCACGTACTTTCTGCACCAAAATTCGCAGTTTGTCAAATTTCAACGAGTGGGGGTAGATTTCTCTCAGAGAGAGGTAAAATTACGAAAAAGAAAACGAACCACAAAAGCCTACTTTTTAAACGTCAAACCTTAAACCCAATTATATGCGAAAGAAAGAAATAGGAGGAACAAGCCAACAAAAAATGACATAGGTGTACAGCGATTTGACAATATTAACAGATTTTACAAATCTGGCCAAAGGAATTTCTTGGGCTAAAACCCGTAGCATGGGGAAATTTTTTACTCTCTCGAGAGCGTTCTCTTCTGTGAAAAACTACGAAAATTCTTCGTACTCGAACAGGTTTTCGTAAAAATTCGCTGTTTTGAGAGGGTACGCGAAAGGATCTACTATATATGGACTGCTAGTGAAATGACACTTCCATACAATCTCTGCCTAAAAAAATGAAGTCAAGATAACTACCCCTTTTAGTTCGAAACGGAAAAATGTGGAAACAAAGTGGCAACCATCTTGAATTTCTCCATAAAATGGATTTGTGTAGATTTGCTAAGTAAAACGATTGAAATTCAAATTGTTGAGGCATTGTTTGTAGCAGATGTCACCTCGAAAATGTGCTAGTTCAAATAATTACCGATGGATGGAACGAGCAATTGTGCCTCATAAATTGCACAATATTCGTATATTTATTACGAATACATTTTTATGTAATACCATATGTCAATGAAAACACTGTCTTTGCATACCCAACTCCATCCAACGGAATTTCAAACAAGTGTGAGGTTCCATTTTTTCCGCCCCAAACCAAGAGAACTAGCGCTAATGTTGGAACCAACGCGAAGTTGGCTACTAGCAGTCCAATACTACGTCAATGAACCAACCAATGGATGGACAGACAAAGTCGATCTAATTGGAAGAGAGTTAAGGAAGTGAAATTACTGTAAGCCTATGCCTAAGCAAAATAGCGCTTTGACTTCGGCTTTGATCCCGCTACGTCTTATCCACTTTGAGAGCGCGTTGAACATTTGTTTAAATTTGTTCCTTTGTTTCACAGGTGTTAGCTGCCAAACGCGAGCAAAATTTGAACTCAATCTCACGTCTGCTTCGAGTTGGAGTCATGTTACGTAGCAGTACGTTGCTCCCTTTGAATGCCAAACGTAAGGTCGAAGCGAAGCAACATTGTGATAGGATACATGGTTGGGTGTCAAATCGCCCAAAACCAAATCGCCCAAATCGGAAAAATGTCACATCTCCCAAAAATTATGGGCGATATGACACAACGACACATCGCACAAAAATTAAAAAATGACAAAACGCCCAAGAAAGTGGGCGTTTTGTCAGAATTTTTTAATAGCCTTGCTTCCGATCGCCCAAAACCAAATCGCCCAAAATACGAAAAAATGCAGAAAAATGTCAAATCGCCCAAAAATCTTTAACATTTTTAATTTTGGGCTATTTAGCATAATTTCAAATCACCCAAAAATATAACAGATTTTGGGCGGATTGGCATTTTCGTTAAATTGGGCTTAAAACAGTGCAATGTGTAAGGGGGGCATGCTGCCCCCCGCAACCCCCCTGCTTGGGGTCACTGTTGGATTTGAGGTGGGTGCGAGGATGCGTGTATGCAAAGTTTCTTTATATCCATGTTTCGCACCCAACCTCGCACCCGCCTCAAATCCAACAGTGACCCCAAGCAGGGGGGTTGCGGGGGGCAGCATGCCCCCCCTTACACATTGCACTGTTTATACATTGTGGACTTATGTATGCCCCATCTTATTTGGCCGTTGTTTTCCTTGAGATGTTTGTAGGTGGGACATAAGACCCAACATTTTATGTCCCAATGCGGTGGGACTTATGCCCCGACTTATGTCCCTGCGCCCAAAATTGCGCAAAATAAATGTTTTCAACCTTTTTCAATTTGGTCGTCTTTTTCGACCTTCCTATGTGTTGGTATTTTCAAATTGCGATGAAATGCCCGTTTCTGCTTTGGGTGATTTGACATTTCATTTCTTGGTCGATCTGTCATAGTGTTAAATCGCCCAAAAATTTTGGGCGATATGACATTTTCCAGATTTGGGCGATTTGGTGTTGGGCGATATGACACAGATCCGTCTTAAGATAGTCGAAAAACAAAATCGCCCAAAATCACTTTTTTGGGTGTTTTGACATCATGTCAAATCGCCCAAAAAATAAAAATGTTAAATCGCCCAACCTGTTTTTTGGGTGATTTGACATTTTTTTAGTTTTTTGCATTTTGGGCGATTTGGTTTTGGTCGATTTGACACCCAACCAGGATACATTAAATTTCTATTGGTTACCTTGTAAATATCGGGCGAAGCCGAAGCCAAAGCGTTTTGTGTTTTAGGCATTAATTATTTCAAAATCATTATTTTTTATTATATAAAGACCAAACATTAAAAAAACTTTGGCCGCCGTAATCTCAGCAAATACTGAACCAATTAACGCGAAATAAATGATAAAATTTTTTTTATTTTCACTAAATCCAGTCAGGCTATTTTTTTATTTTGTTTAAATGTTTTTTTGTTTACAAGAAAATTTAAGACTTTTATTGCTTCCATACTTATTGAGGTTGACCCACATATTTACTCCTAACTTTAAATCAATTTAAAAAATTGCGGAAAGAAACATTGTTAGATGAAGTCAATATACTTACGCAAATTTTAAGACCTTAATCTTTTCTTAATTATTTATGCTGAGAAATAAATAAATAACTATTTTAAGATCATCCATTATTTTTATTTGCTTATATCGATTACATCGATTCAATCGCAGTGACGAGGTTGCTGCTTTGTTCCAATTCATCATCATTCCGCCGTTCTCCCTCCAATTGGTATTCCTTTCTTTGTATGTTAAGTGAATGTGTATCATATTTTCTCTTTAGATTTGTTTGCGGTCTTGCTTACATTCAATAAGCCAATTGAACCAATAAATTTTCGGGAGGATTTTGGAGAAAGTATGTGTTAAGACATTTACCTAGTGCGTTCCGGCCAAAGAAATAACGAGCTCCCATTCTATGGCGAAATCTTCAATCAACGCTTAACTCTAATCGAAGACAGCGTCTTAATGTTGAGTGATAAGAGCCTTTATGAATTCGGACTTTCAGAACCAAAAAGGACACACGAGAAACCAGATATGATAAGCACAATTTAATACATTACGTACGAGAAAATCTACCAAAACTAAATTCAGATCAGAAAATTACATTTAACCAAATAACAGAGAGCGTAGATTCGAAAATGGGAAAACGCGCTTGGAGGAACTGGGAAAATTTTGTTAATAAACCTTTTGCTGGTAAAATATAAGTCAGGCGGTAAAACAGTTCTTGCAGTAGATTCTTCTAAAATCGCAGCAACCTTGCTTAATGGAGGCCGAACACAGCTCATTCCACGTTTAAGCTGCCCATAAACATCATTGCGCATTAAGAAGCCACAGATGACACTACCACATAAGAGTAATAGAGATTGATTAAGTCAATCAACTCTATTACTCCCATGCACCCAACCTAAACGTTGCAACTAGGTACTAAGGGTTCGATTGAATCAGTCACCCTACCTAGCCAAACCAATTCTCATAGTTCGACTGCATATTAGTGCAAGGTTTGATTGTATCAGTCACCTCGTTTTCTTTTATGCACCCCCCACTACTTCCACGGTCCATCTAGGTTCGATTGAAACAGTCAACCTACCTAGTCAACATATTATGCACAGCAGTACTTAGAGTTATGCACCTCTACATCTGCATGGTCCACCTAGGTATGAAGTGTTTGATTGAAACAGTCACCCTACCTAGTCAACACCTATGCTTAGTACTTAGTACTTAGTACAGTACTTAGAGTTCGATTGAATCAGTCACTCTATTACGCTTATGCATCTCTACACCTGCACTGTTCACTTAGGCCCATACCTGCCTATATAACTTACACAACAGTACAGGGGGTTCAATTGAATCAATCACCCCCAATACTTGTTTGTATACTATACCTACCCGGTATATACTACTATACCTTTCTTCGAAAGTCAAGAAAATTCCAACAAAATGGGTAAATCAGGGTTTGCTCTCTGACAGTACAATGGACCAGTTGTGTCTGAGTGCTCCAGTCGAGTGTTTCCTATCCCGACAAAAAAAAAAAAAAAAAAAAAATACCTACCCGGTACACATTGACTTTAGGGTTGATTTAGTCAGTCACCCTTTCTAGCCACTTCAGGCACACATATTCTCAGCCAGTACCCTTCTGAGAAAGGTTAAGGTTCCCCGGTATCCGGTGATTCCTCCGGTCCTAACTTTACGTGGTATCACAATGGTCCCAAGTGGTCTAAGTGCGTCCTGACCTTGTCAGGACAGCCACCTGACAACCGGTAACCGTTGATTCCTCCGGTCCTAACTTTACGTGGTATCACAATGGTCCCAAGTGGTCTAAGTGTGTCCTGACCTTGTCAGGGCAGCCACCTTACCTAACCTAACCTAACCTAAGAAGCCACATACTCCATTCCAACAAAAAAACAGTTAGATAGCAAAGGTATTTTAAGAAGCTGTGCTTACTATTTGGGATGAATGTACTATGAGTAATCCGTATCCATAGCTCGTATTGAAGTTGTGAATAGAGTTTTAAAGGATTTAAGTGTGTGATTTTCGTCAAACAAGCAAGTTATTCCCAAAGTCATGTGCAAAAACTTTAACTTTAAACCAATATCGCTCATATAAAGCTAATTAAAAATACTGACAGTGCCGAGTTCGCATCTCTTCTGCTAAAAACTGGTAATAGCAAATATACTCTTTCAGGAGTGGAGAATATAATTCAATTAAACGAACTAAAAAAAAATGTATATCATAGAAGAACTCATTAAGTGTGTTTATGGAAATCTGATGGCTGTAGTGTCACCAAAAATAGTTTAGTGGGTGAAACAACCTCGTGCAACTGATTTTAAAAACAGAGTCACATCAATACAAAGCAATTGACAATGTCGTAAATGACAATGACTATGACAGTGCCAACTACTCTCAAGAATTTCTTAATTCTCTCAGCCCTTCTACCGTAACAACTAAATTTGTAAATCTGGACATGAATAATGCTAATAAGAAACCTCAGTCCCCCAAACCTTCGCAATGGCACACGACTTCAAGTCAAGAAGTTAAACAAAAACATTATAAAAACGCAAATTATGAATGGACCAATAGCAGGGAAGGGCGGCCTTATTCCTAGAATTCCAAGGATACCTCTTCTCCCTTTCCAGTTTAGAAAGTTGCAGTTCCCCATTAAACCATGCTTCTGGTGGACGATTAATAAAACTCAGGGTCATTCATTTAATTTTATTGGAGTGGATCTTAGCGCCAATGTTTTTATTTTTCCACGTTCAGCTTTATATTGCGTTATCAAGAGTGGGCTCTAAGGAAAATCAGTGTTTGCTTCGTTCTGCAAACAATCAAATAGCAAACATTGTCTATCCCAAAGCATTAAGATAAATTAAAAAAACTATATAGATATATTACGTAAAAACTTCAACAATGTCTACATTTCTTACAATTATATCTGTGAAATTCATTATTTTTTCTACGATAAGCTTATTTAAATATTTTTCTAACGTTTTAGTCAACTTTGGGAAGCAACGCGAGGAAGCGTCTACTTTATTATCCGGTATTTTGATTGAAAGCGATGGTGAAAAGACAGTTCAAGTAGAGATTGATAAAGAATTAAGATATTTTATAATTTTTAATTATTTGTTAGGTTTGTTAGTTGTTTGTAAATAAACTGTTTAAATACACAGAAGGCAGTTTTATTATTACGAATCCCAGCAAAAATAGTACAGTACGATAAAAAAAAATGTTCATAGATAGACAAGGATTCATCCCACATCCTCACAGATCGTTTTACAACCTACTTCCTCTCCTTAGGCTTGTGTTCGGGCTTTGTAACACAGTTCGTCTTCCAACAACAACAGCAAAATATAACATGTGTATGTCTGTACTGTACATACATACATATTCTCGATAAGTTCGATTATATGTACATATGTACATACTCGTATATACTTCCTTGAAGTCAATTTGCAAAGTGCCTACTTACCATCGTCTTATAAATTGAATATTCCAGGAGCTTATTTTTAAAACACCTCCTGAGCTGTGCATAGGCTGTGTCCAATATAATAAGAAAAATACCGTCCGACAACCCAACAGGTACTTCAATTCCCGCACACTAGATAGTTATTGCCATTCTTTTGTCGGACATATAGTCTGATTCAAAAGAACATCAAGTGGTCTTCCTTTGGAGCCTCCTACCTCTCTCTCTCTCTAGCCCAACAAGGAATATACCAAGAAATCCTTTTTACGGCTTCTAATGATATTATACTAGGTTACCATGGAAATACAATTAATTTGTTTTCTTTTCTGTACCCGCAACACCATCAGACCCATGTACCCATCTAGGCAAACAAACACAAAAAAAGCTCTGCTCCGCTCCTCCTTTTCGTTGTTAATTTTCTGTGTCGCTAGCATTTTTCTTTTACCAGTACGCCTCCTCACGCTCTAATGAGAGATGATACAACATAACATTGTTGGGCCCTCACTTTCAATTATGATTGAAATTCATTATAGACACTCACATAAAAGCCCTCAGTTTCACCCTCGTCGGCCCACGTCGATAAGCACTCACAATCAATATGGGATATTCATTTCGTTCCTCCATTGTGCTCGCCTCTGGAATCCAGTCTAATTTACAGCGAAGACGCTCGAGAGGGTGTAGTCTACTGGCTCCTGCCTATTTTCTGCTTCGATGGTAGTATTGATTTCACCCCCTATGGCAAAGTACAGGAATTTTTCTGCTCACAAAAGGACATGTGTTGCTTCAGATGGAAGCACTACATTCCATTCAGTTTATGGGTCGCACACGTGTAATGCCACATACATATGTAAGATTTGAGAAGGAAGTCAAGTCAACCTGGATGGCGGCGGCTGTCCACCACAAAATCTCTCCCAAGTGACCCGAACTGTGAGCTAATTGCTGATACGTGATTGGTTCTAAGTCACTTTATGAGGTGCACGTGATAATTGCAGGGTACTGCACTCTGGGCCTATGGTCCTAGCCAATAATAAAGTCCTTCTACCGGCCAGGATATTACATTATTCACTGTGGGAAGAAAATAAGTTGATATTTCGACGCTAGAATCCATTGCACTAATTAACTGGTTAATGTAGACGTAAATGGAGATTCGTATAATTTATGTATATTTCCCGGATAAAGTGTGCGATGAATGGATAATGTTCTTGTGAGTGGGTGTTGGGTGGGGGGGTAGGTGATGAACTTTGTCTGGATTTAGTGGGTGAACGTTAAGCACTTTTATGTGGAATTTCGCTAGGAAAGTTCAAATAAATGGCGTGAGGGTGGATTGCTGTTTACTTCTGAATTTCATACCTTGACTGGAAGTATGGCGGAACTACAGAACACAGAAACCATGTACTTATGTACGTACTCGTAGGTATGCCTTTTATTGCGTTTTGGAGTATATTTGCGTCGAAATTTTCACTGAAATAAGCACTTTTTTTTAGTATAAAGTCCAATATAACTACGTTGAAATGGTTTTTTGAGAGAGCTTTTTATTTACCACTATAAAATTGTTATTATAGCAAATTTTATCGTTAGCGGGGAGCAAAACCAAACATGTTCTATAAAAGCATTTGGAAAAGGTTATCATACCTCTACAGTGGGTACTAAAACCATGGGATTAATGGTTTTTTAATTAAATGCACTCCATTTCCGGTTTGCATGCACACAACATGAGTGGTTGCGAGAAGCTAGGCCCTAGCACTTAAAGAGCTGTTGCGCCAAATATTTTTTTTTTTTTTCCCGGTTTATTAACTTAGGAGGGTTATAATAAGTTACGAGAGATGCGTATAGGTAAATAAAGGTTGAAGTGACAATAGGTTATTTGTCACAAAAATAAAAAAGAATAAAATACGGATACAGTCAGATAGACACTAGCTGTCATTTTTACTAATACAGCGGAATTTGTGCAATTAATTTAAATTTGTTTACTCTGTACCACTCCTCCAGGTTGTGGGTTGTGCCGTCGGGGTAACTTCCCTACCATGTAAAAAAAAAACACCGCCATCCAGGATATGCTATGTGCGATGGGATGGGCCGGGTAAAAAAAGGATGAGCAAATGTGACATCTACTCGTACTACGGTGATTGCTACAGAGACAACAAGCAGTGCTTATGCGGATTTGTTATACGCGGCAGACTTAGGCAAGAAGTCTTAAGCTTCCGACACGTGAGCGAGCATATTATGAGAATCCGAATCAAGGCTAAATTCACTAACATAAGCCTGATATGTGCTCACGCCCCCACGGAACAAAAGCAACCTGCAACCAAAGATTGCTTCTACGAGCTCTTTGACAAAACATAGGAGCATGTCCTAAATACGCTGTTGAAATCGTATAGCCGATTCTAACCTCAAAATAGGAAAGAAGAACGTCTTTGGCAGGGTAATCGATAAACATAGCCTACACGACACCACGTCTGACAACGGACTAAGGCTAATTGATTTTGCAGTGGAGCGAAACGTTCCTATAGCAAGCACATGGTTTCCTCATCTCAATATTCGCAAGCAGACATGGTCAACCAAATTGATCAGACTGCGATCGATGCAAGAATGCCGGTGGGTGCATGCGGCAAAACAAAAGGTATTTAAAGCGGCGCTGCAAAGAAAGACGAGAGCTGCTCATGCACATAATGAATGGGAATGATATCGGCTTCTCGAAAAGAAGAAGAAAGAGCATCAGAAGCGCGCGATCAAGAATATTGACAGTTTATACTCCAGGAATTATGTACGGAAGTTTTTCCAAAAGGTAAAAAGAACGTGTCAGAGAAGCAATGGTAGGTAGGTAGAAGTGGCGGTTCTGTAAAACAGAGACCTAATTAGCACAGTTGTGCCATTTTGATAGCACGACTCATGCGACCTTGGATGTTGATGTGTGTTGGTGAGGACAATCTAGAGCCAGCCTGTGGAGTTTAAGAAGAGGGTTAGCTCATTTATGTTCTTACCCGAGATCTCCTCAAGTGAATTGTAGAAGAGTTTGCCTAATGCTTGATGTCTAGCCCTAGCTAGTGCTGGATAAGTGCACATGTAGTGGTTAATTGTTTCCTTTTCGGTGGCTATGTTGCAACTACGGCAGTGTGTATTATATGGGACACCTAGTTTGGCTGCGTGCTCTCCTATCGGCCAGTGTCCCGTGATTATCGCGATTGTACTGTGCTGAAAACAGGAAAACTACTTCTGGAGACTGTATAACGGCGACCAAGACCAACATTCCGCTGTCAGGCAGAATGAACAATTAAATATGAAGAAAATGATAGTCAAAATTTCCGGCCAACTGACCAAAGCAAAATGAGGATAGCAATATCCAAGCTGAAATCCAATAAGGCTGCTGGACCTGACAGCTAACCGGCCGAACTTTTCAAGTCAATTGCTGATGAATTGGTATAGAGCATATACCAACACATCTCTAAGATTTGGTAAGACGAGTGTATGCCTGATGAATGGAATCTCAGCATCGTTTACCCGATCCACAAGAAAGGGGACTCCCTCAACCGCGCTAATTATAGAGGCATCAGTCTCCTCAACATTGCATACAAGATCTTTTCTGCGATATTGTGAGAACGGCTGAAGCCTTTAATCACCCGCCTGATTTGTCTCTATTAGTGCAGTTTCAGGCCGGAAAGTCCACCAAAACCAAGTATATGTATGCTGTCAATAAGAAGGGACAATCAACACCGACGAGTTGGACGATACGTCACGGCGCGCGGGCAGCTACAACTTTGAGATAGTAAGAGACTTTGTCTAACTTGGCTCTGCTATAAATTCTGGCAATGATACCAGCGCAGAAGTCAAGAGAAGGATAGCTATTGCCAATGGCTGTTTTTTCTGGCTAATAAGGGGATTCATCAGAAAAGCTCTATCTCAAACAACTAAGGAGACTCTATATAAGATCCTGATCATCGCAGTGCTGCTTTACGGTGCTGAAACATGGGTGCAAGCGGATGAAGATTCCTTGGTCGCTTTGAGTTAAAAACTCCTCTTGGGAAATTCGGTCCCATTTGCGTTGACGGGTTTTGGAGGAGAAGATTGAACAATGAACTATACGAGCTGTACAGCGGTATCGGTCTAGTCAAAAAGCTGCGTACTGGACGTTTGAGATGGCTATGACATGTACAGCGAATGTACACCATCGCTCCAGCCCGCAGAGTCTTCGAATCTTACCCAGAGGGACAACGCAGTAGAGGGCCTCCTCATCATAGGTAGGCTTATTGGTTGAGGCTCGGGTTCACCCAGAACTGTAGCACCAGTTAATTAAGTAAGTACTCTGCACCCCTACCGTACTATTCCTTTCGGTTTCGTACTATTTGTCGTGTTTTTTTTTTTTGAGAGATTTACTGTGTCCACTTTTCGTTTTAACACACAGAGCAATAACGAAATGAATTCTGAACATAATTTAGTCAGGGACCAAAAGTGACTATAGCGAGCGATTGGAAAAGTTGTCTCCAGATGCTCCACGGCGTTTAAAAAAAAGTGAGTTAGTACCATAGGAATTTGAGTGCTAAATCTGTGTAGATTTCGGTGTGAAATAAGTGTATTGAAAGCATAGTAAACAAAATATCCTATAAAGGAAAAAGTAATCAAATGCTTAAATTTATAGATGGAATAGAAAGTAAAGTGTTCACTTAATTAAGATTAGGAGTCTTCTTGTTTGATTCCGAAGTATCCATCTTCCAGATACGATTCAAGAATGTCAGGGTAGTGTTTTAGAACGAGAATTCTCAGCGTATGATGTAGTCCCTCATGCCAAACTTTATCAAAAGCATGTGCCACATCGAAGAAGATTTTGGAGCAGACTCTTAGTTCTTCTAATGTTTTTCAATTATTTGTGTTATTCTATGAATTTGATCGTCGAGTGTTTATATCGGAAACCGAGCTAGTGATTGAAAATCAGGTTCTTTCTTTCTATAATTACGTTTAACCTTTAAACTAATAGTTTATCGAAGACCTTAGATATAACTGACAGTTGCGAGATTGGTCTATGTGACACTATTTCGTTAATAATATGTTACACCTCGCAATCAGTTCTTAAACCGGGTACAACACATTGAAATCAATTCCGAAAGCAATATCTTGTTTATTTGAGTTAACGTACAAGTTTGTAGTTATGTACGTAGATTTGTGACTTATAATAGAACTTTCGAAATTGAATTTCATCAAGAATTAGTTTATTACACAATACAATTTTGATAAGTATGTAGGTACCCATTTAAGATTAGATGTCAACATTTTTTTGACAGAGAGTTTGGAAAAGTGAACGCATGAAGTGTTATGAAATTAATCAAACAATTTTTCTTCTTTCTTTTTTACTTGCTGCTATAAAGGGAATGTATTGGCTTTGATTAAACTTGCTTATACGTATAAATAAAAATATATATATATATATTTGGCGCAACAGCTCTTTAAGTGCCAGGGCCTAGCATCTCGCAACCACTCATGTTGTGTGCGTTATATTTTTCACACGAATGGAAGGGACCTACAGATTAGTGCCGTATCCGAAGGGCAATTTGGTTTGAGAAGCTTTTTCGTGACAACAATACTCTCGAATGTTTGTCAGACGTTCGCGAGAGGTGGGACCGTGAAAAAACTTGTTGGTGTTTTCTCGAATTCGATTTGGATGAAAGCAAAACAAAATATATGCTGTCTACAAAAAAGGACACCCAACATCGGCGTCTTGGGCAGAACGCCACAATAGACAGATACAATTTTGAGGTAGTAAAGGATTTTGTCTACCTAGGCTACCTATGGTCAGCTCCGCAAATGACATGAGTGGAGAGATCACACGGAGAATGACTCTTGCCAATCGTTGATTCTATGGGCTAAAACGGCAATTGAGTAGCAAAGCCCTATCTCGAACTACTAAGGTAACTCTTTATAAGACATTAATCATCCCAGTCCTGCTGTATGGCGCAGAGGGATGGGCTTTGAAAAAACCGGATGAGGATGCCCTTGGTTATTTCGAGAGAAAAGTTCTTCGAGCGATCTTTGGTCCCGTCTGCATAGACGGTGAGTGGAGGAGAAGGTACAATGCCGAACTATACGGCCTGTACAAGGACATCGACTTAGCCAGAAGAGTTCACATACAGCGACTAAGATGGCTGGGTCATTTAGAGCGGATGAAGCCCAACCTTCCCGCTAAGAAAGTCTTCGAATCCAACCCGGACGGACGGCGCAGTAGAGGACGACCTCGCGGTAGGTGGCGCAAACAAGTGGAGAGGGACCTCAACCAACTTGGCGTGCGCAACTGGAGGCAGCTGGCTCGTAACCGTGCTGGCTGGAGAGGTTTGTTGGTTGAGGCCCAGGTCCACCCCGGACTGTAGCGCCATCTAAGTAAGTAAGTTTCTCGGATTCGAACTTGGAATCTCACATACAGTGATCCGACACACTAACCACTTACGCCACGGCGTCCACTTATGCTTATATGTATAAATTTCCCCAAAAATTGTGAAACTAGAATATTTAAAAAGAAATAATTTTTTCCATGCATATATTTATATTTACTAGAAACTAAAAAAAAAACAATTACCCTGATTGTCGTTGGCGTTTGTCGCTTTTCGACGATTGTCGTTTTATTCATAGCTACGACCTGCTGACCGTTAAACATTACTAAGCAATTTGTTTGTCGTGCGGAACACTATTACAACTCTTTCACAGTGAAAAAGTTATGAAAATGGATTCGTGCTACATCAGAAGAATAAAACGACAATCGTCGAAAAGCGACAAACGCCAACGACAATCAGGGTGAATGTTACGAAAAAATGCAAGCAAGCTGTGTCCAAACATTTCTTTATTTCGGTAAATTTCATAACTTTGCAGAATATTCTTCTGTGCATTGCTGTCCACCTTCTGGGAAACAACGGAGAAGGAAACGGAGACAAGAGGCTTACTTCCAGGCGAATGTAAAAGCACTTGCTGTTAGAGGTATAAATTGCTTAATTCCACCCTGAAATTACATATTTCAATGCATTTTTGTTAAGCGGCTATAAATTAATAAAATAAATATTTGTTTCACCCATCCAAAATTTTTTGTGAATCCAAAGATTTAGACCAATTCTAGTGGCTTAATCCATTTTAAAATACTATTTTACATCATTTTAGAAACAAATTCACCGTTTGACGGCTTTTAGCTTAGGTCTTAACCTACAGTTGTATTGCGTATCCGAAAGACGAATTTTATTTGGTTTTTTGAGTAGCTTTCTCATGGCAACAACTCTAGGATATTGATGCCGATTGCATCGCTGCGCTTAAGACGCGCTTGCTGGCACCTTTCGGTATAGGGTTACAATTCACACGCGAGGCTCGCGAAACAAGCACTTACTTAAAAACTCAGTAAAGCCCGGCATAAATATCATAAATTTACCGGTTGCTTAAAAGCACGTAATGCGTTCACGTTTTTGGAAATTGCCGGAAAGATCTGTTTGATTTCTCTCGGCGAATTGCCCTTTAAGTCTGGATGAAACGCCTCACCCTTTAAAGGTGTCTGTAGGTGCTCTAATTTCTCTATACCGCTTATGGTATCTCTCTATTGAACCAAAGCCGTGAAAGTATCGCGAAGCCGAAGCCGCTGATCGTATCTAACTCAGGCAATTTAATTTCCCGAAGTCACATTTGTGCTTCTAGCTTTGTTATGTTAATGGCCTTTCCTGGCGATTCGGCAAGGCCTTTGACGGTATCGTTTAACTGGTTATCCACCAAAGCCTCCAATGCGTTATAAAAATCACCCTAGGATTCTACACGCGACTAATCACTGGTGGTTTCTTTTATATCGGACAGATTAGCGATTGTGTCGTAAAACATATTTTCAAACCCATTATGGTACTGAGTTTCTTTTCCTAGCTGTCCGGCATCAGTAAGCAACGCTTTGATTTCATTTTGTACCAGCTCGAACTCATGCATATCAGCCTCTAACCGGTGTTCATAAGACTTTGCTTTAGATGAAGTTGTCGCCCCCGATTGGCAAAACGAATTTATTCGCGGCACTTGGTCCTTCAAAGTAGCACGCTGTCGATTAAACGATTCCATTTTTCTTTGAAATGTGCCGAATTCAATACGAAGCGTTCAATTTACCGTTTGCAGCTTGCGCGTCCAAACATTAAAAACCAGTGGTAAAACGACATTACAAACCCAGTGGTAAAACGCACACAATCGTATGTCACCTTCCTCCCACACCAAACGAACAAACTGCTACGGTTAGAAAAAAACCACAACAAAAAGTAATACACGCTGTTTTCTTGTAGACTGCATGAACTTTTACGCACAACTCGATTGCTTCTCGCTCGATTGAGCTCGCTATTTTTCCTTGCTAAGATTCGTATGACCCTGTTTAGACGTTAACTGATGAGCGCGCTATGTCTCAAGTTTTTGGGTGAGAAGAGTGAGGAAGAGAGAGCACCTAATTCTTCTCGACCATAAGCCAACCGACATAGCGCACTCATCAGTTAACGTCTAAACATTATAAATGCCCACGACCGAACCTACACTCGTGAAACAGGGGATGAACGGGAAAAACATTTTCGAGCCCTAAAAACGATTGCATGCGGTCGCGAAAGTTAAGAAGACACACTGGAAGGGTGTCTGCAGAATATGTGTATGTATCTAACCCTTTCTCGCACGCAGAAACACTCACGATGACAAAATAGGGCAAATTAACATGAATTATTATTAAAGCAAATGTAATAAGAAATAAAAACTATTTTAAATGTTAAACAGGGCTTTTAGCAATTGACGATGCTTCCTGCATCAATAAATTAATTTTAAGTAAACTAAAAGAGTACTAAGGACTGTACGAGAAAAAATCCGGAAACATTTCCGGTCTGGCAATACTGAAATATGACATCGCAGTACCGCCATCTTTTGATCGCATGTTCCTGTAGTCATCACATTTATTTTAAAGCGCGGTTGATCGATAGTGATCTGATTATTAAAAATGAGCCCAAACGAATTGGATATTAGCAAAGTTCTTGATCGAATAAGAAGTTCGAAGATCCGTGGAAGCTTTCACATCAAGGAAACCATCGTACGAAAATTAGAGCGCGACCGGCTCAGCTGGTATTGCCACGTTCAAAGAAGAGATCATTTGAACCCTGTAAAAAAAGGCAATATCTATGCACGTTCCAAAGACATCGCGATGTAGGAAAGGCAGGCCTATAAACGCCTGGATCAGACAAATGCGACGACATCGGCATTTCATTGGCCTCAGTAACCGAGTGATCCAAAATCGGCAAGCCTGCCGATATTTTCTGAGGTCAAATAGGCGAACCCCACATGCGGATCAGTAGAAGTGCGGTGAAGTGGGAGGGTTGTGATCCCTAGTTTTCGGATCATAACCTCGCTGATAAAAGAAAGAAGAAGAAAGTTCTTTTGTCCTTTTACGAGAAAAATAAACATTCAACGTGGAATCAAGTAGCAAAGCAATAAAAAATTCCGAAATCAACGGTGTATGATGTCATAAATAAATTTGAACAACGTTTTAGTCTCGAACGGGCAGCCGGATCTGGTCGTCCAAGAGCCCCGCAATTCTCAGAAGTTCGAAAGGCCATCCTAAGGGAGTTTAAGAAACACCCTAACACCTCAGTGGGAGACATGGCGGTTAAGTTCGGAGTTTCAGCATCGACTGTACAAAAATACAATAGCTTATGCAGGGTTGAAGACATTTTTTGCCCAGAGAGTTCCCAAGAGGTCTGAAAAGCAAGAGAGTTTAGCAACTACGAGAGCGAGAAAATTGTACCAGCATTGTTTGCCATATTTCGGTTGCATTTTAATGGATGGCGAAACATACTGCAAAGTGGATTTCAAACAACTTCCAGGCAAACAATTTTACACCGGAAATGTTAAATAAAAATTTAAAGAAGTTAAGTCCGAAAAATTTGCAGCGAAATATATGGTGCGGCAAACAATATGCTTATGCGGATTGAAAACAGACTCTTTTGTAACAAGTGTATCAATCAACGCTAGCGTCTACATTAAGGAGTGTTTGTAGAAACGAATTTTACATTTTCTTCGACGTCACAGGGGATCAGTATTGTTTTGGCCAGATTTGGCAACATCCCATTACGCAGGACGGAGTATAAAGTGGTCTGAGGAAAATGGTGTGCAATTTGTTCCTAAGGACAGGACAGCAATCCCCCAAACACTCCCATGCTAAGACCTATTGAATGATATTGGGCCCTTATGAAAAGTGAACTAAAAAAAAAAAAGGAGGAGTGGCTAAAGACATCAAATATTTTAAGAAAAGATGGAATGAAATGTCTAAGACCATCGACAAGATGGTTGTACAAAACCTCATGAGAGACATTAAGAAAAATGCTAAAAAAATGTTATCTAAATAAAAAATAAATTATAAACTATTTGAATTTAAATAAAGTGCACAAATACTAGTAAAAAAAAATATAAAACATAACCCGTTTCTTTCAACATTAAAAATGTTCATCGCTTAAATATATATTCAGTCATGTTAATACTGGCAATACTAGTCCAGCAAAGGTACTATACCAAGTATCAACCTTGAGTCGGAATGATGATGATGAAAATAAGTTTGGGTTTAAGTTATCAGTTTCCATTTCAAAACTATAAGCATATCTATGTTGCACGATAAGAACACATAATGAAAACTTAATTGAAACGAATAAATAACGCACTCACTTGACTAGTTACACGCATTAATCAAATTATAATCACAATGTTCACAGCAAAGACTACATACGACAGTTCTGAAAAGACCTGGTCAGGTAATAAAAGGGGGAAAAAACGTTATCCAAACTCCTACATAGGAGAGGTTTTATTTAAATCTATGAGTGCGAATCCCACAAGCATTTGTCAGGTAAAATTCTTGTTTCAAAGAAAATTGCTTACCTTTTATTTTGTGCTTAGATCTCAGATACGGAGGGAGTTAGTCATACCCTAACGAACGAGGAGATGCTGACAAGAAGTATTCGAATTGCCCAACATTTGAACATGGAGGAAGGCGATATCATTGGAATTATGGCCGTCAATTCTCCATATCAGACACCAGTGGCATTTGCAGCTTATCTAAGTGGAACCGTTTTTCATCCAATCAACCCCTTCTTGGACCAGAGTAAGTTTCAAGAAATATGTAAGTTGAACTCGAAATAGTTAATGGATCAATTTCTAGAGGTCGTACGACACCTCTTTGGTATTACCAGGCCAAAGGTAATATTCTGTGATGCAGATAAGTATAAAACAGTAGTGGGTGCCTGTGGGGAGTTAGATCTTAAACCTAGAATCTATACAATAAAGGGCCGACTTGAAGGTGCTGGTAGTGTGCTTGATCTTATGGAACCCACTGGCTCGGAGGATGTCTTTCGGTGGGTATAGAAGACGTGTATAAGATCTGTTCTAACTTCCTTTGTTAGTCCCCAAAAATGCAGAAACGATGCAGATGATACTGCTATGGTCTTATGCTCTTCAGGTACAATGGGCACACCCAAGTGTGTTTGTATATCCCACTCATACTTCCTCGAGAGAAAGTAAGATTTCTTGCTAACGAATTCATTTCAAAATTTAGTCGTTTTCTTATTTTAGACCAGTTCCGAGCAGCTTTGTTCTTTTCACGTTTAGCAACATAGACTGGGTGTCTGGTGTGATCATTTTGCTACGTAGTGCCTTGAATAATGCCACACGAATCTGCACCACTGAGAAATTTTCTCCTGAAAAACTAAGGGAAGTTATTGAAAAATACAAAGTAAGTTATCTGATAATAGTAGGTTCGCAATTGTCCAGCTTCATTAAGAGTGGTGAAGCAGAGCGGTGCGACTGTTCTAGTGTGCTACTGTTTTTAGTTGGAGGAGCGAATGTCTCGCACCCGCTATATGTTGAAATGCAAAAAAACGTTAAGGCTGGGATCGTTTCAAACACCTATGGTGGTACAGAGTTCGGATCGGTGTCTATGAATTTTAGTGTTGACAAGCCAAAAGCTGTGGGGCAACTTTCGGACGGTGTAAGAGTTAGGATTATAGATGATGATGGTGCAAGACTTGGAATAGGAGAAAGTGGAGAGATTTTAGTATGGAACGGTCAGAAGTGGGCTGGTTACTATGGCAATCCAACAGAAACTAAAAACATACTCGACCCGCAAGGATGGTATCATACTGGCGACCTTGGATTCCTTGACGAATGTGGTGATCTCTACATCGTAGATAGAAAGAAGGAAATTATGAAATTCCAAGGACATCAGTACTCGGCACAAGAAATTGAAAATTGCATTCTGGCGCTGAGGGATGTGCTAGAAGTTTGTGTTTTTGGAACAAAAACTGATGATGGTGACCTTCCTACGGCTGCGGTGGTTAGAAAACCAGAAACCAAACTGACGGCGACTGAGGTTGTGGATCACGTAGCCAGAGAGATGTACGAAATAATGTGGTTGCGAGGAGGAGTATTTTTTGTACAGAATATACCCAAGACAGGTCATGGGAAGTATTTACGTAATAAGACTAGGGATACGTGCTTGACAATAAAATGTGATTACAGGTGATTGATGAATGAATAAAATTGATTTTTTATTTGTTAGAATTGATAACTGAAATGGTTAAATTGGCATTGTAAATTTCATCATTGTTGAAGAGTGATTTTGGAAACCTACATACTCGTATTGGCTGGTCAAACGGTAGTGCATGCGATCATATGAAAACACAAGCGTTTTCACTCAGCTGAGGCCTACCAACTCCTACTCTCAACCTCCACGCGGTGACAACCGGGTGCCTAGTACCTTAATCCAAGAAATGGGTAACCAACCCCGTTTGGCGGATTCTTGGTGGCAGCAGATGAGAGAGGGGGGGAAGAGTGCTTTTCTCACTAGAGCACTTCTTCCTGTTCCAGGCGGCAGCGGACGAATTCCCTAGACGGAGTCAACGGTGGCGTCTATAGTTCCAGTTAGGTTGAACTAAGTGAATACCTTGCGCGAGCTGCTTCGACGTATTCGGATCACAGGTCGGCAAGGAATTTCCAATGTTGGTCAGGACATTGGAATAGAGATGGTGGCGGAGGAGCTCTTAATGGGCCAACGGCAGCGCTCATACTCCCGTAGTGGACTACTGGCACCGGTGTACCCGGCCCCTCGTCCTAGGGGAATAATTAAGGAACTGGCCCTCCAGGTTGGGGGTTGTGCCGTCGGGGTAACTTCCCTACCACGTAAAAAGCGCATGGTTCCGAAACAACCAAAAGCCTCGGATAAGGATGACTCAACTAATGACGACCCCAGCAAACGAAATAAGGACAACGACCTTCGGATCTGTACGTGGAATGTTCTGTCCCTTTACAGACCACGTGCAGCCGAACAACTAGCAGAGGCCCTAGACTGCTATAGAGCAGATATTACCGCCATCCAGGAAGTGCGATGGGATGGGCCGGGCAAAAAGAGGATGAAAAACTGTGACATCTACTACGGTGATTGCTACAGAGGCAACGCTTATTCGGATGCGGATTTGTCATACGCGGCAGACTTAGGCAAGAAGTCTTAAGCTTCCGACACGGGAGCGAGCGTATTATGACTATCCGGATCAAGGCTAAATTCGCTAACATAAGCCTAATATGTGTTCATGCCCCCACAGAAGAAAAGGACCCTGCCACCAAAGAGTGTTTCTACGAGCTCCTCGACAGAACATACGAGCAATGTCCTAAATACGACGTTAAAATCGCATTGGGCGATTTTAACGCCAAAATAGGAAAGGAGGACGTCTTTGGTAGGGCAGTCGGTAAGCATAGCCTACACGACACCACGTCTGATAACGGACTAAGGCTAATTGATTTCGCTGTGGAGCGAAATGTCACCATAGCAAGCACATGGTTTCCTCATCTTGATATTCATAAGCAGACATGGCGGTCCAGTGATCATGTTACGATCAACCAAATTGATCATATTGCGATCGACGCAAGGCATGCCTCCAGTATTCTGGATGTCCGGACCTTCCGAGCGGCCAACGTAGACTCGGATCATTACCTTGTTGTAGCCAAGGTACGAACGCGGATATCACAATCTGAGCAACAAAGAATAATTACTGTGAGAAAATTTAACGTCGAAAAGCTACAATCGCAAGAGACCGCCAGACTCTTCGCTGAACGCGTATCCCGAAATCTCTCAATCACCCCTTTGCCGCCAGCATCAAGTACCGAAGACCAGTGGCAACGCTGCCAACATGCTATCAGAAACGCCGCGACTGATGTGCTGGGTCTCGCTCGACCACCACCGCGAAACCCCTGGTTTGATGAAGAATGCCGGCGAGTGCATGCAGCAAAACAAGAGGCATACAAAGCGGCGCTGCAAAGGAAGACGAGAGCTGCTCGTGAGCTCTACGAGCAAAAGAGACGGGAAGAACATCGGCTTCTCCAAAAGAAGAAGAAAGAGCATGAGAAGCGCGCGTTTGAGAATATCGAGAGTCTATACCCCAGGAACAATGTACGGAAGTTTTACCAAAAGGTAAAAAGAACGTGTCAGAGAAGTAATACCCGTGCAGAAACCTGTAGAGATGAAAATGGAAACCTCGTAGTAGAATCACAGTCGGTGCTGAGAACATGGAAAAACTACTTCTGCAGACTGTATAACGGCGACGAAGACCAACATCCCGCTGTCAGGCAGAATGAACCATTCAACATAGACGATGATAGTCAAAATTTCCGTCCAAATGACCAAAACGAAGTGAGGATTGCAATATCCAAGCTAAAATCGAACAAGGCTGCTGGACCTGACGGCTTACCGGCCGAACTTTTCAAGGCAGCTGGGGATGAATTGGTAGAGTGCATACACCAACTCATTTGTAATATTTGGTCAGACGAGTGTATGCCTGATGAAAGGAATCTCAGCATCGTTTGCCCGATCCACAAGAAAGGAGACCCCCTCAACTGCGCCAATTATAGAGGCATCAGTCTCCTCAACATCGCATACAAGATCTTTTCTGCGATATTGTGTGAACGCCTGAAACCTTTTATCAACAGCCTGATTGGACCCTATCAGTGCGGTTTCAGGCCAGGAAAGTCCACCATCGATCAAATCTTCACACTTCGGCAGATCCTGGAGAAAACCCAAGAATTCCAAATCGATACTCACCACCTCTTTATCGATTTCAAGGCCGCCTATGACAGCATCTATAGAGAAGAGCTTTATAGAGCCATGTCTAGTTTTGACATCACTGCCAAACTTGTCCGTCTGTGCAGGCTGACGATGGATAACGCTCGCTGCTCCATCAAGGTCGGTAATGACCTCACCGAGACCTTTGATCTCAAAAAAGGCTTTAGACAAGGTGACGCGCTGTCATGTGACTTCTTCAATATTGTACTTGAACGGATTGTGCGGAACTCACAAGCCAACACCGGAGGCACAATCTATTACAAGTCTGTACAACTGCTTGCATACGCCGGCGATATAGACATTATCGGAAGATCTCAGCGGGCTGTCACCGATGCTTTTGCAAGCATTGAGGCGGAAGCGGCCAAAATGGGTTTGGCGATAAACGAGGGCAAAACCAAGTACATGCTGTCAACTAGAAGGGAAAACCAACACCGACGAATTGGACAAAACGTCACCGTGGGCAGCTATAACTTCGAGGTAGTAAGGGACTTTGTCTACCCTGGCTCTGCTATAAATTCTACTAACAAAATCAGTGCAGAAATCAATCGAAGAATAACTCTTGCCAATCGCTGTTTTTTTGGGCTTATAAGGCAATTCAACAGTAAAGCCCTATCTCGAACAACTAAGGTGGCTCTATAAAAGACCCTGATCATCCCAGTCCTGCTTTACGGCGCTGGAACTTGGACTTTATTAAAAGAGGATGAAGATATCCTTGGTCGCTTCGAGAGAAAAATTCTTCGTAAGATTTTCGGTCCCGTTTGCGTTGACGGGTTTTGGAGGAGAAGATTCAATCACGAAGTATACGAGCTGTACAGCGACATCGACCTAGTCAAAAAACTGCGTATTGGACGTCTGAGATGGCTAGGACATGTAGAGCGAATGGACACCAACGCTCCGGCCCGCAGAGTCTTCGAATCTAATCCCGAGGGACGACGCAGTAGAGGGAATCATCGCCGTAGGTGGCGCGCACAAGTTCAAGGGGACCTCGACCAACTTGGAGTGCGCAACTGGAGGCAATTAGCTAAAGACCGAGCTAAATGGAGAGGCTTGTTGGTTGAGGCCCAGGTTCACCCCGAACTGTAGCGCCACCTAAGTAAGTAAGTAAGCTCAGTAGCTAGAGCGCTGGTGAGTAAAACTGTAACTGTTATAGGTTCTGTTTATGGCGAATTGTCGATTGTCTCACATAACAGGACTTTGCATCAAATGTCTGCAAACCACCAAAATAAAAATTCTCCACCTTATTGACAACTCCTTTGGTCAGTTGGACAACAAGTCGAGAGATTACGTTACGTTACTGCTACCACGGAAGTATTGTGTCGGTTGTTGGAACAGAATTGTAGGTGAGCAGTGAAATCATAAAGCTAGAGTATGCACTCAGTAAGTTGTCAAAGACTGAAAGAGGATTAGAATTAGTTACAAATGCTACAAAATGAAAATAACTGCTTAGACACAAAAGACCTATTACAGTGCCCCCTAATAGGGCCAGCCGTTTTTTCGGAAGTCGTTCAACTTAGGTTAGCTTAAATATTTAAGATCCTGCATTGAGTGAAGAGATTAAGCTCTCTATCTCCTCCATCTGGTTTCAATGCAAGTTACTACCGTAGGTTTTAAGACAATGAAGTACACCAAAATGGCTTTAATAATCGCAATAGGTCGTTTTTATAAAAACGTCTTGATCTCACTTTAGCTTGAGCTCAAAGTTAGATTTGAAAATGTTCAGGAGTTCGTACATACGAGTATTTGTACAATACTACGAAAATGAGGAAGGAATGACCAACGTTTTTTTCTGTAATATGTTTACATAGATACACAGATGATCTTATATATTAATACGTGAAGACGAAATTTATCGCACGTTTTTTTAGTATTTATTGTAAAAGGAGGGCGATGAAACTATATCATTCTAAAGGTACTGTGCCATAGATGTGCAGAAGAGAAAAAAAACATGTTTGTTTATTTCCCCTCTGTCGAATTTCGACCATTCGCGATATAAGTACGGATAGATGTGTATTGATACAATTGAGTAGAACCCAAAAATATTTTTTAAAAATTTATGGTTTGTAACAAATGCTCACAGTGTGCTAGACATAACAGGATAAGCTCGCCGGCAGACCAATATTTTTATTTATTTTTTTTATAATTGACGTGCACCAAAGTTTTTACACAGTGCGGCCGTTGAAAGGGATAGATAGAAATGTAGAAAGATTTGGCTTAGTGGTTTGAAGCTCAGTTGCTCATGCTTTAGAGAAACTCCTGTCTTTGCTTCTGTTTCACTGTATTCTTTCCCGACCACCAGTGTCGGCATAATAATCATCCAACAGAGCAAACCATTTTTCCAGCCCTATGACCAAACTACTGCCAGTGTTATGCTTTTGCACTAGAAGTAGTATTGATCTCATCCAAGGGAAACATGGCAAACCGATTGTTAGGGATACGTTGGGATGCGTTCAAAGATACGGCACACCTGGTGGTTAAAAAGATCGGCGAGAAACTGGCGGTAGTATCAAATAATTTCTAACTGATTTCCTGTGTGCGAATAATTCATACTTGATCAACTTGCCCCAATGCCTAAGCTTGCTTTCTGTTGAAATTAAAGTGGGCATACCTTTTAATAGCACCTAATGCAAGTCGCCTGAAATCATGCCGAATGACACGTAGTAAATTCCTCAGCAACCATAAGCGGACATATACTGCATTATTGACGAATTAAATGTGGATCTGGCATAAATCCCCAAGTCCATATCCCCAAAACCAAACTCCCCAAACACAAAATCTCTAAACAACGATTCTCAGTATTTGGAGTGTTGGCGTCAAACATGAGTTCTTAGATACATTCCAAATACGGAGAATCGTTGTTTTTCGTTAATTTTTTTTGTGACCACTACACTTCTACAAAAATGTTTCCGTTTCGAACAAGACCATGGAAATTCGGGTCTGCCCCGATATACATATTTGTAAGTCCGCAATGCATAAACAGTGAAATATATATATGGGGTGTCACTGTTGGATTTGGAGTGGGTGCGAGGTTAGGTATATTCAAAGTTTCTACATCCATACATAAGGTGACCATAATTTTTTTCTCTCAAAGCGGGACACCTCTACATTTCTTTCGGCAAAACATACATTTTTTTTAAATTATTTTAAGTTAAAGTATAATTTTTCCTTTTTTTTTTTTGCCTAAGGGGTAGTGGAAAAACGCTAATACGCGCGAGAAGTGCGAAACTTCTACTCTCTCAAAAACCAACTTTAACCCCTTTTCAACATGACACCATCCACTCCGGAACCGGATGCATTACTTCAGAGTGGTGTCGTTTTCTTTCCCTCTGCGGACCGGCTTTTCAGACTTTTCTCTTGGTGCGGATTTATAATATCTTGCCGGTAAGGCCTTCATCGATTTGGTAAACTTACTGAGGTTATATTTACCTCCTCCTCTCTCTTTTTCGATCTGAGTACCGTCTCAATGAATAAAGATATTTTATTCCAAGTGTCGATACTCAGGACCATCTTGCTTACGGCACGTATCTACAAAAAGAAAATACTGTTAGCCCACATCGCTCACTTAGTACCAGACGGGTGAAGAAGAGCTAACACGTGAAACGAATTGGATCGGAAAGAAACGGCCTAGCAAAAAACGCAAAGCTAGTTCCTCACCGGAAGTCGAGCCATAAAAAGATGGAAAGCGCAAGGAGTTGCAAGAAAAGACACAATAAATAAAATTACGAATTACGGCTATAATAAGTTGCATTGCCTCCTTAAAGGAACACTGGCATCGAAGTTTAAGGTGACATCTCTCCGAAACAATACGTGGAAAATCGATATCGATGATCCTGACGGTTACAGAGAAGTGTCTGAAAAATTGAATGCCGAGGATAATAAGTTAGAAAGACCACGGCGTGTTGTAGCAAGGGAACTCCACCCCTCGTGCACTAAAGAAGATGTTATAAACGACCTTCAAGGCAAAGGCTTTAAAATTCTTGATGCTGTCAATATTATCAAGAAGGAGAAGCAACAGTCGAAGGGAGATTAGAAAAAATTAGTAAAGCGTAGATTTCCACTATTCATGCTAAGTTTTGATAAAGACGAAAATTTCTTCTTCTTCCTTTTATCAGCGAGGCCATGATCCGAAAACAAGGGATCACAACCCTCCCACTTCACCGCCTTTCTACTGATCCGCATGTGATAAAGACGAAAATATAGATGTAATATATGGCATGAAGACTATTCTAAACATAGTGGTCAAAATCGAACCCATGCGCAACAGCTCCAGATCGATCCCGCAGTGTAAGCGCTGTCAAGGCTTCAATCATACGCAGACTTACTGCTAGAAAAAACGGTGATACGTTAAATGCGCAGGTAAACATCTCTCGGAAGAGACAGAGTGTCACCTAAATAAGCAAACCCCAGTCACTTATATAAACTGCAAAGGAAAACATCCTGCGAACTAACGAGGTTGCGAAGTGGCGAAAGAGCTCCAAAAAAGATGCGATACGCTTAAAAATTCCATGCGTCCGAATCCGATACCAATTAAAAATAGATCGAAAATAGCTATGCAAAAAGCAGCGAAAGATAGAAAACCCGTCAATATTCACCCAAGATTGGGGACCTGCATTGCGATTGATCGGGAAACTACTGACTGCCCAAAACTTGGCTTGGGCTAGTAGCGCAACAATCAAGTTCGTGATGAAGTGCTTACTTTACCTCCTAGTGGTGGTCCCCGGGCAACTATACATATAAACCCTTATACGTATAGGCCAAAATTGTAAGTGCGGGTTGTCTAGGGCCTTGATTCTAGGCTAGGTAACGTGGGCCAGCAACCTGCGTTACTGAAACCAGCTCGCTACTGAAACCGACACTATGCCTCGGATAAGGACTGATCACATGTTGATGACTTTTGGCTATTGTACCCGGACAAAGATAGGTTTCTGGAATGTAAAGACGCTCCTCGACTCGGGAAGAGAAGGTCCTTACAATGCCAGATTCCTTCAACTGGAAAAGGAATTCATGCGATATAAACTGGACATTTTGGGGGTAACTGAAGTAAGATGGTTAGAAGCGGGCGAGTACCAGTCTCCAACGCGTAACACTGTACTACTCTATTCTGGAAGACCATCCGGAAGTCCGCGAGAATATGGAGTCGGACTACTGCTAACAACAACAGCACGCAAGGGCCTGATTTCCTGATTTCATGGTGATAGGATTTTGACGGCCAGATTCCGGACTAGAGTACGACGTGTCACCATCATACAGTGTTACGCCCCAACGAATAGTTCGTCTGAGGACGAAAAGGAGAGCTTCTACAATCTCTTAAGCGCCGTCTTCAACACAACACCAAATAGAGACATTGTCATAGTGATGAGGGATTTGAATGCCAAGGTAGGCAGCGACAACGAAGGGCTCAAGCATGTAATCGGGAAACATGGTCTAGGCAACCGCAATGACAACGGCGAAAGGTTTGTGGATTTCTGCAATGCCAACCGCCTTGTGATAGGTGGCACCATGTTTGAGCACAAGACCTGCCACAAAGTCAGCTGGGTTTCCAACGACAGGCAAGCAACCTCCAACCAAATTGACCATTTTGCTATCAGCCGCCGCTTTAGAAGCAGTCTCCTGGACGTCCGAAACAGACGAGGGGCAGATGTGGGGATAGTACGTAATCACCATCTTATGATAGCTACTCTCCAACTACGCACTGCTGCAGTTCGAAGATCCCACGACAACACAAGAATGCCCAGGTTCAACAACGATAGACTTAGTGATCCCTCAGTGCGCCAACAATTAAGGGAGCACTTTTTGCAAGGTGTGGAAGCAATCAGCAGCTCAATGCCCGCAACCATCCAAGACCATTGGTGTGCTGTGAAAAATGTTTTTACATCTGGTGCTGAAAGAATTGTCGGTCGATCGCAGGGAAGACATAGGGCGTGGCTTTCCGAGGATACCTGGAGAAGGATTGACGAACGAAAACAGCTAAAAGCTCGCGTTGCAGCTACCCCAGCAGCAGGGAGAAGCGTGCTAGAGTCCCTATATCGCATGAAGATGAGAGAAGTTCAGCGTAGCGTACGACGTGACAAGCGCAACTACATCAACGCGGTGGCTACAGAAGCAGAAGAAGCTGCACGGAGGTGCGACAGCAGGACTGTCTACAGAATCACGAAAGAGCTGACAGGTGGTCGCAGCTCCAGCCAATACCCAGTGAAAAGCCTAGACGGCTCCTTGCTCATTTCGGATGAGGACCAGCTCAAGAGATGGAAAGAGCATTTTGCTACGGTTTTGAACCGTGTATTCGCTAGCGATATGCTCCCAAATCAGACTGAGATGCCCGAGGTGAGAAGTTCCCGAATACGCACCACGACTCCCAGTAAAGATGAGATCATTACCGCGATCAAGGCACTCAAAACCAACAAGGCGGTAGGGCTTGACGGTATTCCAGCAGAGCTCTTATGAGCAGCGCCAACAACATCGGCTGAGCTTCTGCTTCCACTTATAGATAGAGCTTGGGAAGCTGAGAGCTTTCCTAACGAGTGGAAAAAGGGAATGATCGTCAAGCTTCCTAAGAAAGGAAATTTATTGGAGTGCGGAAACTGGAGGGGTATCTGCGTGCTGCCTGCTGTAGCTAAGATAATAGCTAAAATCATCCTTGAGCGAATCAAACAACATCTCGAAGACACACTCGATGCCGAACAAGCAGGTTTCCGCTCTGGATCCTCCTGTGCCGACCACATCAACACCCTGCGGATTATCATCGAACAGTGTGTTGAATATCGATCGCCACTGCACCTGCTGTTCATCGATTTTGAGAAGGCGTTCGATAGTGTCAACAGGGAGTTTATTTGGCGTGCCTTACGCAGGAGAGGCATTCCCGATAAACTAATTGCTATTATCAAAGCTACATATGAAGGCTCCAAATGTCACGTTCTGCACAGGGGGAGGTTGTCTGAGGAATTTGAGATCCAAAGTGGGGTAAGACAAGGCTGTATCCTTTCACCAATATTATTCCTATTGGTGATTAGCGATGTGCTTCATGCAGCTTTGTCGACTGGAAACGGAGGAATTCGATGGACTCTTACATCTCAACTGAAACATCTTGACTACGCAGACGATGTATGCTTACTCTCCCACAGAATTATGGACCTCCACCAAATGACAGCAGATGTGGAGAGGGAGGCAGGTGTCGTCGGGCTGAAAATCAATACGACAAAAACTAAAATCATCAGCCTTGGAACTAACTCATCGGCTCAAATATGCATTGCTGGACAACCGGTAGAGAGAGTAGAGGATTTCCAGTATCTTGGGTGTATTGTCTCGACCGATGGTGGAACCGAACTGGATATAACCAACAGGATCGCCAAAGCAAAGTCCGCGTTCGGGATGTTGTCCAAAATATGGCGAAGCAATGCAATCAGTTTGAGCACCAAAATAAGACTGTTCCGCTCCAATGTTGAATCCGTGCTGCTATATGGTTGCAGCACGTGGAGAGTGACCACTACTATCACCAGAAAGCTGCAAACGTTCGTTAATAGGTGTCTGCGCAATATCTTAAGGATTTTCTGGCCCAATCGTATCTCTAACGAACACCTTTACGAGAGAACGGGTCAGGAACCAATAGTCACAACTATCCAACGGCGGAAGTGGCAGTGGATTGGTCACACGTTCCGAAAGGGTGACAGCTCCATAGCGAACCATGCTATGCAATGGAAAGGATGGCAGAAGACCTGGCGGTCCGCGGAAAACATGGCGCAGAACAGTCGAGAAGGAGGTACGGCAGTTAGGGAAAAGTTGGGGAGAACTCAGACACATTGCCAGAAACCGTACACGATGGCGCGTAGGCGTAGTAGAGGCCCTAGGACCCACAAGGGGATACAGGACATAAGGAAGATCGGGTAATGAAGAAAGACATAAACGTAGTAGAGAAAAAGTGACAGAAGCAAAATCTTCGAATATTGGCGTGCAGTCTAATGCTCAAGCGGCGATGATTGCTAATGGCAAGTATATGACCGACAACCCACGGGAGATCAAAGCAAGAAACCATCCAAACTTTAACGTAAAGATTTCTGCTCAACTTGCGGCATTGGAAAACGGTGATAGAAATAGCTCACAAGATCCTGTATCCCATGTTTTCTCCTTAATTCTTGCAAAACTTAAAGAGCAATGCAAAAACAAACAAACTTATTTTCGAGAAACTAGTTGCACTAGAAAACAACATTCATAACACGCGCACTTCAACCAAAATATGAAAGAAATTCTTACATGGAAGATCAACAGGCTCGACGAGTTAGAAATATTTATACGAGAAAAAGATATTGATATATGCTTGGTCTGTGAAACTCATCTGACAAAACAATCGAATGTTAAGATAAGGGGATATAGCGTGTATCACGCCTTCCACCTACCGGAAAGAGCCAGAGGCGGATCATCTTTGTTTATAAAAGAATCTATCGAACACTCAGCAGAAAGAAAGATTGAATTAGAAGCAATGCAAGTAAGCACGGTACGCGTTAAAAACACACATTTTGCCTCCACCATTTCATCCATATATTGTCCACTGCGATATAAACTTGAAGAAAGTGATTTCACAAACATCTTCAACTTCCTTAAGCCAAATTTAATTATTGGTGGCGTCTTCAACGCGAAGCACCCCTTCTGGGGTTCAAGGTATGCCTCTCAGAAAGGTCGGAAGCTTTATAATGCGGGTATGCAATACAACTGTGATTTTCAGTCGACGGGTAAACCAACATATTGGCCGACTGATAGCAATAAGATACCAAATCTGTTCGATTTCCTTGTTCTTAAAGAAATATCTGGCAACTGTATAAAAGTTGAAGAAAGCTTTGATCTCTCCTCTGATCATTCTCCAATCATCATAACGTAAGTGAAGCTTGATTAAAAAGTAGGACCGGTTAGATTAATCAGCGCGAAAACTAATTGGGATGGCTTTAAAAAAAATATTGAGCTGAGCGTATAACTTAAAACACCCTATGAACTTCAAACCGAATCCAACCGTTTCAGTTTTAAAATGATTAAAGTATGCTTCGTTCATTCATTATTTTTCTCATTCTCGAACAAACGATACATTATAGATACATAGTAGATACAGACATGGCACACGGAGCGACAGAGCACAAAGTACCTACGAGTATTAACTACCCAGTTATGTATTTCAATATCAAGTCTGTTTTTTTGCTGTTTTTGTTTTTAGTTTTTCTTTTTTTATACTGTCTCTGGAAGTCTATCTGTGAGCAATATTATTTTTAGTATATACATTTACTGAAAATGAGTTAAATGAACGAAACAAGTTTAATATGGGGTGACCTTTTCTCAAAGCGGGACATTTTGCGTTCTTTGGGGACAGCGGGACACAAAGCTCGAAAGCGGGACTGTCCCGCCGAAAGCGGACGTATGGTCACCTTATCCATACATCCATACGAAACATGGGTATGGAGCCCGTTGCTTCGCTAAGGATAAGTGCTTGTCGTCTCGCAGGCGCTTATATCTTGACAGTACTTGGGTGGCCCGCTTCGAAGGTTAAAGGGATTTCACACTTTGCGACATTTTTCGACTCATGTACCCAACGCCCTTCGGCTTCATATGCAGGTGCTCAGGGCGTCGCTATTCATCGTGTAACCAATTTCATAGAAAAATGAAGGGGGTTTTAAAAACCTCGAAAATTAATTTCTTTTCGAGATTTAGCCATTTGAGATTTTGATACTTTCTAGATTTTGTCCCATTCGAGATTTTTGCATTCCAGATTTATGAAATAGATTGTCGAAATTTTTTCCTTTCTAGATTTTAGTCATTCTAGTTTACATCATGGATGGACATGGATTCAACAGTATACTTTCTATGAAACTTGCTAAGCGAGGTAATTTTTTTAAATTTCTAGATGTACTGTTGGATCAGCAAAACTAGTAATTTCTTAAAATCTGTTGACGGCCGTGTTCAAATGTATGAACCGAGGAAACATGTGATCGTTTTTTTGTCATACAAAAAAAAAGTCGACTTTTTTTTAACCAGTTAAGGAAAAAAGAAAACTTCATTATATAGGATAATGATTTCGTTCATGAATAAAATGAAGTAATTATATTTGTTATTAAGTTAAGAATATTCTATTTATTTTTGTGCTTAAAAAAATACTAAAAGTTTATGTTAAATTTATATACGAACATTTATACATTTAGATTTATTATTTTTTGGAAAAAAAATCGAATTTTGTTTGAAATTTTATTGTAAATGAGTTCTAAATTGAGAAATAAAGTCGACGATGGAGATGATCTCATTGAAGTGATCGACATTATTTCCATTTTTTTTTTTTTTTTGGGAAATAAAGTCGGACACCAACATTATTTCTAATCAGAAATGCAAATAAAGTCGATTCGACCTTATTTCCTTCGAATTTAATCCACGGCACCCATTTATGTCCATCGCTTCTAGTTTTGATGTTTCTTCGTCGAATGCCAATGAAAAAATGAAATGAAAGCGGATCATATTTGTTTGTCAAAATCATTTGCATGAAGCGGTAACCGGTACCTGAAAATGTATATATGTATGTACCTCGTTATTAGCAGACAGTGAGCATGTTTGGGGATTTTGGATTTAGGAATTTTCCGCTTTGTGATAATAAAATATTCTTCAAAAGATGGGGATTTTGGGATTTTGCACTTGTGTATTATGTAGGTATCCCGGCGGTATCACAACTGCCGTCATTATCAGATGATTATAGTTCATCCCCGGAGTTTTCTCCATTAGTCTAGCAATCTTTTACTTTCAAAAATATTCTGGAGAGTTTTGTATTTAATACAAATACACCAACCAAAGTTGATCTAATTGGAACAGAGTTTAAAAAGTGAGATTACTGTAGAGTTCATTATTTGAAAATTGGTTTTGTAAATATCCAATATTTTGATTGATGTGATGTGATTTTGTAAGGACAGTTTAAGTTGAGATTGATAAAGAATAAAGATATTTCATAATTTTGATTCATAAATACACAGAAGGCCGTTTTATTATTGCGAATCCCAGCAAAAATATTACAGCATCATAGCAAAAATGGGAATAGATGTAGTTCGCGTAAATGCCTTGTTCTTTTCTTCATATCCATTTCGACTTAAGTGTCTATATGTATTATACAAGGATTCACAGCCCGTTCTACCTACTTCCTCTCTTCAGGCTTGTGTTCGGGCTTTGTAACACAGTTCTTCTTCCAACAACAACAGCAAAATATAACACATACGGGAACCCGGGGCATAACAGGCACCCGGGGCATAATTGGCCACCTCCGCATTTCTATGTTAAGCAAAGTGACAGCAAAGAAAGTACACCTGTCTCCATTAATTTATCGGTGGCTATTGGGGGAAACCGCTTTTTGAACAAAAGTGACACTTGTGCTGTATTTTGACTTAACCCTTTCGCCCCGCAATTCGAATAAATAAGCTAGAAAACATTTTATCGATTAAATGTGTCGATATAAACTCCTGTAAGTAATATATGGTATGCAAAGATATTAGCCACTTGTGGCGGGCCGGCCTGGTACAAAAATGTACCAGTCGGGATGTTGGGTGGTACTTTTATGTACCATTCGTCCGCTCTAATAAGCACCACAATAAAGGACGCATGGTACATTTTAGTAACACCTATATAAAACTGACAATAAAAACAATGTCTCGATTCTAAAGGATTACCTTCGGCAAATATATCACTCTTTCCAATTATACGTAATAAAAAATCAGTATTTCTTAGACTTATTAATGCACAAATTTAAGAAAATCACACTCAAATCAATAATAAACCACTTTTTTGTATGACACACCTGAGAATAATGACAAATATAGAACTTAAACTGGAATGAAAATAGAAAAGCACCGTTGTTTTTTATTTAAGAGATAGTCAAGGACGGTTCGGTACAAATTTGAACCATTTCTGATAAAAATAAGAGATTTTAGGGATGTTTGAACTTTTGCTGGTACATTTGTGTACCATGCGGAGCGAAAGGAAGAAGAAAGAAGAGTTAAAGAAGGTTTTTCATTGAGTCGAAGTTATTTTCATGTGAAATAAAGTGTGGTTTTTTTAAACGAAGGGCAATTTTAAATTGTATTTTCACTACTTAATATCAAATTAAGTAAATAAAATTTGTATAAATCAATTTAGTTCGCCTTTTCGGTTAGGTTAAACAACATTTTTTATAGTTTTTTTTTTTTTACAGAATAGGGTATGGGGCAGAATGGACGAGGCATAATGGGCATGAATGCTGTGTTTCCCACCACATTGCACTCATTGGTTGCAACCCTTGGATGTTACTTCTGTTATGTGTTATGAAGCCACTGGGTTCATATAATGGAGATGAAGTAAAGAAAAAGCTTAGACAACACCCTGGAAGAACAGTTACGCACTATCAGGTAGGACAGTTGTTCGGTAAAGCCTATTTAAGAGCTGACACAATATCAGTCACCATATACGGCCAGTCTAAAAAAGGATGCGTTTCCTGCAGATCCTCTGGTAAGTGGGCGCATTGTTCTCGTGCTGGAAAGGTGATGTTGGCGATGAATCCAGTCACATTTGCTCGCGTTGTAACCCAGCTTAGCTTTGTGCCCATCATGCTCCACCTATGTCCATTATGCCCCAGCACCGGAGTATAATGGGCAAATTCAATCCATTTTTTTAATTAATTTAACATACTAAACATATTTTTTTCTTTTCCATATTTGATGTATTAATCAATTTTCTTTCTAATAAAATTGTTTTGGAGATAATAAACACACTTTTCAGTTATTATTTAAAAAAAATCTTTAAGGGGCCCGTTATGCCCCGGCTTCCCCTATATGTACATATGTATGTACGTATTCTCGATAAGTTCGATTATATGTACATACATATGTATGTACTATATACTTCCTTGAAGTCAATTTGCAAAGTGCCTACCTACCATAATCTTATAAATTGAATAATCCAGGAGCTTATTTTTAAAACACCTCCTGGCCTGTGGATAGGCCGTGTCCGATATAATAAGAAAAATACCGTCCGACAACCCAACAGGTACTTCAATTCCCGCACACTAGATTGTAATTGGCCATTCTCTTACCGGACATATAGTCTGATTCAAAAGCACATCAAGTGGTCTTCCTTTGGAGCCTCCTTCCTCTCTCTCTGTAGCTTAACAAGGAATATACCAAGAAATCCTTTTTACGGCTTCTAATGATATTATACTAGGTTACCATGGAAATACAATTAATTTGTTTTCTTTTTTGTACCCGCAACACCATCAGACCCATCTACCCATCTAGGCAAACAAACACAAAAAAAGCTCTGCTCTGCTCCTCCTTTTCGTTGTTAAGTTTCTGTATCGCTAGCATTTTTCTTTTACCAGTGCACCTTCTCACGCTGATGAGAGATGATACAACATAACATTGTTGGGTTCTCGCTTTCAGTTATGATTGAAATTCATTATAGACACTCACATAAAAGCCTTAAATTTCACCGTCGTATGCCCACGTCGATAAGCACTCACAATCAATATGGGATATTCATTTCGTTCTTTCACTGTGCTCGCCTCTGCATCCAGTCTAAAACTTACAGCGACGACGCTAGAGTAGTGCACTGGATCCTGCTTATTTTCTGCTTCGATGGTAAAATTAATTTCAACCCCTATGGCAAGGTACAGGAATTTTTCTGCTCACATGCTTTTGCTTCAGATGGAAGCACTACATTCCATTCTGTTTATGGGTCGTACGCGTCTAATACCACATATTAAAGGTTTGAGGAGGAAGTCAAGTCAACCTGGATGGCGGCGGCTGTTCGCCACAAAATCTCTCCCAAGTGACCCGAACTGTGAGCTAATTGCTGATACGTGATTGGTTCTAAGTCACTTTATGAGGTGCACGTGATAATTGCAGGGTACTGCACTCCGGGCCTATGATCCTAGCCAATAATAAAGTCCTTCTGTTGGCTAGGACATTACATTATTCACTGTGGGAAGAAAATAATTTAATGTTTCAACGCCAGAATTCATTGCATTAATTAACTGGTTTATGTAGATGTAAATGAAGATTCCTATAATTTATGTATATTTCCCAGATAAAGTGTGCGATGAATGGATAATGTTCTTGCGGGTGGGTGCTGGGTGATAGGTGGTGATGACAAACTTTGTCTGGGTTTAGTGGTTGAACGTTGAGCACTTTTATGTGGAATTTTGTTAGGAAAGGCCAAATAAATGGGGTGAGCGTTGCTGTTTACTTCTGTATTTCATACCTTGATTGGAAATCATTTAAAGTATGCCGAAACTACAGAACACAGGAAGCATGTACTCGAACTTTTATATGTACGTACTTGTAGGTATGCCTTTTATTGCATTTTGGAGAATATTTGCGTCGAAATTTTCACTGCAACTACCACTTTTTTTTAATATAAAGTCCAATATAACTACGTTAAAATGGTTTTTTGATAGAGCTTTTTATTTCCCGCTATAAAATTGTTATTATAGCAAATTTAATCGCTAGCAGGGAGCAAAACCAAACGTGCTCTAAAAAAGCATTTGAAAAAAGTTATCATACCTCTACAGTGGGTTCTAAAAACATGGGATTAAAGGTTTTTTAATTAAATGCACCTCATCCCCGGTATGTTAAGTTAACAGGGTTATAATAAGTTACGAACGTTGTCAGGAAAAAAAAATAAAAATTACGGATCCAGTCAGACAGTCTAAATTGATACTCATAATCTCCTTATCGATTTCAGGGCCGCCTATGACAGCATCTATAGAGAAGAGCTATATAGAGCCATGTCTAGTTTTTACATCCCTGCCAAACGTGTCCGTCTGAGCAGGATGAAGATGGAGAACGGTCGCTGGTCCAACACCAGAGGCACAATCTATCAAAATTCCTTACAACTGCTTACAACTGAACACAGCGAGCTATCACCGGTACGCTTGCAAGCATTGAGCATACGGGGCCAAAATGGGTTTAGCGATAAACGAGGGCAAAACTAAGTTGTCAACAATAAAGGACAATCAACACCGACGAATTGGACACAACGTCACAGTGTGCAGCTACAACTTCAAGATAGTAAGAGACTTTGTCTACATCGGCTCTGCTATAAATTCTGACAATGATACCAGCGCAAAAATCAAGAGAAGAATAACTCTTGCCAATCTCTTTATTTCTTTTTTTTTTGCTAATGAGTCAATTCAACAGAAAAGCCCTATCTCGAACAACTAAGGAGATTCTATATAAGACCTTGATCATCCCAGACCTGCCTTATGGCGCTGAAACATGAACTTATTGAAAGCGGTGAAGATATCCTTCTCTTCGAAAAATTGTTCGTAAGATATTCGGTCCCGTTTGTATTGATGGGTTTTGGAGGAAAAGATTCAATGACCAACTATACGAGCTGTGCAGCGTCATCGACCTAGTCAAAAAAAAACTGCGAATTGGACGTTTGAGATGGCTAGGAAATGCGAGCGAATCGACACCAACGTTCCGGCCCACAGACTCTTCGAACCTAACCCAGAGGGGCGACGTAGTAGAGGGCCTCCTCACCGTAGGTGGCGCGCACAAATTCAAGGGGATCTCGACTAACTTGGAGTGCGCAACTGGAGACAATTAGCTAAAGACCGAGCTAAATGGAAAGGATTGTTGGTTGAGGCCCAGGTTCACCCCACATTGTAGCACCGCCTAATTAAGTAAGTATACTTCCACAGCACAAATAGTTTCATTCAACGTACATTTTCTGCGCTTTGTTCCTTATAAAGGTACTTGCCATCGATAAAATTTTGGGAAGAGTATCCAGAAAAACGACATGACGGGCCACGCAATTACGGTCTCTGGAAAGTATTTTTGGCAAAAGATTTGAATATTATACTAATTTCCATATTATACTAAGATGGAAGAAGCATCAGCTTCTGTCGGCAGCCCCTTTTGAACACAGTTAGCGCATCATAGACCTCAGTCAGGAAGAGCACGATTTCGCTTAAAAATTAATCATGACTGCCGAAGCACATTTCCATCTCCGGAGATGTAAACAAGCAGAATATTCATTTCTGAAGAACTGAAAACCCCCGTATTATTTAAGATTCGCTGAAAGTTACTGTGTGTTGTGGCGTCTGCGCTGAGAAGTTGACTGGGTCCTAATTTTTTAAAAATGCTGCTGGCAACGCAATAACTGTCACTCGGAAACGCTAAAGAGCCATGTAACGTGACTTTTTGATACCCGAATTGGATGAATTGGGGTTGGAACACACGTGGTTTCAACAAAACGGTGCCATTGCACACATAGCGAGCGACGCTGCCACTTGATTGTATTGGTCACTTTCCCTGTGCTGGACCCATATAACAGCACTGTTTAAGCTAATTGCATTACTTCGCCATATTTCGGACAGCGTGCCGAACGTTGACTTTGCTTTTCCGATTCGGCGGGCTATGTCCTGTTCAGTTCCACCATAGGTCGAGGCAACAACTCCCAAAATATTGGAAAACCTATACTCTCCCTACGACTTATCCAGTAATGTATACTTAAGATGAATTCGTTATAACACAGATTTAGTTTTTGCCATGTGAATTTTCAGCCACATGGTGTATGACGCCCCCACACCTACTGTCACTGGGCGGAGGTCCATAATTCTGTAAGAGACTAAGCATTCGTCGTCAGCGTATTCGTGATGCTTGAGAAGAGAGTTATAAAGAGTCCAAGGGATCAGTCAATCACCAACAAAAATAGTACTGGCGAAAGAATGCAGCCTTGTCTTACCAATTTTTGAATCTCGAATTCCGCAGAATCCCGCTACGAACTGGGACCAGTAAGATTGTAAATCTTTTGCCGATGCAGTTCTGTCTAAGCCTGATTTTAGGAAAACAAAAACACTATGGTCAATAGGAAAAGCTTGAGATTCAGAGTTGGAGTACTTAAAGCAGATTCCTCTACCAATTTCAACCAAAGTTGTCCGAACAAGGAGAAAGAAACGCCAAAAAAGTCTATCGCGTATGAATGTACATGTCCCGCACTATCAACTTTAAAAAAGGAAAATTAGTACTTCTAAATTTATGTGACTTGACTTATTGATACCTATAAATTCTATAAAAGGCGAAGTGAAGAACGATCACTTTCTCTTCTCTACTGAATTGAAGGTTCCTGGTTCTGCAAAATACCTGGCATCGCAATATACTCGTATGTACGAACCTTTGTTTGGTATGCCCAAAGCGTGGATACCTGTCTCTGGACATTGTAACACTGTAGATGTAGAAACGCGCCTTTTTCTCGATGAATACATTTAAAACACTTCTTCTTCTACACGCTTATGTTTAAGTTTTATTTTGCCTCTGCCTGGTACCATCATCATGATACCTTCGTTATTGACAAACTGCTACATATTTCTGTAAACTAAAATTAAACATCTAAAATCTAATTATGTAAAAAGTGTTGCCGTAAATGTCCGTGTTTTTAACGAAGACAAAAAATTACAACTTAGCCCTCGATCTGTAATGTTCCTCGCGCGCGCTTAAGAACCAATCTTAATCTGCTGCTGGTGAAGCTGCATTTGCTTCTTTTCGCGTTCTCTTCGTCGGAGTTTCTTGCGTCGCCGATCTATGCTTGCCAGGTCACCTTTGATCATGTTGTAAGTCTTTCGAAGATCCTGGATTTGCTTGAGAAGGACCGATATTCTTTGATCAGGATTCATAGATGGATCTGGAAGAATACAGCCAATGAGCCTAATGAAATGATAGATTTGTAAACCTAACTCACCCAATTGCACGAGAAAATTATACTGGCACGGTCTTGCATGGCGCGATGACGATGATCGCTGTGAAATTGTGTCTGAATTGTCTTCGCTATCAGAACCTAGAAACAGAACGACATATATTAATTGAACTAGGTCTAAGCCACCCCCCTCAACTCACCATTATTCTTTTTAGCGGATGCCAAGGGCCTCCGCCTCTTTGTCTGTGATTCCATTAGCATTTCCGATTGCTTTCTGGTTCGCCGCCTCTTTTTCGGTGAGATCTCGTTCTCAACGTCGGCCTGCTTTTTGAGATCCTCACTACTCTCGTCTTGACTAGCTGAGTCGTGTGGCGAACTGCTGGGCGTTGGGCCGTGTGTGCCCGGCTTTGATGGTGCCTCCATTGGCGGTGGGGGCTTGCTCAATGGGGTAGAGCATTCGATATCCATGGGAACTGGTTTGATGTCTGACTCAATGGGATGCGAGTTGCTGCGGCAAATGGCCAACGGGTCTAGTATATCCTTGCCGACCATAGAGCAGGGACTGCCCGGAATGGTCTCATCGCAGAATAGCAAAGTTATAGACTCTTTGTGCAGGTTCAAGCTCTCGGCAGGGGATATGGCGTCGTCCTTTTTCACTTCTGGTTGTGGACCCGCCGACTGTTCGCCTAGCGACACCGTCTCAATCGGAGGTCTTTCAGCTGTTTGCGAGGCGCAAGCTTCAACCGAACGTATGTCCAGTATTGGTTTGACTCCGTCCTCCGGGTGGATGTTCGCGTCCGAGTAGAACATCTGTGGTAGATTGAAAATGCTTGGCACCACGAGTGGCTTCAGAGGAACCGGAGATGGAAGCTTTGGCTGCAACTGCACCTGCACCTGTGGGGGCATTTGCATCTGTACCTGCAACTGTAGCTGCGGCTGAGGCTGAACTTGAGCCTGCGGTGGTTCATCTTTCTTGACTTCCTCCACTCGGCTTGATTCAACTGCTGCCTCAATAACCGTCACTTTTACTGGATCATCTTGCTTGCGTAAGATTTCTGCTACTTGCTTAGGCTCCGCTGGACTTGCCACATCTTGCTGATCGTCCTCATCTTCAATGATCAATCTCTGCTCCGAGTCGGTGCTGTCTGAAGAATCATCAACGAAATGGTCAACATTGGTCGACGTGGTTGTGGTCTTCTGAATTGCACACTCCAACTTTTGGATCGTCTCGCTCAGAACGTTGTTCTTCACGGTGATCGACTCGAGAATTCCAATCTTTGGCTCAGGACTGGTGAGCATCGGTCTCTTGATCGGGATTTCAAATTCTTTCTTGATCAGGGTGCACGTGATGTCGGGAATCTTCGGCGGTTCGCTGATAAATGGAGAAGTGCTGCTAGCATCACTACTGCTGCTGCTGTTGCTGGTGCTTGGCAAATTGTCTTCCTCGATCTTGGGTTCTTCAGGTTTCACTTCCACTTCCAGTTTCACCTCTTCCAACTTTGTGATGACCTCGATTTTGTTTTTCTCCTCTTCCTCCTTCTTTTGGCTGATGGCCTTGAGCACCTTGTCGGCTATGGACGACGGTTTCTCTATTTTCATTGGCTCCAAGTCAAATGACGAATCGCAGAGAAGGATTTTTACGTTCTCCAGTTCAAATTTGTTATCCTTCGCATCGTCGCTGCTCGTGCGATCCTCGGAATCTTGATTGAGTTCAAAAACGTTCGACAAGTCGCATGTGGTCTCGATGAATGGACTGCCGATGACGCGAGCACTATCTGCCAACTCTTCGCCGCACTTGGTGGGCGTAAGATGGTCCGTAACTGGTAGAACATCAGTCAAGGCTCGAGTTGTCTCCTGCACAGTAGTAGCCAGTTCCTCATGCAGCGCATTAAAGTTTAAATTGAAGCTGGGCGACTTTCGAAGCGCATCGAACAGAGTTGTCTCCATCTTTTGTGGTGTCAGCAAGTTGCTCATAGCTGCTGAAAGGCTCGACACTGAAGCTTTATCGTCCAATTTCATCTGCTTCGTCTTTTCTGGTGAGTCCTTGACTGGCGAGGATTTTTTCTTTTTGCCAAATGCGCTGGCTAGTGGCGAGACTGTTGGCTGATCCGGAGGGGACTTTTGGCCCGCACCCAGTGGCTTCTTCTTCAACTCCAGCGTGGCTGTCACTACGGTGGGCGTCTTTCGAACTTCGAACTCAAATGGCTCCGGCTCTTTGAACTCGTAGATATCCGGTGTCGGAGTCGGTGGTGGTGGTAATGGTAGTGCCGTCGACGCCGCAGCCGGTAAAACTTCTTTAACTTCCGGGGGAGGCTCCAATTTTATTGCATCTACAGGAGGTTCGGGAGATTCTTTCACAACCACTGGCTTATCAATGATAACTGGGTACTTTCCAATTCGGGTTAGGTTCACAGTTGGCTTGGTTGCCGACTCTAGGATCATAGGAATAGGCTTCTTTTCTATGGGAGGAGCAACTTCAAGTGGTTCAATCTTCACCTCGGATTTTGGTATCTTAAGGGGCTCCTCGACAATAAATGGCTTTGCCTTAAGACTCTCCTGGCGCTTCTCAGCCAGCGAGTCTTTGATTATTTTCTCGATTCGCGATGATGATAGTGGTGCTGCCTTCTCTGGTACATTGCCGGAGGGGAATTTCTCCAATAGAGCCCTTTTGTCAGCGTTTATTTTCAGCTGCAGCTTTTCTGTCATGTTCTCTAGAGTCGTGGTCTTGTCTGAGGACTGCGAGTCATCGTCGGCAAAAGAATCTGTTCCATCCGAGGAGGAATCTGTGCCGGAGGACTTAGTGTTCTCATCGTGCTTTAAGTCAGGTGACTCTTCCTCTTTCGACTTGAAGTCGAATAAGCTCTCGGACTTGGAGTCCTGCTGATCGGCGTTCTCCATTTCTGTGTCGGAGGGTGGTGTTTTCAGCTCCTGGAAGCCCTTCAACTCGGACCTGATTTGATTGAGATCGTAGTCGCGTCCCTTAGCACTAGACACTGGAGTGTTCGACATCTCGTCAACCGCCACGTCGTCATCCTCGCTCTCACTAGGGCTGTTGGACTTTGTCGACGTGGCTGTCACCGATTGTGGAGATTTTCCTCGACAAGCTTGTGAAGGTTTGCCCTTAGAATCACGAGTGGCTCGTGTAGGTCTTCGTACCGGTTCGTCAGAGTCACTGTCCGAATCGGTTGGCATCGATATGTCCGAGGCATTATTAGATGAGCGACGTATTGTGCTTTGCACGGTCCTTGGAGGTCTCCTCTGCGCGTGGGATGCAGCTGGTGATTTTGTGCGACTGGAATTCGACGCCACCGAGCATGGCGTCGTGGAACGAGGTGGTAATGAATCACTTCGTCCACGGCCGCGCTTGGCAGACGTGTTGGGTGTTTTGCCAGCAGCTGGTGAATTGGCCGATGGAGGTTTCGGTGGGTTTTCCGACTTCTCATGCTTGCTCTTATCGGAGCCTCCTCCCACGCGGGTTTTCTTCAGTTTGTTGTTGGTGAGATTCTCAGCGATGCGCTCACGAGGTACCCATTCGTCATAACGATTGTTCCAACCTGTATAGTGTACCAAATACAAAGGTGATCCTCGCGTCACAGAGATTTCTATGACCTTTGCTTCGTAGGTGACCTTCTTTTCGTGGTAGTAGACCTTTAACTTGTCGCCTACTTCAACTGGGAAATCACCAGACTCACTCTTCTCCTGTGTATCCTCCTTCTTCTTCGGTTTCCCACTGCGTTTCTCCTCGCCGTGTGGTGGCTTCTTTTGAGGCTTCTCCTTCTTGGTAGCTCCTGAAATAAACATTTTTTAAAATTTTATTTCCTCTAACAAAGTACAGAAAGCTCTATGTCAGAAAAAGGACCGTGAACGTATAGACTGGTAAGAAATGTAGAGATGTGACCACATGCGGAAGTGAATTTCTACATACCTAAGTCAAATATTAACTGGACTTCCTGGTCTATTTACACCGGTTTGGACACGACGATTCTCCACTGTACCCCAACTATGGCAAAGTGCAAGAAAATGGTTGCATATATCTTCTTTTTTTCTGCAGAACGCATAAGAAAGGAAAGTAGGTCTGACCCCTACTCCATATTACTTAGTGAAACATATGATATCAACACTGGAGATCTGGGATACAGTTAAAAGCGAATTAGCAGTAGTAATAGTAATGAAGGAAGTTCGGAGAATAGAATGACAATGGCAACAGCGAAGGCAAGGTGAAGACGGCAATAGATAGAGGATCCCACGAGAATTCGAGAACGTGCTCGAATTAGCTGGTGGCTTTAGTGGGTGAAAATCCCACACTGTTACTCGGTACGGGCACAGTTTGAGAGTCCCACCTCCAATCGCAAAAAGAGATTTACATATACGTAAGGAAATAAAGCGTTGTCATTCCTTTTGCTTGTACTGGAGCCCCCTCAAAATTAACAGCAACTATAGCCGGCGGTTATCGCGCGATTATGCAGAAGAGTGTCGAGGTTACATACATCTCAGTTCAAAGATAGAAGTCGAAGAAGCAATATACACAATACACACGTCTAAAACGCGCGGTTCTCGCAACTGAAGACTCTCTAGGCACGGCAAAGAAATAACACCCCGCTGTTTTTTTTTTCCGGCGGTTGAATTCCAGGCCCCGCGCGAAGACGTATAGGGAGACAGAACAGCGCGATCTGCTGCCGCGCGGTTTCTGCCGTGTCTGTTCTTGCCCTTACTATATAGGATAATAGGATCATAAGTCCCTAACAAACATTAAATACGCGGTTCCTCAACAAGTTGAAGCATCCGGAAGATCCGAACCTTCTTCTGTTCTTTTCCGATAAAAAAAAAAGTCAACCAGGACTATTTAGGTCAATAGAAGGAACGACAGATGATTGTGCCTTCCCTGCCAATGTTATGGCCCTTGGAGTAATGAGCAGTAAGTCATGTTATGCCGTCTTACTTTTCCCACAAAGTCTTCGAGTGAATACTGTAGGGTACATCGAGGTGCTAAATAGTTGTGAAGCTCTGGGTAGACAGTGCGAGAGAAGGAAGATCATACTAGTTCCAGCAGGTTTCTGCCCTAGCGCACAAGGCCGCGACGATTCAAGTGGTGATCAATTTTGATAATCACAGAATACTAAACTTAAGGCCACCTAATTTCAATCCATTGGATTACTTTGCGTGAGGCATAGATAAACATAAATGCTCTGTGCAATTTGGAAATAACTCGTCTGAACTATTCCGAAATTGCACTAGATTTCGCCAAGGAGACGCGTTGTCATGTTATGCTGGAACAGATAGTACACAAAGCGGGCGTTAACACAACAGGCACTGTCTCCCACAAGTCTGCTGGGCTACGCAGATGATATTGACATAATCGGCGGATCTTAGATCGCCGTCACAGAGGCATTTACGGCAATTTAAAATCAGGCGAGACGAGTTGATCTTGAAGTAAATGAGGATCAACAAACAAAAATCTATCTATCCGAAACGTAGGATAGAATGCCACTCTTAGGCCGGTAATTATCAAGCGCTCTTAAATCGATTTTAAGTTTATGTAGCTCTTATTTTAAATTTTTGCTACGTATTCACCAAGCACTAATGGGTTTTTGTCCATGCTAATTCGAATATGCGAAAAATTAATTTTCGGATTTCCAAACGCATTCTACAATGAGTTTCCGAACTCTCTTTCGAACTTTCGAAATGTCAAAGAAAAAGAAAACATTGTATTTTCCTGATTTTAGTCAGAATTAATCAAGCCGCAGTTTATTTTTTATTTGGTTGGCAGTTCTTTTGACGGAAATGCTGCCGGCATTAAAATTGTCGGCCTTTCTTCTTTTGCATTACGCCAATGCAGCCTGTCCTTTGTTTGGTCTGAGTAACAGTTCACAGCTGATTTCGAAAATTTTCGAAATTCCTAAGTTATGAGCTCTCTTAACTTAAAGAGTGGTTGGGACCACTCATAAGTCTTATGAGCGCTAATAAATCTGCACTAATATTGGTTTATGAAGCTCTTAGTTTAAGATTGGTCGGTGAATACGGGACTTGATGACTTTAACTTCGAGATCATCAGGGAGTTCACCTTCGTTGGAGTAAATATTAATCCCACAAACGACACCTTCGTGGAGATTCGGCAAAGAATAGCCCTATGAAACCGACAAGCAAAACAACTGGACTCAAAACTCCTAACTTGACGGACTAAATGAATGCTCTGTAGAACGCTAGTCTTACCATTCTTGCCATCTGGCGCCGAGTGCTCGACGATAAGTAAGAAAGCTGAGGTAATATTGGACTCTTTCGAGAGAAAAATACTTTTTCGGATATTACGACCCGTCTGCAAGGAGGGCGAATGAAGAAGGAGATTTAACCGTGAACTCTATGAGCTGCACCAATTAGTTAAAAAAAATGAAGATACGCCGACGTACTTGGCTCGGTCATATCAAGCGAATGGACAAAAATGCTCCAGCCAAAAAAATTTTCGAATCACAGCCCCAGGTTTAAGACAACGAAAACCACCGAACCTCCGGTATAAAGACCAAGTAAGCGCGGATGCCAAAATATTTGGTCTGCGTAACTGCAAGTAGTGTGCCCGTGATTGATGAGGATGGACAGATGCTCTGTCTCAGGCAGAGACTCTACATAGGTCTGGAGCTCATTAAATAAGTAAGGAGTATTTTTTTTTTTTTTTTAGTTTCAAATCTCATTAAATCAATTCAGGTAACAGGGGTGGCAATGGTGTAGTGTTAACGTCGTCAATTGCCACGCTAATAGTTCAGGGTTCAATCCTACTCCTATTTCTCATGAAATATGTAAAGTCAGTCCCGATCAATTGCGAAAGCTTGTGTGAACACTACTGCGAAGGCATAACACTGGCAGTAGCTTGATCATATGGCTGGAAAAATTGTTCGCTCTATTGGATGAATGATTTGCATATTACGTTGGTAATCGCGAAAAAATATACTGTGAATCAGAAGCAAAGGTAAAAAATAACAAAATCCCGCCACCCCAGAGTTTCTCTGCAACATAAACAACTGAGCTTCAAACCACTACACCAAATCTTCCTCTCTCTATCTATCTATCCTTTCGAACGCCCGCACTGTGTGTAAACATGTTAAGGGTATTCATAACCCCTTGAGTGCGCGTAAATTATAACAAAAAAAAAAGTAACAATAGAGCATGTTCCCAAAGATACGATATTTGTTATCAGTTAAAGGTTTTTCATCAACAAAAGTTGTGAAGATTTTAACTTTCTACGTTTTGATAATAACTTTAAATTAGTCTGAAGAGTCACATGCCGCGTCCACTTACCAATAGATCCAGTAGGAGAGTTCTCTCGTGTCGTCGTCGGAGTCTCCGTACTTTTCCTCTCTGCCGTCCGCGGGTGGGTCTTCTGCATCTTGGCCAGCGGTACGTCGCAGTCGTCCTTGACCTTCTCTTCGAATTTCTCGACCAGGCTCTTGACCTTGCCTGCGCCTACAGATGACTTGCGCTTGGTGGCAGCCTTCGCAACGGTCACTTCTACGCTGGACTCGCTTGTGTTTTCTGAATCGTCATTCATCAACTGGGCGGCAGCTGCAGACGTTGTCGCCACCGCAGCCGAAGACGTAGATGGTTTAATTTCCTTGCTGGTATCAACTGGCTTCGGGGAAGCTACCGAATTTGCTCGCACCAAGCTCCTGCCCTTGCTGCGGTTGGCATTGCGTGGTGTCATCAGCATCGAACAGCCCAGCTTGCGGTGGAACTCCTCGTACGGCTGCAAGAACTTCTTATACGCCTGCTTCACTAGATTCGTGACACTCACTGTGATTGGGGTGAATCCCAGCCGCACCGTAATGGATTTCCACTGATTCTGGCTCGTGACGCGGTTATACCCGCCGAGCTTCTGGACAGCCCGGAATAGTCGGTAGAAGTCCACGTCGCGATTCTGGATCGAAGGGACCTTGTTCAGTGGCGTGCCACGGTCGTCCATGTATTTGTACAGCTGTGCTATGAATAGATCCTTCTCTTCGCTCGGCTCGTCGTCCGAACTGTCCGAGTCCACTTCATCGTATTCGCTTGACGAGTTCGCCACCCCAAACAGCGAGTCGCGGTCCCAGTGCGTCGGTAGTACATCGCTGTCAAGGTACTCTAGAGCTGCCTGCACTGCCGGCCCATCCTGCCGATGGGCTTGTTCCCGAGTGAACTCCGTCGCCTCCTTCTTGGGCACTGTGTAATATCGCCCATCCTTGAACGAACGCACCAGGTATTCGTCCTTCACGCGAATTCTCACCGTCACCTGAGCTGTCGGAGAGACAACCAATCCCGGGAACCACTTCTCCTTGTCCTTCTTCTTGCTGTCCGTCGATTCGACGCACACAACCTTACCAATATGCTCCTCCTTCTCGTTGATTACCTCCTTGGCGTCGCTCTCATCGTCATCGTCTGAGCTGTCGTCGTGGAGGTGCCGCGAGCGCCTCCCCCTCCTCCCTCCGACCACTGGATTCCCAAAGTGCTCCGGATGGGTCAGCGGCAGCTGGTCCAGCGTCTCGCTCTCGTTAAAGTGGCGTCCACTCTTCAAACACAGCGCCGTGCGCCTCAGCGTTGTTATATCCCCGTCGTCGAACACCACAGTGTACTGGGAACAGTCCTGTATCTTCATCACAGTCGCCTCAACATTCTCCCGCCGGTCAATGTGCTTCACCTCCACCGTCGAGCCGACGCGCAATACTCCTGACTTGATGGCGTCGTCCGATACTACCCCCGAGCCCAGCCCATGCTTGAAGGCGACCTTCACCTTTATATTCCGAACTACCTTACGCACCTTCGCTTCGCAGAAGGCTCCTTTGTATTTAGCGCTTACCTCCGTTCCAACGGGTAACGATGGTGGGTCATCCACTTGCTACGGGACGAGAGAGAAAGTTAGTTTCGGGGCTTTGGAAGCAATTGGAGCCTCTTACCTGCATTTTTTGGAGGAAATAACGCTCAAAACTCAAATTATCGCTTACAAACGCCACTTTTGCGGAATGCTTTTGTACATTTCCCCACAAAATATTACAAATTCGAGACGTAAAGTGAAAAACTAAAAATTAGAAAATAAAACAAAACCGCTGGCATACGTGGGCGCCAGGGCTCTTTCGGCGGTTTTGTCGATAATCTGTCGGATTTTCGAAAAAAAAAAATAAAAAAAAAAATTAAATTAAACTAGCACTGTCAGGGGAACGCTTTCAGGCGATTAGTTCTGATTTATTTCTTCGTGGTATTTTAGAAAATCACGAGAATATATTTTGTACACAAAATTGCCATTTGGCGGCTTGACGTTTTCCATTGAGTAAAGTGACGGCGTAGATAAAAACGACATCTGTGGGTTGAGGGTGGTAGAATGATAATAATAAAGAAAATGGTAGACAGTATTTGGGCCGAAGTCACATGTAAGTACTTGGCTTCAATTTTTATAAGAAATAATCATGGATATTATACGCGGTGTAAATAATCGGTTTTTTTCCATTATGCGCGATTGCGAGTTGCTTGTTGCTGTTTTAAGGTTGATTCATACTGGACGTCACGTAACGAAACGAAAAGACGTCAGTCACTGTAATGCACGCTTAAGGCACAAGCAACGACACAATCTCATGCGAATTCTCAAAATCCACCTAATGTCGTTTTCCATTGGACAAAAAGGAGTACTCTTCTTATGCTCCGCACTCCTAAATGAAATCCGGAACAGAAAAACACTCCAGAACAGCACTCCGAACAGCCAATGAAACATGATTGGGACTGCTTCTTCTATGCGGTACATGAAAAGAGTACTCTATTTTGCCCAAGGGAAAACGACATAAGTATACCTTCTACCATTGCATATACATCTAATAGTATTCTAATCAGACGAAATTTATTCTTACCGTCAGTATTAGCTAGGTGGCGTGTGCTTGCTTCTCACAGAAAAGTATAAATCGAAACCGAAATGACAAAGGACAAAGAAGGCGAGAAAATAAACATAAAATGTTCTTCGGTGTATTGTACATACATATGTATTGTAGCATTGACTACAGGATGGGTTGTGTACCAAACTAAAACTGCAGCGAGGACACCTAGGGCCAAAACCGGCTAGCAGTAAATACTCCAACCTGATGTGCTTACGTTCCACAATTATTCCACACAATATCCCAATATTCCAGGATGATCAATTCACCCGGAGAAACATCTAGCATGTTCTAGAACCCCTTGCAATTTCATATAAATACCCATACGACAACAATTGTAGACACAGTTGGTTATAAGTGCATACAGCGATTACAAGAGGGAGATTCGACCAGTGGTGAAAACAAGCGACGTATTGAAAGTAATTCTGTAGCGACAATTAAAATAAAGTGATTGAATACTGAGTTGAAGTAAAGTTAGTGTTTGATAATAAATAAACGATTAAAATACACAAAAGACGGTTTTATTTAAACGAACCCCAGCAAGAATATTACAGTATGTACGTACTGGTGTGGGTATAAGTGTGAGGGGTGAGGGGTCATGTTGGCTTGCGAGATTATGTCTGGTTATACTTTTCGTATTTTTTTTGTGTTTAAGTTAGTTATCAATGAATTTATTTGGCAATGTGCACAGACTCAAACGTTGCTACATTTCATTATTTCTGTGCGGCAATATAATAAGAGACGTTGCTATATTTCACACTCTCTGGCATTTTTAATACTCTGTAATGTGTCATTATAGAAGCTTTAAGGTTGTCGATGAGGGTTGCTTGAAGTCAAAGTATTACTATTTAAGTTATCAAATATTTCATATTTCATATTTTATATTTATTATTAATATCCAACAACATTTATAATAGACTTTAGTTATCTTTAAGTAATAAATGTTGACATTTTTCATTGTGTAATTCAAATATTTAAATTTACTTAGAATTAAAATTACAAACGCATTTGTTTCAAATGATTTTTAGCAATGAGTTTCATTCATATTTTCAAAATTATTTTGAAATTGCTGAATTTTTGTATGAACTAGCTTTTAAACAAAGAAAAGTTTGAAGATAAAAAAGGAAAAAAGAGAAAGAAAAGAAAAACGCAAAAAAGTGAAATTTAAAACAAAAGATAATTAATTAACCTAGAGAGTATTTTCTGTACCTATGTGCCTGCTGCAAGGTGCCGAAAAAAAAGAAAACCCCCAAAATGTTTCGCAACGTAGAGCCTTCTCACGATAAGAGGGAGTGCATTTCAGAGGCGAATGGCATGAACAAAGAATTGGCCTTCCGAGATCTGGTATGTAACACGCGGAGGAATCGGACTCAAAGTGCGGCTTGATTGAGAAAAATGAAGGATTTCGTATAAATAAGGAGGCTGTTTGGTGGTTATGATTTTGTGTAGGAACTTGAATGAACAAAAGTCAAGATACTTGTCTAATGTACAGCCAAGAATCATATTAGAGTAAGCAGAAACATGGTCATATCGCTTTAACCCATATACGTAACGTGTAATATTGTTAAATGCAACTTGTAGGTTGCGTTTTATAAGCGCGCTATTGCAACAAAAAACTTCACAGCTGTACGATATTATTGGCACCAGTAGCGATCTTGCTAACATTAGCAATACATAATTAAATAAACAATTTATACTGCTTATGAAAGTTACAGTTGATATAACTACTTTTCTATCAGCATCCGTTTATAGCAGTTTGGTGCAATAGCATTAAAAATTCGAGTCCTAACACTTCGCTAAAAACCTGCGTGGCCAACTTAATGGACAAATTTTCAAAGGCATTTGGGCGTTTATAGCTTTCGTTAATTTGAAACAAACTTGAGATATATGTATTCTTTGAATCCTCTTCAAACAATTTTGCAATGATTCTCTATGAAGATAAGTTCTCAGAAATTTTAATATTATTTTTCAATAAACATTTCTTACGCTCTTAAATAGGTGAGGATGATCGAAAGAAATCGATATCGATGATCGATAAAGAAAAATTCTCTTGTCTTCAATTTCGAGAAATGGCTTATTCTCATTTGCTCTCAGCATTTTGTATGCATTTCTATTATTACTGCCTAGATCAAAGCATACAGAAATAGCAGATAGGTATGAGAACTTGTATCTCTCACAAAATAAAACTATCAGAGCTAAGGAAAACGCTTAGTAAGACTGCAGATCTATAGAAGCTGTTAGGCTTCAGGGATTAGGTTTGAACCGGAATAGTTAAAACGAGCCAGCAATGGCAGCATTGCCCACACTAACCGCGTTAAATTCTCTCACGACCAAAAGTACATCTGTACTTGATAGCGTAGAACACTCCATGGGACCAATCCATTTTCGCTCTCGTAGAGTTGCAGGCCCTAAGTTGGAGTATAACGCTCACATTTGGTCAGGTGCACCAAAAACCAAGCGCTTGATAGGAAACAAAATCAAGCGATAAAACTTATAGAAGACATAAATATTGCGAACAATATTATTTCGGTTGAACACCGCCGTAATGTCTCCTGCCTATCTCTGTTTTGTTGACATATCCAACGAAAGTGCTGAGTCGAAAAAGCCAGTTTATCCTAAAGCCCATCTTCGGATGTACCACGAATTTAGAGATTATTTCATGACCTGCACAAGCACATACATATGCTCTTCCGAACTCTATTTTTCCTCTGCATTATAAACTACAGAAATTTATTACCAATGTGTATCGATACCTTCTTTCTGTCTTACATCCTTACTAGCTGGCCCCTGCTCGCCTTGCTTCGCCTGCCTGGCACATTTAAATTGCACTCAAATATAATACACGATTACACGAATACGACTCACATAAATGTACATAATGTAGAGCCAAAAGAAAAGAAATACACACTGGCAGTAATATGCTTTTCCGTCAGCCAGTCTGCTCTGGCGTTAATGATTGCGAAGACATCGAAAGGAGAACAAAAAAATTAAAGAAATAATAAATTAATAAATAACTCCACTCAGCGCAGTTTCGAGATCATGATTTGGAAAAAGTTAATTATATTCAGAATATCGCAAAAGATATTTTTGATTAGATCTCAGCATCTGGATAGCGCATCACGATAGAATATACACAATTTTAGAAGCTAGATTCTAAAGCAATGCAACTGTGAAATCCCTTTCAATTTCTGTAATAGGTTTGTCGTGATGCGCATGGAAACAGTTTTACATTTACAGTTTTATTATAGGTATCAATTAATTTTGACTATCTTGTAGGAAATCTTTCATTTCCGCGTGATACGTGCACAGAAAGACAAAAACATTCGACCCTCTACAGTCTTATCATATGCATATACATATATGGATAGAAGAAGATATCACTTGCGCACTGTGAAGACTTAATAACAACAACGCAAAACATGAATGCCGCTTCAGCACGAACAACGGCAATGGTCTCGACTGATCATGTTAACTAAAGCATATAAATAATGCACAGAGATGGTATATATATCAATGGCTTTGTTGATAAATCCTCTAAACCGATATATAAATTGCATTTTAATCTGTTTAGTGAAAACTGAGAAAAATTAATATAAAATAACTCATCAGAAAATTCGGTTTGCTAAGACTAAAAATTGTCGACGCAAAGTTGGCTGTATTTAAACAATATAGCTTATTCAAAATTTAGGCCTAAAGAGGTTGCTCTTTGCTAAGCCAATGTGTTCTTTTTCATTGAAAAACCTTGGTTCTCAAATTTTTTGCTGTGGCTGTCAAAGTTGATGTTGATATCCCAATGCGTTTCAGCATTAAAAATACTTGATTTGTGGACATATCCTTCAGCTCCAACAGCCGCTGTAACTTCATTTGACAGCACATGTGTTAAACAAGTTCTGAGCACTTGACATTTGCTTTGTTTATTTAACAAACGAAGGGAAGAAAATCTTTTTTTTCTTTAAATTCCTCAAATAAATTGAATGGATACATATGTCTGCGAAAGGCAAGGGTTTCCAGGGCAAGGATTCTTTCAGCCGAATGAACTTCCTCTACCAAGCGTCGATGCTTATGGCTGGGAAAAGTGACGCGCTCTCGGCGTATTACGGCAGCCTGTGCAAAAGTATCGGAAAGAAATCCGTCCTCCGAATGTAAATCACTCCTCAGTCCACGAAATCCCACAGTAAACCGCTACATCTTGTTTCAGTGAACCCGACATAAAGAGATCTTTGTGCAAGAAATGCAATATGGCCCTGCGACCCGGAATCACCGCAGATATATCTGGACTCGATGGCAAGCACGAGGTCTTCTCTATAAAATGCAACAAGTGCGGCTGCAAGAAGAACTTTCCCATCAACCCGGAGTACACGTTTTGGCTGGAGAATCCTGAATCCATCGCCGAAGTGTGTAAGCTGGGGAGTGACGATGATTTCAAGAAACGTAAGAAGAAGGGCGGACGAAAGAAGCAGCCTTGTGAAGACAAGTAACCCTGGTATGGGAGTTATTCCTCGTTCCAGTAACCGTCCCACTGCGTTCTTAGATTTAAGGCTGGAAGTTATAATAAAATGTTTCTTTGCTAAGGCGTGCTCTTTGTATGACACCCTCCTCGCTTTCCAGATAGTAGATTTATAAATGATCTGGGTACGGATCCCTTATCCCTGCGGGCACAGATGGACCTCTAGTATTCTCATAGTTCGAGTTCATTCGTGATGGTGGAACAGGTTTTGAGCTCAGGCAATCCTAGAACTGAAGTCTTTGCTGTGAGAGAATTGAATATCCACAATGATAGGATTACTAACACACTGCTCGCCTGTCCCAACAGCTCTTGTCCTTTCTGGTCAATGGGAAAGGCAATAAATAATAAGTTTTAGTCATTCTTCTTTTCCACCTACTGAAAGAGGTCGGATCACTCTGCACAACAGAGAAAGAAAAAGCTGTCCTTTTTGCGATTATGTTTTCCGGCAATTCTACCCTAGATCAACTATCCTGCAAGTGGAGACATCGATGACTGAAGACATTCCCTAGACAATAAAAAGTGGCGGAATTTGCAAACCACCAAATGAAAAGAAATCATATAGACCGATCTCTCTGCTCCCAATAATGGTAAACATATTCTAAAACCTGTTTTTGGAAAGTCTCAAACCTGCACATACAAATTTATGTTGAACTTAGCATAGAAACAGTTTTCAGTAATAAAAATGGTTATAATCTTGCAAAATAGTTATTTATCAAATTCATACGTTTTTGGATGTTTAAATTCGAGGAATTTGTTGTAGAATTGTTTTGTTGGGAAGAATGTTAAATATCTATTCCTCCAGCATTGATAACACGTTCTAGATCTTCATCACTGAAGTCAAAACTTTCAGATGGATCATCGAGTATACCATTATGCCTCAATATGTTGTGCAAAACACAGGTTGCAATTATAATGGTTAAAACAGTACTCAACTTCAAACGGCCACCGTACGCCAAAATGGGAAATCTTCGTTTTTAAATCCCAAAAGCTTTTTCTACAACACCTCTTTTACGAATTTGAGACTCATTATATAACTGATCTGCAGTGCTAAGTAGAAGTAGTGTCATCAAATAAAATTTTTGAGGATAAGCCGAACCACCTAATATTTAACGAAAATAATGTTCCTACACATACATATGACAAATTTTTATAGAACCTACCCAAAATGAAAGAATCTGCGTATGAGTTCGACTATCTTTCCAAAATATTTTTTATCCTGCAACGATTGAATTGATCGTTGCATCATGAGTAGATCCAGGCCAACTTGCTACCACATTGATAAATATCATTTTATCATTGCAAATTGCCAGGACGTTTATAAAAAAATATTTTTTTTTAAGTGAAACTTCTTTAGCGACGTATCTGTTGAAAATTTTTTGTTACGAAAAAGGGGAAGCGACTCAACGGAGGAGAAATTAGAGATAAGAAAAAATAACGTAAGAAATTAAAAGAGAAACTTCTTTAATGATGTATCTGTTGAAAATTGTTGGTTGAGATTTTAATACAAAATTCTCTTCAGAATCGTCAGCTCCACTAATAAACTTTTTCAAAGAAAAATTTGATTTGATTATGTCTTGCAGAAGCAACCACAAATCATGGAACAACAATATATGCAATTTTAACGAGATTTCTAAATTCAGTCAACACAAAAATATTTGTATCACATTTTAGTTATCATAAGCCGCTGATCACATGTGTAGACAACAATCAAGACTGTAATGAATGAATGACAAAAATAAATAATCTAAACATTTTTTTTTAAATCTGTACTTTTTTACTAAAATCACTTCCTTCCTACCTCAGAAAAAATAGCATTACTTAACTATGCAATTGTTTTATATATTTGACATTATAACAAAAATTCATTAGCAATGCTCATGGCCAGCTTCTTGTGGATGACGACAAAATTCTGCAGAGGTGGCGGCAGTATTGTGAAGAGCTTGTAAATGAACGGTTTCCCCGGCTATACTTTCCAAGAGCCACACCTAACTGTGAAGAAATACCCGACATTACAGTCGAAGAAGTTAGTGAGGCGGTTAAATACTCCAAAAAACGAAAAGCGGTTGGGCCAGACGAGATACCCTCTGAGTTCTGGAAAAAGATGGGAGACATCGGGTTCAGATGGCTCAGAATTCTCATCTCCAAATTCGTGAGAGGTGATCCAATGCCGAATCAATGGAGGGAAAGTTACCTTCTCCCTGTATACAAAAGGAAGGGTGATACGCGAAACTGTGATAACTACCGTTCGATCAAGCTGATGTCACACACCATGAAGATCGTTGAGCGAGTATTAGGTGGCCGACTGCGAAAAATAATACGGCTATCTGATGATCAGTGCGGGTTTGTCTCGGGTAAATCAACCACAGATGCAATCCGAAGTATAAGGATCATAATGGAAAAACATCGTGATTCCTTAAGGGATTTGCATATTGTATTGGTTGACTTTGAAAAGGCATTCGACAGACAACCATGAGATCTGATATGGGTGGCGCTAAGACATCGAGGGGTTCCAGAAACCTATGTGCAGATGATCATGGACATGTACGAAGGAGCAAAGACAAGAATAAGATGCCCCGCTGGAGTAACCGAAGAGTTCCCAATCAAAGTCGGGGTGCACCAGGGAAGCGTTTTAAGTCCTTTGCTCTTTATTACAGTCCTTGATTATCTGTTTGAAGGTAAAGTGATGGACCCCAAGGTACATCAGTTATTCTTTGCTGATGATGGAGCCATCATAAGTGAGGATCCTACATCCCTGCAACGAGCACTTGATGTGTGGGTGGACGTTTTGGAGGGAAATGGGTATCGCATTAGTTCAAAAAAGACAGAGTACTTGTGCTGCCCGTTCTCTGATCCACTCAGGCCTATTCCAGACATTTATTTGAATGGAACAGTGCTTCCCAAGTGCGAAAAGTTCAAATATCTGGGATCTATGATCAATAGCAAAGCAACTTGTGATGACGACATCAATCATCGTGTAAGCGTAGGGTGGATGAAGTGGCGAGAAAATTCCGCTATCTTCTGTGACAGAAAAATGCCCCCTAAGTTGAAAGGAAGGCTCTACACCGCAGTTGAACGTCCAGCGCTCACATACGGTTCACAATGTTGGACGATGTACAAAACGTATGAGAGTAAATTAACGGCAGCTGAGATGAAGATGCTTCGCATGACAGCAGGAGTGACCAAGCTTGATCGAATAAGAAGTTCGAAGATCCGTGGAAGCTTTCACATCAAGGAAACCATCGTACAAAAATTAGAGCGCGACCGACTCAGCTGGTATTGCCACGTTCAAAGAAGAGATCATTTGAACCCTGTTAAAAAGGCAATATCTATGCACGTTCCAAAGACATCGCGATGTAGGAAAGGCAGGCCTATTAACGCCTGGATCAGACAAATGCGACGACATCGGCATTTCATTGGCCTCAGTAACCGAGTGATCCAAAATCGGCAGGCCTGCCGATATTTTCTGAGGTCAAATAGGCGAACCCCACAGGCGGATCAGTAGAAATGCGGTGAAGTGGGAGGGCTGTGATCCCTTGTTTTCGGATCATAGCCTCGCTGATAAAAGGAAGAAGAAGAACAAAAATTCAATATACAAACAACATCTACATCTAAAGAAGTTTCACTTTAATCGTGAGCTTATGTGGATGAGGCTCACGCATTTTTTTGTTTTGAAAAACTTCTCCATATATACAAATATTCGAAATCAATACTTAAACAAAAAAAAAAAAAAAAAACAAGCATTATTACCAGGAGACTGAATTTTCACATGAGTGCCGTGAACGGCACCAATCACATTTGGAAACGATGCTATTTTAAAACAATCGCCTTTAGTTTTTAAAATGTCAGCTGTACTTTCAGAAAATTTGATATAATCATTTCCAAGACTAGCAATTGCTTTTGAAACTTTCAAAACTATTCTTGAAACTGTCGAGACATGCATCCCTCCAAAATCAGCTATGCTTACGAGGGCAAGGTTAAAAGTGACGCAGAAATAGCGTTTCAATCAGCAAAAATGTATGTTTCCTGCCTGGGTGCACTTCTCATCGTATGACAAGTTTCAACTTGTTCTCTCAAGTAGTTTGTTTACACGAATTTTTGCAGTAGACGTCTTGCGTCTTTTTCGTTAAAATGGATAAACTTGAATATCGTGCGGTCATAAAATTCTTCGTTTTGGATGGGTTAACCGCTAAGGAAACTCATCCAAAGTTGACAAAAGTTTACGGGGAATCTGCTCCTTCTATGTCAACCGTTAAAAAGTGGGTGATGAATTTAAACGTGGTCGCACGTCCCCCGAAGATGACCCACGCGAAGGACGGCCAAAAACCGCAACCACAACTGAAACCATCGAAAAAGTGCATGATATCGTGTTGGACAATAGGCGAGTGAAGGTGCGTGAGATAGCTGAGGCTGTGTGTATATCGGAAGAGAGGGTGCGAAACCTATTGCACAAAAACTTAGGGATGCGAAAGCTCTGCGCAAGATGGGTGCCGCAGATGCTGAATGCCGATCAAAAGCAAATGCGCAAACGATTTTCGCGGCGAGAACTTTTCACCTTGCCCTCGTAGAAGATGGTTTCCTATTGCAAAAAAATCGCAATGCGACCAAAAGTTTGTTAATAGGAGCGATGGAGTGGTTTCTGAGAATGTAAATATACATTTAATTTATATACATAGTTTAAATAGCATTTATTATTGCTGTACCCGTTTAAAGGACATTCTAATAAGCTCTCTATTTTCTCTAAAACAACAATTGTTATTTCCCGTGTTAAAAGAGAGCTCATCAGACGAAGAAAAACATTCATTTCTCTCGTAAATTTGGCGAGGAACTCATACTTCTAGAATTTCGAGCACTTTCATGTCATCTTCAAACAAATCCAGAATTTCGAAATTCATTTTTATTTAGTTTTACATTAATTTTGTTGTAATCACTTTATATTAATAAATACGTCAATCGCTTATGTCTTACTTAAATATTTTATGAGACACTTCTTTCCCCGCATAAGTTATATTCGACTTAATGAAATTTAAGTTTAGGTTTTAGTTTGGTGCAAGGCAATATGTGTCACTTAATGTCGTTTTCCATTGGTTTCACCCCCGATTTCACTCCTTTTGATTCCAATGGAGCTCTTAATCACTGGCTGCAACTACCATAGTAGGTTTTCCTTTTTTTTGTTCTTCAGATATAGCGTTTACATCCACAAAGTGAATATTAACGCGCAGTAAATAAAATCGATTACGAGGCATTGCTTGAGCAATAAGATCGAAGCGAAACCTTGTATTCCAATAGGTACATATGAATTCGTGGAAATTGAATGCATCCAATTATGGTATGCATTTCGAAAAAAAACCAACATTTCTTCAAATGTGGTCTTAAGTTCATGACCAGTTGTTGCTAAATAATACTGCGACGAATGGATAACAGCCTTTTCTATCCAGTCAGCAGTGAAATATTGCGAGAAATATTCGTATGGCGTTTTAACAGTTTAAACAAATAATACAACCCATAAAATATACGAGATAGTGCACCCTGTTAACTTTACCTGTATATCTTCTGGAACATGAATAGGTATTGATCTATCAGGTTGAAACTGCCTGCTTACCCATTGAAATGTTCTTTTGCGTGAACATATTATCGTGGCTGAAGTTGAAGTTTCTTGATCTGAAAGTTGAGGACGCTGAACTAATGAAATCTCGTCTTCCGAGTCAAAACTGTCAAATTCCAAACCATCTTCTACTTCACCAATAATAACTTCGCCATTTTCTTCATCGTCTTCTATAGGCAAAACATCATTACTAATGAGCATGTTAAGAATATCTTGCTCGGTAACAAATCTATCTAAACAAGCGGTAAAAATTCAAATTTGAAAGATGAACAAAATTCTCGTTTCGGCACTATATAAAACTGAAATGTGAAAATCCGACTTAACAATGTAAAAGACACTAATGCACTGTAAAATTTCAATCAACAAAACTTTAAAACTAATACCAGATATTTATAGATGAATAATTAGCAAAACAAATTTAGAAAATTAGTTAATTAAATATGATATCAATAATTTTTGATGATGGGGCAAAACAGTGGCGAATTGCACTTTTGACGGGTCGAATGGCACAAATAAATAAACTCCAAACGCCCCCTATACCATATACATACCTGAAAATTCATAATTGTGTGGTGCAGGAGTAAACCAAGTAAATTAAGTTTAGCTCATTTGACAGAGAAAATTCTGAAACTCACAATTGTGAGTCTGTGGAGGGAAAAGGTGATACGACAAATTGTGATAGCTACTGTTCGATTAAGCTGATGTCACACACCATGAAGATCGTTGAGCGGGTATTAGGTGTCCGACTGCAATAAATAATACGGCTATCTGACGATCAGTGCGGGTTTGTCGCGGGTAAATCAACCACAGATGCAATCCAAAGTATAAGGATTATAATGGAAAAACATCGTGATTCCTTAAAGCATTTGCATATGGTAATGGTTGACTTTGAAAAGGCATTCGACAGACAACCACGAGATCTGATATGGGTTCCAGAAACCTATGTACAGATGGTCATATGTACGAAGGAGCAAAGACAAGAGTAACATGTCCCACTGGAGTAACCGAAGAGTTCCCAATCAAAGTCGGGGTGCACCAGGGAAGCGTCTTAAGTCCTTTGCTCTTCATTACAGTTCTTGACTATCTGCTTGAAGGTAAAGTGACGGACCCCAAGGTACATCAATTATTCTTTGCTGACAATGGAGCCATCATAAATGAGAATTCTACATCCCTGCAACGAGCACTTGATGTGTGGGTGGACGTTGTGGAGGGAAATGGGTATCGCATTAGTTCAAAAAAGACAGAGTACAAGGAGAATGAAGAGCCGTGAACTCATCTCAAAAGCATTCGATCGTTTCTGGCTCAGAGCTGTACTAAGGAAGCTATCTTCACAAGGGCTCCTAAGACAGCTTTGCGTATGGATGGAACATCTTCTTAATGACAGATCAATACAGCTTGTGGTCGATTTTCTGTCTTCTGACTCTATTAGCATCTTACTCGAACAACATTCTGTGAATGCGAAGAAACCCAAATTCACCTTTTTTTTCATGAAAAATATGGTCTACGCTAACGCTACGATCTAACCCAAGGACGATATGCACCTATTTGTTGTCATAATTAACACTGACGAACATATACAACATACCATATATCCGACCCCGGCTCACCTCTTACTTCTATATAAGACACATGTTAGACCGAGACTAGAATATTGCTCTCACATTTGGCGTTCGGCTCAGAAACACTACCTACACCTACTCGACAGTATCCAATGGCGAGGAATTCGATTAATAGAAAACCCAGCACTAACATTCTATCTCCAATCACTGGCTCACCGAAGGCTGGTAGCAGATCTATTTCCATACTACAGATACCATCGAACGATTTCAACGGAATAATTCCTCCACATTTCGACGTAATATCAGACATCTCACAATAGCGCATACGTTTATATTCATCTAGTAACCACAAGAACATACGTCTACCAAAATTCCTTTTGTTACAACACTAGGCATATTTCGAACACGCTACCGTATTTCTAGAAATATAATTTTAGAAACATATTTCCAGAAACCTACAATAATTCAAAACCAGATTCAAACATTTTTTTTTTTTTTTTTTATAATTTGCAACCATCTTAGGGCGCTACTTCAGCGTTATAGGTTCACTTTTCCTGGGAGAAGTTTATATATGAAAGAAAAAAAAAAAAAAAATAGGATTCCTCATATTGGACTAACAACTCCTCCAGATCGTTGCATAGAACTCCTTGTTGAATTAAACAACCTCATTCAATTTTTAATTTTGATTTTTGATGTCGGATCATTTTTTGGTGTTAGCTAACACGAAGTATCCCAGAAGAATAATGTGGCAATATTCAGACGCCAATTGGAACGGCCTTCAAAGCTTCGATAGAGTGTAGCAACTAACAACTTAACGTTAGTTAATGATTATTGTTGTTGCATTCCTTTGTAGTCTTCTCCTATGCAATCCTCTCGAAATGGATTACGAGTTAATATTTTTGTTCCCCAGGGCTCTGTCATATCTCTGACCCTGCTTTGTATACACATATCAACGACCTTTCACTGCTACTTGCACTCAAATCCATTCCTTCGTGGATAACAGCCCTCTTGGCTTCGCCTATTCATTAATGACACCACGAAAAGGATCCAAGCTGTGGAGTCTCACTCACGGTGAATGTCAACCGAACTTATTTCCGAAATTGATGGTATGCATGGTATGCATGTTAGTCCAGATCTTCATTAGAATCTTTATACTTATATACCTGATGTTGGTAAAGATAGTGCAATTTGTCTCAGAATTGTCAAAAGTGCAGACTTGGCTACAATATAATGTATAAAACTAAGAAGCTGGGCTGGAAGGAGATCACCGCCTTATGGTAGTTAGCCTCCACCTTCGAACTGCAACCGTCCGTATGAACTATAATACAACGCTTCGACGAACTATGATACCGACAGATTAAAGGATCCCGTCAATAATTTAAGAACCATATTGTTTAAGAAGCAGAAGCAATAAGCAGCAAAATTTTCTTTTTATTTTTCTTTTATAATTTGCGCGTGACAAAGGGATTATTAATATACCCTTAGACATGCCACAAAACATGAACGAGTACTGAAATGCTATGAAAAATGTACTCGTCACCGGAGCCAGAAAGTTTTTTTTCCGGAAGATCACGGACGGTTTTAAGAGCGGATTCAACTTAAAGTTCGCATTGCAGCTACGCCTGCAGAGGACAGGGGTCTCTGTACCGCATGATGATGAGAGAAGTCCAGCGTAGCGGGTGCCGTGACAAAAGAAATGTCACCAACGCACTGGCTGAATTAGCCCAAAAATCATCAAGTAGATGCGGCAGCAGAACCGTGTGTAGAATCACAAAAGAGTTAACAGGCGGTCACAGTTTGCCCCAACACCCGGTGAAGAGTTTGGACGGGTCTCCGCTGTCTTCTGATGAGCACCAGGTTAGGCGATGGAGGGAGCACTTTTCCGCTATTTTGAACTACATAGTGCGTGAAGAGTTAACCCAAAATCAAGATGAGTTTTCCGACATCCAAAATACAATAATTCGTATCACGCTGACGCCTCCCAAGAAAAATTAAATCCATACCGCGATTAAAACACTCAAACCAAACAAGACTGGACGTCTTGACGGACTTCCTACGGAGCTTTACAAGTTTCGCCCGTAGTAACTGCAAAGCTACTGCTTCCATTAGTGGTGAATGTTTGGAACAATGAAACCCCTTTGAAGAATGGAGGAAAGAAATGCTTGTCAAGCTCCCTAAGAAAGACAATTTAACAGAGTATGGAAACTGAAGATATCTTTATGTACTTTCTACAACATGCACTCTCGAAAATAGACAAGCAGGTTTCCGTTTCGGATTCACCTGCATTGACCACATTATCATTGTCGAGCAACGCGTCGAGTATAGATTTCCGCTACACCTGCTGTTCATAGATTTGGAGAAAGCGTTCGACATTGCAAATAGAGAGTTTATATGGCGTGGTATAGAAGAGGCATTCCGAACAAATTGGTGGCAGCAAGCAAGCGAGTTATGAAGGTGCGAAATGTCGCATGTTGCATCGGGATATGTTGTCGGAAAAGTTTGAGATCCGAAGCGGCGTTCGGCAACATTGCATACTATCACCACTATTCTTATTGGTGGTAGTTAGTGATGTTTGCAGAGTGGCAGAAGTAGCGGAGCCTTGGAACCTATCTTAAACACATCGATAATGCTGACGATGTTTGCCTTCTATCGCACAGAATAATGAAGGGGGCAAACTTGGTAAGATTGGGGAAGTCCTTAGGTTGGTTTGTTTTTGTAAGCATTTTTGGGCTGCTACTTAACTTTTGTTTTATTTCGGGCTTACACTTGTATCGATCACACAATTAAGGAATGCGGTCAACCTATGAGGTATCATACCGCCAGAAACCCAACACGATGGCGGGGTTGATGCCCCAAAACCTATGAGGAGACGCAGGATATAAGGAAGGGAATATACATATTTGGATTACGTTTAAGATTACTTAACCGTGTTCAGCGTTGTTTCATGCAGTCACAAAGATAAGGAGCGCGTTCGGATTCCAAGTCCGAAGTAGGGTTGCTTAGTTGCTAGGCAATTTTTAATGGTCACATATGCCGATCGGAGAATCAGCAGAGAGTTGTCTAGTTGCGGCTAGTTAGGGAATTGCAATGCGAATCAACCCAATGGGCAAAATAATTTCCCAGGCAGGTTTTCATTCTGGATTCCTCTACATGAAACGGCTTATGCTGAGCACGGTTTGGAATATCGGTCGCCACTTCATCTGCTGTATTTGATTTTGAAAGGATTTGAAAGGTCGATAGTGTTAACGGGGAGTTTATTGCGATTGGTTTGCACAGGAGAGATATTGCTGATAGACTGAAATTGGTGTTAACTTTAATATCCTTCCTTACTGCGCCGATGACGTCAGTGTGGTCTCTCATAGAGTGATGGATCTGCACCAAATGACTAAGTGTCCAAACTTAGAGAGGCAAAGATTGATTTCATGAGCAAAATAGCATCTCTAACGAACATCTTTATCAGAGAAAGTGTCAGGACCGGTATACCGTCATATAACGACAAAAATGACTGTGAAAGTGATTCATTAGCCGAAAGGGGAACAGCCGCATAGCTAGTTATAAAATAAAGTGGATTCCGTTACCCAAGAATGGCAGAGGACCTGTTTAAAGAAATACAATCGCAGCGCTTAGTGAGTTGCAAAGAGCTTAATTGCCAGAAACCACGCTCGATGGACCCATAAGGGAAAACTACTCTTAACACGTTCGCGCACAGCATGAATTTTCATTGACTTGTGGTGGTGTAGATTCAATATTTATTATTGCACTTAGAAACATCCTGATTGCACTGAAATGACTTCTAATATCGTTAAAACCGGCAGTGGAATAGAAGTGATTACTTCTGCTGGTACACCGAAACTTGTTTTTTTTTTTTAAAACTCTACTTGATCTAAGGCGTGTATACACGTTTTGATGGAAAAAGGATTTTTTTAAATGACGTCTATGGACGTTATGTACCATTGCAGCAATGGAAAAAAAATGTCACCGTTCGCGAACGTGTAAAGTATAAGAATAAGTAATATTTCTCAAACGCTCGCCTCCTTAATTGAATTCTTTTGAAAGTCACACAATCGCCCAATCTATAAGCCGCTGCAGGCATAACAGCTCCCCTCGCAATTGACCTCGAAATTTATATTTGCCTTCCGTCAGTTTTATCGTCTCTAAAGCACACTTCGCATCCTGCAATCGAAAATATTGATCGGGGGTGTGTGATGTGTGCACGTGTGTGTGCATTTATATAGAGGCGTCTTTCCGTAGGTACAACTTGAAACCAATCTCTACTTTAAAGCTAAATAGAGCGCATAATGCGACATCATTTCTGCGTCGATGAAGTTTCAATCACATTCTCGTCCTTACCGACGACGCCTGACAACGATGAAATGAAAAAGGATATTTCGTTTGTTCGTTGTACTTAGGTAGGCAGGCTTCAGGAAAATCCGCTCATGCTTGTAATGGAGTCTTTTCTTTATGGTTACAATGATTTCATATAACTTACTCCAGTGGGTGCATCAACTATCCAACTTGGCTGCTTGAGTAAGAAAGATTATGTTTCCTATAGGCCGTTGCTGGTGCTGTGTGGGCGCATTATGTTTCCTTATACGAACTGTGAAAGAAAATAAAGATTTATGGAGTGTATAGGTAAACGGGTAGGTCTGTTACGATAAATGTTCGTATAAAGTGTTGAGTACAGGCTGCTGTAGTGAGGCACGTGGTATTGTGTGAGTGTTATGGTCTGGTGGAGTGCTATAGATCAAAGTAGCTAACGAATTTCCGCAGCTCTAGCAAAGTCGTTAAGGATTCTAGTGGTTTCATTGAATAAAAGATGTTTTTTTTTTTTGTAAAGGCCGCAGAATGCCTCATATTCCTGAAGAAGGTTACTGGCATGGGTGTAACTGGCCCATTGTCCGTCCTCTCGTTGGGGGTTGTACCATCGCGCCAAGGTAACTGCTTTACGAAGTGAGAAAATATTAATATCTGTGTAGGTATGAATAAATGAATTACGTCGGAGGGATAAAGGTAAGTTTAGTAACATTTCTATAAAACACAGGCCTTCGATCAGGGATAGACATTACATTCAACCCATTCCCATTGGATTGATTTGTGCGAGTTTCAAGTGCCTAAAGTGCAGCCTAACTGTCATTACATTGTCAAAAGCACCCCCCATGTCAACAAACACCTCCTCTAGCCAGTTCTCGATCCTATATATTCACAAGGTCGTGAAGGGATCGCAGGATCCAACTCTACTCTGTACAGTGCACTCTCGATTTTTGCAAGCCTCGATATTTGCAACCCACGTAATGGACTTTTTTTCTATTTTTGCAACAAATTTAAAAAAAAGTTCTCGATTTTCGCAACTTTCCTTTGCTTCTAATTCGGGATCAAATTTTGTCAGAAGGATCTGACGTCACAACAAGGTTTAACCAGGTGTTTCCAGACGAGAATTTTGTCAGCTATGACATCTCTGAATATATCTCACAGAATCTGCAAAACATAGAAGCCCGAGAAGAAGAAGAAGTTTCTGTTGATGGTGCGGAAATGGATATTATTGATATACAGTCCAAAGTAAAATTAGTAGACGCAATAAAATGCTTAACCACATGCTTGCAGTGGGCAGAACGAAATGACCTCACCATTGAAGAAATGATACGACTGTAAAAACTGGCGGATGAGGCTGTTGCCAAGCGATCTTTTGCAAAGCAACTGCAAACTAAAATTTTAAACAAAATTTTAAGAACTCAACCTACGTAGATATTTATTTATTTACCTGCATCATAAGTTTGCCTTTTAAACGGTTCTAACTTTCTGTCTGATTAATGCGACTTTTTGGATTTTTGCAACAGGGTCGTGTTTTCATTAGTTGCAAAAATCGAGAGTGCACTGCATAGAGAATTTTTTTTTTAAATATACTCATCTTATTGATATTTCCACTATACATACGTTCTAAACGTTTCAGCAAAATATATGAGCGACTGATAGGCTTAAAACCTTTCGCCAAAGTATAATTTTCTTTCATTGGTTCGGGAATAAAGACCGCATTAAAGCGCATAAAGGAGATGGTATATACCCATGAGCCATGCAGGTCCTAAAATATCTTTTCAGAGCCTTCAGCTTAAGCGACATTACCTCACAACATGCAAAGTGAGTCGTGAGAAAGACGTCATTAGTCTTCTGCATGGAACTACTGTAGAAACCATCGGACTTCTGCACTTTTGAAGTGAATCTAGCTTTGCTGTATTGTCCTTCATTCCAGCCGTCTGCACATTCCAGGTCTGCACAAAGCATGTTAGATAGCTTATAAGACCACATGTCGCCGAACAATTAGCGGAGGCACTAGGTTGATACAATGCAGATATCACCGCTTGGGCTGGACAAAAGGAAAATAAAAAACTGCGATATCCTCTACGGCCGGCAATTGGTACAGGCTGCAGAAGACCAATTTGGATGTGGGTTTGTAATTAGAGGCAGATTTAGGCAAAAAGTAGGCATGCGAATGAGAGCCCCATAACAAAAAATGTTCCAGGCATGACGGTAACATTTTTCTGATGGGTATGTTCGGTATCTTAGTCCACACAAAAATAAAGGCAGTGGAGTTGCATAGAATGACCATAGTTACTCGCGCATCATACAAGCAGTGAAAAAGTGAAACACACCCATTTCTCAAAAAGAAGAAGAAGGACTCATACTGAAGAAATAAAAATATGCTTTGCCGGAAGGGTGTACAATTTTTTTTTTGTAAATGGCCAATAGAACATTCTAATGTCATAAAGCAAGGGGAGGGTCATTTCCCATGGAAATTTATTATACAGTGGAGTCGCAGTGGGTACTAAGGAATTTCGTCAAAAAGATAGACCCAATGAGAGGGGAATCAATCTCCTAAATATCGCGTACAATATTTTATCTGCTGATTTGAACGACCATCTAAAGTTATTTATCTGCAACTCCACTGGTTCATATCGATGAGAGGTATGTAGTTAGAAGAGTTAAGATAGAGTGAGAGCAACAGATATCACGCTCTCGCCTGCAAACAGCTAAGTAGAGTAAAGCCTCATTTTAAATTGCACACACAAGTGGAAAGAGTCCTCAACGAACTTCCCAGTAAAAAGGGGAAAACCGCTTTTACATACACATAGTTAGTGAATGCCAGAAGGCTTAATGTAGAGAACTGAAAGTAGCATGCTCGGGACCAATGAACATGAAAACCCGCAGTGGTTAGGAGTCTTAAGAGTCTTAAGCTATGGCTCTGTAGCAAGCGAGTGATACCAGCGCTAGCAAGCGGAAGCTTGCGCTTTAAAATTAAGTGCATTTGTGAGGACATTGCGGTTATGTAGCAAAATTGTACAAGTGCGCACAACTGCGAGCTCTCATTAGCTCGCGTCGAAAATGCTTAGTCGAAAATGTATACCAACTGAAGACGGCCACTGGAAAATTGATAAGTATAGAAACGTCTTTATCTGTGGGACATGTCAAGAAAAAAATAGACTTTTAACGGAGAAACAATTGGAAGAAATGGCAAATGAGATACAAGTAGACATTTTTAAAATGCACTAAAGGTGGAGAAACCATATAAAGCCACTGCTTCCTTCAAACAATTTCAAGTTACACTCGGCAACAATTTACATCTCAATCTCTCACTATTTCGACTTTGCTGAGGCCGACGCCACGTATCCATCAGAGGCCATCAAATAAAAACAGATGAAAAGAAATTCAGAAAACAAAACGTTTTACGAGGTGACAACTTTCCACCTCATAAATCCCCATCGGGCATACATTCAGATTGGGGTCTGACGCAGACATAGCTTTCACTTTAACTATTGTCCTTGTGCTTGGAATCCATTGGGAATACTGAAATAGCATTGGCGTTGAATCGGTGTTTACAATACATTCGTCGCTTCAAATCAATTTTGTGATGCGATAAATGAAGGACGTAATCCGCCCTACCTGAGTGTTTTTCTTTCAGTCAAAGGAGCTGAAAAAAAAAGAATAAGAGTTATTGTTGTCCTTTCGCTTAGAAAGGATGGATGAAAATTCAGAGTCCTTTCCCCAAGAGCGAAGTAGCTCATTTTATCAAATCGTTTTCATTTGAAGTAACTAAGCCCGTAGTGGTGCTGGAAAATGTTTTCATTTTTCTGTCACTTCATAAAAAGTGATATTTGGTTTGACTGCGAAAGGATGACGGTGGTGTTTCCCTGCGATTTTCTTAGGAGAATTTCATCTTAATTGCAAGGAAAAAATATCTTTGAGAAGCTATTCATGCGAAATAGTACTTTTTGGACAAGTGATTACTTAGAGATCAAAATAGACGTCGAGGATACTAAGAAGTCGATGATATAGATGTATTGGACTTGCTGCTGTCGGAAGTCGTAATTAAATAATGATATGATGGTTCAGGATATCTTTCCAAATCCGTTCAGATGCAAGTGTTCTGCTCGCATACTTAATATCTTCACTTTCATTTTCATTTTCGAAGAAATAAGGTCCAATAATCTTCTCAGATGTAATGGCACATTATACTGTACATTCAACGGGATGCAATGAACGCTAGTGAATGGACTTCGGATTTAGAGGACCAACTAAGAGACTAATCACTCCCTCAAAGGGCGAGATTCGTTAAAATGGCGACGATGTGCTCTTTGCGTTAAAATAATTGATCGCTGGTTTAAATAATAAAATGATACTATTCCGTTTTTTGTTTTTCAGTTTTTTTGTATTTCGATTATTTTTTCTCTAGATGTTATTCAAAGAATCTGAAAAAAAAAGAAAGAAATAAAAAAATAAAAATAAAAATAAATAAATAAACGAAAAAATAAATAAAGTTTTAAAGTTCTAAAAAGTTTTAAAGTAAAAACCCTTTACGCTTTTTTAATAGGGCGTGATTACATGCTAACATATATTTTTTAAGTAAGTACCGGTGACAACAAATGTACAGAAGCCGTCGGTGAAGCAATTATTCTCGAAATAGAGCTAAATATTCTCATGAAACTAGAACATTAACCCCTAGCAAACCATAGTTCAACAGAGATTATAAGCAAGCTGTCGCTTAAAAAACAGAGCCCTAAGGCAATAGCGATCCAATCCGACAGAACAGAGAAGAGTTGACTCCGCAATCGACTGATAGTGACAACGAAGAAAAATAATAAGACAGTCATCGAAAAACTTCTTCAATACCTAAGTGGATCACATCTGTTCTGGTAAAAGTGATTAGCAACAACTTCTGTTTTTCTCCCTTCTTTCCTTTAGTAAAAGAGGATGGATCACTAGCCACAGCAACCAAAGAAAATGCTCATTTTTTACAAACATATTTTCAGCCCATTCGACACTAGATTCGACGCAAGTAGATCTACTAGTTATACTGGCTGCATACATATCGATGTCGGAACTGGCACCGATTTTTTAAACCTTTTTTCTTTATCTTACTTACAGAAAACTTTCTCATTATGCTGGAAAACCGCCCGTTTCCAATCGATTCCGAAAAAGTGAAAGAAGTACCTGCCACAAAATTACCACCCCATAGGTCTGCTATCTCTACGCCTATATTATCAAATATAGGGTGGCTTCGCAGTAGCGCATTCTATCACTCCAATTTTCCGAGACCTTGTTGATGGTTTCGGGCGGTAGCTCACGGATCGCTTGGATGATATTGGCCTTAAGTGCTTGAATCGTTTCCGGATTGTTGGCATAACGTTGGTCCTTCACGGTTCCCCACAAAAAAAAGTCCAAAGGGGTCAAATCGCAGCTCCGAGGCGGCCAATTGACATCGCCAAGACGGCTGATAACACGATTTGAGAATTTGGTGCGCAAAAGACCGATTGTGGCATGGGCTGTGTGGCATGGCGCGCCATCCTGCTTAAACCAGAGATCGTCCAAATCCATGTCTTCAATTTCAGTAAAAAAAAGTCGTTAACATGGCTCTGCAACGCCCACCGTTGACCGAAACGTTGTTCCCAGCCTCATTTTCGAAGAAAAATTATCCAATGATGCCACCACTCCACAATCTGCACCAAACTTTCACTCTCTGTGGATGCATTGGCTTCTCGACGACGACTGGGACCATGAGTGTTGTCCACTAGCATACCAGTCTCACGAACTTTTTGCACAAACTTGCGTACAGCAGGCGCGGTGGGTGCTTCATTTCGGCCAAAACTTCCTTTAAAAAAACGCACTGTTTGGGCTACACAGCACTCACTTTGGAAATAAGTTTTAAATATTTCCCAATGTTGTTCAAGCATATAGCGACTTATTTCGTTCCGCGGAGGTATGATACTGGCTTTTTGTCAAGATTTCGAGCGGGAAACAGCTGTCAGTGTCAAAATAACCTATGATTTAAAAAGAAATCACTAGAGGGCCCATCCGTCATATAGAGGGTCATGGACTAATTTATTCATTTTAAGTTTGGCAGTAATTAAGTGAGGCAGTATGGATTTCGTAAATGCCGTTCAGCAGGAAATCTGCTGAGCTGCGTAGCCCACCTATGTATAGCAGCTACTGAACAACATGACGAATCATAAGCGATTGCACTAGACATCTCAATAGCGTTTGATCAAGTCTGGCATAAGTCTTTACTAAGCAAACTAGCTTCCTATGGACTACCACAACAACTCTGTGGATAGATGGAAAACTTTCTTCAGAACAGAATAGTTTAATTTGTTGTGGACGATGTGTCTTCCGATACATTTGCTATTAATGCTGGTGTAACTCAGGGATCCATTCTTTCTCCAACATTACATTTACTGCATATTAATGATCTACTAGGATTAACAAATTATAAGATTTTTAGTTATAACGAAGATCTACAGAAAATCTTGCAATAGGGAAAAGCAAACCTTGTGGAGTTAAACCTGGAGAAAACATAATCCACCACCTTTTCCAGAAGAATAACATCTACTCAACTTGAGTTAGTCTTATTTTATGTATGTTATCTGTAAATATTTTTCCTCTGACATCAGGATTTGAATCATGAATAACTAGTGGAAGAATCGATGACGTTACCACTACACAATCGCTACCGTTCAACGAGCTTTGGCTTGCCGATAATGTGAAAGTCGTCGTTCTCATAGGGATTCAGTACAACTTTATTGACCTCCTCTTTTATTTGATTTAAGATAAATAGTATCTGGCTTCAATTTAGTTACTACAATTTGGTCCTTATTCAGAGAAAGTTCGCCTTTACCTTTTAGTCTTTTGCAGAAATGGTTTCCCAAAAACACATCGGCTGTGTGCCTACTTCAATGGTATAACGCCTTTCGAGTATATGTGTATGTTTGTCTACTGTAGCTGCATTAGTTTAGTCGAGGAAACTATTTAAGGAAACTGCAGCTAAAACAAAAGCAGAAGTTACATATTAACAAGTTCAAGGACCAACGGGATAAGTTGGCGGATTTTTACAAAACTACTAACAATTCTCAACCTAAAAATAACCTCATCTTTTTCGGTGTATAATATGTAGTAGATTGAAGTTTGAAAGCCGAGATGGATTTAAGAATTATGCCAGAGCCACCAAAATGATCTGAATTAAGCTCTTTTACTTCTTCAATGTATTTGGCGGTTGGAGCTTGTGAGAAGATGAACATCTTGGGATTGTACTTACCCTTTCTACGAATTTAATGGAATTTCAGCGGAAAGTTACAAAGTCAATGTATTCCTATTCACCAAGACGTTTAATTGGAATACAGAAGACACCGGAGAACAGTTTAGAGAAACTATAAGCACTCTTTGTGTACATGTGTTTATGAATATTTCCTATATCGGCAAGGAGCATTCAACTGAAGAGATTATTGCGTCCAGGTATGCGCGAATCTAAGTATGTATATTGAAATACAAGATTTCTTTTGGCCCACATATTACACACAGAAGCTGCACCTGTTTAGATTCTCACTGTTTGCAATTCCATAAGAAGCTTTGCAGTTTAAAAGGATTGAGGCGTAGAAATTTTCTGTACATTGAGTACATAAAGGATGGATGGATGTATCACTGTATATTGCCTTAGATTCCATTTGCCAATATTTGGCTAGAGAATTATTTGGAAAGAAAAAGAATGAATGAATGAAGATGTTTACAATGTATGAATGTGAATTTCACAGAAACAATGAAGGAATTTCAAGAACAGCGAAGGAATACAAATTCCTCAATTTAAGCATACTGATGCAGTTGTTGAAATCGGTGGTGTGCTGGAACCGACTGATTGATAGTCCAGATGTAGTTCAAAGTAAAACAACATAAACTCAAGCACTCACCAGGAGAATCGTTATTTATGTCGTGCGGAGAATATAATCCAGCTACTTAATCTGAACTTCCTCGCAGTTCTTACTATCAACACCAAAGCTCCTTGTTGTCGTTTATTGTACCGAATTTCAATCTATCCTTTCCTTTAAAGTGTTATTTTTTTCCACTCTATTTTTTAAAGCTTTAAAAAGTAAGAAGTGATGGAGTGAAAGGAAAAGATACAGCCATGATGGTAAAAGTTAGTAAGAAAGGAACAGAATTAAAAGCACTGACTAAATAGATGGTTGAAACGCCACAACAAAAATACTGATTATGCCAGCATAGATGTGCAATTCATCCGAATTTGGAGAGGATGAGATCAACTTTCGTAATGCATGTTACAATAGCAAGTTTACAGTTAAATTCTTCCATAATTGCACAAAAGTTAAGAAATGTACTACCTGAAGTTGTCGAATATTTGACGAATCTTTCTTATATATCAAACTAGCGGGTACTGTGTCGGCCAACGGTGGTTGGCAGAGTGTTTCTGTGACATTTGGTCAAAATTGGCGGACTACTTTAGTAATAATTTAGTAGTAAAGTGCTCTAGTACTACAAATTTTATTTATTTTGTTAGATACAGCAACGCACACCGCGGGGTACCCTCAGTCCAGTAGTCTACCCACTATTCTAGGATTATAGTACCATAGTACTAAAAAACATTTTGATATATATATTTAAGGTTGAACCACCTACCCACTGTTGCCCGGTACAAAACTGTTCTCTGTTCTCCTGCCTGACAGTTTTTTTTTGTTAAGCGCAGCAACGCACGCCGGGTACCCGTTAGTACATATATAAAACTCAATGTACCTATGTTTGTATGTGTGCATCCTCTAGCAGACGCCCCACTTAGCCCTGAGCTGATAATCCACCCATTAAGCAGTAGATTAATCAATTCGCAAAGTGAGCTTCCGACCTTCAGGTCTGATAGTGCATCTGCTATCGCTGATGTGTTGACATTGTTGAAAGTGCTTCTACAATATATCCACAAAAGCAACCATTTTATACTCCCTATGAAATAGGTAATATACGATTTTACGCACTAGTGAGTGTATTGCATTATAATATTGATCGTCTAGGGGCCGCTTAAAAAAAAGAAAGCAAATAAGAAAAGAAACAAATATGTAGTCTAAAATCTCCTTAAACTCGGTGACAGCCGGGTGCCTAGTACATTAATTCAGGAAATGGGTAACCAACCCCGTTTGGAGGATTCTTGGCGGCAATAGATGAGAGAGGGGGGAAGAGTGCTTTCTCACTGCTCCGGTGTACCCGGCCTCTCGTCCTAGGGGAATAATTAAGAAACTGGCCCTCCAGGTTGGGGGTTGTGCCGTCGGGGTAACTTCCGGACCACGTAAAAAGCCTATGGTTCCGAAAAAAACTAAAAGCCTCGGATAAGGACGACTCAACTGATGACGACCCCAGCAAACGAAATAAGGACAATGACCTTCAGATCTGTACGTGGAATGTTCTATCTCTTTACAGACCACGTGCAGCCGAACAACTAGCAGAGGCCCTAGACTGCTATAAAGCAGATATTACCACCATCCAGGAAGTGCGATGGGATGGGCCGGGCAAAAAGAGGATGAAAAACTTTGTCATCTACTACGGTGATTGCTACAAAGGCAACAGGCAACGCTTATTCCAATGCGGATTTGTCATACGCGGCAGACTTAGGCAAGAGGTCTTAAGCTTCCGACATGTGAGCGAACGTATTATGACTATCGGGATCAAGGCTTAATTCGCTAATATAAGCCTAATATGTGTTCATGCCCCCACAGAAGAAAAGCACCCTGCCACCAAAAAGTGTTTCTACGAGCTCCTCGACAAAACATACGAGTAATGTCCTAAATACGACATTAAAATCGTATTGGCCGATTTTAACGCCAAAATAGGAAAGGAGGACGTCTTTGGTAGGGCAGTCGGTAACCATAGCCTACACGACACCACGTCTGATAACGGACTTAGGCTAATTGATTTCGCTGATGAGCAAAATGTCACCATAGCAAGCACGTGGTTTCCTCATCACGATATTCATAAGCACACATGGCGGTCCAATGATCATGTAACGATCAACCAACTTGATCATATTGCGATCGACGCAAGGCATGCTTCTAGTATTCTGAATGTCCGGACCTTCCGAGCGGCCAACATAGACTTATTACCATCACTACCTTGTTGTAGCCAAGGTACGAATGCGGATATCCCAATCTGAGCAACAAAGAAGAATCACTGTGAGAAAATTGAACGTCGAAAAGCTACAATCGCAAGAGACCGCCAGACTCTTCGCGGTATCCCGAAATCTCTCAATCACCCCTATGCCGCCAGCATCAAGTGCCGAAGACCAGTGGCAACGCTGCCAACATGCCATTAGAAACGCCGCGACTGATGTGCTGGGTCTCGCTCGCCCACCACCGCGAAACCCCTGGTTTGACGAAGACTTTCGGCGAGTGCATGCAGCAAAACAAGCGGCATACAAAGCGGCGCTGCAAAAGAAGATGAGAGCTGCTCGTGAGCTCTACGAGCAAAAGAGACGGGAAGAACATCGGCTTCTCCAAAAGAAGAAGAAAGAGCATGAGAAGCGCGCGTTCGAGAATGTCGAGAGTTTATACTCCAGAAACAATGTATGGAAGTTTTACCAAAAGGTAAAAAGAACGTGTCAGAGAAGCAATACCCGTACAGAAACCTGTAGAGATGAAAAGGGAAACATCGCAGTAGAATCATAGTCGGTGCTAAGAATATGGAAAAACTACTTCTGCAGACTTCGGCGACGAAGACCAACATCCCGCTGTCAGGCAGAATATATCTTTCATATAGACGATGATAGTCAAAATTTCCGTCCACCTGACCAAAATGAAGTGAAGATAGCAATATCCAAGATATGTCCAACAAGGCTGCTGGACCTGATGGCTTACCGGCCGAACTTTTCAAGGCAGCTGGGGATGAATTGGTAGAGTGTATAGACCAACTCATCTCTAAGATTTGGTCAGACGAGTGTATGCCTGACGAATGGAGCAGTATCGTTTGCCCGATCCACAAAAAAGGAGACTGCGCCAATTATAGAGGGATCAGTCTTCTCAACATCGCATACAAGATCTTTTCTGCGATATTGTGTGAACACCTGAAATCTTTTATGAACAGCCTGATTGGACCCTATCAGTGCGGTTTCAGGCCAGGAAAGTCCATTATCGATTAAATCTTCACACTGGAGAAAACCCATGTCATGTGACTTCTTCAATATTGTACTTGAACGGATTGTGCGGAACTCACAAGCCAACACCGGAGGCACAATCTATTACAAGTCTGTACAACTGCTTGCATACGCCGACGATATAGACATTATCGGAAGATCTCAGCGGGCTGTCACCGGTGCTTTTGCAAGCATTGAGGCGGAAGCGGCCAAAATGGGTTTGGCGATAAACGAGGGCAAAACCAAGTACATGCTGTCAACTAGAAGGGAAAACCAACACCGACGAATTGGACAGAACGTCAGCGTGGGCAGCTATAACTTCGAGGTAGTAAGAGACTTTGTCTACCTTGGCTCTGCTAAAAACTCTGAGAACAACATCAGGGCAGAAATCAAGCGAAGAATAACTCTTGCCAATCGCTGTTTTTTGGGCTTATAAGGCAATTCAACAGTAAAGTCCTGCCTCGAACAACTAAGGAGACTCTGTATAAGACCCTGATCATCCCAGTCCTGCTTTACGGCGCTGAAACATGGACCTTATTGAAAGAGGATGAAGATATCCTTGGTTACTTCGATAGAAAAATTCTTCATAAGATTTTCGGTCCCGTTTGCTTTGACGGGTTTTGGAGGAGAAGATTCAATAACGAACTATACGAGCTGTACACCGACATCGAGCTAGTCAAAAAACTGAGTATTGGACGTCTGAGATGGCTAGGACATGTAGAGCGAATGGACAATCTAACCCCGAGGGACGACGAAGTAGAGGGAATCATCGCCGTAGGTGGCGCGCATAGGTTAGGTAAGGTTAGGTTAGGTTAGGATCGGCCCTCGATGAGGATGTACTTAGACCAGAAAGTAGGTCCATTGTACTGCCGATATGTAAGGCGGGTGGATCACCCTCTTACTCTTGGAACCATTTGCTTCGTTGAATGAAGTCGAGAATTTTAGCCGTGCAGGCGTTGCCGAGATAATTAAAATCATTGTAGAAGTATTCACCCAGAGCGGCCTTCCTGATGTTGGCGAGCGCAGGACAGGCGCACAGGAGATGACTGATGGTCTCTTCTTCCTCTTCATCTCTGCAGCTTCTGCAGAAGTCGTTATGAGGGATACCTAATCTCTGGGCATGTCTTCCTATGACGCAGTGTCCAGTGAGGACATTTGTTATTTTTGAGAGGGTTCCTCTCTTGTGCTTCAAGAGTCCGATGGACCTGGATTTATTGAGTATCGACCAGAGCTGTCTGGCAGTATGACATTGGTCTAGATGATTGGCTACTTTCTCGGCATCAATTTGAATAAGGTACTTAACATAAGACGCTGGCGCTTCGATGTCGGTGATGCTTATGCTATCTGTACCACAGGAGCCTTGTCGTGCTAGTTCATCAGCTGCACAATTCCCCGGTATGTCACAGTGACCTGGTACCCAGCAAAGGGTGAGGTTGTACTGACCAGCTATCTCGTTAAGAGATATGCGACAGTCTTTCACTGCCTTAGATCTCGTAGTGCTGGATGCGAGGGATTTGATGGCTGCCTGACTTTCGACATAAATAACAATATCAGGTGTTGATAGTGTGCTAGCCGCCAGCCAGTCAGCAGCTTTGCGAACTGCGGTGATTTCGGCTTGAAAAACGCTGCAGTAGTCTGGAAAGTTAAAGGAGAGGTGTATGTCCAGATCTTCCGAGAAAATTCCGGCACCGACTCCGTCCTTGGTTTTGGACCCATCCGTGAAGATTGACAGCAATTCGTTGTAAAGGACATTGCGTTGCGTCCATTGGTGCGCATAAGTTCAAGGGGACCTCGACCAACTTGGAGCGCGCAACTGGAGGCAATTAGCTAAAGACCGAGCTAAATGGAGAGGCTTGTTGGTTGAGGCCCAGGTTTACTCCGAACTCTAGCGCCACCTAAGTAAGTAAGTAAGTGTAGACCTGTATCTCACATTTTTCATGGAAATGAAAAGATTGTATGCTGTGCAGTTTGGTTTTGTTTATGCATCCCCAAAGTTGGAGACCATAGGTCGATACTGGTTTGAGGACTTGCTTGTAGAGCACTAGATTTTCTTCAAATCAGTAAATAAATATAATATGTCTATAACATATGTCTAGCTTCTCACGTTTTTTTCTTTGCATGGGCTTTACAACGCAATTTTGTATCAAGAGTCATAGCCAGAAATTTAAGTGTAGCAAGTAAAAATTGAAATGCTCAGCACATTGAATTATTATTTAAAACTCTCCGCCTGCCTGCCTATCCGCATGCCTTAGCTGTCGCATGTGAAAAAATTAGTTTGGCTTGGCTTCAACATCTTTAAGAGCGTGGTTGTTTAGTCCAAGATGGTATATTTCCACTGATTGTCCGGTTTTTAAACACACTCAGAGTCACAATGGACCCCGTGTCTTGAGGAAGCCCCGTTGTCCAGTTAACAATCATAGTAATCATTGTTTATTAATGAAATTATGCTACCGACATCTATTCTCTATTTGATGAATAAATTGACTGCAAGTATAGTAATTGCTATTAAGCCCCATTTCACACATATCCTGCATCGGATACAAGCTTTTTAGTAGTTTTCATATGTATTGGATGTCGGATACAGGACGATGCGTATCAGTTACAAGGTGTACAGAACTCAATAAAAGTACTTGGGACTTTTCCGGAATCGGATAGATGACGCCAATGTTGTGCACAAATTTTTTTATATTGACGTACAGATTTCAATTCATATCTTTGGTAACTACCTATACGTGCAATTTTGATTGTTTATCCATACGGCGGGAAAAATAGATAAACGGAATAGAGATAGATACCAATATCCACCCAATGGTTCTTTAGTTGGACGTCTGGAGTTTCAAACCACTACCAGCCATACCCTACTTCTGCGCTATCTGATTCCATCGAATTATACTAAGCCAATGTTATACCAAGCTCCATTGATGCTCTAGCTATGTGCGATGTAGCTTCATTCTGCTGGAACCATATGTTTCGCGGTCTGCACAATCATGATCTTAAACTGATGTTTTAGATATGCTTGAGTAGAGAGAATGCTAACAGATAGAGATAATAGAGATATATGCATTTAATATCACACTCTGTCACAGAGTCTCTACACTTCCTTGACTAGGCAGTCCCACCCTTCAAAACGAGAGTTAAAGTTTCTAACCATGTTTAAACTTTTCTAAAGTGCACACGATATTTTCATTGAGTGTGAATACTAATTCTACGGTTTTGTCACTTTCTTGTTGCAGTCGCTATTATAAAACACTACAAAATCATCTTTATTTTGAAAAAAAATCCAAAGAAATTTAAACTAAAAAGAGTTAAGAATTTTTAAAAAGTTCAGCCCTACCCTGTACAACCAGAAAAAAAGTTTTGCACTTTAAAATTCAGTCTCGTCTCTAAAGAGGGACAAAAGAGTGCGAGTGTGGCTGTAACGTGTTGTTTAATCCGTGGCGAGTAAAACATTTCTAGAAAAATTCCGATTTCTGCATGGCGGCAGTTAAGCGTTAATATCATGTTGACTACGAATTGATGTTGCCGTGGAAGAGAAAGTTAAGGGCGACCTGTTCTACCATATATCCGAAGCCTACAGGAGTGGAACTACATGCTACACGTTCAACGCGTGTTGGCATGTCGTAGGGAAAATTGGCCCAAAAATGCTCACATCGCGTAAAGGGGAGATTCCAAGGCCTCAGGAGTGCAGATCTAGCTCCACTGGACTTTTGTCTTTGAGGTTACTTAAAAAGTCGTGTTTATCATAATACGCCGACCACAATAAATCAATATCCTGAAGAAAATGGCTGCAGTATTACGAGTCTTCTCTTGAATATGTTTCTCTTACTTGATTAGTATCATCCATTTAAACATGGTCCATTGTATAATACTTATACTTTTACTGGAAGTCTCTGATATAAAAAAAAAATATTTGGCGCAACAGCTCTATAAGTACCAGGGCCTAGTTTATCGCAACCACTCATATTGTGTGCGTTATATTCTTTTTCACACGAGTGGAAGAGACCTACAATTAAGTGCCGTATCAGAAGGACAATTTGTTTTGGGAAGCTTTCTCGAGACAATAATACTTTTGGATGATTGTCAGACGTTCGCGAGAGGTGGGACCGTAAAAAAACGTTTTGATGTTTTCTGGGATTTGAACTTGGAACCTCACGCGCAGTGGTCCGACACACTAACACTGCCTCTGATATCAATTTTAATCAAATAACTCATCGGCGATTTTCGCTCCGAAGAATTAATCAGAGAACTGACTTCGTTTCGTTGAATAGATATATTGTTAATAGGCTGTTTTCCATTTTATATTTAGTTCTGCCTTGAAGCCATACAAAGTTTCCGATTAGACAATGTAATTTTGTTTATTCAATCTAAGCAAAAATCTCATAATTATTGCTTATCTTGATGGTCCTTAAGCTTAATTCTTGAAAAATATTTTAGCGTTATTGACGCACACAAAGGATGCTTAAATATATATTAAGAACAACTCAGGAGGTTGCTCCCATCAATCAGGTAAACACAACATAGGAAACAAATGTAAATTCCCTTGAAACCTAAATGTTATTGAAGAGCCACTCATACCACAAATGTAAGGGGCAACTTTATTGCTCTTCGTACCTACGAGTATCTCTTAGAAGGATATTGACGTTGACATTATTGTTCGGCAACCTTGAAATCAATGAAGAGTATATGCTACAAGGATTGTAGGACGTAATATGATTATGTTAGAAAAACTCGGTTCTTTTTCCCTGCATAAACAATCCCCAAAGGATGTGAAAGTCCTTCTCTTTCTGGCTTTAATTCTAAGAACATGATTTTATATACATAACAAACGTATATGTCCTGCGATTAATATGTGCTCTCATATTTTCTGAAAATAATATGTCGACGTGATCCGCTGAGTTGTGAACGCAATCAAAGCATGTTCTCTAGTATATTATGCTGCTCGAAGGACTATTCGCAACATGAAGTATGGACTGAGAGGTTCACTGGGTCTTGGATATTATGCAAATCGTTTACGAAATACCATCACGCCTATGGTATTGAAGACAAACATTCCTGGCCTGTCAGGCGAATGAAAATTTATTTTATTATTCTACTCATGTTTACGGAATTAAATGTTTGTGCAGTCCTTAGCGGAAGGAGCGATTTGCATAAAAACTGCTCCTCAACCAGAGCAAATCAATAAGAGCATCGTCGACGGGGTTGGGTTTTTAGCCAAATGAATACTTATTGCCAATGCCGAGCGCAAACCACCCGTGCGGAAGGCACGATTCCAAATACATAATATCCACTCTGCCCTTTGGGAATGAATCATTACAAGTATTTAATTAGATTTGGCACAGAAAAAAGGATGAAATTGTGGGGGTTTGGGGGGAAAACATCTGAAATAAATTAGAAATTTGGCCAAAGGACATTTGTTCGGAGAGTAAATACGTCAGTATGATCGAAGCCGGGTCGGATTGATTGCTTTTAAAGATGTAGAAGGAGTCTGATTGTAGCGTTTTACAGTGCCCTTTATCCCGCGTGTTTTCAATTTATCGCCGTAAATATAGTTAACAGTTTATCAGCAATGGAATGGGTGGGAGTTCGTTACAAACCAGATTCCATGACGTCCAGTCCCAAAAGGAGATTCATCTTCTTTGTACCCTACATACATTCAAGGCAAATTTACTGGAGCAACATAGAACCCTGTAGGGCTAACCCACTTTAAGCTCATTGATGTACGAATAATACGTCTGTTGTTAGGGCAATCGAATTTGACACGTTTGACCATTTTGTAAAGTGAAGGACAATGGACATTGTTTGTTTTCCTACAGAGGCATGCTTGTAAGTCTTATTGAGTTATGTACTTTCTTTGCAATGAATTCCTTGTAACACTTTGTTTGATTTATTGACATGCATCGTCTGCCTTTAGTGAATTTTCTTGGAACAGAATCAACTTTTGCCTACATTGTACAGAAGTTTTGTCCTTGACATGACAACAATTTTTTTCTCATTCAAGTTCGAGTAGAGTTAGCCAAACAATTTCTTCTTCAAGAAAAAAGAAAAAAAGAAAAAATTACTTTTTGTTGTTGCTTACATCTTAGAATAAGGGATGCATCAGTTGGTTAACTACCAAACCTACAAGTCTGTTACATATTCCTTTGACTCATGCTTACATTATATCGACATTGCTCGGCTCCCTTTCGTCTATATTCCTCGAGCTAGGTTAGTCCAATATACAATAACACTTTTCCAGAGACCCTTCATGTCCTAAATTGCTCGAATTAACGCCAGTTTTATCACCCTTCCTTCACAACTTTTTTGATGAAACATAAACTTCGACTTCCACTCACTTATCTTTATATCATTCTGAGCTCTAAACATAGGTTGAATGATCCTGCACTGCAACTAGTGAACTCTGTTCACAAGCCACTGTTTTGAGATGTTATTGTGAGGTTAGCGTGGCCGACGCATCACCATTTGTGGGCTTTTATTTACAACACCGTTTTTTGTTCCAAAGCATATAAGTTTGCGTCCCCAGATCTTTCTTTTATTATTTCTAGACTCAAGAATTATATTTGTATTTGTGTTTATTATGAAAAACATATTTTGACAGTATACTAGAAGAAAAAAAATTTTTTAGAAGTATTATTCTTTTTAATTACACAATTAATTGTTTGACATTGTAAAATTATAATTAAAAACAAAAAAAAAGAAAATTAAATAAAAATAAGATGAAATAGGAACTACATATATCAAGAAAGTTAAGAGATTTTCAGATAGTGATACTATTTTCCAAAGGATTTACTACGTTTATATGCCGAGTCGAGGAGACGAGTTAGGATCAAGTTGAGATTTCAATCGAAAGATTGAAAAGTCCCAACGTGGTTGAACTGACATATAAGTATAGCAGACATTTTGCTTTTGATTGTGTTAGTGCCCTGTTTAGTTTTAGTTTTTGCATTTAATAAATATCAACATTTAATAAAACTCAACACAACACTTTACGCGTAGCTAATTACAATCGCAATCAAAACAGAATCATTTCCCACAGCAACCAAAGAAAAAAAAGAAAGAGAACAGACACACACACAGAGACAATATGTCAGTTCAACCACTCAACCCAGTTATACATGCATTTTTCTAACTCGACCCAGTTCTGTTAGCTGAGTCTAGTTGAGTCAACCTTAAACTACCGCTAAAAGACATTTTTTAAAAGCATTACTTACTACCACACAGAGATTTTGAATATTAGACTTACACGAGGAATAAATATATTTGGTTTTTATAAAACTTCTCATATGCATACATACGAATATACCACCACCAACTCTGTCAGCTCGGTCATTTCGAAAGACTTTAAACCCATGTAAATGAACACCTTGTGACGACTTACTACAATACAGCAGTGTTTCTGAAACTATCAAAACATTGATTTTGAAAGTACTCGTACTGACAATTTGGTACAAAATGGTGTCATTTGAAGGAATACTTTCCGTGAAAGACGTTAAAACCACTGTAGGCCCCACCCATTACATTGAGCATTGTCCTTAACCCATCAGGATGCTTTACAATCATAAAAGAATGATTGAAAGGGATAACTACCGCATTCAGGAAGCAATACTTGGAACATTATCACATTCAAACTTATTTGAGAAAAAAAAAGCAATAAAGAATTGAATAACAATTCGAAAAGTATATAAAAGAGTTCTAAAAAGGGATTTACTACCTTCATATTATATACGTACATTATTAAATTCATTTCAGAAGTTGTCTGAGTTCCGTAAAAATCATTAATTTATTTTAGTTACCATTTTATGTTATCATACATCTACATTTATGTTTATAATTTTAACAATATTCGAATCAAAAAACTAGAAAATATTAAATAAAAAGTGGAAACGAAAAAGTGGCAACACTAACAGATGAACTTTTTCAACAAAAGAGGACGGAAGCCAAAAAAACAAATGAATATACTAAAATAAATAGCAAGAGATAATAATTAAACTACAAAAACAGAATCCGCCACAGCAGCAACGTCAACATCAGGTGAATCGACAGCAGACAGCCGATAACTTGATTCGCCATAACACAATGACTCCAGATACAGCCTACTCACCGACGACGCAAATTGGTTTTTTTCCAAAATCTTTCTTTGGTATAGACTGTCCTATTCTTCGTAAAAATAGAGAATTGCTTTTTCAATGTCCTAAAATCGTTTACTTACTCGTACTTACTGAAGTGGCGCTGCAGTTCTGGATGAACCTGGACTTTAAGCAACAAGCCTCTCCATTTCGTTCGGTCTTTAGCTAATTGCCTTCAGTTGCGCACTCCAAGTTAGTTGAAGTCCTTCTGAACTTGTGCGTCCCATCTGCGGCGTGGATGCCCCCTACTGCGTCGTCCCTGCAACCAGGACGGAGCTGCACGGATCAGGTATTGGCAATGACAACCTATATTACAGATGGCTATGAAGAAATATCCAAGACAGGTGCTATATTTGTGGATTTTACAGCGGCGTTCTCACAGTCGTATGGCATACTGGAATGATTTACAAACTTCTTTAAGTTGTGCGCTGCAAGAACATTACATACTCACCATTTTTTTTTTTTTTTTTTTTATATAATTTGCACGCGCACAAAGGATTATGGCTACCCTTAATATGTTAAGACACAGAGCTTTCCATAGCTTTCCACATCCGTGTTGTACGGCTCAGGAAAGAATCTTTATATTTCACAGTACCTCCAAAAAGGGGCTTGAGGGTGAACTGAGCATTCTTGGTGTGGCGAGCATTTCGAGAGAACTGTTGAAGGGGTGGAATGCAACTGGCTAATTTGCTTGAGCACTGTTTGTAAAAAAAAGCGACAAAATAAAGAAAGGCTGGAAACATTTCTTCGGTGTTCAAGCGAGTCTATTAACTCCGCAATGTTTCTGTCCCCTATTAGTTTAAGCGCACGGTTTTGAATCCGATCTAGGATAGGTGCAATGTGGTTTTACGTTCGCCAGACCAGATAAGGGCGTTATACTCGAGCCTAGGGCGGATGCATGCCTTATATATCGCAGCCAAATGAGAAGGGGTAATGTATTTCTTGCCCCGTCTGTAACGAAGTGACATGTTTCCCTACCTTTAATTACCAACCGAGAAATAAAACGGGGTATACAGTCAGGCGTTTTGGCAGAGGACGACCCATGCCAACAAAAAGGTTGCATACTTTCGGGTACCTCTACAAAAACCGAAGACGACCAACTCATAAGGGAGTATTGTATACCCTAAGGCAAGCCAATACAAAATAAAGCCAGAAAGCCAACGAGACACAAACAATAACAAAACACGAAGGATTTTAAGAAAGTCACATTTCGTTCTTACAAGAACGAACATCACATAAGTAAGAGAACGTAAGTGGCAGTTGGCAGAGTCTGCTCGGTGGTGATAGTGTACCAATCAAGTGTACCTGCACGGACTAGCAGCCAGCCCGTGCCTTGCAAGGACTAGCAGCCGGCCTGGGCCTTGCCCGGACCAGACAGGGGGGCCGTGCCTTGCACGGACAAGCCCGAACTAATGTCGCGTGTGGACCGCACGCCCTGTCAAGCCGTTCCCGAGACGCCGCAACCCAAGAGACCCGCCAAGGAGGCCAGTCCGAGCCTGAGCTCGGGATTAAGTATTATCATAGTATTTTAGTTTAGTATTAAGCTTATCAACCTATTGTTAAGTATAAAATTTGTTATTAAACACGCTTGCATTGTTAAAAGGAACACTGTAATAATAGTCTTACTCTTCAAATGAAGTACCTCTTTCCCAAAGTCTTAGGGTATTTCTTTGGGTTGACCCTGGAGCCGGCGAGCTCACCTCAGCCTTCGACAAAAAAGACATTCACACGTCTAAGGAATCCTAAACATTTCGCAGCGTTCTTGGCGATATCAAATATGTGATCATTCTAATGTAGGTTGTCGTTAACACACATACCGAGAATGGAAATTTTTTCGGTTTCGGAGATGCAAGTGCCATTCATTGATAATGGCTGAGGGTTTGGGTTTCGTTTGAGCGATAGAAGACAGCATTGAGTTTTTGAAGCATTAAATTCCATTCCGTTCTTTGAACCCCATTTAATGATGCTGTCCAGGTCGAAATTTAATGAGCTTAACATACGCTGCCGCTCCAGTACCACAGCTGAAGAACAGGGCTGTGAATCTGGAAACGAATATGAGAATCTGAGAGTACTGTCGTCAGCGAAGCGATTAGAAGTAGCAGACAAGAGATCATTAATAAAAATAAGAAAGAGAGTCGAAGACAAAACGGAGCGTTGGGGAACACCAGTATTTAAATGGTGAGAATTGCAGACTTGAAGCCGTCCAAGACAACTTGTATTAAACGACCAGAAATGTGGTGTTTAAACCATTGAACAAGAGATTTATCGATGTCAAATGCACGCATTTTCGACAAAAGAGCTGGATGCCAAACTCTGTCAAATGACTTAGATATATCAAGCGCAACAATTTTACTTTCACCAGAGTGATGGAGAGATTGGTCCCTCTTTTCGATGAGATATGCCATCAAATCAGCAGTGGACATTTTGCTACGAAAGCCGTACTGCCGGTCATTAAAGAGCTTTCGGAATTCAAGATATTTCATAAGCTGACGATTTATCAGCGTTTCCATGACCTTAGAAATATGAACGTAAGTGCAATGGGTCGGTAGTTGGAGGGAGAAGAAGATTTGCCTTTTTTAGGGACAGGCTGGACAAATGCTGTTTCCATCTACTCGGAAAGAGTCGAGAAGAGTACGATAGATGAAAAAGCTTACGCAGTGGTTTTGCCAGCGTAGAAGAACACCTCTTCAGAATTATAGGTGAGATACCATCTGGACCAGCGGATTTGTGAATATTAAGATCTTTAAGTACTCTTGCTACTGTACGAGTGCGAAAGTGGATTCGTCCCATAGAATATCCGACGCGCTCAAGTATAGGCTGACGCAGGGCTCAATCTGGAATTGTGGAGCTTGCAGTAAATTGAGCTGCGAGCAGATTGGCCTTGTCTAAAGAGTTGACAGCTGGAATGCCATTGTAAATGAGCGCTGGGATGGAAGATGAGGCATAATTTTTTATATATTTTACGAACGACCAGAGCATTTCTGCTACCTTTGGGACAATGTAGAATTTTTCGCCTCAATTTCTGGCCATATTTGAATTTTACACGACGAATGTGGGCATTACAGTCATTTCTGGTACGTCTGAATTTGTTCACGTTTTCTTTTCCGGAAACTTAACTGCTTCAACCTAATAGCATCCTTACAGCTCAAGTCGTACCACGTATTTTCCTTCAGCTTGACACTCTTCACTCTGCAAGGAACGAAGGTTGGCTTTCTCGTACCGGGTGTCCGCCGGGAAGGTATACTACTTTGTTTGTTTATAATTTTTGATTAAATGAAAGAGAATGGATCTTATATTGATAAATGTTTTATTTAATGTCGGCAATTATGTATGGAATACAATATCAGGTAAAAGTCCGCCTCTGCTAGTCTCACAAACGCGAGCCCTTTTGAGCACATTTTTCCTTACATTCTCACACATTTCACGCGGTATTTCATTAATTTCATCACGAATATTTTGTTTGAGTTGCTCAAGCGTTTCTGGTTTGTTTGCATAAACCTTGCTTTTCAGATATCCCCACAAAAAGAAGTCAGGAGCAGTCAAATCAGGCGACCGTGGAGGCCAATCAACATCACCATTTTTTGAAATAACTTGTTGTGGAAAGAGGTCTCGCAGTAATTCCATTGTAATCCTGGCTGTATGCGATGTGGCACCGTCTTGTTGATACCACATGTTAATCAAGCTTGGGCCTATCACCTACAGACCCTCTTTCTTCGAAATCATTCACTACACGATAAATAGTGCGTTTTGTTGGCACGTTGTTTCTCCCAAAAATTTCACGTAACTTTCTCATCGTTACAGTAATCGATGATTGATTTTGATAAAATGTTTTAACGATTAAAACACGTTGGTTTATCGAATATTTTTCCATAATAAATTTGCCACGTGTCTACTTTACGACTGCCAAATATGAACTGTCAAGACTAATGTTTACCAAAATGGCGGCAAAACAAAGTAGTATACGTTCCCGGCGGACACCCTGTATTACCAAACTGTTCTTTTTGGAGTCTTTTCTTTAACTGAGTGGTTGATGTACGGGAAATTAGCCGATATTACAAAGTGATTTGATGAATCTAGAGGCGATGATATGTTTATACTATACTTATCAGGATGGGATGTCAGAAACAGGTCCAGGGTGTTGGCGGTATGACTGACAATGTCGGGAATTTGTGTGGGCTCGTTTAAAAGCTGGGTTAAATTATTTACCGCAGGGAAAATGTCAACATACCCTCCTTCGGATGTTGTCTGTCCCGAATGTCGAATGTGTACATATATACGTGTTTGAAGACGTTGTTGAGGGAATTTGACATTACCGTGCTGTACTGTCAAACGATACCATACTAATTTTAAGACTGGTTGATAGGTTATCATATACGTGTTTCGGCTTTCCCGATAAAATGGAAAAAGAGCTATATCGATCCGTAATTCGAAATAATAATAGAAATAAAAGCGAAGTTGGATGCTGTCTATGGGGACCCTTCACCATCTATGACAACCGTGAGATATTGGTTCAATGCATTTAAACGTGCTCGTATATCTGTTTTTGATGAGGAGCGGCCAGGCCGCCCGCCAGACGAGATTACGGAGGAAATCATTGGAAAGGTCCACGACATGATTTTCGCTGATCGCCGAACTAAAGTGCGTGAAGTAGCAGAGGCCGTAGGCGTGTCGTATGGAACGGTAATCAATCAATATTTTACATGATAAGCAAGCATGGCTCCCGACTTCTTTCTGTTCCCCAAAACATACACCACCAGACCATTTAAAAGTTCAAGCAGCTTAAACAAATACATAATTAATTCTTCATTTCATATCGAAGTAATACCTAGTCCCCACAAAATCCACTCCCCGCAAGCTCTCTTACTTAATTTTTCTTTGTGTTTAAAACAACCCACCAAAAATAATGTCGTACAAGCATTGTCACCGGATTTACGAGCTCCGGCCTGCTTTTGCGGTCTTTTACGTATAAAACGATCACAAAAGGCTTGAGTACATAAATTCTTCTATTCTTTCCGTGTTATTTCAATTTTTTATTAGATTGCTATTATTTGCCATTGGCCAGTCACAAGCAGACTCAAGTATCGTAAACAATACACATTCCTTCGTTGACTGTTTTTCAAAATACAACCTTTTTACGGGCATAACTTAAAGCACTGTCTGCCGGTTTCAGTGAACATATTTTTTCCCCTTTTCATTTTTTGTATGAATAGCTTCTTTTGTGCTTTAATGTCTGAAAATATTGATGGACTTTCTATCCACCATCAATCAGTAAATAAATTGAATAGAAAAACCAATCGACCGGAGGGTTTCCTGTGAGGGTTGACCAGATTTCATCAGTACAGCAAAATATTGGGGATTATGTTGGAAAAGGATTCTCATTTAATCAAGACAGCAGTATCATTGTGTTTCTTAATTCTTCATTTCATAAATCCTTACTCCTTATTCTTTCAACCCCTTAAAGACTGTCGAGCTGTTAATTGTTCTTTTAATAATCCCCTGAGTTGTTCCTCATCCTCTCAAAGGCATACTCCAAATTTCATTCATACCTGGAATCACACCTTCTTAAGTTAATTAAGGAGTTGGTTAGATGAACGCTAATGTGTGCTTTTCTTAATGAACTTTTGGAATCCTCATCTTGAGTAGATTACCCTATTTGTCCTTCGATTATCTTATACAATGAAGCCAATTACAGTTAATTAGCAACGAAAAATGGTGTGTCCTCGTGTGTGTATGGCGCGTGTACAGGAGACATAGGAGACTTTCAAATGTAACTCCAATTAAGCGTATCGTGGAACTTGTATGGGATTTCTATCGTGCGTGGGCTAGGCATGTAAGGAAGTGAAAGTAAATAATTATTTGCTTTCGATTCAGTGATATTTCGTTCACTAGAAGGATATGTTTTAATGTTTGATGCTTCCTCGATTTTAGAGTGGTAAACAGCTACCGAAATTTGAATTTCAACACTTTAAAGTATGTATTCGTGGAGTGTAGAAATAATTTCCAGAATTGGCTTAAGCTAGAAATATATTAACATGTGTATAATGTATATGTATGTATGTTTATTATTTGAGATGTATCAAATCTTTCACACGCTGGTCTTAGAAGAGTTCCTGACTGATCTCGATCGCCATATAGACACTAGCATTTGTTTGAAGGTTATCTGGATAATGCTGTGGTTTTCTAATCCCTTAGAGAACTTGTGTTAATGGCACCGAAACCTTAATCATTCCCTCTAAAGATTTAATCTTCTTGCAAGATTTGATTATAGGCAATTCTTTAATACTCACATAATATATAAGTAGCTGCATGCATCCGTGTTTTTTAAGAGCACAGAGGATCTAGCTTAAAAATTTCAGCAATTTACCGACGATTTCACGAGACCTTCATCCATTTTTTCCAAAGCTTCCGCCTTCCCTCGTCCTGTCATAGATAGCTCCACTGGATTTTCTCAAAGTCTGCTGACTTCTGAAATGCTACGCATCGGCAAGTAAAAATCCATCGACTACTTTTTTTTTTAGGACGAACTCAATTAGTTAATTTATTAGATACCGAATCCAGGAGCATAAGATAATTGCAAGGAATGCCATTTCATGAATAAGTTAACAGAGTGTCCTTGGATGTTACAGTGCGGCTTGGCAGGTGTATCTGTAGGTCCTTTTATTTGAACGAATTAAGTCTGTTTTCCTCAGTAGCCATTTCTTGAGACTTGGGATTGAAAACGTCTCAAGGATACCCGCTTTGTAGTTCCAGCACCTTTAAGAAAATCCTTTTGACCTTCAATTTGCTTTCAAAATGTACAAACTCATTATTCGCATTTTTTCCCCAAATTCTCTGTCCGTTGTGATTAGTATTATAGAACACTCACAAAGGCATCTAACACATTCATTTAGAAGCTATCCAGCATAAAACCTTACAGGCAAATTGGTTGTGCATATTTATTTCCTCTCATGCCACTGGCTATTGCGTGATTTATAAAAGTCTGACGCCTTTTATTGTATTTGCAAATTTTCTGCCGAATTCTTTTCCGTTTCGCTCATTAAACGGATATTACTCTTCCAACGGAGGAAGAGTGTTGAAGAGGGTGTCTCGCATCCTTGCGGATGTGCTGTGGAAGGATTTTATTCGTTTTTCCTTTGGCTTAATTAGAAAACGATGCCACTCACAGGCGGAACATGGAAGTCCTTAATTACCATCTATTCATGGCCATGTACCGCGTATAGATGGTTGTTGCCAACAAATGTTTCGAAACTGTATGAAATATTGCCGAAATCAAATAAATTAATTTGAAGGTATGAGTTGGGTGGATTACTAAATTGAAACCAATTTCGCATTAGACGACTGTTAGTAATCATTTTAGGGCTTGGGCTTTTCGGATTTTCTGGTCGATGGGTGTGAGCTGTTAATGTTGTTCATATGATTTTTTTTTGGACAAGTCAAGTTCAGGGAAGAGATAATTATGAACGCTACTGACCTTTAAGTCTGGATCCTTTGAGGGCAAGAGCATGGATTAGTAGTCAGACTAAGAAAACCCCTATTCGCATCAGTTATGTTAAAGGATATTTCTATTAATTTGATTGACGTTTGTCAAATAGAGCTGGAAGGTTGTGTTTTTAATTTGCTCACATAAAAAAGTAAAAAGTTCGTTTTCATATACCTATACAGTGCTAAAAGTTACCTTAAAGTTTTGTTTAAAATCAAGAAAGGTAGCCTTATATGAAATTCAAGTGAGTCTTATAAAATTACGGTGCCTTTGTCCGGCTTGCAAGTGCAAAAGCTTATAACCTCACCTCAAATACATATAGATATTATATATATAGCTATATGCACAAGCGCAAATTAAAAGAAATATCTCCTAAATCATTCAGCGAACAGAAAAAATTGCAAATCTGTGAGGATATGGCTGAAGATTTAGTTGGTACCATGACTAAAGTCGATCTAACGGAAATGCTAAGCAAACTGCTCGATATATAGTCGCAAGACACAGCAACCAACAAATCTTGGAACAGAATATCCAACTATCAACCAAAGTAGCGGCACTGGAGAAAAAATACGAGTACCTAGAAAGTCAAATGGAGGAGTTGCAGAGGAAAAATACCGATACCGGAAAAATAATTTCATGATGAAAGTCACAGTCCAAAAGGGGAAGCCATCATATACCCGATCCACAAAAAAGGAAATATCACAGATCCAAACAATTATCGTGGGATATCTTTTCTCAACACTTCCTACAAGGTGTTTACATCCCTATTAAGTCATCGGCTGTGCGAATGGATAAATCATAGTAGGAAGCTCAAAGAATTCCAGGCCGGATTTCGAAGCGGATATTCAACTATGGATAATATTTTTATCCTACAGAGTATCACTGGGACATTCCTTGATCACAAAAAGAAACTATATGTATTTTTTGTCGACTTGCTGGAATGACGTTCAAATTTGGAAAGGTTTTGGAGAGTATCTATGAGGACAATCGATCAGCCGTATGGAACGGAGCTGAAATTTCAGAATGATTCGAGACGAATATGGGAGTAAAACAAGGATGCCCGCTAAGCCCATATCTTTTTGCCCTATTTATCGACGATTTGATATACTATCTACCAGGCGGAATAGAATTTGCCGGAACCTTTATTAAAGCCCTTCTCTTTGCTGACGATGTCATCATTTTTGCATATTCACCCAAAACATTGCAACTTATGATCAATCGGCTTGAGGAGTACTGCCGGTTGTGGAATTTGACGGTGAATCTGAGCAAGTCAAAAGTAATGATCTTTAATAAAGGGTCTGGTAGAACATTGAGAAGGAAGAAATGGTATTTCGACAGAGAGCCGATCGAGATAGTGAGAGCTTATAAGAACCTTGGTGTCACAATAACCAGTGATCTGAATGTGGAAAGCCACCTTAGGGATAAACTCATAAAAGCCAAAAGCGCGATAAGTGCAACTTGGGAAAGTGCTTCTCTAACAAACTTGTATCACACAGCGTGAAATACAAAGTTTTCGTATCAGTGGCAGAATCGGTGATGATGCACAGCGCAAACGTTGGGATATGAAAAGTATGCAACTGCAGAAAAACTGCTGAGGTATTATATAAAAAGATGTTTTCAGCTACCTAAAACCACACCTAACTACATGATTATCACTTTTTATTAAGACCCTCAAGCTGCACATGGACTATTTATTGAAAGTTTTTATATACCAAACGAAAGATTGGCGAAAATCATAGCAAAATATACAATCCAAAGGTGGAATCTATGGTTTGCAAAATTGAAGGAGCTTACGGACTATTGTGGCCTTAATTTTGACTTAAACCTGGAAGAGAATAATGGAAGTTATGTCAGAGATGCGCTTTACAATCTTATCTTGGAAGTTGATGATAGGTATAGATTGGACTGTATTAACGAAGCAAAGTCCTCTGTTCACAGAGCAATTTACAGCCATCTGCAACACAACTTATGTGAACGGAACTACTTCCACAGTAATGATACCCAAAAGGAATTTCTGCTTTATTTAAAATGAGGGGTGAGCTGATACAATTGAACTTTATCCCACATCGCGAGGATTTGAGTATTTATTGCAATCTTTGTAATCTGTCGGAGAGGGAAAATGTCGTTCATTTCATTGGGAAATGTCCAATCCTAAAAGAGATTAGAAGAGCCTTTCTTGGCAGCGATTCGAAAACTGAGGCGGAAGTATTTGAAAACCTTAACTGCGGAGGAGATATAAATTTGCTATATAATTTCTACAGTACTGCAATGTCTTATAGAAGCCAAATCCTAGCCGAAGCTATTTAATACTGTTTATGAAGTTTCTATTCTTATTAATTATTTAATTATAACTTTTTATTATTATTTTGTTTATATCAAATGAAAACTATCCGGAAAACAAAAAATGTCAATCGGGCAGACGGCACAGCCATGCTTTAACGATTTTTGTAAAATGTATTTCAAGAAAACGAAATAAATCTAATCTAATCTAAATCTATTAACTAAGAAATGAATGTAAGGAAAAAGATTGAATCATATTCAATTTAGAATTTTCAGGCGCCTTACAGTCGAAGATTTTTGATAAAAAAATTTCCAATAATTCTAGGAAAGACTATCGTTTAATCATTCAAAATTTACTAAAGAAGACAGTGAACACCTTTATAACTTAAGCGAGTCCTTGGAGAATAAGTGAAGGGTGTCCAGTGGAAAATTTTCAATTTTAAATTCTAACTGCTCAAAACTAGCGGGGTGGGACTAGCTTGGGAAGTATCGTTTTACGCGCATGTTTTGCGGATTCAACAGTCGCCATGAGTCAGTGATAGAGAGTAACATTTGAAGAGAAGTGAATCACTGGTTCGTGCACATTGCGTTTCTTGCAGCCACTTCAATATTTGACGATTAAGTAATGGGCCGAGCACTGATCTGATCGTGGGTGCAAAAGTTCAGACAAGAAGGGATAGTGGTTAATAGAACTCCTCTAGGACCATAAACGTCAGCACCGATGCCAGAACATGTTGCTCAAATTCGGGACGAAATGACGCGGAATCCGCGTAAATCGATAAGGACGACTGTGGCCTTTTCTGGAATTAAAAGAATCACCAGTGGATGTTATTTTGAAAAATAAATTAAAATTCAACCCATACATGATGCAAATTGTTCAGTCACGAAAGTGACTATCTTTTGCGAGAAACCTACGCAAGAACAATGCCGAAACGTTTTCGAACTGCAAGAACGCTTGGAAATATATTGTTCAGTAAAGAAGCACATTTTTATATCGATGGCTATGTGAATAAACAGAACATGCATTATTGGTGTCTCAAAAACCTTAGAGAATGGCATAAAAACGTTTACATTGTCCAAACCATAGTATGGTGTGCGATTACTGCTCGAGGGATATTGACCTACATTTTTTTAACCACGGTGAAACAATGACTGCTGGAGTGTATTGCCGAATGACCGACGAATTTCTGTTGCCGCAACTATAGTTGTTTCCCGGGCGCAACAACAAAATATATTTGAGCAAGATTGCTAGAGTCTCGATGAAGAAGTTGAGAGCAATTTTCTGACCAAATAAATTAGCAAGTATGGAGACATTCCCCAGCTTTTTCGCCCGCCGGACCTCACGCCATGTGACTTTTTTTTTGTGGGGATACATCAAGTCGAAGGTTTGTGGTAATAAACAATCCTCGAACGATTCAGATAGGAAAATATCCACAGTGAAGTTGCATATTCGTGAATGTAAGGGTCCGACTACAAGAATGCGTTAAAAGAAACGATCGTCATTTAGACTACATTGTCTTTAAAAAATGAGATCCGCATTGTTAAACTCTAATTTATAAATAAAAAATATTAAGGTACAAATTGTGTTTACTGTTTTATTTAATTTTGAACTTGAAATTACTCCGCTGGACACCCTTTATAACCACAGTTTGACTTGAAGTTGTGCATAAATATTGAAGCAGTGGAGCTTTTTCTCTTTTACGTTAGGTTATGTAAGGGTGACTCTCTGAATCAAAATACACTCAGACCGGATACCACCGGATCTATCACTAATCGAGGTTACTCAAGGACTAATTAAACCAGGCAGACATTTTATGCAGCGTAGAATGCATCTGAAGTTGGTGTTCGCCAGGTCACCGAGATTGTGGAAGAGCGCTCTTAGATGGGATCTTCTTTTAGACAGGATTGGACAGGTGTAGAAGAAATGGTGGTATGTTAATTTCTTATCATTATCCTTCCAGCTCCTGCCTATCGGACAATATCCTCTGATAACACCAACAACGGAGTTGATTCTGATCGCTTTAGCAAGATCAAACTACTTGAGCGTTTCTGATCCAGTCTAGGCCAGATCTGTCTCTATATGTTGCCACTTGTCTGTCTGTGAAAATGTTAGAATCCATGACATATATTACATTAGATTTCAGCCAGGACATTTTCATGATCGTTATAATTTCTCTCTGAAATACAAATATTTCAGATCGAGGAATGACCAGAATGGAATATAGACCACTGCAAGGAAGCTCTTTGATGATTGGCCACACTAGCAGCCAACTATTTGCCAAAAAAGAAAATTGTGCCATACATGGCCTGTCGAGATCATGTTCGTGGTAAAATAGCTATGTCCTAACCGTCAGCGTGAATACATATTGAGAGAAGAGCCACAATCTAAGGCGACTTTAGATGTGGGAGAGTCAATGAGTATTCTAACATCCTGGTCATGTACTGGAACTCTATTTCTGTTAAAGCGGGATATGTTTGATACCTAATACCGATGCATATAAATAAGCTGAATAGACTGTGTGTGAATGTATTCCGCATTTGTGAAGTGTTAGTTCTGAAAACATTGGACCACAATGCCTCTCTTAGCCATAAGAAGCATGAAGTTACAAATTTTAGAACTATTTCGTGGTAGTTCGCCCAAGTCATTGAAGTAGTATTCTCCAAGGGCAGTCGTTATAATTCTGTATAGGCTTGAGCATCATATTGCCGTAACGTCTGCATAAATGAGTTGCACTGAAATGCATTCTTTTTAGGAGTGGCGTCAGCAGATTGTGGCCAATGATGATGCCTATAAAGATTATCCAGTGTGGTCTGTTAAGTGGAAGAGTATTTATTTTGACATTCTTTGTCCAAAGTTATCTCGAGATACGATGCGCTACATCTCTCCCTTGGAAACCCAGTGCTGTATTAGATATTAGGATTGTTAACACAATTGTGGTATCGGCCATCGACTGGTCTAGTTCTGAGCCGCTGATTGCTAGATCATCGGGCATCTCCTTAAAGTGGATGTGTCTATGTCCCGAGACTAGGACCTACCAGATTTATGGTTCGCAGTGAGTATGTCTACATAAATGCAAATCGATTACTTAACAGTTTTTTGAACCGGTCGATTTCCAATAATTCAAAATTCGTCGATCAAGATAATGTCGTCAAAAAAGGCACCGTAGATCACTCTTTTTCGATTTTATTCAGTCACATTCACTGCATGCTTGAAGGCGTTCCTGACAACCTACTTTAAATAAATAAATATTTGGGGCAACAGCTCTTTAAGTACCTAGCTTCTCGCAACCGCTCATTGTGTGTGCGTTATATTTTTCACTACTTCGTATCCGAAAGGAAATTTGTTTCAAGAAGCTTTTTCGAGACAACAATACTCTCGGATGTTTTTCAGACGTTCGCGAGAGGTGGGACCGTGAAAAAACTTTTTGATGTTTTCTGGGATTCGAACTTGGAACCTTACGCACAGTGGCCCAACACACTAACCAGTTACGCCAAGGCGCCCCACGACAACCTTCTTTAAGGTTTCTAATTTATTACACAACTGCCAGGGGTATGTTTTTTTTAACAAGGTTAGTGTACACCCCATTTCAGCAGTCATTCTACATATCTAGTGGTTTTCAGTATTCTAGGAACCTTATCAGGTTTTCTCTTTAAATTTTTTTGTAAGGGTTTTTCCTTAACTATATCATCATGTAGAGTGCAGTGGCTAGAGAAACTTCAATCTTGTTTATTCTTCTTAATACTCCCGAATGACAAACTGACCGTGGAGGCTATTGGTAGTACGGAAAGCTCGAGGTTGTGACTGGAAAACTTCTCTTCATACATACTTCCCCTCTTTGACATAGAATTGGCCTGTCTCAAAGCTCAAAGGATCGGAGCTTGAGTTATTTTTTAAGGGTACAGCTGCTGCAGCTTTGATACGCTGCTGCGCTGCATATACATACTTTCAAATTTTGTGGAACACATGACAAAATGATTGTAAGGTACGATAGAGGTTGCTATAGAATTAATAATGCTTGCCTTTCTCTATGGCCTAGATAATATTCATCAAGAATTGGAGTTGGCCGGCTACCATGTTATAGAAGTTCAATCCAGCTTTTCGGAAGGTATATCTGACGCTTCCTATCACGAGCTCTTATGAGATTCTGTCTTGAATTTCTGCTCCTTTCATTTTACGAACAGTAGGGAATTATAGTAGAGTTAGCTTCACGTCAGCCATCTTCATTTGTATGTCGCCTTAGCAGTCTCATAACTCTAAAGCATAATTTCCAGTTACTTTACTCACTCCATTGAAGACAATTTGCCGCCATGCAAACTGCCTGGTTATCCCTATCGCGTACAACCTTAGTGAATATTAAGCTTTATGCGATACCTCTAACCTTTTTCATTGAATTCCAGCTCCTCCTCCATCACTCTAAGATCCTCTAAACAGCCTAAAATGTCGTAAAATATACGTAGTACACGTAGCAATATTACACGGTGTATTACTTGGTTATTATATTTCCTACGAACATTCCTTGACTGTAAATTTATTAGCTCGGATTAAGTTGTTAGCCCTATGGGACCGCCCAAAAATTCCCATTATAGTGTCTGAATTTATTGCTCGATGCCTACTACGACTCCTTGGGAAAAAATTTAACAGCGATAATCATCAGCGTTTTATGTTAGAAAACATATTTAACCCCAAGCTCTTAGTTAGTTTCTACATCCTTATTCCAGAAAGGATTTCGCAGATGGTATGCTACAGCGCTCTGCGAAATGTATAGATCCAGAGAAGCAGATAATGATAATTAAATGTTGTGCGTTTCTATTCTATTTGCGGAGTTAATTTTGAGAAGCGTTTATTTTTACTTAATCCTTGTAATTAGGGACATCAAAACTGTTGGCAATAAATGTAAATAAAATATAAGAGAAGTTCGTTTGAACATGAGGGTGATCCTTATTACGCAAGAAGGTTTCTTTTCGTCGGGTTGTCTCTGTTTTCATTTCTCTACGTCACTGTCATCTACATAATTTGCAACTTATTTAGCTCATTGATTGATGTGACGAGAATTTCTGGAAACTTGACTTTATTTCCAAATGGTTACAATGTGAGACAGGACCCATTTCAATGTCATGTGGGAGGATTATTCTTTGCATATCTCTTCAAGATTGTACCTTCTTTAGTTACATATTTTACGGGGGTAGTTACTTGTCGAAATCTTAATTTATTCAAACACTGAAGTTCAATTGGATTGTTTTTATATTCAACAACAAAGGTCGTCTCGTGAATAATAGGTCACGACCAAATATATCATATATCATATACCATATTTAAGGTGTTTAAGGTAAGTTCACTACAGTTCCCATATGATGAGTGTCTATGTTATCTGATCTGCGAAACTAGAATCAAATAGTATGGCTTCACCATCTTAAATTGAATAAAACTAGATAGAAGCAGAGTAGGTGGGTGATGCTTTTCATCTTTTGACGTGATAGACTGCCTCTACTCGCATATTAAGAATTTGAATTTATGATATCCTTTGGCCAAGATATCTTGATTTATGTTATGCTAGGCCTGGATGTTCATGTTATTTGCAGAAAGAAAATTTGTGCTTAGTCCTTAGTGTCAATTAAATAAATTTTATAGCAGCAGAGTAATTTAATCGATCCCACCCTCTTGCATGCCTCAAGCTTTTTCAGTATTCTGGAATTGTTCGAAAATTGCGTCGCTTTGTAAATACCTGACTGTAAGGACAATAACTTATTGTTATAATTGCCTTGGTGCTTACTTGCAGTAAAAATGTTTATTACGAAATATCCTAATGTAATAAATCGTATCATAAGAGGATAACAAGTAGACACTTGGATTTGTAAATGCGTGTGTTTGGATGAGGTTTTGGGAACTTCAAAATAATTCCAAATGGAGTGATGAAATGAATGAAAAGTCGAAAACAACGATCCAAAACATATAGGGTGTAGGTGTGGTGATAGTTAATAAAGGTAGAATATTTTGTGTATTTTGGATTTTTTTCCAATAATGAGTTTGTTTATGCTTTTATGATATAAAGCTGAATTTGGATGGGAAATTCAATTGACATTCTATCTCTTTACCTGCATCTCTACTTAATTACTCCAGTAGCGCTAGAGTCCGAGGTGGGCTTGGTCCTCAATCAATTAACTCTCCAACCAGCCCGATTACGAGTCAGCTGCTTCCAGTTGCGCAAGCCAACTTGTTTGGGGTCCCCATCAACTTGCTTGCGCCACCTGCCGCGAGGCCAGCCTCTACTCAATTGGCTTCTTAGCCCATAAAAACAGCGACTGGCAAGAGTAATTCCACGTTTGATCTCTCCACTGTTGTAATTTTTGAATCTCACTATTAAGTGAAGGCAGACAACGTCATTTACTACGTCAAAATTATATCTGTCAAAAGCGTTCTGTCCAATGTAGGATATCCGTTTTTGGAGGCAGTATATATATTTTTTTGGTTTCATTGATCACTAAGCCCATCCTTGATGCCTCTGTCTTAATGCACACGCTATCATAGGCAACTTTGAAATCGATGAAGAGGTGGCGCGTATCGATTTAATATTTGTGAGTTTTTCCAGGACTTGCCGTAGTATGAATATTTGTTCAATGGTGCACTTTCCGACCTAACACTGCACTAATAGGGACCTCTCAGGTTGTTGACGATCGTTTTAGACGTTCACATAACACAGCATACAGGATTATATATGCGATCTTAAAGAGACTTATATCTCTGCATTTGATGCAGTTCAGAGGGTTTCCTATCTTCAGAATCAGGCAAATGCTGTTCGAGTTCCATTCATCGGGCATTTGTTCGTTCCAAAGAATTTTACAGATGAGCTTTTTGCATGTTCCTCTTTTTTCGTCCGCTCGTAGAGTTTACGAGCAGCTCTATTCCTTCTATGGAGCGCCGCTTCGTTCGCCTCTTGCTTTGCAACATGTATTGGGTTGGCCAATAAATTCCCTCTGTTTATCGTTAGTGTTCCCGTTAACTTTGAATGAAGCCGTTTCTAAATGTTGCTTCGAGCTTGCAGTTTTTCTTCTCTAAATACATATCGCAGTGCATATGTGAAATAAGGTTCATAGCAAGCGGTTGTGTTTTACGCAATTGGTAAACTTCTGAAAATGGAGGCAAATAAGGAGTATTTTTGGCATATTATGCTCTTTTATTTTGGGAAAGGAAAAACGCTGCACAAACACATAAGAAGATTTGCGCTGTGCACGGGGATAACTCTGTAAGTGCTTGGACTGTTCGCGAGTGGTTCCGCCTTTTTCGTGATGGTGATTTCACATGTTCTGACTTGCTCCGTTTTGGACGATCGGTTGAGATTGATGGGGACCAAATTAAAGCTCTAGTTCGGAATAATGAACGCTACACAACCGGGCACATAGCTAATATATTGGATATATCGAAATCAAGCGTAAAAAGTCACTTGCGTAAATTGCAATACGTAATTCGACACGATATTTGGCTGTCACACAATTGGAGTGAAAAAAAAAAATATTGGATCGTATCTCCATCAGCGGATCCCTGCAGATGAATGCAGGATGAATACGGGCAATGAAAAGTGAATACTTTACAATAACGTGGAACGGAAAAGACCATGGAGCAAAAGAGGTGAGCTACCTTTAGCCATTCCAAAAGCGGGTCTTTACCCTAAGAATGTTATGCTCTGTATTTGGTGTGATTGTAAGGGAATTGTGTATTATTAGGTTCTTCCGCATAACCAAACCGTTGATTCCGATAAATACTGCTCTCAAATGGATAAACTGGAGGGTGCAATCACCGAAAAAGGACCGGAACTGGCTAAGCGGAAGGGCATCGTGTTCCATCAAGACAACGCTAGACCGCATGTCTCTTTGCAGACTCAGCAGAAGTTGGTACAGTGTGGATGGGATGCTTTACCACACCTGCCGTATTCACCTGATCTTGCACCTTCCGAATACCACTTATTCCGGTCCCTGCAGAACTCGCTTAATGGAACAAATTTCGTCTCGCTGGAAGCTTGTAAAATCCACTTGGAGCAATTCTTCGCCAATAAAAATCAAACGTTCTACGAAAGGGGCATCATGAAATTGCCTGAAAGATGGCATAAAGTAGTAGAAAATAATAGTGCATATAGAATTGATTAAAGGTTTTCCTATACATAACAATATAACAATAAATATTTAATCTTTCATTCCGCCTAAAAAAAACAGAGGAAACTTATTGGCAAACCCAATACTTGCCGCCATTCTTAATCAAACCAGAGGTTTCCTTGTGGCGACCGAGAGAAACTGGTTACATCACAGGTGGCATCCCTATTGACTTGTTAAAAACGCTGCCATTGGTCTTCCCCATTTAGTACTGCCAACATAAGGCTTAGATTGAGATTAAAAGAAATTCGATCGGCAAAGGCTCGGGCGGTCTTTTGCGATTGTAGCCGTTCAATGTCAAACTTCCTATCCGCATCCGTACCTTGGTTACAACTAGATAATGATCCGAGTCTATGGGCGCGTTTTGGTGAAACCTCGCTTCTCAGTGAAGTAAGATTTAATACGGAGTACAACAACACAAAGTGACTTGGAACCACTTTAACTTTTCTTCTCAGTCGAACATGAGTTGGGATGGATGGGAAGAGCTTTTTCCCTGAGAAAAGCTATTTCGTTCAACTGGAATGATTCAGTAGTATTTCATACATTTAAGCACAACTTTTTCATACTTTTTACTTCAATTTCAATTCAATCACTAATCTTCAAACAATTAAAAAAGTTTTTTTCCAGATTGACTAAGAATCGTTTTATGGAGAAGCCTTCACTCTACTTTGCTTAATTCTCACCAAAACACACCTTATGTTATCTACTCAGAAATTTAAGACACTCAGAATACTGAAAGATTGCGTCGATCGCAATGTGATCGATTTGGATAATGGTTTTTCGATCAAAAGAGAGCCATGTCCCCTTGTAAATATCAAGACGTGGTAACCGCGTACTAGGTACGGCAACGTGTCATACCGCTGCAAAGTCAACTACCCTGAATCCGTTGTCGGGTGTGGTGTCACGCAGGCTGTGATTTCCGACCACGCAACTAAAGACATCACCTCTTCCTAGCTTTGAGTTAAATCGCCCAGGAAAATTTTAATGTCGTGGCTTGTCGCGGCTGGGGCACATGTTGCCTAAGAGCTGGTAAAAGTCGATCTTAGTCGGTCATCCATCTTAGCATGAATATGCCTTAATACGGATTGTCACATGCCGGAAATTCAAGACTTTTTCCCTAAGTCTGCCTCAAATAACAAATTCGCACCCGAATAGATGCTGTCCTTGTTGTCTGTAGCAATCGCTGTAGTAGTAGTAAAGTGATGGACCCCAAGGTACATCAGTTATTCTTTGCTGACGATGGAGCCATCATAAGTGAGGATCCTACATCCCTGCAACGAGCACTTGATGTGTGGGTGGACGCTTTGGAGGGAAATGGGTATCGCATTAGTTAAAAAAAAACAGATTACTTGTGCTGCCGGTTCTCTGATCCACTCACACCTATTTTAGACATTTATTTGAATGGAAGAGTGCTTCCCAAGTGCGAAAAGTTCAAATATCTGGGATGTATGATCAATAGCAAAGCAACCAGTGATGAAAACATCAATCATCGCGTGAGCGTAGGGTGGATGAAGTGGCGAGAAAATTCCGCTATCTTCTGTGACAGAAAAATGCCACCTAAGTTAAAAGGAAGACTCTACACCGCAGTTGTGCGTCCAGCGCTCACATTTGTTTCACAATGTTGGACGATGTACAAAACGTATGAGAGTGAATTAACGGCAGCTGAGATGAAGATGCTTCGCATGACAGCAGGAGTGACAAAGCTTGATCGGATAAGAAGTTCGAAGATCCGTGGAAGCTTTCACATCAAGGAAACCATCGTACAGAAAAGAAGAGATCATTTGAACCCTGTTAAAAAGGTAATATCAATGCACGCTCCAAAGACATCGCGATGTAGGAAAGGCATGCCTATAAACGCCTGCATCAGACAAATTTTGCGACGACATCGGCATTTCATTGGCCTCAGTAACCGAGTGATCCAAATTCGGCGGGCCTGCCGATATTTTCTGAGGTCAAATAGGCGAACCCCACAGGCGGATCAGCAGAAATGCGGTGAAGTGGGAGGGTTATGATCCATTGTTTTCGGATCATAACCTCGCTGATAAAAGGAAGAATAAGAATAAGCAATCGCTGTAGTAAATGTCGCTTTTTTTTATCCTCCTTTTTATATCTACTGTAAGCAGAGGATACTAAGTATCCAAGAAAATAAACACATGCACTCTACTACTAAGTACTTTATGTAGTGTGGATCTGCCAATGGTAGCTCGGGCATATGAGTAGTGTAGACGAAATTTTTAGTTCAACAGCGAGACACAGCGAACGGTAGACGTATGCGCTAGTTCTAAGGATTGTGTTAGTTAAGTTAATACAACTTATACATATTATATATCTATCTTCGTCTTTATTTATTTATTTTCTTTGTTAACTATCTTGTACTGTTTTCCTATTTGATAAAGGGTGATAAGGTCTTACGAACTTTATAAGTTTGTCATGCAATGAAATAAATTGAATAAATTCAATTCAAAATTATTTGCTTAGTTAATTAGTTTGTTTGTTTGTTTGTTTATTTAGTATTTTTAACTATTAATTTAACACAGTTTTTCAATTTACAATTTTTGATTTATGATTACGTGTCAAGAGAGGCACATAAATTTATAAAAAAAAGTATAAATAATTTATATATACAAAGGAAGAAAATAAATATCATAAATAACATAAGTAAATGAGTAATTTTAATTAAATTTTACAATTAATTAATTTTGAAGTTTAACAAAATTCACAATTTGACGTTTGAACCTGCTGTGGTTGTTTTCTGATTTTATTTTATTTGGCAAAGTGTTAAAAGTCGAAGTCCTTTGTAGAATAAGCTGGTTTGGGCTCTACTTGTTCTTGCAAATGGAAGGCGGTAGTCTTGGTTATTTCTCAACGCAAATGGTTGAACATTTCCCGCATAGTATACTAAACGCAACAGATAGGGATGTGTTAGATTATTTTTTATTTTAAAGACAAACATTAAAACATTCATCAAAGTTCTTTGTTTAACACTTAGCCACATCAACATATTTAACATGAAACAGATTGGAGTATAAATATTGCATCTTAAAATTGTTCTCATTGCTTTATTCTGAAGGAGTTGAAGCTTATTAATCATATCTTAGCTGCACGAAAATAGAATTGAAAGACAGTATTCAAAATGTGGTTTTATTATCGAATTGAAAATATTTATTGCATTTATAGTTGAAATGTTTTTACGGATTCTTCTGAGTAGATTTGTCTTTTTAGATATTTTCTTCACAATATAGTCTATGTGTTTACCGAATGCTAATTTATTGTCTATAACCATACCTATGTAGGTACTTTATTTCCGAAACTAAATCAAGGTTTTCGTTATCTACTTTAATGTTTATCGCACTATCACTTATAACGTTACTAATTATCATCATTTTTGTTTAAGAAACATTCAACTTAAGCTTGTTTGCTTTATGCCATACGCTAAGGTTATCCAAATCTTGTTGCATTTTTGAAATACCTTCGTCCAAATTGTCACAACTTACATATAATAAACCATCATCTGCAAATAAAGCGTATTCACTATTATTTATTACACTTCCGATGTCATTGATATAGACGTTAAAAAGAAATGTCCCTAGAATGGAACCCTGTGGCACACCAACATTAATTCGCATCTCACCAGATAATACTTTATTCACTTTAGTCCTTTGCGTCCTGCCTGATAGGTACGAAACCATCCAAGACAATGATTTTTCGCGTACCCCGTACTTCTCCAGTTTTTCAAATAAAATTACTCTGTCCACTGTCTCAAAGGCCCGTTTCAGATCAAGAAAGACACATATTATTTTGGCTTTCGCTTCGAGCTGTTGTTTCCAATTTGCTATGACCATGTTAAGTGCATCTTCACAAGAATGCTGCTTTCTAAACCCCAACTGATTTTCAATTATCAATTTATGAAAATCGAAAAATAATTCCAGCTGGGAGTGGACAACTTTTTCAAGTACCTTCTCATAAAGAGGGAGGACATTAATTGGTCTAAAGTCTTCACATTTAATCGATTTCTTAACTTTTGGGATAGGAGTGATTTGAGACACTTTCCAAGAGTTGGGGAAAATACCTTCTCGAAACGATTGATTGATAATTTTAATCAACGGGTGTGCTATGATATCAACCATATATTTAAAAATGCCAATGTTAAAGAAGTGTGGATCGCGTTTATTTAGAGGGCATTCAGTGAAAAATGTACAGCGGCAGATACCACAACATACATATATGTACGTACCTTTCCCTTTTTTTTTTCAAAATTAAAAAACGAGGCTTTTTGTTTACTTTCGAGTACAACATTTGTTCCCTGTTCAATTCCATTACTGTTAGATGTAATAAATCCATAGTAATGCTCTTTAAAGATAAATTGGTCTCACTTGTTTTATTCCCACTAATCGGGAAGTTCTCAGTAGTATTATAGTTGTGTATTGCGTTCTAAGTACTTTGTAACTAAGAACTAACTATTTCTAAGTACATTCATAAAATTCTTGACATCCTCTTGGCCTTCTGCTTAGAACCATCAACATCCATTTCAAAGTACTCCTACACAGTTTCAAGTGGTACTTACCCTAAATAAGTCTTTGATACGTGAATTTAATTAAAATTAAATGAAATTGTCACAAATATTATCTCCATCTCTGGGGAGAAGACCATGGTAGCATCTACTTACAGCGAACAAGGCTTATTTTGAGCACGAGTGATCCGGGTGTGACATTAAAATAATATCTCATAGCAACTTCAATTCGAGGATTCTAAATAAAAAGAACATGTTCACAGGTGTCGCATTTACATACTAATGCAGACCGTCTGTGTATTTTCGACGTGTGAAGCAATTACCACGCTCAGTCGTTTTAATTGCGTATTCGCCAGAGTGAACAATTTTTCAACACAGTTCTGTAATTAAATATAATTTAAAAATAAACTTTTACGTTTATGTATTTGATGTGGTTCAACGTTTTTCTATACTGGATACTATATTAAGGTCTGAAATATGATAAATTGATGTTCAATAATGTATTTTAAGAAAATGTGGCCTCGATGAACTGGGAACGTCATGCAAGCGGATGATGACCAATTAAAAAAAGCAAATTATTTCTTTCTTGTTCAGTTTTACAAACTAGAAGGACGTAGATACTTATGGTTAATATTGCAGTGAGATACTGCAAGTTTGTAGTTCAATGCAGTCTCTCAATTATCTTTCAAGGACTCTCTCATTCCATCCAATCATTTCCTGCAACAGAATCGGTCTAGGATTCTTGATGTAAAATGTTCTCAGAAGGACTTTACAATTAATAAGAATAAATTGAGTTTGTTCATGCATGCAAAAATATGAGGAACCTACTAATAGTAGAAACAAGTGGTTGTCGTCTATTTGCAAAGTGTATTTAGGCTTAAGGATTAATTAAAATTTGCATAACGAGGTTTTAGGGAAAAATACACTTCACTATTATTTACTATCTATTATTATACTAGCCGTCCCGGGCAGACATGGTCCTGCCACAGACCGCCTTTTATCTTTTGGCGCTGTTGTCGGGTATGTTATGCATTTGTACGACAAAAAAAAAAAATCCAACCGGCACTGTTATATATATATATATATTTTTTATTTCATTTTTTATTCATCTCATATTCAAATGTAATTATTAAATTGGAAATTCTTAATTGATAATGGATGAAAATAAAATGTTATAAATAAGGTAAATAGAGGTTGATTCTTAAGTTTAAACAATGTTTTTGGTTTAAATTAGAATAATGAATTTAAATTTAAAGTAGTGCGATTTGGTGAACAATATTTTTTGTCAATCCGTCTTTTGGCAATATGAATAGATTAGATGGTTTACCCAAACGTGAGCATGCAACGTATAATTGGCCATGGGAGAAACATGGATTTTCCAAGTCCAGGCCACAAATAGACATTCACCCTGATTGTCGTTGGCCAGGCGCGAACGCAGAAAAAAAATTCGGGGGGGGGGGGGGGGGGGGGGGGGGGGGTTGAAAAACAAGTATTATTTTTTCATTAATAATGCCTTATTTTATTATTACATAATATAATATAATTAATATAATATATATAATATATATGTTGGAAAAAGAACTGAGAGGCCTCTTTTATGTAATAAGTTTATTTAGAAGGATAAATATATAATAATAGAAATAGTAAATCCAACCATCTGCCTCTTATGGCAGCTCGCTGAAAACTGCCTCCTCTTTTGTCATACTCCTACATATATAATATAATATAATTTATAGTTAGAATATTTTACAAAATTATATCCATATGTCTTGGTACGTTTATTTGTTGGCCGTTTCTTAATCGGAATACTTAAACAATGTCTGCAACCATAGTTAATTTAACATTCAAACAGATATCAAGAAAATGAAAGAAAGACATTTTTACCTGCGCCACATCGTCATTTCACCTACAATATCATCGGTACATTTTTTGATGTCATTTGGCCATTCTTTTGAAAATACGTTGATAGTGTTACGTATTTCTTCTGTTTCCAGCTTAGAACACTTTTCCGGTAGAATGTTTTGAATTTTAGAAAGGAGTTCTCGATGGCCAAGAAATCCGAAACAGACGTGGAGCTGACGTCGGACAAGAACGAGATCACCACCTTATGGTAGCTCATTTACGCCTTCGTACTGCATCCGTCAACAGCAACCGCTCAAACCTACTTAACATCACCAGGTTTAATATCGACAGGCTCAAGGTTCCCCAATTGCGCCAACAGTTCAGGGACCATCTTGCCTTAGAAACAGAAGCAATCAGCAGCATATTGCAAGAGAACATGGATGACTGGAGTGCTGTGAAAAATGCTTTTGCGACTGGGGCACGCACGTATGTCGGTAAAAACAGAATCGAGATGCTATCTGGTTGGCCTTGCGCAGGAGAGGCATTCCAGGAAAACTTATAGCTATTATCAAGGCTACATACGAGGGCGGCAAGTGTCACGTCGTGCACGATGGTAAGGTGTCGGAGGATTTTGAAGTCCAAAGTGAAGTTCGTGAAAGGTGCATACTGTCCCCACTATTGTTCTTGGTGGTTATCAGCGATGTACTCCGTGCAGCATTGACGGAAGGCAACTATGGAATTCGTTGGAAGGTGACATCTTACCTTAAACACCTAGATTACGCTGACGATGTTTGTCTACTTTCACATCGGATAATGGATCTTCATTTGATAGCCTAAAATCTATCAAAAGCCTAAAAAAATCAAAAGCCCTGAGCACTTCTAATACCCGCGCTCAACTTTACATTGCCGGAAAGCAAGTCGAGAAAGTTGATAACTTTCTATATTTAGGAAGTGTCGTCTCGGCTAATCGCGGTGGCACCGAACTGGATGTGTGCAGCAGAATCGGGAAAGCTAAAGCTGCGTTCGGAATGCTATCCAAAATCTGGAGAAACAATGTTATCAGCTTAAGAACCAAGCTACGACTGTTCCGCTCCAACGAACAAAGATGGACCGACGGAAATATTTTTCAGGACCTCCTTCATAGTTGTCACGGCTCTTTTGTTTTACAACTTACCGCAGGACTTCTAATTGAATATCCATTTTGTCTGCCATTTCTTTAGCTCCAGCAAATGTGTGACTGAATCTAACTTCGGAGTTTTGACGCATTTCATTTACTTCCTCATGTAAATGGTTTGCATATTCCATACAGCAGCTGAGATCACATTCTTTTTTTTGTAAAAGTTCACTTACATTTTTCATTAGGCTGAAATTTGGCTTAATAACTGTTAAGGATATTATAAATTGGGAAGTTTGTATAGCAGCAAGTAGAACATGAGGTTTGACTCCTTTGGTTTTCATATTTTGTACATCCAGATACTCTAATGAGCAACAGATATATTCATAGACACCATAGAACAAATTGAGTGAATTCAAATGCTCAACCCAATGCGTTTCGCAAAATTTTAGAAGACGCTTTTGTTTTGCTTTTGGGCAAGACGCCTGAATTTTGTCTTTTAAAACTAGAGCCGTTTTATGTTATTAGATAACCGGAATAAATTAACAACCTCTTTAATGGTTCCTATGCAATTTTGTATAGACGGTATGTTACAAGCGCGTGTAATAGCCAAATTCTGCCCTTGTAATTTGTTGATGGTCATTACAAAAGCCAACCGAATCGAAATTGAAGCCGTTTAAATGGGATTGTAGTCTCCGACGGTATCATTGGCATACGTGGCAACAGAACGATTTCTCTCTTAAACTTTCTGTTCAAAATGATTGCTTCAATAACATTTCTTATGAAATGTGGTATTTTCTCTAGATGCGTAATATAGATATCAATAGATTTGTTTACACCGCCATTTCTTGACAGCTTACTCAACTTGAGTTACGCAACTTAAGCAAAATGATTTATACCCTTTTTTCCTACAACAAAATTCTTGAAACCACATTAAAAAAATATTAAAGAGTGGGGTTTTAGGGAAATTAAAATTTATGGTTGTATGTATTTTTGGATAAAAAATCTGGAAAAAAAGTAAAAAAAAAAAATTTTCCTTGAAAAAATTTTAATTTTTTTTTAGATCTAGACAACAGTGCCACCTATTGGGTCCAAAAATATTTTATCTTTTAAGCTGGAACCAACCATGCAAACTAACAAAATTTAATTGAAATCGTTTGAGTAGTTTCGGAGATTAGCGTGTACGAACATAGTGTCACGTGATTTTTATATATTAGGATATACCCTCTGCACAGGGCAAAAAGCTCTCGTTAATAGTAGGAATCACGTAGTGTGTCAATATTTAGAGAACTATATTACAACTAACCTAGTAATGGATACTGTTCGCGTCTTCAACTCGGTCTCAGTTGAATCTCCCTTAAGTGCTTTTGTGCGGGTCGAAAACGTATGCAACATCATTAGCGGTTTGCAATAAAGGGGACTAAATCTCTGTCTAAATCTGCAGTAAAATAGTTATTCTTATCCATTTCAAACGTCCAATACGCAGTTTTCTGACTAGGTCAATGTCGTTGTATAGATCGTATGGTATAGTTCGCTATTAAATCTTTTCCTCCAAAATCCATCAACGCAAATGGGATAACTTCATCCGCATTCAATAAAGTTCATATTTTAGCGCCGTAAAATAGGACTGGGATGATCAAGGCCTTATATAGAGTCTTCATAGCTGTTCGAGATATGTAGGTCTTTACAGTTGAATTCCCATATTATCCCAAAAAAAAAAAAAACAGATATTGACAAGAGTAATTCTTCGCTTGATTTCTGCGCTAGTGCCGGTTTTAGAATTTATAGCAGAGCCAAGGTAAACAAAGTCTCTTACTACCTCAAAGTAGCTCCGCACTGTGACGCTCTATGCAATTCGTCGGTGTTGATTGTCCCTTCTTGTTCACAGAATATACGTGGTTTTGCTCTCGTTTATCGCTAAACACATTTTTGAAAGCTTCTGCTTCAATGCTTGCAAACACACCGGTGACAGCCCGCTGAGTTCTTCCAATAATGTCTGTATCGTCGGTGTATGCAAGCAGTTGTACACACTTTTGATAGATTGGGCCTCTGGTGCTAGTTTGTGAGTTTCGCACAATCTGGTCAAGTACAATATTAAAGAAGTGACCTGACAGCACGTCACATTGTCTAAAACATTTTTTTGACATCAAGTGATGGTGAGGTCATTAGCGGCCTAGACAGAGCAGCGAAAGTTTTCCATCGTCATCCTGCAGAGTCGGACAAGTTTGGCAGGGATGTCAAAACAAGACATGGCTGTATATAGCTCTTCTCTATAGATGCTGTCATGAGCGGCCTTGAAATCGATAAGGAGATGATGAGTATTCATTTGAACTTCTTGGGATCTCTTCTCCAAGATCTGCTCAAGCATGAAGATTTGATCCCACTCGTTTGCTGCTGCCAATGATCTTCCAAAGGCTTAGTTACCCATTTCTTGGATCAAGATACTAGGCGTCCAGCGGTCATCACGTAAAGGTTGAGAGTAGAAGTTGGTAGGACTAGGGTAAGTGAAAACGGTTGTGTTTTTATGCAATCGCATGCACAACCGTTTCACCACCAAGCTCTTGGGCAAGACGTACGAGGAATGTCCTAGATACGACGATAAAATTATCTTGGGTAATTTTAACGCAAAGATAGGAAAAAGGGATGTCTTTAGTAGCGTGGTGAGAAAGCACAGCCTGCATTACACGGCATCTGATAACGGATTCAGGCTAGACTTTGCGCCAATTCGAAACGTTATCGCAGCTGCTACGCAGTTCCCACATCTTGATATTCACAAGGGGACATGGCTCTTTTTTGACAGAAAAACCATCAACCAAATCGATTACATTGCGATCGACGCATGGCAATCTTCTAGTATTCTGGGTGTCTGGACTGTTTGAGGAGATAACGTGGACTCGGATCACTACGTAGTTGTAGCCGAGGTACGGATGCTGGTATCCAGAACGGAGCGAAATCAACGATTTGTGAGAAAGTTTGCAGGAGACCGCCCGAGCCTTTGCCCATCAAGTGAGATTGCCGCCAGGACAAATGCGGAAGACCAGTGGCAGCGTTGCCAACAAGCTACCAGAGTACCAAAGTGCTAAGCAGCGTTCCGAAGAAGTACTAGACCTGCTCGCGAACTCTACGAGCGGTAGCAGAAAAGGAGCATCTACTTTCCAGAAAGAAGAAAAATTAGCATGAGAAGCTCTCGATGGAGGAGATTGAGAGGCTTTATAGCAGAAATTATGTTCGGAAATTCTACCGAAAGGTAAAAGGTGAAGTTAGGTCTTCCAAGCCAAAACAGAAGGCTTCAGGGATGAAAACGGTGATAAAATAGTGCAATCCCGGTCGATGCTGAGGATATGGAAGGAATACTTCTGCAGACTGCCAAACGGCCACAATGACCAAAATTTCGCTGTTAGGGAGAACGAGCTATTCAACAGTGAAATATAAAGTCCTGTCTGCCATATTACATGAACATCTAAAACGATCATCAACAACCTGATAGGTTCTTATCAGTGCGGTTTCAGGCATAGAAAGTCCACCACTGACGAAATATTCACACTACGGCAGGTCTTGGAAGCAACCCATGAATATAAACCACTTCTTTATCGATTTCAAAGTTACCTGTGATAGCGTGTATAGCGACGAGTCTAGTCTCGGCATCCTTGCCAAGCTCGTCCGTTTGTGCAAGATGACGATGGCATGGAGAGTGAAAGAGAAGGTACAATGTCGAACTATACGGCCTATACAAGGACATCGACTTAGGCAGAAGAGTTTATATACAGCGACTAAGATGGATAGGTCATGTAGAGCGGATGAAGCTTAAGGTTCCAGCCCGGAAAATTTTCGAATCCACCCCAGTTGGACGACCTCGCGGTAGGTGGCGCAAATAAGTGGAGGGGACTTCAACCGACTTGGCGTGCGCAACTGGAGGCAGCTGGCTCGTTTCTGGGCTGGTAGGAGAGGTTTGTTGGTTGAGTCCAAAGTCCACCCAGGACTGTAGTCCCTCCTAAGTAGATAGATAGATAATTAATTATTGTGAGGTGCAAGTGCACAGCGACCTTTAGAAGATCTATTGTGCCCCTCCTAAGTAAGTAAGTAAGTATTCACACACAAAAATTGTAAATACCTACAAACTTGCTTAGTAACTTTTTTCGTAAAATTGTTGGTCAAAAACTGAATTTTACGTACCATTTTCCATTAATTTGCGCACATTCAAGGATAAAATGATTTTACGTAGTGCGAGTGTTGGAAAGGACAGGCGGAGAGAGAGAGAAAGATTGGTGGTGTGAGAATATGAGAACATTTAGTTTATTTTTGTCTTTGCTGATATTCTCTCAGCTGATATCATAGGCATATCAATCATCCAATAAGGCAAACAGTCATTCCAGCCATATTACCAACCTACTGCCAGTGTTATGCCTTCGCAGTAGTGTTAACACAAGCTTTCGTAATTGATCGGACAAAATTCATTCGTGCACTTTAAAATTGGAAAAGAGAGAGAGAGAGAGAGAGAGAGTCAGAGAGCAATCCATTCTCTCATCGAACATATTTTCTTGATTATACTTCCCTCTGGTATTGTACATTCCGGATTCATCCTTTGAATGTATCCCAGATACATCTCTAAACGCATTTCAGATTCACTATTTCAATGCAAATGCTGAGGAAATATTCCAGATTCATTCTATGGAAACATTCTAGATACATCCTCCAGGTGCATACCAGAGTTGTAATTAATATGCATTCCGGATACATCCCTGTTCCAAAATAGTTTTTTGAATATATTCTAGAATCTACCTACGATACATACAGACGAAACATTCTTGAACCATTTCAATTCAATCAATTTCGTTTAAATAACTCAAATGAGAAGCAATTGATATAATGGATTGCTCCTCTCTGTTAAAAGAATATGAAAAGGACAGCGCATTGTTACAATGACAGAAATGTTTCTTAGCTACTCGTATGTTGAATTATTTTTCTTTGGTATATTGGCAATCATCCACTTCCTACATTCGTCTCACGGTATTGATACGAGTACATTGACTGCTATAATGAAAGGTGCTCGAATTCGCGTATGTTAAAATTAAAATTTTGTTCCTCTGCGTACGGTGGAATTCTGGCAGAGTTCCACGAAAAATAAGACTGAACTACATATACACAATTATTTCACGACGCATTTTCTAAACTTTCAACCTTGATCACTCCTAATTGTTCCTATTAATTTTCTCCAACTGCCAAGAAGTTATTTTACTACTTCTATTGTTACTGGTGATAACTGAAAAAGTAAGACACGCGCCAGATGACGACAAACGAAAGCCAGATGTTATCGGCGATCTCATATCAAACAAATCACAACCGTGCGAAAGGCCTTGACAAGTTCCAAAAGCAGAATATTCTGTCGGGTGCAGGGTGTCTCATTACCCGAGAAAATCCATTTACATTGAAATAATCAAAACTACCGCAATTAGGTCAGTATCAAGACTTTCACATCTGCGACTAGCACCAACTAATAGCAATTTGTCCCCCAAAATCTAATCATCGAATTCACATCTCTGCCATTTAAATTGATAACAATTTCGATACCTACCCGAGATACTGTTGGCCAATTCTAAGTTGCACAGTCAGTCGCTTTGAATTCATTATATTAATAGATTCACTCCCAGCGTGTGCGGACAGAATGCTCAGCAAGATTTCACGTCAAACAATAGCGTCAGCTCGCAGGCACATAAGCGCTTTGGTTGCCGGCGACAACAAGTTCATCATTCTCAACGACGACAATGGCAAATCGATGAAGTTTCCCGGAATATGGCTGCGTGACAATTGTCAGTGCCCCAACTGCTACCACCAGCCCACACAGAGCCGTCTTCTCAATTGGGAGGCATTCAACCCGAAGGTGAAAGTGAAGAGTGTACAAATTGCCAACGATTTGTATGCTAAATCGGTGATGGTTGAGTGGAATGACGAGCACAGATGTGACTTTGACTTGAAGTGGCTGCAGGAGAGAGACTTTTCTCCAGACCATCGACGACAGGCTCTTCAGGAGGCATACCGACCCATGCCTGATCTATGGAGTGGCAAGGAGTTTTCTAGTAAATTTAAGAAATTCGATTTTGAGGAGATTCTTTGCACTGATGGTGGTGAGATTGTGTTGGGAGCTGTCAATGGAATGATTCTTCTGTACATTTGATGTGTTCTGTTTACCCACAGCTTTGTACGGATGGCTTTACGCGCTGGCTGTTCAGGGTATTGCTTTGATTAGAAACGCTCCAGCTGAGAAGGGAGCGGTGAGGAAATTGGCGAATAGGATTGGATTCATCAAACGCACTACATATGGGTAAGAGGAAGGTTCTTAAAATAGAAATAGATACTGAATTTGAAAACAACACTTCGTTGATCGATTTTGCAAATAGGCTGAATAATTTCAACCTGCTGTACTTCATTAAAAATTTGGGCGTTCATTTATGTTAAAGTCGCCTATCTATTGCTCTCTAGACTTCCAAATATCAGCGCATGAGTATTCTCAGATTAGATCAGTTTACCAGCGGGAGTTGTTTTTTTTTTTTTATTTTATTTATGCTATAATCAAGTTCCATGACGTGTAGGTGGTGCCACAATCTTTTTTTTCAATTTGTCATAAACTCTTAATTGTAAATCAACTGTGAAAGATAAGGCTATTTTTTACTATCAAGAGCAGCACATGCGATAGGATGATGATAATGTCGTGGGTGCCTACTGCTGCACAATGGAGACTTTTTTTCATTTTGGTGTCTTGTTCTTCTTGGAGGCCTTGTTGAAATCGTTTATTGCTTGGATGGTTTTTGGGGTAGTGAAATCAACTTATAGACCAAAGTTCTGAGACTAAGGAGACTTGATGAAAGCTTAAGGGAGAACTAGTTTTTTGAGGATTTTAAACGAGTTTTATATTCTAACAGGGTTGATCATGTGGTTGAAGAAGCACGCGGTTGAGAAGAATTTAAGACGGACTGTGGTCTGAGAATGGTCTAGTCTACAGAGATCCCATCTCATGAATTTAAGTGTGAGCCTACGCAATAAGCTTATAGTCGCATTCATGGATTTGATATTGTAACCAGACTGCAGCCAGACCAGGTCAGCGGTGCCTTTATAAATCCTTTAGTACTTAGATGGATTAAGCTACTTGTAAATCCTTTAAACGTCTTCTTTGATTTCGCCATTCGTCATCTCTTAATTCGGTACCACCTTTAATCGAGACAGTACTTTCAAATTATTTTGTTTTCGGTCGATCTGTTTTCCATTACTTATGTGTGAGATTCGGGTTTCTAAAAGAATTGAGAACTTTCATTTTGGCAGAATTTATCTGAAGTATGTGCTGAAGCACGTCACTTCAAACTAACAGGTGCATACCTTATAATGTTCAACCAGTTCCTCTTTTCACTCATCTGGCATGTTTTTGCATGACCAAGTATTTTTTCTTTATGGCTGCCGCCGCTAAGTGGGTAGTGTATCGGACCACTATGCGTAAGGTCAATGTTCGAATCTCAGAAAACACAAAATATTTTTTTCATGGTCTCACCACTCACGAACGTCTGACAAATATGTGAGAGTAATGTTGTCATGAGAAAGCTTCTCAAAAAGCAAAAAAAAAAAAAAAATCGTGCGGAAAATATAACGTATACAACACAATTATATGCGAGAAGCTAGGTTTGTTTTAGTTTTTTTTTTTTGGTTGCGCCTGGAGGTGCAGGAATCTTCAAAAGATACCAATGGTCCGTACCATTGGTTATGCCCGATTCATATATCTGACAATGTCATCAGTGCTAGTCAGTATATGCCTACGGGCTAAACCTCACCCCTCAGAGAGTTACTATGAGAACCGGTTGCGCGTACTCATAGTAGTAGGAAATTCGTCCCTCTCATTTTTTAATTTTTGTGATGACAACGACTAAGTTGCCTTAACAAGTAGTTTACGCTTCTGTAGTGTTAATCGCGTTAGGTAGGTAGCTTTCCAGTGAAGGCACCTACTAATACTGTCATTACATGCGGTTTTTCTTTACGGCGCTAGGTCGAAAGATCTTGCTCTTTGTAGTCGGCGCTCAAGGTTTGTCACGTCCATAGTACGGATTATTTCATTATTCCAGTGAACATGAAGACGACGAAGTTTGCGAGCAAAGTTTGTTATTTCGTCCCTCACGGTAGCAATTCCTAGATCTCTGTGAATATCACTATTCCTTATATACAATACCAAGGAGCATTCACGATTGCTCTTAGTATTTTGTTTTGAAATGCTTTGCTTTGTTTGGTACAACTCCAAAGCTGTATACCATATGTCCAAGACGGTTTTAGCACTTGCTTATACAGAAGCAGTTTGTTGTATACGCTTAACTTCGAGTATCTTCCGAGTAGCCAATACATTTCTCTAAATCTGATTTCGAGCTCTTCGCGCTTCTTTTTAACGTGTGATTTCCACTTAAGTTTTGCGTTTAGGGTCATTCCTAGATATTTTGCCTCGTTTGCGTACGGTATTTGCACCGAGTTAATGGATATAGGTTAGTTGTTTATCTTTCTTAACGTAAAGTTGACATGCGTTGATTTTGTCTCATTGAGGACTATTCGCCAGGTTTTTGCCCATTCGCATACCTTGTTCAAAGCTCGTTGGAGTTTTCCCGTTGATGATTCGACTGTCTCATCCGTTACGAGGATATCCGTGTCGTCTGCGAACGTTGCTACAACGGTCCCTTCATCTTGTGGTATATCTCTTGTGTAGAGCAGGAACAGGATTGGGCCGAGAACACTTCCTTGTGGACCACCGGCGTAGATTTCTTTGAAATCCGAATATTCACTTCCGTATCTAACATGGACAAGTCTGTTTTCAAGATAAGATTCCAATATTCTATACAACTTTTCCGGTAAGATTACCTTAGCTTATACCTTAGACCTTCGTGCCAAACCTTGTCGAAGGCTTGCGATACGTCGAGAAAACTGCTAGAGCATATTTTTTCCCCTTTTTCAATTTCGTTCGTTATTCGATACACCTGATTGATTGTGGAATGTTTGACTCGAAAGCCGAATTGATGATCCAGGATCAAGTGTCTTTCCTCAATTACTGGTTGCAATCGTTTCAGCAGAAGTTTCTCGAAGACCTTAGATATTATTGGCAGAAGTGAAATGGGTCTATATGATTTCTTGCCATTTGCACATTTCCCCGGTTTTGGAACCATAATAACTTCGGCGACTTCCCATTGCCTTGGAACATATAATAGTCTTAAAGAAGCATTTATAATGTAGAGCAGCTTCACCAGCACTTTTTTCGGCAGCTCTTTTAAAATTTCGCCAGTGATCAAATCATATCCCGGAGCTTGGTTATTTTTCAATTTTTTTATTGTCATTCGAAGTTCGGACAGGGATACGGTTTTTACTTTAAAGTTGTCGGGTGCCATATTATCATTCGGATCTTCGATCAACGGTTGTCCATCGAACGGCTTGAACGTTTCCTCTAAGTGATCGGCAAATAATTCTGCTTTCTCTTTGTCTTCTTTTGCCCATTCCCCGTTAGCTTTCCTAATTGGCGGCGAGTGCATTACAGGTTTCCTTATGGACTTCAAGGCTTTCCGTAGAGAGTAGTTTGAATACTTATCAGCAGTCAGACCCTCGAGGTAAGTAGAAGTCTTATGATTTTTTAGGTCCTGCAGCATATTTTTAGCTTGTTACAAAGGTGGTTCAGATAAGTTTTATCCGGTGGCGCGCGGGATTGTTGCCATCTCTTGCGCGCTCTCCTCTTTTCTCGTATGGGATCTTCGATTTCAGGCTGGTATTTGACTTTACTGTTCCGTGCTTCTGTCTTCCGCAAAGGAGTGTTTTTCCACGCTGAGCTCTGAATGGCTCTGACGAGCTTGTCGATTTCTTCTTCTATTTCATATGGTGTCTTTAGCGGTACATTTAAAGGAATATTTTCCTTGCAGTCTCTTCTGAGAGCGTCCCAGTTAGTTTTGTTACTAGTTAGCCTAGGCGGTCCTTCTTTTTTTACTAGACTTCCACCTATTTTTAGAGTGACTGCTGAGTGATCTGAGCATAGATCATAGCATTCTTCAACTTCCGTTTAGTTAACCCTTTTGCGATAAAGAAGTCGACGAGGTCAGGGATTTTATTTTTGTCAGTTGGCCAATAAGTTGGCTTTCCTGTCGAAAAAAAGTTCACCCCACGTTTCATGCTGGCTTTGTACAATAATCTGCCTTTTGTCGAATTACATCTTGATCCCCAGAAAGTGTGTTTCGCGTTAAAGTCACCACCTAAGACAAAATTAGGTCCGAGTGAGTCAAAGAGTCGTCTTCTACTAGCTTATATCCCGGAGGGAAGTAACTAGATCCGATGTTGTAGTCTAAGTGGTTTATTTTTACGGAGACTGAGCTTATTTGCATAGAATCAAATTCTATTTCTGTGTTTTCGGAGTGCTTAATACAATCTTTGATGTAAAGAGAGGACCCGCCTCTTGCATTTTCCGAAGGATGATTCGCATGGTAATCCCTGTAACCTTTTATTTTGGGTCTAAGTCCCTTTTTTAAGTGCGTTTCCGATACCAAACATATATGAATATTATATTTCCATAGAAACACTTCTAACTCGTCGATTTTTTTCAGAAGGCCGTTTGAGTTCCACGTTAGTATCTTAAGTAGCTGTTTCATATTCATGTTTTTTTGATTGTCTTGCGAGGTTTGAACTCGAGCTTGCTCAATTTGTTAAGTTTAATTTTATTAACCTTGGTTTGCTCCTCAAATTTTTCCAATATAATGGTAAATATTTAGCTGACCGGATCTGTTGTAGCTGATCTTAATTTGTTTTCGTTTGACGCGATTTACGCGTACGATCTCGCGTCAACCTGTGGCGGTTTTTCCGCTGCACTTGGCCAGCGACGTTCTCTTTCGCAATTTTTTTATTTTCCTTTATTGGTCTCATCGTTTTGACTGGCTTAGCGGTCTTAGGCTTATCGGTTTTACGAACTCTTAAGCTTGGGTTCGGGTGTATCGGTGTGTTTGTTTTAGTGAACGTTTTTATATTTTTTTTTACAAACCTCTCCCAGTAAAGATGAACCTATAACGCTGAAGTAGCACCCTAAATTGCTTGCAGATGTTTGTTGATTCTATCTATTTAATTGCTGGGGATTGTAGGTTTCTGGAAATATGTCACCTAAAAGCGGGTTCCAAAGATCACTAGTGCTGTAACAAAATGAATTTTGGTAGAGAGATGTTCTTGCAGTTGCCAGATGAACATGGAAATGATGCGCTCTAGTGACCTGTCTCGTATTACGTCCAAATGTGATGTTTCTATGAATTATTCCGTTGAGTTCTTCCGAGTATCTACTATGGTTGTATCTGCTATCCGCCTTCGATAAGCCAGTGATTGGAAGTTGGATGTTAGTGCTGGGTGTTCTATTAATCGAATTGCTCGCCGTTGGATACAGTTGAGTGTGGGTAGTGCTTTGGAGCCGAACCCCAATTGTAAGAGCAATATTCTAGTTCCTGTCTGACCCGTGCTTTATAAAGAACAGGAGCTGAGTCGGAGTGAAGTACCTCTTTGCTCTGAACAGGTAGATCAACTTTCTCGACGAAGATTTTGCGATGTTGGATATTATGTTCGTTCCATGTTACGTCAGCGATAACTGTGACACTCTCCTCGGGTTGGATTGTTTAGTTGTTCATTTGAAGCTGCGGCACCGTAGTCATATTTTTTCTAGAAAAAGCAGTGGGTTTTCTTCGGCTTGAAATCCTTTATATTGAGTCGCTTCCAGTCTAAAATCTTCTGTAGGTCTGCGATTAATGACTGGATGTGATCGCAGCTCTGGATATTTGAAATATTTGCTTTCAGAAAAAAATTGTTTGAGCTAGATGCTGTCATCGGCAGAGCTAAAAATCTTGTTATTTTTCGTTGTACTCGTAAGTAGATCAGATATGGAGATATGGAGTACGAGTAAGAATAAAGTTGTCGAAAGAATGCGACCCTGTGGACTTCCAGCATTTACAAGAGAGGATTCAGAAGACACATTATCGACCATAACTTATGTTAATCTGTCATAAAGAAAATTGTCCATCCATATGCAAAGTTGTCGTGGTGGCCTTTCGACACGATCTAATGCCTTTGATATGTCCAGGGTGCAGGCCCTTGATTCTCCCTGTTGTTTGATGGCTGGCGTCTATAAATGTGTAACATAGCTCAACAGGTCTTCGGTTGATCGACAGCTGCGAAAACTATACTGTATGTCCCTTAGTATTCCATGCGCTGATTGATTTTTGCTTTATTTTGAATAGCATGGATAAAACTGCTCAGCTGACCTAATTTCAGTACTTGCAAAGGAGGAAATGATTTCGTATAATACTACTAAGTGCGGTGCTCACTCGCATCCATTATTTAAAAGCTTTCTATGCATCAAGGATATGGATTCTTCTAATGGGTACTAGTATGAAGCTTAATGCGGTTGAAAATTGCACCTTTTACTACAGCAGTGCAAGTTTTAAGGTAATTGGCCTTTTCATCCGCATACCCATGCTATGGTTGCAGAGTGTTGGGACTTTACCACAATTGTGGTAGATCTACCACTATTTCCAATAAATTTTGATTCTACCACGTTTACCACACTAACCAAAAAATCGTCCATGTTTTTTATTTCTTCTTCATTGCATTTTTTTCGCACTTCTAAATTTTTCCAGATATGTATGTCCATCTCCATATTTTTTTCTACACATTTTATTCCTGTTCCTGTCTTTTTTCACAATTTCCAATGGAAATAATACATAAACAGAATCAGAGAACGTTTTTCTGTTCTCTGACGACACAGTATACATACTATTACAAAAATTAATAACACAATAGGAATATGGTATAAGTTGTTTGCCTTTCGTTTATGATAATTGTGCTGATTGGAATAATTTCACACTGCACTTGGAGATTCGAATTGAACCAGTTAAATTTTAAATCTACCGCTCTTTTTAAAGTGGGCGCCGTGGCGCAAGTGGTTAGTGTGTCGGATCACTACGCATGAGGTTCCAAGTTCGAATCCCAGAAAATACCAAACATTTTTTTCACGGTCCCACCTCTCGCGAGCGTCTGACAAACATCCGAGAGTATTGTTGTCACGAAAAAGCTTCTCAAATCGCCGTTCGGATTCGGCATTAAACCGTAGGTCCCTTCCATTCGTGTGAAAAATATAACGCACACAACATGAGTGGTTGCGAGAAGCTAGGCCCTGGCACTTTAAAGAGCTGTTGCGCCAAATATTTGTAATTTTTTGGTCTTTTTTAAAATCGACCACCCTTTTTTTTTCTAAATCTACCACACTTTTAAATTCTTAGCTCCCAACACTGGCCTTGCAGTATGAAGGAAGATCTTCCAGAGACATTTGTACTGAATTGTTTGAACACAAATGCGGTCGGTGGTCATGTTTATAGAGTTTGTAAGACTGCTTTTAGATAAAAGGTTTTTAGTTCATGTTAGTGGGATTTGGATCTTCTAACATGTTGAATAAGTTGGTTGTGCATAATCAATTGATTATATACCTATATAATCAGGTGTTTTTTTTTAAATGCATATATAAATACAGCTACAATATTATCAGGACCAGCAATAGAATGCCGGAGAAATTCAAAACGTCAGAAGGTGCCAGACACTGCAGAGCCCTCTTCTATTCATCAGTCAAGCAAGAATGGAGTGTTTCATAGTTGGGTACAGTCACTTAAGACCAATTTCTATATATATCCGTGCATTTACGGATGATATGTGCTGTTTGAAAACTCAGAGAAAATCCCGGAGATGAATCTGGAAGTGTGGCAAGACATTCCGGTTTCACAAAACTTACAATTGAATGCGGAAAAGAAAGTGATGGTAATTTGTAATGGAATGAGGGTAATAAATTAGTATTTTAATTTATTGGTCATTTTTGCATTTTAAGATACTGTTTCTTAGGCTGGGGTATTTGACGTTTATTGGGATATTTGATGTAAATTAGGATACGTATAAATGGTTCTTCAAGAATCCAGACTAGACTATTTCACATTATATATAGAAGACGTATGGGAGTCGAGTTAGTACAGGATTGTTGGCAAACTATACCAATTATCAGTTCTAGACTTAGAGAAAAGTCTCTGAATCATCTTTCACCAGCGCGTCAGATAATCTATTGCTTGCAAATTACCCAAAGTAGACAAACTGTTTTTGATTTAAAAAGCTTGTTTAGTTTGTTCCTACATTCTAGATCTTTGAGTGATTTCTAAGAGATCCTCGAGTGCCTTGAGTGCAGTTTAGTTATCAGTACAGATGCTGGTACTTCTACAACACCATCTCACATTTCTGTATAAGACAGTTGACGGTCTCCTTGAAGTGTCCCCCAAAATTTCTGAATTGGTATTTTTCATCCGCTGTAACCAGCGGCAGTTATGATTTTAGTTGCCAAACCTCTGTTTCACTTGTAATTAGACATGTTCGGCTTTTCATTTAAACAAAATTGGAAATGTTCATCAATCGTAAGAAAAGATAAATTTTACATTGGCCTCATAGCTATATTATCCAATGAGAGACCAGAATTCTCTTGCAGTACTTGTTCATCAAAAAGTTCAGCAGTCCTGTGATAAATTGATACTGACTGCTTTCATGTCTGATTTGCATTCTCTGCCAACATTTTTAGTAACTCGATATGCTTGGCTGCTAACAAGAGAATTGTACGGATGCATAATGCGATCATAAGGACTTACTTACTAGTACCTATCTACGTATTGGACTTCTAATACTCGACCATAATTAACCTCCTTATGGGGAAGCCAAGGGTCGTCCCGTTGAAGAGGTTACTTCGCTTATTGAACTTTTTAGCTCACATCTGCCCATCTATCTTTGTCAAGGCAAGACAAAAAAAAAAAAAAAATTCAATGTGCACTGTACAAGGCTATGCTATACATATATTCGTGAGGGTTTAAAAATTCAGTCGATTTTACTGTACGTCCCCAACCTAGTGTCATTCACATAAATTCCTGTCTCTTATTACTATCACTGTTAACAACATAACTACTACATCCTTTTCTTTTCAGAGAGGAATTCAACGTCAAATCCAAGCCCGATGCAAAGAATTATGCCTATCTAATGACACCACTGTCCCATCACACCGATATGCCCTACTACGAGTACATGCCTGGAGTCAACATCCTCCACTACCTAGTTCAATCGAACTCCGAAGGTGGGGCAAACACCATCTGTGATGGATTCTATATAGCTCGACGCCTGAAATGGGAATTTCCCGAACACTATGAAATTCTATCGACAACACTCGTCGACTGGTGTGACATAGGTGCCGAAGGCGAGTTCTCATTTCACAATTCATATCGTGCGCCGGTGATATGGTGAGATAATGTCATCAAATGTGTCATCGCATTTCATTTGATTTATCTCTCCGCAGCCTGGATTTGGAGGGAAACTGTACGAGGATAAACATTAACACACCCCGACGGGACAGTCTTTTCCGAGTCGATGTGGAGAAGGTGATTCCCTGGTATGATGCCTATGCTAAGTTTGCTGAGCTCAATCACGAGGAGACTACCAAGTTTAAAGTACAGCAAGGTGAAATTTTCACCTTTAATAACCTCCGGCTGCTGCACGGTCGAACGGCATACAAGGATACAGACCAAAATACTCGATCGCTAGTGGGGGCCTACATTGACTGGGATATTATTTATTCAAAATTACGAATGCTACGCAGGACTCTCGACAAGAAGAACTAATTAAATTGTCGCCTCGCCAGTATCATGGTTCATTAATCCTTTAACAAAATAAATTATAACCAGCAGTACTCTATGAGTGTCTCAGTTTATTATACGAAAGTGGGTAGTCCTTATGCATCATGAATTCCTTAAGTCCAGGGCACCCTGAGAAAATAATTTTAATTTACTCAACATAAAAACAAAATGATTGTAAATTGCTTCTTACTAGCTGAGCACACTCCCAAAAGAGGCGCGTTACTGTAATTATTCGGTCGTCATTGGCGGTCTGGGTTGGGGGGCAGCTCCTTGGGGTTGAATAAATGCGAATATTATCGCAAAATTCTGGGAATAATTTCACTTGATGATTTGTGTAACGCGGTTGTGGCGGCTCTGGAGGGAACCCTCTTTGGTTGGAGTCCTTTGAGTGTAAATACCCGTTAACAAGGGTGGACATTTGCAAGAAGAGGAAGTCCCTATGAGGGTTGAAAAATTTCAGCACAGTTCCACGAGTAAACAAGAGAGCCGTCCTATAAATTACGTCAGCTTCAGACGGGAGCTTGTAGACATATTCCGAAATCTCGTTAATGACTCTGGCATGTTAAGTGAGTTGCAAGGAAAATTAGAACGTTACAAAATGCCTTGAGTAGCATTATAATATCTTGAACGAGACAGAGCTTCCCCCATCCACAACGGAACGGAACGACAGGTAAAGTTACACGAAAAATTAAAAATCATTATTCATTAGGCTAATTGATTTGACCCGACTTACGTAGGTGGTGACTTGGCTTGACCCTTATTACTCATTTTGATTGAAATAGTTCGGATTGGCTGGCAATGAATACGACTCAAATTAATCACAAACTTTCGTACAGGCTAATTTATCACACAAGCTCTTGGCAACGGTTGACCCATGACCTGAGGCCGGGTAGATTATTTGAGGATTCTGCTGAATAAAATAAAAGGTTAATGATTTTTTGTGGATACAATTTGTAGGCCTGTGTCATGTGCTGCATATCGTTGTGGTTACATAGCCCCTTAGTCAAACCGATTTGTAGAGTCAGATTCGTTGGGATTTTGTGAAAGTTTGACGAGGACAGACTTGTCCTTTTTCTGGGTAAACATGGCAGAGGAATATACATCAAAAATTTAATATAACAGACCATGAAGAAGTCTGACATTTTTATGCAAAGGAGAGTGTCAAGTTTTAAACTTTATAATGAATCTATGAAGCAGCTGCGGGAGAATTTATACAAAGGCCTTTACCTAGGGGCGCACTGTGCAGATATGCAAATTGAAAAACAAATTTAAACCGCCTTTCAGAGAAGGATGATTATGCGTTTGAATATTATGCATAAAATGCATAGATGAAGATTAGAAATAAAAAAAATTTTATATGTACAAGATGAGGGAAATGAGAATATTAATTTAGCGCTGAATAATTTATGATATTTTTTTGCTGAGTCACACCTCTTAATAGCTCGCGACAGTTTTTTAATTATAACTTAACAACTGCACAGCAAAAAGAAATAATTGAATATTTTAGTTCAATTCAGACACATTGAAACTCTGAACTTTGAAGCTTCATAGGGGTGGCGAAGGTGTAGTTGTAGCGTCATCGATTGCCAGGATAATGATTCATGGTTCAAATCCTGACGTCAGCAATCATTTATTTACTTATTTGTCATGAAATAAAGAGTCAGCCCGATCAAATGGGAAAGCCTTTATAAACACCATTGCAAAGGCATAGTACGGGCAGTAGTTTGGCCATATGGCTTTCTAAATACACCGCGCGTGCTTATGGTAGTGTGAGATTTTTGCTCACTAAAAAAACACCTCTCTTCAGAACTAATAATACAACTAAGCCGACGCTTATCCCGCAGTTTTATTTTCGCTTACGAGACTCGTGATTTTTGGAAAAAGAGGATCGTATGTAAATAAAAAGAAATGTAGAACTTTAAACAGGTTAAATTCCAATTGAAGTTCCTGCGTTTTTCATGACCGGCATATACTATGACGCGAGGTCAAAAGGTTTTGTCCTTTGTAGACGACCAATTGAATTGTTTGGGTCAAGTAGTTGAGCGACGGTACGGTTACAATGGCCGTGAACACGATCTTTGTGTTTATGCGCAAATTTTGTTATCTCTTCGACGACGCTGGGAATTTCCAGATCTCAATGAACATCTTCGTTAGGTACATAACACGGTGCGTTAACGATCGTTCTAAGAACTTTATTTTCAAAAGCTTGTATGATGTTTCTATTGCTTTTCTTGGTACAACACCATAGTTGTATACCATACGTCCACACAGGTTTTAGCACTTGCTTATAGATAAGCAGTTTGTTATGTAGGCTCAACTTCGAATGTTTTCCGAGTAGCCAGTATATTTGTCGGTATTTGTTTTCGAGCTCTTCGCGTTTCTTTCTTACGTGCGATTAACATCTAGAGTCATTCCTAGATATTTTGCTTCGTACGCGAATGGTATTTGAGTCGAGTTTAGATATACAGGCAATCTATCCACTTTTTGTAGGTAACGTTTTTTTTTTTCCGAGTGTAGGTGAAAATCTTCAACAAGACACTATGAGGATCGACAGCGCGTGCTCATAGTAGTGTGGGATTCTTACCCACTAAAAAAACATATCTTCAAAACAGACTTGTTATTATTTTTACTACAACTAACAATTCGACTTATCAAGTAGTTTTCATTTCGCGAAATAAGGACGTTTTGCAGGTGCCTTCCCATTAAAAGTTCCTGCTAACTCCGCAGTTTAGACGCAGTTACTTATCGCACTAAGTCTAAAGGTTTGGTTCTTTGTAGACGGCGTAGTAAATTTCTTTCATCCAAAACTTGGAGGACTGTAATATTTACGTGACTATCTAGTCGACTTTAATGCTTTCTTGCGTAGTTTTTGATTTCGTCTTTTATAGTTTTAATGTCAAGATCTATACGGATATCGCTATTTCTAATATACCATGGCACATTAACAATACCTCTTAGCACTTTGTTTTCAAAAGTTTGTAAAATTTTAATGTTACTTACTTTGGTACAACCCCAGAGTAGTATTCCATATGTCCATATAGGCTTTAGCACTTGCTTATATAAAAGCAGTTTGTTCTCTATATTAAGCTTGGAATATTTTCCAAGTAACCATTACATTTCTCTACCATATATTTATTATCTAGTTCTTTGCGTTTTTTCTTTACGTGCGTTTTCCATTTCAGCTTTGTATCAAGTGTCATTCCAAGATATTTAGCTTCGTTTGCAAATGGAATTTGAACTGAGTTTGAAAAGATCGGAAAATTATTTATTTTCTTATAAGTAAAATTTACATGAACATATTTGGTCTCGTTGAGTGCGATTCACCAAACCTTTGTCCATTCATATACTCTATCCAAAGCTTCTTTCAGTTTTGCTGTTATATCTTCGACCGTTTTACCTACTGCCAAGATAGCAGCGTCGTCGGAAAATGTAGCTAGCTCAGTGCCTGCCTTCTACCTGCCTTCTACCTGCGGTATATCACGAGTGTATAATAGATATAAAACTGGACCAAGAACGCTTCCATGCGGCACCCCAGCCATTATTTCCTTAAAATAAAGGCAAAGTTGACGTGAGTAGATTTGCCTTCGTTCACCACAATACGCCAAGAATTCGTCAAAGCGTGGACTTTATTAATAGCATGTTGAAGCTTTCCAGTTGCTGCTTCAATAGTATCGCCTGTTATCAATATCGCCGTATCGTCCGCAAACGTGGCGATGTCACATTTTCTTTCTTGTGGGATATCACGCGTATAGAGTACATATAGAAGTGGGCCAAGGACACTTCCTTGTGGGACTTCGGCCGCAATCTCCTAGAAGTCAGAGGAATCATTTCCGTGCTTAACACAGAGGTACGATGGCAAGATTAGAAAGAGTTTCAGTGACAGTAGTAGAAGCAATTTATTTTTTTCATCGAGAGCTTTGATTGAGAAAGTCGTCAGTTATTTTGTGGACTTAGTCGATTGTAGAATGTTTGAATCTAAATCCAAATTGATTGTCAGGAATGAGACGTCTTTCGTCGATTACGGGTTGTAGACGTTTTGAAAGTAGTTTTTTGAATATTTTTGAGATAAACGGCAATAGGGAAGTAGGCCGATATGATTTCTTTTCAAACAGAGGTTTGCCTGGTTTCGGGAAGCGTTGATAAAGTAGAGCAGTTTGATAAGAGCTTTATTCAGCAATTTCTTGACCACCTGCTCCGTTATCAAGTCGTAACCAGGTGCCTTTTTCGTCTTTAGATTTCTGGCCACTTCCCTCAGTTCAATCAATGAAACTTTTTTTACTTTAAAGTTGTCAAATGTCGTCACTGGGGAGTTGGGTGTTAACGAAGGGCCGTCGAACGGCTTAAACATTTCTTCTAAGTGCAGACCAAAAAGTTCTGCCTTTTCTTTGTCGCTCTTGCCCAAGTTTCCATCGTTTTTCCGAATTGGTGGTGCTTGCATTTGAGGTTTCCGGATGCCTTTTAGCGCTTTCCAAAGCGAATAATTTGATTCTCTTTCACCAGAGAGATTTTCAAGGTAGGTCGCTATCTTTTTTCTTTTAAATTCCCGAATACTATTTCTCTGGGATACTTTTCGATGCGGTTGATCTAATAGCTTCTAAGAGTGTTTTTCCACGACGCTCTTTGAATTGCTTCCACGAAATGATCAACTTCGTCCTTTTGACAACCGGTTGACAACCGAATTAATTTGCCACTTCGTAGAGAATTTTTCCTTTGGAAGATGTGCATCTTGAATCCCAGAAGATGTGCTTCGCATTGAAATCTCCAGCAATAAGAAAATTTAAACCAAGGGCAATGAAGGCACGAACGTAGTCGTCTTTTTCTAGCGAGCATCGCGGCGGACAGTAAACAGATGCTTTATGGTAGCTCATGTGTTTATTTTTAACCCTGAAGTTTTTTCAGGTCTATGCTAATATCGACTGAGTGTTCGATATTAGTTTTAATGAATAAGGACGGACCGCCCCGCGCTCTATCAGAAGGATGATAGGCGTGATAACCAGCGTAGCCTCTTATCTTTATTTGCAATGCCCTTGTTGGATGGGTTTCGGAGATCAAACATATGTCGATGTTTCCTCTCATTAGGAATATTTCCAATCCGTTAAATTTTTGTAAGGGTCCGTTTGCATTCCATGTTACTATTTTAAGTAAAGAGTCCATATCTACTTAGATTTAGATATAAGGTTAGCCATACAATAGCTTTCGACGTTACTAAGACGTTCGAGAATCCGTTTATTCATTTCGCATTGTTCCTCGAACTTAGCGTAGATGCACTTCAGAGTTTCTTTCAACGTTGGATGTTGATATGCCTATGACATCACGTCATTGGGGAAAAAAAATACTGTGAATCGGAAGCAAAGACAAAAATAACAAAACTCCTCCCGGCTATCTGGACGCCATTGAAAAACTTGAAGCCGATAACAAGACTTTTAATAGCTCTGTTTCGAAAAGAATTCATGCTAACTACACGAAAAGATAGGATATTTTATTGTGAACAATAAAGGTCTTGTCTAAAGTCTTTTCTAAAATTGATATAAAGTTTCGAGGGTAGATTCGCATTTTGATTTCCGCGCCATTTTCTTTCTTTCAAACGCTTTTACTTATTTAGGTAGCGCTACAGTTCGGGGTGAACTTGTGCGCGCCACCAACGGCGAGGAGGCTCTCTACTGCGTCGTCCCACTGAATAGATTCGTACACTCTGCGGGCCGAAGCGTGGGTGTTCGCCATCTTAAACGTTCAATACGCAGTTTCTTTGACTAGACCGATGTTGCTGTACAGCTCGTATACGTACTTCTTTATTGAATATTCTCCTCTAAAACACGTGAACGCAAATAGGACCGAATATCTTGCGATGAATTTTTCTCTCGAACAAGCAAAGGATATCTTCATCTGCCTTCAATAAAGTCCATATTTCAACGCCGTAAAGCAGGACTGAGATGTTCAGGGTCTTACATAAATTCTCCTTAGTTGTTCGCGATAGGGATTAACTGTTGAATTCTTTTATTAGGAAAAAAAAAAAAAAACAGCGATTGGCCAGAGTTATTTTCGCTTGATTTCAGCGCTGATATCATTATAAGAATTGAACAGCGGAGTCAAGGTAGACAAAGTCCCTTATTACACCAAAGTTGTAGCTGCCCAATTCGCATGTGCTTGGTTTAGCCCTCGGTTATCGCCAAACCCATTTTGGCTGCTTCTGCTTCAATGCTTGCAAACGCACCGGTGACCGCCCGCCGGTTCTTCCAATAATATCAATATCATCGGCGTATGCAAGCAGTTGTACGGACTTTTGATAGATTGTGCCTCTGATGTTGGGTTGTAAGTTTCGCACAATCATAATCCATTCAAGTATGATATTAAAGAAGTCACATGACAGCGTGTTACATTGTCTACAACCTTTTTCGACATCAAAGTCTCGTTGAGGTCATTATCGATTTGATGGAGCAGCGAGCGTTCTCCATCGACCTTTAAATTGGAGGAAGAAATGAAAAGTATCAATTTGGGATTCTTGGTTTTCTCCAGGATCTGCCGATTTTACAGATTTTTTTTTTTTTTTTTGTAGCACAAATGTTTGCATAGATATACAATATATTAAAATAAAAGTACATAGATGGGTAGTTATTTACCTTTCTTATGAAAAACATATAGAATGAATGCAAGCAAAATAAATAGATAGATAAATAGTTGAAGGAAAAAGCTACTTAAAACCTTCATTCAAAAAATATCACAGTGGTTGAGTGTTGTATGTTGAACATACAATGAAATTAAATTAGTTATAATAAATACAAATAAGTAAATGAATGATACAAATGTGAACAAATAACAAAGAATAATTAACATGTATAATATATTAACAAAAAAATAAATAAATAAATAAATAAATAAATAAATAATAAATAAATAAATAAAGGTATTAATATATACATAAATAAATAAATTAAAATAAATAAATAAATAGTAAAGTAAACGTAGGTTCATGTATGTGATTAAACTAATGTGAACAACAACAGTAATTATAAATACGTTAATCGTGTACAAGACTCACAATTAAGTTGTTGTCTGCAAATTCGCATGATAGATGAAATTTAGTTTTTAAGTTAGTAATGCGATTTGAAACGAGTTCTATATTTGATATGTCGTGAAGAAGGCTGGTGGGAAAATGCCATGGCAGATTGAAGATCATTTTTAATAATTTATTTTGCACTCTTTGTAATTTTAAAATATGACTTTTTGCGCAACTTCCCCAAGCTGGAACTGCATAAAATATTATGGCTTGAAAAACAACTTTGTATATAATAATTTTGTTCTCGTTACTTAACTTTGACTTTCGATTTATAAAAGGGTACAGGATTTTAATCGTTTTATTAATTTTTTCGATTACATACTGAATGTGACAGCCAAAAGTGACTCTTCTATCTATGATCACCCCAAGATATTTAACTAAATTGCTCCATTCAATAGGAAGCCCATCTATATTTAAGTTTCGGCTCGGTAAAAAGCAAGCTTTTCTTTTCCTTGTGAAAAAGATAGCCTGTGATTTCTGAGCGTTAATTTTTATTTTCCATTTAATGAAATACTCTTTTAGCGTGTCTACGGCGGATTGCAAATTGGTTTCAATCGCTAAACCAAAAGCATCGGACGAATAAACACATGTGTCATCCGCAAATATTGCAGAGTGACAGTTTGTTAAATGCGGGAAGTCAGATGTGTAAATATTATACAGGATGGGACCCAAAACCGATCCTTGGGGAACACCTGCAGGGATGCAATACTTATTGGAGAGACTCATATTTAAATTGACTTGAAATGTTCTACGATCCAGAAAAGAGTCAACAATTTTTATGAGATACCCGGGAAAGTTGTATTGTATCAATTTAAAGATCAATCCTTTATGCCAGACTGAATCGAAGGCCTTTTCGACATCCATGAATACCATACCTGTACTTTGACCTACACTAAAGCGTTGTTTAATATGCTGCTTTATTCGCAAGACCTGGTGCGTTGTACTGTGATAGGAACGAAAACCAAATTGTTCAGCAGGAAGGATGCTGTGCTCCTCAACGTGCAGTAAGAGTTTTTATTTAATAGCCTTTTCAAAACACTTACTTAAACCATTTAAGAGGCTTATAGGTCTGTAGCTAAGGGGGTCACTGGGAGCTTTACCCGGCTTTTAAATTGGAATAATTTTTGCATGCTTCCATGATATTGGAAAATATCCGATTTGCATACATTTTTTGAAAATAAATTGAATAAATTGAATAAATTGAATTCCAGATTTGGGAAGATTTTTCAGATAGATATTCATTATTTTATCGGGTCCTACTGATTTGCGGTTGTTTAGGCTAGATATAATATCTCTTACATCTTCAATTGAGACAAATTGTGTATTATGAAAATGAACTTGGTTACGTACGCCATTAACAGTTGTTTCAACCAAATTTTCAGCAGAGCTGTTATTATGTAAAGTCAGCATGAAATTGGATTCAAAAGACCTTGCTAACATATTTGCTTTATCTATGTTTGAAAGTGCTGTACTGCTTCCATTTCTAAGTGGTGGAATATAAGTATGTTTGTTTTTTATTATTTTCACGATATTCCAAAATGGCTTTCTAGCTTTACTTAAGGAACTTAGTTTGCGATTCCAGTTTGCATTTCTTAATTTCGATAATTCCTCTTTAATTTGTGTATTGAGGAGTTTTAACTCATCGAAATAATACAAAAGTCTGCATTGCTGCCACTTCCTTCTGTATTTGTTTCGTAGATTGATTAAGCTTAGAATATGTTGCGGTAACGGACTAGAATTAACGGACAAAACGGACTTTTTAGGCACTGACACATTAATACTTTCCAGGATTGAAGTATTGAAATATTCAATTAAATGGTCAAGATCGGACGAACTCACAACATTTAAATCTTCCACATGTACACTATCTAACATTCGTCTTACATTTGACTTATAACTATTCCAATTTGCAGCCTTAAAATCGTAAATAAAGGTATTTTCTATTACAGGTGAACTAAGTATACTGCAGAGTACGGGTAGATGATCCGAGCTGAGGTCATTTATTACGGTTGGTTGACTTATAAGTCCAACGCAATTAGTTAAGATTTTACCGATGTTGGACTTCCCTGGTCTGAAACCACACTCATAGGGGCCAAAGGCAGGAAAGGCTATGTATAGGTATATAATAGACGAACCCCACAGGCGATTTGGTAGAAATGCGGGTATGTGGGAATGCTCTGATCTCTTGTTTTCGGATCATACCCTCGTCGAAATAGGAAGAAGAAGGAGAAGAATAATAAGTCAGAATAACGGATCAGATTTACAATAGTAGATTTCGCAAGCCCAACGACGATTTGCTTATAAAGTGTTTTTTTTTTCGAAACAAGTGAATGCGCACCTCTACGTGTTTCACACTCAATCCACCCGTCAACCACATTTAGAACTGTGCGCTATAGAGGCTATTGTCGTTGAGGACTCAAATTTATCGATTCGATGCCGTGCATAGGAAATGTGGCTTTGTTCGTACCCTATGATTTTGCGACAAGATATTATTTGTTTTGTTTTGTCGGTATAGGAAACACTCGACTGGAGCACTCAGACACAACTGAGTACAGACAGCAAAACCTTGGTTTATCCATTTTATTGGAATTTGCTTGTCTTTCTAAAAGAGCTAAGTGAACACTTCAGTGATGTGGAGCTTAAAGTACCAGCACTCACCACATCGGCATGGAAAATCGGCCACCTTATGCGAGCAAAGGCAGGACACTCGCTGATAAAATGGTCCGTAGTATCGTTGCCTTCGCCGCAAGTGCCGCACACTGTAGTGCCTTTCAAATAAATGAAATAAATAAATGGAATGAAAAGTCTAGCACATTAAGATGCTTGGGGAAAATTAAGTGGCCTGTCAAGATGACAATAAGTTGTCTGCAGAGACAGTAGGAATACCGCTGATTTCTTACAGACATCCGGGAGAATTCGTTTAGTCAACCTATATACTGGAGAGTGATGCCGCACACAATTATGTTCATAAGAAATCCAATCGTCAACGAAAGCCGATCTGGTGTCATTGAGTTAGATGGTATATCCATGAGACTAGAGTGGCAAGATAAGTATCGCGCAGGGTCATCAAAACTCCAGTATGTATTATACCAAAAACAGCACTGCCGAAGACGATGGATGGCTTTGATAGTACAGCGATAGATAGAGCAAAGCCAGGTATACGTGCGAAAGCTTAAAACATTCAATTGGCGGGATAATTGAAGCCAAAAGGCCGTCAGTTATGCCGTGATTTCGGTACCTGCAATACCAAGATAAAACATTTTCTGGAGTTTAAATACCTAAACCTGAAGTTAATTTTCTTGGTTTTGGTTGAAAGCAAATAACCAGTCATGTACTCAACATATGCAGATGAATTTCGATAAAATAGTCTAATGTGTAGAGATTAACTTCAATTATAGTTCATCCTTATATTGAAATTGAATATCTCATTACAGTTCATTTATCCTAAAGATATGAACACAATGAAAAGCACACACGCAAACAAATATAATATATATTGTATGTATTGTTAAATAGCAGAAAATGAGTGGCTACGTCAAAACCTGTCACTGCAACCTCTGAGATGTGAAGAAATTTAAAAAGACTGCTGTCTCATTATAAGGTAGACAAACGATTCAAGAGCAAATGAAGATTAATACTATTCAGAAGCGTTCCATATCACAATTTACGAGTTTAATGACTACGAACGCATTAGTCGTGATGATATTCGCAGTAAAAGACTTTTATGTGGATTATAAGTAATAGATACACCAATGGAAACATTAAACTTATAAATAATTTAGGGATGTCACTTTCAGTGCCACGTGTGATAAATGAAATTGTCATTGGATATAAGAGGAAGGTTGAAATTGACTAAATCTTAAAAACAATAGGAGGAGCTATGAATGCGTTGAGTATTTCTCTTTCTAGATGGATATGTACAATGTCAAGATGTAGGATACCTATCATTGGTAATTTATTTTTCAAATTTCTCCCCTGGTATAATTTTAATTTTTTTAATTTTATCTAGAACAAATTGATTTATTATTATATAGCAGAATCGGCTCTTGAATATGTGGACATTGTAAGGGTAATGTGTATGTTACCTGCAAGTGAGTTCCACAGTTGTCTTGTTCTGTAATTCTGGAACAAAAAGTGATGTACTAACGTTCTGCCTGGTAGGACATCCAAACAGTGTCTGCCTATGGGTCATTCTTCAAAGTCCTTCAGAATATTTTTCATTGTGTTATAGGTACAAGTCTGCTCCCCGACTTCACTGAGTCAATAATTGCGGATTGTATGACAGTATAGGATCTTCAACAATATCCAACTGATCGGCTTTGTAGATATAAAAAATGCTCGGCTTCCTTGTTTTTTTTTTCGCTCTTAAAAAGGAAACGCAAATTCCAGAGCACTCAGACTTCGTTGCGGTGCATTGCTGCACTGGTTGGGGAACTTCGTTTTTATTCGCTTTTTAAAAATCGGGTGGCTGATAATTTACTCAACGTTGGGCCTTGACCCTTCTCCGTGCAGGGACGGGTTAAAAATATATCTGCAGCGCCCCCTAACAAATAGCGCTTGCCGTAAAAGGCGACTAAAAATGTGTAAACTCAATCTTAACTTCCCCCGTGGAAATCGTCACCAGAACACACTCAAACCTGCTCACAACAAACAATTTATTTTAAATCCATTAAAATATTCTAAATTGTGGACAAATCTAACGATTGACAACATCTCATCTAACAAAATGGAAAAATATTGCAATGTTTCTATGCCTGTACATGCATATGTACGCGTATATTGCCAAATCTCTTAATTGCATGAAAATTTGATAGCACATATCCTAATTAATTAAATTTAAAATGTCTTAGGTTTGGCACTGATAATACATTTTATTTATTTTTTACTCTAGAAGAGATCGCACACTGAAGATCAAAACATAATCATGGAATAGCGCGCTCATATACTCACACACATATACTATTGCAACGCGATAATCACTGCTGCCCGTAGCATTGCTCAGCTTCAGGACAACGCAGAAGGATGTTTTTTACCTTAAATGAATCAGCGGTGAATTTCACCTGATTTTTATTTTTTTAATCCGCAGAGCCAGTACTGAGCTACGGCTGTGGAATCAATACTTACAGATGGAAATTTCGATCTCAACCCCCTTTATGCCACTTAGACCTTGAATTTCGGAAAATCCCTTCTTATCTCGCACCTCGGCAATAAGGAATAACTGTGCAAAATTTCAAGTACCTACATGTAGCAGTTTTCGAGAAACGGTGTTCAAAAGAAAAATCGATTTTGCTTTTATAGTATTTAACATTGCAAAACTGTATCATTATGGTAATACTTGCTAAAAGGAAAGGCACTACCACTGCTGCGTATGATACTGATCCTGAACCGAGCAGAAATGTTCGGGTAAGAGCTATACGGATTCAGGGGGCTAGCAAAATAATGAAACAGTTTGGAGGAAATTTGAGGGTCGTGAGTCGGAACGATGGAAGCATGACCGGTCGAAGTTACGAGCCGGAAGAGATGATGAATAGAAGGCAGGCGGATATCTTGCGTGTCCAAGAGACAAAATCGAAAATCAACTGAAATTGGGCGCGTTTCTTCGACGTTAGGCAAACGATTACAAGATATTCTACTAGATATTCTAGAAGAAGAATACGGAACGGAAAAGGCTAGGAACGGAATCGGTATCATCCTTGTGGCAGAGCTACTTGGTAACGTCTTGAGGTCGTACCGCTGGTGGCAGTATTGTGAAGAACTTTTGAATGAACAGTTTCCCCGGCTATACTTTCCGAGAGCCACCCCTAGCTCTGAAGAAATACCCGACATTACAGTCGAAGAACTTAGTGAGGCGAGATGCCCTCTGAGTTCTGGAAAAAGATGGGAGGCGTCGGGTTCAAATGGCTCTGAATTTTCATCTCCAAATTTGTGAGAGGTGATCCAATGCCAAATCAATGGAGGGAAAGTTACCTTCTCCCTGTATACAAAGTGAAGGGTGATACACAAAATTGTGATAACTACCGTTCGATCAAGCTGATGTCACACACCATGAAGATCGTTGAGCGAGTATTAGGTGGCCGACTGCGAAAAATAATACGGCTATCTGATGATCAGTGCAAGTTTGTCTCGGGTAAATCAACCACAGATGCAATCCAAAGCATAAGGATCATAATGGAAAAACATCGTGATTCCTTAAGGGATTTGCATATTGTATTGGTTGACTTTGAAAAGGCATTCGACAGACAACCACGAGATCTGATATGGGTGGCGCTAAGACATCGAGGGGTTCCAGAAACCTATGTACAGATGATCATGGACATGTACGATGGAGTACAGACAAGAGTAAGATGTCCCGCTGGAGTAGCCGAAGAGTTCCCAATTCAAGTCGGGGTACACCAGGAAAGCATCTTAAGTCCTTTGCTCTTTACTGGAGTTTTGTCTATCTGCTTAAAGGTAAAGGTACATAAGTTATTCTTTGCTGACGATGGAGCCATCATAGGTGAGGATCCTACATCCCTGAAAGGAGTACTTGATATGTGGGTGGACGTTTTGGAGGGAAATGGGTATCGCATTAGTTAAAAAAAGACAGAGTACTTGTGCTGCCCGTTCTTTGATGCACTCAGACATATTCCAGACATTTATTTGAATGGAACAGTGCTTCCCAAGTGCGAAAAGTTCAAATATCTGGGATCTATGATCAATAACAAAGCAACTTGTGATGAAAATATCAATCATCGCGTAAGCGTAGAGTGGATGAAGTGGCGAGAAAACTCCGCTGTCTTCTGTGACCGAAAAATTCCCAGTGAGTTAAAAGGAAGTAACTGCACCGCAGTTGTGCGTCTAGCGCGCACATACGGTTCACAGTATTGGACGATGTAAAAAAGTATGACAGTATATTAACGGCAGCTGAGATGAGTACTCCGTCGTGACCGGAACGTAAATCTGCCGTCCGTACATATACTCTAATATCCGTTGTTAATACATTACATACTATTTTCCCTTAATAAATCATTTTGTTGTAAATCAATGGAACTCTTTTCGTAATATCCTGAAACACGTTCAAAGAAGAGATTATTTGAATTCTGTTAAAAAGGCAATATCAATTAACGTTCCAAAGACATCACGAAGCAGGAGATGCAGGCCTATAAACGCCTGGATCACACAAATGCGATGACATCGGCATTTCATTGGCCTCAGTAACCGAGTCATCCAAAATGGGGAGGCCTGCCGATATTTTCTGAGTTCAAATAGGCGAACACCACAGGCGGATCAGTAGAAATGCGGTGAAGTGGGAGGGTTATGATTCCTCGTTTTGGGATCATAACTCGCCGAAAAAGGAAGAAGAAGAAGTTGGGCCTTGACTACTTCACTTCCTTATGTTAAATTATTTGGTCATCTACATATATGAAGTTGTTGTGGGGTGTTCGTATTGAAGTCGATTTTATGCAAAGCTGCATTTAATGACCAAACATGGGAATAAGCATGGAAGGCTATTAGGGTTTTATCACCCGTAAAATTGAAGATCTTTTTACCTGTTAAAGCAAGTAGGAGTCAGCCGTGGCGTAAGTGGTTAGTGCGTCGGATCACTGCGCGTGAAGTTCCAAGCTCGAATCCCAGAAAACACCAAAAAGTTTTTTCACGGTCCCACCTCTCGCGAGCGTCTGACAAGCATCCGAGAGTATTGTTGTCACGAAAAAGGTTCTCAAATCGCCGTTCGGATTCGGCACTAAACTGTAGGTCCCTTCCATTCGTGTGAAAAATATAACGCACACAACATGAGTGGTTGCGAGAAGCTAGACACTGGCACTTAAAGAGCTGTTGCGCGAAATATTTATTTTTTTTATTTAATTAAAAAAGGATTGTTCGTCAAAAATGTAACTCTGTGATATTTTGGCGTGTACAGTGCGGTTTTCACCAGTAAATGGAAAATTATTCGCCAAAGGCTAGGTTTAGGCTGGCATGCATCCACCCAAATTCATTCTATAATACACATTCTAGAAGGGGTAATCGCGCGTTAAAACTTATAGCTGATGGAGACATTGTGATAGTCTCACTCGAACATTGTAGAAATGTCTCGTGTCTTTTCCTATTTTATGAATTTTTTGTATATGTGCATTCTTCCCCTTCAAAATTTCATAAGCAATACGCGTCATGCTTTGGATGTATATCAGTTCACCCTCAAGCCCAACTCGGACGTACTATGAAATATAGGGATTTGTTTATAAGCTGAACGACGCATTTGTTGAATGATCAACCAGGCTCTGTATTACCTCATCATTACAACCTTCAAACATTTAAAGCGAACGTTAACCGGTATCTCCTTATTTCCTCTTCCCCCTTATCCGATCCGTCCGTCACCTTAGAATCAGTTTAAGGGTATAATTAATCCCTTCGGTGCGAAAATTATAAAAAGAAAAGAAGTACAAATTTGATTAGATAGGAATTGGTTCTCGATAAGATGCACTTAGACCAACAGAGCTCCATTGTGATACCACTATGAAGCAGGGATTTCGATTCCTATCTACTCCTGGAACCATTTACTTTTTTGACAAAGCTATTTATTATATTTGGCGGTGCATATTTTGTTCAGATCGTTTAAATCGTTGAACAAGTAATCTCCTAAAGTTGCTTCTCTAATTCCGGCCAGGAAAGGACGTCAGCAAAGAATGCCGTCTCGTCTCTATAGCTTCTGCAAATGTTATTGCTAACTATGCCCAATCTCTGAGCATGATTGCCGAGGACACAATGTTTAGTGATAACATTAGTGAGTTAGGGTATGCTGTCTCTACCGTGTTACAGCAGAACTTAGAATTGACCAGAGTTGGCATAAGAGTTGACTGAAGTTCGCAGTATCGTAGTAGTTCGGAGGCATTTAGCTATGACTGTCTTTATTCACTGATTAGGCATGAGTCAGGTCCTTAGCAAATGATATTGGTCGATTGACATTGTTTAAAACCCGATTGTTTATATCAAATGAGCCCTATCTATCTAATTCGTCAGTCTCGTAATTTCCCAGAGCATCACATTGGCCAAGTATTTAGGAAATATTATCATTATAAACATGCCCACAATCCTTGCTCATAGTTTGCTGGGCGCGAGGAGAAGTCTGAGAAGAAAGATACTTAAAATCAACAGAAAACGCAAGAGGCATAACACTAAAGACACAATTATGTGTTTAGGACACGACCAAACAAAAACCATCAGTCACTCATAAATTCAAATTCAATGACGCTGAAATACTTACATTTTGGAGTCTTGATAAGGGTTAATAATAAAAGGTCCACTACACTCAAAGAATGACAACTTGTAAATCGTAATAAAACTCCAACTAACGCATAAATATCCCGTATAACTTAATTTTAGTCTCTTTGTGTATGGGATTCATTTATGGAGATGCCAATATTGCTCAGATGAACTTTAGCAATAGAAAACAAATGAAAAAGGCAGAAGGGAATTACTGTCAGTGCTAAGCCAATATTCTTAATTAATCAAACTTTGCCGACGAAGTGTAAAACAACTTCGATTGCTGTAACCTACGGCTAACAGTCAGTCCTACTCCTAGGGGAACCAATCGAAGCACGCCTCTGCCTGGGATTCAATCAATTTATTTGTCCGATAAAATTTAGTTCCACTCATAGAGTTTCTGGGTAAATTGAGTTAAACTTAAAGCCCTGGCTGGGTCGATATGCAGAGATAAATCATTATTATTCGTATGTGGGGGCGTATTTGCTATACATAAATCGAGATTTATTCACTGATTAGAAGTGTTGCTCGTGTTGGGCATTTGGGCAGGGATGCTTGCCATAAAATTAAGATTAAGTGGTCTGTAAATTATATTTAAGGCTACTAAGGAGAACCAAGTAAAAGTGACGAAATAGACTTAAATACTCTTATAAGAGGTGGTAAGGGACTAGGGAGAAACTACAGGGTTGAGCGGCAGACCAAGGTTGTGAAAGGCTTTATGTAGGTAGATCTTTGCTTCCAACTTTCTTTGAAAAATCTAGCCTATGGCTTTTTTTACTTAAAAAAAACTGTATCACAGGATGAAGCCTTATGTAACTTTGTTGTCTAAAATAAATTCGATGCAAATGAAAAACTATAATTTGTTTGGAAAGATCGTATGCCAAATCACTCATTTGTAGATAATGTCTCCTCAAATTGCAGAAATGCTATGCAATTGAACTTTTAAATTAAATAAAAATGTGGTATTCTAAGAGCCGACATGCAGAAACTGTTTACTTATCGTATTTAAATGCTACCACTTGTCTTGAGGACTATTGTAATGGGGCTTGTCCAACTACTTTGTTTTACGGGTACTGGAAAACCTTCTTCTAACAATCTGCTCAGCTCTTCACAATTTCACTCAATCTATATGGCACACTATACGCTGAGTGAAAAATTGGCGTTTGATCTTCTTTAAGCACAGTACCCGTCCCGTACCCAACAATAGGTTAATTATTTTACTGCTTATTATACTCGGAAAACACTGTTCTATTTACTTCATAACACGTAAATTGTTTGTACTTACTTGATTAATTGAACTATTTACTAAAAACTTTTTCCTAATTTGAGTACAAATAGTCAATCTACCATATAATGCAATTTGTTGGTTCATCCCTTTCGATGGCAATCGGCTCCAACTCCTGTTCTCCCGATAAACGTCACCCGAACCTTTACGGAACCAATTTCTTTGATAAGACTACCTGTAACTGTACAGAGTTTATTTTGAGATTTTTCCAAAAATAAATTAACAATTTTTGTCTATACTTTTGACCGAATCTGTTGCTCCCATATCCATCTCCATCTCGATGTTGATTTCATTGATTTTGACTGTGCTAAGGATCGACTGCTTCTCGCTTTGAATACTATGGATGACTGTGATGGTTTCGTTGCTATTGCGGACTGTTAACGAATGAGCTGTTCTCCCACATGAGAAGCACTTTTGCTGCACAATTTATATTATCCTGATGATCACGGTAACATCTGTGACAGCGTTATTTATTTTTTTTTGCTTTTCTGAACTTTTACCCTTATAAAATGTCGACATTTTCTATTAAGAATTAGGCCCGTGAAAGCTTTTGTGACTCTCCTCACTCTTTTGGCTGGTATTTTGTTTTTTGAGAACCGGGTGGAAGCGTGTAATGTCGTCGCATGAAAATTTTGTGGCTGGATATTTTTCGACGCATTTTGGATGCTTCTGTATTTAGAATCTTCAGCAATTAAGCAAACATTGTTGGATTTTATAATTGATCTACCTAGCTACACATACACAAAGGGTAACTGACAAGGCAGTACCTTAATATATAAACCCTCTCCTTCTTCTTCCTATTTCGGCGAAGTTATGATTTGAAAACAAGGGATCATAACCCTCCCACTTCACCGCATTTCTACTGATCTGCCTGTGGGGTTCGCTTATTTGACCTTAGAAAATATCGACAGGCCTCCCGATTTTGAATCACTCTGTTACTGAGGCCAATAAAATGCCATTATCGTCGCATTTGTGTGATCGAAGCGTTTACAGGCCTGCCTATCCTACGTCGCGATGTCTTTGGAACGTGCATTGATATTTCCTTTTTAACAGAGTTCGAATGATGGTTTCCTTGACGTGAAGACTTCCACGTAACTTTTTAATCGATCAAGCTTTGTCACTCCTGTTATCATGCGAATCATCTTCATCTCAGTTGCCGTTAATTTACTCTCATTTGTACATCGTCCAACATTATGAACCGTATGTGAGCGCTGGATGCACAACTGCGGTGTAGAGCCTTCCTTTTAACTCAGTGGGAATCTTTCGGTCACAGAAGATAGTGGAATTTTCTCTCCAATTTATCCACTCTACGCTTTCGCGATGATTGATGTTTTCATCACAAGTTGCTTTGCTATTGATCATAGATCCCAGATATTTGAACTTTTCGCACTTGGGAAGCACTGTTCCATTCAAATAAATGTCTGGAATAGGTTTGAGTGGATCAGAGAACGGGCAGCACAAGTACACTGTCTTTTTTTAACTAATGCAATACCCATTTCCCTCCAAAACGTCCCCCCACACATCAAGTGCTCGTTTCAGGGATGTAGGATCCTCACTTATGATGGCTCCATCGTCAGCAAAGAATAACTGATATACCTTAGGGTCCGTCACTTTACCTTCAAGCAGATATTCAAGGACTATAATAAAGAGCAAAGGACTTAAAACGCTTCCCTGGTGCACCCCGACTTTGATTGGGAACTCTTCGGTTACTCCAGCGGGACATCTTACTCTTGTCTTTGCTCGTTCGTACATATCCATGATCATTTGTACAGAGGTTTCTGGAAAACGCACAACATATCCTCAAGTGATAAAAAAATTGCTTATTAGTTTGACGACTAGGTGCTATAATTTGAAGGATGACATAAATCATACCCTCTCCGAGTGTTTTAAGTGGATTAAAGCCCCACACTATCGGAAAGTTCGCATGCGATATCTTTCGGCGATTTTCACCCAGCTACATTTCCACGACAGATGGTTTGCTCAGATATACGTTGACGTGCGCCATAAAAATCGAGAAGTGGTTTATAAGTTTCGTGATTTGACGAACGATTTTTAGGTAAATTTGGATTATTCGATAGCGTTGTTCAAACATAAGTCTATTCATAATGATTCGCCATGTTATATTGAATTAAATATCAAACACTGGGCAAAATGATAGCTTGGTTAGTTTTATCCAAGCATGGAAAATACCCTATATCCACTTTTTGAAAAAAATCTTTTTCAATATTTTTACTATAAATCATAAAAAAAATCATTAAGAAATTTTATGCATTTTATGCATGCAATCTATGTAGAAGTTCGTGTATACTCGTATGACCACGCGCACTTCTAGGGAACGTCGTCTTAAAAAAAAAACAATTTCTAGACAATGGACGAAATTTTATTTTTTTTATAATTTGCGCGCACTCAACGGGTTATAAATACCTTTAACATATTAACACACAGTGCGGGGATTGGACAGAATAGATAGAGAGAAAGATTGTGGTGTAGTGGTTCTTGAAGCTCAGTTGTTTATGCTACAGAGAGTCTCCGGAGGTGGCGTCCAGATAACTGGGGAGATTTTTGTTATTTTTTGTCTTAGCTTCTGATTCACAGTACTTTTTTCCCGGTAACCGATATCAAGGGCAAATCACCATCAACAGAGCAAACAATTTTTCCAACCGCATGACCAAGCTACTGTCAGTGTTATGCCATCACAGTAGTGTTCACACAAGCTTTCGCAAATGGTCGGACTGACTTTATATATTTCATGAGAAATAAATAAATGCTTGCTGGCATCAGGATTTGAGACATGAACCATTAGCGTGGCAATTGACAACGTTACCACTACACCATTGCCCCTCCCAAATTAATAATGCAACGCTCAGTTATACGTACATACTTATATGGGTGGATTAAATGGTAAAAAATAGGATATGCGTCAAGTTGACGTTAGAGTCGGTGACGTCTTATCTTTTGTTAAAGACTTCAAATATTCTGAGAGTCCTTCATTAAGCTGATTATCTGTGATGGCATCGTTTTGTTGAACCTTTTTGTACTATAGCTATCGGCTCCAGTCATATCCACCACCTCATATCGAACTTATTTAGGGTTCTTGGACCATAAAGTGACTGCTTGAGATACATTCTTGAATGGCATCTATTTTGATCGAAGTTTTAAAAGGAAATAAACATATTTTAGGTAGGCGTTCTTGTGTCCTTCGCGAAGGAAAGCGAGATACCGCTGTTAAGTGAGTACCCTTTGCCTTTTCCACGTGCCTGGTCAAAAATATCATCGTCAATTTAAATTATATTTCAACGGAACTCCTTTTTAGAAAACCATTAAATCATAAACGGAAAAGGAATTGTTTTGTTTCCTAATGAATATCAATTCCATTCAATCCATGGCTACCCTGTATATAGTCACGCTGTCTATAAATTGTAAAGCGATATCACTTACCTGTTTTCTTCGCCTTGTCAACCAGTGTCTTTCCTTGAATATAACTCGTCAGACAATGAGATGATATCTCTGCAATGTGAAGCAGCAAATTGATATGAAATTTTCCTAATGCTATAAATAATAGTTGAAAGGTGGTTTACCATGTACGTATATCTATAGAATAGACTAGTAGAACATGTTTATTTAATATCGCACCGTCAAGGGCTTAAAAACAATACTGTGCATCACTGTCACTGAGAGTTAATAAGTGGGTTGTGGGAAAACATGACGCGCACAAACATCAATGTGTTGCTTCCAATCAAAGTGTTGCTCCAACAAACTTACTCGTAATCTTTGTTCGGTTTACAGTGCACGAAATGACGGCAAGTGGCGCTTCCATCCGATAGAACAACAGCGGATTCTTGTGGGAAATCTGTACCTACCATATGTTTTACTGACAAGACAAGAGAGGGGACAAGATACATTCTGGTTAAAGGTAAAGTTGAACTTGGCACCTTTTTAGATCTCACTTCTGGTTGTTTTCGTCGACATATAGAAGGAGCGTTCAATAATATTAAAGTGGAAATCGTTGCAGCTTATTGTGCCTCTTGATATCTCATAGAAACAGCACACAGAAATCATAAATTGATATTTTTAAAATAGAAAATATAGGGAGGGGTATGGAAGACATAAAAGAAATCAACTCCATCATAAAATGGGTAGATGACATTCAGAGTCATAAACCCAGTTATCGAAGTGTTTTATAAAACAAAAAAAAAAATAACCCTGCTTGCTATGCGTCCAAGTACTTTCCTCAGAAAAGCATACAAATTTTGACGGATAGCTTAGATTTAAAGTTTCGATTTTTTGGATTTCGATTTCGCGCGGTATTTTACTTGAAGATAGCTTATAATAATTCAGTTAAAAGAAGTTGCATTCCTATTTAGATGCGTCCTAGGTAAAACAGTATGACTTCTTAATTGGTGAGAAACTTCGGGGGAATTGTATGCAGAAGCTCAAGTTTGGTGGCCATAAAACTTACTTCTATCACCCAGTTAGTAATGAAGTTTAAGGGAGAAATCTGTGCGAGGAACATCAAGAGCACTGCAGAGGTATAAGGACGTTTGCGAAGTTTTACTTTGCGGGAAATCACCAGAAAAGTTTTAGGGGTGGTGGATATGCAGAATTAATTTTAACTTCCGAACGAGGGAAATTACCACAGACAAATTGGTAAAAGAACTTATTTGAATAAGAATGTTACTTATTGTGGGTTAAATGTATCACAAAGTGTTTTTAATATTGTATAACAGATTAACGTTTAACATTTATAGTTTAGACTAGATTAACCCTAGAATGATAACGTGCGCCTCGGAGGCGCCCGCGACACAGATATATTACTGTCATCTGTCATAAATAACAAATAATAATATATTTTTGTATTTTATTTATTTATTAATAATGTAACAATTCATTGAAGTTATAAAAGAAAAGAATAATTATGTAAATTTTTTAAAATAAATCGGTTTTTCAAACTGTGCGCCTCTCGGGCGCATATTTATCTTTTCAGTACTATAAAATAAGGTTATCTTTCTAGGGTTAACAGCTGTAAGAGTTAAGTGGTGAACGCCCGATTTAAATACTCCGCATTTTTTTGTTCTACGGTTTTCAGTTTTGTTTTTTTTTTGACAGATTTGATATAAACTATTTCCAATTTATCAACATGGACCGTTATAGGAAAGAACAACGCACTATAATTATTAAAACTTATTATAAAGATAGTGAACGATTTGCTGAGGTAATTCGCAAACTTTCCGGTGTTTAATTAAGAAATTTGAAGAAATTGATTTGTTGATTGATGCAACTTTTTTCAACAGTAACGCCCTATCTCGTACATCTAAGGGTACTCTATACCCTTTTATCCCAGTCCTATTTTCTGGCGCTGAAATATAGACTTTACTGAAGGTTGATGAAGATACCCTTCGTCATTTCGATAGTAAAATTCTTCCTAAGATATTCGATCCCATTTGCGCTAACGGGTTTTGGAGGGAGGAAAACTCCTCGAGAAGATGCTAAAGCCTCGAATCACAGAAGCAATCCAAAGAGCAGGTGGCCTATCCGATCGACAACACGGATTCAGAAAAGGCCACTCCGCGATAGGAGCAATTGAGGAAGTAGTCAAAACCACCCACCTCGCCCAAAGGGGAAATCACTACTCAAGGCGAATCGTCGTGCTGGCAGCTCTGGATGTGAGGAATGCCTTCAATTCGGCCAGATGGGGAGATATGTTAGATGCGCTCGTAAACATCTTCAGGATACCGCAATATCTTTTGCAAATTGTGAAGGACTATTCGGACGGGGAACTTCTGTACGACTCCGTGGAGGGTACTCACAGAAAGGAAATCACTGCTGGAGCAGCACAGGGCTCATTCCTTGGACCCGATCTGTGGAATGTCTCATACGATGGAATCCTTCGCATGGAGATGCCCTTCTTAGTCGGGTACGCAGATCACATCAGTGCGGTGATTACCGCAAGGGACATCGAAGGGGCTCAGCTGAAACTGAACCAGCTAATGAGACGAGTACTCGCCTGGATGGAAGCCCATGGCCTTAGTCTCGCCGCGGAAAAAACAGAGATAGTTCTTCTGACTAGGAAACGGATCCCGACCATTGCCGAGTTCCGAGTAGGTCCAGAAGTTATAATCAGCAAACCAGCAGTAAGGTATCTAGGAATCGGCCTGGACTCTAAACTCTCTTTCTGGCAACAGATTAAGTCCGCATCTGAGCGAGTTGCGAAGGTCACGTCATCTTTGGGTAAGCTTATGGCAAATATAGGAGGCCCAACAATAAGTAGGCGACGACTCCTCATGTCCATCACCCACGCCATTCTTCTGTATGGGTGTGAGATCTGGGCAGACGCACTTAGCCAGGAGAAGTACAGAAAGCAAATTGCCGCAGTTCAAAGGCGAGGAGCTCTCCGAGTTGCAAGCTCCTATCGCACAGTGTCGGAACCAGCCGTCCTCGTAGTTGCGGGTGTGACCCCCATCGACCTCCTAGCGACAGAGAGGAAGTACGCCCACGACAAGAAGGCGGAAGTAGGGGCAGAACTGGCAGTCACTGAAGCGAAGGAGCTTACCAAGCAGGCTTGGCAGAGAAGGTAGAGCGCTGAAACGAGGGGAGGTGGACAGCGAGGCTGATTACAGACGTCACGGCTTGGACAGAGCGGGAACACGGCGAAGTGAACTACTTTGTCACTCAATTCCTAACCGGACATGGGTATTTCAACCGATATCTCCACAAAATAGGTAAAGTAGAGAGCGCAGCCTGCCAATATGGAGACTCAGCGGAAGACGACGCTTTCTACACCTTTTTCGCCTGTAGCAGATGAACAGAGCAGAGGAGTAGACTGGAGTCGGAAATAGGCGATTTTTCCCCGGAAAATGCTATAAGCAAGATGATTTCGAGTACCGACACGTGGAATAGAATATCTTCCTTTATCGAGACGGTACTAAGGTCCAAAAAGGGAGAGGAAGACGCCAACATTCCGTCACAAATTACATAAAGTAGATAAAAGTCTTACCGGCAAGAAGGTATAAACCCGCACCAGGAGCCGAATATGAAAAAGCCGGTCCCCAGAAGGGAAAGAAAACGACACCACTCTGAAATAATGCGATAAGCGGTTCCGGAGTGGATGGTGTTAAGTAGAAAGAAGGGGGGGGAAAGGTGGTTTTTTAGTGAGTAGTGAGTCTCACACTACTAGAAACAGTCCCGTTTCCCGTGCGCATTAGCGTTTTTTCACTACCCCCTAGGCAAAAAAAAAAAAAACGGGTTTTGGAGGAGAAGATAATTGGGACAGTTTTTGTAAGGTGTCCTAATAAAGGGTGTCCCATAATTCACGCAAAATTTGAATTTTGCGCCATTTAATAGTACAGTGGTGCCCACGGAAGAAAAGATATCAATGTGACAGTTGAAAGAACAACGCATTTTCATTGTTGAGCAATATTTTAAAAATATTGAAGGTTTGTCAGCTACAGTCCACAATTTTCGTACAAAATATGGTCAGCATAGTGATTTAAAACCATCAACTGTGAAGAGAATAATTGAAAAATTCAGGCAGACTGGATCAATTAGTGATCTTAAACACTCTGGGTGTCCTGTCACAAGTCGTTCAACAGAAAACATTGAAGCAGTTCGCGAGAGTATTGCTGACAGTCCAGGAACATCAATTCGGCACCGTAGTCAAGAATTGGGCATTTCGAGAACTTCTCTACAGCGAATTCTCACGAAAGACTCAAGAGCTGAAGACTACTGACCATGCAGCGCGAAGAGAGTTCGTTGAATGAATTTTGGAACAACAACAAGTGGATGCTGATTTTTCGAACAAAATCATCTTCAGTGATGAAGCTCATTTTCATCTTGATGGCTTCGTTAATCGTCAAAATTGTCGCATTTGGGGTTCAGAAAACCCACGAGTAATTATTGAGAAACAAATGCATCCACAACGCGTGACTGTTTGGTGCGGATTTTGGGCTGGAGGCATTATCGGACCATTCTTCTTCGAAAATGCGGCTGGTCAGGCAGTAACAATTAATGGTGTTCATGCGTGACATGATAACCCATTTTTTAGTGCCTAAATTACAAGATATAGATGTGACCAACATGTGGTTCCAACAAGATGGTGCCACATGCCATACAGCCACAGAAACTGCATCAGTCATTTCCTAATCGTGTAATCGGCCGTTCTTGCGATGAGAATTGGCCATCCAGATCTTGCGATTTAACGCCATTGGACTCTTTTCTTTGGGGTTTTTTGAAGTTAAAGGTCTATGCAAACAAGCCCACGACCACCAACGCCTTGAAAGAGGAAATTGGGTGGTGTGTTAATGAAATTCAGCCACATTTATGCGAAACGGTCATAGAAAATTTCAATAAATTAGTACGTACTTGCCAGCAAAGCCGTGGCGGCCATTTATCCAATGTGTTATTTTATACATAACCCCAATCTGTATACTCTATGAATCAATAAAAAATTTAATCTTTCTAATTAAAAATCTGTATTTTCTATTAAAATTACATTTTGCGTGAATTATGGGACACCCTTTAGTTAACGAAGATTTAATGAAGGATATATGAGCAGTTATGGCATAAAAATAATAAAAAAACATAAGTAATAAATTGTCTGTGTTGAGTATCTACTTGAAGAGTTGCCACTTTGGTTAAAGGATTCTCAGACAACTTTAAAAAGCGCAGAGATAGTATTGCCAACTTTTGGTCTACCAAATTACCCTTTTTCATGCAAAATAATATAATTATATTTGACTCTCTTTCTGGTTTTGTTTTCGCCCCTTTTTCCCTTAGGTTGCATGTTTCCAGTGCTGCTTCGTTAGAGCAGGTTTCACATAGAATCCAGTGTGGTTGGCAAAGCTGGGGAAGACTATCGGTCGCCCTTTGTCACAAGAGAATTTCGGTAGCTCTAAAGGGTAACGGTACCCCCAAACCAACGCGATTTAATCGCTGCCCCCGCGAAGGCGATGAATTTTGGTGCTTGCTTTCAATTAAGTTACATGGCGATGACAGTGCCCACACCAACGCGATTATCGACGCCGTGACGGCGATTTTGCAGCGACTTTTTTGATTGTCGCTGCATACACTGTTTTCGTTGCTGTTGAAATGAGTAGTGCGAACACTGAGAGCTTAAGTGAATTTGCGGAAAAATACCCAATTTTATACGACCTGTCATACGAAGATTATAAAAATGTGAGGAAGAAGAATGAAGCGTGGAAGGCAAGAAATAAAAACGCTTCTTCTTCATCTGATGAGGAGTACATTTTCGCAAACGCTGCAATAAAACTGTTGCCTTGGTGTTGGCATACTCACGAGTTTCTTGTCACTATAGCCGCGAAATTACCACCGTCACGGCGGCAGCAATTAAATCGTGTTGATTTGGGGGTACCTCAATAATTATTATTATATTAATAATAATAATAAAATGTCCAACTCCTTTGAGATAATAGTGCCGTAACCTCCTTCATCGGTTCCGAGCCTTCCGTGAAATAACCAAGAGAATTAAAAAATCGCACTCGAGAACAGACGCTTTTCAAGTCCAATGCAATCTTGACTGACACTCCGAGACAAAAAATGACCAAGAACTTTTCCCTTCACTGTATGAGATCTAAGTTTCCTTTGAATCTGAAAGAATCTCACCTTAGCCATCAGTCCAGTAGCCACTACCTTTCAAAGGGGCATCTTTACTTTACATGTTTTCACAGAATGCCGCGCAATTATTCACAGGATACCTCACACAAAGAACCAGTTACCTACGTAACCGATGCATTCTGAGGAGGTAACGTATTTAGTACGGTAGCATCTGGAATGAACTATTTACTAAAGAACTTAAGGATTAAGCCTCTTCGAGGGGCCGCAGTGAGAGGATTTCCAACAACAATAATAATAACTACGGATATACCGATCTTGAGCCCCCTATATTAATTAAGCGAAAGCAAATTAACAATAATTTGTAAGACTTTCAGCCTCACTCCCCTTCTTTTCCCTCTTTAAGCGGCTTGGGTGCTCACACAATTATTTCAATTTGAACAATCGATCATTTCCGACTGGGCAGCTATATTGGAGAAATCCCTCAACAAAAAGAGGTTTACTCATATAACAAATGTCTACTAAGAACAGTTCACCTATTAATTTTGGCTCTTCCTTCGAGTGTGTCCTTTGTCTGAACTTATTTGTTGACTATTCCAGCTCGGAATTTCAAACAGTACACTGTATGTGTTTGCATTAATGTTATCCATTATCCTCAAAGACTTGAACACGTCCTTGAGATTATAGCTACAAATCATCTCTCCGATTTAACTGATTTCATTATAACTCGGTATGATGGAAAAAGGATCCAAGGGTTGGGTTCTTTTTCTAAAGAAAATTCATAAGCCATGAGGAGACAATTTAAATCACCAAACTCTCAATACAAAATTGAATTTTCCTCAACGCATGTTACCTAGAAAAAGGGTCAGATTCGTTCATTACTTTCGGACCATTTTTTGGTCAGCAAACATTTTCCTTTCTGCATGTTTCTGTCATTTGGAGTAATCAGTGATGGGGAAAAATGATAAAAAAAAATATTGTTTTACCAATTTATATCCCGAAAAAGGACTAAATTTTTGTTAAAGTATCTGTGTACCTAAGTGTGTGTGTAAGATTAAAAAATGAATGGATAGGGACCGATTTGGAAATACCTGACGTATACCTTCCTCTGTCTACGCAACAAAAGTTTTTCTATTCTTTGCTTTATTATGTATAATTAATAATAGGAAAATATAAATGATATCATGACTAATCATCATCACAACCTGGCTCGGAAGAAGGTTGGGATCACTCTTAATTTGAGCAGAAAAAGAATACACCTACAATTAAATGCAAAAACCAATGAAATGGAAACAAACGGAGATACGAATGCGAACACGTACATTTTTCGTATCTTATATGCTTCAGTTCACGGAATACTGAAAGGAGACCTTGAAATGCTTCCTTTGAAGGCAGCGAAGTGGAAGGACCATCATGTTTATTTTTATATTTGCAATGTGTATCCATCAATCAAGCGAGGCATTGGTATTATCCCACAGTAGAATGTTGTCTTTTAAAGAAAACTTTAATTTGGAAATCCTTGAGAGGTTGTTGACTGTTTGTCGCCCTACAACCTTGAAATTTGCCCTTTTATAAAATTTTTGAGATGACCCCGGTTTTTGAAGAGATTATATGAATTAGGGAAGAGGTGTTTTAATGAGCTTTTGAAAATTAAGGGTTATCCCAGTGGCTCTAGCATGAGTGATGAGTTGTCATAGACGTTATCTAGATGAGTCGTAATATATGTAGACTGGAAAATTGTCATAAAAGATTTCCAATTTAATTTTAAATTAGTTATGGAATTAAAGAGTTTTGTACTATCAAAGTAAGCTGTCCAGAGCGGACGTCCTACAGTCTCTTTGGACGCACAGAAGAGTGAGAAAAAATATAAATAAAACTATCGAGTGAAGTGAAAACGGTTGCCATAAAAGAGGTGCAATTTTCCACGACACTAACTCAGCCAGCATGACTCCAAGAATATCATTCAGTTGGTTGAAATAAAAAGAGAAAACCTACACCATTATTGCCCAATTGTTTGCTCGTTATACGTTGCATAGTACGTAAAGGATTTAAATGAATACTCAAGAGCTGCTAATTGCGATTCTATTTCAATTTATGTACTACGAAAGGTATAGCACGGGCAAAAGGGTTGCCGGTATGTTTTAATTGCTGTAAATTGAGCGTGCTTCAGACACTTGTTGAAGGTGAGTTGTTGAGGGCAATATTGTGATGTATACGAGATATCATCGACTGAAATTCAACATAAGAGAAACCATTTTATTTTTGTTCCTGTCCATTTATTACAAACTAAATCAAAAGTAATTGCATTCAGATGGGCATCCATTTATTATGAGTTATGAGACGACTGCGGCTTTGTTCGGACTTGTCCAAGTTAATGCTAAGGTTCCAAAGTTCGCAGTACATTTCTAAATTGTTTATCATTTTCTGAAGTATTTTTATGTCGTCCGCCAGTATAATTCCATCTGCATACATTAATACTCTTACTAAAATTTCATCGATGTGGAGGCTACACCCTAGAAAGTCGTGAACGTCATTTAGTACAAAGGTAAATAGCAATGGGCTAAGCAGATTTCCTTGCTTTACATCCATACTAGTTTCAAAATACTCTGACATTTCTCCCTCATCCCACACTGTTGCCTTAGCCTTAGTGCATATATTTTGCAGCAAATTAAGGTACTTTGTCGATATACTTATGTTACTGAGCTTGTAGAATATAGACTTCCTGTCAATGCGATCAAAGCCGTAGACTTTATTCTTTTTTTCCATATTCTTGGTTTTTGTTGTCTATGGTCGATTATCCTAATAAATAAATTTCTACTTGAAAATTATTGAGATATTTTATTCCCATCTGATTCTCGCTAATATTTTCACCGCACAGTCTATAAACTATATTCCATGATAATTCTGCACCTCATTCGGATCCTTTTTCTTGTAAATAAGAAAGATATTTGTCAATATTTCAAACGCGTTACTTACTTACTTACTAAAGTGGCGCTACAGACGGGGGTGGACCTGGGCCTCAACCAACTCTCCAGACAGCACGGTTACGAGCCAGCTGCCTCCAAGTGCGCACGCCAAGTTGGTTGATGTCTTCCTCCACTTGTTTACGCCACCTACCGCGAGGTTGTCCTCTACTGCGCCATCCATCTGGGGTGGATGCGAAGACTTTCTTGGCGGAAACGTTGGGCTCAATCCACTCTAAATGACCCAGCCATCTTAGTCGCTGTATTTGAACTCTTCTGGCTTATTCGAAGTCCTTATATAGGCCGTATAGTTCGGCATTGTACCTTCTCCTCCACTCACCGTCTATGCAGACGGGACCAAAGATCGCTCAAAGAATTTTTCTCTCAAAATAACCAAGGGCATCCTCATCCGGTCTTGACAAAGCCCATGCCTCTGCGCCATATAGCTAGACTGGGATGATAAGTGTCTTATAAAGAGTTACCTTAGTAGTTCGAGATAGGGCTTTGCTACTCAATTGCCGTTTTAGCCCATAGAAACAACGATTGGCAAGAGTAATTCTTTGTTTGATCTCCCCACTGATGTCATTTGTGGGCGCCGTGGCGTAAGTGGTTAGTGTGTCGGATCACTGCGCATGAGGTTCCAAGTTTGAATCCCAGAAAACACCAAAAAGTTTTTTCACGGTCCCACCTCTCGCGAGCGTCTGACAAACATCCGAGAGTATTGTTGTCACGAAAAAGCTTCTCAAATCACCGTTCGGAGTCGGCATTAAACTGTAAGTCCCTTCTATTCGTGTGAAAAATATAACGCACACAATATGAGTGGTTGCGAGAAGCTAGGCCCTGGCACTTTAAGGAGTTGTTGCGCCAAATATTTGTATTTGTATTTGATGTCATTTGTGGAGCTGTTGCGCCAAATATTTGTATTTGATGTCATTTGCGGAGCTCACTATAAAGCCTAGGTAGACAAAGTCCTTTACTACCTCCTTTCTGTCTAAGACGTCGATGTTGGGTGTCCTTTTTTGTAGACATCATATATTTTGTTTTGCTTTCATTGACCCTAAACCCATCTTTGCTGCCTGGATCTCAATACTCGCAAACGCCCCATTGATGGTCGGTTGAGTTCTTCCGATTATGTCAATGTCATCGGCATAACCGAGTAGTTGCAAAGACTTGTAAAAGATTGTACCTCCGGTGTTGGCATGTATGCTTCGTACAATTTATTGCATAAGTGACTTAAGAAAGTCACCTGACTCAATGTTATTTCTCTAACACCATGAACGTCACTTATAACATGGTACTGACATCCTGCTCCAAACTAGTGAAAGGCTATTATATTATATGGCGTTTTCTGCCTTATACGTAATGCTACGAGTATGCTTTTAATAGTTGGAGGCGAACGTAATTTGCGGGAGAGAACTTCAGCAAGATAATAAAGAACTTGTATTGGTGCACGGAATTTTTCAACGAACGAATTAGACTCTATTTTGAAATGATTATTTCTTGAAATATCTTTTTATTCTATTGATTCTCTTTTCACTGTCTGATTCAGAATCATAATTTTTTCTTAAAAATCAAATTAAATTAAAAAATTCTGAATGACCTTCCGGTATAATCACTATTGTAAACACTATAGCAAGTGCTTGATTCTATCTCGTTGACTTAAGTAAGTTTTCAGCTAGTACAGTCTCTTTTCTTTCAACACTTTTTGTTTTGTTGAGAGATTCCGAAACAATTGGTGTAGTGCCCATAGACTTCTTGTTACGTGTTAATTTTCAACAGTTGTTGAATTTTACTCTTTTCACAAGCACTTGTTATATTGTGTTATAGGCCCCTGGAATTATTTTTTGGAAATATTATGAGGTTTTTGAATCATTCATAATCATTGATTCATTCGAACTGGTCTTAAATACATGGATTAAGGATTGCTAAGGATTTACTATGCAGAAAACATGGCTGATTCGCGCCTGACATAATTGTCGTCTGATTAAATATGTCTTGTGGAGACTCGGTGTCAAGGCTAAAATTAGTCGCTGCTTACTCTTAAGTGGGACATTTTTGATACAACTGGTGTACCAACGGTTGGACAGATTTGGTGTTGTGTACGACATTTGCATCGTGTGTATCCACACAACCGACCGTTATACAGATATTGTATGTTCGCATGCTCTTGATTGTACAACCGCGGTCGCATGCGCAGATTATATGGAAAGTGTATGGTGTGTCTGTGTATAAAATGAATGAAAAAAATGTCTGGTTGTACGGAAATCGCATGCTGATTGTTTCATAAGTTTGCTATATACAACGGTTGGTCCGATGTCGGTACAAAACCAGTTGGTACGACGCATGGTTGTATCGAGTATTACCCTCTTTACGCGACATGGTTGAAAGTGAAATGTCTTTACAAAATTTGTGCACACAATAAATAAATACAAAAATGTCTGAAATGAAGTCGGACATAAAGTCTGAAATAAGTACAATATATCACGTGGAGACTCGGTGTTATAAGGATTGCATCAACATGCATAACCGCGTGCTTTTGCTTACCACTGGGATGTGTCCCAGGATTAAAGCAACAGCAACACGCACCAGAAACAGATATGTAATCTTTTTTGTGTTTATTTGCACCCTATCCCATAGCAGTATATTAAGTTTGATACAGAAAATAATGGAGATAGACTCTATGAAGTACGTAAATATATGTTTGTACTGATCAAACAGTTGAGTTGATTGAGCAATGCCCGTCCATCTATCCGTACGGGATTACATTTGTTTTCGTAGGTACTAGGAAAAATAAATTTCACACCCGGGATCTGAGGCGTTTGCATTATACTCTCCTACTGACGTGCCCACATTTTCAAAAATACAATTTTTTTTTCGAAATTTTTTTGTTAGAAATTATCAAAGGTAGCGTTGCAGGCGGCGATCCTAAATTTGATCAGAGGAAGAAAAAGAAAGTTGAAAGCGCAATTTTTTTTTTTTTTTCGAGAGGGCTTTTGAATTTGTATTTAAAAAAATGTGGTGGCTCATGCACGATCAACTCTGCTTCGACTTCTTTACATCGACATTTTATAAAATATTCCAATCGTACCAAATTTTTGCCCAAATTTGTCATTCCTCGATTTTGATATCTACCCCGTACTGCTCGCAAGTTTTCCCACCATTTGATACTTCACATATCTGGAGATATCAAAACAGTTGACCATCGTCTTAATTGCATCTGTATCGCGCATCATTATATCGAGTCAAACCCACTTTTTGTAGGCAGTTTCCGAAAACATTCGATCTTACCTAAAGCTAAAAAGGCATGGTTAAATATCATAAGGGATAAGGCAGCATACAAGGCCTTTCAGATGGATTGTAACCATTTTCGACGTTTTACTTTGCATCCGAAACCAGCTGATGGGTGATACCTGGCCCGATAACCCTCCACAACTTTTAGACTCTAAAAAATAAAACACCTTCAATTTTCACTTAAAAACAAAGTATGCAAATTTATTAAATTTTCTTTCACAGAAAATTGGATTTCTTAAAAATTTTAATACGCAAATAATCAGTACAATTTTAGCGTTTATAAAAAAGCCACTTGTTTGCCATCAGAGTTTCTTGAATGCCTTGTCATTTGCTCGTCAATAGTATACCCCAGTTTCTCGTTGTATACGAGGATGTCCATAAGGTCATCGAGCCCCTCCGTGTAGTTGTCGATGTTATTCCACGTTGAAGCTACTATTTCCTTAGTAAGAGTGTGCTTTGCTCTGTTTAGCATCAGAGTGCGCTTTTTTCGGAGACGCAAAAGATCTCGGTACACAAATAAATGGTAGGCCACTGATGTTTCTTCAGTCATGATGTACAGAACTAATGTTTTCTACCGCGTGTTCCAAACTGAGAATATATTATAAAACTGACGATTTGCGGACTCTATGGCGAGTTTTTATACTAAAATGAAATGTCCTTGCTAACACTTTAATAGTGTTAATCTAAATTACTTCAATTTACAACTAATTACTTTTTACCTGAAATATTGGTGATAAATATTGTTGACGGAAAAAAGGATTAGCTTTAACAAACCATAACCTTTTGTCTTTTGAGTACATATGTACATACAATAGTAAGTTGTAAAAATGATGAGAGGTAAGCCAACTGTTATAAAAATAACGATGCAATAAAATTAAAACACACCTTAAAAGGTATTAAGGGTAATCAATTAATTTACCTTAATCACATTTGTTAATACATGCTCATGCTTTTTATACCTGCTCACACTTGTACATACCTGCATGTAATTAATTTATGCGTTTTACCATATTTTTCTAACAAACCTCATGTCGACTGTAATGGTATGTGTAGTGCACTATGTTTATTTTAGCACCGGTTAATGTATGTGTCTCGACCTATTTCTCTCGACTTAGCTCTAAATGGTAGAATCTATTTTAAATAAGTCACATAGGAGCAATGCAACTTTATCAGCAATTTTCAGCGGCCGATCTATCAAAGCAGGATTTAGATTTAGATTTATCGCAATTCATTATCTTCTTATATATTAATATGTGATTATGAAACTTATAGGTACGTTTTTTAAGTATTTGTTATAAAAGGAGGGGGTGAAAATTATGTCATTCGAAAGGCACTGTACCATAGATGTGCAGAAAAAAAAAATAATGTGACTATGTAACATTTAATAGGTAAATTCCCTCGGTCGAATTTCGACCACACGCGATACTAGTAATTATTAATATACGAGTACTTGAAAATAAACTTACAATTCTTTTACATCACGACAAAAGTCAAAAAGTCTTTTTTACAATTATTGCCTAAAATTTAATTAAATACCTGCAGGGTGGGCCAAATGTTAAACACGGCTGATCAAACGGTAGTGCATTCGATCATATGAAAACACAAGCGTTTTCACTCAGCTGAGGCCTCCAAAACTCCAATCCTCAACCTGCCTAGTACCTTAATCCAAGAAATGGGTAACCAACTTAGACGGTAGCGTCTATAGTTCCAGTTAGGTTGAACTGAGTGAATACCTGCGCCAGCTGCTTCGACGTATTCGGATCACAGGTCGGTAAGGAATTTCCACTTTTAGTCAGGACCTTGGAATAGAGATGGTGGCGGAGGAGCCCTTAATGGGCCGCAGAGCTCATACTCCCGTAGTGAACTACTGGCACCGGTATACCCGGCCCCTCGTCCTAGGGGAATAATTAAGGAACTAGCCCTCCAGGTTGGGGGTTGTGCCGTCGAGGTAACTTCCCTACCACGGAACTACCTTCGGATAAGGACGACTCAACTGATGACGACCCCAGCAAACGAAATAAGAACAACGGCCGTCGGATCTGTACGTGGAATGTTCTGTCTCTTTACAGACCACGTGCAGCCGAAAAACCAGCAGAGGCCCTAGACTGCTATAAAGCAGATATTACCGCCATCCAGGAAGTGCGATGGGATGGGCCGGGCAAAAAGAGGATGAAGAACTGTGACATCTACTACGGTGATTGCTACAAAGTCAACAGGCAACGCTTATTCGGATGCGGATTTGTCATACGCGGCAGACTTAGGCAAGAAGTCGTAAGCTTCCGACACGTTTTTTTTTTTTTTTTTTCCCGAGGGTAGGTGAAAAATCTTCATTAGACACTATGTGAATAGCAAGCGCGTGCTCATAGTAGTGTCAGATTCTAACTGACTAAAAAAACACCACCCTTCGACATAAATTTGTTAGATATCGCAACTAAGTATAAACTTATCAAGCAATTTTTCTATCACGAAATAAAAACGTTTGGCAGGTTTCTTTCCGCTGAAGGATCCTGCATATTCCGCAATCTAGAAGCGGTTAATCATCATCTCGCCAAGTCGAAATGTTTCGTCCTTTGTAGTCGGCGCAACAAATTGCCCTCATCCAAAATTTGTAGAACTGTATTGTTGACATGTCCGATTAGTCAGTTTTTATGCTTTCTCGCGAAGCTTCTAGTTTCAGCTTCGATTGTCGGAATTCCGAGATCCCTGTGGATATCGTCGTTTCTACTATACCACGGTGCTTAGACCATTTCTCTTAGCACTTTATTTTGAAAAGCTTGTAAAATATTTGCATTTGTTTTCTTGGTACAACCCCAAAGTCGTATACCGTAGGTCCACACCGGCTTTAGCACTTACTTGTATAAAAGCAGTTTGTTCTTAGTACTGAGCTGGGAATATTTTCCGAGTAACCAGTACATTTCTCTATATTTGATTTCGTGTTCTTTTCGTTTCATTTTCACTTTGGGCCGTTTGGTGCCTTTTACAGCTTTCCAAAGCGAATAATTGGAATCTTTTTTCACTGTTAAACTTTCAAGGTAAGAGCCTATTGCACGATTCTTAAAATCCTCAATAGTCTTCTTCAACAAATTGCACAGGCGATTCAAGTGTGCTTTATGCTGCGGAGCACGACTCTGTTGCCATTTTTTACGCGCCTTTCTTTTTTCCTTGACCAATTCTTTTATTTCCGGAGTATATTGTTAACCGTATCTGTCTGGCGTTTTCCTTGGATTGGGCGTATTATTCCAAGAGGCGAGCTGTACGATCTCAACGAAGCGATCAACTTCAACCTCAAGTTCATAGGGTGTCGTAAGTGGAACGCTCAGTTCAACATTATCTACAATGCCTTCCCAGTTAGTTGTTCCACCAGTTAATCTCGCTGGCTCTAGGTTATAGATTAGTTTTTCTCTGATTGTTAAAATAACCGGGGAATGATCAGATGACAGATCAAGGCTCTCTTTGACTTTTATATGGTTGGTAGATATTCCTTTCACAACGAAAAAATCGATCACGTCAGGTATTTTCGAAGTATCAGTTGGCCAGTAAGTCGGTTTACCCGTCGAATGGAAATCACAACGGTACTCCATACCTGCCCCATACAGCATTCTACCTTTTTTCGAGCTGTATCTTGAGCCCCAGAACGTATGTTTCGCGTTAAACTCGCCGCCGATGATAAAATTAGGTTTCAGCGATTCAAACAAGTTAGTAAAATCTGATTTTTCAAGCGCAGAACGCGGTGAACAGTAGATAGATGAGATTTTAAGAGTACGCTGACTACTTTTAACTCGAGTCGTGCACAGTTGCAAAGTTTCAAGTTCTATCTTTAGGTCTTCGGATTGTTCGATGCAGTCTTTAATAAATAACGATGATCCGCCTCTCGCTTTTCCCGAAGGGTGACAAGCGTGGTAATCATTATAGTCTTTTATTTTTAAATGCGATTCCTTTTTGATGTGGGTTTCAAAAATCAAGCAAATATCAATATCTTTTTCACGCACGAATATTTCCAATTCGTCGAGTTTTTGCAAAAGTCCGTTTGCATTGCAAGTACATATTTTTAACATTCGTTTGGCATTCATATTCTAGTTGAAGTACGCGTTTTCTGAGAATTATTTTCAAGCTTAACCAGCCTATCGAGAATAATTTTATTTATTTTGTTTTTTTCTTCGAATTTCTCGAGAATAACCGACAAAACATGAGAGACAGGGTCCGTCGAAATTTCAACGTTTTTTGTTTTTCCGGATGCCGCGGCCTGAGCGTAGGTCTGCACTCCTGCTGTCCGAAGGTCATTACACGGTGGTTTTTTCGACGTTAACTTTTCAGTACCGTTTCTTTTAAGAACAGAGGTCGAGGACTTTTCTGTTGTCACTCTTTCCCTCACCTTTTTGCGGTCTGAACCTGGTAGTTTTAGTTTAGCTAGTTTCTCCTGTGCATTCTTACGCTTTGGCTTAGTTTGCAGTTTAGATTTTGCATTTAGGGGCTTAATGAGCACATCTCTCCGTTTTTGCAACTCCTTAGCTACTTCACAGCCTCTATAATTTGCCGGGTGCTTTCCCTTACAGTTAGCACATGTTGCAGGGGTTTGTTTATTTACTCCACAGGCTTGGGAGAGGTGATTTCCGGCGCATTTCACACATCGCGGTTCTTTTTTGCAGTACATTTGCGTATGGTTAAATCCTTGGCAACGTTTGCACTGCGGAATCATCCTTAAATTTCTACGCATGGGTTCGATTTTGACCACGATATTTAGCATGGCTCTAATTCGGTAGTTGTCATAGATATTATCCGATTTATCGAAGGTAAGCATAAAAAGCGGAAGTCCACGCCTTACCAAGACATCTTTATCTATTTCCGTTTGTTGCTTCTCCTTCTTGATGATATTAACGGCATCAAGAATTTGAAAGCCTTTGGCTTGAAGGTCAGTCATAACCTCTTCTTTGGTGCATGAGGGGTGGAGTCCCCTTGCAACGACACGATGTGGCCTTTCTGACTTAATTTCGAAAGTGTATACCACTGAATTTTTTCGGTATTTAGCTTTTGGGACACAGACGTTGACTTTCCACGCATTATCCCTCAAAGACGTAACCTTATACTTTGATGTTATTATTCCTTTAAGGAGGCTTTGCAACTTATTGTATTCCGTTATCCCGACGATGTTTATTGGTGGGGGTGGACGAAATTGCGCTCGAAGTTGCTTTACTTGCGGTTCTTTGTGATTTTCTTCTCTCACGGGCACGACTTCGGGCGATGAACCGGCTCTCCGTTTTTTACTAGGTCTTTTCTTGGGGACCCGATACGTTTCGCGTGCCAGCTCTTCTTCGTCTGTGTGATATTCCACACTAGCTAGGCGTGCTGGAGTACATTTGCGTTCTCTCTCGAAATGCGTGTTTTTTAGGACCTTATTTTCTTCTTTTAATAAGTCTATCTCTTATTTTCTTCTCCTGTGCATTCTTACGCTTTGGCTTAGTTTGCAGTTTAGATTTTGCATTTAGGGGCTTAATGAGCACATCTCTCCGTTTTTGCAACTCCTTAGCTACTTCACAGCCTCTATAATTTGCCGGGTGCTTTCCCTTACAGTTAGCACATGTTGCAGGGGTTTGTTTATTTACTCCACAGGCTTGGGAGAGGTGATTTCCGGCGCATTTCACACATCGCGGTTCTTTTTTGCAGTACATTTGCGTATGGTTAAATCCTTGGCAACGTTTGCACTGCGGAATCATCCTTAAATTTCTACGCATGGGCTCGATTTTGACCACGATATTTAGCATGGCTCTAATTCGGTAGTTGTCATAGATATTATCCGATTTATCGAAGGTAAGCATAAAAAGCGGAAGTCCACGCCTTACCAAGACATCTTTATCTATTTCCGTTTGTTGCTTCTCCTTCTTGATGATATTAACGGCATCAAGAATTTGAAAGCCTTTGGCTTGAAGGTCAGTCATAACCTCTTCTTTGGTGCATGAGGGGTGGAGTCCCCTTGCAACGACACGATGTGGCCTTTCTGACTTAATTTCGAAAGTGTATACCACTGAATTTTTTCGGTATTTAGCTTTTGGGACACAGACGTTGACTTTCCACGCATTATCCCTCAAAGACGTAACCTTATACTTTGATGTTATTATTCCTTTAAGGAGGCTTTGCAACTTATTGTATTCCGTTATCCCGACGATGTTTATTGGTGGGGGTGGACGAAATTGCGCTCGAAGTTGCTTTACTTGCGGTTCTTTGTGATTTTCTTCTCTCACGGGCACGACTTCGGGCGATGAACCGGCTCTCCGTTTTTTACTAGGTCTTTTCTTGGGGACCCGATACGTTTCGCGTGCCAGCTCTTCTTCGTCTGTGTGATATTCCACACTAGCTAGGCGTGCTGGAGTACATTCGTGTTCTCTCTCGAAATGCGTGTTCTTTAGGACCTTATTTTCTTCTTTTAATAAGTCTATCTCTTTCTTAAGATCTTGATGGAGTAGATCCATTTCCTTAAGCTTGATTCGGAGTGTTTTATTTTCTTCCTCAAGACTTTTATATTTCGCTGAGTCCTGAATTTCGCGCGCTGGCGCTTCCGGTGGACTTCTTTTCCCGGAGTTATTCGATCTTGGTGGAGGAGATCGACATACCCTTGCACTTTTTAAGAAGGGATTTATTAATTGCAATAACCCAGAATCCGTAGAGCTGACCTCCGAAGAGGGTGGATTTTGCAGTGTACCTGGGCTGCCACCTGGGGTAATCAATCGTTTTGTTTTGTTCATTGCATTTTGTGTATACGCTACGCTCGGTATACGGAGGGTGGATCCCTAAATCTGATCAAAGGAAGAAAAAAAAAGTTCAAAGCGCAATTTTTTTTTTTCGAGAGCTTTTGAATTTGTATTTAGAAAAAAAAAAAAAAATGTGGTGGCCCATTTTCTACATTACTCGATCAACTCTGCTTCGACTTCTTTACATCGACATTTTACATCCCACTGCTGACTTCCATTAACCTTCCACTCCTCCCTGCGAAGGCCTAAAAATATTCCAATCGTACAAAATTTTTGCCCAAATTTGTCACTCCTTCTCCGCCCACTTGCATTTTCTCTAGATTTTGTTATCTACTCCGTACTGCTCTCAAGTTTTCCCACCATTTGATACTTCACATATCTGGAGATATCAAAACATTTGACCATCGTCTTAATTGCATCTGTATCACGCATCATTATATCGAGCCAAACCCACTTTTTGGAGGCGGTTTCCTAAAACATCAGATTTTACCTAAAGCTAAAAAGGCATGGTTAAATATCATAAGGGATAAGGCAGCATACAAGGCCTTTCAGATAGATTCTAACCATTTTCGACGTTTTTCCTTGCATTCGAAACCAGCTGATGGGTGATACAATTTCTACAACTTTTAGACTCTAAAAAATAAAACACCTTTAATTTTCACTTAAAAACAAAGTATGCAAATTTATTAAATTTTCTTTCACAGAAAATTGGATTTCTTAAAAATTTTAATACGCAAATAATCAGTACAATTTTAGCGTTTATAAAAAAGCCACTTGTTTGCCATCAGAGTTTCTTGAATGCCTTGTCATTTGCTCGTCAATAGTATACCCCAGTTTCTCGTTGTATACGAGGATGTCCATAAGGTCATCGAGCCCCTCCGTGTAGTTGGCGATGTTATTCCACGTGAAAGCTACTATTTCCTTAGTAAGAGTGTGCTTTGCTCTGTTTAGCATCAGAGTGCGCTTTTTTCGGAGACGCAAAAGATCTCGGTACACAAATAAATGGTAGGCCACTGATGTTTCTCCAGTCATGATGTACAGAATTAATGTTTTCTAACGCGTGTTCCAAACTGAGAATATATTATCAAATTGATGATTTGCGGACTCTATGGCGAGTTTTTATACTAAAATGAAATGTCCTTGCTAACACTTTAATAGTGTTAATCTAAATTACTTCAATTTACAACTAATTACTTTTTACCTGAAATATTGGTGATAAATATTGTCGACGGAAAAAAGGATTAGCTTTAACAAAAAATAACCTTTTGTCTTTTGAGTACATATGTACATACAATAGTAAGTTGTAAAAATGATGAGAGGTAAGCCAACTATTATAAAAATAACGATGCAATAAAATTAAAACACACCTTAAAAGGTATTAAAGATAATCAATTAATTTACCTATTCACTTTTGTTAATACATGCTCATTACTTTTTATACCTGCTTTATATACATGTTCACACTTGTACATACCTGCATGTAATTAACTTATGCGTTTTACCATATTTTTATAACAAACCTTATGTCGACTGTAATAATTGATAGTATGTGTAATGCACTATGTTTAATTTAGCACCGGTTAATGTATGTGTCTCGACTTATTTCTTTGGACTTAGCTATCGATTGTAGAATCTATTTTAAATAAGTCACATAGGAGCAATGCAACTCTATCAGCAACTTTCAGCGGCCGATCTATCAAAGCAGGACTTAGATTTAGATTTATTGCAATTCATTATCTCTTATATACAAATACAAATATTTGGCGCAAAAGCTCTTTAAAGTGCCAGGGCCTAGCTTCTCGCAACCGCTCATGTTGTGTGCGTTATATTTCTCACACGAATGGAAGGGACCTACAGTTTAATGCCGAATCCGAACGGCGATTTGAGAAGCTTTTTCGTGACAACAATACTCTCGGATGTTTGTCAGACGCTCGCGAGAGGTGGGACTGTGAAAAAACTTTTTGGTATTTTCTGGGAACCTCATGCGTAGTGATCCGACACACTAACCACTTACGCCACGGCGCCTATCTCTTATATATTAATATGTGAATACGAAGCACTTCTTCCTGTTCCAGGCGGTAGCGGGAGAATTCCCTAGACGGAGTCAACGGTGGCGTCTATAGTTCCAGTTAGGTTGAACTTAGTGAAAACCTTGCGCGAGCTGCTTCGACGTGTTCGGATCACAGGTTGGTACGGAATTTCCAATGTTGGTCAGGACATTGGAATAGAGATGGTGGCGGAGGAGCCCTTAATGGGCCAATGGCAGCGCTAATACTCCCGTAGTGAACTACTGGGACCGGTAAATCCGGCTCCTCGTCCTAGGGGAACTGGCCCTCCAGGTTGGGGGTTGTGCCGTCGGTGTAATTTCCCTACCACGTAAAAACCTATGGCTCCGATACAACCAAAAGCTTCGGATAAGGACGACTCAACTGATGACGACCCCAGCACACGAAATAAGGACAACGACCTTCGGATCTGTACGCAGAATGTTCTGTCTCTTTACAGACAACGTGCAGCCGAAGAACTAGCAAAGGCCCTAGACTGCTATAAAGCATATATTACCCCCATCCAGGAAGTGCGATGGGATGGGCCGGGCAAAAAGAAGATGAGAAACTGTGACATCTACTACGGTGATTGCTACAAAGTCAACAGGCAACGCTTATTCGGATGCGGATTTGACACGTGAGCGAGCGTATTATGACTATCCGGATCAAGGCTTAATTCGCTAGCATAAACCTAATATGTGCTCATTCCCCCACGGACGAAAAGGACTCTGCCACCAAAGAGTGTTTCTATGAGCTCCTCGACAAAACATACGAGCAATGTCTTAAATACGATGTTAAAATCCCGTAAAATCGGGCGATTTTAACGCCAAAATAGGAAAGGGATAGGTAGGACAGTCGGTAAGCATAGCCTACACGACACGACGTCTGATAACGGAATAAGGCTAATTGATTTCGCTGTGGAGCGAAATGTTACCATAGCAAGCACATGGTTTCTTCATCTCGATATTCATAAGCAGACATGGCGGTCCAACAATCATGTAACGATCAACCAAGTTGATCATATTGCGATCGACGCAAGGTATGCCTCCAGTATTCTGGATGTCCGGACATTCCGAGCGGCCAACATAGACGCGGATCATTACCTTGTTGTAGCCAAGGTACGAATGCGGATATCCCAATCTGAGCAACAAAGAAGAATCACTGTGAGAAAATTTAACGTCGAAAAGCTACAATCGCTAGAGACCGCCAGACTCTGCACTGAACGCTTATCCCGAAATCTCTCAATCACCCCTATGCCGCCAGCATCAAGTGCCGAAGAGCAGTGGCAACGCTGCCAACATGCTATCAGAAACGCTGCGACTGATGTGCTGGGTCTCGCTCGACCACCACCGCGTAACCCCTGGTTTGACGAAGAATGCCGGCGAGTGCATGCAGCAAAACAAGAGGCATACAAAGCGGCCCTGCAAGGGAAGACGAGAACTGTTAGTGAGCTCTACGAGCAAAAGAGACGGGAAGAACATCGGCTTCTCTAAAAGAAGAAAAAAGGGCATGCGAAGCACGCGTTTGAGAATATCGAGAGTTTATAGTCCAGGAACAATGTACGAAAGTTTTACCAAAATGTATAAAGAACGCGTCAGAGAAGCAGTACCCGTACATAAACTTGTAGAGATGAAAATGGAAACGTAGTAGAATCACAGTGGGTGCTGAGAATATGAAAAAACTACTTCTGCAGACTGTATAACGGCGACGAAGACCAACATCCCGCTGTAAGGCAGAATGAACCTTTCAACATAGACGATGATAGTCAAAATTTCCGTCCACCTGACCAAAATGAAGTGAGGATAGCAATATCCAAGCTAAAATCTTACAAGGCTGCTGGACCTGACGGCTTGCCTTTCAATACAGCTGGTGATGTATTGGTAGAGTGCATACCCCAACTCAACGTTCTGCACAGGGGAAGGTTGTCTGAGGAATTTGAGATCCAAAGTGGGGTAAGACAAGGCTGTATCCTTTCACCAATATTATTCCTATTGGTGATTAGCGATGTACTTCATGCAGCTTTGTAGACGGGAAACGGAGGAATTCGATGGACTCTTACATCTCAACTGAAACATCTTGACTACGCTAACGATGTATGCTTACTCTCCCACAGAATTATGGACCTCCACCAAATGACAGCAGATGTGGAGAGGGAGGCAGGCGTCGTCGGGCTGAAAATTAATATGGCAAAAACTAAAATTATCAGCCTTGGAACTAACTCATCGGCTCAAATATGCATTGCCGGAGAACCGGTAGAGAGAGTAGAGGATTTCCAGTATCTTGGGAGTATTGTCTCGACCGATGGTGGAACCGAACTGGATATAGCCAACAGGATCGCCAAAGAAAAGTTCGCGTTCGTGATGGTGTCCAAAATATGGCGAAGCAATGCAATCAGTTTGAGCACTAGGATAAGACTGTTTCGCTCCAACGTTGAATCCGTGCTGTTATATGGTTGCGGCACGTGGAGAGTGACCGCTACTATCACTAGAAAGCTGCAAACGTTTGTTAATAGGTGCCTGCGCAATATCTTAAAGATTTTCTGGGTCAATCGTATCTCTAATAATCACCTTTACGAGAGAACGGGTCAGGAACCAATAGGCACAACCATCCAATGGCGGAAGTGGCAGTGGATCGGTCACACGTTCCATAGCGTACCATGCTATGCAATGGAACCCTCTAACTCAGAATGGCAGAAGACCTGGGGGTCTGAGGAGAACATGGCGCAGAACAGTCGAGAAGGAGGCACCGTAGTTAGGGAAAAGTTGGGGACACATTGTCAGGAACCGTACACGATGGCGCGTAGGCGTAGTAGATGCCCTAGGACCCACAAGGGGATACAGGACATAAGTATACACCGATTCATCTCTAAAATTTGATCAGACGAGTGTATGCCTGATGAATGGAATCTCAGCATCGTTTGCCCGATCCACAAGAAAGGAGAACCCCTCAACTGCGCCAATTATAGAGGCATCAGTCTCCTCAACATCGCATATAAGATCTTTTCTGCGATATTGTGTGAACGCATGAAACCTTTTATCAACAGCCTGATTGGACCCTATCAGTGCGGTTTCAGGCCAGGAAAGTCCACCATCGATCAAATCCTCACACTTCCGCATATACTGGAGTAAACCAAAGAATTTCGAATCGATACTCACCACCTCTTTATCGATTTCAAGGCCGCCTATGCTTTGGGCTTCTAAGGCAATTCAACAGTAAAGCCCTATCTCGAACAACTAAGGAGACTTTGTATAAGACCCTGATCACCCCAGTCCTGCTTTACGGCACTGAAACATGGACTTTATCAAAAGAGGTCCTTGGTCGCTTCGAGAGAAAAATTCTTCGTAAGATTTTCGGTCCCGTTTGCGTTGATGAGTTTTGGAGGGACCTCGACCAACTTGGAATGCGCAACTAGAGGCAATTAACTAAAGACCGAGCAAAATGGAGAGGGTTGTTCTTTGAGGCCCAGGTTCACCCTGGTACTGTAGCGCCACCTTAGTAAGTAAGTAATGTTAAACACGTATAACTCTTGTAATAATCATTTGTTTTAATTACTTTTATTATATATGAAATACATTTTATGGAAATTAAGTATGAAATATGACATCAGACAAATGTCCACCATTTTGCTCGATACAGATATTGGTTGTTTTAAACGCGTTTTCCGTTACACCACGTAAGGTTTCTGGTTGCAGGCTCCGTATTTCGTCTGGATGGATCATTTGCAACACTCTGCCGCACAGCTTCCACTTTCTCGTATTTCGATAAGCACTTCTTCCAGGACGGTCGGCTATGTACGAATAGACTTCTTGGTGGTGCAAAGAAAGAGGGGACTCGATGGTAGATATTAGGCCCTAAGGTAGGATTATTTTTAAGGCTATCCTGGCCAAAGAGCCTAAATGAAACTTAGAGGATTGCTTAACCCTTAGGTTGTTCAAAACTGACTTTGGTTTATACATACATACAAACAAAAGTATTTACATTTCAAAAATTACTCGTGGGATTCAAAATGAACAAACTTAAACAAACCAAAATAAATCAAATAAAAATAACAAAATAAACGGAAAAAAACCAAAAAAATGGGGAGCCAAAAACCCCAACCATAGAAGACCCATTTCGAAGGGGAGCACTATTGGCTCGATCGCCAGTTGATACTCCGCTTGAAAAGGAACAGGCGGCGATAATATCGCCCCAAATCGTACGCGTGGACACTGCTACCATAGCTTTAGCTGAGGTTCAAAACAACCCACGCTCCAATGAAGAGATAGGCAAGTGTGATACGATGACTGTACTGGGCAAAAAAATAGCCGAACTTGCTGAATTCATCAAGGATAAGAACAACGTGCATCACGAGATTCGTAAACTGGTGAGTTCTATTCGTACCACGTATGAAAAGGCATTGGACCCTGAAAACGAACGACAAGAACATTTACTCGTTGAAAGGCAGGATAAGACTACACAAACCATACAGTCAAAACCGCTAAACTACCGAGCAGCAGTCCTGAAGACCACTGAGGCGCCAAAGCCTGCGGTAGATAGCTGTGAGATACGACCACAAACGCCCAAACGCAGGCGAGAAAGCAAAATTACGAGCCAGCAGCTCCCAGCCGCGAAGAAGAAAAAGACCGTGGTCCCGATAGGAAAAGAAAAACCCGTCCAGGTGGAAACCCATAACGCGAAAGCCGAAAAGTGGGAAAAGCCAAGAGGAAGTACCAAAAAAAGGCTGAAAGCGCGCCCAGATGCTTTAGTGATTAAAGCTAAGGATGGTCTCTCTTATGCAGAAATGCTGCACAAGGTAAAGGACAACCCTGAGGAAATCAGGAGGACGGCCAAAGGAGACCTACTCTTAAAACTAAGGAGCCTCCCAACAACGGAAACGACCAAGCTTCATGCATCCGTGGAAAAGGCCTTGGGAACAGAAGCGGAAGTGAAAACCCTAACGCACGAGGTACTCATAGAAGTCAAAGATCTGGACGGAATCACAACGAAGGAGGAGATCTGCGAAGCCCTAACCAAGCAATTAGAGGGATCCAAAGAGTACCATGTCGGAACAAGTGCCATAAAGTCTCTGCGAAAAGCTTACTTAGGGACACAGATAGCGACAGTGAGCCTGCCAGCGGAAGTCGCTGAGAGGCTGATGACTGCCAGCAAAGTGCGCATTGGCTGGGTGGTCTGCCGAATACGGGAAAAAATCACTCCAACAAAATGCTACAAATGTATGGACTTCGGACATACTGCCAGAGCATGCAAAAGTGCGGTGGATTACTCTGACCGGTGTATTAGATGTGGTGCGAGTGGACACACCGCAAAATCTTGTGCCTGCTGTGTTGTGACAAAAAGGACACAAATAGCAACCATGTCACAGGAAGCGGCAAATGCCCAGCCTTCCAAAAAGCCTTGAGAGACCTAAAACACCTTATATGAAGATAAAACAGCTCAACCTCAATCACTGCGAAGCTGCGAACGATCTCCTCATACAATCTGTGCGCGAACAAAAAGTAGACGTCGTAATCCTTAGTGAGCCCTACAAAGAATTCGATGCAAACGCGTGGATAACGGACACTACGGGAAAAGGGGCCATATGGACCTGTGGGAAAACCGCCTTCCAAGAGAGAATGCCAACATCAGGAGATGGTTTTATATGGGCAAAAATCGACGGAATATATATTTATAGCTGCTATGCACCACCAAGCCTCTCGATAGCAGAGTTCGAAGAGCTGCTGGACAAACTCGTAAACGATGCTTTAGATCGAAAACCAGCGATCATTGCTGGCGACTTTAATGCATGGGCCGCTGAATGGGGATGCAAAGAAACGAACAGACGCGGAAGATCCCTACTAAAGGCTTTTACAGCCCTAGACGTGGTACTAGTAAACAGCGGAAATAAACCCACGTTTTGCAGAGGAAGCGGCGCTTCTATTATAGACATCACATACGTAAGTAGCTCCTTGATAGGAAGAACAAAGTGGGAAGTCAGTGACCTCTATACTCATAGCGACCACCAGCCGATAATATGTGAAGTACTGCCGGAAGCAAGAAGACAAACACCGCTAGCCAGGCTACCCCAGAAAAAAGGCTGGAAATCAGACTCTTTCGACGTGGAAGCATTCACATGTATCTTCAACAGAAACGCAGTACTGACGGGTCGTGCGGGCAGTAAAGCAATGCAGGCCATAAATGAGGTTACACGGGCATGTGACGCCACAATGAGGAGAAGAAAGGCTATGGAACATCGTCCCCCAGTTTACTGGTGGAATGAAGAAATCGCGCATCTACGTAGCAAGTGTCATCGAGCGAGAAGGGCGTATACGCCATCTAGAGCGAGGGCCGTCTCCAGTGAACTGCAAGAAGACTACAGGGTGGCTCGAAAGGAACTAAAAACAGCTATACTAAAGAGCAAACGGAAGTGTTTCGCCGAGCTGTGTGATGAAGCTGACGAAAATCCTTGAGGCAAAGCCTACCAAATCGTCATGAAAAAATTGAAAAGGTGCCAGCCACAGATTTCCACCTGCCCAGAGTTCTTACACAACATTGTGGTCGGACTATTTCCTCAGCAACAAGAGAACGCATTCTCGGATGATCCAATAGTAGAGGCACCAACAATCCGAGAGGTAACCAAAGAAGAAATAATCGAGATTTGCAATAAAATTGGAGATAAAAAAGCACCTGGACCAGATGGTATCCCAAATATAGCACTCAAGACAGCTATAAAAGTAAGCCCAGAAATGTTTATTAACATTTACAACTCGTGCCTGAAGGAAGGAGTCTTCCCGGATCAGTGGAAATGGCAAAACCTAGTACTTCTTCCCAAAGGTAAGAAACCACCAAATGAACCATCATCATACCGCCGGCTCTGTATGTTAGATACGGCTGGCAAAATATTGGAGCGAATCATCTGTAACAGGGTAGAGGCAGCAATTCAAGAACCTGGAGGTCTTTCAGAACACCAATACGGTTTTCGAAAAGCGCGCTCAACAACAGATGCAATCAATGTGGTAGTTAAAACGGCACAAGAGGCTATACAGGAAAGAAGATGGAGAGGCGGTTCCAAAAAGTACTGCTTGGTTATAACGCTTGACATAAAAAACGCCTTCAATACGGCAAATTGGAGTCACATCTTACAAGCGCTCAGAAGGATGAGAGTTCCACAATACCTCATAGACGTTATTGTTGACTACTTCAGGTGCAGAATCTTGGTGTACAATACAGACCGCGGCCCCAAGGAATATAAGATCACAGGCGGAGTACCACAGGGCTCAGTCCTTGGCCCTTTGCTCTGGAATATTATGTATGACGGTATACTGCGACTTCCTATACCCGCAGAAACAAAAATAGTGGGATTTGCTGATGATATCGCCATTATTGTCACTGCTAAACTGTTGGAGGAGGTGGAACAGATAAGCAATGCGACAATAAGGATAATACGAAAATGGCTCACCTCAGTTGGTCTAACACTGGCGGAGCATAAAACTGAAGCAGTCCTGATAAGTAGTAGGAAGAAGGTAGAAACTCTCACCATTATAGTCGGCGGCCATGAAATCACATCTAAACCGCATATAAAATACCTAGGTGTCATGATAGATACGAGACTTTCATTTAGAGATCACCTTAAGTATGTAGGCCGAAAAGGTGCAATAGCAAGTGCCGCACTCGCGCGTATCATGCCCAACATAGGAGGACCAAGACATAGCCGTAGGTTACTGCTGGCTAGAGTGGTTACGTCTATAATCCTATACGCCGCACCAATTTGGGCCGGGGCCATGGCAATTAAAACATACAGATCACATATCACATCTGTGTATCGAATATGTGCATTGAGAGCTAGCTGCGCATTTCGCACTACTTCTAGCGATGCAGCTTGCGTGGTAGCGAGAATGCTCCCAGTAGATATCCTGGCAGTAGAACAGCAATGTCAGTACTGCGCAAGAAGAGAAAGAAACGAGGCCAGCGAAAACCAGCTCTATAGAGCAGAAAGCCTAAGAGAATGGCAAGAACGCTGGAATGCTTCTGAGAAAGGCAGGTGGACCCATAGGCTCATACACCAAATCCAGCCATGGTTCGACAGACAACATGGAGAACTTGAGTTCTACTTAACGCAGTTCCTAACGGGCCATGGATGCTTTCGTTCGTACTTACATAAGTATAAACACGACAATAGCCCTTACTGTCCGCATTGCGCTGACTGCGTAGAAAACGCGGAACATATATTTTTTGAATGCCCAAGATTCCTCGACGAAAGGAATGCACTAAGGAGTGAACTCGGCCATCCACTGACGCCAGAAAACATCGTTGGCGAAATGCTCAAAAGCCAGGAGGCATGGGACGCATTCGCTGGGAGCACAATGCGCATAATGAAGATTCTAAGAACCCTAGAAAGGGAAAGGAAAGAATCAGACCGGCGAAATACAATCAATGCTGAGCAGGATAATGCAAACATGCACTAGTCGAATACATCAGACTAAAACCCCCCCCGCGATGAAATGCTTGACGGCAGTACCGCGGGGAATGGGGCGGTCGTGGGAGGGGGGTTTAGTGGGTAAGAGTCCCACACTGTTACTCAGGACGTACTGAGTTTCGTCTTTTGAAGATTACCCCTCCCAATCAAAAAAAAAAAAAAAAACATTTCAAAAATTTGCCCAGTGAGCATGTAGAGTTCATGCTCTTTTGCGCTATAGGCTGGGTAAGCATTAATGATATCGAAAGATGTTTAAACTTTTGTGTATTCATAATACACGTGTATAAACGCAATCCGAGATCCATTGAAATCGCGGTCAGTCGATAATGAGATAAAAAAAATCCAATTCAATGCCCTCTCGGTGCAATGAACTTTGAATCAAACTTTTCTTCATATGGCAGTGCCCGTTGCAGTGTACTAGGTATCGAGTGTCTTGGAAGAATGTGTGTATGGATACTGTGTCGCGTACTTTGTTTATTTTATGCATGAATGAAAATTAGAATGTTACTATGTCGTGTATAATACGCTATTGTGTAGTGTGGCAGTGCTATTATGTTATGTTGTGTAGTATGGCACTACTGGGGTTTCGTTGTGGTGGCCGAGAGAAACCTAGAACATGAGAGGTGGCATCTCTGATGGCTTGTTGGCAACGCTGCTATTGGTCTTCCGCATTTGCTGTTGGCGGCATATGACTCTTGCGATTGAAGTTTCCCGACATCAAATTTCTCAACAGTATTCCGTTGTGGATATCCGCACCTTGAATACAATATGGTAGTGATCCGAGTCCCCGTTGGCTCCTCGGAAGGTCCGGGATTATCGAGATGTGGGAACCGCTTACCAGCTACGGCAAAGTTTCGTCCACCGCAAAGTCCACCAGCCTGAGTCCATTGTCGGATGTGACGTCGTGCAGGCTATGCTTTGCGACCACGCTACTAAAGACGTCATCTCTTTCCACCTTTGCGTTAAGATCACCTAGGACAATTTTAACGTCGTGTGTAGGACATTGCTCATATATCTTGTTCAAGAGCTGGTAGAAGTCATCGTTCGTCGCGACGTCCATCTTCTCGTGAGGGGCGGGAGCGCATATTAGGCTATTGTTGGCGGATTTAGTCTTGATACTGATAGGCATAAGGCGCTCGTTCACATGCCGGAAACTCCAGATTTCATTCCTAAGCCTAGCGATAATGTCTGCTTTGAAATAGTCTAGGGCTTTTGCAAGTAGTAGGGCTACACGTGGTTCATAGAGGGACCTAACGTTCCACGTGCAGACACGAAGATCATTGTCGTTTTTACATTTGCTTGCGTCGTCAACAGTAAAGTCATCCGTATCCGAGACTGTTGATTGCGTTGTAACCGGTTTTGTTTTACGTGGTAGGGAAGTTAACCTGATGGCACAAGCCCCAACCTGGAGGACCTGATCCTTTTTTGTTACCCTTAAGTCAAGAGGCTGGATACACTGGTGCTAGTAACCCACTTTTGGGATATGAGCGCTGCCGTTGACCCATTAAGGGTTCAGCCGCCACCATCTTTTCTTCAGTACCCTGACGCAGTATTGAAAATCCTGACAAAAATCAGCTCCAAATATGTCGAAGTATGTTAGTTCAATTGAGGTATCCGCTGGCCTATAGACGTCACCATTGGTTCTATCGGGAGAATTCATCTGCCGCACGTCCTCGCTCTGAGGAGCTCTTGCTAGACTTCTGGGACGCATATTTTAGCCAATCAGGTCAACTATAGATGTCTCGTCCTGCTAAGCATATGTGTGCTGATGTTCACACAGATGTGCTTACGCAGGTCTGAGTGTTCAGCTACACATATATCACTAGACTCACATATGCTCATCGTTAGTTCACTATCAGATAGCTATCCGGCGGGCACCACGAGGAGGTGATGATGCGTTTTTGCCACGCCTTTCAAGCGCGTTATATACTTCAAAAAGGAACCAACCCATGGATTACGCTTTAGACGACAAAGAAATACCTACATATAGTATTTACCTTTCAGCAAGCTGTCAATAAGTAAAATTTAGTTGCCAACTTTTATGCACACTATCTGGTTTCACATGTGTAAGGTAATACAAGTATAAAATTTTAATAAAATCGTCCGAGCAGTTTTTCTGAAAATTCAATGTTTTGAAAAACGCTTTTAATTAAAATATAGTTAATCATGGGATTAAAATAAAAACCAGTATTTACAATAGCTTTATGGTATATTGTGATCCCAAAGAGCTCATGTATGACGTTTAAAGTAAATTCGTTCAACACAGAACTTTATATTGTAAGTCCGGAAGATGTGCTGTAATAAATTATGTTCCCTATGAGCTCACTGACAAGTTCAAACAAAATGCAACTTTTATTTGTGTCTCTTTTCCTTCACATCTGTGGCGTAAGAACTTTATTACATTCCTACAAATTTCATCTTCTAAGTTGGAGCAGAAATTTTATTGCTAAATTTAAAATGTTAAACCTTTAAAGGTTTATACTCCATCTGTCATTGTTCATGAAGAGAGTCCTTAGAAAAAGGGCTACCAAAACAATTCATTATGTGGACAAGTAAAATGTCGTTTTACGGTCAACAACAAAAATATGCAATCACCAACCAGTCATTGAGATAGCCAGATAGCCTCATTCCATTTGAAAGGGTAATAAACTTTCTCCATGATAACTCATTGCTCGTCTATATCCATGGATTGTAGGCACAACTTTACAAATTATTCTTTCAGGCGCCATTTGATTTGCACACATAAAATAACATTTTGTCCACGAGTACCCTGCTGGTTACTTTCCTATTTCCTCTGCCTGCTGATCTCTAATTAACAAAGTTAGTAAATCGTTGCTACCTTTACACGCGCCCCCAGCAAATCAAGAAAGTGAACAATATTCGGAAATGTATGTGCTCCACGGTGGTCTCAATTAGACGCATGTGGGCCGCTTGTTTGCACGAGCATATAAGCATCAGATGGACGGACTATGATAAGTGGCAACCTATTTCGTGCTATTATCCTTGGATAAAATATCATTTGGGGGCGATGTGTCTGCGAAAAGGGAGATTTTGTCACTGCTGCTACGGAGGCGTATGAGTACTATTTCCTTCTAATTTATTGCCATTACATATTGGCAGTTGTGACGCACACAGCTGGAGAGGATTCATTACGGTTGGTACTGTGTGAGAACATGGTGCATGATGTCCAGCTAGTTCTTTTAGAATGGATGGGTTATAATGATGACTTATGCTATTTTAGGCACCATGGGGCTGGAGATTTTAGAGAGTTGGGGAAAATAATTGAGCCATTACGGTTGTGTATGGGAATAAAACGGCAGGAGGTACTTCGAAAGGGATTAAGATTTCCTTCTTCTCCATGTCGCATAGAAACAGGGAAAGGAAGAAATTGAATTTCATATCAAGTGATGCGTGATAACTGTGAAAGATGATTGCTATTACAGCTACCATTAGAGGGTGACTGCCTTATAGAAATTTATAAAAAGTGCTGGTGGAGGACTGACCAAATGGCTGCAGCATATCTTATAATTTTTTGAAGAAACTTTGTTTCCACCCACATTCTTCAAACACAAATCTAGTATGGTATGTAATTGCTCAAACATAAGTCTGAAAGTTCTTAGTTAAATCCTCATTGCTCATTAGATCAAGCTAACTGTCTAGCGTACACTGTTATTTTGCATAGAATAGAAAGCTAATGTAAATGAATTATTTTTTGATATTTTAAAGATTAGATAAAGATAGTAAAATATGGCATGAAGTTGGAAGGATTATGCGAAATAAAGATTACGTGACTTATACAGGGTGGCCAATGAAAGACTGAATGGTTTGAAAAAGTCGTAGCTTGTTCGTTTCTAATCTTTTTTATTTTATTTTCTTTCCTTGTAAAATAACAAACAAATATTTGGTGCAACAGCTCTTTAAAGTGCCAGGGCCTAGCTTCTCGCAACCACTCATGTTGTGTGCGTTATATTTTTCACATGAATGGAAGGGACCTACAGTTTAATGCCGAGTCCGAGAAGCTTTTTCGTGATAACAATACTCTCGGATGTTTGTCAGACGCTCGCGAGAGGTGGGACCGTGAAAAAACTTTTTGGTGTTTTCTGGGATTCGAACTTGGAACCTCATGCGTAGTAATCCGACACACTAACCACTTACGCCACGGCGCCCACGTCTTTCCTTGTAGGTTATAGAGTATTCCTTGGATTATGATGTCCAGCAACTAGTAAAACTTTTCTATCCCCGTGAAACTACTCAAACTTAGAAAAATTCCGGTGTTACGCATGCTAAAGAGACAGCGGTGGCGAACAAGGATCAACATGTTCGTCACGCAGGTAAAACGTCCTATGAGTACAAACAAGTGATCGATGCAGTGAGCGAGAGACAGTCCGCGAACTGAAGTAAAGACCAGTGGTCAGTCTTTCATTCTTACATTTTAACTTCTTTCTAATAGGTGCCTGTTTTCTACCCTGTAATCTACATTGCAATTGGAAGAATATTGTTACTGGTGTTCCTTTGATAGAATATTAGAGGAGGCATTTTTTCCAATACGCATGCTGCGTCGTTTGATGTTGTACGACAAATAAGTGCGAAGATTCGATATACTTGCGCAATCTTATTGTTGTAGCATTTAATCTTCATAGCTCTGGCCCAGATTGGTGAAGCATATACGATTATGGATGTGGCTAACAGTAGTCGTCGGCTGTGCCTTGATCGTAATGTGTAGGGCAGGCATTTGTGACTTTTTGGCTTACGTTTCTAAGATGGTCATTAGAAGATGGACTCATATTTATCACGACTCCCTAGATACCTAATGTGCGGCTTGGATTTAATTTCATAACCGCCGACTACAAAGTTCATTGTTTCTATCCTTATTCTACTGGTTTTGAGCTTCACTTCTCTTTTGTGTTCTGATAGGAATATACTCGTCGATGTGAGCAAAAACTTGGGTCCAAGAGCATTATATAATGTATGCATCCTTCTTCTTCTAGAAAGTTTCATTACCTTACCACATTGTTTCGTAGACACTTTATTTGATGTCTATATGTCTAGCCATAAACTCATCGAATCTATCCAATTCTCGTCGATTTTGAGAACCTGTCTGAATCTTCACAGGGTATTCTATCGTCACAAGTGCTCAAATTCTAACCCTGTCTTGTTAATATAACTATGCCGTGTCTGATTAGGTGACATTGGCAAGGTATCAAAGTCCTAAATAACCTCATTCGTTTTTTGTTGCAGGTGCCTACTATGGCTATCTTGTTGACAAGGGAAGGACACTTGTCATACTGGTTTGGAAATACTTTTGAGAGTCTACATTATATGCTCCCTGGAGTACTTCCGCATATCCACTAAAACTGAAATCATCTTCATCATCTTCCTAATCTGTATCCATGGAGCTTATCATTAATGTGCGATATACCATATACCCTGGTCAACTTTAAACACAATCCTAGAAAAACTTATTTAGAGTTCTTTCAATACTAAAATATAAATCCTTTTGATATACCCAACCAGTTTCCCTTTCAGCAACAATCATATGACGGACAACTTGTTTCCGTTGTCATTTTCATTTGGAATTAAATTGTGGTATCACTTCTGCAGCATAGACCATATAAATCGTATGCAAGTGACATTTGTGAACATATTCGTACTAGCAACAACCATTTGCTCTCCCACTCTTTATGTGGCGAGTAGCTTGCTTCCGTTGCCCTTCTCATGGGAGTCCAAACAGTTTCTCAACCCGAAATTCAGTGAGTTTCACTTGCTTCTTAAGCATCCACTCCTCGCTAATGGCTCTCCTTAAGTGCCCCATATTGCCCATATTCCTTCTTGCAATAAAACCAGTTTTTGTCCCGGAACACTTAATTAGTAGAAATCTATTTCGCAATACCCTTATTTGCACTTAAAACAAGTAAATTTTAACGATGTCAGCGGACCATAATTCGAAGGACTTACAAAGGTTGTTAAAATTAAATAAAACAAATAATTTTTTTTTGAGTTTTTATGATACGGTGTTCTAGAGAATTCTCATTAGTTTTCAAAAGTAATGGACAAAGCCTCCTCAAATAACTCCACAAACACAAAAGCGCACTTCGTAAATATATCCATAGCTACATTTACGACAAAAGAAGCCTTGACTATTGTCAGACGGTGTCGCCCCTTTTTTTTACTCCCTACCTGGCAAAAGTAAATAATTCTTGGACCACGTTCTGCTGCCTCACAGTCACTAGTCATTTGTCTCACCTGTGATTGAGTGCTGCAATTCGAAACCTCGCTGCTACATACAGAACAGTAACACGATGGCACATCCTGTGGGAAAATTGTTTCTATCGCAAACTAAAGCAATTACTCAACCAGCAACCAGAAATTGTCGCCGTGATCGTCCTTGTGCAAGTTGGTCAACGACATGGTCGTTGGCTTTTCCTCATGAATAAAGCTAAACACTTGAGAAACAAAGCTGGAATATCCAACCATCTCGTTTCTGTTTATAGCTGCAAAGCAACGCAACGCTTATACAATACTCTCGAGACTCAGAAGCCGCAACGTCTATATCCCTTGTGGTGTGTGTGGCGAAAGACATTTATTGGATTTTTTTAAAAAGATGTTTCCAAGCAAAAGCAGGTGCAGCTAGGACTTTAATTTATTTTCGTAAAACTTAAAATACTTCTTGTTACTCAAATGAATTGATGTTACTTTCGCCGACCCTTACATTAATTAAAACCCGCACTGAGGAGGTTTGCACTCAGATACATTTTCGTGATTAAAGAAGAGACAGCAATGCGATGTCACTCAACAGAGCTGTAAAAGAATGCAATCATCTTGCTATTTAACTCGTTTGACTTCAAGTGAATTTGTTTCAATTCAATGACTTCAATAAAGACTTTAGAATGATTGCATTCATTTTGACCTCAAAATTATTATTGCAGAAAATGATTGTTAAATCATGACTTCAGAATGAATGGTGATTTATTTTTTCTAATTTGAAGTCATTATTGAAGTCAACTCCACGTGAATTCTTAGTATGACTTTGATAGCCATGTCTCTAGCTACTCGAAGTGGCATTGACATACTCGTACTATTATATGTACGGACTGCTAGCAGCCAACTTCGCGTTGATTCCAACATTAGCGCTAGCGCTCTTGGTTCAGAGCAGCAAAATATGTAAGCTCACACTTGTTTGAGATTTCGTTTGAGATTTCAGTTGGGCATCATCGACAGTGCTTTCATTGAATCAAATATACGAATATTCTGCAATTTATGGACCAATAAAATGCATATATAAAGATTTGTTATTCAAATTCTGTTGATTCCTTCTATCGGTATATATTTGAACTAGCAAATTTGCAAGGATACATCTGTTGCAAATTATGGCTCAAAAATGTGAATTTCAACCGTTTTACTTAGCAAACCCACACAAACCCAAGAGGTGTCTCTACCATTCTATGGAGAAATTCAAAATGGATGGCATTTTGTTTTGTTTGTTTGTATATGGACTGCTGGTGCCCAACATCATGGATGTTCCAACGTCTCAAGCTCCCTTGTTTCACAACGGCAACAATTGGAAACTTGTACTTTGTTTGACAGTCCCTAAGCCAATGGAAAAAAAAAATAAGTTGTGTTTTGATTTGTGTTTTTGGTTGTGGAAAAATAAACTGGGAACATTTAATTGTGAAATAAATAATAACTCTAACTAAAAAAAAGTGGATATAGATAAAATGAAGTGCTATGTGGTTGGCTGTGATTTACAATACAGATTGTGTTGCAACGAAATTCAAATTCGTAATATTGTAACTGTAGGAAACAAGAAAATATTTGCAGTGACATCAATGGCAACGAATATTGAAATTATTTAAATGTTAACAGTTTTTTACAGCCAGTACACTTGAACAAACACAGATGGCACAAGTTTTTATGGGGATATCTATGATGGCGGATATTTTGTTTCTGTTTAATACCGCACTGAAACAAGTGAGCAGAAGATGTTGGAACACATTTTTCTGCAGACATAGTATGAAAGCGACATTTCACTAGCAGTTCATATATAATACGTTAATGGCTAGTTATATTGGCGTCATTTTTTAGGCAGAGATTGTATGATGATTGATGCAGGCGAACCCCACATGCGGATCAGTAGAAATGCGGTGAAGTGGGAGGGTTGTGATCCCTTGTTTTCGGATCATGGCCTCGCTGATAAAAGGAAGAAGAAGAATTGTATGATGATTGATAGCATGTCAATGCGAAGTGGCCACAGAAGTAAAGCGTGATTCGATAAGAGCGCAGATTTTCTTTTTTAAATAAAACGTGCAAAAAATTGTTAAAATGTGTTTATTTACTTCATGTTTTATTTAGTCTATATATGTTTTATGTTATATGAAACACAATAACCGAAAAATTCCCGACACGTCAATCCTGCTAACACAGAATGCGCGCATCAAAATATCCTATGATTTTTTTTTACATAGTTCGGGCTGTACTGCACTAATGCTATCCAATTCACTCCATAGAAAGTTTGTTAACATATCACGATAACGCTTATCGTACCGGAAGTACGAAACCCAAATACCGCACCAAACAATGACTCATTGTCGGCACATAGGTTTCTCTTGAATGACTTGTGGATTTACAGTAGATATCCCAAATGCGGCGGCTTTGCTGGTTAACTTGTCTATTTAGGTGGAAATGTGCTTAATCACTGAAGATAATTTTTATTTTTAAATCAGCATCAACTGCTTGTCATTCAAGCATCCAATTGGTAAGTACACAGCGCTGCAGATGGTCAGTTCCAGTGTCAATTTAATTTAGTAGGCGTGTAACAACCGTTTTTTTTTAATGCGCTGACTGGTATTGTAGGAAAGATTCAATGCACGATAGAGTGCTAATAGTAACAACAAAATATGTACCCGTATGTATACCATATGTAACTTCTGATTTGACTGACGGATATCGTTACTGACTGACAAAGATATCGTTACTTTCGTTACTGCAGTACAATCCGTATAAATGTTTTAAAGGCATTGGTATGGTATCGTATGTAGCGCATATCAATTATTTGATTCGAACACAAACGGATACATAAACAGAACAACAAAATAGATATACAGACGCATAACAAAAAATGAGACAAGCAATTTCAACTTACAAGCTGCGAAACTTCGCCAGTTGTCAGTATATTGGTACCATGCAAGGTCAAACAGCGCACTCAGCAATATGAAATTGCCAGATATGAAGAACGGTGGGAAGTTTCATTTACATTCACAATTTAAGCCACACACGAACAGAATCATGCGAAAGTAACGATCACATGTAAGTAACGACACTAATTTGAGAGTAACGGAAGTTACTTCGGGTTTTTTAGAATATCCGTTACTAAGTAACGACTACATTTGCTACAGCACAGTGTACAGTGCACGACGACGAATTGAGGTTGTCGGGGCTGGGCTACACTTTTTTTCGCAATAGCTATCACCCTGATTGTCGTTGGCGCTTGTCGCTTTTCGACAATTATCGTTTTATTCTTCAGATGTAACACAAATCCAATTTCATAACTTTTTCACAGTCAAAGAGTTGTAATAGTATTCTACACGACTGACAAATTGCTAAGTATTAGCCGTATTTTATTATCACCCAAGATCCATATATATCACACGACGAAAATAAAACGATCCGGATCTGGATCAACGAATATTTTTCCTTTTGTGTTGTAGTGTGGTTGCGTAGCCTACCAAGGAATAAAAAAAAAAAAAGTCTGGATCACGAAATTGATCCTGATAGAAAGCAAGATCTCGTATTGTTGTTGTATTGCATAGAAATCAATGATCCATATGGATCATGAGTGATAATAAAATACGGCTAATATTTAACGGTCAGCAGGTTGTAGCTATGAATATAACCACAATCGTCGAAAAGCGACGAACGCCAAGGACAATCAAGGTGAATCAGGATGCACCGACGATTATTCCCAAAATTTCTGCATTCGACGACTTATTGCTGTTTCAAATGAATGTTTATGTTGATCGAAAAAATCACACAATTCCCGAAATGCACTTCTTGCAGAACGATCGTTTTCATAAAACGCTTCAATCACTTTTACGCGTTCTTTAACTGTATATCGTATTGCGTCACCCCTTATTAGCCCACACTAGGACCATCTCCCCATCATTACTACTTTGGGGCGGAAATTCGTGCAGACTGCTTGTCTGATCTACCTGAAAATGTAGAATTTATGGGTACTTTGAGCGATGCAAAAATGCTGTCACAAAAATGCAGAGGGGTGGAGTCAGATCAACCTGAGGAGGAGAAGGTAAAGTAAAGACTAGGGGGTGGCAATGGTGTAGTGGTAACGTCGTCAATTGCCACGCTAATGGTTCATGGTTCAAAACCTGATGTCAGCAAGCATTTATTTATTTCTCATGAAATATGTAAAAAAGTCAGTCCGATCATTTTCCAAAGCTTGTGTGCACACTTCTGCGAAGGCATAACACTGGCAGTAGCTTGGCCATGTGGCTGGAAAAATTGTTCGCTCTGTTGATGATGATTTGCCCTTAACATCGGTTATTGGGAAGAAAAAGTACTGTGAACCAGAAGCAAAGACAATAATAACAAAAATCTCCCCAGTTATCTGGATGCCACCCCCGGAGAGTAGCTGAAGCATAAACAACTGAGCTTCAAGAACCACTACACCAAAAATCTTTCTCTCTCTCTCTCTAACCATCCTTTCCAGCGCCCGCACTGTGTGTAAACATGTCGATTTTGGTTTTCGGGATGGTATATATATATATATATATTTTTTTATTAAATCTTTAGTTACTTTGGATAGGCCTCATTACAACGAGTTTTTATATGCCCATTGCAAGTCTTTCGATCTCCTTTCAATTTACGCTGTCACCATGACTGAAATTTCCAGGACTCCGCCATTTTGACAATACTTGTCACACCCATTTCTCTGCCAACAAACTGCTTTTATACAAGCAAGTGCTAAAGCCGGTGTGGACCTACGGTATACAACTTTGGGGTTGTACCAAGAAAACAAATGCAAATATTTTACTAGCTTTTCAAAATAAAGTGCTAAGAGAAATTGTCCAAGCACAGTGGTATGGTAGAAACGACGATATCCACAGGGATCTCGGAATTCCGACAATCGAAGCTGAAACTAAAAGCTTCGCGAGAAAGCATAGAAACCGACTAATCGGACATGTCAACAATACAGTTCTACAAATTTTGGATGAGAGCAATTTGTTGCGCCGACTACAAAGGACAAAACCTTTCGACTTGGCGAGATATTGATTAACCGCGTCTAGATTATGCAGGAATATGCAGGATCTTACAGTGGAAAGAAAATTGCCAAACGTTTTTATTTCATGGTAGAAAAATTGCTTGATAAGTTAATACTTAGTTGCGATATCTAATAAATTTATAGCGAAGGGTGGTGTTTCTTTAATCAGTAAGAATCTGACACTAGTATGAGCACGCGCTTGCTATTCTCATAGTGTCTATGGAATATTTTTCACCTACCCTCGGAAAAGAAAAAAAAAATTTCTCTGCCTACGCACAATTCCCACTGAAGTCATCAGTTCTCCCGTCCTCTTCGTAAAATTCCGTTCTATTTGATGGGTAATACATATGTCTCAAGGTTTTGAAACAAAAAAAAAACATTTTTCGCATAATCCTATCTGAAATAAATTTTATTTCACTTTAAACAGCGTGACCGGGTGCTCGTGGCGAACACAACTATCCTCGACACAAATGCTGCTGTCAAAACTATACATATGGGAAAGTGGTTAACGAATTAGGCAATCCTTAGCAGGTGGTGTGGTAGTCAGTCGTTTTGGACCGTTCAGGGACGTCTTTCTTGCTCTTGTCAACGATGGTGGTTGGGGGATGAACCATCATGGGGAGTACAACATCGTCGGTAGGGGTGAGGATGGTGCGACCGGTGTGTGGTAGATGTGATGCGGTTCGTGAGTGCTTGTACCAGTTTTAAATCAAAATACGTGTAACTGAAGTCAGAGTGGTGATTTGACAAGATACGAGTATAAACATGAATTCTTCTTTTGTTGCAACGTTCCCAAATCTGTAGAGAGGTACATATATCGAATAGACTTAAGTTCAAACTCCCCACATCATAAACAAAAGAAGCTTATGGTCGATTTAGTGGGGGCAATATTCATGCTCAGGGCTCTTGATATGACAGAGGTGAATTCCTTGAGTCCTTGGCAGCTGGCAACTTTAATTGTATGGCATTTGCAAGCACCTTTATTTCAAGTTGTAGAACTAAACCCTTCGCTTATTACAGAATTTTAAAAAAGCTTTCAGAATTTTAAAAAAGCTTCTTTAGACTCTCCGCATGTGTAATTATGTTTAACTCAGTTGTTTCTTTTAATTCAATTAGTAGTCATTTTCTGCATCAAACTATTACCAAAAAATGGTCCTGTCGTCTTCCTGTACAGTAGTTTATACTTCTTCGATTTCGCGAAGACAATTTACTGAAATGGAACAGTAGAATGAAAACTCCATACATAACAACTTGGAAAAACTGGTTTGTCGGACACACACCAAAGACGTACCCCCACAAAATTGTAATTATAGAACATTTTGGCATTTCTTAGAAACATTCTTCGATAGAGTATGTCTTCTGAATATAACGAGTTCGGTAAATGCTGTACCATAAAACTTTCTGGCAGGTCACAGCATACCGAACATTTATCGCTGCTATCTTTCTACAAAAACTTAATGCGAGTCCTGGAAAGCTTTAACGTTTAGTTTATATAAGTGTTGACGAATTATTGAGACACACATTCCACTGATCTTAACTCCTACCCTCTCTATAGTCTCACTTCTATTATTGGAAAAATAGTTTATAGATTTTGAATTATTAAATTTTTATAACTGGTGTTTTTGGCACATACATACGATATGTGTATGAATATCTATCTATCTATATATCAGGGTGTCCATTATTTCATAAAACAAGTCATTTCATCATTCTATCATAAAACAATTCAAAAAGAAAACAATTAAAATAAAAAATTAGGTCATTTGGACAATTTTAACCCGTTCCGACTTGGATCGGAACGTTTTAGTACAAGTTCCGGGAGAATAGCAGCACGTGCCTGATCTAATGTTCATTGCGCTTTTAGTTTTTACGCGTTAAACACTTTTTTTTTAAACCGGCAAAGTATGTCACTGCAATTAAGAAGTAGTACAAAAAGGGATTTACTTAGTGGAAGATGCAAATCACCAAATAAAGGGACACATTTTTGCAGTTTTCTTTTTTAATATGTGTGAAGTTAACAGTCAGCGAAAGTGTAAATCTTGGGAAAAGACAAAAATACCCACAAAATCACTACCCAACTGTGAGAAGAAGCTTATAAATGCTTATCAAGCTTCGAGAGAACTGTAAACAAATTCGAAGGAAACCCAGGAGGTGTATAAACGACGAGAAGTAGATTTCCAGGACGATTTGGATAACTTATTTAACATAGCCCATGCTGATGCTCTTAAAAAAATGAAACTAGAAGACGACAGAGTTTCTTGTTTTTTTTTACAACGTCAGAGAGAGCCAGGACGACCGGGCTGCTTGGCGGGAGTATACGAAAAAACAAGCGGAAAAGGAAGGTAGGGTAAAACAAAGGTGATTAGAAGAAGACAACAACAAAAAATAAATATCGTAGGTACATGTCATCGGAAATACCATCTACTTCTTCAGCCTTATTGGAGGTTTTACTCCCGAAGGGCATGCCACATTTACAAGCTTCGAAGAAGGCAGCGAAGCGGATCTTCCGAATACTCCTAAACCATCATCTGAAGCAGCCACAAATCGAGGAAGAAAGGTCTTTGTTACTCCAAAATCATTTATTTATTTATTTATTTTTTTAATTTATTACTATTTTTTCAATATCTCAGCCTAAGGCAGTTGTCAGTTGAGCATAAGAGGCTCTGTACACTTCAGGCTATAGTGGAGGCTCTAGGACTTAGCCTTGAATATATTCCAATCAACATGTCCTCGATTCAACGCGTGAGGACACGGATTAGAAAAGAATAAGCAGAAAACATTAAAACCGATTTTCAAAATAATGTTCCAGAAGGTAATGTTCTTAAAGGTAAGAAGTGCTAAGGAAGAACGCCTTCCTATCGTTATTATGTTTGGAGATGGGGAACAACTGCTTTCTGTGCACAAAACTGAAAATTCTTCTGGTAAAGAACTCGCTAAAGCTGTGTCTAGAGCAATTAAGGACTGGAACCTGGATGATAAAGTGTAGATTATGTGTTGCGATACAACTGCATTTAAAGCAGGTCGTTTTAATGAAGCATGCGTGCTCTTGGAACAAGAATTGGAAAGAAAGTTGATCCTTTTTGGTTGTCGGCATCATAGTCTCGTATATGAAGTTGTGCTAAAAATCGTGTTCGAAATAAATGTCCACCAAGTAACAATATCTAAGCAGCATTTGAAGAATGTTATCAGCATTTGCATTATTTGAACAAAGTGGCAGTAGTTTTATCGCTATTTGGTGACATTGTGCACACAAAAAAGAAGATGGTGACTATCTTTAATAAGGAAATTCAATCACATTTCCTTATTATTAATCACATTTCCTTAAAAAGTATGTTCCAACGAAAGAAGAAATGTGCAACTCATTGCAGAGTAAGTTCATTTGACTATTCACGAATATTGTCTTTAATTAGAATTATAACGATATTCCTAACGGGTATCAAGATATTAAAATAAATAAACACAGAGATTAAAACAAAAAAAAAAAACTGGCTCTATAAAATTATACATATATTTTCAATGGCCCGCTACTCCTTCATGAGGGTCGCGTGGGTAGGATGCTCCATCATTTTTGATCCTCCGCCATTGACTCCAACTCATCAGGAGGAATACCTAGATGGCACCAGGAGAAATGTTTATCTTAATTTAATTAACATTTGGCTGAGGTTAATTAATATTTAATACTTTAGACATATTGCTACTATTGTTATTATTATTATTATTTTTTTTTTATTTTTTATTTTAACATCTTTTTATTAATATAAGAAATTATCATTTTCTAAAAAGTTTTTTTTGACAAGGTACATATATGTCTTATAATAGAATTAAAGTTTAAATTATATTATATGGACATATAATTTCAAACAAAAATTATGAATTATTTTTAACATATATATGTATATACCTAAATCAAAATTTCAACAAAGGATACTACAAATCCACTTATAACATCATAAATAGTTTCCTGATTAAAACAAGCAGAGATACCGAGTTCAATAATTTTGTTAATACTATTGAGTAAAGTATTTATTATATAAATATTTGTGAGATCATCCTGTGACCCTCTTACAAAATTCACCACACCACCAGAGCAATTCATCGATGGCGAGTTGTTGGCTGAAAGTCGAGAAGTCGTGTTTTGCCAGCCGTGCCATAAGTTGGGCTTTCTGTTTTTCCTTTTCATGTACAATCTCTTTTTTTAAATGTTCTTTGTAGAAACCAATAAAATATCATTAAATGTCCCGCAATACATTTTTGGGCTCAACCGGAATATTTTCGATCTCGCAATCCCGCGGAATAAAAAAGAACTTGTCCAACCAGACGCATGGTACAGCTATTTCGCCTAACTGCTGGAACACAATGGTGTCGCTATCGCTGTTGTACGTCACGTTAATATGTCAATCGTGTCACATGTTGTATGCCTCTCAAACAATGCGTCCACAATGAAGTCGTATACTTATGTTATTTAAATATCAACTGGATTGAAAACGTGTTTACTAAATCAGAAAATTTGTGCAAGACTAATCCTTGATCGATCGCCCACTCAACTAACTCTTAGGAAGTAACCAACCTTTCCAGTTAGGACCAGCCGAAAAGATAGCTTTCGAAGAGATAAAGAAAGCCTTGTCGTCGAGACCAGTCCTGAAGCTTTATGTCCAGAAGGCAGAGATGGAATTACATATCGACGCGTCTAAGTGGGGTTATAAGGCAGTGCTCTTCCAGAAATCCGACAAAGGCAAATTCCATCCCGTGCACTTTTATAACAAAAAGACTTCACCAGCAGAGGAGCGATATAGTAGTTATGAGTTTAAGGTGCTCGCCATAGTTAATGCTTTAAAAAAGTTAGGAGTTTATCTGCTAGGCCTCAACTTCAAAATAGTCATGGACTGCGCGGCAATTCTGTCTTTATGGTCATAACCAGCAAATTTTTGCTAAAAGTGAAAGCAGCTCACGATGCAGATGAGCATTTAAGAGTTTTAAAGAAAGTTCTCGAAAGTGGACCACATCAAGACTATGTCAAAGAGCATGACCTGCCTTATAAAGAAAATGAGAATAGGAACAAGTTACTGTACATTTTCCACGGTTTAGCCCAAGAACTTATCAGTTCCACACACGGGGCAGGACACTTTGGTACATGGAAGATGAAAGAAATTTTGCCGAAGGACTACTTTATTGCAAATCTGCGACCCAAAATATAATATGTGAGAAAAAATTGTGTACACTATATCTTGTGCGACCGAAAGGCTGGAAAACAGGAGGGATACTTACATCCAATTTCGAATTGCGAATTATCATTGAACACCTACCACGTTGACCTCCTCGCACCTCTGTCACCAATCAATAAGATCTACTCTTACATCTTCTGTGTCGTCGATGCGTTTTTCCTAAGTTTGTGTGGATACACTTAGGTAGAGTCAAAAAAGCAGCATTTGGAAATGCGTGGTGCATCGAGTCGTACGCGTAATTATTGCATTAAATAGCCCCAATCACAAATCGGTCTCAAATGGCATCAAACGGTAAAATATCAAATTTGCAACGTACCCCTCCACCAACAATTATAATAGTAAGTGCGCAACTGCACTTGGGAAAAAAAAAAAATGGCTATTGCACACACCTCCGGAATACCACGATAACTTTCGGCCGGGCAACAGTTCGACGACAGTAAATATGCCTGCGGCTGACTAAAGACTCCTGACAGAAAACACAATGGGAGATATACTAGATGTGAAGCTACAAAATATGCCAACAAAAGATGACATTGCAAGCATCAGTACCGAAAACCAGACGTTACGGCAAAGTAATCAGTCAAACTAATGGAGATGCGCTGTAGAGCATTGGAGCAACAAGTAGAACTCTTGGAAAAAAGAGCAAACGAAAAGAATGTGGTAGTAATAAAAGCGATAACATAGTCATCCATAGTCATCCATAGTCACGTCTTTGCGGATTGGAGCTAAGGTCACAAATGTCGTCGTGGAAATGCGGAAGAAAGTCGATGCCAACAATGTTATCAGTGCACTCACTTGAATTCGTTAGAGTTCAGGCGCAAAAGTATAGATGTTGCGCATGAGCATCCGGTACGAGCAAATAAGCAGGAGAACGGGAGAGAATACTTATTTACTTAGGTAGCGCTACAGTTCGGGGTGAACCTGAGCCTCAACCAACAAGCCTCTCCATTTAGCTCGGTCTTTAGCTAATTGCCTCCAGTTGCGCACTCCAAGTTGGTCGAGGTCCCCTTGAACTTGGGTGCGCCACCTACGGTGATGATTCCCTCTACTGCGTCGTCCCTCGGGGTTAGATTCGAAGACTCTGCGGGCCGGTGCGTTGATGTACATTCGCTCTACATGTCCTAGCCATCTCAGACATCCAATACGCAGTTTTTTGACTAGGCCGATGTCGCTGTACAGCTCGTATAGTTCGTGATTGAATCTTCTTCTCCAAAACCCGTCAACGCAAACGGGACCGAAAATCTTACGAAGAATTTTTCTCTCGAAGCGTCCAAGGATATCTTCATCCTCTTTTAATAAAGTCCAAGTTTCAGCGCCGTAAAGCAGGACTGGGATGTTCAGGGTCCTATACAGGGTCTCCTTAGTTGTTCGAGATAGGGCTTTACTGTTGAATTGCCTTATAAGCCCAAAAAACAGCGATTATTCTTCGATTGATTTCTGCGCTGATGTTGTTCTCAGAATTAATAGCAGAGCCAAGGTAGACAAAGTCCCTTACTACCTCGAAGTTATAGCTGCCCACTGTGACGTTTTGTCCAATTCGTCGATGTTGGTTTTCCCTTCTTGTTGACAGCATATACTTGGTTTTGCCCTCGTTTATCGCCAAACCCATTTTGGCCGCTTCCACCTCAATGCTTGCAAACGCACCGGTGACAGCCCGCTGAGTTCTTCCGATAATGTCTATATCGTCGGCGTATGCAAGCAGTTGTACAGACTTGTAATAGATTGTGCCTCCGGTGTTGGCTTGTGAGTTCCGCACAATCCGTTCAAGTACAATGTTAAAGAAGTCACATGACAGCGCGTCACCTTGTCTAAAGCCTTTTTTGACATCACAGGTCTCGGTGAGGTCATTACCGACCTTGATGGAGCAGCGAGCGTTCTCCATCGTCAGCCTGCACAGACGGACAAGTTTGGCAGGGATGTCAAAACTAGACATGGCTCTATACAGCTCTTCTCTATAGATACTGTCATAGGCGGCCTTGAAATCGATAAAGAGGTGGTGAGTATCGATTTGGAATTCTTGGGTTTTCTCCAGGATCTGCCAAAGTGTGAAGGTTTGATCGATAGTGGACTTTCCTGGCCTGAAACCACACTAATAGGGTCCAATCAGGCTGTTGTGTGTTGATAAAAGGTTTTAGGTGTTCACACAATATCGCAGAAAAGATCTTGTATGCGATGTTGAGGAGACTGATGCCTCTATAATTGGCGCAGTTGAGGGGTCTCCTTTCTTGTGGATCGGGCAAAGGATGCTGAGGTTCCATTCATCAGGCATACACTCGTCTGACCAAATCTTAGAGATGAGTTGGTGTATGCATTCTACCAATTCATCCCCAGCTGCCTTGAAAAGTTCGGTCGGTAAGCCGTCAGGTCCAGCAGCCTTGTTGGATTTTATCTTGGATATTGCTATCCTCACTTCGTTTTGGTCAGGTGGACGGAAATTTTGACTATCATCGTCTATATGAAAGGTTCATTCCGCCTGACAGCGGGATGTTGGTGTTCGTCGCCGTAATACAGTCTGCAGAAGTAGTTTTTCCATATTCTCAGCACCGACTGTGATTCTACTACGAGGTTTCCATTCTCATCTCTACAGGTTTCTGTACGGGTAGTTCTTCCGTACTTCTGTACATTGTTCCTGGAGTATAAACTCTCGATATTCTCAAACGCGCGCTTCTCATCCCATTTCTTCTTCTTTTGGAGAAGCCGATGTTCTTCCCGTCTCTTTTGCTCGTAGAGCTCACGAGCAGCTCTCGTCTTCCTTTGCAGCGCAGCTTTGTATGCCTCTTGTTTTGCTGCATGCACTCGCCGGCATTCTTCGTCAAACCAGGGGTTTCGTGGTGGTGGGCGAGCGAGACCAGCACATCAGTCGCGGCGTTTCTGATGGCATGTTGGCAGCGTTGCCACTGGTCCTCGGCACTTGATGCTGGCGGCATAGGGGTGATTGAGAGATTTCGGGATACGCGTTCAGCGAAGAGTCTGGCGGTCTCTTGCGATTGTAGCTTTTCGACGCTAAATTTTCTCACAGTGATTCTTCTTTGTTGCTCAGATTGGAATATCTGCATTCGTACCTTGGCTACAACAAGGTAATGATCCGAGTCTATGTTGGCCGCTCGGAATGTCCGAACATTCAGAATACTGGAGGCATGCCTTGCGTCGATCGCAATATGATCAATTTGATTGATCGTTACATGATCATTGGACCGCCATGTCTGCTTATGAATATCGAGATGAGGAAACCATGTGTTTGCTATGGTGACATTTCGCTCCACAGCGAAATCAATTAGCCTTAGTCCATTATCAGACGTGGTATCGTGTAGGCTATGCTTACCGACTGCCCTACCAAAGACGTCCTCCTTTCCTATTTTGGCGTTTAAATCGCCCAATACGATTTTAACGTCATATTTAGGACATTGCTCGTATGTTTTGTCAAGGAGCTCGTAGAAACACTCTTTGGTGGCAGGGTCCTTTTCGTCCGTGGGGGAATGAGCACATATTAGGTTTATGCTAGGGAATTTAGCCTAGATCCCGATAGTCATAATACGCTCGCTCACGTGTCGGAAGCTTAAGACTTCTTGCCTAAGTCTGCCGCGTATTACAAATCCGCATCCGAATAAGCGTTGCCTGTTGTCTTTGTAGCAATCACCGTAGTAGATGTCACAGTTTTTCATCTTCTTTTTGCCCGGCCCATCCCATCGCACTTCCTGGATGGCGGTAATATCTGCTTTATAGCAGTCTAGGGCCTCTGCTAGTTGTTCGGCTGCACGTGGTCTGTAAGGGGACAGAACATTCCACGTACAGATCCGAAGGTCGTTGTCCTTATTTTGTTTGCTGGGGTCGTCATTAGTTGAGTCATCCTTATCCGAGGCTTTTGGTTGTTTCGGAACCATATGTTTTTTACGTGGTAGGGAAGTTACTCCGACGGCACAACCCACAATCCGGAGGGCCAGTTCCTTAACTATTCCCCTAGGACGAGGGGCCGGGTACACCGGTGCCAGTAGTCCACTACGGGAGTATGAGCGCTGCCGTTGGCCCATTAAGGGCTCCTCCGCCACCATCTCTATTCCAATGTCCTGATCAACATTGGAACTTCCTTACCGACGTGTGATCCGAATACGTCGAAGCAGCTCGCGCAAGGTATTCACTAAGTTCAACCTAACTGGAACTATAGACGCCACCGTTGACTCCGTCTAGGGAATTCGTCCGCTGCCGCCTGGAACAGGAAGAAGTGCTCTAGTGAGAAAACACTCTTCCCCCCCTCTCTCATCTGCTGCCGCCAAGAATCCGCCAAACGGGTTGGTTACCCATTTCTTGGATTAAGGTACTAGGCACCCGGCTGTCACCGCGTGGAGGTTGAGAGTAGGAGTTGGTAGGCCTCAGCTGAGTGAAAACGCTTGTGTTTTCATATGATCGCATGCACTACCGTTTGACCAGCCTTCGGGAGAGAATGGACGGGTAGAAAGTAGTGAAAAATAAAGTAGTCATTCACTTATCAACTTTCAAGGAATCGTGTTATCATTTTCTTTCCGGAGCACACAACATTTTTGGTGGCAGCGGTAGGATTGTTCAGGTAAAGCATTTACTTGACAATCCAAGTGTCTCAACGTACGGTAACGTTCGCTGTGTTAAAAACGTATTACACTGTCGATCAATGATTAGTAATAACGGTTTTCGAAGTATCTCGAAATTTGGGATATTTTCATCATCGCCCCATAACTGAAAGTCATTATCAATGAAAAAAAAAAGATTATTTCGAGTAGCAAGAAATTAGTACTACAGCATTGTAAGTCATTGTAATAATATGTAATATATCATATAAAAAAGTGGGCGCCGTGTCGTTAGTGGTTATTATGTCGGATCACTGCGCGTGAGGTTTCAAGTTCGAATCCCAGAAAACGCCAAAAAGTTTTTTTCGCGGTCCCACCTCTCACGAACGTTTGACAAGCATCCGAGAGTATTCTTGTCTCGAAAAAACTTGTCAAACCAAATTGCCCTTCAGATACGGCACTAAACTGTAGGTCCCTTCCATTCGTGTGAAAAATATAACGCACACAACATGAGTGGTAGCGAGAAGCTAGACCCTGGCACTTAAAGAGCTGTAAAGCCAAATATTTATTTATTTATTATCATATAAAAAAAAAAGCAAAATATTATTATTAGAGACGTCTTTTTTTTTTTAAACAACATTTTTTAGGTATTGTTACACTGTTATTTTATTTACTTCATAGCTAACACAAATATACACAACGCCTTTTACAAAATTCACCACACCACCACAGCAAGTCATCGATGACGATGAAAGTCGAGCAGTCGTGTTTTGCAAGTCGTACCATTCGTTTGGCTTAATATTTTTTTTCTTCGTGTATAATTTCCTTGTTTTAATGAATATCTTACATATATTTAAAAAAAACAAAAATATTATTTTGATTGTTTTCTATAAGATAAAAAATATTTAGACAAAGTCCGAGGTCCAAATCTAAATTCGACAAATTAAATTTCATTTTAATTATTAATATTTATTTTTACAAAAAAAGGTTTTATTTTTTATTGATTAAACTAACTAATTGTTCAATTGTAATTTAAGTGATTAAACAATACAATAATAAAAAAGCTTAAAATGTCTGATGTTTCGTATTATACTTCTTTAAAAGAAAATTGTTTAATAGTCTTTCATAATTATAACTTAAAAAAAAGAGAAATGCAAAAAATATCTAATGATTTAATACAAAATAATCCAATATATATATTTCATATTAATCCTGATGACTTAGAAATGTACGTAAGATCTTATTACGAATTGGTGAAGAAGATTATTTTCGTACTTGTTGTGGTTGGGATGACATTATAAGTTATAGAAATTTTGAAAATACATTTTTAAAAGATTTAGATAAAAATAAAATTTCTATACAACATATTCAAAAAATTATTTTTTCATCTATAATAGAGAGAAACTATGAAAATATAGAAGACACAATCACAATTGATATGGATAAATTAAAAACAGGAGAAAAGAATTTTATTGAAAATATAATAAAAGAAATAAAAGATACAAACGATATAGTAAAGAAATTAAGTTTGTTTTTTAAAATTGAATTTAAATCACAATTAATAGATGAAGATTATCCAAACATTATTAAAACTATTTAACTTTTAATTTAAAAAATAGAAATTTATTAATCATTATATGAAATAATCTAATCTGATAGGGTTTCTCGAGTCAAACTCTGGAGTGTTCTGCAGGAGTATGGGACTGATGGTTCCTTGTTAAGGGCGATTCAGTCTTTATATACAAACTGTAGAAGCTGTGTTCGGATAAACGGTGTTAAAGCAATGCCTTTCAATGTGGGCGTTGGACTCCGCCAAGGGTGCGTTTTGTCACCTCTCCTCTTCATTGTATATATGGATTGGATATTGCAGCGCAGCCGTGGCGGAGAATGTTTCAAAGTGGGAGACCTAAGAATTAGTCATCTGCTCTTTGCGAATGATTTGGTCATCCTTGGGTCATCTCAAACCGAACTTCAGCGCGCACTCGAAAGGTTTGTAGCCGTTTGTGATGATGCTGGAATGAAGATCAACGTGAACAAGTCGGAAGTAATGGTCGTTTCCAAAAAAAACCCATTCAGTGCACTCTGCATGTTAGTGGAGTCCCACTGAAGCAGGTGGATAAGTTTAAGTACCTCGGGGTCTTATTCACTAGTGATGGGAAGAGCAATGCCGAGTTATCCTGTAGAATAGGTCAGGCTGGATAACTTTTGAGAGAGCTTGGCCAATCTGTTATAAGGAAGGCCGAACTTAGTGCTTAAGCTAAGCTATCGGTTTTTAACTCTGTTTATGTTCCAACTCTCACCTATGATCATGAAATTTGGGTAGTGACCGAAAAAATAAGATCGTGGATACAATCTGCCGAAATGCGGTTTTAACGTCAATTCCTTATACTCACTCCAATTATTCCACATTCGACTACCGTCGTACTTTTCTGCTGTTGGTTTATCATTCTGGTGCCACTGTGCCACGCAAACACAAAAATGGTTTACTGGTTCGTTTTAATGCAAAGTTTACAGTTTTAGATGTCAGCTTACAGGTGCTGCTCATTGGGAAATGTTAGGGCATGGCCTGGTGGTAGTCGTGTGTCAAGTTGTATTCATTTCTTTGTTGCTTCCTTTTCATCGACGTTTGAAGTGGGTAAGAGGAAGATAACAGACTAGACTTTGCGTAAATCTTCTTGTGTTGACTTTTGGGTAGGAATAAAAAAAAAAATGAAAATAATCCTTCGATATTTGCTGGCTATTCAAGGCATTAGTTACATCTATAAGGCGTAATAATCTCTCTCAATATGGTATGTGCGCACCAACTTTAGACGGGAGCACATTAACACGGAATACGCGACGGAAACAAACTATAATCCAGCGGAATTGGTTGAAGCATTGCAAATCAGTGTCTTGAGTCTGACGGCAGAACAGAGCCTGGTATTCGATCGCGTGTGTCACTGTGTAGATGGTGCTTTGGGAGAAATCCTCTTTTTAGATGGACGGAAAAAAACGTTTCTCACCAAAGTAATCTTGGCCCAAATACGCAATCAAAGCAGAATTGCTCCTGCTGTCGCTTCATCGGGCGTAGCAGCTATATTGTTGCCCGAAGACAATAGCGCATACAATGTTTAAAATTTCGATTGACATAAATCATACGAAAAACCCAGTATAACGTTTCTAGGAATAGCGACAAAACGAGGGCTCTACGCGATTCCCACTAAGTAATATGGGACGAGTGCACCATGGCAAACCGTAAAGCGGTAAAAGCTGTAGATAAAACCTTGCGAGACGTCAGACAAAATGACCGCCCCATGGGTGGTATTACAGCACTTTTCTGTGGCGATTTTAGGCAGACTTTACCAGTAATACCACGAGGAATGAGGGCTGATGAAATTATAGCCTGTCTAAAGAGCTCAAGTTTGTGACGCAACGCTATTCTGATACATTTATCTATAAATGTGCGGGCGCAAACAGTAGGCAACCCGAATGCACAAGAGTTTTCAGATTTGCTGCTAAAAATTGGTGACGACACGTACCCGCAAAAAGAAGGAAAAGTTATTTTGCCTATTAATTCATGTTCTACAGTTCCATCACTGCAAGACTTCATTTCTTCTGTATACGGTGACCTAAAGCAAATAAAAAATCATGAAACCTCTTGGCTACGTAAAGGAGCTATTTTAACCCCTCGCAATGACCAGGCAGCAGCAATAAATGCGAAAATATTAACGGGTGTTCATGGGGAAAGTGCGAAATATATCTCCATCAACAGAGTAATAGAACAAGAAGATGCTACGAACTATCCAGTTGAATTTTTGAATTCTCTAAATACTCTCTCTCGCTTTTCGTCACACGAAATTAATTAAAAGGTCGGTATTCCCATAATTCTCCTTCGAAATTTAAACCCTCCAAAGTTGTGTAACGGCACACGACTAAAAGTCACAAACATACAACAAACCGTCATAGAAGCCGAGATTGGATAACAGGATGCGACGCAGGTGATACGGTCTTTATACCCCGAATCCCTCTCATTCCAAATAATTTTCCGTTCTGTTACGCGCGTATAAATTCCCAGTTAGCATATGCTACGCTTTATGACTATCAACAAAGCACCAGTTCAGATGCTGTGTGTTGCGAGCGTGGACCTCAGTGTCAGCTCCTTTTCGCATGCCCATCTCGGTGTGGCTCTATCCCGTGTTAGCAGCTCCAGCCATCTCTATCTATACCTCTCTGGTGGTTCTACTGCTAACACTCTCTATAAAGAAGCTTTGTTTTAACTAATAAAATAAGACTACATACTTTTAATTGTTGCTGTTTTCATTGTTTTTGCTTTTGTCTTATATTAATTTGAGCCAGGCCCAAGGGTAGAAATGTATTTATAAAAGAACGCCAACGGTGCATATTTCAGTGGTCTGCGCGCACAGCCAGTTTATAATAAAAGCGTCAAATGCTTTATTAAGAAGAATATGTACAAATCATCAGGAAAAGTTTTTCCTTCAACAAAGCGAAGAAAAAATGTTTAAAGTATTATCAGCAAGCTTCAACTTAAATTTACACGAATATAAATAGCATAAGACTGCCTTTATCCTCTACTATAATAAAAAAAAAATGCCATCATCCTTTACATCTGCAGAATAAAACTCTCTGAAACTTTTCCCTATAGCGATCGTTTTTATGCATTTTTCTTAAGTTCAGGTGTTAAATTTAAATCTATTGTAATTTTCATCCAAGATCTGTGAACAAAAATGATTAACGACTTAAAAACAATTCCAAAGTTGTCACCCCATAAATCCCCCATTGCATATAAAACACTGGCATTGCAAAGTATAAATGTGTAGATACATATGTCACAAAAGTTTCCACACTTTCGACAAAACTCATCTAGGAAATCTGAGCAGAAAGGATGTGTCAAAAGTCCGAAATGTTTTCCCTCCACCCATCTCATTTGCAAAAGTAAACAGAAACGTTAAAATTTATTGTACATGTTCTCCCATCGTAACATTGGCCTATAAAACATTGACACTCCTTCAACTTTATCAATAAATTGTTAAAGCCTTACAGTCTTACTGGCAGTGGCATTCGCCCCCCTTCTCACATGCTAGGCATCGTAAATTGATTGAAATATGAATTTTACTGCCACTGTCGCCAAAGGATAAGCACCTAAAAGGTGGTGACTTTCAAAATAACTGCATTAAAAAAAATGTCATCTTAAGTTTGCTATAGAAAATATATAAAATAACAAAAAGAAGAAAAAAAGTTCACAAAAGTTTGAGGGAAGGTAAAAGTTTCTCCTTGAAACGCGCAATGGATATACATCCGGCAATTTTCTGCATCAATTCCATTAATTAATTTTCCTAAAGGAGCTCACTTTTGGATGGTATATATGGTACATAGTTTGCTGCTTTTTAGTTGGATTTGTATGGAAGGTTTAAAAAGGTTAACTGGCAGTTGTTGCTCGCGAAAGCATGATACTATTTCCGCACTTGAGGATAGAGGTTTTCATTCGTGGCATGTAGAGGATGTTTGATATGATGCCTCGAGTATGAGTCTAAAGATACATTGTTTAAGTCGTGTTAAGGAGAAACCATCTTTTAAGCAAATTGAACAATTGTCTACTCCTCCAAGAAGTAAGCATATTTGAAGCTCTAGACGCTACCCAGCCATACATTTTTTCTGTGTGAAGTGAAAAGGATTTATTTTCGTACTCGTAGATGCGTTCAAAAATTAAAAAAATAAAAAAAATGCTCTCGACTGTTTTGTATCAGTTAACTTTGTTGTTCAGTTTCTCTTTGTGTAGAATAAGTTGTTAAAAACTTTTGAATTGGCTCACCATCTGTTTTGAATTATTACTTTGTTTTGACTCATGGTTCTCATTTTTGATGAGAGAAATGAAATTGAATGTATTGTTTGCAAGAAACTTTAGGAATTCTTGTTTCGGCTTCATTCAAATTAAATGTCTGGGATGAATACGAATGAAAGATACTATGACAAAGAGTTCTAATTTAATTGTTTTTTTTTTTTTGGAAAGGTTTTTGACCACTTTCGCTGAAGGATTATAAGTTGAGTTGGATAGAATGTTTCGTCTGGCAATGTTGAAATGGGCAATGGGCTTTGATCGATCTGCTTACTGACTTACGATCTTTCATGTTCTTTACCTCAGATTAATATATTATTTTAATATTCGTACAACAGAGAAATGATATATGAAATGTAATGGAATAATAGGATACTGTTGTAAGTAATCGTTTTGAAGCATCAATGTTAACAGTTTATTGGAAAAGTAGATGAAGGCGGAATAGTAGGCTAGAGTCTAGACGTTGATGAAATGCTAAGACAAGAGACAAGAGACAAGAGCATCAATTTATTAAAGAAAAGTCATAGCAACCGTTTAATAGACTAGTGAGGGCTGATTCATTATTCTTTCCGGCAACTTGGTGGAACATAGTATATGGCAGACTTCTATTGCAGAGAAAATTGCGAATATGCTTTGGAAATTAAGACGATTACAGTCGGCACTGGTCAGTGGGCCAAATCATCTGCCTGAGAATATTTTACCATTATTTCAATAAGAAGAGTAAAATTGCAAATAAATAACTTTACTTTTGTTTACAACTTATCACGGGGTTTTAATAATAAACACGAGTGAGGAGTGGGATTATGCCAAGCAGACATTTGGCGAAGGTGGTACTTTGATGGCAACAACAAAGCCGTACAAGCTCTACGCAACTCGAACTGTGGTATGTTGATGACAGCTTCATATTATTATTCTGATCAAGTGCAAGTGCAAGCAGTAAGTAGTAGGGTTCCGCATAATCAGCGTGATCTGCGTAAATAACATAGGGTTGCTGTCTGTCTTTCTAGTTTTACTAATTTAATTATTTTGTGTAACAACATTAGGGCTAAAAGACAAATTACTATTTGCTGGTTTTGTCATTTTTTTTAAATATATTACTTACGGGTGTACCTCAGGGTAAGTAATTTTTGCTAAAAATCCATGTACCCTTCAGTTACAAATAAATAAATTAAATTGCTACAGCGACCTTTGGGATCTTAAAATAAACACCTCTTAGTCCAATAGTTTAGCCTTCGAACCTGCAAGCCGTGGGACTAGTCCTTTCTTCAAACCTTGATCTGTAACCACAAGACTGACTGACTTTGTATATTTCATAAGAAATAAATAAATGCTTGCTGACATTAGGATTTGAGCCATGGACCATTAACGTGGCAATCGATGACGTTTCTACTACACCATCGTCACTCCTAAAGGCTTAGTCAGAATGGTTTTAAAGGAGTGAGGCTTAACTAATGACTAATTCATTAAAATCATTGATTAGTTTTGTAAGAACTTTTACTAGCTAGTACCCTAAATTCTTCTTCGATTAGCGAAAAATAAATATGAATGCCTAAATATCGCCCGAAAACTTTGGTATTAAGCTGAAAGCAGCAGACTCACGTTTGGAGAAATAAATTTCATCCTTAGAACACATATTGATATACTGAGACCTACATAGATTAAAGGGGCATAGCACAGCTATTTGTATTCATTGCTTTTTATAGTTTAGTTTATAAACGACGGAAGTACGAGAAATCTAATTTCTTACGATCCTTAGCGAGCAAATTGAAGGAGCACCGAAGTGTATAGATTTTACGACCAGGAGATGTGGACTAGCTGAATTAGTATTATTCACTAACAAAAAAAAAAATCCACAATTGGTAACAGACTGCTGGGGTTACCCTCTAAGTATCTCTTACAGTGCGAAATACCTGGGTCTGGTGCTCGAAAAGAAACTGAATTGGAAATTAAACATTACACAATTATAGAGTTAAGAAAACGACGATAGCTTTCTACTCGTGCAACAGAATATTCGGGAAAATTCCAAAAGCATCCTATGGATATATACGGTTATAATAACGCCCATTCTAACCTACGGCATCCTTATAAGGTGGCAAACTACCAGCAAAACTACCAACCTTACGGACATAAAAAAAGCACAAAGATTGCCATGCATTGATACCACCAGTGCAATGAGAACGACACCTACAGCAGGACTCGAGACCATTCGTAACCTGCTTCCACTAGATATCTTTATACAAACAACGGTGTCTATAAGCGCCCTAAGATTAAACCGGATAGATAGCTGGTGACCAAATGCGATCCTGCAGAAATATCTAGGCAATATGTCTAATATCAATTAAACTACGTCCGACTTTAAGAGACCATTTTTAATCACCCGAGCAGGGAAGAATAGAAAAGCGGTAGAGCACCTAGCGCACAATCTATACCTGTCTACACCGATGGATCTACAATGGAAATAGGTGACGACGCAGGCATCTTATTATCTGAACCGCTGGCCATATTAATGCCAGTTCGGCCCAGCGATGACTATCCACCTTGTCGTGGTGCTGGGGCTTAAGTAGGGCCGAAGGCTTTCTGCGGAGATGTGTCGGCGAGTGCTGGTAACTCCTGGAATCTCTCAGGTCCAAAAAACCAATCTCCCTAACCCAGTTAACCAGTCTCCCTAATTCTACCACCGGTGGTGTGAGCAAATAAAACCGTGCCGAAAGATGAAAGGTTAGGGGGATAAAAAACCAACCAATAACGAGCTCTCACAGATGCCGTGGTGAGGTCTGTGTAAAACAAATGCCTTACTTCGGCATGGCGGCTCTGGCGGGGCGAATATCTATTCCGACCTTACGCGTGGGAACAAAGTGAATGACAACAAAAAGAAAACAAAAACCAAAACCAAACCGAAGACAAAAATACCAGTTCGGAAGCTGACACGCTACCTGTGGGCTTATCGGAACTGGTTGAGCTGCAGCCACCATCGGCAGCTAGCTTGGCATCTCTTTGGAGATGGAGGAGCGGCTATTAGCAGATCCATCCGAGAGTTCCCGGAAATTAAAGGGGGAAAGAAGGTCTCCCCAGGTCAGAGAGCGGTTGTTCCGTCGACGCATGTTTAGTCGGTGCTGGACGCAAAACACCTCTCTTCCCTCTCCTCAAAGGAAAAAAAAACTCCCTGGCCTGGGCTATTGACACAATAGCAAAGGACGCTCTGACGAGGCCTGCGCCAAAACAGAGCGTTGCTGGTACCAAGGCCCCTAAGGCAAACCTCAACGTGAAAGGAGTAGCGATCAAGGCCAAAACCATCAGCAAAACCGCTGCCGTTAAGGCAGGTCCTGCTGTTGATAAGTCAGAAACCTCGAGGGCCGCTGAACATCGTAGGATGGCCGAGACCAAGAGGGAGGATCTTGTGTCAAAGAGGCTTATGTCTTCGGAGGACAGAAAAAATCGCCCCAAGAGGTCGAAGGTTGATACGGGGATGCTCTTCAGCGGGGTGATTCGCAGTTCACTGCACCACTAGCTGTGGTGGACTTCGGAAAACCAAGTGGCCAGTATTCCCAATAATGCGGTCAGATGATTGAAAAGGCCTTACGCTGGCGTAATCTTCGACCGTATTCGAAAGAATGCCGGTGGAACTGCACTCACATTCGGGAGAGCGAAGTGGCATCGTGGGGTCATTATGATATACTGCAAGGATCAGTTATCGCTTGACTTCCCGAAGGCCACGTTTCGTGGTTTTAAGCTCTGTGAGAGGGCTGCACTGTGAGTGGTACCCCCAGAAGGGATACCCACAATGCCCAAGGGAAGGCTCTGTGTTCCTGACTGGGGTGTGGATAAAACGGAGTTCCTCGGCTTCCTAAAAGTCCAGAACCCTTCTACCGATATGAAGAGCTGGGAGGTTGTCGGAAAGGAAGAAGCGAAGAATGGGACCAAGGGGTTAATCATTACTATGAAAGAACCGCCGGCCTCACTTCTGGGAGACAAGCCGTTGAGGTTCTGCTATGGAGCGAGAGAGGTAAGTCTAAAGCTCTTAAAGCGGACTCAACGCGCGGAGAACGATGGGGCGACTGACGCTATGGAAGTTGAGATTGCAACAACCGATGCAGGTAGTGCAAATCAATCTTCATCATAGTGCAGTTGCCCCCTGAAACCTGATCTAGCCTTAATCCAGGAACCATGGATTCATAACAATCGCGTAATGGGATTGAGGTCAAACACCTTTAATGCATATTATAGAAGCGACGCTGCCAAGGTTAGGACGTGTATCGTGGCTAAAAAAAATCTTAGTATACTAATGTTATCTCATTTCAGATCTAGCGGCTTGATGCAGTGAATGTGAGAGGGGTGAATGGAAACTGCACGGTGGCATCTGCAGACCTACCCCATGATGACGATATCAGCGTCTAAAAAGCTGAGAAAAACTTAGTCTTCGGATGTGATGCCAACCCCCATCATACTCTGTGGGGTAGCACCGACATCAATGCTAGAGGCCAAGTTTTGTTTAATTAACATATATTCTAAAATCCAATCTCGTTATTTGTAATAGAGGCAATGACCCCACTTTTGTAACGTCTAATAGAAGGGAAGTCTTAGATATAACTTTTATTTTCGAACAGAGCTCTGTCGAAGTTGTTAACTGGAGAGTCTCCAACAAGGCGTCACTCTCTGATCATTGTTGGATACTCTTCGAGCTACAACTTTCTACTCGTGGGACTGGTCAAAATTCAAGAGAGACCTCGACTAGATTGAAGCAGTTGACAATGCAGTCGATGCATTGACTGGTTCCCTCACACGAGCCTTCGAGAAGCCCCGCCCGGTTAGCAGGCTTAGTGGTAAAAGGCGTACACCATGGTGGAGTTATAAAATAGCGGAACTCATTCGCATTTCAAGAGTAGGGTGGAACCTCGCTAAGGAGGGTGTCGTCGAGTGGTCCACCTATAAAGAAAGCGTGAAGCTCCTCAAGAAAGAGATTAGGTTCGTAAAGAGGAACTCTTCGAGATCCTTTTGCGTATCTATAGAATCAACAAATGAAGCGTGCCGCCTAAGGAAGGTCCTGGCTAATAAATATTAGGAAAAGCGATGGCACCTGGGTATAATCACACGAGGAAACGCTGGACATGCTACTGAGTACTCACCTTCCCCGATTTACATCAATCTCCGGAGATGATCTACCCATTCTAGAGCCGACATCGGGAATAAGCGCGGAAGAGGTGGGTAATATAATAGATGATGACAAGATAGCTTATGCAATTAAATCATTCGCTCCATATAAGGCACCAGGAATGAATAACATTCGACCTGTGATGCTGCAAGGGTCAGTGGATATTGCTATTCCATGGCTCAAACATATATTCACAGATTGTCTTAAGCTAGGTTATGTTCCTAAAGCATGGCGAGAGGTGCGCGTTGTATTTATTCCCAAAGGAGAGAAAGCGAGCTACACAAACGCAAAAGACCTGAGATCAGTCTGCCGTCTTTTATGCTGAAAACTTTGGAACGTTTAATAGATGTATATATAAGAAATGTGATCGGCGATGGTTACCTATCTAAATCACAACATGCATACATCTGCGGCAGATCGATAGATACGGCCCTCCACCGGGTCATATCGAGCATAGAAAGATCCCTCCACTACAAGGAGTTCACTCTTGGGGCGTTCATAGACATTGAAGGTGCGTTCAACAACGTAAGCTCTGACGTGATCCTAAACAGTCCGCATAGAGCTCATCTCAACACCGACCTCTGCAATTGGTTTGCACAGATGCTTCAATCAAGGATTATGTTTTCAACGCAAGGAGATGTAACCATTCGGAGAAGGGTCTGCAGAGGAACACCCCAAGGTGGAGTCCTATCCCCGTTAATATGGCTCCTTGTGGTGGATGATATCTTGGTAATACTGAAGAAAAACGGCTTCAACGTGACGGCCTATGCGGACGATGTCGTTATCCTGGTTTCGGGAAAATTTCCTTCCGTCTTAAGTAAAAGGCTCAATTTCGCGCTACAAGTAGAGGATAACTGGGTCAGCAGCAAAGGGTTGGGAGTGAATCCTTCATAGACGGAGGTAGTTCTTTTCACTAAAAGGAGATCAATTCCTACCTTCCGACCGCCAAATATAGGTGGTATTGAACTAAGTATCTCAAGTTCAGCCCGGTATCTGGGCGTAATTCTAAGGAAGGAAAATATTGCCGAATGCATCAAAAAAGCAAGCGCAGCTTTCTATTCCTGCAAACATGGGGCTTCAAACCAGCTGTAGTGTACTGGATAAACACGGCGGTTGTAAGACACATTCTCACACATGATGCACTAGTATGGTGGACGGTACTTGAGAAGCAATACCAGATTTCAAACCTCACCAAAATCCAGAGGGTGGCGTGCATCGGAATCATGGGATCAATGAGAATAACACCAACAGCAGCAACAACATGCTTAGTTTCATTCCGCTTGACATATAATGCAGCAGTCTGGCGGCTAAAACAGCTGTGAGACTAAGAGAAGGCCGATTGTAGTCATCGAGCCTTTACGGCCATGCCTCCATTCTGTCTCGATGTGGGACTACCAGTGGATTGATGGAAACTGATCACATGAACCCGTTGCTTGCATTTGAAAGGAGATTTACTACAAGAATTCCTGACAGAATTTATTGAAAGAACCGAAGAACAATGAAGAAAAAGGTGTTGGCTCCCGGAGTTTATTGTGATGCCCTAGGAATAAACTACTCCATTAGAATAAACGACGACTGCAGCGTCTTTCAGGCCGAGGTCACGGCCATTATACAGGCTTCTGAAATTATACGCTAGGGTAGCATCGTTGGTAAAACGGTTACTGCCTATATAGACAGCCAGGCAGCCATTAAGGCTCTGGACTCTGTTGTAATTAGGTCGAGGCTTGTGAGAAGCTGAAAATCACTCTTAAACGAAATATCTAGAGCCAATGCGGTGACTCTCTGCTGGGTACCAGGGCATATGGATATCGAAGGTAACGAAAGGGCTGATGAACTTGCTAGAAAATGGTCGGCGCTGCACTTATCGCGGGCCCTCCCCTCTGTAGCAACCCTAATCAGTTCCTTGCGAGAAAAAAAAATAGAGGATGAAGCCACCGGTCGAGCAAATAGACGCTGGGTTCATCTGGAAACATGCGCAACGGCCAGGGCACTATGGCCGGCTGACAGCAAGAAGAGATCAATCTCTCTTGTAAAACTTAGTCGTTATAACGCAAGGGTCATTTCTGGCATAATTACTGGACATTGTGCCATTGGTGTTCACGCGGAGCGACTCGGTGTGTTGCATAACGACTATTGTAGAAGTTGCAGAGACGAAGAAGAAATTGAATCTGTTCACCACTTGTTGTGTGACTGTCCTGCTCTATCCGTCAGAAGAATGAGGACTCTGGTAGTTACTTCTTTTCGGAGCTGGAGGACTTTGGTTATGTTGAGCTGACGGACCTCCTGAGATTCATATCACTTTCTGGGTGGTTCTAACAGCGTTTCTAGGTTTAAATGATCGGGCGCAATGGAACCGTACTGTTGGTCTGAGTGAGCAGTGACTCTTTGTCACAAGGCACCCATCTACCTAACCTAACCTAATGCCAGTTCGACTTTCGAACTACAGCAGCGTTTTCGAGACAGACGTCTTAGCAGTGACAATAGCAGCCCGTGAGACTGCGATGTGGGTAATACCATATGCGGATCATATTTTTCATCGACATCTAGGCAGCAGTAAAGCCAATATCTGCTGCAGAAATAAAATGGTAGCTTGTGAAGTGCTGTCGAAGAGAGTTTAAGCTCCTTGGAAAGACGATGAATTAGCAAGAAGAGGTTCGGTACAAGGCGACCCCTCGGTGTACATGCCACATTGCACACTTAAACTCGAACCAAGGAATGAAGCTCTAACGTAGGTGAACAATAGGTGGACCCCTATGGCCTATATTCGACGAAGCAAGGACCGATAGTCTTATGCGGAGGGATAGAAAATACCGGTCCACTCTTATATGAGTCATTACGGGACATAAGACTGCGCGGTACCCCATGAAAAGGTACATATAATGGAAGAAGACCTCTGTGGGGACTCTGGTGATGACAAGGTTTGGAAGGATACAACCAACTTTCTATGCCACCCCCAGAACTCTACCATCTAATAAATAAGCTACTTGGACAATACTTCTTTCAGGATTTTGAAGAAGGGTATTTTTTCTTTCTCCCTCTGCGTACCGCAATGGGTCTATACTGACCTGAGTGTGGTTTAGAGAATTTGTATTCCCTACGCCAACACACATACCTAAGAAGTCAGCTTTACCATATTATGTATGTTTGCACCTGACTAAAAGGAAACCAATTGGAATTAATAAAATCTATCTAATCTATCTAAAATGTAAAAAATCACCTGACTAAAAGGAAATAGTAGTAAAATAGCAATGTAGTAAATTTTAAAATTTGGAAAAGGTAGTAGCAATTTTGCTATAGAAGTTTTGAACGGAATATAAGTGCTTGCATTAAAGAGATACAATTTCAGTCTAAGATCTAACTACAAAGCCCTTTAACTCATCGTTTTAAATGAATGGAACATCATACTTTATTCTCTACTTCCTGCCCAAATTGTCATGGTCAGTTAATGTCATGCCATCCTCATACACCCTTCTGACGTGAGTTACGAACACTAGCTTCCTGTGTAATGGCGATACACATTAAACGGATTGTAACCCCAACACAGTCGACTAATTCCAAACTTCGTCCTCTGCACGAACTTCCCTTTAAAATATTTGATGACTCTGTTCTTGTTTTATAATCCCAGACCGAAACTTTGTTGCCAGAGCCTTATGGCGAGAAATTAACACGTGTTTCCCAAGTTAAAACATTGAAATTTGTTCTCTCAGTTCCTTGCTAAGGATGATTGTTAATCTGTATGCTATTATAGCGCATGAAAGCCCTGAAATTTGTGTAACCCCCTGCAATAATTTAAGTGAGAATACCCACTTTACAAGTGGGTACTTGAACACGAAACACGTGTGAGAATTAGGTGACATGCAAAATATAAGTAACATTTTCAAACGAGGGATTCGGATATATTAAAAATAATTTCTACCCGTATCCTTGAGTGTCGACATGGTACAGCCCGAAGTGGAGCTATTCATTTTTTTTCAACAATGTATTATAAAACACTTTTAGACAAAAGGAAACTTTATGCAGAACAGATTGACAACACGTGCTGCAAAGAACAGCTCCGTAGTCGGCTCACCTTAATCAAAAGAAATGAGACGTCAATTTGATTTTAATGAAATTGCAGGTGAATGACAATCTAATTTTTTACAAAATTCCAGGGATTAGGTTTTATTTTTGGTCCAGCAAGAAGAATGGGTCTAGTTCAATCTATCAGTGGGTATATGCTTGTCATGGTCTTTGATTGCTGACAATAGTGCAAATTGTGTTTCCGGTTTTAACATCTCTTTTCAGGGATTGAGTTGTTCTGCCACTACTTTCCGAGTGATGTTAGCTAAATAAAAATTCTATTGAATTCTACCATTTGATACGCTTCGATGCATAACATGTACTCGACTCTGATTCAGATTCGAATGGATAGTGTAAACACTTGAAACTTCTCCTTAAAGGGACTTCGTATCCATATGGGTGGCTAAGTAATATTGCAAATGGCTCAGATAGTATCACAATAAATTCAAAATAGCATTTTATGGTTACATTAGGCTTAATGCAGTTGAATAAGTGAGCAGTGACCTTTTCTGCGTTACTACATACATATATATTTTTTTTATGCTTAAGTGAGCTTATTTCGAAATTCGAATGTTGATTGAATTAAATTTTGTATTCATGACTATGTGGGCAATAAGAGTGAAATGTATACAAATGTGTACTTAAATTGAATTGATTGGGAATGGTTGCATTTTTTGTGAGTTATATGTTTGAAAGGATACATGTTAGCCCATATTCTTCTAATGGCTTTCATCTTATTGTATGTTGGATTTCTTGGCGAATAAATTAAACTAATATAATTCGGAGAATAAAAGTTTTGAGATGCGGGGGCTTTAACGTAAACATTTATCTTGTTTGGACTACTGCTACGTGATTTAGCTCTCTTCAATTTATTCGTAAAGTTTACTTTGTGTATTCGGGGTGACCTATTCATTTTCAACATTGGGTAAGTGGATTTCACTCTACAGGAAAAGTTTTTATTCGCAGATTTTTTTCTTTGTATGGCTTCATCTATTTAAAATGCGTGCTCTTAAAAATTTTTAAAATTTGCGTAGAGGTATAGACCAACGAATGACTGGAGACTGCGGCTGACAATAAAGGTCATCTTTGGCCACGTTGTACAGCTTCCCAAAATTCAAGAAAACAATCCATAAGTTAACTTTGCTTTCCCATTTCAATGGTAACTGAATTAAAAAAAAATCTATGTATCTTGAGAGAATGACAGGCTTTTTCTTATCATTCTGATAAAAAAATGATTGGCCTCTCTTATTTAAGTAATATATTGTTACCAAGTAAGTATATTTTCACGACCGTCAAATGCGAACATACAAATATCAATCAATCCAAAATGACAGCCAAATAACAGTGACTTAGAATATAAAAACAACCTGTATTTACTAATTTTTCATAAACCTTTAGGAAACCCTTACTGGTGATAACGTGGAACTCGTTAAAATTAGCGTTACTGTGTCTGCAGTTGGAGAATAGAGGGATGGTTATATTTGAGCACTGAATGAAGTTTTAAATGGATCGGTTGGGAAACAAGTTATCTAAACCCAAGCACTCAGGCATAAAGCTTTCCATTGAACTTAAAAATGTTTTCTTGACTTTTTCACTTCAGGTCAAAACAAATAGTTTTTGTTTAGTGCAATCCTTTTAGCCTAGTGTACGATATAGTACTAATGTTTTCGGGTATTGATTTGTGGGTTGTAAGTTTTAGTCCTAATTACAACCATTAAATTTATTCACCAATAAAACAAAATTATACCACAGATTACACACAGTACTCCAACATATACGTATGCTTGAATCGAAAACCAATGCAAAAAATGGCTTTCTCCGATCGCCGTTTAGCACTGCGAAAACCGCGTCTTGTCCAGATCAGTGTCATCTGTATTTTCAAAGCAGTATTAACCCTAGTATGGGCCGCTGTTTGGGAGGCGGTAAGATAGCCTGCTGGGCCTCAAAAGGCCCATATGAATATTGTCTAGGCTGGTGTGCCGTTGGTCTTGTATATGGTATAAAAATGAATTTGCATAAAGAAAAAAACGATTTTGTATTAGTTCAGGTAAAAATTTGCTGTTTATTGTGCAAAGTTAAATACATAACGTATCTGTTTTCTTTTTTTTTTTTATGATTGCGCAAAGGGATGTGGTTATCTTCCAAAAACACCAGTAGCCGGGGCTGCTAGCATCCACTATTCAAAAGTCTGAATAATCGACGCCAGGAATGCGCCTACGTACTAATACACACTCTGCACACTTCTACCGCTCTCCTAGCGGAATTGCCGTAAGGTATTACTTCGCGGGGCTGGTTAGCAATTAATGATATGCTTCTTGTACTACCGCTTCTGCTCTCATTGCTCTCTCAGTTATTTGGAGCTCTTCTTGCACATTCGTTATGAGTGTACAAATTACCAGCCAATTTTCCTCTGACCGCAACATTTGGTCTATAAGGAATGGTGAACTTGGCAAGATATTCCTCCATTCTATGAAGCTATTGCAATAGAATATTGCATGCTCTGCATCTTCCCTTTGGTCTGGACAATGTGGACAGATAGGTGAGTTATCATGTTCAAATATATGTAAATATTTGCGATAGACATCGTGACCCAATAGGAACTGCATAAGGTGGTAGTTGCAGTCCCCATACACTTGCTTGATCCAGACCTCAATTGTGGGGACAGCTTGTAGGTCCATCTACCTTACATAATGTATCTGTAACGTATGTACTGTACATATGTACATATATGTGAACAAAAAAATAGAAATTCAGTTATTGGCAGCTCAGGCATTGCATGAAGCCCGTGTTTCGACGTTTCGAAATTTATTTCCACACACATAGTGTGGCACATAAATTTCGGCTTTACAATGTCGATGTTTTTCTTTGGGAATTACGAACACAAGGCATATATTTCATTGTAAAAACCAAACAATAATACAATGAACGATTTTTTGATTTTTTTTAAATCAGCCGGAACGAAACATTTGTTTGAGCGAACTGTGCCCTCAATAGCGATTCCGACATAAAGCAAAAGTTCGGCCAAAGACAGTGAAGTGAAGAAATTACGGCAATAGATAGAGCACGCTGAATTATGATAACATTGGATCAATCACAACATCACATACCACAAACGAAAACATATGCGTTTACTCTGGGCCTACTTTGGCCCAGCGGTTACTTTTCGATACTCACACACGAAAACATTTTTTTTCCACCAATTGGGCCCGAAGTGACGCGGATTTGGATTCGTTGTGCTCCGCAAATATCGCCACAAGAAGTCAAGGAGTTTCGGCCTGATTTATTTTGAAACAAAAACATTACATTTGTTTAAACTTAAAATGGGCCTTATTAGGCTCAGCTGCCCATCCTAGGGTTAATTAATTATGGTCCGACAATGATCTTTATTCAACGCAACGCTAGGTCCGCTCTCATTTTTTAAGAAATGAGGTAAGATTATATCACCAGCCAGCGTGAAAGTTTCACCAAACGGTTTATTTTCCTGGTTGTAATGGAGTCTGTAGGGTCTCTTTTGCTTATTATCAAACCTATTAAGCCTCACCGCTGATCCCAGTTTTGCGATAAAGCATCAGGTCAGCTAAGAGTTGGTCTGGAGGCCAATCAGCAAAAGAACGACTTTGGCTGTGATTCCTAAACCAGCTGGATCTTATATGAGTGCAGGGTAAGATCTTTGCGCAAAATTTCCCACGTATGGATGTACATAGAGCCAATTGCTGCGACCGACAACGAATCGATAAACTTATATTTTTCTGCAAACTTTCGCCCAGAATTACATCTTGGGCTGACAGTTATCCTTATCGTAAGATGTATCTGAATAGAGACTGAAACAAAAAAAAAAAAAAACACCATTTACATAAGTTTTGCGATTCTAGTGCTTTTTATTGCATGCGTTACTATTTAATGGATGACACCGAATACCGACTTTTTGATACCAAAGCTCAGTAGCGCATTGAGCTTCCTTCCGGTAGAGCTAGAGGTGGATTCTCCCTATTCATTAAAAACTGCATTGGCCTCTCCATGAATACATCGATTGAAATCGATACAATGTAAGCAAGTTCAGTTCGACTCAAGAATAAGCACTCCTATTTCAACATCGCTTTAATTCATTGACCTTTAGAATGCACATTTAAAAGTAACGGCTTTGTACGTCCCTTTGTTTCACTCGGAACGAATTTCATATTGGTGGCGATTGCAACGCAAAACACACCATTTGGGGTACAAGATGCAATTCATGGAAACGAAGACTTTTGTACCAAGCCAGTGTGCGATCCCGTGTTCATTTCCTTTCTATGGGGGAACTGACGTATCGGCCCTCCGATGCAGCAAAAACACCTGATCTAATAGACTTCTTCAGAGCAAAAGGAGTATCTACAAAATTTGCGAAGGTAGAGGAAAGCTTTGATCGCTCCTCAGATCACTCATAATAAAATATAATAATAAAATATATAGTGAGTCATTTACCGAACGTTGCCAGACAATAAAAACCCGAAAAATTATTAAGCCTCTTGTGCATTGCTCTTAATGATACCAAATCGACGCAAAAAAACAAATATTTGGCGCAACAGCTCTTTAAAGTGCCAGGGCCTAGCGTCTCGCAACCACTCATGTTGTGTGCGTTATATTTTTCACACGAATGGAAGGGACCTACAGTTTAATGCCGACTCCGAACGGCGATTTGAGAAGCTTTTTCGTGACAACAATACTCTCAGATGCTTGTCAGACGCTCGCGAGAGGTGGGACCGTGAAAAAACTTGTTGGTGTTTTCTGGGATTCGAACTTGGAACCTCATGCGTAGTGATCCGACACACTAACGACTTACGCCACGGCGCCCACAAATCGACGCATGTTAACTTCAATTCAATTCAATTCAATTCAAATTAATTGAAATGAACCTACCCCTTTTCATTTACTCGGTACAGCTACCGCATGCAAATGAAGCTAAATATCTGGGAATGACACTGGTCGTGAAACTTAAGTGGAAAAGAAATGCGGCGAGCTCGAAAATCGACATAGAGAGATGTATTGGCTAACTCGAAGATATTCCAAGCTAAGTATATGTAAATAACAAACTGCTTCTACAATATATAAGCAAGCGCTTAAACCTGTGTGGTATACAACTCTGGGGTTGTACTAAACCAAGCAATAGACATTTTATACAATCATTCCAAAATAAAGTTATAAGAACAATCGTGAATGCTTCCTAGTACGAGTATATTTGAAATAATGATATCCACAGAGACTTTTGGATAGCCACACCGTGGGAGACGAAATAACAATTTTCGCTCGCAAACTCCGTATTCGTCTTCATGCTCATTGGAACCATACCATACTCCAAATTTTGGGCGTGACAGACCTTATGACTCGACTCAAAAAACGAAACCCTTCGATTTAGCGCAATAAGAAGTAGCCGTACATACGTATTGGTGGTATAAACAGGTGCTTTTGTTGGAAATCTGCCTCACGCGAATATTTTTGTCTGAAGCTTAAACTACTGGATAAGATACTTAACTAAGTCTAGTAAGCAAGAGAAAGGGAAGGATGTTTTAAGTCTATTTAGCTTTTAATCTGACACTACTATGAGTACATACACGGTGTCTCATAGTATCTCATGAAGATTTTCACCTACCCACGCACAAAAAAAAAGAAGAAAAGCTAGTACAATGGTAGCCAACATAATCAAATTAAGGTATGTACATAATATATACATTGTGCGCCTCCACCGAATAATGTGAATAACAACTTGACTTCAAATTCAATTGAATCACAGAATAATATAAACAAAGAACATAGTACACTGTGAACCATAGAGAATTCAATCGAACCAAAGAATAATGTAATCAAAGAACATAATACATTGTGAATCATAGAGATAAGAAGTCTCTGCAGTTTTGCGGCATCATCATTTAATTCAATCTAAAAGGGTTCGCTTAACGAGGCCAAGTTTCAGTTTTACAACAACGACGTACAAGGCAAAGATTTTCCCCGACCAACGGTAAGGGATCTGAGTCTTTAATAAAGATCAATCTTAGCAGGCGCGAACGCACGGGGTGGTTTTGGGGGTTTAAATTAAAAGTTATGTTGATACAATTGAAAACGAATATACGATTCGGGAAGACTTTTTGTGTTTTGTTCCTGTTGATGAAATTACGGAAAAAGGGCTTGCAAGTACGTTACTGACCATGATTAAGGATATTGGCATAAATTTGGCTAATATGAGAGGACATGGTGAGCGTCAATAATTCACACTTCTTCTTCCTTTTATCAGCGAGGTTATGATCCGGAAATAAGGGATCATAACCCTCCCACTTCACCGCATTTCTACTGATCCGCCTGGAGTGTTCGCCTATTTGACCTCAGAAAATATCGACAAGCCTGCCGATTTTCGATCACTCGGTTACTCAGGTCAATGAAATGCCGATGTCGTCGCATTTGCCTGATCCAGGCGTTTATAGGCCTGCCTTTCCTACATCGCGATGTCTTTGGAACGTGCATTGATATTGCCTTTTTAACGGGGTTTAAATGATCTCTTCTTTGAACGTGGCAATACCAACTGAGCCGGTCGCGCTCTATTTTTTGCTCTATTTTCCTTGATATGAAAGCTTCCACGCATCTTCGAACTTCTTATTCGATCAAGCCTTGTCACTCCTGCTGTCATGCGAAGCATTTTCATCTCAGCTGCCATTAATTTACTCTCATACGTTTTGTACATCGTCCAACATTGTGAACTGTATGAGCGCTGGACGCATAACTGCGGTGTAGAGCCTTCCCTTTAACTTAGGTGGCATTTTTCTGTCACAGAAGATAGCGGAATTTTTTCGCCACTTCATCCACCCTACGCTTACGCGATGATTGATGTCGTCATGACAAGTTGCTTTGCTATTGATCATAGATCCCAGATATTTGAACTTTTCGCACTTGGCAAGCACTGTTCCATTCAAATAAATGTCTGGAATAGGTCTGAGTGGATCAGAGAACGGGCAGCACAAGTACTCTGTTTTTTTTTAACTAATGCGATACCCATTTCCCTGCAGAGCGTCCACCCGCACATCAAGTGCTCGTTGCAGTGATGTAGGATCCTGACTTATGATGGCTCCATCGTCAGCAAAGAAAAACTGATGTACCTTGGGGTCCATCACTTTACCTTCAAGCAGATAATCAAGTACTGTAATAAAGAGCAAAGGACTTAAGACGCTTCCCTGGCGCACCCCGACTTTGATTTGGAACTCTTCGGTTACTCCAGCGGGGCATCTTACGCTTGTCTTTGATCATCTGTACGTAGGTTTCTGGAACAACTCAATGTCTTAGTGCCACTCCTATCAGATCTCGTGGTTATTGTCGAATGCCTTTTCAAACTTACTTACTTAGGTGGCGCTACAGTTCGGGGTGAACCTGGGCCTCAACCAACAAGCCTCTCCATTTAGCTCGGTCTTTAGCTAATTGCCTCCAGTTGCGCACTCCAAGTTGGTCGAGGTCCCCTTGAACTTGTGCGCGCCACCTACGGCGATAATTCCCTCTACTGCGTCGTCCCTCGGGGTTAGATTCGAAGACTCTGCGGGCCGGAGCGTTGGTGTCCATTCGCTCTACATGTCCTAGCCATCTCAGACGTCCAATACGCAGTTTTTTGACTAGGTCGATGTCGCTGTACAGCTCGTATAGTTCGTGATTGAATCTTCTCCTCCAAAACCCGTCAACGCAATCGGGACCGAAAATCTTACGAAGAATTTTTCTCTCGAAGCGACCAAGGATATCTTCATCCTCTTTTAATAAAGTCCATGTTTCAGCGCCGTAAAGCAGGACTGGGATGATCAAGGTCTTATATAGAGTCTCCTTAGTTGTTCGAGATAGGGCTTTACTGTTGAATTGCCTTATAAGCCCAAAAAAACAGCGATTGGCAAGAGTTATTCTTCGATTGATTTCTGCGCTGATTTTGTTTGCTGAATTTATAGCAGAGCCAAGGTAAACAAAGTCCCTTACTACCTCGAAGTTATAGCTGCCCACGGTGACGTTTTGTCCAATTCGTCGATGTTGGTTTTCCCTTCTAGTTGACAGCATATACTTGGTTTTGCCCTCGTTTATCGCCAAACCCCTTTTGGCCGCTTCCGCCTCAATGCTTGCAAAAGCACCGGTGACAGCCCGCTGAGATCTTCCGATAATGTCTATATCGTCGGCGTATGCAAGCAGTTGTACAGACTTGTAATAGATTGTGCCTCCGGTGTTGGCTTGTGAGTTCCGCACAATCCGTTCAAGTACAATATTGAAGAAGTCACATGACAGCGCGTCACCTTGTCTAAAGCCTTTTTTGACATCAAAGGTCTCGGTGAGGTCATTACCGACCTTGATGGAGCAGCGAGCGTTCTCCATCGTCAGCCTGCACAGGCGGACAAGTTTGGCAGGGATGTCAAAACTAGACATGGCTCTATAAAGCTCTTCTCTATAGATGCTGTCATAGGCGGCCTTGAAATCGACAAAGAGGTGGTGAGTATCGATTTGGAATTCTTGAGTTTTCTCCAGGATCTGCCGAAGTGTGAAGATTTGATCGATGGTGGACTTTCCTGGCCTGAAACCGCACTGATAGGGTCCAATCAGGCTGTTGATAAAAGGTTTCAGGCGTTCACACAATATCGCAGAAAAGATATTGTACGCGATGTTGAGGAGACTGATGTCTCTATAATTGGCGCAGTTGAGGGGGTCTCCTTTCTTGTGGCTCGGGCAAACGATGCTGAGATTCCATTCATCAGGCATACACTCCTCTGACCAAATATTAGAAATGAGTTGGTGTATGCACTCTACCAATTCATCCCCAGCTGCCTTGAAAAGTTCGGCCGGTAAACCGTCAGGTCCAGCAGCCTTGTTCGATTTTAGCTTGGATATTGCTATCCTCACTTCGTTTTGGTCAGGTGGACGGAAATTTTGACTATCATCGTCCATGTTGAATGGTTCATTCTGCCTGACAGCGGGATGTTGGTCTTCGTCGCCGTTATACAGTCTGCAGAAGTAGTTTTTCCATATTCTCAGCACCGACTGTGATTCTACTACGAGGTTTCCATTCTCATCTCTACAGGTTTCTGTACGGGTATTACTTCTCTGACACGTTCTTTTTACCTTTTGGTAAAACTTCCGTACATTGTTCCTGGAGTATAGACTCTCGATATTCTCAAACGCGCGCTTCTCATGCTCTTTCTTCTTCTTTTGGAGAAGCCGATGTTCTGCCCGTCTCTTTTGCTCGTAGAGCTCACGAGCAGCTCTCGTCTTCCTTTGCAGCGCCGCTTTGTATGCCTCTTGTTTTGCTGCATGCACTCGCCGGCATTCTTCGTCAAACCAGGGGTTTCGCGGTGGTGGGCGAGCGAGACCCAGCACATCAGTCGCGGCGTTTCTGATGGCATGTTGGCATCGTTGCCACTGGTCTTCGGTACTTGATGCTGGCGGTATAGGGGTGATTGAGAGATTTCGGGATACGCGTTCAGCGAAGAGTCTGGCGGTCTCTTGCGATTGTAGCTTTTCGACGTTAAATTTTCTCACAGTAACTCTTCTTTGTTGCTCAGATTGGGATATCCGCATTCGTACCTTGGCTACAACAAGGTAATGATCCGAGTCTATGTTGGCCGCTCGGAAGGTCCGGACATCCAGAATACTGGAGGCATGCCTTGCGTCGATCGCAATATGATCAATTTGGTTGATCGTGACATGATCATTGGACCGCCATGTCTGCTTATGAATATCGAGATGAGGAAACCATGTGCTTGCTATGGTGACATTTCGCTCCACAGCGAAATCAATTAGCCTTAGTCCGTTATCAGACGTGGTGTCGTGTAGGCTATGCTTACCGACTGCTCTACCAAAGACGTCCCCCTTTCCTATTTTGGCGTTAAAATCGCCCAATACGATCTTAACGTCGTATTTAGGACATTGCTCGTATGTTTTGTCGAGGAGCTCGTAGAAACACTCTTTGGAGGCAGGGTCCTTTTCTTCTGTGGGGGCATGAACACATATTAGGCTTATGTTAGCGAATTTAGCCTTGATCCGGATAGTCATAATACGCTCGCTCACGTGTCGGAAGCTTAAGACTTCTTGCCTATGTCTGCCGCGTATGACAAATCCGCATCCGAATAAGCGTTGCCTGTTGCCTCTGTAGCAATCACCGTAGTAGATGTCACAGTTTTTCATCCTCTTTTTGCCTGGCCCATCCCATCGCACTTCCTGGATGGCGGTAATATCTGCTTTATAGCAGTCTAGGGCCTCTGCTAGTTGTTCGGCTACACGTGGTCTGTAAAGGGACAGAACATTCCACGTACAGATCCGAAGGTCGTTGTCCTTATTTCGTTTGCTGGGGTCGTCATTAGTTGGGTCATCCTTATCCGAGGCTTTTGGTTGTTTCGGAACCATATGTTTTTTACGTGGTAGGGAAGTTACCCCGACGGCACAACCCACAACCTGGAGGGCCAGTTCCTTAACTATTCCCCTAGGACGGGGGGCCGGGTACACCGGTGCCAGTAGTCCACTACGGGAGTATGAGCGCTGCCGTTGGCCCATTAAGGGCTCCTCCGCCACCATCTCTATTCCAATGTCCTGATCAACATTGGAACTTCCTTACCGACGTGTGATCCGAATACGTCGAAGCAGCGCGCGCAAGGTATTCACTAAGTTCAACCTAACTGGAACTATAGACGCCACCGTTGACTCCGTCTAGGGAATTCGTCCGCTGCCGCCTGGATCAGGGAGAAGTGCTCTAGTGAGAAAAGCACTCTTCCCCCCCTCTCTCATCTGCTGCCACCAAGAATCCGCCAAACGGGGTTGGTTACCCATTTCTTGGATTAAGGTACTAGGCACCCGGCTGTCACCGCGTGGAGGTTGAGAGTAGGAGTTGGTAGGCCTCAGCTGAGTGAAAACGCTTGTGTTTTCATATGATCGCATGCACTACCGTTTGACTAGCCTTTTCAAAGCCAACCAATACAATATCCCCCAAGGAATCACGATGTTTTTTCATTATGACCCTTATACTTTGGATTGCATCTGTGGTTGATTTACCCGAGACAAACCCGCACTGATCATCAGATAGCCGTATTATTTTTCGCAGTCGGCCACCCAATACCCGCTCAACGATCTTCATGGTGTGTCACATCAGCTTGATCGAACGGTAGTTATCACAGTTTCGCGTATCAGCCTTCCCTTTGTATACAGGGAGAAGGTAACTTTCCTCCATTCATTCGGCATTGGAGATGAGAATTCCGAGCCATCTGAACCCGACGCCTCCTATCTTTTTCCAGAACTCGGAGGGCATCTCGTCTGGCCCAACCGCTTTTCGTTTTTTGGAGTATTTAACCGCCTCACTAGCTTCTTCGACTGCAATGTCGGGTATTTCTTCACAGTTAGGGGTGACTTTTGGAAAGTATAGCCGGGGAAACTGTTCATTTAAAAGTTCTTCACAATACTGTCGCCAGCTCTGCAGAATTTTGTCGTCACCCACAAGAACCTGGCCATGAGCATTGTTAATGAACTTTGGCGAACGAATCTCCTTAGCATTCCTCCTTCTTTGGGCGGCTATATTGAAGATGGTTGCGCTCTTGTTAATATTGTGTCTTCGCAGCTCCTGGATAGCCTGGTTTGCATCAGCAACCGGGGAAAATATTTTTTCCAGCTCCCGATACAATCCCTCCTTATTCTCAGCTTGAAGCTGGGCGCACTTTTTCTTCGCTTTTTTCTTGCAACATCTATATTCCATTTCGATCAATAATTCAGACTATCTATGTAAATAAAACTGTCAGTTAGGCCGATTAGGTAATAAATTATATTACATGTTTAGGGTATGATGGGGCCCGGTCAATGAGCGGAAAATTCAACGGCTGTGCTGCCAAAGTTAGAGAGTTGTATGTAAAAGCTATTTACGTCCACTGTGCTAATCATAATTTGAATTTGGCCATTACACGCGCTTGTAACATACCGTCTATACGAAATTGCATAGGAACCATTAAAGAGGTCGTTCATTTATTCCGATTATCTAATAAAGCAACTCTAGTTTTAATAGACAAAATTAAGGCGTCTTGCCCAAAAGCAAAAGAAACGCGTCTTTTAAAATTTTGCGAAACGCGTTGGGTTGAGCATTTGAATTCACTCAATTTGTTCTATGGTGTTTATGAATATATCTGTTAAATATGAAAATCGAAAGAGTCAAACCTCATGTCCTACTTGCTGCCATACAAACTTCCCAATTTATAATATCCTTAACAGTGATTAAACCAATTTTCAGCCAAATGAAAAATGTAAGTGAATTTTTACAAAAAAAGGAATGTGATCTCAGCTGCTGTATCGAATATGCAAACCATTTACATGAGGAAGTAAATGAAATGCGTTAAAACTCCGAAGTTATATTCAGTCACATATTTGCTGGAGTTAAAAAAATGGCAGACAAAATGGATATTCAATTAGTAATCCCGCGGCAAGTTGTAAAACAAAAGAACCGTGACAACTATGAAGGAGGTCCTGAAGAATATTTCCGTCGGTCCATCTTTTTTCCTTTTTTGGACCATCTATCGATGTAACTGAGGACTAAATTTCTTGACCATCGAGAACTCCTTTCTAAAATTCAAAACATTCTACCGGAAAAGTGTTCTAAGCTGGAAACAGAAGAAATACATAGCACTATCAACATATTTTCAAAAGAATGGCCAAATGACATCAAAAGATGTGCTGATGATTTTGTAGGCGAAATGACGATGTGGCGCAGGTAAAAATGTCTTCCTTTTATTTTCTTGATATCTGTTTGAATTTTAAATTAACTATGGTTGCAGACATTGCTTAAATATTCCGATTGATAAACGGCCAACAAATTTTATAGACACTCTTAATTGTTGCGATTCAACGTTGTGCCAAACAATACATCGCTTTATGCAGATCGGTGCAACACTTCCCATATCTGTGGCATCAAGTGAACGGTCTTTTTTTTTAGCAAGACTAGTGAGGGGCGGTTAAATGGCTTGATATTGCTTAACATATGTAGAGCTATTGATGTGAACTACGAAGAGGTTATAAATATGATGGCTAAAGTACCAAGACGTATGGATATAATTTTGTAAACTATTCCAACTAAAAATTATATTATATTATTATTTATATATTATATATATTATATATATTATATTAATTATATTATATAATAATTTGTTTCTGCGTTCGTGCTTGAATCTTAGTATCAAAATAGAAAACCGATATTTCATTTAAGTTGCCCTGTTCCCAGAACAGGAAGAGATTTTTTCTTTATTAAACTCCTAAAACTCAAATATAAATTATACATATGGATACTTTGTCTTTAAAAATTACACTAATTTCCCCATTTTGTACTACTTTTATAGTTTCACAACATTGACGGGGGATTGCTAGTTCATTAGCTCATATACCTCATCTGTGGAATGCAATGACATTCCTGTCAATTGTTATGGACAAATAGACATGACGATTGATGGAATGCCAAATTGGTAATAATGTAATTCCTGTACCTAGCTTTTATCAGAAACTTTGAATATTTTTTTCCGCCATTAAAAAAAGAAAAAGAAAATCGAAAACAAAACATACACAAAAAAGCCATTTGACTCGTCAGTGCAATTGCGAGTAGCCTGAATAAAGAATTTAATGGAAAAAGTGATAATATCGTCTGACAAACAAGTCGAGTGGACGTAATATTCTCTCTCATGCTATTGCTTTTAAATTGAAATTCGTTATTCTTCAAAGAAGATGACTTCTTTTATCTATATCCGTCGACTGAATTTTGTCAAACGTCTACTCAATTTTCATCCCGGAATGAGGAAGCAGAGACATGTCAATTCATCAGAAAAACGCAAACTTTTTTCTTTTAGCCATGGAACTCAAATGATTTTAATTTTCTTCAGCTACTCGTACCTCAAAATGAAAATGTCTTCCTATGCACAAATTTCAAGAAGTTATGTGTCTACACACCAAATATTTCTTGCGAACAGGACATAGGAAATACACACTACGTGGTCGACGTTGTCTCAGCCGCAACATCCAAAAAACAGGGAAAACGAAATTCAGTCACCGGTAAAAATATCCACGAATTTACCTAGCTGCATGGGCGAAATACAACCAGGAATACCACGGATGTTGGTTTTGGTTACCAGATGCACAATCCTGCACTAGATAAATATACGAGTATAACCAGCGAAACGTCACCAACATATCTGCCAGTTCTCTGTGCGAAGAGTTATTCTCCAACAACCAAAGCCGTGACCGCTGATGCAGCACCAGTGATGGATTTATAATAAGGCACCGGCCTGGGGCATCACAACAGAGGGGGCACCATAAAAAGAGATAGCTTTTCTTTTTCTATTTAGAACTATTTCGGTTATTAGACTTCTGTTTAAAATTTATACTCGTACGTTTGCACAGGACTTTTCCTTATTTTGTTTCTGTATGAAACAAATTCCTTTGGAAGTGAATATATCTCACAACAAAAAAGAGAGAAACTAGGGCACCGTTCACTATAAAAACCTAAGGCACCAAAAAGTTAAATCCGGCACTGTGCAGCACATTACCATTTCTCATTTGCTTCTCTGCCACCACAAACGCCACTGGAAAGCAGAACAAACCTCGGTGTCTCTTTTAACCCTTATCCTGTACCTAGATTTAACACTTTAATACTTTCCTGGCTGCCTTTCCTGGCTGACGGCAATAGCCAATGCTTAAATTGTGAAACTTGTAAAACTAAGAAAAGGTTGTAAAATAAATTCACATTTAAATCTAAAAATCTAAAAAATCCTTTACTTAGAAAAAAAAAGAGCACATGCTATTTGTGGATCAAATTTGCCCAATACATGTTTTATTTAGCAATTACAATTTCCACATGTATTTGTTCGGAATGATTTTTACAATTAAATTTTAAACATTTTGAACATTCTGTTGTATATTTTCTGCTGTTCTAGCGATTAGGATCGTGGGATCGTTTCAAAGTTGTTCTTGAGGGTTTTTTTTTTTTTGCTGACGTTGAACCACTGATCTTCCCGGAGCACTGTGTGGAAGAAGAAATTAATGGGAGATTTTCCCTTGAACTAAGCTTCCGCTTATTTAAAAAAAAATCGTTCGCGTCTGAAATGCTCTGCTTTATTCCAATTTGGAAAGATAGATATGCACAAGTATACCACTAAAGCATTATAGGCTGATATATCCACAATGTTATAAAATAACGTCCGTAGTCACCTTGTTTGTTTTAAGCTTACATGTGTAAATGCGAATAAGTTGCTCAAGAGTATCTACTCATGAATTTGTAGAGTTGTAATATTTTATTATTTCCGGTTTTTGTGCATCATCAGTTACCTCTTTATCGGTTTTTCTTCGAGAAATATACAACGAGAGTTGTATTGCTGTTCTTCTTCTTCCTTTTATCAGCGAGGTTATGATCCGAAAACTAGGGATCACAACCCTCCCACTTCACCGCATTTCTACTGATCCGCCTGTGGGGTTCGCCTATTTGACCTCAGAAAATATCGGCAGGCCTGCCGATTTTGGATCACTCGGTTACTGAGGCCAATGAAATGCCGATGTCGTCGCATTTGTCTGATCCAGGCGTTTATAGGCCTGCCTTTCCTACATCGCGATGTCTTTGGAACGTGCATAGATATTGCCTTTTTTACAGGGTTCAAATGATCTCTTCTTTGAACGTGGCAATACCAGCTGAGCCGGTCGCGCTCTAATTTTCGTACGATGGTTTCCTTGATGTGAAAGCTTCCACGGATCTTCGAACTTCTTATTCGATCGAGCTTGGTCACTCCTGCTGTCATGCGAAGCATCTTTATCTCAGCTGCCGTTAATTTATTCTCATACTTTTTGTACATCGTCCAACATTGTGAACCGTATGTGAGCGCTGGACGTACAACTGCGGTGTAGAGCCTTCCTTTCAACTTAGGTGGCATTTTTCTGTCACAGAAGATAGCGGAATTTTCTCGCCACTTTATCCACCCTACGCTTACACGATGATTGATGTCGTCATCACAAGTTGCTTTGCTATTGATCATAGATCCCAGATATTTGAACTTTTCGCACTTGGGAAGCACTGTTCCATTCAAATAAATGTCTGGAATAGGCCTGAGTGGATCAAAGAACGGGCAGCACAAGTACTCTGTCTTTTTTGAACTAATGCGATACCCATTTCCCTCCAAAACGTCCACCCACACATCAAGTGCTCGTTGCAGGGATGTAGGATCCTCACTTATGATGGCTCCATCGTCAGCAAAGAATAACTGATGTACCTTGGGGTCCATCACTTTACCTTCAAGCAGATAATCAAGGACTGTAATAAAGAGCAAAGGACTTAAAACGCTTCCCTGGTGCACCCCGACTTTGATTCGGAACTCTTCGGTTACTCCAGCGGGGCATCTTACTTTTGTCTTTGCTCCTTCGTACATGTCCATAATCATCTGTACATAGGTTTCTGGAACCCCTCGATGTCTTAGCGCCACCCATATCAGATCTCGTGGTTGTCTGTCGAATGCCTTTTCGAAGTCAACCAATACAATATGCAAATCCCTTAAGGAATCACGATGTTTTTCCATTATGATCCTTATACTTTGGATTGCATCTGTGGTTGATTTACCCGAGACAAACCCGCACTGATCATCAGATAGCCGTATTATTTTTCGCAGTCGGCCACCTAATACCCGCTCAATGATTTTCATGGTGTGTGACATCAGCTTGATCGAACGGTAGTTATCACAGTTTCGCGTATCACCCTTCCCTTTGTATACAGGGAGAAGGTAACTTTCCCTCCATTCATTCGGCATTGGATCACCTCTCACGAATTTGGAGATGAGAATTCTGAGCCATCTGAACCCGATGTCTCCCATCTTTTTCCAGAACTCAGAGGGTATCTCGTTTGGCCCAACCGCTTTTCGTTTTTTGGAGTATTTGACCGCCTCACTAACTTCTTCGACTGTAATGTCGGGTATTTGTGCACAGTTAGGGGTGGCTCTTGGAAAGTATAGCCGGGGAAACTGTTCATTCAAAAGCTCTTCACAATACTGCCGCCACCTCTGCAGAATTTTGTCGTCATCCACAAGAAGCTGGCCATGAGCATTGCTAATGAACTTTGGCGAACGAATCTCCTGAGCATTCTTCCTTCTTTGGGCGGCTATTTTGAAGATAGTGGCACTCTTGTTCATATTGTGTCTTCGCAGCTCCTGGATAGCCTGGTTTGCATCAGCAACCGGGGAAAATATTTTCTCCAGCTCCCGATACAGGCCCTCCGTACTCTCTGCTTGAAGCTGAGCGCGCTTCTTCTTCGCTTTTTTCTTGCAGCATCTGTATTCCATTTCGAGGCGAGCTTTTTCGTCACTATTATTAGAGGGGCACTTTGACCAAGCTTTGAAAGCCGCTTTCTTCTCATTTATCACTTTCTTAGCTTCATCACTCCACCACCATGTTTCTTTGGCGTGTTGATGGTGGCCTTTTGAAGCTCCTAGCAGTGATTTGGCCTTCTTTAAGCAAGTTCGCTGTAGGGAATCCCACATATTTTGTGCTCTGCACTCTTCATCCTCAGCTCCGTTGATGGTGTGAGAGAGGTAATTTTTCATTACGAAAACAAAAGCAGAGAGTTGTATTGCTGTTATTATCAAAAAAGGAATGGGAACATTTCTCTGGCTTTCCTTTCAATCCATAATTTGTGGCGGCAAACATCTCTTATTTTTTTAAGGCGAATCCTTACGAGCTTATAAATTGCGGTGATGCGCCCTTTATAATTTTGAAATCATGTAATACTCGTTGGTTGTCTGTTGTGAGAATTGTGAGAATTTTGTCACAATGAGATGAAGGTGCATTTCATTTTTACCGCAATGAATATCGTTGAAAACAAACTGCGAAACCAACTTTCAACGCTGACATTGAATTCAACAATAACAATAAGAAATCAATTAAAAGTGACGAACAGGAGCTGTTGTAACTATGATCTGCCAGACGACGCGTCGTCGACGTCATAATTAGCATCGGAAAGCCAAGAAAATCGCAAACTGATTCAAGAACTATAGCCGAGACCCCTACTTTAAACTTGGAAGTAACAGCCAGCCAAGAAATAAATGAATCTTTTTTTGAGTTGGAAATTAATTTGTAACTTTTAACTTTCTTCTTTTTTTCAAAATGTGTTTGTTTTGTTTTTTATTTTATTTTGTTCAATAATAATACTTTAAAAAATAAATGTATATTTTTTAATAACTTACGTTCAGCTTAATATTTCAGTGATTTCTGTGGGATTTTTGCGATATGGAAATTACCATTCTAGTGGATTTTAGGTTGTGGTCTAGCGGATGATCTTTTGTCTTTCAGCGGCAACACTGCTGACAAACTTCCCGGATGGACGTAATATTCTTTCTCTTTTGAATAGAAAATTGTTGTTCATCAAAGAAGATGATCTGTACCCGTCGACTGAGTTTTTCAAAGCGACGGTCACCCTTTTTCAAAGGAGGTTAATCAACCAAGACCCCACGGAAGATGGACAAACTAGGGAACAGAAGGTCAGTCACCCCAAACCGCAAACATCCTCGAAAGCGGGGCGATCTGGAGTTAACAAGGTCATGCAGACGCAGGATCAAGCCACGGGGAAGAGTGCAATGTGATCAGAACGGAAGAAACCTTACGGTCAAAGTTGACCAAGGTGTGGAAACCTATAGTCAGGCGGCGGTAAGCGATCTCCTAATGGGTGTTATCTACCGGCTGATTAAATTGAATCTCCACTATAGCAAAACTGTATCAGAAATAATGACCATGTGTTTTGTGGAAGAGCCGATTGACATTGCCCTGCTACAAGGGCCTTGGATCTTCAAAGGGAGGATTAGAGGTCTACCTCTTTGCACTATGTGCAATCTGGCGAAAAAGTTAGATCTTGTATTCCGGTGAGGCATAAAGTTAAAGCGGTCATGCTGCCGTAACTGTGTGCCCCTGACCGTATGGCTGCGCGAGTAGGAGAAGGTGCAGGCAGTTTTATTATACCATTTGCATATCTGCCGTATGACTCAATAGAGCCTCCGCCAACAAAAGAGGTAGGGTCTCTAGTTGCAATGCTAACGCACATAATACTACGTGGAGAAGCACCAACGATAACTACAGAGGAGCAGCTTTATTTGAGTCTGTAGTGTGTACCAACAGCGGAACAGAAATGACTTTTGTGGATGCAAAATGAAAGGAAGTTATTGATGTGACTTTGTGTAGTATATCACTACTATATATATATATATAGTATTCTACTTTGTTAGAATATCAAATTGGATCTAATGGATCAGGCAATGATTTCAGACCACAGAGCAAACTCATTCGATGTTCGATACGGATCTTAGAGAAACAAAGATCAGAAATACAATACATCAGGATGCCCAGGAACACGGGTAAAGTAGAATACTATGAAGTGTTGCGGGATAAACTAATTGGGATGGTACCCAAAATACCGAAAAGCACTTGGGATGTAAAGTCGCAGCTGAAGCATTTACAATTAGCTGATTTGATTGTACTTAGGCTTAGGGTTTATACGTTACGTGCCTAGCAACAGGCTACATACTGGTAACATGGAGTGAAACAAATGCGGTTTTTCGTTCAAAATCGGGAAAGAAGGACTATACCGTAGCAAATTCCTTCAGATCGGTCAACCTAACATCATTTTTGTTCAAAACAACTGAAAGGATTGCGGTGGACCATATGGGGAGAACTGCGCTGAAAGTGGATCCTTTGAATAGTACAACAATCTGGTAGGTATACGGAAACAGCGCTACACCAGGTTGTACGTGTTGTAGAAGAGGAGATACAAACTTGAGGTATTGCAATGACCACAATAATGGACATTGAAGGTGCCTTCGATGAAATTTGTTTCGATAATCTGAGATAAGATTAGATTAGATGGGTGGACAATATGCTTAAAAATAGGGAGATAAATATTCAGATGGGAGCTTAAAGGCTGCCCACTGGGAGGAGTTTTATCACCTACTCTGTGGAACATAAATGTGGACCCTCTCCTGAGAACACTTGAGGAGACTGGCATGCACATTGTGGGATATACCGATGACAAATCAATAATGGCAAGAGACAAATTCATGAATGTCACAGCAGAAACCATAAGGTATGCTCTCCGAGTGGTAGGGCGGTGGTCAGGAACAAAGGCTTTTCAATAATGCGAAAAGGACAGATCTAATCATCTTCACAAGAAAGAGGAAAGATCTAGAGTTTCAGCCCTAAAGGCTGACCAGGAAAGTTAAGTAGCTAGGGTGTAGTAGTAGGGTGTATACCTAGATAGTGGAATAACTGGGAACTTTCATATAGAAGAGAAAATCCGGAGGGCGAAAAGTGTGCTTTATCAATGCAAACGGGTATGTGGGCAAAGGTGGAGAATCTCGCCGAGGACAGCATACTGGATGTATACGATGATAGTTAGACCATTTATCTCATTTATTTATTAAAAAAGCAGCGGCATTTTGCCTGCACCGAGGTGCCAACTGGCACTGACGCGGTTCTATGTATCGACATAGGAAAATCCTGGAACTCATGGAAAACGAGATTAGGGAGTTGAATATGCCCATGGATGCAATAAAAAGCATGCCTGTTATCGAAGGGTATCATACAACTTTTATCGGGAATGAAACACGGAAAGGAAGATTTGTGATATAATCATCTTTACAGATGGATCGATGATGGATGGCAGAGTGGGTCCAGGTATATTTATGGAAGAACTAGTCTGTCATATTAGTTTGGAAAAATGTACCTCCGTTTATCAACACCCGTCGAAAGTTGCAAGAAGGCAAAAACTGCTGTTAAAATGCCGACTGGCACCACTCGTAGACAAGTTCTAAACCTGGAGAGAACACGGAGTGTGTGTTCGGTGTGATTTTTGCATTCGTTTTAGATTTCTAAGTATTTACGTATAATTGAAGCAAGTGTTGAGTTATTTTAAATTCAGAGTAAAAAAGAGTTCTTATGTGCTAGTGCTGAGTAGCTCTAAAGCTTGACAACCTACAAATCCATTTTGTTGTGTTGTGACTGAAGATGGTTGTCATAATTTTTTTTTTTTTTTAGTTTTAGTTTATGCCTTAGAGTACGTGAGTGAAGAGATGGAATAGTGGTATATTTTTATGAGGATTGGTTTGAAATCCTGGTGGTATCTGGTTTCATTGCATTCCCCATAGGTGGCGCTTTAACTAGTCGGGGAGAAGGCAATTATTTCCATTGGTTTCGATCCACAGAATTATTTTCCAGCAGGTGTTTGGTTGCTCTAGGTGTTATGTGACCACATTATATATTAATGTTATTATTGGAAAAAATTGTAGTAATAACTGAATACTTAACCACTACACCAGACTCCCCACATCTCTAGGCTATGACATATTTATTTTATTTATTTTTTTATTTATTTACATTATATTTAAAAATTTTACTGGATACTACAAGATATCTTATAGCATGTCCCCACCAAAACTTAATACGGGATTTAGCAAGAATTTAGCTAAATCCACCTAAATCTCCACTAAATCCCGAGGATTTGACGTCTATAAATCCCGTCTAAATTCGAGATTTATAATAGATCTCACTTAAATCCTCACGCGACACAAATCAAACAATCCTTTTTTATGTAAGCACATGCCATGTTCGTGTGCTGACAAAGAAAAAATTGAAGTGTGTCGGAAAGTTTCAAACTTCAAACAAATAAAATACAGTATTGAGCGATTTGGATTATTTTAAATTTATTTTTGTATTTTTGTATTTTTAAATTTTTGTACATAATTCGTACATAATACAAATCATTTGCTTTGCTTGCAGACAATGGAACAATCAAAACAGGTGAAAAGCCGCAAAGCATGGTGCAAACGTCAATATAAATCCTTAATTCCGGTGGGGACACCTCACGTAAATCTAAATCTTTTTTCGCTAAATCTCGTATTTAGTTTTCGTGGGGACATGCTATTATCTTTCAATTAAGTATCTAAAATTAAGATTACAAATATGATATTAAATAAGAAAAAAGAAAGTAAAAAATGAACCTGACCAATGTTGGATTCAATAAAAATTAATAAAAATGTACGCTTTACAAACATAGCATCTATGCGGTTGTTAGGTTTGATTTGACAATGCTAAAAATGGTTTTCTGCAAAACGTGGGTGGTAATTTAGTGCTTTGCAATACCTGTGGTTATTCCACAGTCGAATTGCTTGGACAGAGTAGGACCGCTTCGAATAATGGTAAAAAGCTTTAAAATATCTCTTAAATGATGCGAAACACTTCAATACCTTGGAATATTATAAATAAAGCGAATACAGTCGTTACAAGCTACATTCATTTTACACTTACAATCATAATCGAGACAAGGATACACAGAACAATTATACGAGAAAAAGGGAAGTAACAAGATTTTACCTAAAAAAAAAAAAAAAATATAGAATATATAGAAGAAAAATAAAAAAAGATATATATATAAATATATAGGGCCTAGCTTCTCGCAACCACTCATGTTGTGTGCGTTATATTTTTCACACGAATGGAAAGGACCTACAGTTTAGTGCCGAACGGCGATTTGAGAAGCTTTTTCGTGACAACAATGCTCTCGGATATTTGTCAGACGCTCGCGAGAGGTGGGACCGTGAAAAAACTTTTTGGTGTTTTCTGGGATTCGAACTTGGAACCTCATGCGTATTGATCCGACACACTAACCACTTACGCCATGGCGTCCACAGAGATTTTAACTAAACGGCATTTTATTGTTATATGCAGTGAATACGATGAAGATCTCAGTCCGCGTAGACCAAAATATATCCTTTTTCATGTATCCGAAACGGCATTACAGCAGGCTTAGGTGCTATTGATTTGATATCCTAGATACCTGACTTTGTAGACATATTGAATAATGTTGCCGTTTAGAACAAGTGCGGGGTAATCAGAGGAGTCAATATTCTGCCATGATCAAATCATTCCCAAGTCTTTAAAAGATTGAGTCTAAGATTGTTAAAACCTGATCACCGTTGTATATTTGGAATGCCCTCTTTTATACGTGCTGCACAATTTTCTATTAAGCCAACAGACTGACATAGATCGATAAGGGCGTCATCCACGTACATATGCACTTGCAAATTTACAATAGAGTCTGGAAGATCGTTTATAAACATGGAGAATAGAAGTAATGGGCCCAACACAGATCTTTGCGGAACACCCGAGTTAACAGATAGGACTTGATGTTCCCTGGTTCGTTTTAAAGATTGCTTAGATATTGTGCAAGAAGTCTAAGTGACGCATTGCGAGAACCAACATAATTTTTCAACTTGCACATTAAAATTGAATGTTCAATACAGTCAAAGGCTTTGGAATAGTCAAGTAGAACCATAATCCCGATTTTCTTTGATGGAAGTGCTATACGCAAATCTGTAGTTACATTGATAACTGCAGATTCGCAGCTATGTTTATGGCGAAACCCCGATTGCCACTTGTATAGGTGATTACCAGCGTCTAAAAACCTGTTTATTTGGCTAGCCATCATCTTTTCGATAACTTTAGCTGGAAAATAGAGCAAACTGATTGGCCTAAAATCAGACGTAGTTTTTTGTGGGATTGGAACAATTGTAGATTCTTTCCATTTCCCGGGAAATCGACTGCTATAAATACAAAAAATTGAAGACATGCAAAATAAATGGAAGTATTAGATACAAGATTGACTTTAGGCGAAACACCGTCAAGACCATTAGCATTCGATTTAATACTACGAATCGCATCATGAACAATTGACTGGACACATTCAAAACTGAAACATTCATTTGAGTCCTCTAAGCTTGCTGGAAGTATTTTTTCAACCATTTTTTCTATCACGAAATAAAAACGTTTGGCAGGTTACTTTCCACTGAAAGATTCTGCATTTCCGCAATCTAGACGCGGTTAATCATTACCTCGCCAAGTTGAAAGGTTTCGTCCTTTGTAGTCGGCGCAATAAATTGCTCTCATCCAAAATTTGTTGGACTGTATTGTTGACATGTCCGATTAGTCGGTTTCTATGCTTTCTTGCGAAGCTTCTAGTTTCAGCTTCGATTGTCGGAATTCCGAGATCCCTGTGGATATCGTCGTTTCTACAATACCACGGTGTTTGGACTATCTCTCTTAGCACTTTATTTTGAAAAGTTTGTAAAATATTTGCATTTGTTTTCTTGGTACAACCCCAAAGTTGTATACCGTAGGTCTACACCGGCTTGCTTGTATAAAAGCAGTTTGTTCTCAGTACTGAGCTGGGAATGTTTTCCGAGTAACCAGTAAATTTCTCTATATTTGATTTCGAGTTCTTTACGTTTCATTTTCACGTGCGATTTCCATTTCAGCCTTGCGTCGAGTGTCATGAGTATTTGGCCTCGTTTGCAAAGGGTATTCGGGCCAAGTTTAGAAAAATTGGAGAGTCATTAGTTTTCTTGTAAGTGAAATTCACGTGAACAGATTTAGATACGTTGAGGGCGATCCGCCGGTCCCTCGTCCATTCATTTACATTATGAAGTGCGTTTTGCAGTTTTGCAGTCATTCCTTCGATTGCTTTACCTACTGCTAGGATAGCGGTGTCATCAGCAAACGTAGCAAGGATAGTGCCATCTTTGTTCGGTATATCACGAGTATATAGCAAACTAGTGGTCAGGGATAAGATTATTTTCTTCTGTAACCGGTTGGAGACGCCTTAATAATATCCTCTCGAAAATTTTCGATATGATTGGAAGAAGCGAAATTGGTCTATACGATTTTACCTCATTTAGCGGTTTTCCTGGTTTTAAAACCATTATGACTTCCACAACTTTCCATTGGCTCGGCACGTGTTTTAACCTAAGTGCAGCATTTACAATATGGAGAAGCTTAATCAATGCTTTTCTAGGTAAAACTTTGAGAATTTCTCGGGTAATCAAATCATAACCAGGAGATTTCTTAGGTTTTAGATTCTCGATCTCATGTGTGAGTTCCCTTAGCGTTGCACTTGTGAGCGTCAAATCGTCAGATGGTAAATCCAGCCTATTGCGGCTGTCGTAAACCACTTGACCATCGTACTGTTTAAATGTTTCTTCCAGGTGGGCCGCAAAGACTTCCGCTTTTTCTTTATCTTCCCTTGCCCATTCATTTTAATTTAATTTAATTGGCGGTGCGGGGACTTTGGGCCTTTTGATGCCTTTTACAACTGTCCAAAGTGAATAATTGGAATCTTTTTTCGATGTTAAACTTTCAAGGTAAGAGCCTATTGCACGATTCTCAAAATCCTTAATAGTCTTCTTCAACAAATTGCACAGACGATTCAAGTGTGCTTTATGCTGCGGAGCACGCCTGTGTTGCCATTTTTTACGCGCTTTTCTTTCTTCCTTGACCAATTCTTTTATTTCCGGAGGATACCGCAAACCGTATCTGTCCGGCGTTTTCCTTCAATTGGGCGTATTATTCCAAAAAGCGAGCTCTACGATCTCAACGAAGCGATCAACTTCAACCTCAAGTTCATAGGGTGTCGTAAGTGGGACGCTCAGTTCTACGTTATCTTCAATTTCGTTCCTAAAACCTTCCCAGTTAGTTGTTTGCCCAGTTAATCTCGCTGGCTCTAGGCTATAGACTCGTTTTTCTCTGATTGTTAGAATAACCGGGGAATGATCAGACGACAGATCAAAACTCTCTTTAACTTTTATATGGTTGGTAGATATTCCTTTCACAACGAAAAAATCGACCAGGTCAGGTATTTTCGAAGTATCAGTTGGCCAGTAAGTCGGTTTACCCGTCGAATGAAAATCACAACTGTACTCCATACCTGCCCCATAAAGCATTCTACCTTTCTCCGAGCTGTATCTTGAGCCCCAGAACGTAGGTTTCGCATTAAAGTCGCCGCCGATGATAAAATTAGGTTTCAGCGACTCAAACAAGTTCGCAAAATCAGATTTTTCAAGCGCGGAACGCGGTGGACAGTAGATAGATGAGATTTTAAGAGTACGCTGACTATTTTTAACTCGAGTCGTGCACAGTTGCAAAGTTTCAAGCTCTATCTTTAGGTCTTCGGATTGTTCAATGCAGTCTTTAATAAACAAGGATGATCCGCCTCTCGCTTTTCCCGAAGGGTGACAAGCGTGGTAATCATTATAGCCTTTTATTTTTCAATGCAATTCCTTTTTTACGTGGGTTTCAGAAATCAAGCAAATATCAATATCGTTTTCACGCATGAATATTTCCAATTCCGTTTGCATTCCAAGTACATATTTTTAACATTCGTTTGTTATTCATATTCTAGTTGAAGTACGCTGGAAGTATGAATAGAGTTGTAGAGAGTGGAGCAAAAACGCAGCTCATTGTATTGATGTTAAAATTCTTCTCGGCAGCCACTCCAAGGTTTTTCAAACTCTTCCATAACTCTTTAGAACTTTGTTTAAGGTCAAGTTTTTGAACGATATATGTCCACTTATGGAAGCGAATTATGGCAACTGTCTTATTCCGAGCAATGTTATATATATTGGCGTCTATTTTAGACCGAGGGATTTCTTTTAAAGAGCTTAAAAAATCGTTCTCTTTCCCATATCTGCTGTTTAATAAAATCGTTATACCATGGACAGGGCTTGGGCTTAAGTATTTTAGTGACTCTTGGTATACAAGCATCATGCAATTTATTTAATAAATTATTAAAAAGGCTAATTTTTTTTTAATTTTTTCTTGTACATCAGTGAATTTAAAATGTTGGTAGGATCTATAATTCATTATTTTGTCATTACTTGGGACAGTATGGTTATATCTAATAGAACAAAACAAAATATCGTGAAGAAAGTCTGATGAAGGTCTAACCTGATCGTTTCCTAATATAGTGCGTCGTGAATTTGTCAAAAACATATCAATCAAGGACGGGTTAGTACTAAACTTAAAACAGGTGATCCAACGAGAATTGACAACATGAAGACTAGTTTTATCACAGAAGTATTTACATAGATTAAATTTCAGTCTTGCTATTGCTGACTAGATAGTTTACATTAAAATCGCCACCAATTAAAATGCTTTTATATCTGGGGCTTAACCTCGTATAAATTTCTCATTAAAGTTATCTTCCTTAAACCTTTAAGGTGGACAATACACTACGACTAACAAATGTTTTACAACGCGATCATTAAACTCAACACACAGAAACTGAATAACAGACATAGATGACACATAAACACATTTTGTGGAGATGTGTTCTTTAACATACATACTCGTACATACACCACCACCGATCCTATAGACATGATTGTTTCTAAATAATTTGTAATTCTGAACATTTACAAGTTGAGGTAAGATATTTCAACTAAGCCACGATTCTGATATCATAACAACATCTAGCTTTGAAGTAGAGGACTGTGAACTTAGGGCGAATGCATATAGTTTCTGTTTTCACATTCGGAACTCTTCTCATTATGTTGTTTCCTTCAATCCTACTTCTGCCTTGTTACCTTTGATATTAGTCGTCCTATAATGGCATAAATAATGATATAAATTCTTCTCATTTCCCTACCCGTTCCGAACTCTTTCTATCTCGAACGCTCCTGACGTGCTTCATTTAAATTGATAAACTCAATTAAGCGCTGACCTTGTACCTAAGCCGAAGCAACCAAATTTTCCTTGCTTTCGGCCTTGTCAAGGTATACTCTCAGACATTATTTTCCTAATAGAATTTTATAACAACAGTAACTTGTATGTTTTTCGTTTTGTATCCCCATTCTAAAAATCTCGATGATTATCTCAAGTCAGCAGCGATCCTTATTAAGATTCCGACTTCATCCTTTCGTTTTGGGATGAAATTCAAACGGAATCTTGATAAAACCTATGCCTACATTCCCGATATACTTCCCTCCCCTAAGTGATATCATTAAATTCACATAAAAAGCACAAGGTCTTCGAGAACAACATGTACGACACTCTGAAATGCGTTACAGTCTGCCAGCTACAGCTTGCGTTGCGTTAGATTGCCGAAGAAATATACAATACGCTTGGTGCGACATGTCATTACTCCAAATTACTTCTTATTGAATTTCTATTTATATGTAGATCAGTTTATTTCATTCAGTACACGGTTTTTGTATCCCTGACCCGTGTCGGTCGACGGCGGAATTGCTTACGCTGCACACAATGTGCTTATGTACCTATGCTGCTCTGAAATGAGCACGCACAACAATAATAAAGTTTTTCCCTACACTTTCATCGTTCCATTAGTAACGACTTCTGTTGGGTTTGGCTTTGGACCACTTCAGCTCCAGCTACACTTTACCATTCCCATCTGGTAATCGTTTGGTTTTTTTTCGCTCTCAGTTAACACACATGTGTGAGCGCGTTTTTTTATGGAAACCCAAAAGTTCTCCTTCTCGTTCGTATATCCTGAAAGGATAATCGACCGTTTTTCATCCATTAATGTCGATACCCGGATTGGATACCTTGGCAACTGATGAAATTAATTTTAAAACTGGTTTCAAATATGAATGGGAGTTTGGAATGAGTTTCTAATTAAATTTCTCCAGAATTGGATTCGGTAGATCCTTGTTAATATTTGTCGAAAATTACCCACCACAACAGAAGCTATAACTATGGCTATTATTGAAACGAAATTAAATTTTCCCCAAATTGTGGGTGAGCATGAAGCCAGGAGCTAGAATATGCCTCCAGTCAAATTACGCGCTAGCAAAAAAAAAAAAACCAAGCAGATGCCCCTAAGGAGCATTTTCCCAAATCAGTGCCAGATGGGTGAGGATGGGAAGATGATGTTCCTTAAGGAGTACTTAATTCGATGGATAAGCAGGAAGACAAGCACCACATGAAAGCCGATAATGATGATACTCCACTCGGTTTGATGGGAAGAAATTACATGCAGACGAGTGCGTAGGTATGTGTTTTATTCCCACCGGTTGAATGGTACCATGATGTGGCAAATAGGGTAGGGATGTCAATCACAAAGATGGGAGAAGAATATGTGTACATAGGTAGCTTTGGGTGTCAATGGACTAGAATTTATTGGCATCAGGATGGGACTTGTCGTCTTCGAGGGAAGTATTTCGATTAAGGGAAAACGAACCTTAGAAGAGGGAAAACGAACCTAGTAAGAGAAGTTTTTTAGCTGGTGGGGGTGGGGTAATGCGGGGGTAATGCGGAACGATATTGCGTTTTATAGGCAAACACTGAAGCAATAAATAAGTAATTTGTGTTTAATTTTTGAGGATTCACAAAGCTTAAATAATATATTAAGCATCCGGGAATGATTTGATGCTTTGATCTGTCTTTTTTTATTTATTTATTTTACTTGAGAGAAGGCACAGGGAGATATTTGTTTGAAGTTCGAGGAACTGTTTTCTGAAAATTTGAAGCAATAAACATTTAAGGTGTCTCTGTTGTTGTTTCGGAAGGTAATACAGCCAGTCTGCGGAATATAACATATACATATATTTTTTTATTTCTGATTGTAGATTGATGGGCAAAAGGGTTCCTTATATCATAGGATGATAGGAATATGTAGAACTAGTTTCAATAGAAGGGTCTTAACCCTACATTCCGCAATTTTCTGATTCCTACGAAAAAAAAAAGTTTTCTTATATATATTTTTTTTTCAAACGCGTACTATAAAATAATTGTAAAAATCAGTTTTAAATGTGCTGTATCAAGTCGGATACATTGCGGAGTGGTAAGATATTATATTAGAATAGGAGTGTTTTTCTATTATCCGATTTTTTGATGTATCAGATCTGCTATACTGCGCAGTGTAGGGTTAAGTTCTACACTTTTAGATTATGCTATGCATCCACAAGCCACATTTACCTAAGGGCATCGAACACCCCACTGGGAAAGTGTATTTTCGCAGTTATGCAGTAGCAAGTGTACTTGATGATAAAATACATAAATTGGTACTGGATTTCATGAGAATTTACTCCACGTGGGAATTTATTTCACATAAAGTGGGGAATAAGTCCACTTTTCTAATGTGAAGTTACTTCCCACTAGAAGTAAGAAATAATTTAACACTTAATTTGGTGGAGTTGTTGCCCGCATTAGATTTGGAAAATGGGAGATTATTCATAGTGAACAATCGCCCAAATCGTTTAAAATGAAAAATCGCCCAATAATGTCTTAGGTGGTTTTTCACTTTGCTTAAATGTTATATTTTATGTAAAACAAAAAAACCAACTTAAGTAAGAGCACTGTAAAAGTACTGATGAAATCTTTGCGGGTTAAAAGGGTTGCACGTTTTCTAGCTAGTCTTCGTTTTAAAGTTCATGTCAATAGCGGCGTCTCAGACAAAATAGGTGTCTCCAAGGGTCTGTTCTAGGCCCAATTTTATATAATATTTATATTTTCGATTTCCCCGATTTGCGAAACTGTGATGCAGCCATTTTTGCTGATGATACTGTAATATTTTCATCACATGAGTTTGCTTCCAATATTGAGAGCAATCTGAAAAATGCGATGGAAGTATTGCAAAAATATTTTTTAAAGTGGAATATTAAACTGAACAGAGATAAAATGCAAGCTATGCTTTTCACTAGAAAAAGAAAGCGTTGCTTTCTACCCTCCACCCAATTACAGGTAAATGGAGTAAGCATCGCTTGGGGGCCCTGCGTTAGATATTTAGGAGTTCTTCTAGACTTAAAATTAATATTTGATTACCATATTAATAAAACAGTTAAAAAAGTTTGAGTTTCCATCAAAATGTTGTATCCATTCATCAACAGAAAATCGTTGCTTTCAACTGAGAACACAGTCATCATTTACAAGGTTATTTTTCAGCTAATTCTTTTATATGGATGGCAATCTTAGGGCGATTGTGCCACATAAAGAAAATACAGATATACAAATAAAAAAAAAAATGTAATAATGATGCTTAATTTAGCGTGGCATTACTCTACCTTAGACCTACACAATAAAGTGAATGTTCAACGGATTAACCAACGAATTCAAAAGCTAAGCTAAATTTGTTGATCTGTGTAGATTTGCTGAAAACCCAAAATACAAAATACAAATATTTGGCGCAACAGCTCTTTAAAGTGCCAGCTTCTCGCAACCACTCATGTTGTGTGCGTTATATTTTTCACACGAATGGAAGGGACCTACATTTTAATGCCGAATCCGAACCGCGATTTGAGAAGCTTTTTCGTGACAACAATACTCTCGGATGTTTGTCAGACGCTCGCGAGAGGTGGGACCGTGAATAAACTTTTTGGTATTTTCTGGAATTCGAACTTGGAACCTCATGCGTAGTGATCCGACACATTAACCACTTACGCCACGGCGCTGAAAACCCACTTAAGTATAAAAGAATTATGTAGCAATTAAATTCAACAGTTCAAAATTAAGTGTTCATTGTTTATCTATCTTATTTTTTTATGTTTTATATAGTTTGTATTATTTATTTGTTTTTTGTTATATGCTACTTCGCAATCGCCTTATTTATTTATCTATTTACGTATTTATTTAATAATTTATTTATCTATTCGTTTTTCTATGTATTTTTTTATTTATTTATTTATTCATTTATTTGTTATTCATTTTTCTATTTATTTATTTATATATGTATTTATTTATTATTTATTTAAATTATTTATTTATTTGTTTATTTATTCACTTTTTTATGTATTATTTATTCATCTACTCTACATCTTATATACATACAGTGGACTCCCCCTAAGTCGAATTTTCACGGGATACCATGATTTGTTCGAGTTAGAGGGAGTTTCGACTTAGAGGGAGTTTGACTAAGAGGATGCTTTTGTATGGAAAATTGAGGGGAATGCTAAAATATGGCGAAAAAATTCGAGTTAGAGAGAAATTCGACTTAGGGAGAGTTCGACTTAGGGAGAGTCCACTGTAGTTATATATGCACTAATAATTTATTTTATTTTACTAATATTTTTACTTTATTTATTATATTTATTATTATTATTTTTTTTTTTGCTTTTATGGAAGGTTCTTGGCCCATTTTCCTTCTGACTATTCCGTTTTCTTAATTTATATAATTCTATAAATTAATATTTCAGTGGAAAGATAAATTATAAAATTCCTGTATTGTAAAATGTGCGGTAACAAACCTAAATGTATAGCATTGTACAAACTATTTATCTATCTGTTTAAAATGATTTCACACTTTTGTCCGCAGGGCTTAACCCAAATTTTTGGGCGTTTGTACATAAAGTAAGAAAGCCTAAAAAAGGGTACAACCGCCCATTCGTCCATTCGTCCAAGAATATAAATGAATAACTGTGCGAATAATCGCCCAAAATCCGAAAATGAACGACCACTCAAAAATGTTTGGTTTTTTTTGGGCGATCGTTCATCTCTCGTATTAAAGTCGATATAAGATGCTTCAGTGTATTTCAACATTACAATCCATGTGGAAGAATAACTTGGCAGATCTCTTATGTGCATATTTATGGCGACGTAGAGTTGTGAAACTACAACTAGATCCCATAAACATTGCAATGCGAAGAATGAAACTTTGCATATACCCACCCTCACACCTACTACAAATTTAACAGTGACCCCAAGCATGTGAGTTGCAGGAAGCAGCATGCCTCCCATATATATTTCACATTGTACATACGTCTTCTTCTACAAAAAAAATAAATAAAAATTGGACTTACGTATGTCCCGATGTGGAGTAATTTTCCATAAAGAAGTACTTACATTACATTAAAAAGGTGGACTTGCTTCCCACTGTATGTGAAAAAAATTCCTATGTGGAGTAAATTCCCGTGGAGTTATTTCCCTGCACAACATTAATCGGTCAACTCATTCTTCTGAAGTGGTGCTCTTTCTCTCAGCAAAACCTTCACATCATTTTTTTATGTATCCCACTCGTCAAGAATCTTTCCGAGTAGATGGAAAACAAAAATTTTCAACCTGTTCTTAAAAAAGGCGAATCTTCTTCTCTTTCCAGCCATTGACCTACGAGTATTGCACTATAATCCCCTACTTCCAACTTCATAGAAACGCTGATTAATTATTAGCTTATTGAATTCATTGAATCAAAAGGTCTACACTGCTGACCTGATGGTTTATCTCACTGAAAAGTGGAACCAATCTCTACATTACTTTGAAGAAGCTCAGATCTCTGCACTTTATATTTTTAGGCATTTGAGAGAGTATGTCATCAAGATCTTTGGTCGAAAATGACTGCATTTGAAATCGACGAAACTCGTATTTCATGGATTAGGCACTTCCTTTTTCCAATTTGACTTCAACATCTACATTTTCATAAATCATGTTTTCTCTGTAACTTCTAAGCCAATCCATTCCTTTGCTGATGATAGTATCCTCAGCTGCTCAATTAATTTCCAGATTTTCATCCTTGCCTTTCGATTGTAAGCTCATTAAACTCTGACTTTGATAGTACTGAAACCTTCTGCCATTATCTATGAATGGCACATGCATTTCTGAAAACGAACGACTGCCATTGGCGGTATGTGCGTTGACGAAAACCTCTGTTGAAACTGTTGATGAGGTTCTTACCGACTTTGATTGAGCAGCGACCATTCTCTATCATTTTTATGCATGGGAGGACGAGTTTAGCAGGGATAGAAGCTATATATCGCACTGTATAGCTTGTCTCTATTAATGCTGTCATAAGTGGCTTTAAAATCTAAACCGCATAGGGGCCGATAAAGTTGTTGCCAAAAGGTTTTCACACAATATAGCAGGGAAGATCTTGTATGTGCTGCTAAAAAGACTAATTCTTCTGCATTCAATTGCCGCAGTTGAGGCGACTCTTTTCTTGTGAATCGGAAAAATGAGTCTGAGATTCCATTCATTAAGCATACTGTCATCTGATAAAATTGTTGAAATGAGTTGATATACCTGTACACTCTATATAAGATCATATCCAACTGTTTTGAATGGCTCGGCTAGTAAGCCGCGGAGAGGATGTGTATTCCTCATTTTATTTTGGCCAGATAATAGTCTTCACTTTCATCGTCTAGGTTGACAGCTTAATGTTGGCGACGCTACTACAAGAAATTCTCCATCACTTCTATAGGGTTCTGTTCGGGCTATGTTGCCGTGACATGTTCTCGATCGCGCTTCTCCTGCTCCCTTATTTTTCTTTCGGTGCTCTCGCCCTTCTCTGCAGCGCCGCTTTGAATATCTCTTACGGTTTTCTTAATGACATCCAGTACATCGATTGTGGCTTTCCTGATTGCTTGTTAGTAGCCACTTGAGGATAAACTCATATCCCGCGGATTGAAATAAGTAAAAGCAGGTAATATCCATAAAGTACATGCGTCTTGCTGAGACGAACCGTTTACCAACATTACAACCGAAAGATTGACTTTGTATTGATCCTAGTTGGTCTTCCTATTAGAGTCTATTAAAATCTGGCTAAGGCAGACAATATTCTTTTTATAGAGAGAATACTGTTTATATATTCATTTCCCGACCAATTACAGCATACCTTCATATTATTTTTGCGGTTCTGGTTAATTAATTTATTAAAAACGTTGAAACTCGCGACTTGCATTTGTAACTCTATGGTGAGCTTCCTCAAACGCATTATTGGATTAGTCCCCACTAGTGATGTATCATTTGTATTTGAACAAATATTTCGCTTTGCAACGGGCTTTGATAGTAGTATGACATGGTATATCAGTTGAGAAGAGTACTTCAACATTCGTAGTTATTTCAATGAGCGATTGATGGAAAGGCTTTCAATACAGTTCGTCGTATTTGCTTTGGGTATATATACATCAAATACTCGTAACACTCTACGTAGCACCATTTTCTAAAATGTTACAGTTCATAGATTTTGAAATCCTCATTTATTAGTGGTTTGATTTTGAACTACTGTACTGGAAGGCAATTTATAACATTGGGTAGATAGAATTCATTGAAACATGTCAGAGAAATCTCCTTATGCTCGCATCCTCTTACCCTTATCATATAGTAGCTCTTTCAGTATTGATTCCTAAAAGAAGAATGACGTGTTTTAATTAATTTAGTATCACTTGTCTTGCTACATGGCACAGAACTATTGTCTAGTACTTGTACAGGTAGTCCTTTAAATTATTTTAAATTTTCCTCTGTCAGTTGAAAATTTAAATTGAATTAGATTCTATGGTTTGCATGCCAATTTAACTCTCATCAAAGCAACCAAAGGTGAGATTATGAAACGCTTGGTAACCTTTCAAAATCCGTATGTAGGTATTGACTCTAGAGAGAATTTGATTTTGTATCCAGTTTAATCAAGTAGCACTACATTTCTATTTAACACAAAATCACCGTTCGTTTGTAGGTATTGTACAATGTGTATATCAATTTTCCACTGAATCTATTGAATGTTATTAGCACGTTGTCCATCTATATGAAAGCAATTGAAATTTATAAAGTGAAGCAGGTCAACTTTTAAAGGTCAACATTTCTATACCTATTAATACTCGTTGTGTATTGTCGTAGATACATACCATATGAAATGAAGCATATTTGTCATTACTGGATGAAAATCAATATCAAAGTATATGCAAATTATAATGATCTAGACGAAAAATTTGTATTTGTATTTTTATCATAATTTTAGTTGAAGGACACTTAAGCCGTAAAAGTTTTGAAGAAACTTGAAGCGGATTTAAGAATCTATAATGATTACAGCTCAGAACTTTCAAAGATATTTGATTTTAATAATTATTCATGATTTGCCACAAGCTTATTTACTCGTATTTAAGATTCCTGAGTAGTTATTTTTATTTTGCAGATCTAAAGTACGTGGACCCAGATTCCAGCGAGTGGCAGAGTTTGTTGTTTGGAAAGTCACCAACAATTTTTCATATAGAGTTCATGTGATTGAACTACACATTTTTACAGAAATGTCTGAAGACTCGAATGAAACGTTTTTTCAGGTAGTCAAGCAGTGGTATGGGCCCCCAAGCCCTACACGATAGGGTTGAAGCTTGTCTACAAATACATACATATTTGGTGCAGCAGCCTATGAAGGGCCTATGCCTATCTTCTCGCAACAACTCGTATTGTGTGCGTAATATTTATCTTACGAATGGAACGGACCTACAGTTTTGTGCCGTAACCGAAGGGCATTTTTTTTTTTTAGAAGTTTTTTTTTGTGACAACAAATACTCTCGGATGTTTGTCAAACGTTCGCGAGAGGTGGGACCGTGAAAACTTTTCGATGTTTTATGGGATTCGAACATTGAACCTCATGCGCAGTAGTTCGACACACTAACCACTGCGCCATTGCTTCCGTTGAAGTTTGTCTGGGACTGTATTAATCTCCTTGAAGATCTTGTGCCAACAAATAATGTCGTTGGCTTCGAGGGAAATGAATGTGCAGACTGTTATCCCAACAACCCACTCGCTGGTCCTGGACCCTATTTTGGGATACTTCCTAGCAGTTTCCACTTTAATCTAACGCAGTTGCAAGTCGATAAGTTGCTGAAGAATGGACTAATTTTAAGGAAAGACAAAAATTATCAACTGTAACCAACGTAAATCCAGAAAGCTACGAAGACTTGAGGATCTTAACGGGAAACTACAATTCGATTCAATTCAATTCAATTCAATTTTTAATTTATGATTTTCATTAACAATTTTTTTAATAACTTACATAACATATCAATAATTATATAAAATGAAAAAGAGTTAATGGCATTTTATTCTTTGAGGAAAAATAGAGTTGATGCCACATTTTATATAAAATATTTCATAGAAAAGAAAAAATTAAGAATTAATTAATTAATTAATTAAGAAGTTCGCAGATCAGTGGAAGCTTTCACGTCAAGGAAACCATCGTACAAAATTTAGAGCGCGACCGGCTCAGCTGGTATTGCCACGTTCAAAGAAGAGATCATTTGAACCCTGTTAAAAAGGCAATATCAATGCACGTTCCAAAGACATCGCGATGTAGGAAAGACCTGGATCAGACAAATGCGACGGTATCGGCATTTCATTGGCCTCAGTAACCGAGTGATCCAAAATCGGCAGGCCTACCAATATTTTCTGAGGTCAAATAGGTGAACCCAACAGGCGGATCAGTAGAAATGCGGTGAAGTGGGAGCGGTTGTGATCCCTTATTTTCGGATCATAACTTCGCTGAAAAAGGAAGAAGAAGTGGGGTGAAAGATTAAAAATTAATATTTAAAGATGTAAAAAAAAAAATACAATAAAAAAAATATAAATCAGAAAGTAAAACAAGAAAAAGATACAAAGTAGGTAGCAATTCACAGGTATTCTCTATACAAAAAAAGACTATTAGATTCAGATACCATATAACGCGAACTTCGATAACTCTCTCTTTTTCCTCACCCACCCAGTCTTTAGCTCTTTTCTTTACCCTTTCGTGGACTACGGAATTTTTAGTATTTCAGCTCCGAAATCATGGCTGCTTTGTTAGGATAAGCACTATCCCTTAAATTTACCTGAGAGAAAGTCCTATTAGAAGTATGCCTTATCTAACGAATTTCGTGACCAGTTAATTTGATAAGCTGTTTTAGGTATGGTGTAGATAGTACCTGTACCTGATAAAATCATACAATATAAAGGGTTTATTTTTTGACTGTATGGGAATTACGATAAGCATAATTGTCAAATCACGTTTTTATTCCGCCAGTCTTTTTTGACATTTATGGTCAGTATAGCCTGGCAAATCATCATGAATAGATTTACTTGAACAATGCTACCAAATGATCCAAATTTGCATTTGAAATCGGTCGTCGATTAGCGAAACTAAAGGACGACTTCGTGAATCTTATGGCACACATAATTGTTCATTTGAGCATGCAACCTCTTCTCTTCGCTTTGTTTATTTATTTATTTATTTATTTATTAATGCTTAATACAAACGTCAAGACTTAAAGCTAAACTTAAAACTAACAAAAAGAGAACTTGCAGTTAGGTATGGTTGTAGTGGAGTAGGACATTCCGGAGTGTGTATTTAAAAATAAATAAATATTTGGCGCAACAGCTCCTAAAGTGCCAGGGCGTAGCTTCCCGCAACCACTCATGTTGTGTGCGTTATATTTTTCACACGAATGGAAGGGACCTACATTTAGTGCCGAATATGAACGGCGATTTGAGAAGCTTTTTCGTAACAACAATACTCTCAGATGTTTGTCAGACGCTCGCGAGAGGTGGGATCGTGAAAAAACTTTTTTTTGTCTGTATTTACTGCTGTTAAAATCAAAAATGTCTATGGGGTTCGCCTATTTGACCTCAGAAAATATAGAGGCCTCCCGATTTTGGGTCAGTTGGTTACGAACATGATGTCGTTACATTTGTGTGATCCAGGTGTTTATAGTAGTGCTGCAAACCTTATCCGAATCTTCAAACTATCCGGATATCCGGATAACAAATTGCATAAATATGAGACAGTTGAGATCCGTGTGGATTCGGATAGTTTCGGATCTTCGGATAGTGTTAGATCTTTGGATAGTGTCGGATACTGAGATCCAGTTGCAGATCGTAACGCTACATAATATTCTATGGAAACTAACTAAATCCCATACCCAACTGATTTTAGGCATTTTTTATATTAATTTCATTCACATGTAAAAAAAATGAATAACACTCGTCACTTTCTCACAAACGATTCAATAACACTGATAACTTAATCATTGCGCTGCTATCTTTTATAGCTCACCACGTTTTTCACAATTCCACCGATAGAGTGAGGCGATAAACCCTCTTGTCTCGTTCGCACTATGCGACACAATTAGAAGATCCGACACTATTCAAAGATGCGACACTTTCCGAAGATTCGAAACTATCCGACACTATAGAGAAGAGATAGAGAAACTATTATATTTAGATTATCCTACAGAAGGCGAGAATCGGCCGCAGATGACATACTTATAAAGATTTTCATATCTCAGCGTAGACCAGAAGATCCGATTTCTGGATAATGTGTTCAACATCATTTATTGTAAGTATAAATATCAATGGCCTTATATAACTGCCTTGAGAGAAGCCCGGTGATGCTACAATAGGGCACGATACTGATGATCTGAAACGAAGTTTGAAATGACAGCCTGCTCGTTCGTTCTTCTCAAAGCCTTTGTGCCCAGGGATCCATGTTATAGTGACCGGATTTGTGAACGCGTGGCTATCAAGGAGGTCGAGGCAGTCCCATGCAAGCTTTAACTATACCGTATAGGAATTAAGGGCCCTTACTGCTACATGACAGTCCGAATAGATAAAGATGCGGGCTGCGGTAGTGTTTATTTGCAGGCATTTCCAATGCATTGTTCTTTCGCATGGACCTCTGCTTGGAAGATGGAAGGTGATTAACCAAGCGCTCCTCTACGCTGATAGTTGGAACCATTTTTCAATTAGGGGCCATATATGTACAAGATTTGTGCGTTCATTGGGAGCTTTGTCTCTCCATTCTTGGCGGTCACTTATGACCACTTCGAGTTTCCTGCGGAACCGAAATATCTTGAGCATCGTATCTGGAATCTAAAGATTGGGTTATTTTGGATGTTTTCAATAAGGCTCAGATGGCCTGTAAAATCTGTAGGTTTCAGTTCTTTTATCTGACGCAGAGTATAAGCACTTAGCGTAGCTTCTTTTTGCACTGGAGGTACAGCGATATAAGATTAAGTATTGTACTTAATGCGGCTGTCGGGCATGCTTTCATTGCCCCGGTGCCAACAAATTCCGGTGCTGTACCGGTTATTTTGGTACATGCGGTCATCCCATATATACTCGTTAATAAGTGAGCAAATCGAAGTGTTAACAAGAGGCTGCGGAAATTACTACGGCAATGTTGATAACTGATAATAGCGGATAACTAATGGAGGAAGGCACACCTAAGCATCTTCCTCAAAAATCTATAAAGATCACTATTAAATTTCTTCAGTATTTGGTTGTTAGAAGTTCTATTCCGTGGGAGGCTAAATATGTGCAGTGCCAGGTGAGCTTGTAAATGGGAATGAAAAAATGTTGGCAACTACATGCTTATTGTAACTGACCTGAACTATTTTGAAAAAGTCAAAAATTATTTTAATAAGTCAATGGGTCTCTAGCAGGGGCATTGAATAAATTATATTAAAAGTCTTCGCAGAATCAACTGGAAAACTATGCATTCAAACTTATCGAACAGCACTTATACAAAATGTTATCTTGCCCAGGATAATGAATTCACAAGGAATTTCTGTTTACAGTTGACTCAAGTACTTGCATAACTTCGCCAATACCAAATCGGATTACTGGACCTCTTGTGTGTTTAATGTGTTTGGACTTCTGTTTGCACAATTTTCAATTTGTGGGATACGAAAATAAAGACGTAAGTATTCAAGGTAAAGTTCCCGACGAATAAGTGAGATTTTATTTATGTATAGCTCAATAAGTCGGCTTGTATGAATAAAGTTTAAATCTTGTACGTAGGGTGGAAGCAGTATTGCCAGATTTTGGCAGACCAAATTCCTTATTTTTGCATGAAAAATATTTTTTTTTTAATCTTTTTTATCAATTTCTTTTTCATAAATTTTTTACTTTATGACAATTGAATGAGGATGTCCTTGGTTACTTCGAGAGAAAAGTTCTTCGAGTGATCGTTGGTCCTGTCTGCATAGACGGCGAGTGGAGGAGAAGGTACAATGAGAATTATACATACAATGACGTCGACTTAGCCAGAAGAGTTCACATACAGCGATTAAGATGACTGGGTAATGTAGAGTGGATGCAGCCCAACATTCCAGCCCGAACAATCTTCGCATACATCCCGAATGACATCGGGGCAGATGGTGCAAACAAGTGGAAGTGGGCCTCAACCAATTAAAAGTGCGCAAATGGAGGCAGTTTGTTGGTTGAGACACAGGTCCAGTCCGGAGTGTAGTGCCACCTAAGTTAGTAATAAAAAATGAAAAAAAAAATGTACGAACCACCAAACAGTTTTTTAACGGTCCCACCTCTCGTTAACGTTTGACAAATATCCGAGTGTACTGTTGTTATCAGAAAGATTCTCAAAACCAAAAAATGGCCTTCGGATATGGCACATAATTGCCCTTTCCATTCATTCGAAAAATATAACACACACAACACGAGTGGTTGCGAGAAGCTAGGCCTAGGCACTTAATGCGAAATTAAACGTTCAGAAATTTTGTTATACAGTAATGTGGTTGTATCATAGCTTATGAGCCTCGTTGCCTCATCCTGCTGCAAATAATCAACGACGTTAACTGGGTGTTGGAAATCCATCAGCGAGCGCACGCCGTTGTCCATGTTCATCCGACTTAATTTATTGAGTTAGCTGAGATTTTTTAACATGTATACCAAGATCTTTATGCGGAATGCGCTTTAGGGTGGTTTGGGATATGCCCAATTGCGAATGTCTATTAAAGGACAACGACACTTTCAGTCGCAGATTCCCTACAGCGAACTTGCTTAAAGAACGCCAAATCACTGCTAGGAGCTTCAAAAGGCGACCATCAACACGCCAAAGAAACATGGTGGTGGAGTGATGAAGCTAAAGAAGGTGATAAATGAGAAGAAAGCGGCTTTCAAAGTTCGGTCAAAGTGCCCCTCTAATAATAGTGACGAAAAAGTTCGCCTCGAAATGGAATACAGATGTTGCAAGAAAAAAGCGAAGAAGAAGCGCGCCCAGCTTCAAGCAGAGAGTACGGAGGGCCTGTAACGGGAGCTGGAGAAAATATCTTCCCCGGTTGCTGATGCAAACCAGGCTACCGAGGAGCTGCGAAGACACAATATGAAGAAGAGCGCAACCAAAGAAGGAGGAATGCTGAGGAGATTCGTTCGCCAAAGTTCATTATCAATGCTCATGGCCAGGTTCTTGTGGATGGCGACAAAATTCTGCAGAGCTGGCGGCAGTATTGTGAAGAACTTTTAAATAAACAGTTTCCCCGGCTATACTTTCCAAAAGCCACCCCTAACTGTGAAGCTATACCCGACGAAGTTAGTGAGGCGGTCAAAGGCTCCAAAAAACGAAAAGCGGTTGGGCCAGACAAGATGCCCTCTGAGTTCTGGAAAAAGATGGGAGGCGCCGGGTTCAGATGGCTCAGAATTCTCATCTCCAAATTCGTGAGAGGTGACCCAATGCCGAATCAATGGAGGGAGAGTTACCTTCTCCCTGTATACAAAGGGAAGGGTGATACGCGAAACTGTGATAACTACAGTTCGATCAAGCTGATGTCACACACCATGAAGATCGTTGAGCGGGTATTAGGTGGCCGACTGCGAAAAATAATACGGCTATCTGATGATCAGTGCGGGTTTGTCTCGGGTAAATCAACCACAGATGCAATCCAAAGTATAAGGATCATAATGGAAAAACATCGTGATTCCTTAAGGGATTTGCATTTGACAGACAACCACGAGATCTGATATGGGTAACGCTAAGACATTGAGGGGTTCCAGAAACCTATATACAGATGATCATGGGCATGTACGAAGAAGCAAAGACAAGAGTAAGATGCTCCGCTGGAGTAACCGAAGAGTTCCCAATCAAATTCGGGGTGCACCAGGGAAGCATCTTAAGTCCTTTGCTCTTTATTACAGTCCTTAATTATCTGCTTGAAGGTAATGTGATTGACCCCAAGGTACATCAGTTATTCTTTGCTGACGATGGAGCCATCATAAGTGAGGATCCTACATTCCTGCAACGAGCACTTGATGTGTGGGTGGATGCTCGGGAGGGAAATGGGTATCGCATTAGTTCAAAAAAGACAGAGTACTTGTGCTGCCCGTTCTCTGATCCACTCAGACCTATTCCAGACATTTATTTGAATGGAACAGTGCTTCCCAAGTGCGAAAAGTTCAAATATCTGGGATCTATGATCAATAGCAAAGCGACATGTGATGACGACATCAATCATCGTGTAAGCGTAGGGTGGATGAAGTGGCGAGAAAATTCCGCTATCTTCTGTGACAGAAAAATGCCCACTAAGTTGAAAGGAAGGCTCTACACTGCAGTTGTACGTCCAGCGCTCACATACGGTTCTCAATGTTGGACGATGTACAAAAAGTATGAGAGTAAATTAACGGCAGCTGAGATGAAGATGCTTCGCATGACAGCAGGAGTGACAAAGCCTGATCGAATAAGAAGTGCGAAGAACCGTGGAAGCTTTCACATCAACGAAACCATTGTAGAAAAAATAGAGCGCGACCGACTCAGCTGGTATTGCTACGTTCAAAGAAGAGATCATTTGAACTCCGTTAAAAAGGCAATATCAATGCACGTTCCAAAGACTTCGCGATGTACGAAAGGCAGGCCTATAAACGCCTGGATCAGACAAATGCGACAACATCGGCATTTCGTTTCAGTAACCGAGTGATCCAAAATCGGCAGGCCTGCCGATATTTTCTGAGGTGCAATAGGCGAACCCCACATGCGGATCAGTAGAAATGCGGTGAAATGGGAGGGTTATGATCCCTTATTTTCGAATCATAATCTCGCTGATAAAAGGAAGAAGAAGAAGAAGATACTTTCAGTCACAGTGGCTTTACGAGCACACGTTTTATTCTATGAGCTCTTACTAGCTGGACGAAGCTGCTTTATAGCGATCGGAAAAAGTACGAACTTTACGAAATTTTAATTATTTTCGTTGTGAACTTTTACAATTTCTATACGGTGTTCACTTTATATGTCGCTCCTTTTATTTAACTGTATAGTATTTACTTTGCAGGTGTCAAAGAATAAAAGCTTTATATTGGAATTGAACACAGTGAAATTTAAAACCAAAATTTTCAATGGAAGACACTTTAAGTACCCTACCTTTTATTATGTGCTTCTATAATCCTTCACATACATACGTACATTACATACATATATGCATTTTCAATGGCCCGCTAATCTTTCATGAGGATCGCGGGGGTAGGATGCTCAGGTGGACCCGCCATCCTTCTCGATCCTCCGCCACTGACTCCAACTCATCAGGAGGAAGCCCGCGACGGCTCCAGGAGAGATGTTGATTTGGCCCAACTATCTATTTCTGGGCCTACCGGGGAGTCGTCTACCTGATGGCACGGCAATCATGGCACGTCTTAAAAGCCGGTCTGGGGGCATACGCACTACTCGTACGTGACCAAACCATCGAAGCATAGATCGTTCCGTTCGAAGAAGTAGCTGCTATAGACTTTTACAGCTTAATTAAATTTCACTTCCTTTTTGTTTCCCCTTTTTGTTTAATAAATCCTGAGCAAATGGGAAAATCCCATAAAATGGCATGGCTGGATAGAACTATCCCCCTGATTTTCTCACCTCTATAAACACCCCACCAACTCAGAGTAGTGTTTTCACAGAAATTTTAAGCAACAAAATACAGAAAAGTAACCAAGGCCTAGATAAGGGCGTCACTTTTTGCAATAAAATATAGAGACATAGGCCGGTATTCACCGACCAATCTTAAACTAAGAGCTTCATAAACCTATTCACCAACCAATATTAGTGCAGATTTATTAGCGCTCATAAGACTTATGAGTGGTCCCAACCACTCTTAAATTAAGAGAGCTCATAACTTAGGAATTTCGAAAATTTTCGAAATTAGCTGTGAACTGTTACTCAGACCAAATAAAGGATAGGCTGCATTGGCGTAATGCAAAAGAAGAAAGGCCGACGAATTTAATGCCTCCAGCATTTCCGTCAAAAGAACTGCCAACCAAATAAAAAATAAAATGTGCCTTGATTAATTCTGACTAAAATCAGGAAAATACAATGTTTTCTTTTTCTTTGACATTTCTTCCAGTTCGAAAGAGAGTTCGGAAACTCATTTTAGAATGCGTTTGGAAATCCGAAAATCCATTTTTCGCATATTCGAATTAGCATGGAAAAAAACCTATTAGTGCTTGGTGAATACGTAGCAAAAATTTAAAACTAAGAGCTACATAAACTTAAAATCGATTTAAGAGCGCTTGATAATTACCGAAAATATTAAAAAAAAAACATTTATAAGTGTGTTTCGGAAAAATTGTATTCTAAAATATATGAAAACTTTCTGCTTAGATGTTACTTTTTAGCAGTTTTGTTTTTTTTACTACAACATCCCAAAAAAGTAGGTGTGGTCTTTTATAATATACAGATGAATCCTAGAGATACAATATCAATACCTACATATTTTATAAACGCACCTTTTATGATTTCTAACTAGTTTCTAACTAGGCCGTTGAACAATCAACAAAATACAACAATATAACAATCTTATATAATAATTTTCACAAAATTCAAGCACTGTACGCCTTTTGGCTTTCGAAAAATGTGCTGCCTATTTTTTTTTTTTTTTTGTAACAGGTGGCCACTCTCAAATGGCGTGTAGGCACTTTTTAGGACAGCAGTACTTCCACTCTCCTTATGAAAGCTATAATTACGGCTGCGGAGGAGTCTTTAAGTCTATTGGAGATATGATGTCCTTAAGGAATAAGCTTGTCATAATCCTACACAGAGCTACGCACTCACATAGTGTGTTCTGCGGTTTCGTCCTCTTCTAGGCAGAGGCGGCAGGTGATATCTTCCGAAACTCGAATGTCCTTAAGGTGTAAAAGAATTGACATTGGCCGGTAAGGAAGCTCACAAGCCTTTTTATGTCGTTTCTGCCATTTTTAGGATATCAACTGCTTTTTTTTGGAAGGGTCTGAGACCTTGGGAGTTATTCCAGTGGGAGATACACACGTTGCGTTCCCAACTGTTAAGAGTCAGTTCCGCAGAAAAGTTCAGTTCCAGTGAACCACTCAGAGGAGCCTTTCCTAGCTAGCAGGTCTGCAGTTTCGTTGCCGTCAACGCCTACATGACCCGGTGCACACCACAATTTTACTTTATTGTATTGGGCCAAGTTTTGCAAACTGTCAGAGCCGCTTAGAACTGATTTTGAACTGATCCAGTGGGAGATCTGTGCTTTAAGTGCCGCTGAGCTGTCGGTGAGTATGTGGATAGAGGCACCTTTGATGCCTGAGTGGAAGTTTATGTTAGCACAAGCCTCGGCCTGGAAAACACTGGGACTCTTTCCAAGTGATTTCGAAAGTTTATAATTGGGTCCATATACACCGGTGCCAACTCCTGAATACACTTTTGATCAATCGCTATACCACACGATTCTTTTTGAATCAAGCAACGGTCCGCCAGTATTCCATATATCACGGCTTGGGATCTCAAACTCAAACCTTCTACTAAAGTAGAGTGATTTAGGCGTACACTTGGAAACCGTGCTGAGCATATCTAGCTCGGGGAAGTCGGTTAATAGATCCATGAGATCCACACGATCCCATGTACTATTAACACCCGATGTGATGCATATTGTGAGATCATTTCGAGGGTGCGAGGACCAAGCCGGAGAGGTACGAGTATACCATTTTTAAAGTATACATGCCCCTATGTTTGGAGAGGCCTACTTTTCTGTAAAGTTGCATCTCTCTATCATCGTCGTCATCAGTCTGTGCGCTACGAGTATGTACTCAATTCTTTCTCTTTCATCATCGTTTCCGGAGGCAATGTTACTGCAGCCACGTGGCTTTTTGAATGAAATTTGCCCTGGCTCGCGATTTTTCTCAATAGTTGTGGCTATTTCTGCAGGAAATGGTAGAAATCAATGCAATTGTAATGTATGAGTAAATTACATTTCACGAATAAAATTGACTTCAGTGTGGTTATGTGAAGACTGAAAATGGGCGTCTCAGTGGGCAGATTTCAAAAATCCTTACTTACGCCTATGCTTCCGACTTCTACTTTATGTACACTATTTTTGTATGCTACAAACTTCATACTCGTGTGTGTGAAACTTAGCGTATAAGTAGTGCTTTTCTGCTTTTTGCACTACTAAGCTTGTTGTAATAATTTGTTAATTCCCTCCAATGTATTTCTTTAGATGTAACTAAAAGTTAAACAAAACGGAGGGTTCCTGCTAAAAACTCTGTTCAATTGCAATCACATTTCATTCCCTTTCACGGTAATTTTCCAGTACACCGTAAAGGACAAAGATATCCATGTAGCACATTAAGAACAACTGCAATATAATAAAGAAACCTAGTCGATATAACTTCAAAGTTGTTTTCGTAACAGGTACCTTTCCATTGTCTATTCAAACAGCCAGCTACAACAATAATACAAAGTGGATATAATGTCAGAGTTTACAATGACTGGACTGCTTCACTTTAATTCGCAAGACAAATCCCATTCTAACTACAACACAACACTGTGTGTAACGAGAATCTTTTAGAGCTAACACAATACAACAAAATACCCGTATCACAATAGTACATTGCTGTAGGAAGGTAAATATTTAACTCTATTTTGTGTACTTTCGACGTTACAATGTTTTCCTCGTGCCAGCGACATCCTTGCAAACACAACCTTGGCAAAATATGAATTTTCTTTTCCTTTTCTCTTGGCCTCTTTTCTTTCAAATTAAAGCCTTAATCCTCAAAATACTTATCAACGAAAATGTTATTTTAAAAATTATCTCTGTACGGTGTCTTGAAGCAATTTACAGCTACCCAAGGACGATGCTTCACGAAGTTCCATGCAATGAAATCCATGTTAGGTATGATTAGACCTGGTGAATGTGAAGCCAATTTGAATAGCGTAAGCAGATACTCTTCCATCTCAAAATCGCAGCAAATCTACAATTTAACACCATAAACTATAGACACTTGTGCAAGCTGTTTCGAGAGCAGTAGTTTGCATGTTTCGCTCCTTTATAAGGCCCACAATGCACCGCACATTGAAAGTGAGAACAAAAAAAGTAATTCACAGCAGCTGCTGGCCTGAAGTGCAAAATTTTAGATTTTCTGCAGCCATCTGCAGTGCGACGTGCCATACGCGATTTAATAAAATGTGTGGGTAATGGAAACATGATTTCGAGGACGGTGGTATGCACGAGGATGAAAGGAGTAAGTGGCTGGCAATGCGAGTGAATGGGAACAATGATGAAACACTAGAAAGCTGAAACGTTCCCGAAAAAAGTGATAAATTATGTTTGCAATATAGCGAAATAAAAGCTGACGAAAATGCTGGTCTTGTTAATGGCTTTGGTATACTCGTAAAGGGGGCAAGCTTTTGGGCTGATGTAGGTAAAGATGGGTAAATCATTTTTTTTTTGCGCAAGAATTGTTTTAAAAATTACGTGTTCATCTAAAATTGTATTTTACTTTTGAATGTTTGGTAAATGTAGTGATTTATGCGGTCCAAACACAACTGTAAAGCATATTCAAGCAAGGATGGGTCAAACAAATTTAACCGCCAACTGAACTTAAGTCCTTTGTTCTCTTATATCAATCACGTCTTCCCAGTTGCCGAGATTCCTTTTCGACTGTTCTACACCACGTCATACGAGGACCTCCCTGTATGTTCTGTAAGCGAGTTCCATTGTATGGTTTGTCGGTTATACAATGTTCGTCTTTACGTAGGGTGTGACCAATCCACTGCCACTTTCGCTTCTATATAATCACCTCTATACGCTCCTGGCTCATTCTCTCATAAAGCTGTTCGTTTGAGATATAATTTGGCCAGAACACTTGTAATATTTTTTTTAGACAGCGATTAACGAAAGTAGGAAAAGTATGTAAAGACTGGGATACGGCACCAGGATCCTTCCTGGTGATGCATGTGCAGATCACACGGTCTTATCGTGATAAATATCATGTTCATCAAACAAAGCCGGCACCTGATCACTTACAGAAGTGGTGGAAGCGAAATCTCGCAAACGTCTGACAAACATCCGAGAGTAAAAGCGAAAAAGCTTCTCAAATCGCCGTTCGAATTCGGCATTAAACTGTAGGTCCCTTCCATTCCTGTGAAAAATATAACGCACACAACATGAGTGGCTGCGAGAAGCTAGGCCCTGGCACTTTAAAGAGCTGTTGCGCCAAATATTTGTATTTTTTTTTTAAGTGAAATCCAAATTGACCATGAAGCCTTGGGTAAACGATCGCTCCGCAATACATTCTGCTAAAAGATATGTTTATGGAGAAACCGAAGAAAAGCAATCAAATAAGTGCCTCTGGGAAATTCAAGTGGTACAATCTGGACAAAGAAAAAGGCGATGCTTTTGTTCTCATGATGAAAAATTACTTGTCTCACACCATCAACGGAGCTGAGGATAAGAGTGCAGAGTACAACGTATGTGGGGAATCACTGCTGGGAGATTGAAAATGGCATCACCAACACGCCAAAGAAACTTGGTGGTGAAGTGATGAAGCTAAAGGAGTGGGAAATGAGCAGAAAGCTGTTTTCAGCTTGTTCAAAGTGCCCATTTAATAATAAAGACGAAAAAGCACGCCTCGAAGTGAAATACAGACGCTGCAAGAAACCATCGAAGAAGAAGTGTGCCCAGATTCAAGTAGAGAGTACGGAGGGGTTATATCGGCAGCTGAAGGAAATGTCTTCCCGAGTTGCTTATGCAAGCCATGCTATACAGGAGCTGCGACAACAGAATATGAAGGAGCGCAACCATCTTGAAAATAGCCGCCCAAAGAAGAAGGAATGCTCAAGAGATTCGTTCGCCAAAGTTCATTAAAAATGCTCATGACCAGCTTCTTGGGGATGACGACATAGAGGGGTTCCAGAAAGCATAATCCTTGAATTTTACGTGCTTACGATAAACGGTATCCTCAGCTAATCTTATATTGTTTATGTATTCTTCCCAAGTTTTTAATCGGTTTTTATTGTTTGATGTTTGTAGGGGATTCAATGTAATTTGAGTTCCCAGTTAAGCGTATTCAAATGAAATCATTTTGCAGACAATGAAATTGTTTGCTAACAAGGTAATACTTTTTTTTTCAAAAACTATGATATATGTACGATATCCTCATAATTAAAATATACGTATATTTTTTTTTTCATTCGGTGATATGATATTTAGTTTATCTACACTTAGTTTATTCACACTTATTGCAAAACTCGTCCGGCCGGCATGAATTGCTCCTGGAAAAATTACAACCCAGAGTAAATGTATAGAGAGCGGCTGAAACACCCGAGCAAGCATGTTCAAAAGAAAGAATCTATTTCTATTTGGAAGCATTTCATTACGACAGAGACAATGATGAATTACTGTATTCATTAAGATATTGTTATTGAGCCAATGCACAAAGTATGCTTGCATTGCCGTGCATTGAAGTTGTTCGAATGGAAAAGTCAGATTGCCACCACTGGAGCCGCCACCAGAACCACTTCGTATCCACGTTTCTGGCATCACTCCAGATTCAAATAACTTCGTTTGGAGCAACGAAAATTGACTGCCACAATGCAGGTTTCGTGCCCACCTTCAAAGTGCAAGGACAAGTTTACCATAACATCGGTTCGCTGCTTCCCCTACCCGATGAAGATGCCAAGTCTTTGCAAATTTATTTTGCTGGCGACGAAGAAACGGAGACTGATCGACGTTCTGCTGTTAGTAGTGGAACAAGGTGCGAAATCGTGGCAAATATACGTATACAAGCAATGTTTCATGAACACAACAAATTGGTTTGTCTCTTTCAATGTAGCAATAGACAGTATGCCATCGGACGGGTACAGAGTTGTAATCAGAGCTGATAAAACACCGCCTGGCGAACACGAAACACGCTACAATGCACCAACGATCGACGAAGTGGTAATTATTATGGTCCGCACCGAATTCAATCTGCGTGACATAATTATTCAGATTCGTGACAGATCTCTAAAGGGCATCATAAGACAGGGTTACTGAAATGCACCGGTCTTATGATGCCCTGCAATATCCAATTCTGTTCTGGCAAGGGGAAGATGGCTACCATTTTAACATGATGCAAACCAACCCAGACACAGACGCACCGTTAACAAAAAGGTAAGCTATAATTCGATTAATTCAATTTAATCAAAGTAAAACATGCATTGATTTCATTTGAATTTAATTCTGTTAACAGGTTTCAATCACGGATTTTTACGCGTATCACATTATGATTAGAGAAGAAGAATCGAACCACATTCTGAAGTGTGGCGAGCTGTTTCACAAATTTATCGGTGACATGTACGCCAAAACCGAAAGTGAACGACTACTTTTCATCCGTTTGAACCAAAAGAAACTTTGCGTCGAAGAATATATTCCCTTGCGCAATGCAATTGCAACTGATGGAAGCGCTGCTAATATTGGACAAATGAGGATCCTACCAGCCACGTACACCGGAAGTCTACGACACGTGCATGAATATGCGCAAGATGCCATGACATATGTTTGGAAATACGGTCGCCCTGAGCTTCCCAATACGGTAGAAGATCCGATTCTCTTTAATATTATCTTGCAAAACATGATTCACGGGCTATGCGGATCACTGAACTCGCAAAGATAGTAAGTGCACAAAACGATATCAATCGGGCTTTGTTCAAAAAACTCAAACGGACGGCGATGGATATCCACTGTACAGGCGTTGAAAGCCCGACAACGGAGGACACACAAAGACTGCCAAAAACAAAAATTTAGAAGTCGACGTCGATAACAGATGGGTTGTTCCGTACTCACCATTGATGTCAAAAAAGTATGGAGCAGACATCAATGTTGAATACTACAATTCCGTCAAGTCGATCAAATACATTTGTAAATATGTCAATAAGGGCAGTAATACGAGTATGACAGTGTTCGGAACAGCGAATCAAAACGATGAAGTCACTCAATTTCAAATGGGACGATGCATAAGCAGCAATAAAGTGGTCTGGCGAATTCTGAGCTTCAGCATACACGACTGCTCAACATCTGGCAGTTCACTTGGAAAATGGTCAGCGAGTTTACTTTACTGAAGAAAACGCTCAAAAAAGAGCTGAATAGCCACAGAATACAATACTCGCAGCCTTGTGCCAAAACGATAATTTTGCGAAAACGTTGCTCCTCACCTCATGGTAAGGTGCCAAAATATTGCATTTCCACAGAAAGAAGCGAGGCGCGGTTATTTCGGAGTATGTTGTTGTACGTAGGATGGATGCTTTGGGGGGGCGTGTACATTGTCCATCCAAATAACGCCGAATGTTTTTATTTGCGAATGCTGCTTCGCACAATCAAAGGAGCCACGTCATTCGAATCATTGCGAACTTTCGATGGCGAATTGCTCTTGTCATATTTTTTTTTTTTTAATGAAGGCGAAAATCTCGAAAGACACAGTGGGGTTAGAAACCCAAAGTAGTGTGGGACTCTAACTGAGAAGGTATTATAATTTAAATACGGGCTCTCGTAATTGTCAAAAAGGTTCATGGGGCTTGGTTCTTCTTAACCTACGAATATTATTTCGTACATTTAAGATATCGTCTATCTCAGGATAGATATGTATCTGCAAACGCTCGTAGTGACGCATTGCGTACTTTTTAATTGTATCTGCTACGAGGTCGATCTGCAAATCTCGATGCAAGTCACTATTTCTAATGTACCATGGGGCAATCACTATTCCCCGAAAGACCTTATTTTGAAATGTTTGCAACATTTGAACATTTGTTTTCTTTGTGCAACCCCATAATTGGATACCATATGTCTAAACGGGTTTTAATATCTGATTGTATAATAGGATTTTATTCTCAATGGACAGTTCTGAGTTATATCCCAACAACCAATAAAGTTTTCTATATCTGACATATAGATCTTCTACTTTCTTTTTCACATGTTCCTTCCATTTCAGTTTAGCATCCAGATTCATACCGAGATACTTAGCTGTGTTAGAGTAAGGAACTACTTGATTATTAATAACCACGGGAAGATTCGTTATTTTTTTATTTGTTAAATTGATATTGATGGACTTTGACTCATTAAGTTTACTTCACCATCGCAGCGTCCAATCACATATCTCGTTAATTGAATGTTGTAGCTTTTCTGTAGCTTTAGCCACACATCCATCTGTTGATAGAAGAGCAGTGTCGTCTGCAAATGTGGCTATCATGGTATCACTCGCATGCGGTATATCACTCGTATATAATAAATACAGGGTGGGCCCTAGAACACTTCCCTGTGGAACACCTGCTTGTATTTCCTTAAGTTCAGAATACGCTGAGCCATAACGAACTCTAAAGAATCTATTACCTATATAAGATTTAATGATCTCATAGTACTGTCTAGGTAGATCCCTATGAAGTTTATACTCTAAACCCTTATGCCAAACTTTATCAAAAGCCTGTGCAACGTCTAAGAATATTGCAGAACAAATTTGTTTTTCTTCCAGTGCCTTTTCTATAACATTAGTTATACGATGGACCTGGTCTATCGTCGAGTGTTTTTCCCTAAACCCGAATTGATGGGAAGGGATAAGCTTTTTTTGCTCTATAATTGGGCCTAACCTTTTAAGAAGGAGTTTCTCGAAAAGTTTTGAAAATAACGGTAAGAGTGAGATTGGCCTATATGAGGTAACTTGTGATAAAGGGTTACCTTGTTTAGGAATAACAATAATTTCTGCTATCTTCCAGTGGTGTGGGACATTCCTTTGTTTAAAGCAAGCTGTTGGGGAAAGTGTCGACGAACCTTAAAAGTAGTAGCTTCCCCCTAATGACGAACAGATGGAGCCTCTTCATACGGACCTGTCAAACTCCATTTTGTTTCTCCCATCAATTGAATTATTTCCATGTTTCCTCACTTTGCTGATTGATGTTCACGAGGCGCCAAGTGTGCGCTATAACTACGCCGAACAAATAGTCAGGAGACTACCACCAAAGGAAACCAAATTGTTTTCGTGCAAGTTAACAAAAGAGTCTCTGTTGCAGCCAAACTTGCTGCAACAATTTTACAAATCGTATGGTTCAACGTGAAAGCAATCCAGCGACCATAAACTCTAAAGATGCCGCCAAAGAGAATGGAAAATCTGCAACCTTTTGCCTCATCCAGCCGCGTACACCGATCGCCCGTCAAGAATTCTCAAAGCCAGCCAGAGGAATACAACTGCTGCTCCTGTGACGAGCCCGATTCTGCCGGAAACATGGTCCAGTGCGATCAATGCAACGCTTGGAACCACTATTCCTGTGCTGGGGTGGATAGCTACATACGCGAGGAAGAATACGTATGCAAAGCATGTGCAGGTAAGAGTGTCTGTCTATTTAGTTTTTCAGGGGCGGTATCCGCATCTGCAGCGAGCCAAGCCAAAACTGCTACGTCCAATGTTCACTCGAGTGCTGTCGTTGGTACATCCATAAGTAGTACCGCACCTATGACTTCGTTGCACTCTGCAACATTTTCGCTTATTGATAATGAATCGTCGCAGCCACCATCAGCCACATACACTACTGCGTACGCCCAAAGTGTTTCTGTGCAAAGTGCTGCCGATGTTGTTACTACGTGTCGAAGCTCTGCTGCTGCGTTACATTCTGCGACAACTTCACTTAACTACAACCAATCTTATCGGCTGCCAGCAGCACCACCTGGTGCTGCGTTTGCTCAAAGTGCTACCACAATTTCTGTGCATAATGCGGCCGAATTTGCTGCTTTGTGTGGGAATCACGATCCTGCTATCGTATCAGCTGAGGGCGCTCCTTCGTCCTCCGTTGCAATTAACCCAGCCCAGCCTGCAACTGGTTTGCCATCGCACTCTTCGATGCTCACGACCACTGCCCATAAGGCTGTAAATGTTCCTGCACCTAAAGCGTCCATGGCACCGACCATATATTCGGGGCATTTCCCTACACCGATAAATGCGACAAGTGGTTTTAGTCGTGTATTTCCCGTCGATGGACCGAATACTGCGCTCATGTTCGACACTGCTCCAGAAATGAAGGGTAAGCCACCGGTTTTTGGGAGCCAACAGCGACGAGGATCCAACAGCGCGTCCAGTTCCAGGTCATCCAGGGCCTACTCAACCAAGCGACTCCAGCTAGAGTTGAAGAAAGTCGAGGAGGAGAGAACCTTAAGGAAAGAGGGAGATGCAGAATACCTAAATAGGAAGTACCAAATCTTGAGTCAGGTCGTGGAGTCAGAGTCCGGTGGTGAGGATGCAGAGGATGATGAAGGCGCAACTGCTTCTAGGCCCAAAGTACATAACTAGGTTAAGAGGACACCAACGATGAATTGTTTGCAGTCCACAACGGATGCTGGTGCCTGTCCTACCGCCTTCCAGCAGCAGTGCTACAGCTAGACCCACGACAACACACGTTTGTGCCATCGAACACCATGCCGTCCTCGGTAGATTTCTTAGCCCCTCCACAGGCTATACAACACCTTCATCAGCCCACTTTACCAGCCTCACAACCATTGCCTTCCTTTCACACTATCCAGCAAGAACGTTCATCTAATGTTTTAACTAAAAGTCATATAGCAGCGCGCCACTTAAAGGCGCGAGATTTGCAAGCGTTCGGAGGGGACCCAGCGGAGTGGCCACTCTTTATCTCCAATTTCAATAGGAGTACCGAGTTGTGTGGCTTCACTGATGAGGAAAACCTAATGAAGCCCTGAAGGGTGATGCGCTTGCAGCGGTGAAGAGCCTCTTAATACAGCCAAACTGCGTTCGCCGTGTTATCGAGACCCTGAGGATGCTGTATGGAAGACCCGAGTTGGTTATCAATACCCTACTTCAGGCCATTCACTCTACGTCCCCCCCAAAGCCAGACAAACTCGAAACGATTGTCACCTTCGCCATTGCATTGCAGAACCTTTGTGCTACGGTTGAGGCTTCTAGACTCGTAGACCATTTTAACAATCCTATGCTGACGCAAGAGCTTGTGAACAAGCTCCCTCCCGCTTTGCATCTTAACTGGGCAATTTTCAGACAAACGCTACCAACATGTACACTTGCACATCTCAGCGCGTGGCTGTACAAGATGGCTGAAGCTGCTAACGGAGTTCTCGTTTCGAGTCCGTCTACACCTGCCGAGGAGAAGAAACATCGAGATAAAATCTGGAGAGGACGAGGGATCGTGAATGCTCACTTTGATAGGAACGAATCACATTATGAACAAGAACGGAACAGGTGCTATCTGTGCGGAGGCAGCTGCGCCTCAGTAGCTGACTGCAAGCAGTTTCAACAGCTTAACCGCACTTCGAAATGGGCTGAAGTAAGAAAGCACCAACTATGCCGACGATGCCTAAAAAGGCACAGGAATCACAGGTGCAATTCAGAGTCCGTTTGCGGAAAAAATAATTGTACATCAAAACACCACAAGCTCCTCCACAACGACCAGGACCAGAGGGACATCGCTCGATCACCAAATGCTGAGACTATTGGGGTGCACTCGAAAGGACATCCAGATATTCGCAGCTACGACACCTCTCCCATACTGTTTCGAGTCGTACCCGTGTTTCTATATGAACAAGCACTCAAAATAAAGGCGTATGCATTTCTGGACGAGGGCTCATCCCTAACATTAATCGACGAAGAATTAGCGAGGCAGCTAAACGCAAGGGGAACGCCACGGCCACTGTGCCTGAAGTGGACTGGAAACACTTCGCGATATGAGAGGCACTCCGAATTAATCCACCTGCAAATATCAGGCATTGCACCAAATGCGGAAAGGTTCCCGCTTACAGATGTTCACACTGTGGGAAACCTGTGCTTACCGGCGCAGACGCTTAACGCGGTGGATTTACAAAGGAAATTCGATCACCTGAAGGGACTCTCCATCGACCAGTGAGGACGCTCGAGTTCTAGATTTGCTACGCACCCGCACCCTCTGCAAAAACGGCAGATATGAAACGACGCTACTCTGGAAATTCGATGAAATCCGTTTACCTGACAGTTTCCCCATGGCTAGGAGACGACTACTATGCCTCCGAAAACGTATGGAACGCCAGTAGGGCCTAGCTGATGCGTTAAACAAGAAAATCCAGGAATATGTTGCGAAGGGCTACGCTCGAAAGCTCTCGCCTAAAGAGGTACTCGAAGGACGCGAACGGTCGTGGTACCTGCCGATTTTTCCGGTAGAAAGCCCCAACAAACTGGGAAAATCAGGATCGTCTGGGACGCCGCGGCTGCAGTTCAAGGAACCTCACTTAACTCCGTACTGCTAAAAGCTCCCGACCAACTAGCACCTCTGACATCGGTCATCTACAAGTTCAGGCAACAGAAGGTGGCAATCTGTGGGGACATAATGGAAATGTTCCATCAAGTCCGTATCAGGAAAGAAGATCAACATTATCAGCGATTCTTGTGGGGTAGCGACGAAGAAGGAAAGCCTGATACATATATCATGATGGTCATGACCTTTGGGGCCACAAGCTCTCCCTGCACCGCGCAATTTGTCAAAAATACAAATGCTGAGCGTTTCAGCGGTGAATTCCCGAGAGCTACGCGTTCAATCAAGGAGAATCACTACGTAGATGACTTAATGGACAGCATACCATCAGAGGAGGAGGCAATTGAGTTGCCCCAGGAGATTCGTCTTATTCATAAGCAGGGTGACTTTCATATAAGAAATTGAGTTTCCAATTCTGCCGCTGTTCTTAGAGCGCTTAATTCAGAGCCTACAGACCAAGTAAACATGAACGTCAACGTCGAGCTAGGAACGGAAAAGGTACTCGGGATGTGGTGGTGCACGTCCTCAGACTGCCTTACGTTCAAGCTTAGTGCGAACCCGAAACAAGTTGAAATTCTCTTCGGATCTCGACGCCCTACAAAACGCGAAGTCCTGCGAGTCTTTATGACGATTTTCGACCCATTAGGGCTAACAGCTTGCTTCCTCATGTATATAAAGATTCTACTACAGGAGATTTGGCGTTCCGGTATTGCTTGGGATGAGGAAATAAAAGACGAAGAATGCGAGAAATGGCGAAGATGGGTGCGGCAGCTGAGGAAGGTGGAAGCCGTCAAAGTTCCGAGATGCTACATAAGTTCAGCTTGGGGGGCTGAAACACAGCTCCACATATTTGTCGACGCGAGCGAGAATGGGTTCGCCGCTGTAGCATATGTACGCACCTCCAACAGCCAGTTTGTAGAGAGTAGCCTGATTGGTGCAAAAACCCGAGTTGCCCCTCTTAAGTCACAGTCAATTCCAAGGCTGGAACTGCAGGCAGCCCTTCTAGGTGCCCGATTTGCGAAGTGTATTGCAGACTCGCATAGTATTGAGTTTAGTCGACAATACTTCTGGTCGGATTCCAAAACTGTTCTATGCTGGCTGCGCTCTGACCACCGAAAGTACCGGCAATACGTGGCCTTCCGCGTTAGTGAAATACTATAGCTCACGGACTTAGCGGACTGGCGATGGGTTCCTACTGGGATGAATGTGGCCGATGAAGCAACAAAATAGCAAAGGCCACCGGAGCTCGGCTCAACTAGCCGATGGTTTACTGGACCAGCATTCCTCAAATCCTCACCGGAAAAGTGGCCACAAGAAACAATTTTGGGCTCTACAATCGAGGAGTTAAAAGCGCAGTTCGTGGGCGCTCATACTTCGGAGAGAGAGAACGTGTTCCGGTACAATGAAATATCAAGCTGGACGAGGTTGTTGAGGAGTACGGCATACATCTTCCGGTTCATACACAATTTGAGCACCAAGAGGTCTAAGGAATCTAAACTAGCTGGGCCTCTGTCATGTGATGAACTTCAGCGGGCCGAGAACGCCTTATTCAAAGAAGCATAACTTAGCGAATATCCAGAAGAAGTTGCAGACTTCTCGCTACGTCGAAAAAAGCAGCCCGCTCTTTAACCTGTGTCCATTTCTGGACAAAAACGGCATCGTTTGATCCAATGGAAGAATCCGTCACGCGATCGAAGTCAGCGAGGACCTCAAGCTACCCATCATTCTCCCCAGATCCCATCCGATTACATCACATATTATCAAGGACGTCCACTGTCGATACAAACACCGGAATGACGAAACGGTGATAAACGAGCTCCGACAGAAATTCTACATCATTCGTATGAGTTCTGCCCTCAAGGCCGAAAAGAAGTCCTGTCAAGAATGCAGGAATGCCAAGGCTCAACCACGTCCACCAATCATGGCTCAACTTCCTCCAGCACGATTAGCTTCATTCTGTCGACCATTTTCCTATGTCGGAGTCGATTATTTTGGTCCAATGACGGTGAATGTGGGACGAAGAGTTGAAAAGAGGTGGGGAGTTCTCCTAACCTGTCTTACCACCAGAGCAGTCCACATGGAAGTGGCCCATACCCTGACAGCAGACTCTTGTATTCTTTGCCTGCGCAACTTTATGGCAAGACGTGGGACACCCATCGAGTTTCATTGCGACAACGGAACCAACTTTCACGGGGCGGAGCGGGAGTTGAAGGAGGCATACGAAACGATGCAGAAGGACAGAATAGCGGAAGCTCTCACCACTGCAGCTACCAAATGGAAATTCATACCACCTGGCACACCGCATATGGGTGGTAGCTGGGAGCGGCTGGTACGCTCTATAAAAACCGTTCTCTATACCATAAAACCGACTCGAACTCCGAATGATGAATTACTGCGAAGTATGCTAATTGAAGCAGAAAATATTTTGAACTTGCGACCCTTGACATACATTCCATTCGACGTGGAAAACCAGGAGGCTCTAACGCCCAATCATTTTCTGTTGGGCTCGGCTAATGGATCCAAACCTGTAGCAGATTTCAACGACGAAGGCAGAGTGCTTAGGAGGAATTGGCTTGTCTCGCAGCAGTTTGCGGGCCGCTTCTGGAAGCGCTGGGTGGCAGAATACCTGCCCACGCTTACTAGACGTGCAAAATGGTTCACACCTGTGAAACCTGTTGAAGTTGGCGACATCGTCCTAATTGTCGACCCCAATAGTCCTAGAAACTGCTGGACTAAGGGACGAGTGGTTCAAGTAAAACTATCAAAGGATGGACAGGTACGAAGCGCTTTCGTACAGACACAAACCGGCATCTACGAAAGACCCGTGGTTAAACTGGCGGTCTTTGATATCGAAGCTCCAAAGGGGTCGAGCTCAGGGGTGAAACTACCAGGGGGGAGTGTTGGGGAAAGTGTCGACGAACCTTAAAAGTAGTAGCTTCGCTACGAACAGATGGAGCCTCTTCATACGGACCTGTCAAACTCCATTTTGTTTCTCCCATCAATTGAATTATTTCCGTGTTTCCTCACTTTGCTGATTGATGTTCACGAGGCGCCAAGTGTGCGCTATAACTACGCCGAACAAATAGTCAGGAGACTACCACCAAAGGAAACCAAATTGTTTTCGTGCAAGTTAACAAAAGAGTCTCTGCAACACAAGCATTATTTATAAGCTTGAGTTTCAACAATGCAGTTGGAGGAAGTTCCTTCAAGATTTGAGCAGTTATAAGATCATAACCTGGTGATTTTCTATTATTAAGTTTATGAATACATGTCTCGATCTCTCTTAACGAAACATAAAGAATTTCGTTTTCGTCTACTCTGTTATAGAAATCAAGATCTTCATTTGCTACCCTAGGTGGAAACGGTTTGAAAACATTTGAAAGGTGCTGACAAAAGAGTTTAAACTTTTTCTTTGGATCGCCGATCCATTTCCAATCAGATGTTTTCAACGAAGGATATTGCGCTTGAGGTCTCTTTAAACGTTTAGCAGCCTTCCAAAGAAAGTAGTCCGTGACTTTATCAGCCGTCAGATTACAAAGGTATTTAGCTAGAGAATCATTTTTGAATTCAGTAATAGTTTTTTTAAGCCTATTATTGAGTCTATTAAAAATGGTTTTATCGCCAGGATATCTTGTCGCTTGCCATTTTCTACGAGCTCTTCTCTTTCTAAGTGAAGCCTATTTTTTTTTGTTGATAAGTCGGTGTACTATCTTCTGCTGCCTGTTGCACATCGGCAATGATGTTCTCTGAATTTACACCAGTTCGTTCTTTTGTTTGTTAGTCGTGGGTTTTTTATCTGTTCTATCGATAAACCATTGACTGTTAGGATTACAGGTGAATGATCCGATGATGATCATCACTGATCGTTGGGTCAGATGGCCAATTACTTGGTGATCTAGTCGAAATAAATTCACATTTAAAATTTCGCCCTGATTTGTAGAGCTTCCTGCCTTTTTGTTGTTATTAGTCTTGACCCCCAATATGTATGTTTTGCATTAAAATCACCACCGATGATGAAGTTGTTACCTAACATTTGGAAGAGATCAATTAGGTCTTCCTCTGTTGGCGAGTGCTTGGGTGGGCAGTATATCGCAGCTATTTTAAACTCCTTGCCTTTAGTTTCTATGTTTATTGTCGCTGCTTGCATTGTTTGTTTTGCTATTTTTGCGCAATTCGTAATGATCGAAGGTTCTTTTCACAATCACACCACTCCCTCCCCTGGCACTGCCAGCTGGATGAGGAGAGTGAAAACAAAGATACCCAGGAATTCTAATCTTAGTTACTTACTTACTTAGGTGGCGCTACAGTTCGGGGTGAACCTGGGCCTCAACCAACAAGCCTCTCCATTTAGCTCGGTCTTTAGCTAATTGCCTCCAGTTGCGCACTCCAAGTTGGTCGAGGTCCCCTTGAACTTGTGCGCGCCACCTACGGCGATGATTCCCTCTACTGCGTCGTCCCTCGGGGTTAGATTCGAAGACTCTGCGGGCCGGAGCGTTGGTGTCCATTCGCTCTACATGTCCTAGCCATCTCAGACGTCCAATACGCAGTTTTTTGACTAGGTCGATGTCGCTGTACAGCTCGTATAGTTCGTGATTGAATCTTCTCCTCCAAAACCCGTCAACACAAACGGCACCGAAAATCTTACGAAGAATTTTTTCTCTCGAAGCGACCAAGGATATCTTCATCCTCTTTTAATAAAGTCCATGTTTCAGCGCCGTAAAGCAGGACTGGGATGATCAAGGTCTTATATAGAGTCTCCTTAGTTGTTCGAGATAGGGCTTTACTGTTGAATTGCCTTATAAGCCCAAAAAAACAGCGATTGGCAAGAGTTATTCTTCGATTGATTTCTGCACTGATTTTGTTAGAAGAATTTATAGCAGAGCCAAGGTAGACAAAGTCCCTTACTACCTCGAAGTTATAGCTGCCCACGGTGACGTTTTGTCCAATTCGTCGATGTTGGTTTTCCCTTCTAGTTGACAGCATATACTTGGTTTTGCCCTCGTTTATCGCCAAACCCATTTTGGCCGCTTCTGCCTCAATGCTTGCAAAAGCACCGGTGACAGCCCGCTGAGATCTTCCGATAATGTCTATATCGTCGGCGTATGCAAGCAGTTGTACAGACTTGTAATAGATTGTGCCTCCGGTGTTGGCTTGTCAGTTCCGCACAAGTCCAATATTGAAGAAGTCACATGACAGCGCGTCACCTTGTCTAAAGCCTTTTTTGACATCAAAGGTCTCGGTGAGGTCATTACCGACCTTGATGGAGCAGCGAGCGTTCTCCATCGTCAGCCTGCACAGACGGACAAGTTTGGCAGGGATGTCAAAACTAGACATGGCTCTATAAAGCGCTTCTCTATAGATGCTGTCATAGGCGGCCTTGAAATCGATAAAGAGGTGGTGAGTATCGATTTGGAATTCTTGGGTTTTCTCCAGGATCTGCCGAAGTGTGAAGATTTGATCGATGGTGGACTTTCCTGGCCTGAAACCGCACTGATGGGGTCCAATCAGGCTGTTGATGAAAGGTTTCAGGCGTTCACACAATATCGAAGAAAAGATCTTGTATGCGATGTTGAGGAGCCTGATGCCTCTATAGTTGGCGCAATTGAGGGGGTCTCCTTTCTTGTGGATCGGGCAAACGATGCTGAGATTCCATTCATCAGGCATACACTCGTCTGACCAAATATTAGAAATGAGTTGGTGTATGCACTCTACCAATTCATCCCCTGCTGCCTTGAAGAGTTCGGCTGGTAAGCCGTCAGGTCCAGCAGCCTTGTTGGATTTTAGCTTGGATATTGCTATCCTCACTTCGTTTTGGTCAAGTGGACGGAAATTTTGACTATCATCGTCCATGTTGAATGGTTCATTCTGCCTGACAGCGGGATGTTGGTCTTCGTCGCCGTTATACAGTCTGCAGAAGTAGTTTTTCCATATTCTCAGCACCGACTGTGATTCTACTACGAGGTTTCCATTTTCATCTCTACAGGTTTCTGTACGGGTATTACTTCTCTGACACGTTCTTTTTACCTTTTGGTAAAACTTCCGTACATTGTTCCTGGAGTATAGACTCTCGATATTTTCAAACGCGCGCTTCTCATGCTCTTTCTTCTTCTTTTGGGGAAGCCGATGTTCTTCCCGTTTCTTTTGCTCGTAGAGCTCACGAGCAGCTCTCGTCTTCCTTTGCAACGCCGCTTTGTATGCCTCTTGTTTTGCTGCATGCACTCGCCGGCATTCTTCGTCAAACCAGGGGTTTCGCGGTGGTTGTCGAGCGAGACCCAGCACATCAGTCGCGGCGTTTCTGATGGCATGTTGGCAGCGTTGCCACTGGTCTTCGGTACTTGATGCTGGCGGCAAAGGGGTGATTGAGAGATTTCGGGATACGCGTTTAGCAAAGAGTCTGGCGGTCTCTTGCGATTGTAGCTTTTCGACGTTAAATTTTCTCACAGTAATTCTTCTTTGTTGCTCAGATTGGGATATCCGCATTCGTACCTTGGCTACAACAAGGTAATGATCCGAGTCTATGTTGGCCGCTCGGAAAGTCCGGACATCCAGAATACTGGAGGCATGCCTTGCGTCGATCGCAATATGATCAATTTGGTTGATCGTGACATGATCATTGGACCGCCATGTCTGCTTATGAATGTCGAGATGAGGAAACCATGTGCTTGCTATGGTGACATTTCGCTCCACAGCGAAATCAATTAGCCTTAGTCCGTTATCAGACGTGGTGTCGTGTAGGCTATGCTTCCGACTGCCTTACCAAAGACGTCCTCCTTTCCTATTTTGGCGTTAAAATCGCCCAATACGATTTTAACGTCATATTTAGGACATTGCTCGTATGTTTTGTCGAGGAGATCGTAGAAACACTCTTTGGTGGCAGGGTCCTTTTCTTCTGTGGGGGCATGAACACATACTAGACTTATGTTAGCGAATTTAGCCTTGATCCGGATAGTCATAATACGCTCGCTTACGTGTCGAAAACTTAAGACTTCTTGCCTAAGTCTGCCGCGTATGACAAATCCGCATCCGAATAAGCGTTGCCTGTTGTCTCTGTAGCAATCACCGTAGTAGATGTCACAGTTTTTCATCCTCTTTTTGCCCGGCCCATCCCATCGCACTTCCTGGATGGCGGTAATATCTGCTTTATAGCAGTCTAGGGCCTCTGCTAGTTGTTCGGCTGCACGTGGTCTGTAAAGGGACAGAACATTCCACGTACAGATCCGAAAGTCGTTGTCCTTATTTCGTTTGCTGGGGTCGTCATTAGTTGAGTCATCCTTATCCGAGGCTTTTGGTTGTTTCGGAACCATGCGCTTTTTACGTGGTAGGGAAGTTACCCCGACGGCACAACCCCCAACCTGGAGGGCTCCTTAATTATTCCCCTAGGACGAGGGGCCGGGTACACCGGTGCCAGTAGTCCACTACGGGAGTATGAGCGCTGCCGTTGGCCCATTAAGGGTTCCTCCGCCACCATCTCTATTCCAATGTCCTGACCAGCATTGGAAATTCCTTACCGACCTGTGATCCGAATACGTCGAAGCAGCTCACGCAAGGTATTCACTAAGTTCAACCTAACTGGAACTATAGACGCCACAGTTGACTCCGTCTAGGGAATTCGTCCGCTGCCGCCTGGAACAGGAAGAAGTGCTCTAGTGATAAAAGCACTCTTCCCCCCCTCTCTCATCTGCTGCCACCAAGAATCCGCCAAACGGGGATACCCATCTCTTGGATTAAGGTACTAGGCACCCGGCTGTCACCGCGTGGAGGTTGAGAGTAGGAGTTGGTAGGCCTCAGCTGAGTGAAAACGCTTGTATTTTCATATAATCGCGTGCACTACCGTTTGACCAGCTAATCTTAGTTCCCTTTGAAATGAGTTTCAGAAATCAGGCAAACGTCAATATCTTCGTTATATAGAAAAACCTGAAATTCAGGGATGTGTTGGAGTAAACCAATTGCATTCCACGTTGCGACATTTAGATTATTTTTAATCATCAATATTTTGTTGTTTTTTTCCTGCTTCTTTGCTTAGCAGTTTAATAATTTTATCCTGAATCTTTGGATAATAGAAATAAGCATTTCCTTTACCGATATTTCCTCTTCCTTCGCGTATTTTTCGCAATTTGGGAATATGATTTACTTTCTGCAGTTGGCATGTTCATTTTAGCAGCAATTGGGACTTTGTCTAGTTTCTTGTTTTCAGTGTTTACTTGTTGGTTGCTTTTATTATTGGATGCATTTCGTTGGTTGATGTTAGCAGCTTTACTTTTCCTTTCTTGATATTCTTTTGCCATCGGAAAACCTCTATAATTTGCTGGGTGATCACCATGACAGTTGATGCATTTTGCTTTCTCGTTCTTCCTTAGAGGACAATTATTTGTGGGATGTTTTCCTTCGCATTTAACGCAAGCAAAATCTCTTTTACAATAACTTTGCGTATGCCCGCAAGCTTGGCATCATTTGCATTGGGGTATTGAGTTTGAATTCTTTCGAAGTGGCTCGATCTTAACAACAATACCCATTATTGATTTTATGTTATACCATATATCTCTTCGACTTCGAAAGAATCGATTATGAAAAGAGAGCACAAAAACAGATAATTTTCTGTTTCTTGTCATTGGTTGCCCATCACTACCTTGTGTGGTTTCTTTTTTATTACTCAAGTCTTCGACGATATCGTGTTCATCACACGAGAAATGAAGACCTCTGGCTACTACTCTAACTGGTCTAGTAGCTTTATTTTCGTATGAGTGCCGCTGGAACTTTGGTTTTGTCAATTCTTCAGTGATTTCTCTAAATGTGTCACTGTCATCGACATTTATTTTCCATTTATTATTATTATAGGATGTGAATTTAGAAGCCTTTTTCGTTTTTCGTTCTATTACTTTTTTTAACTCACCAAATCTGTCCACTCCCTGCTGGTGGTAATGGCTGTTTTTTCAAACCAGTGGTTAACTTTCCAAGCCTTTTATCACTTGTCTTACCTTGTAAATTTGCTTGTTTAGCATGCTGTCTTCTTGCAGATAATTCAGGACTGTCTCTGTTAATTACGATAGCAATAAATGGTCCTCCTCAGAATCCATGGGACCGACCTCCAAGGAGGGTGGATTTTCCAGTTTACCGGGTCTGCCACCTGAGGTATTTCTATCATTTGTTTTGTTCATTGTCATATTTGTTTTGGTAACCGTATTAGTTTTATTGGGTAGTACAGTCATTTGTGCACACAAACCCCCTGCCAGGAGGACCGGGTCATTTGTTTTTTATTCCCAAGTTTTGCGAAGTTTTCGTCACCGCTTTGTGAATTTCAGTCGCCTCTTACGACAGGCATGCCTACCTCGGATATATTCCAACCAAAGGGGGTGTCATATAGAGAAGTGTGTTTGAAGCATGGCTTACTCGAAGATGATCAACATTGCAACACAACTCTAACAGAAGCCGCGCTTACGACTTTTCCACGTCAAATACGCAGTGAACACTAGGCGTTCAACACAAACGTTCCTCTAAGGAATTTCACAATGGTTACATAGGAACCAAATCTCTTATATGATATTTGTCATATAAAACTGTTCAGCATAGATCCATTCATTTTCGCACTAGACGCTATTTCCAAAAATTATACACGAGTCATTACTTTTGCACCACCTTGTATGTTACTAACAGGGCTTAGATCCTACTAACGAAATAAAATCGATAGCATAATAGTTCGCCAGGATACTGCACTTATGGGTCCTCTTAACCTCTTATTCCATATTCTTACTAAACTATTTCGCTATATAATATTGGATGTAATACTACCTCTATATGCATGAAATATAAAATAAAAAGAAAGTTTCACTTGTATAGTATTTACTTGGTTCGTAAATTCTTTATGATAATTCTTCTCATTTGTGTAAAGTGTAAGAAGAACACAGTTCCTTGAACATTTTTGAAAAGAAGCTCTTATCGAGTATTTTAAAATCCTTCCTGAGTAAGATAAAAAGACAGATATGTTTAAACCGTAGTTGTTGTTAGTATGTAGATTCAGACCTTTCTATACTAGGTTGCTATAGCGTGGATGCCTTTGCAATTTGGAAAGGAAGTATATATAAAGTCTTACATTTGTGGATAATGCGAGTATTATAATCTACCTATATGTATATATACGTATTCTGTCGATTATATAATTTGATGATAGTTTTCTTGTCGATATTGATGTCGTTCATATGTAGATTCAAATTGTATACAAATTGACTTCTTATTTGACAAATCATCAAAGTACTCGGTCCTCGAATACATTACATATACTCCAGTGTTACACTAATCTCAAGTGACTTAGCCCTTTGTTTGCCTTTTCAAAGCAAGCACGTTTTTATGGAATTCAATGAATGTACTTATATAATGTTTAAGTAATTTAGTAGCTGTCAGGGACATCGTTCAACTGCAACACATTGAATGCGTGGAATTTGCAATCACCGTCATCCTGAGGCAATTGCAATTCAAATTACATTTAACATGTGTAACATGAAGCCCCGAGGAAGTAAGGCACTTTGAAATTTACTGGCTTGTGTAAAATTTAATTAATCAGTCGTAACACTTACACAATAAGACCTTTGGTACAAGGGATAATGTTACTTTACTTGTGCTAAGGGGGCCACGTATTATATTTGTTAGCTCTATTTGGTATGCCAATATATACCACGTTGTATATCTTGGTAACAGAAAAGTTGCAGTATAGTGACATATAAAAGAAGAACATGTCCCTTCAATAATGACAATTTTATGTGGATGGGTGCCGTGAGACTGCATTCACTGTTCATGTAGGTCAACCGTTGAGTCCACTGTGCCATTACTCACAACTATGGGAACATAAAACAAGAAGCCATTAGGTTAGGATTATTCCGATGGAGATGTAAAGAGCGTCTCTAAGCTCAACGTTACGTAAAATCTCCAACTCGTGAAAGAAATGACTTCCAGGAGCAGTCAGCCTTACGATGGCCAGAGCAGGTCTCTTACAAAGCACCTACCGGTCAGATTTTATACATTTGTTACTACAGCTTATGCTGCAGTTTGATGTAATCCGAACTTAGCATGACTTCCATTGACTCAGTAGAATTATCAGAAACAACTCATGAATTTCCCTTAAACTCTACATACAGGGTAATACTTCTTAAAAGATAATTGTCACCATGGCTTTTATCAAGAATTTTAATACATAAACTCGAATCAAATATTAGGTCTAGTGTCAGATAGTTCTTGTGAAATTTTCTAGCATGCTCTACCAGTTAATATGTTGCTGACCATAGGTCTTCTTCTTTAGGCCAGTGTGAAGTTTTCGAAGCTCTGCACCTAGAGTAGAGATACTGCTATACGTGTTGATCTTGGAGATCCAGTGGTTGCAGGCTTTTGAATATGGATTCTAAGATTTTGTTTTGATTTTCAGTTCTTCTAGGTGGCACTGCTTCTGAAGAAATTCTTTACATTGGCGATAGAAGACACACTAGTCAAAACTAGCGCTGCCAAAGTAGTATGCAAATGGATTGTAGATTGTTGAAGAGGTGGGATTATTGGGGATTATGACTATTGTGATTTCCTCTGATCTTAAAGTTCACTCAATATACCCGATTTGGTGATGAACTCTACTATGCTTTTGAGTAAACTTGCAGATAGGTCTTCTGCTTCACTGTAGAATTTACCTATATAACGATGACGTTTTCTGATTAGACAGTTACAGTGACATAAGATGTGTTCTGCTGATTCTTCGTCTTCGTTGCACATTCTGCAGATGCTGTCTTGTGCTATTCCAATAGCCATGAGATGTTTTTTCATTAGACAGTGGTCTGTAAGGAAACGTGTGGCTATTCGAATCGTACTCCTAGTTAATTGTAGGAGTTGTTTCGTTCTTTTGAGGGAAGTGTTTGGCAATATCCGAGTATAGAATTTGAGTTCTTTTCTGCGATGAGCATAAAGGTGTAAACCATAGCTTCTTTCTTTATATGAAGACGTAGAGATGGTAGGTTTAGAATAACCTCCAGCGCTGCAGTAGGGGCAGTTTTTATTGCACCTGTTGTGCATACACAGGCTGTATTTATAGTTTATTGAGCCTGTTCTGTGCAGACCTTTGCTTTGTTTTTGGCCACTATACTGGTGCTGCATATGTGACAATTGGCCTTGCTATTGCCGTGTAGAGCCATAGCATCATTTTGGGGTTTAGGCCACAATTTCTACCAATGAGACTTTTGCCGGTTCATAATGAGATCCTGGCTTTGTCTATGGCTTTTGTTAGGTGAGAATTCCAGGTGAGTTCTTCATCTAGTGTTAGGCCAAGGTATTTGACTTCCTTAGAGAATTCTATTGTTTCACCAAAGTGTGGGGGTGCTTTTAATCTTTCGTGCGTTCTTCTTTTAGTGAATACAACTACGGGCTGTTTTTTTTGGGTTAACGTTAATGCCGACTTTTTGGCACCAGTCAGCATCTATATTCATGGCGCTCTGGCCTGATCCAAGATTGTTTCTTCGAATTTTCCTCTGATTAATATCGCAATATCATCTGCGTAGCCTTGGACATAAAAGCCTTCGTTGCTGAGTATTTTCAGTAGTTTATTTAGTACGATAGACTACAATAAGGGGGAGAGAACTCCTCCTTTGGGGCAACCTTTCGCAGCAGTGACCCTGAGTGAGCCTAGTGAGATGCTAATTTTTCTGTCTTCTAGCATGCATTTTATCCAGTTACATGTTGTATTATCTACTTCTGTGTACTGAATGCATCTGTATATTTGGGCGTATTCAGTGTTATTAAAAGCTCCTTCGATGTCAAGGAAGCAGCTCACCGCAAACTCTTTGTCTCTAAAGGATTCTCCAATCCTAGTTCTGAGTTCCTGAAGAGCACGGGTCGTTAATTTTGCTGGTTGATAGACATATTGGTTTTTATGTAGATGATTATTAGCGAGGGCTCTGTCCCTGATATCTCTACCAAGTATTTTCTCCATAGTGTTCAAGAAGAAAAAGGTAAGGCTTATGAGGCGGTAGGATTTCGGTAGTTCTGTTGGTCTACGGCCCGCTTTAGGTATGAACTTAACCGTAACTTCTTTTCAACTTTTTAGTATATAACCCCACGCAAAACTTGTTCTAAATAAGTTGATAAGTATCGGTGAGACATGTGGGGTGCTTTTTTGAAGGAGGCCAGGGAATATTTCGTCTTCTCTTGGGGTCTTAAAAGGATGGCCCATATTATTATATTTTTCCTTCGTGGAAGACTTCCTCTGATCTCTGCTCTGGGGAGGATAGGCTGGAGAGATGGGAGCGACGTGTTTCGGCTAGGAGCTGTAGCGTCTGTGGACCGTTTTCCGCATAGGTGACTTTTGCCTTTTTCATTAACCCGATTTGATTAATGTGCTGTTTAGAGAGAATTCCGTGAATGCGGGTACTGCTGGGAATATCAGAAAGCCTCTGGCAGAAATTTTTCCAAGATTCTCTTTTAGCCCTCCTAATTTCGAGGTTATATTTGGATAGAGCTTCAGAGTATGAAGTCCAATCATTGTTGCGCTTCGCCTTATTGAATAATTTTCTAGTTTCTTTCCTTAGATTGGCGAGTTTTTTGTTCCACTACTGTGTGAGGCGGTTGCCTGATTTTTTTATCTCAGGGCAGGCCTGGTGTTAGGCTGATTTAATTGCTAGAATTAGATTCCCACAAGCAAGTTCTAGGCTATTTATGTCTCTATTATAGTTGCAATGCTAAAAATCGCATTATCACATTAAGGATAATACATAAAGAAAGTATCTACGAGAAGAGGAACTTCACAAAGAGGGGTACTTTTGTCACTTGTCTGACAACCTGCTAGAAACGAAATCTTGGTGAAATTAGAAAACTATGCCACTCATGCAGTATTTATGGTCTGCTTATGGAACAAAGTAGTTTGATTCGTTAACAAAAGATTTGTTTTCGACTTCGAACTACCGACACTTGAATCTCGGCCTGATCCTTGATATCAAACTGAACTGAAATTTAAATCTAGAAGGAATGAAAAAGGCATTTGTGCCTTTTTTATGTCTGCAGCATGAGCTGTTGTAAAAAGTGGCGACCATCGCCGGAAAGCATATACTGGCTCTATACAGCAGTTGTTAGAATCATACTTACATCGGTTGTGTTATATAGTAGTCAGCCGTGAAACTGAAAGTAGCTAACAAAGGTACAAAGAGCAACATGTCTAGCTACAAAAGGTGTCCAAAGATCGAGCCCAACTGAAGGCTAGAGTCAATTTTATACATAGGTATACTCCCTATAGATCTATTTATTAAAGCTGCTGCAGAGAAAAATGTTGTTCGATTTAAAAATATAAATATTTGGCGCAACAGCTCTTTAAGTGCAGGGAGTAGCTTGAATGAAAGGACCTACAGTTTAGTGCCATATCCGAAGGTCAATTTGTTTTTATAAGCTTTCTCGTGACAACAATATTCTCGGATGTTTGTGAGAAGTTCGCGAGAGGTGAGACTATTTGGTGTTTTCTGGGATTCGAACATGGAACCTCACGTGCAGTGGTCCGACACATTAACCACTTGCGTCACGGCGCCCACTGTTGCTTGCCTTAAGGCTCTTAATTACTGGAAAGGTGGAAAACATGGTCACAGCTCACTACTTGACTCGATAACATAGCCAATGAGGCAACTGATAACGTAATCCCCTGCAAGGATTTCATTCGTAATTACTCATTAAATATGCCCAGTAACGACGAATGGGCATCTTATACCATCATATGTAATTCTGAAGTAGCAATTATACAGACAGGTCAAATATAGATAATGGTGCCAGGCCACTATGACTTCAGCTGAAATGAAAATGCGGATGATCTGGCCTAAATAGGCTATCTATCTGTGCATTATTACGGACAAAAGATTCCAGGATCCCATATGATACGTAAGATCTTAAAATGCCAATATAATGCTAAATATGACAGCAAGCAGATACCCTGCCTATCCCAAATTATGGGGGCAATAACCCCTGAGCAATATCAGGAACATCAAGATTTCTGTCTTTGACTGGCTGATTCCTAGACCTAGACCGCAGGTCGACTAGTATACGAGTAAGAACCTAACAAAGTTTCTCGTTCATTAGTTGTAGAAATTTTATTTTTCTTTTTTTTTATAATTTGCACGCACTCAAAGGGTTATGAATGCCACACACAGTGTGGGCGTTGGAAAGGATAGATATAGAGAGAAAAAAAGATGACAGCATTATCAGCAATGCATAATTATTTACACTTTGGCTTAAGGAGGTGTCAACAAATGCTAAGCACGCGCACAAAATAAGCCCACAATCCACGAGCCCAATTAATACAATCAATGTTTCATCAATGATTCGAAAACCATTACAGAGTACTGCTTTGGAATATTTAAATAAGTGTAACCCAGATCCTGAAAGTGTATCCAGCTGTTCTATTAATAAAAATTGATTTATGATAATTCCAAAACGAGTAGCCCCACTCTACCAATAGGCTCCTTACTGCTTCATCAGACATCGATTTGGTTTTCAAATGAGGAAGCCTCTGTTAGCTGATAAATTGGAGTCCCTTTTTCGGAAAATGCAAATTAGGTCCGAAAATTGTAATATTTTCCAGCAAATTCAATGATGAAGCTTTTTTTTTGCAAAAAAAATTATCTAGGGTTCGATGGTGTTTAAGAGGTCGGCTATTGTAGTAATTTTACACACCAATTATAGAGCCTATGGAAGCATATACAAGAATTAAATGGGGACAATTGAACCGTAAAAAACAATCTACAGGATAGTCACTAATTATGTCATTATTATGAATTATAATTCGGAAATTTTTGAAAGCAAAACAACTGAACAACTGGTCTGTGGTCTCGTGAAAGAGTCATTAAATCGCTCTGGTAGGATTTAACTCGGATTATTGAAATTATGTCGCGGAGTTTGTGTTTGTTTAATGGCTTGACGTGCACAGTGTGCATGTATGTATGCATGATAATTAAATTTTCGACTAATGTGAAGTGTATGATAAATTCGCTACTGTGCAGTCGGCCTTTATGACCATTCACTCGTTTGAAAAATTTCCTGTGTTAATTGTTACGAAATAGTTATATGTATACACATATATTTATACACCATCATCCTGGTATGGTGAGTATGATACTCTGTCAGGAGTTTTGCATACGAGTATATGTATGATATGTTACCTTTTGGGTTAATGCAGAAAATGACGGGGAAAAGGAATCCAATATCCATTATTCATTTAGATTTTGCTCTACCATTGCCAAAGACAACAAATACAGTCTTTTCCTTAACCAAGAAGTTCAAACAGTCACAGCTATCATGGGCAATTCTTGCTTTGCTTTGATAGAATTTTTTTTTTGCCACACGACACTATTGCATTGAACAAATAGTTACGTATCCAGAAATTTCCAGTTTCACTTATCCCATAAGAGAATATTTTAAGGAAATTCCCCAAGGAGGCGTTTGATTGCATATTAACCTATATATACTGCGCCGATATGTGGAACTTTTGCATTATTTTGTGCTTGAAGGGAGGTATCCGAAGACAACATGCTTGTAAATCCTACGGTTTACAGAATTCCATGCCCACTTGCTGCTGTTCAGCAATTGTGAATCGGGAAAAAAGATCCAAACTTGCAAAGCCATGCATTTGAGGTTGAAATCGTCAGCCTCATCCTCTTGGAGGAAGTATTTGCCTAAGGTAGCTATCCTAATCCGTCCGATGATCGTTACGTCCGCCCCAAGGCTGAATTTATGCAAACCAGAGCTTCTTTTAAAGCAAGTCACATCTGTTTGGTCCGAGAAGATACTTAACCGTTTGTCCATAAGTTGACTCGAAAGTTGACATGAACTTAGTCCATGCTAATATCCACAGTGCTGCAGACATACAAGCTCAGTAATTTTACGATTATGAATCGACGAGTAGCAGCTTGTGGGATAATAAAGACGGTTTATGCACCTTTTATGGCTTTGCGTCACTGAGTTACATCACCCTGCTCGATTCAGCTTAACGATTGCCTTCTCCGCGTTTTAAGAAGCAGAAAAGGCTTTGACAGCTGCAGATGAATGTGCGTCGTGGTGGTTACAACGATTTCTAGCTGAAGGAGTGATAAGTCAACTCATATGGATTTTTTGATGTGAGCATCCCTAGAGTAAGCCTCGGCTCTTGGAATACGGTTAAGGTATCGTCTGTATATTAGATGATGCTCTTATCAGTTGTAATCATAGGCATCGCTCATATTTTGAAAATATGAAACAAAATTCTTTTCGCTATTATGGGTGTTACATTTAATAGAAATTACAGTAAGTGATCCGTTCATCATGAACGTGCATCATAGCATGCCCAGACGATCTTAAGCATCAGGAAAGAAATTACCATGTTCGACAAGAATCTTATTATGCGGAAGAAGTTAATTTGTATGCCAATGGATTTGTCAACCAACTGAGAACCCACACATGATACACAAAACTAATCATTTCCAAATTGTGACCGTTTGGTGCAGAATTAGCTCAGGAAATGTGATTCGGTTTTATTTCTTTCAGAATACCAATATTGTCACTAGCCAATACTTTCTGGAGACCGAAACTAACATGAGTACGTGCTGAGAGCTTTTCCAGATCGTTGCAGAAATATTACCCGAGGATCGTCATTTTAGTTGTGCTAGAGCTTGAAGAAAGTGGGTTATGCCTGCCTCCACGTCCAAGTTACCACAACCTATGTTTACATCTGGGTTTTTGGCAATACTAAGTCGTGTATTGTGCGCATCTCTACGAAAATTGATTTTGTTAAAAAATATTTTATCTTTGGTATAATAAAAAAAATATGCATTTAAAAAGACTATAAACTTCAACCCGTCAAGTGAAGAATCAACAGACATCTTGCACGGCATTATTTTTTTAAGGAAGTTCACGAAAAAAAAAAATTCCCGGGCTTCCTTTTCAAACAGCAGCCACTGCTGTTGGTTTTTCAAAACGTTAGTCAACAAGTACTTACTTACTTATCCTGAGTTCTATGGAATCTATTGCAGAGTGAAGTTTGGCCTTTCTCATAATCGAAGATAAAGAAGTGGACCAAGGACGCTTCATTGCGGTACCCCAGCCAATATCTCCTTAAAGTCTGAATATTCATTTCCGTGTTTGACGCAGAATAGACTATCCATGACATAAGTTTTTAAAATTTATATAAGAACTCGGGCAGAACTTGTCCTTCTTAAACCTTAAGCAACCGTGCCAAAACCTTGTCAAAGGTTTGAGAGACGTCAAAGAATACTCTTGAACAATTCTTTTTTTTTTTTTTCTTCAAGAGATTTTTCCATTTAAAATGCTTGCTTCTGAATCCAAATTTGTGATCTGGAATGAAATATTTTTCTTCCATAACTGATTGTATTCGCCTTAGCAATACTCTGGAATACTTAAGATATAATTGGAAGAACCTAAATTGGTCTATAAGACATTTCCCCGCCTGGCGGTTTCTCTGGCTTAAGAACCATTATGACTTCCGCGACTTTTCATTGACTCGGAACATATTCTAGTCTTAGCGTGGCATTTATAATAAAGAGAAACTTAATTAAGGGTTTACTGGGTAGTTCTTTAAGAACTTCCCTCGTGATTAGGTCGTATCCAGGAGCTTTCTTAGACTTAAGTTTCCTTGTTTCTTGCTTAAGTTCCGTTAGAGCTGCGTTTCATATGGCACTATTGACTATATCCGACGCGCTTGTTCATGAAAAGAAAAAGTTTCTTTCAGGTGGGTGGTAAAAACCTCCGCTTTCTCTGTGACATCCCTGGCCCATTTGTCGTGATTTTTCTTGATTGGTGCGGTTGATTTTAGGTTTTTCCATGCTCTTTCCATACAGCCTTCCAAAGTGAATAATTGGAACCATTTTCTGTGGTTAAACTTTTAAGGTAAGTTTTGTATTTCACGATTTTTAAAACCTTTATTCGATTTTTTAGCGAGTTTCACAAACGGCTCAAATTTGCTTTATGTTACGGAACTCGAGGTTGCCATTTTTTTCGCGCACTTCTCTTCTCCTTGATCGTATTTTGGAGTGATTAATTTCGATCACGTGACATTTTAAGTGGTACGCTCAGCTCAATATTTGCTTCAGTATCTTTATGAAAGCCATTCCAATTCATTTTCACACGACTTGCTCTGGCTGGTACCACCATTTAAATCAGAGCTTCGCTTATCGTCCTTATGATTTGATAATGATCAGAGGATAGATTAAAGCTTTCTTCAACTTTTATACAGTTATCTGATATTTCTTTTACAAGAAAGAAATCGATTAGATCTAGTATCTTATTTCTATCAGTCGGCCAGTATGTTGGTTTAACCGTCGAGTGAACGTCACAACTGTTTTCCATACCCGCAATATAAAGCATTCTACCAATAATAATGATAATAATAATTTGGTTTTAAGAAGTTGAAGATGTTTGTAAAATCACTTTTTTCAGACCTGAATCGCACTGCTCAGTAAAAGTACATGTAGGTACATGAAATGTTGAAAGAAAATTTTCTATTTCTCACGCGTAGCATGTTGTTTGCTTTTTGCTAATTCAACCTACATATATTTCTACCGAGTAAAATTGTAGTTGTTCAACATTCTTTTATGAACAAAGATGTTCCACCTCTCCGCCGGGTGAAAAGCGTGATAGGTGCTACGAGTATAGTCCCTTAACATTCGATTGGTTTGTTAGATAAGTTTCAAAAACTTCCAACATCCTTTGATGTTGTGCTCAAACTTACGTAGGTTATTCTCATTAATATGTTATGTAGAAGTACCATCCAATTAGCAACAAATATTTAAAGAAAAAAAAAAACTATTCCAAAGGAATTCAACGGACAAAGTTAACACGCCTTTGCATCGAGTGTCCTCAACACACCCCAATAAACGTCAGAAAAGAAAATCTCTTTAGATATTTCTTTTATTTACAGAAAACTAACGTATGTACTCAGGACGAATCACTTCATTTAATAGATACTTCTGCCGAGATAAGTTCCAATTCAATAATCTTCATTTCATAAGGACCATTATCAAATTGAGTATATCAATCAGATATTCGTGTAGGTGTTCTCATTATTATTACATGACTTCCGAGAAAAATACTTGTAATGCACTTTTCCATTCGATCAGTTTCATAGAATAAAATCTCCTTCTTCAAACATCTTCTCATTGATTTTACGGGATAAGTAAGATTTTAAAGCTCTTGTCATTCACCTAGGCTGCTCATGTTGTCACTGATGGACTTTGATCAATTAAATGATAACATTTTCGAAATTCCTTGAAAATTAAATTCCAGAAAACACAAGTAATTGGGAACATTTTCTAAACGTGAACCCCTCAGAATTTATTGTGCCTTGGTCTCATAGGCGAAAAGGAATCTCTGAAATTCGTGAACGAGCTAATTGAATTGATGCCCAAGGGGAGCTAAGCGTTCGTCATGAATTTTAATTTAAGAGATAAAGAGAAACGTTACAATTCGTGTATATTAGATTGTAGGATACCTTATCTGTACCGTAAAAGTGGACATGGTACTGTGCAGTGTTTGCTGTGACCATGTATTAGATTCATTGACCCTTTTTAGAAAAAGGAATGTAACTTCCATATTCAGAGAGGTGGATTGTTAAACAGAATCTAGTCTTTATGCACTTTTTAATTTGCTTTAAGTGTGGAATTTCATTTTAAATCTATATCTGCGAGCAAAATTTATTCATACTCGCACAAACAAAGCTCTATTATATCATATTCTATTTAGACACCCCATGCAATCTAAAGAATCTAAACGGTTCAAAGACATGAAAGTACTCGTAGAAAGTCGACTGTAAGTATTAGATGAAAAAAAGATAATGATTCTGGGCATAACTAGGTTTAATATACAGATTCGAAGATATGAGAGGCATAGGCAAATTATAACTCAAACGCCCATATGAATAAAAATAACTTCATCACTACTTCTCTACTGGTCTGAGTGTGTCTGGCTTCTCGTACAAACAACCACACTAAGCTTACGCAACCTATATACGTATTCGTATGTGCTACAAAAACTTTAAATATATAATTCTATACCATGCAATATCTCATCATTTGGATGATGCAGCCACAAACAACCTGTTTGTTGGTGGCAAAATCACGGATCTTAATGTTACCACAGCCGAAACACCTCCTAGCGAGTCTGTAATGATAGAACAAATTGAGTTTTTTGTCAGAATCATTTAATTGAAGAAAGTTGGTGGCCTAGATCTTATTAAAAATGTTTATATTCACCCATGTTCTGCATTTCACTTTTTGTGAATTCGACAAGTAAAAGTGAAATTTGGTGTTCTGCATTCCGCACAAAATAAATTTTGTGAATTAGTTCTTCGAACATGAAAATAGGTGTTCTATATTCCCGGCAAACAGGGGGTAAGCGGTGTACCTCGCGTCATTCATTTATTTAAACTCCGCTTTCCGGAGTGGTTTAGCCGCTCACGCGACTTCGTCATTCCGCTATGCGTATGTCTATTAATTATGTGCGCCTGGGGCTAAGTCTATTAATTTTATACTAGTATCGCGTGTGGTCGAAATTCGACCTCCCGTGCAAAGAATGCAAAGGGATTTAAGCTCATACAGCCATGAACGTGATCATTTAATTAGATAAACCGTTTTGTATGGCGAAATCATATGTGGTCGTTCCTTTAATTTACCTGCCTTAACGGCAACATACGTGCATGATTTTTATTTTGTGCACATCTATGGAACAGTACCTTTATGTACCGAATGATATAAGTTTTATCGCCCTCCTTTTATAATAAATACTAAAAAACGTACGATAAATTTCGTGTTCACGTATTAATATATAAGAGTCATTTTGGTCTATGATCGTCTTTTTTCTTGGACCTGCGTTGCAAAGAATTGCTTAGAAACTTTTAGGCGATTGTTTGGGAGTTTTGGGCGATTATTCGCATATTTTCACATATTTTCACTTTTGGCATTTTGGGCGATCTTTCACTACGAACAATAGACCAACATATAAAAATGCGTAAACGCCCAAATAAAGGTGAATATTCGGGCAAAAAATTTAAATTTTTTTTTTTGGGCGATTGTTCATTTTTGGAATTTGGGCGATTTTGTTTTGGGTTGTTATTCGCACAGCCATATATTATGGCTCCACGAATAATCGCCCAAACTTCCAAATGAACAAAGGTCCAAAAAATGTTGGGTGATTCTTCGCAGTGAAGTAAGACCCAAAAATAAGGAAGAAAAATGCGCAAAAGTCAATAAATATTCGCCCATAGACCAAAAAAATCGCCCAATATTTGGGTTTTTGTTCCTAATGAATAATAGCCCGCAAAATTAAAAAAAAAATACCCCAAAACTGTCAGGCAGGCACCTAGAGCTAATTTCTTTCAAATATATGCATCTGTAGGTAGGATCAATAGTGGGTAAGTGGTGCACTTTGCACGACTAATTTAATAAATTCCGCTTTCCGGGGTTGTTTTGTCACTCAAGCGACTTCGTCGCTCCGCTAAGGGTATGCCAACAACTATCAGGTTGGTGCATGGAGCTAAAGTTTTTAAATGTATGCATGTATAGGTGGGGTCGTATGTGATATATGTAAAACTTGGAGCATACGAGTATTTTTAATGGGTTTGACATTTTCGGGTCGCAATCCGTTTGTTTACTGAAGTGCTTTAACGATAGTGCATGCGGCCGAGTCCCTGACAAAAAACACTGTCTTACTCTACTCTGGAAGACTAGCTGGAAGTAATCGCGAATCCGGCGTGGGACTGCTGCTGACTCCAACGGCACGTAAATGTTTACTATCGTGAATTGATCCTAGCGATTGGATATTGACGCCCCGATTTCAGAGTAGAGCGAGGGAAAATACCATCGTTCACTGTTACGCGACTACCGATTAGGCCAGGCAGGAGGAAAAGGTCAGCATCTACAACCAGTTAAGTGCTGTCCAAAGGGGATTTCAATGTCAAGGTAGACAATGACAACACAGCGCTCAAATTTGCGGTGGAATGCCATGGCATTGAAAAGAGAAATAAGCAGCATAGAGCGGACAACGAGATCTTACCCAAAACAAACAACTAGGCTGACAATATTTTCCTGCTCTCACATAGAATTATGGATCTGAGGCAAATGCTCCATAGTCTGGAAGTCAAAGAAAATATGGTAGGGTTGAATTTTAATACGCTCAAAGCAAAGCACTCCTTACAACTTCCACCGCCCCGGTAACCATTACTGGGAAGCAAGTCGAGAAAGTAGATAACTCTCTGTACTCAAGAATTATAGTCGCGGCCGACCGACGATGGCATCGAACTGGATGAAGACAGTAGAATCAAGAAAGATAAAGCTGTATTCGGCATTCTTTCGAAAATCTGGAAGAGTAATGTTTAAAAATAGCACCAAGATGAAGATGCGACCGTTCCACTCCAATGGATATAGTACACATACTGTCGAGTCAGTACTACTATGTGGATATAGTACTTGAAGAATCAACGTCATTGTCATTTGTAAGCTATAGACTTTTGTAAATAGATGTCAGCACGAAGATAATTCCTGTAGCGGGTCGACGGCTCTGGACGCCGCCTCGCTATCAATAAAAGAAATACCAGTGCACAATTTTGAAAACTAAAATTCAATTTATTTAAAAAAAAAAAAAAAAAATAATGAAAACGAATAACGTCCGATTTCAGGTACTTCACCGACTACATCACTGGCAGAGAGACCGATGTCAACAGGAAGAGATCCATCCGTCAAGCCACATCAAGTTTCAGCTACAGTTCGTGCTCCACAATCGATTAGAACTTACCCTGGCTCAAAAACAAAAAGAGTTCGTTTCGCACTGCCGTAATGTGACGCAATAACTCGAGGGGGAGTACTGTGGCGGTTGACGCCTTTGACGTTTGTCATTAGTGACATTTCACACCTTGCGCGTTCGAGTCTCGATGGCGCAGTAGATATGGAACGCTTGCGCAAATTGGAACAATTCGAGGATGCATTACCCCATTTTTTGGGCTTTTGTAAATAGTAAAGTGAAGTGAAGTAAACCACATGTTAAGAAAACGATCTACAGCTGCCAGAGTTTCAATATTTTAAAATTTCCTATTTCCTATTAAAAAAACACCAGACTGTCTTTCTGTCTTTCAATTAAAAAATAGATGTATGTAAATAAAAAAATATAACATCTTTATCCTTGCCAACTTGGATGAACGAAATAATTGAGCTCGCAATCGAGTCTCCAAAAATTATCTACGGCTGAGGAACTTATTGGTAGTCATTGGCAGTGGGATATTGTAGTAGATTTATATAGAAAATCCTACTTTACTACACTTCGGTGTGCCAACAAAACAGGGGTATTGTACAATATTTTCCAAAAGTCAACATTTTTCACTACGAAATTTAGTCGACATAGATATTTGATAGCAGACTTATTTCAGACATTTTTTAACGAAGCATCGAATCGTTGCTGTGGACCCAGTCGACTCCCCAAGAATTCAAGAACTCTCCTTCCCCGAGACAAAACCCTTTCCACAAGCGGTCCTACACTTCAAGCAATCATATACACCAAGCGGACCAACATATCAGTCGATCCTACACCTCAAACGCTCTTACACGATAAGCGATCCTACTCATCAAGGGGTCCTACACATCAAGTGGTCCTTCGACTCCGAATATTCTTCACAAGGAGTCCTGATTCCCTATTCAAGATTCAAGATTTAATTTCGTTCACCTGTTTCTAAAAGAAGTTTTCATCGAGGTCTTCTGTGTTCATTTTTCGTTCAAGAGTTTGTTTTCGTCTTCTTCAACAAAGAACTAAAGATTAACCCTACATTGTGCATTTGTGTTCCATCTTTGATAGCGAGACGGCGCTCAAAGCGGCACCGACCTCGATAAATTCCGTTGCCAAACACTCCATTCAATGGAATCCCCTTCCTCAATCTGGTACAATTGGGGGTTGCCCTCGGCATACTTGACGCCGAATTGTTGAAAAGGAGCCTAGAGCTTTGAGAATGAGTTGGAAGGAGTTGAAGTTCGAACCCACTAATAACTAGCAAGAGAAAATTACCCAAAAAGAACAAAAAATGGTTTCCAAAAGAAGCTGTTGAATGTTTACAATTCTCTTCTGGTTCACAGGATTGTAACACCGAAGTAGAAGATGCAGATATAACGGATGACGACGGCAATGCCTATTATGAAATTCATGATGAGTGTGTGTGCCATAGAGATTCAAGCACCATAAAGGCTAAACAAAAGTTGCATCACACCCTGAAGTAATGCAAAAAGCAATTCCAGGGTTGGGTTGTCTGAAGATGGAGACGATTTGGTCGGTGGACACACCAGGCAATCATGGCCCACCCTGATAGTGCATCAAGCATTCCATCTTTATTACAAAAAAAATATAAAAATTACATAGACATATATTTTAAAAAGGTTTAAATTCGAGTTAATTTGAATTTTTACAATGCTACAGAAAAAACAAAAGAAAAAAAAAGAAACATATAAATGCTAAACCACTTAGACGATGGCGCTATGATCTTGAATTTGAACAAGCAGTTCGAAGCAACAAATGCCCGAATTCGTACCGTACCTCCCAGTGAAACCGAAATAATAACAGCAATCAAGTCCTTCAAGAAGAACAATGCGGCGGGTATTGAGGGCATCCCTGTCGAATTATTTCAAGCGGCGCCAAATGCATCGGCAGATTTACTGCATCCCCTAATACAGAGAGCTTGGGATAGTGAACAATTGCCACAGGAGTGGAAAAGTGAGATGATCGAAAAAAGGAAACTTGACGGAATGCGGAAAGTGGAGAGGTATTTACGTTCTTCCAACCGTATCCAAAATAACAATTAGAATAATACTGGAACGAATCAAAGATCATTTAGATTCAACTCTCGACTTCGAACAGACAGGCTTTCACGCTGGATCTTCCTGCATCCACCACATAAAAACCTTACAGATCATAATCGAAAAATGCGTTGAGTACAGAACTCCGCTACATTTGCTGTTTATCGACTTCGAGAAGGCTTTCGACAGCTTGAATCAAGATGCTATCTGGTTGGCCTTGCGCAGGAGGGTCATCCCGGAAAACTTATAGTTATTATTAAAGCTACATACGAGGGCGGTAAGTGTCACGTCGTACACAAAGGTAAGGTGTCGGAGGATTTTGAACTTTATACTAGAACGGCCCAAAAACCTATAAGCATAACTATACGAAGCAGAAAGTGGCAGTGGATTGAACACACCCTACGGCGCCAAGACAACTCCATTGCGAAATACGCCATGCAGTGGAATCCACTCACCCAGGCAGTCAGAATAGCGGGACGCCCTAGGCAAACGTGGCCAATTTGTTGCACTTTTATTAAGGAAGGGAAATTAATCCGCGGGTCAATTAAACTGAAACGTAGCCAACTTGCTACACTGATTTATCAAATATAAAAAAAAACGCACAAAAAAAGAACACGGCCGATCGCTTTTGCGATCAGAAAGCGAAATGAAGAAAGGGGCGAAAGAAAGAAAAAAAAGTGCAACAACACAGCACGTTGAGTGCTGTTCGCTCTCCGGCTGCTCAGCTGGGGTGAGTTCGAATTGATAAAAGAAAGATAGGGTGAGTAATAAGAGGTTTTGGATGCCACGTAATTTTTTGATGAAATAAGGGAGGGAAATTACGAAACCTTTGGAGTGGGTTTTGGGGAATGGTGGGGAATGCATTGGTGGTAAAAAAAAAATAAACGAATGCAAAGAAAATAAAGATTTTCACCACGCTATAATCGCTCCTCACGAGCGGCGATTTAATTAAATAAAAGAGAAATTTAATTAGAAAAAGGAAAAAAAAAGACAACAAAAGATAAAGTACGGCGATCGAGAAAAGAACCTCGATGAGGAAAAAAGATCTCCAAGAAAACAAAAAAAAAAAAATATCGCCGTCGATTTTATGGGGCGCGTGTCCCTCTTTCACCGGGAAATTTAAAAAAACAACGGAACCGAATCCTACCGGGTTTCACAAAAAAATTCAAATATGTTCCTACACAAAAACGTGCACTAATCTACAACTCAAAAAAACAACAATTTAAAATAAAGCTAATCTGCTTGCTGCTCACTTTGCAGCGAACTCCACTATGCCAGATAGTGTTTTGTCTCCGCCTGTACTTGAGAGCGTCGAATTTTCCATGGGACAAGTCCACTTTCGCACTCGTACAGTTGCAGGAGTACTCAAAGGTCTTAACATACACAAATCCGCTGGTCCAGATGGTATCTCCCCCATAGTTCTGAAGAGGTGTTCTTCCACGCTGGCAAAACCTCTGCGTAAGCTTTTCTGTCTGTCCTACTCTTCCAGGGTCTTTCCGAGTAGATGGAAAACAGCATTTGTCCAGCCCGTCCCTAAAAAAGGCGAATCTTCCTCCCCGTCCAATTATCGACCCATTGCACTTACGTCCCTTCTTTCCAAGGTCATGGAAACGCTGATAAATCGTCAGTTTATGAAATATCTTGATTCACGAAAACTCCTCAATGACCGGCAGTATGGTTTTCGTAGCAACAGGTCCGCTGGTGATTTGATGGCATATCTCACCGAGAAGTGGAACCAATCTCTCCATCACTTCGGTGAAACAAAGATGGTTGCGCTCGATATTTCTAAGGCATTTGACAGAGTTTGGCATCAGGCTCTTTTGCCGAAAATGCGTGCATATGGCATCGATGAGTCTCTTCTTCAATGGATTAGAAATTACTTTTCGGACCGTTCAATACAAGTTGTCTTGGACGGCTTTAAGTCTGCAATTCACCATATAAATGCTGGTGTTCCTCAGGGCTCCGTTTTGTCTCCGACTCTCTTTCTCATTTTTATGAATGACCTCTTGTCTGCTACTTCTAATCCAATCCATTCCTTCGCTGATGACAGTACCCTCAGTTTTTAATATTCGTTCCCTAACTCACGTCTCTGCTCTTCGGCCGTAGAAGAGGAACGACAACGTATGTTAAACACATTAAATTCCGACCTGGACAGCATAACCAAATCGGGTTCAATCAAAAGAGTGGAATTTAATGCATCCAAAACTCAATGCTGTCTTCTGTCTCTCAAGCGAAACCAAGACCCTCAACCATTATCCATGAATGGTACTTGTATCGCTGAATCCGAAAGACTTGCCATTCTCGGTATGTGCATCAATAACCGTCTTCGATGGAACGATCACATATTCGAAGTCGCCAAAAATGCTGCAAAATATCTAGGATTCCTTAAGCAGTGCAAGAACTATTTTACCCCGTCTGATCTGGCCTCCATCTATAAGGCATTCATCCGCCCAAAACTGGAATATAACGCCCACATCTGGTCTGGTGCACCCAAGACCGTTCTGCACATTCTAGATATGGTACAGAATCGCGCGTTAAAACTGATAGGTGATAGAGACATCATGAGGTCCATAGTCTCACTTGAACATCGTAGAAATGTCTCATGTCTTTCTCTTTTTTATCGCTTTTTTTTATAAAAAAATGCTCCAGCGAAATAGCCGGCTGCATTCCTCCCCTTCAAAACTTCACCCGCAATACGCGTCGCGCTTCGAATGCAAATCAGTACACCCTCAAGCCCATCTTCGGACGTACTGTCAAATATAGGGATTCCTTTATAAGCCGAACAACACGTTTATGGAACGAATTACCAGCCTCTGTGTTTCCTAATCATTGCAACCTTCAAACATTTAAAGCCAACGCAAACCGGCATCTCCTCTGTCTTCTTCCCCGCTCTTACTATCAGCCCGTGCCCTGAGAACCAGTATAAGGGTATTAATAATCCCTTTGGCACGCGCAAATTATAAAAAAAAAAAAATACAAAACTTATCTGTTATGTACTATATTCCTCCTTGTTATATCCTCTTCCTATGGATGCCTCGTTCCGGCTACCAATTTTCTCCTTCCTTATGTCCTCGTCCTGAGCCATGTTCTAGACACTTCCTTTTCTTTTTTTTATGATCCTGTTTTTTTCTCAATTTCCTTCACTACTAAAAAAAAAACGTTCACTCTGCTGATTTTCTCGGTTTTTTTGTCACACAAACTTCCAACAATCTTGCTGGTCAACCAAGAAGTGGTCTACCGCTGAATACTAGGCCTCGTCGAGCTTCGAGTCTTTTACTCACACATATGAGAATCCCCGCAAATTTGGCTATTGGATTCAAGAGCAGCTTGCTGTGCATTACTCCGCTTATTTGCGTAAGTATGCAACCGCTCTTGAACCACCGCCATTGTTCTCTCAGTATACACCCACATTCCGGTGACTCGAATTCGCCCGACTTCGGCTTTTCCTCTCAATCCGCTCTGTTTGTTTTAACAATTAAGGAAAATCAACAAAGTGAAAAAAGATTATTAAATAAAAATTACTCAAGTAGGTAGGTTTCCTCCCACCAATGGTAAAAGAAGAAAAGAAGTGACCTGACTTGTTACAGGCCAGGCCCTAAAACGCCATTTTGCCCTCAATAAAATTAAACTACCGAAAGAAAATAGAACAAGGAGTAAAATTTTAATTACGCGTTAAACTAATCTACCCGGTAGAATTCCGCGGAGATTTTGGGACTAGGGACGAGCCCTTAACATGCCATTCCAGACATAGAGTCGAGTGTTAGGGTGGGCTCTCGGCCATTGATGGGTTCCGTCCGAACCATCCTTTGTTCGTGGGCTGCCGCTTGTCTTGTTTGTGTTTGATGGTGTTGTATGTCGATGGCTTCGTGTGTTTGGTTGTGTTCGTGATGTTGAATATGTTTATATGATGCGGTGGTTGCGCTGTTTCTGGGACGTCTTGTCCCCTCGCGATGTATTTACGTTTGATATGTTTCTTGCTGTTTGTAGGTATTGGGACACCTCGTCACCTTGCGTTGAATTAAGTGTTTATCGTTGCTTGAAGATTCTGTGACACCTCGTCCCCTCTCATTGACTTGTCTTGAGGCGTCGATGTTTCGCTTCTTGTTGGATATACTCGCGTCGCTCTGAAACAGACTCTCTGTCCCGTCTCTTAACTCGTTGATTGTTTGTACTGCGTTGTAGTTAGTGTTGTTTGAGTTTGGTGTGCCGGTTGTAAGATAGGCAGCTTGTAGTGGCGGACACACCGACCTTGCCATCGCTGGTCTCACCCTCGCCACTCGTCTCGTTATCAAGATTGTTGGAGAAACCGCCCGTTTCTCCTCTCCTTCAGGGTAGAATTGTCATCTCCAGGTGAATGCTATATCGACTGTCTCTGCAAGATGCTGTGGAAGTGGGCCTATGGCTGAATAGTTGAAGAGAAATCGAACTCTGTAGAAATGAGTTGGAGGCAGCTCAAACGCCTTGTAGAACTCCGAATAAGATGGCGCGCAGGCGTGGTTGATGCCCTATGTCCCTCGACGGGTTAAAAGATCTAAATTAATTAAAAATAAATAAATGAATTAAATAATACAAATACCTTTAAAATCGAAAAGTAAAACGAATGATTTTTGGGAATTAGAAAACAATTTTAGAATTTTTTTTATTATTTTATTTTCCTTATATTTCCCTTTGTTGTCATTCGATTTCTTACAGCAATTGTAAGAATCGTTGAACTGTGGTGAAAATTTCATGATAAAAAAAACAGGTTGTGTGCGTTATATTTTTCACACGAATGGAAGGGACCTACAGTTTAGTGCTGTATTCGAACGGCGATTTGAGAAACTTTTTTGTGACAACAATTCTCTCGGATGTTTGTCAGATGCTCGCGAGGGGTGGGACCATGAAAAAAACTTGTTGTTGTTTTCTTGGATTCGAACTTGGAACCTAATGCGGAGTGATCCGACATGATAATCCGCCAAATATTTTATTTGATACTCACTTTAAGCGCTTCTTGTCCCACCGTGCGTCGGTGTTAAAATGAATTAACTCTTTTTTTCTGGGAATACTTCTTCCTCTCAGAATGGAAGGAATGGTGACATGAGTATAACCCAAAATCTATATATGTAATACTAAAGTGTTTAAAACATTGCCTAGTAAATTCTCAATAAGCTGTGGAAGCATTAATCTTCACTAGAGAATAAGAAGGAAATAAGTTTTTAGTATTTTCTATAACGAAAAATTGTTGTCATATGAGAACACGTATGGTTAGACTTAAGCTATGCATATGCCTTAAAGGTTTAATTTATGATATTTCTCTACGTTAAAACGGCATGACAAATCAAATATACCCTAACCGAGATGTTATATTGTAAATACACAATTCTTAACAACTTTACTTTTGACAATGCAAATCCTGATTTATAGCAGACGAAATCAATAAAGGTTTTTCATTTCTTTTTGTTCGAATGAAGAGTGTCATTAAACAGCAGTTAATTTTGAGAATTTCTATTTTTAAGTTGAAAAAGCGTCTTTATATGCTAATGTTTGGAAGTTCAAAATAAAAAACGATTTTTTTGCACAATTGTTTTCCAGGATCTTATGGGCTTAATTTATGGCTAATGACTTCGTCTTATTCGGTTTTATTTATATGGATGACTTGTTGTAAGGAGGACTGCAGGGATAAGATTTAATGTGCATATAATTGCTATACAAAGTAAAGATAAATATAAACTTGGAAGTAGAAACTAGACAGTAAGTTTAAAAGCAGTGTCGAGGATAAAAGAAATATATATATATTTGACACCGTTTTGTCATGAATAGTTCCATTGTGAGCTGATGGCTTTTGATATTTTGGTTTTGAAATAGATATGTAATGCTTATACGTTTATCAAGCCGTACCTACCATTTTTAGCAGAGTGGCTAAGTGTTTCAAGAGTATGAAGGCGGGTAAAAAGGAACACTTATGCAATGTATGACAAATGAGCTTGAAGCAAGAGTAAGTACACTAAATTGCACAACTATTGAATTTATGTTGTGGACTCTCGGCCATAAGTATATGGAGTATGCACGTATTATAACATTTATTTTATCTCCTCTACTTCACCATAATTTAAACAACCATTTTAGAATGACAAAAATGGATATGGCAACGAACAGTAGGGGAGGAGTCACAGAAATTGTTGAAGAGTAGGCGAGGAGAGAAGTGAAAGATTTCATCAGAAACCATATGAGGTGGCATGTAGGCGTAGCAGATGCCCTAAGACCTAGGAGAATACAGTATATAAGAAACAAAAAAAAAAAAAAAGAAGAAAATAGTTTTAGATACTACAGATAATCAGCTCTTCTGTAATGTATTCGTCGATGAATTAACTTGTTAAAATAGGAAGCCTGTAAACTTAAAAGTTAGACGTGTATATATTAGGCACTTACTTTACTTTACTAGGGCCTTGTACGCACTGCGACCTGTAAGATCTATTGTGCCAGCCCGGTGTTTAGCTGAGAACTTGTTTAAGGCTCTTGATAAACCTCAACAAAGCTCCAGGCTCAATATTCCAGAATTCAGTGGGACTCAATACAGCCCTTCCGATATGGAGAAGTCTTTTTCTTGCGGCCATGGGGCATTCACAAAGAATATGTTCTGCCGTCTCTTTTTGCTCTCCACATAGCCGGCATTCGTCTGTATCTGCTACTGCTATCTTGTGCAGATGGTACCTGAGTGGGCAATGACCAGTCAAGTAGCCTAGGTTCTTAGGTCTGCTTTCCTAAGCTCGAGTAGCTTTTTCGCCTTGCAGCGGTTGAGATTAATGAACTTCTTTGCCTGTCTTAGGCCCTTGAGTTTGGCCCAGTACTCTGCATGATGATCATCTTCCCATTTCTTTATTTTTATGTTAACGCTACTCTGTGCGACTCCAAAATAGGGTTCAGGACCGACTAGTGGGCGACTAGCACCTCTTCTCGCTAAGCAGTCCGCCCGTTCGTTGCCCTCGAAGCCTTCGTGTCCTGGTATCCAGGCCACAGTGACTATGTTTTTCGATGCGAGATCTTCGAGTAGGTTTAGACAGTCCCATACAAGTTTTGATCCTACCGTGTACGATTTCAGAGCCATAAGTGCTGCCTGGCTGTCTGAGAGGATGTAGATACGAGTACCCTCGACTCTTCTACGCAGACATTCTCGTACACAGAGCTCGATCGCATGGACTTCCACCTGAAATATTGTTGGTGATTTCCCAAGCGCAGCCGCACGTTGGAACCTGGGTCCATAAACCCCTGCGCCAGTGCTACCATTTTCCAATTTGGAACCATCTGTGTACCAAGTTTGAGAGTTTGGTAAGACTACAAGTCCTTCATTCCTCAATGTGTGGCGGTCACCTATGACCACATTGAATTTCCTGGAGAACCGGTATTTCTTGATCATAGTATCTGGGATTTTGAGAATAGGGTCATTTTGAATATAACTTAGAATCTTCAAATGGCCTGTAAAGTTGCCGATTTTAAGGTCCGAGATCTTGGGTAGCCTGAGAGCACTCAGCATAGCTTCTTTTTGTGCTGCAAGGTGCAACGGTGTGAGGCTAAGCATTGCTTCCATTGCTGCCATAGGGCACGTTCTCATTGCTCCTGTGATACTCAGACAGGCTAGACGATGTATTTTATTCAACTGTTCCCGAGTCTTGGCCTGTAAGGTTTTTGGCCACCAAGCCAAAGATGCATAGGTGACCATGGGTTTGATAATGGCGCTGTACGTCCAATATATTATCTTGGGTTTTACCCCCCAAGTTTTACCATGTAGGCGCTGGCACATAAACATTGCTCTTGTCGCTTTCTCGGTAACCTTGTTCAGGTGTGAATTCCAGGTGAGCGTCTTGTCAAGTATAACACCTAGGTACTTCGCTTCCTTGGATATGTCGATTGGGACGTTTCCAGTCTAATTTCTTTGAGAGTGTGGTTTCTTTTCCTGGAAAAGGGTACAAGTATAGTTTTTCCGGGGTTAATGGTAAGTCCCTTTGTCCTGCACCAATCGGAAGTTAAATTGAGGGCACCTTGCATTAGTTGGGAAATTATGTCCTCAAATTTGCCTCTGGCGCTGATGACAATATCGTCTGCATATCCTTGTACTTTGTAACCCGATTTTTCAAGTAGCTCTAGGAGTTCGTCAATAACTAAGGTCCAGAGCAGGGGAGAGAGGACTCCTCCCTGCGGGCAACCTCTGGTAGCTGTTATAGTTTTATGCGAGCCTCCGCACTCGATTCTTATCTTCCTGCTGCATAGCATGGTTAGGATCCAGTTTATGATCAGAGGAGCGATATTTTTCCTGATCATAGCCTTTTTGATAGCCTCATAGGAATTGTTGTCGAATGCTCCCTGTATATCTATGAAGGCACATAGGGCTGTTTCTTTGGCAGCTAATGATTTTTCGATCAATAATGTTAAGCTATGAATGGCTGTTTCCGTAGATTTCCCAGGATCATGTATAAGGAACTTTTCCCTTATATGATGATCGACAATTTTCTCCATCGTTTTTAGGAGAAAGGAACTGAGACTAATGGGTCGAAAGGATTTAGGCGATTGCTCCGCCTGCTTTGCCGCCTTTGGAATGAAGACCACCTTAACCTCCTTCCAACTTTTTGGTATGTAGCCTAGTGTAAGGCTGGATCTGAAAATTCTTATAAGTGTAGGAATTCACAGGTTTGCTCCTTGTTGTAGTAGGCAGGGAAATATGCTATCTATACCCGGTGATTTAAATGGGCTAAAGTTAGATAGAGCCCATTTAATATGGTTGGCTGTAAAGATTTTGCCAGATAGGCTATAGTCTCGTATAGAAGCAATGAGAACGTCGTTCCTCAGGTGTTCTGGAGAGACAGCACAAACGGATATACAGCCTGGAAAGTGGGTATCAAGTAAGGCTTGACAGGTTTCCTCCGGACTGCTGGTGAATTCCCCATCTGGTTTCTTTAGGGAGCCAAGATGCTTGGAGTGACTCTTGGCTAGGGCCTTTTGAAGGTGAGCCGCAGTGGGGAAGCTTTCGATACGTTCGCAGTGAGTTCTCCAAGATTCGCGTTTAGATTTTCTAAGTTCTTTGTTATAACTTGTTAGAGTTTCTTTGTAAAGGCACCAATCGCCATTGATTTTAGCTCTATTGAATAGCTTCCTAGTTTCACGCCTAAGTAACTCAAGACGCTTATTCCACCAGGGGGCGTCGCGGTTGGTCCTTTTCTGTGCTTCGGCACAACTGCCTTCATAAGCGACGGAGATGGTTTTTCGAAGGTGTTCTGCCTCGAATTCCAACTCTGAAATGGTATGTATAGGATTCGAAGCACGATTTAGTTCTGCCTCGAGGATAAACCGATAGGAATCCCAATTAGTGTGTCTAGGGTTCCTGTAATTTAGCGTGTCACTCATGGAGATCCCTATATCGAATCTGATGTGGTTATGGTCCGACATAGAGACTTCATCAGACACGTGCCAGTTTGTGATGAAATTGTATATAAAAGGGCTTGCCAAAGTGAGATCTAGTACCTCTTGGCGGATGATGTTAGTAAAAGTAGGAACGTTTCCCCTATTTACCACCACCATGTTGTTAGTACATACAAATTCAAAAAGCGATTCACCTCTTTTGTTGATGTCCGAACTGCACCAGGCGGTGTGATGGGCGTTAGCGTCACAGCTGATAATCCAGGGTAGCTTTTTGGCACGGCAGTAAGCCATCAAGTACCCTATCTCGTTCGGCGGTGCCTCGGCTGTGTCCTCGGGAAAGTAAGCGGAGGCGAAGACAACCTTCGTGGTTCCGCTTGTTAGCGGCACTTCTGCCACTATCGCCACCAGGTCCCTAGTAATGAACTCTGTAATGGGAAATATATTATGAGTATTTTTAATTAAAATTGCTGCCCTAGGATTACTCCACGAGTCGGAATAAATTAACTTACAGTTCTTCGTTGGGAGCCCTTTAATGACTCCCTCGAGCACTGATGGCTCTTGCATCAGTGCTAAGTTAACATCTTCCTTGATGAACCGTCTATTCAGCACGGAAGATGCTGCCCGAGCATGGTGCAAGTTTATTTGAAGGCACCTGAAATGCCTTCTGATGAGTGGTGGAGGACTCATCTACCGTTTACGCCCCCTGTCCCGGTGGGCCGTTTTTCTGACCCTGCCGCTATTTAGTAGCGTAGCTTCCTCGGGGTTCTTCTCTCCCACTTCCTTAACCTTCCAGAGGGAGGGATGTAGCGTCTTTCGCTATACCTAGGGGTGTAGTCTTCCTCTCGACGTGGTGTGTGTCTGGGTCTGAGGGGCGAGGGTGGACGTGGATGAGGGTTGGGCGGATGAGGGTTGCGCGGAAGCTTCGGTAACGCGCTTGAAGCTCTAGCTGATGTTCTTTCTGGCGGTCGTTTGTTTGCGGATACCGCCTCTGCCCTGGTGTTGGAGACCCGTATGGCCTCAGCGCTGGTGCTGGGGCCCTGTATGGCCTCAGTGCCGCTGGTATTAGCTCTGCGCGTACAGGAGCTGGCAGGATTTTCTTTAACTATCGTGCCTGTCTGGTTTACGGTGGGTCTTGAGTGCTCTTTATGTTTACGGCGAAGTTGTACGGACCCGAAGCCGTTACTAAGTTCGCCTCCGATTTTCGAGAGGTGTGAGGCTGATGCCGGATCCAGAGCCACGGTGATCTCCACGACGGCTGCCCGTTCGACTCTATTGAGCACTCTCAAGTCGTCCTTCGTTTTGGCCTTTTATTAGGCCCAGCAAACGCTCGTTCGAGTCTTTGCCAGGAAAGTACCCGACAAAAATTTCTGGATGCGGAACTTCTCCCTCGTCCACAGCTTTCGGCTGTGCATCTTTCCAGGGCTTCATTTTGGGTACTGTTGTCTTGAGCCAGTCCGCTGTTGCTCTATTTTTACAGCTGAAAAGAAGCCAGCCGGGTTTGAAAGTACAACCGAGGAACTGCGGTTTAGTAGAACTTTCCCTCTGCTGCAGGATGATGTCCAGTACCTTGTCCTGTACCCGTCTGAGCTGGTCTGTAGTCCAGATGGTGCCCGGGAAGTCTGGTGGTAAGACACCAATCTTGACGATGTCAACAGCGGCGTCCCTGTAGGTTTTTACAGGGCTTGATGGTCCGAGCCTAACTTTTGACGTGGTGGCTATCCTCTTCGCTGCGTTGTCTGGTGGTGTAGCGCTGTCACCTCTTGGACGTTTTGAGGGGGCTTCTTGCCTGTATAGTGGAGTCTGCGCTAGCTCACGAGCTTTCTCCAGGCTGTGTCCTTTCCTCAGAAACTCTTTTAGTCTTTTGCGTCCAGCTCCAGATAGCTTGACCCTTTCTGAAAAGAGACTTTTGACGCCTTCAATATGAGCATCAATCACCGTTGCAGGAGAGCCAGGTGATGCTAGGAGAGTCTCTTCATCCTCCGTATTTATGGTGTCAGTTGTGTCGATGGTACTTGAAGCCACGTCCTCTGCTATGACATCCATAAGTTCAGACTCCACAGTAGGACCAAGTGCCCTCTCTGTAGAGTCTGAGAGGCCCAAAGCGGCCCCGGTTTGCACGTTAAGAGGAGTGCATTCCTCATCGTTATTTTTTAAATTTTTATCCATGGGATTTTTTGATAAGGGGAAAGGTAGTTCACCCGCGGTAGAGCCCCATGCCACGGGAGGGCTAATTTAAACCGGATGTCACCTGGTTTCCGGAGTCCACCGTTATAAGACACACTTACGGAGTGCCATTCATCCCTTAGGCACGGTCGTTACACACCTGGGATTACGGGTTTTTTCAAGTCTTCCTCTTTAGATCCGCCATATTTCGTATTCAGCAGGGACATATCGTCCACATCGATGTGGTTCTTCACCACGTATGGACGGTCTTAGGAGATAGATTCATTTGGATGCCTCTATTCCTCTGGCTCCTTTGCCTGGAACCTTACCCCTTAGGCACTTAAAATAATAACTAAGAACATCTTTGAAGCCAAAATATTTCTTCAAGAAGAGATGTTTCACAATTAAGCTCTAAAAACGATTCCATAAAATCATTATTATTATTATTTATTGATAGCTTGAACAATATTCATTACATTTGGGTGTAATCGCACAATTTACACAGAGTTATGATTTTATCTTACTGCTGAATAATGTTATAATATGTAATACAAAATATATTTTAATGAATATATGTATTGAAAGGAAAACGCTATAAGAAAAAAACCTTTCATCTAAATTAAAAAAAAAAAAAGATTTAGTAGTAGTAAATGAACAACTAATCTGTCTGATAACAAGAGATTACGAATAGTAATTTATTATCACAGTTGAAAAAAAAATAAAAATCTATATAAGTAAATAAATATTCAATAATTAGGTTTCAAATAAATATGTAACAAACAAACGATAAATAATAATTAAATAAATAACAATAATAAATAAATATACAATAAATAGTAATAGATAATAAACAAATATATAAATAATAAATAAATAAAGTAATAAATAAATAAATAAATAACTAAATAAATAAGTACATAAATAAATAATTAATAAATAGATAAGTAAATAAACAAATAATGAATATATAAATAATAAACAAATGGGTAACAGGTAGGTAAGTATTAAAGAAAAAATAGCAGAATGTAATAAATAAATAATAAACAATATTTAGTTTATGACTAGATTATTAACAAGGATGTTATCAGACATCTCACAACTTATTCTATATTTAACATTAAGCGTTTCTATTCTGGTAGAAAGAAAATCGATGTTGGCTAGATCGTGAAGTTCGTGTGTCGAAAAATACCACGGAAGCTTCAGCATAAGTTTTAATAACTTGTTTTGCGCTATTTGCAATTTGTTTTTTTTTTTATAATTTGCGCGCACTCAAAGGGTTATGAATACCATTAACATGTTTACACACAGTGCGGGCGTTGGAAAGGATGGATAGAGAGAGAGAGAAAGATTTTTGATGTAGTGGTTCTTGAAGCTCAGTTGTTAATGCTTCAGCTATTCTCCAGGGGTGGCGTCCAGATAACTGGGGAGATTTTTGTTACTATTGTCATTGCTTCTGATTCACAGTACTTTTTTCCCGATAATCGATGTCAAGGGCAAATCATCATCAATAGAGCGAATTTTTCCAGCCACATGACCGAGCTACTGCCAGTGTTATGCCTTCGCAGTAGTGTTCACACAACCTTTCGCAAATAATAGGACTGACTTTGTATATTTCATGTGAAGTAAATAAATGCTTGCTGACATCAGGATTTGAACCATGAACCATTAGCGTGGCAATTGACGACGTTACCATTACACCATTGCCACCCTTGTTGATGTGTGTTTTTGCACATTTCCCCCAAACTGGACAACCATAAAACATAAAGGACTGAAAAATTACCTTAAATATGATAAGCTTATTCTCTTGACTCAGCAGAGAATTTCTGTTAATGAGAGGGTACATAATTCGTATCGTTTTATTTATTTTATCTAAAGTATTGGTAACCTGATTGCTGTATGTTAGTTTTTTTATCTAAAGTTATGCCTAAGTATTTAACACTGTCCGTCCAGGTTGTACTAACATTATTAATTCTCACACTATTGCTTGGTAAAAAACAACCTTTTCTTTTTTTAGTAAAAAAGATAGCTTGAGTTTTTGCAGCATTCTCTTTAATTTTCCACTTATCAAAATAACTCATAAGAGTAATTAGAGCCGATTGGAGGTTGGTTTCGATTGCGGAACCAAGTCCATCGGACGAATATATACACGTATCGTCGGCAAACATTGCAGACTCGCAGTTAGGAAGATGTGGAAAATCAGTCGTATATATGTTAAATAATACGGGGCCGAGGACAGATCCCTGAGGGACCCCTGCAGGAGCAGATCTAGCAGAAGAATAAGCATTTTTTACAATGACTGTAAACATCCGATTATCTAAAAAAGATTTTACGATTTTAATAATGTATTCAGGGAATTCATACGAAATCATTTTATATAATAGACCTAAGTGCCAAACAGCATCAAAGGCCTTTTCGACATCGAGAAGTATTAGACCAGTGGACTTTTTCGAAGTAAATCCTTTTTTAATATGTTGCGTTATTCTATCTACTTGTTGCACCATGTTGTAGTGACATCTGAAACCAAATTGTTGCAAGGACTAAATCTATTTTATTCTTTATAATTTTTTCGTAAATTTTACTTAATGAGCTTAGTAAGCTTATAGGTCTGTAACTGTTAGAATTGCTGGCAGGTTTGACGGGTTTTAGAATGGGTATAATTTTGGCTTTCTTCCATGCCCCTGGGAAATGTTGTAATTTTATGCATGAGTCGTAAATAAACAAAAGGAATCTAATTCCAGCTCTAGGTAAATGCTTTATATATAAGTTTTTAATACCGTCAATACCTGAAGACTTACGAACCTTAAGCTTGAGTATTGTATGATTTAGTTCTTCAAAGGTTACATATAGACTTTCTTGCACAAATTCGGGTGTTGATCTTAAACTTGATATTGCATTATCGACTAATGCTTCCGTCATTCTATTTCCCATTCCACTAGAAATTGCATGATTTCTAAGAATAGTTGATGCAAGAATATCTGCATTTTCAGTACTTGTGATGGAGGAGGTCTGAACATCAGAAAAGGAAGGAATAACATTAAATTTATTTTTCATTATTTTAGAAATATTCCAAAATGGCCTGCTGCATTTTTCAAGATTTAAAAGTTTATTATTCCATGTTCTATTGCGGAACTTTTGAATTTCCTCCTTGGTAATATTATTGAGAATTTTTACGTTTTCAAAGAACTCGTAAATCCTAAATCTCTGCCAATATCTTCTGTATGAGTTCCTTAGTTTAATCAATTTCAAAATATTGTTTGGAAGGATTATACAATTTTGGAAGATTTTATTTTTTTTTGGTACTGAAACATTTATTGCATTCCGAACAGCATTTTCAAAGGTATTCAGACATTCATCCACATGAGTAGCAGCTGTGACGCTGTCGAGATTGATTTCGTGATATCCCAAATAATTGCTGACTTCCCGTTTGTATCTCCCCCAGTTTGCGTTTTTGAGATCAAGGTAATAGTTATTGGCGTTGCATTCAGGCCTTTGAGGTATAGTACAAAGTACTGGAAGGTGCTCCGAACATAGATCGTTTACCACTATTGGATAATTAAATAAGTGTGGAATGTTAGATAGAAATAGATCTAGGGTAGAAGGGTTGCTTCTACTGTTATATGGGATATAAGTTGGTGTATTGGGATACATTATTTGAAATTGGTGACTCGAGTTTAGATCATGTAGGATGTTTCCCCAAGAATTGGCCCTAAGGCAACCCCAACTTCTATGGCGATAGTTAAGATCGCCACCTATTAGGTAAGGATTGGGAATGTTAATAAGCTTAGTTTAGTAATTTTTCAGCCAGTATTTGCCCACTCCATTCTCTCGGTTGGAGTTGAATTGGTGTTGGTGTGTTGATATTCTTCTGAGCTAACATTACCTTTGGTTGAGCTTTTAGAGGTGGAAAGTGTTCCATGGAGTACAAAAACGAAGACGATCGTGGGGTATTCACCACAGCAGGAGGACCACGTGGTGAGCTTTTAGATGAAAGCATTCCTTTCATCTCCAAAACTTTTGGCGACTTATACAGGAACTGTCAGTAGATTTGTGTTTACCTTTGCAATTGGGGCATTGTGTTCTGTCAGATGCAGTGCATTCAATTGTTTTATGATTGCCAGCGCAGTGGGAGCAATATGTTTTGATGTTGCAGTTCCTTTCACCGTGTCCATACATCTGACAATTTCTGCACTAAGTAATTTTATTTGGTTGACGGCGTTGAAAATCCCACCTTACTTGGGTTTTAAAGACAGCTTGATATTTTTTTTTCAAATCACACACACGGATTGACCCGTTCTTTAAATATACAATAAAGAAAGTGGCCTCATAGTGTTCATATTTTTTAGTGATCATTTTGATGTCAACACATTTCAGCCCGAGGGTGATAAGTTCTTTTTTTTTAACAAGTCAAGTGTTATTGAATCCAACTTTAAATGTCTTAGCAATCGGGAAGTCGTGAGTGAAGAATTGGCATTTGTCAGATTTCAATGCGTTTACAGTTTTATTATACGAGTCTAAATCATCGCAGATAACTTTGATTGCAATAGAAATTTTTTTTATGCAGTAGTTTACAACGTTTATTGAATTTAATAGTTTGTGGATATATTCACTGGATTTTTGGAGAATCTTAATGGGAGGGATAACACTTTTCTTTTCTTTATTTACAATATTGACATTGACATTTTCACCTTCAAGGTCACAATCACCATTAATGTTTGATTCATCTAAGCACTGTAATGGACTCCAGTAATTGTTTAATTGTTTCTAGAACCCATTTTCAGGTTTTTAGAAGAAGACAAATTGTCTTCGCCCGTGGGGGATCGACTTCTTTTCAGAATTTTGATGGGTTTAAACGATTTCAAGAAAAAAAATAAAGTTTAATTTCACCGACGATAAATGACACGTCCTCTGCAGATAGGTATCTGACATAGACTGTTCCATAAAATCATACGTTAGACGAAGTTTAGAAGGAATGGAATCCTTCAGTGGATACAAACAAGCCTCGTACAGGATGGGCCATAATGTTTTGCATTATACGAATCCGTCTCGTATCTAAACGGGGGTAGATGGGTACGCGTGCTGCCGTAATGTGGTGCCTACTCCGTTGAAACTAAGTTGCGGTTGATCGTTTCACGGGAGTTCTGCGTAACATAGTATTTTCAACTCTTGCAAGTTCTAGGCTACCGTTTTCTACTCTTAATATCAGAAGCATTTGAAATGACCAATGTTTCCAGAACCGAAGAAAATTTTAATAAAACTGGGGTCTTTCTACACCGTGACTCCTGTTTATTCACTCGCACGAAATCATCTGACCAAGCAATTCCTCGAACATTGTAACATGTCTTTAAAAAGGATTTTAATTGCACAGATACTCGTACAAGGTTCAATTAGTGCAAGAAAATAATAATAGAATACATAAATAATTTTACAAAATGGGCTTCCGTCTCCCACTTTACTTCAATTATCTATCCCAACTGATGTGTTTCCTAAATTTTGGAAAGTCTCCTACATCAAGTGCGAGTGGTATTTGTGTAGTGGTAACGTCATCACTTGCCACGTTATTGGTTCATGGTTCAAATCCTGATGTCAGCAAGCATTTATTTATTTCTCATGAAATATATGATATAAAGTCAGTCCGATAAAAAGTGGCAGTGGCGAAAGTATAACAGTATAACAGCATTAGCTTGATCATATGGTTGGAAAAATTGTTCTCTCTGTTGGATGATTGACATGTCTATGACATCGGTGGTCATGAAGAAAACAGTGGTCGTGTGAGTCAGAAGCAAAGACAAATATTACAAAAAAAAAATCTCCTCAGTTATCTGGACGCCACCCACGGAGTTACTCTGGAGTATAAACAACTGAGCTTCAAACCACTGCACCAAATTTTTCCCTCTCTCTATCTACCCCTTCCAACACCCGCACTGTGTAAAAGCATGTTAAGGGTATTCATAGCCCTATGAGTGCACGCAAATTATAAAAAAAAAATCATCTTCACCCATAAGAATGCACAAGTTTCAAATTGTATGTTATTGCAATTACATACGAGTATAATACAATGAATATGTATAAGTATAATATGAATGAATTTTTTAAGTGTACAATATATACAATAAAAGAACTAGACTGTGACATTGTCGTGTGCCTGATTGACTCTACAAACCACGTGCAGCCGAACAACATTCGGAAGCCTCAAACTGCGGCAAAGCGGACATTATCTACCGCCACCCAAGAAGTGCGATGGAATGGGCCGGGAAAAATGTGAATAGAAAACTGCCACGTCTACTACGGCGATTGCTACATGCAACAAGGACAACGTGTATTCGGGTGCGGATTTTTTATTAGAAATATTCAGAAAAGGTGTTTTTTTTTTATTCGACAATGCAGCTTCAAGGTGCATGTATTATATAAGGGTTCTCAATTTTTTCCTTATACCTTCTTAATTTGCTCGACGATTAATGGTAATTTACAGATGTCGATAACTCTGAGCTTTTGATGCATAAGACAAACAGATAGAAGATGGAAACTGGTTTCCTTTGTATGTAAATTACATAAGATACAGAAGCTTGTGGAGTATGTTTTGTATGGCGAACCATTTAAATTAAGCATCGTGTAGTGAAAGTATAGTTAAAACAGTTATTTACTAAATCATAATTTACGCCTGGGTAAATTACCCTATGTTCAACATTTTCGTTTGTTGGTATCGACCGCTTCTACTACCCTATAAAGCTGTTTTTTTTAGCATCATGACATCGCTGTATTGGATATCAAAATCAACTTAACCAGGGTTATCATGAATAAATTTTCCCTCGGAATTTATCTCCCGAACAAAAATTAGGTATCTTCAAAAAAGAGGAAATAATTCCGCGGGAAAGAAATAGGTATCATGAATAACAATTCAGGAGAATTTTCAACGAAATTGCGATATTTAATTTTTTCCTGATGAATTTTTTCGCTATTTTTGAAGATACCTAATTTTTGATCGGAGGAAAAATTCCGAGGGAAAATTTATTCACGATAACCCTGAACATGTCAGCGCCCAGTCTCTCCATTTATTAAACTACTCTATGTTACTTTGCTCTCACAAATATATTTTCTTAGGATAAAGTGCAATTTGCCCGATGAATACATAAGCACTTTTAGGACATAATCGTTATGGAGTTTGAACGTATAAATGAAGAGTGACGGTAGGTCTCAGATCTCAGGCGCAAGAACCTAATTGCGCGTTGATGGTTGCATGTGGCATAATCTTTTAATTAAGAACCTTTGGTGCTTTGCAACTTCCTCATATGGCCTATATCCCTAAGTTTGGTAGCTGTGACATGTAATGGAGCCCATTACTATTTGGAATACTCTATATTTCAGTAAGGAAGATATATATTTTTCAGCGTAGAGGAGAGTTTTGATATTCAGTTTGCAATTTGGATTCCTGCAGGGAGATACTTGGTTATATTACCTTTTAATATTGCGAAGAGTATTGCGAAGGCAACCTTGCTTTACCTCAGACGTGGTCTCAAACTACTCCGACATAATTCTTTCATCCCAAATTATTTGACTATTTTGGGGATTTTCATTGTGATTGATCGCGTAACTGCTGACTGCTCAAAACTTGGCTTGGGCCAGTAGCATAACCACCTCTTAGTGGTGGTCCCAGGGCAACTATGTGTGTAAACCCTTATATTTGTAGGCTAAAACTGCAAGTGCGGGTTGTCTGGGGCCTTGATTCTAGACTTTGTACCGTGGGGCAGCAACTTGTGCTACCGAATATAGCTCGCTACAGAAACCGACACTCTACTTCGGATAAGGAATGATTACATGTTGACGACATTACGTACGCGGACAAAGATAAGATTCTGGAATGTAAAGACTCGGGAAGCAAGGAACCTTACTAGCCACATTCCCCCAATTTGAAAATGAATTCATGCGATATGTACTGGACATTTTGGGGTAAGTGAAGTAAAATGGTTGGAAGCATTCGAGTACCATTCCCCAATGCGTAATATTGTACTACTCTATTCAAGCCAACCATCTGGAATACGAAGTCTGACTGCTCCTAACACAAACAGCACGCAAATGCCTACTTTCCTAGTAGCCTCATGGTGATAGGATTATGACGGCCAGATTCCGGACTGGTGGTCAAACAATTGCGCATGCGATTATATGAAAACACAAGTGTTTTCACTTAGCCTAGCCCTACCAACTCCTACTTTCAGCCTCCACGTGGTGACGGCTGAGTGTCTAGTACCTTGGTCGGAGATACGGTAACCAACAATGCTGAAAGATTTTTGGCGCCAGCAAATGAGAGAAGGGGAAAGAATGCTCTCTAACTAGAACACTTCTTCTTGTTCCAGGCGGCAGTGGATGAATTCCCTAGATGGAGTCAACGGTGGCGTTTGCAGTTCCAGTTAGATTGAACTGAGTGAACACTTTGATTGAGATGCTTCGCCATATTTGGATCACAGGTCGATAAGGTACTTCCAAGAATAGTCAGGACCTTGGAGCAGATATCGTGGCGGAGGAGCCTTTAATGGGCCAACGGCAGCGTTCATACTCCCGTAGTAAACTACTGGCACCCGTGTATCCGGCCTCACATCAAAGGCGTATAATAAAAAGACATAGTCCCCCAGGTAGCGGGTGGTGCCGCCGGGTTAACTTCTCTACGACGTAAAAGGACACTGGTTACGAAGCAGCCAACATCTTGGGATGCGGATGATTTTACTCTTGACGACCCTTGCTAACATAAAAAGGACTACGATCTTCATGTCTGCACATATTTGGAGCTGAGGTCTGTAAGGATTTTCAATACTTCGTCAGGGTATTGAAAAAGAGATGGTGGCGGATGAACCCTTAATGGGCCAATGGCAGCGCTCATATCCCCGAAGTGGGTTACTGACATCGGTGTATCCGGCCTCTTGTCCTAGGGGTACAAAAAAAAGGATCTGGCCCTCCAGGTTGGGGGTAAAAAAACTATATGAAAAACTGCGACATCTACTACGGCGATTGCTACAGACAAAAAGGACAGCGTCTATTCGGGTGCGGATTTGTCATTGGAGGCAGACTTAGACAAGAAGTCTTGAGTTTCCGGCATGTGAACGAGCGCCTTATACTTACTTACTTAGGTGGCGCTACAGTTCGGGGTGAACCTGGGCCTCAACCAACAAGCCTCTCCATTTAGCTCGGTCTTTAGCTAATTGCCTCCAGTTGCGCACTCCAAGTTGGTCGAGGTCCCCTTGAACTTGTGCGCGCCACCTACGGCGATGATTCCCTCTACTGCGTCGTCCCTCGGGGTTAGATTCGAAGACTCTGCGGGCCGGAGCGTTGGTGTCCATTCGCTCTACATGTCCTAGCCATCTCAGACGTCCAATACGCAGTTTTTTGACTAGGTCGATGTCGCTGTACAGCTCGTATAGTTCGTGATTGAATCTTCTCCTCCAAAACCCGTCAACGCAAACGGGACCGAAAATCTTACGAAGAATTTTTCTCTCGAAGCGACCAAGGATATCTTCATCCTCTTTTAATAAAGTCCATGTTTCAGCGCCGTAAAGCAGGACTGGGATGATCAAGGTCTTATATAGAGTCTCCTTAGTTGTTCGAGATAGGGCTTTACTGTTGAATTGCCTTATAAGCCCAAAAAAACAGCGATTGGCAAGAGTTATTCTTCGATTGATTTCTGCGCTGATTTTGTTTTTCGAGTTTATAGCAGAGCCAAGGTAGACAAAGTCCCTTACTACCTCGAAGTTATAGCTGCCCACGGTGACGTTTTGTCCAATTCGTCGGTGTTGGTTTTCCCTTCTAGTTGACAGCATATACTTGGTTTTGCCCTCGTTTATCGCCAAACCCATTTTGGCCGCTTCCGCCTCAATGCTTGCAAAAGCACCGGTGACAGCCCGCTGAGATCTTCCGATAATGTCTATATCGTCGGCGTATGCAAGCAGTTGTACAGACTTGTAATAGATTGTGCCTCCGGTGTTGGCTTGTGAGTTCCGCACAATCCGTTCAAGTACAATATTGAAGAAGTCACATGACAGCGCGTCACCTTGTCTAAAGCCTTTTTTGACATCAAAGGTCTCGGTGAGGTCATTACCGACCTTGATGGAGCAGCGAGCGTTGTCCATCGTCAGCCTGCACAGACGGACAAGTTTGGCAGGGATGTCAAAACTAGACATGGCTCTATAAAGCTCTTCTCTATAGATGCTGTCATAGGCGGCCTTGAAATCGATAAAGAGGTGGTGAGTATCGATTTGGAATTCTTAGGTTTTCTCCAGGATCTACCGAAGTGTGAAGATTTGATCGATGGTGGACTTTCCTGGCCTGAAACCGCACTGATAGGGTCCAATCAGGCTGTTGATAAAGGGTTTCAGGCGTTCACACAATATCGCAGAAAAGATCTTGTATGTGATGTTGAGGAGACTGATGCCTCTATAATTGGCGCAGTTGAGGAGGTCTCCTTTCTTGTGGATCGGGCAAACGATGCTGAGATTCCATTCATCAGGCATACACTCGTCTGACCAAATATTAGAAATGAGTTGGTGTATGCACTCTACCAATTCATCGCCAGCTGCCTTGAAAAGTTCGGCCGGTAAGCCGTCAGGTCCAGCAGCCTTGTTCGATTTCAGCTTGGATATTGCTATCCTCACTTCGTTTTGGTCAGGTGGACGGAAATTTTGACTATCATCGTCCATGTTGAATGGTTCATTCTGCCTGACAGCGGGATGTTGGTCTTCGTCGCCGTTATACAGTCTGCAGAAGTAGTTTTTCCATATTCTCAGCACCGACTGTGATTCTACTACGAGGTTTCCATTTTCATCTCTACAGGTTTCTGTACGGGTATTACTTCTCTGACACGTTCTTTTTACCTTTTGGTAAAACTTCCGTACATTGTTCCTGGAGTATAGACTCTCGATATTTTCAAACGCGCGCTTCTCATGCTCTTTCTTCTTCTTTTGGAGAAGCCGATGTTCTTCCCGTCTCTTTTGCTCGTAGAGCTCACGAGCAGCTCTCGTCTTCCTTTGCAGCGCCGCTTTGTATGCCTCTTGTTTTGCTGCATGCACTCGCCGGCATTCTTCGTCAAACCAGGGGTTTCGCGGTGGTGGTCGAGCGAGACCCAGCACATCAGTCGCGGCGTTTCTGATGGCATGTTGGCAGCGTTGCCACTGGTCTTCGGTACTTGATGCTGGCGGCAAAGGGGTGATTGAGAGATTTCGGGGTACGCGTTCAGCGAAGAGTCTGGCGGTCTCTTGCGATTGTAGCTTTTCGACGTTAAATTTTCTCACAGTAATTCTTCTTTATTGCTCAGATTGGGATATCCGCATTCATACCTTGGCTACAACAAGGTAATGATCCGAGTCTACGTTGGCCGCTCGGAAGGTCCAGACATCCAGAATACTGGAGGCATGCCTTGCGTCGATCGCAATATGATCAATTTGGTTGATCGAGCGCCTTATGACTATCCGCAAATTTGCCAACATTAGCCTAATATGCGTTCACGCCCCTCACGAGGAGAAGGACGACGCGACAAAGGATGACTTTTACCAGCTCTTGGACAAGACGTATGAGCAATGCCCTAGCCACGACGTTAAAATTATCCTAGGTGATTTTAACGCAAAGCTAGGAAGTAAGGACGTCTTTAGTAGCGTTGTCGGAAAGCACAGCCTACACGACATCACATCCAACAACGGACTCAGGCTAATCGACTTTGCGGCGGGACGAAACTTTGTCGTAGCTAGTACGCGGTTCCCACGTCTCGACATCCCCAGAGGAACATGGCTCTCCTTTGATCGAAAAATCGTCAACCAAATCGATCACATTGCGGTCGACGCAAGGTACTCTTCCAGTTTTCTGGATGTCCGGACTTTTCGAGGCGCCAACGTGGACTCGGATCACTACCTAGTTGTAGTCAAGGTACGGATGCGGATATCCAGAACGGAGCGAAATCAACGAAATACTATGAGGAAATTTGACGTCGGGCGGCTATAATCGCAAGAGACCGCCAGAACATTTGCCGATCGTGTTTCTTCTAATCTCAATCAAAGTCCTATGCCGCCAGCAGTAAACGCGGAAGACCAGTGGCAGCGTTGTCAACAAGTCATCAGAGATACCGCCTCTGATGTACTGGGCTTCCGTCGGCAACCATAACGAAATACCTGGTTTAATGAGGAATGCCGAGACAAGGGAAGCAAGAGGCGTACAAAGCGGCATTGCATAAAAGGATAGCGATATCTAAGCTTACATCCAACAAAGCTGCTGAAGCTGGTGGCCTTGCTGCCGGACTTTTCCAGACAGCAGGAGATGAATTGGTAAAGAGCATGCACCAGCTCTTCTGTAAAATCTGGTCGGATGAAAGTATGCTCGATGAATGGAACCTCAGCATCGTTTGCCCGATCCTGAAGAAAGGAGGCTATCTGAACTGCACCAACTACAGAGGTATACGTCTCCCCAACATTGTATAAAAAATCTTGGCTACCGTATTATGTGAACATCGCAAACTGATCCTCAACAGTGCGGTTTCAGGCCAGGAAAGTCTACCATTGACTAAATACTTACACTGCGGTAGATCTTGGAAACAAAAAAACCATGAATATAAAATCGATACTCATCATCTTTCCACCGATTTAAAAGTTTCCTATTATAGAGTGTATAATGTATAGTGTATAGTGTATAGAGTACGAGTTATACAGAGCCATGTCTAATCTCGGCATCCCTGCCAAGCTTACTCTTTGTGCAGGATAACGACGGAGAATACTTGCTGCACCATTAAATTCGGGAAGACCACCACCGAATCGTTCGATGTCAGAAAAGGTCTTAGACAAGGTAACGCGCTATCATGCGATTTCTTTAACATAACACTTGAACGAATTGTACAAGTTTGTACAACTACTAGCTTACACCGGTGACATTGACATAGTCGGAAGAGCCCACCGGGCCCGTTAGTGGGGCATATGCGAGTGTTGATATCGATGCAGCAAGGATGGGTTTAGCTGTATATGAAAGCAAAAAAAAATATGTGCTGTCTACAAAAAAGGACACCCAACATCGGCGTCTTGGACAGAACTCCACAATAGGCAGATATCATTTTGAGGTATTAAAGAAATTTGTATACGTATGCTCTATGGTGAGCTCCGACAAGGACACAAGTGGGGAGATCAAACGAAGAATTACTCTTGCCAATCGCTGTTTTTATGCTCTAAGAATGCAATTGAGTAACAATGTCCTATCTCGAACTTGTAATGTATATAACTCTGTATAAGACACTAATTATCCCAGTCCAGCTGTATAGCGTAGAGGCATGGACTTTGTCAAAATCGGATGCGGATGCCCTTGGTTACTTCGAAAGGAAATTTCTTCAAGTGATCGTCGATCGCGCCCGCATAAACGGTGGGTAAAGGAGAAGGTACAGCCGAAGTTTATTTGGGGTGCCTTGCGCAGGAGAGGCATATACGAGTATGCTATTATCAAAACTACATGCGTGTATGAACGGTCCAAATATCATGCTCTGCACAAGGAGAGGTTATCTGAGGAATGGCGGTAAGACAAGGCTATATTACAATATTTCATCAATACTATTCCTATTGGTGATTAGCGATGTGCTACGTACATTTTTGCCGACGGGAAATGGATTAATTCGATGGACTCTTATATCTCAACTGAAGTTTAATGCTAACTGGACTGAAAATTCAGCCTTAGTACAAACTCAGGGCTCAAATATGTATCGCTGGACAACCGGTAGAGAGAGAAGAAGATTTTCAGTATCTTGGGAGTATTGTCTCGACCGATGGTGGAGCTGAACTAGATATAGCCAACAGGATCGTCAAAGCAAAGTCCGCATTCGGGATGTTGTCCAAAATATGAAGAAGCAATGCAATCAGTCAAGCTAAGACTGTTCCGCTCCAACGTTGAATCCGTGCTGTTATATGGATGCAGCACGTGGACAGTGACCACTACCATCACCAGAAAGCTGTAAACGTTCGTTAATGGGTATCTGAGCAACATCTTCAGGATTTTCTGACCCAAATGTATCTCTTATGAACACCTCTACTAGAGAACAGGTCCGAATCCAATAGGCACAACCATCCAACGATGGAAGTGGCAGTGGATTGGTCACGCATGCCGAAAGGGTGACAGTTCCATAGCTAACAATGTGATACAATGAAACCCTTTAACCCAGGATGGAAGAATATCTGGCAGTCCGAGGAGAACGTGGTGCAGAACAATCGAGAAGGAGACACGGTAGTTGGAGAAAACTTGGTTAGAGCTGAGGCGCATTGCCAGAAACCGTACACGATGGCGCGTATGCGTAGTAGAGGCCCTAGGACCCATAAGGGGATACATGACATATATAAGTAAAGTATGTGACATGTGTTTGTATACATATTTGCTGATATTTCGTACATCGAAAGTTTGTAAAACAATGCTCTACGATCTTCAAACGCGGCTCCAAATTCGACAAAAATATGTAAAGTTTCATACTATGCCTAAGAAAGTTAGCGTGAAAATATTATCCTAAGAAGGGATAAAGAGTGATATCCCTAAAATAATAGGATTATTACTGAACTTTTATACATTTCTAATTTACTTGAAATCATTGCTTACGTTGTTCTTCCATATTCCATGGAGCATGGTGGGCTTTTTAAAGGTAGATTTACTACCACTAATCTAAACAAATTTATTGTCAGTACAGTATGGGTATTGGAAAACATTAAGTAAGTATTATATAGTTCTAGCTACCTATTTCGGCAAAGCGTTTGAAAAAATCTTCCATAAAATCATTAGCGTGATTTTGAAAGTACCACAGGGAAGCCACTTGGGGGCACTAATATTTATATTAGCAATCAGTGAGATTAATCTCTTCCTTACTAAGTCTGATTCATAGATGAACGAGTTTGCCGATGACATGAAAATCTCGAATTGAATTTCTAACTCTTAAATAACTTTTACATTTGGTGTCCAAATAACACTTTTTAATCTCATGCAATTATCAACTCTTGTTAGTTTCCCCTTTAATCAAATAAATTGGTGTATTAACAATTAGTTTGTTTGCATTCGCATTGAAGTGCATGATTTAGGCTTTATCTGTGATAATTAGCTTAATTTTGCTTCTCATATCGACCACTTAATGATTAGAGTAAACTCAGCACTCCTCTGACCCTTATGTTGCTTAATCCCTAATCGAGTTTTGTCGATCTACTTCCTGAGTATGCTACGAAGCTTAGGATTGAAGCTGTTCAATGTTGATTTATTCATTTTTCTGGGGTGGGAAGACGATATCACTTATTGCCTTACGAGGACCGTCTGAAAGTGATGAATTGTTAAGCTTTCAAAACGTGACGTAATATTGCAACGATATGCAATGAGATGGTTGGTAATAAGAACTTGAAGCAATTGTTGGCAACTATTGGCAATTGTGTACATATCTCGGTTTTGAACGAACCCAAATTTTAGAGAATTCAGATTTGGTGCAGTCCATTTTACTACGAGATGAAACTTTTCTCTTGATATTGTAAGTAGGAATTTAAGGGGATTTGTTTCCACTGGAGCTTGATCTTTTCTGCATTGCGTGAGCCAAGTGCTGTTTATAAATGAGTAAATGTCAACAAAGAATATATTTATAAAAAAAAATGTTGGTATAAATTACATGCACTGTTCCTCATATTTGCGTGGTGATAAAATCCAATTTAATTTCTTGATCTGCAATTACCGAAACTATCCTAGTTCCGTTACATTAGACTATAAACTCTAAAGGGCAAGGGCAAAGACAATTCACGTGCAATCACATAAAAGTTGAATAAGTCAAATGTTGTATTTGAATTGCCTGACATTCTTCTAAAACTACTAGCACAATTCCAAACAATACATACATAAGTACTCGAATCGCTGTAAGCACTTTATGGCGAAATTGTTTCCAATAACGTTATAGAAACTAAAATAAATAATCGAATTCCTTCGGGATATAGACAAACAACTATGGTACATTAAAAGAATAAAAGTAATCTGAAAAATTCTCCACGTGCCCTATAGTACATATCTATACGCAGGTACGTATACATAATACATTTTCGTTCGGAATCCGGCGAAATATCCTCCTGGCGCTACCAGTTGAAAATGTTTGTTTCAGTATAGGAATATTTTTTTGTCAATGGAATTTCAGAAAGTGTTGCAGTGAATATTTTCACCAAGAAAATAATACAACAATGACTTTGTCTCTGCATACTTGGGTGCATACGTAACATACTCGTATATTCCTTGTCGATCTTTCAAGTGTGTCAATATGTCTTGCTGATGAGTTGGATTTCATAGTGCACTTGAAGAGATTGTTTGAATATATTTTTTATTGTATTCCAACTTTTTCATTATTTTTTATTCAGATTTCCCCCCAAGCGAGCGCTGTGTGCAAGTTAGTAGCTTCATGTATGTATGTTAAACTTTGTATTCTTTTCCTTAAAATGCCACATAAATTTATGGTAACACTTTTTCCCCCATCGATAATTCCTAGGTTCGACTCACTTGCATTAAATACACTCATTTTAATATGGAAAATAATTTCTTTTGAATCTTGAGCCCACCACAGCTGCGTAGCCGTTGGCACCAAAATTCCAAATGCTGCGGTTACACTTCGCAAGCCTACTTACTTACTTACTTAAGCTACAATTCGGGGTTTATCTGGGCCTCAGCCAACAAGCCTCTCCTTTTAGCTCGATCTTTAGCTAATTGCCTCCAGTTGTACACAGCGAGGAGGCCCCTACTGCGCTGTCTCTCTCGGTTAGATTCGAGGACTCTGTGGGCCGGACCATTGGTGTTCATTCGCTTTATATATCACTGCTATCCCAAACACCCAATACGCAGTTTTTTTTAACAAGGTCGATGTCGCTGTAGAGCTTGTATAGTTTTTCGTTGAATCTCTCAAAAACCCGTCAACGGAAACGGGGCTGAATATCTTGCGAACAATTTGTCTGTCGATGCGGCCCAAGCTCCTGACCAACTCGAAGTTTGAGCTGCCCAATTCGTCGGTATTGATTGTCCCTTCTTGTTGACGGCATATACCTGGTTTTGCCCTCGTTTATCGCTAAACCCGTTTTAGCAGCTTCTTCGTTGACATCCCCCTAGGTTCGTCCAATAATGTCAGTATCGTCAGCGTATACAAGCAGTTATACGGACTTTTGATAGATTGTACAATCCGTTCAAGTACAACATAAAAGAAGTCACATGTTGATGACATTAAGGGTCTCGGTGACATCATTACCGACCTTGATGAGGCAGCGAGTAACCTCGATCGTCATCGTTTGGCAGGGGTGTCAAAATTAGACATGGCTCTTTACTCGTATAGCTCTCTCTCTCTCTTTAGATACTGCTATAGGCGGTCTTGAAATCGATAAAGAGATGATCAGTATCGATTTTAAATTCTTGGATTTTTTCCAGGATCTGGCGAAGTGTGAAGAATTGACGGAGAGTTAACCTTTCTAACCTGAAACCGCACTGATAGGGGCCAATTGGATGTAGATCAGAGGTTTTAGGTATTCCCACAATATCGAAGAAAAGATCTTGTATGCGGTTTTGAGGGGACTGATGCCTCAATAATTGGCGCAGTTGAGGGTGCTTTCTTTCTTATGGATCGGGCAAACGATGCTGAGATTCTTTTTATCAGGCATACACTTGTCTTTTCATCGATTTCAAAGTTGCCTATGATAGCGTGATAGAGACGAGTTATACAGAGCCATGTCTAGTCTTGGCATCCCTGCCAAGCTCCTCCGTTTGTGCAGAATGACGATGGAGAACTCTCGCTGCTCCATCAAAGTCGGTAAGAACATCACCGAACCGTTCGATGTCAGGAAAGGTCTTAGACAAGGCGACGCGCTATAATGCGATCTCTTTAATATAGTACTTGAGAGAATTGTACGAAACTCACAAGCCAACACCGGAGGTACAATCTTCTTCAAGTCTGTACAACTACTCGCTTATGCCGATGACATTGACATAATCGGAAGATCTTAGCGGGCCGTCAATGGGGCATTTACGAGTATTGAGAACGAGGCAGCAAAGATGGGTCTAGCGGTCAATGAAAGCAAAACAAAATATATGCTGTCTACAAAAAAGGACACCCAACATCGGAGTCTTGAACAGAACGCCACAATAGATAGATATAATTTTGAGGTAGTAAGGGAATTTGTCTACCTAGGCTTTATAGTGAGCTCCGCAAATGACATCAGTAGGGAGATCAAACGAAGAATTACTCTTGTCAATCGTTGTTTCTATGGGTTAAGAAGGCAATTGAGTATCAAAGCCCTGTCTCCTATGACCTATAATCCGAATATGTCGAAGCTGAGTTCAACCTTGCTGGAACTGTATACGCAACCAGTGCCTCCATCTAGGGAATTCCTCCGCTATTGTCTGGCACAGGAGTGCTTTAGTAAGCACTTTGCACTCCAAGCATATTTATTTCCTGTTCCATTCTGGCCATGGGTTGCTTGTTACTTATGTCCTGTGCTATAATACAATGTGTAACGAAGCGTTACACTTTTTATCGCTCCACTGTGGTTCACTTTCACGGCCGCTACTGTCTATAGCTGGTGCAGTATAAACAAACAACATCTGTCGATAATCACGTCATGTGAACATGACCACTTCTCTCAATCTCATTGGCCAAGTGGTTTGCAAAAGTGAATTGCATCCGCTTTTACAATTCGCATTCGCTTCTTACAGGAAATTTCGTAAGGTGGAGATTGAGAGATGTGGTCGTCAGAGTTCCTCACTCAGTGGTTTAGTACCAATTTCGAGTACTTGTGAGCCAACTCTCCGACGTGGTGATACCACAGGAAATTTTCTATCGTTTGTCTCCGGACTTGGACGATTTATAAATCGGACCTGCTGCTGACCGCAGCCGATCCGATCGTAAGCTTTTGGGCTCATCCTCCTCAAGAATAAGCCATTGCAGATCCTGAACTTAATCCTCGAGTTGGAGGATCCGATCCGTGCTCCTAGGAGTTTACTGCGCTGTTAGAAGCTAAGTACCTGCCTTAAGCAAGTGCTGCCAAGTGACGGCGTTAAGCCGTTGCTGCCAAGTGACGGCCCCTAAGCCGTTGCTGCTAAGTGACTGCTGCCCAAGTGACGTCGCAAAACGTTGCTGCCAAGTGACTGCCACAAGCAGTTGCTTCCCAAGTGACGGCCCTAAGCCGTTGCTGCCAAGTAACTGCCATGAGCATTTGCTTCACAAGTGACGTCGCAAGACGTTGCTGCCAAGTGACTGCCACAAGCAGTTGCTGCCCAAGTGACGTCGCAAGACGTTGCTGCCCAAGTGACGGCCCTAAGCCGTTGCTGCCAAATGACTGCCACGAGGAGTTGCTGCCTAAGTGACGGCCCTAAGCCGTTGCTGCCAAATGACCGCCCCGAGCAGTTGCTGCCTAACTGACGTCGCAAGGCGTTGGTGCCAAGTGACTGCCACAAGCAGTTGCTGCCCAAGTGACGGCCCCAAGCCGTTGCTGCTCAAGTGTCCGTCACCAACGGACACTTACCAGCAGAGTAGTCAGTAAGTTAGCAAGTAAGAAAGAAAGGCCAACGTAGGTATCCAATTATTGTTAAGTAGAAGAAAATTGTTAAGGTTAGCTTATACCGGGCCTCGTAAGAACACATATTTAAATAGGACTCAACTCATTGTTAAGTAGCTCGATGTTGTTAAGGCCAGCTAAACTGAACATTCATTGCGGTGTTAAATAAATAATTTACCTCTTTACCCAAAGTTTCGGGTGTTTCTTTGGGAGACCCTGACGAGCGAAATATTAGCCTTCGGAAAACACCCTGACAAATGTTAGCACAACAATATCTCTTAAACATGCTTGTGATTCTCAATTATTTATATTACCTGGTTTAATATAATACCTATACAATATTCGCCTTGCTGTTATTATATTTAAGTACACAATTAATTTACGAAAACATTGAAAAATGATGCTATCTTTTGTGAAATTTGCTTTCAATTTGAAGGTTTGTGTGGCCACAGAATGCTTTAATCTTTACTTGTAATAAAATTCATTCGCGTTTCTGTTGATAGAACTAATTTCAGCCTTTTATAGGTTTCCTTCAAATTCAATTCATTTATCAGCTAAGAAATTTATTTTCCTGGATATAGCAAAGAAAATCCTTGCAAATGACGTGAGACCACTTCGCACTTAAATTCAAAATAAATTGAAAAATCAATCGAACATGAAAGCAATCAAAATATCAAACAAATAACTTTATTACCTTTATAGGTGCGTGTATATACGCCGTAAGCGGTATTGCTGCTAGTGACGTTTTATAGTCAAATATAAATTGAACGTAGGTACTTTTACTCACCGTGACATATAATCTCCTGTAGCTTGACTTGAAATACTGTGAACTCATTTGAATAAAAGATGAATTAAATTCTCTAAAATATTTAACTGAAACCGAAGGGAAAGCAATGATTGCTTCGGTTAATCTCGACAAATTCAGGAGCGGAAAGTTTCAGCACAAATTATCAAAACTTTCTCCGGAACCCAAGGCGAACTGAATTCCAGAAATATTTTCTGTTTAGTACAACAACCTAAGATTGCCCGGAGAGATATTCTGTGGTAGCATAAAGAAAAACAGGGTTGCAGCTGAATAAGAGTCTTCAGCCAAAGCATTCGCAACAATTCCAATTCCAAAAGCTGTTAAGAAATTTTAACGCTACAAATTAAGAGTTTGGATTCAGGGCTCCGTGGAATCCACAGGAAATTCACCTCATGTATAAGAAGGACGATAAAGTTTCGCACTTTCAAAATCTATTTAAAGTAATATACACATTTGGGAATTAACTTTCTAAAAATGAAATCGTCGAGATGTCCACCTTCAATGATTGCATTCTTATACACCTCTGACAGATATAGATGAACAGATATGTTTCAGAAAAGAGCTGACTTAAACCAAGATGATATCTTCCAATTTATATATTGAGTTCTGTTTGATAACAGAATTCGATTCACCTAGTGGCTTGGCAGGTCCCTCCTCTAAAACCACCCAAGTTACATATTCTTACGTATACCTTACGTGTTACTTCGTCTAGCCCTCCTTCAACAACATCTGTGTTCAACCTGCATCGGTGTTTCGTCCAACTCCCGCAGCCTGGGTACATTGCAGTGGGCAATTTTGGCCGTAATGCCTCACCTGTTGTCACCCGACAACACCCTACCCCCTTCGGGTAGGGGTTAGAATATACCCGAGGTAGGCATGCCTGTCGTAAGAGGCGACTAAAATCCACCCTTCGTATACCGGGCTTAAAGTGTATACAAAAAAATGCAATGAGTAAAACGAAAAGATTTAATACCCCAGGTGGCAGTCCAGGTTCACTGGAAAATCCACCCTCTTCGGAGGTAGGCTCTACGGATTCTGGGGAGAGCCAATTATTGCAATTGATAAATCCCTTTATAAAAAGTTCAAGGGTACCTCGGTCTCCACCATCAAGACCGAATGTCTCCGGGAAAAAAAGTCCGCCGGAAGTGCAAGCGCACAAGAAACAGGACTTAGAGAAATGTAAAAGCTTTGAGAAGGAAAATAACGAACTTCGCAATAGGCTTGATGAAATGGATCGGCTCTACCAAGAGCTCAAAAAAGAGGTAGACATGCTGAGAGAGGAAAACAAGCTTCTAAAGAACTCGCTTTTACAAAAAGAACGCGAAGATTCCCCTCCCCGCGCAGCTAATCCACAATATCACACGGACGAAGAAGAGCTTGCACGCGAAACGAATTGCGTCTTAAAGAAAAGACCTAGCAAAAAACGCAGAGCCGGCTCTTCGCCCGAAATCGAGCCGCGAAAAGAAGACAAGCAAAATGAGCCGAAGCCAAAACAAACTCAAGCTAAAGCACGTCCTCCGCCTGCAATAAACGTCGTTGGCATAACGGACTACAGTAAGCTACATTGCCTTCTTAAAGGTACGACGACATCGAAATTCAAGGTAACGTCACTCAGGAACAATGCGTGGAAAATTAACGTTGATGACTCCGATGGCTACCGAGCAATATCACAAAAATTAAACACGGAAAAAATCCAGTGGTATACTTATGAAAATAAGTCAGAAAGACCACTGCGTGTTATAGCAAGGGGTCTCCACCCCTCGTGCACAAAAGACGACGTAATGAACGACCTCAAAGCTAAAGGTTTGAAAATTCTTAATGCCGTCAATATTCTCAAAAAGGTGAAGCAACAAACGGAACAAGGCCAGGAAATCATGGTCAAGCATGGACTTCCGCTCTTTATGCTTACCTTTGACAGGAGCGAAAATGTAGACGATATTTATAACGTTAAAACTATTCTGAATATCGTAGTCAAGATTGAGCCTATGCGTACGAGTACGAGATCGATACCTCAGTGTAAACGCTGTCAAGGCTTTAATCACACACAGTCGTATTGTCAAAAAGAGCCGAGATGCGTAAAATGTGCTGGTAACCATCTCTCAGAAAAGTGTGACCTAAATAAGCAGGCCCCGGCTACCTGCATTAACTGCAAAGGAAAGCACCCAGCGAACTATCGAGGTTGCGAAGTGGCAAAAGAGCTTCAAAAAAGGCGAGACACATTTAAAAATATTCAACGCCAGAACGCAGAACCGGTTAAAAATAGTCGTGAAATCGCTAAGCCAAGGGTAACGACCGTCAATAAACACGTCAAACTTAAGACGAGAGTCGAGCAAAGTAAAGTTCCTTCGGCAAAATCAAAGGAAAAGCCACAATCTCCAGAGACGCTAACATATGCTCAAGCTGCGTCGCTAGAAACCAAGCAAAGCGGTGTTACGGTAGACCCAGTCTCCCAAGTCTTCTCTATAATTCTTGCGAAACTTGAGGAGCAAACGAAGGTAAACAAAGTCATATTTGATAAATTGAGCAAGCTCGAGTTAAAACCTCGCCAGAAAAGAACTCCCATATGAATATGAATCAGTTACTAAAAATTTTAACATGGAACGCAAACGGCCTTCTACAAAAAAACGCCGAATTAGAAGTATTCTTACGGAATGACAACATTGACATTTGCTTGATCTCTGAAACTCATTTGACAAAGGAATCCAGAGTAAAAATAAGAGGGTATCGTGCTTAACACGCATACCACCCTTCCGGAAGAGCTAGAGGCGGATCCTCCTTATTCATTAAAGACTGCATTGAGCACTCCATAAATACGACGATTGAAATCGATACAATGCAAACAAGCTCAGTTCGAGTTAAGAATAGGCACTCATATTTCAACATCGCGTCCATTTATTGTCCTCCGCGATGCACGTTTCGAAGTAACGACTTTGTACGTCTCCTTGACTCACTTGGACCGAATTTCATTATAGGTGGCGATTTCAACGCAAAACACACCTTTTGGGGTTCCAGATCCAATTCACGGAAAGGCAGACTTCTGTACGAAGCCGGTATGCAATTCGGGGTTGATTTCTTTTCGACGGGGAAACCGACGTATTGGCCCTCTGATACAGCAAAAACACCGGACCTAATAGACTTCTTCGTAGCGAAAGGAGTATCTTCAAATTTTGCGAAAGTAGAGGAAAGCTTTGATCTCTCCTCAGATCACTCGCCGGTAATCTTGACAATAAGTGACCGACTAATGACAGTAGAAGCTGTGCCTAGATTAACTAACAAAAAAACTAACTGGCGCGACTTTAGAACTGATTGCGAAGAAAATATTGTCTTAAATGTATCGCTCAAAACACCCTTCGAAATAGAAGATGAGCTCGGCAAATTTATTGAATCAATACAAAATGCCGCGTGGAAAAATACACCCTTAAGGAGGAAAGAAGTCCCATGCAATGAAGCTTATTATCCGCCGGAAATAAAAGAACTTATTCGAGAAAAGAGGAGAGCACGCAAAATATGGCAACAAACTCGCGCTCCCCAGCATAAAACCCACTCGAATTTCTTATGCAATAAGCTTAAAAAAGCGATCCAAGACCTAAAAAACCGAGAGACTTCAGCTTATCTTGAAGGTTTAACCGCCGAAAAAACTACTAATTACTCGCTCTGGAAAGCTGTCAAAAGAATTAAAAAACCGCAAATACATTCGCCACCGATAAGAAAAAACAACGACGAATGGGCAAAAGGTGACAAAGAAAAAGCGGATCTATTTGCCGAGCACTTAGAAGAAACTTTTAAGCCATTTGATGGAGAAACATTGGTAGACGATTTTACCGGTACGACTACGACATCTGACAACCTTAGAATAAAAAGTGTGTCACTTATAGAACTTTGCCAGGCAATAAAAAACCTGAAAAACAATAAAGCTCCTGGCTATGATTTAATAACCGGACAAATCCTCAAGGAATTACCAAAAAAGGCACTATTAAAATTGCTTTATTTAATAAATGCTTCCATTAGATTATTATACGTTCCAAATCAATGGAAAGTCGCAGAAGTCATAATGGTTCCGAAACCGGGAAAATCTCCAAATGACAAAAAATCGTACAGACCGATATCGCTACTACCAATAATATCGAAGGTATTTGAAAAACTCCTTCTGAAACGGATTCTTCCGGTCATTGAAGAGAGACGCCTAATACCTGACCACCAATTCGGGTTCAGAATCAAGCATTCCACAATTGACCAGGTTTATAGAATAACCGACGAAATTGAAAAAGCCCTTGAGGAGAAAAAGATTTGTTCTAGCGCTTTTCTTGACGTATCTCAAGCCTTCGACAGGGTTTGGCACGATGGATTGAATTATAAGCTAAGACGAATCCTTCCGGAGCAACTTCATAAGATCTTAGAATCGTACCTTAAAAACAGACTTTTTCGTGTTAAGCACGGAACTGAATATTCTGATTTTAAAGAAATCGCCGCCGGAGTTCCGCAAGGAAGTGTCCTTGGGCCTATCTTATTCTTGCTGTACACTCGGGACATACCTCAAACTGAAGGCACTATTGTAGCTACGTTCGCGGACGATACGGCTATTTTGGCAACGGAAAGTTCAATCGAGTCAGCAACCATAAAACTCCAACGAGCCTTGGATAAAATCTGTGAGTGGACAAAAACTTGGCGCATTGTTCTTAACGAGACCAAATCGACGCATGTTAACTTCACTTACAAGAAAATAATCAACCTTCCCGTTTTCATTAACTCGGTACAAATACCGCATGCAAACGAAGCTAAATATCTGGGAATGACACTAGACGCGAAACTTAAATGGAAACCTCACGTTAAAAAGAAACGTGACGAAGTCGAAAATCGACTTAGAGAAATGTATTGGCTAATTGGAAGATATTCCAAACTAAGCGTATATAACAAACTGCTTCTGTATAAGCAAGTGCTTAAACCCGTGTGGACGTACGGTATACAACTCTGGGGTTGTACCAAACCAAGCAATAGGAATCTCATACAATCATTGCAAAATAAAATTATAAGAATAATCGTGAACGCTCCCTGGTATATCAGAAACAATGATATCCACAGAGACTTAGGGATAGCTACCGTGGAGGACGAAATAAAAAACTTCGCTCGCAAGCTTCGTATTCGTCTTCATGGCCATTGCAACTGTGCCATACTCCAAACTTTGGATGTGACAAATCTTACGCGCCGACTTCAAAGAACGAAACCGTTCGAATTAGCGCTATAAGACAAAAAGCCGCATGTCATGACGGTTTCAGCAGGTGCTTTTATTGAAAATCTACCTGCCTCACGCGAATATAAATCTGAAGCTTAAACTACTTGATAAGGTCAAACTTAGTCGTAGTAAACAAAACGAAGGGAAGGGTGTTTTTAGTCAGTAGAAATCTGACACTACTATGAGTACACGGTCTCATAGTGTCTCATGAAGATTTCCACCTACCCACGAAAAAAAAAAAAAAAAAAAAAAAACCCGACACCTTTCGACCTAGGCAATAGTCTTCCCTCTTGGCATTCTATCTCCCGCTGTCGAGGCTTATCTGTTCGACATCGACTGCTGGACTTCAGTCCGACGGCCTGGGGTTAAATGAACACTTGGCCTAGGTACCCGTTCACTGTAGCGTCCTTGGTGTACTCCGTCTAGTACTCCTTCAACAGTAACTGGATTAGTTTGTAATGCCCCACCTGCTGCTATCCGAAGCACCTTACTCCGCCTTTGGCGTCTTCCGATCTGGCCAATATTTCTTCCCCTTGGCTGATCCCATAGATTAGGTTCTAGACGTGCTTCTCCAAGCAGTTGACGTTTTTTAGCAACACGATCATGAGAGACACAACGGTTGGTCCTTCTGGAGATTCAGGACCTGCTCGAAGATTGCGTCCAATTCGGTGTACTTCTTCTTGCATAGATTCGTATGCTGAACTGAACGTCTTATATGTCACGCTCGTCGACCTTTTATTCCTCGTATTTCACGCTACACAAACCCTTCATGCGGGTTTGAATTTATTGTTGAATTTTGTTTTATTGATTTCAAGTATAAGTTGCCTTAAGGGCCGGTCTGTTCACAGTTGGTTAAATCTCTGGTTAGGTTATCACAGAGTTTGCTTAACCCATGGTTATAAATCGATGGTAACCAAAAAGTGTTTGTTCACAATATTTTTCAATTTGGTTACCAAACCAATGCTTTGTGGAAATTCGTTCTATTTTCCAGTTTATCTGTCATCTCGTTTGTCAAATTAATCTGTGGTTGACTTTATTTTTGTTTATCGGTTTTGTTTGATTATAGAAGACGTTGAAATTTGAAATTACATACCAAATTTGAATGGATGACAAATAAAAAAACTCACTCCATTTTGTGTTATTTTTTATTTATTAAATTATCTGCAATGAAATCTGTGGATGAAATTCGGCCAGAAATGCTCAAGGCTTTAGGTAAAGAGGGAGTGCAATGGCTCTCGCGTGTCATTAAAGTGGCCTGGGAATGCTGTGAAACAGCTGGTGAATGGCAAATGGAGGTGATAGTTCCTCTTTTTAAAAAATGGGACAAAAGAGATTGCGCCAACTATAAAGGTATATACCCTTTTAAGTCTCCCTGGAAAAGTCTTCGCCAAGGTGTTAGAATCGCGTTCCAGAGCTGTGGTTGAGAACAGTTTGGGGGATGAGCAGTGCGGTTTTCGTCCCGGTAGAAGCTCAACCGACCAGAATGGTTCTTGAAAAGGCCTGGGAGTATGCTAAACCTGTCTACACTTGTTTTGTGGATTTGGAAAAAGCATATGATATGGTTCCTCGAGCCAAACTCTGGAGCGTTCTGCAGGAGTATGGTTCCCTGTTAAGGGTGATTCAGTCTTTATATACAAACTGTAAAAGCTGTGTTCGGATAAATGGTGTTAAATCAATACCTTTCACTGTGGGCGTTGGACTCCGCCAGGGGTGCGTTTTGTTAGCGCTCCTCTTCATTGTATATATGGATTGGATGTTGCAGCGCAGCCGTGGCGGGGAATGTTTCAAAGTGGGAGACCTAAGGATTAGTCATCTGCTCTTTGCGGATGATTTGGTCATCCTTGGGTCCCCTCAAACCGAACTTCAGCGCGCACTTAAAATGTTTGTAGCCGTTTCTGATGATGCTGGAATGGAGATCAACGTGAACAAGTCAGAAGTAATGGTCGTTTCCAAAAAACAAAAACCCATTCAGTGCACTCTGCATGTTAGTGGAGTCCCGCTGAAGCACGTGGATAAGTTTAACTACCTCGGGCTCTTATTCACGAGTGATGGGAGGAGCAATGCAGAGTTATCCTGTAGAATTGGTCGGGCTGGATCAATTTTAAGAGAGCTTGGCCAGTCTATTATAAAGAAGGCCGAACTTAGTGTTCAAGCTAGCTATCGGTTTTTAACTCGGTGTATGTTCCAACTTTCACTTATGGTCATGAAATTTGGGTAGTGTTCGAACGAATAAGATCGCAGATACAAGCTGCCGAAATGAGGTTCCTTCGCGGTGTTGCTGGAATAACTCGTAGGGATCGAGTGTGCAACACCAGAGTACGCGAGGCGTTGAGTCAATGGCGGAGGATCGAAAAGGATGGAGAGTCCACCTGAGCATCCTACCCCCGCGACCGTCATGAAGGATTATCGGGCAATTAAAAATGTATGTATGTATGTATATTATGTATATTTTTATAACAAAATATCTGCATAGAATTTTATTGTGTCACATAATATTGTGTCAAAAGTAACCTGCTGTATGAAAACTAAGCATAAACAAACAAAATTCCAGAAAATCATTGGTTAAAATGACGTTAACCAAGGAAATTCGGCTGGTTATCGATAACTAACCAAACCATGGATTCTATGGTTAAAATTTCGGTGAATAAACACAATCGATGGCTATCAGCTGGAATAACCACTGGTTAAAGTTAACCGAGAGTGAACAGACCGGCCCTAAAACTAATTTATTTTACAAGAAATATGTGAAAGTTTGACGAAGCATTGAACATCTTGGTCTTTAACTGAAACAAAAATGTATACTTTTCTCCGAGAAAATTAATCAAAAACTACCTACTACAATTATTAAAAATCTCATACATATACGTCGGCAGATCATTATAAATTCAAATCAAAGCTATGCCTAACAATTTCCTACTACAGTACTACCTCGATAATGTGAACTTCGTTAATGTGAATTTCCCAATAATCTGAACTCACAAATCTATATACCATATTACTATCTCTATAATGTAAACTTTGAAATTTTCTCACCTCTATAATGTGAACTTTTCATCAATATTTCGCATTTTTTTTTTGTTATTCTTTTGATATTAGCAATTATTTGTCTAGACATGTTTTTCTATCTTGTACCAAATGCTACTTATTAGGGGAAGAACCTTTTTCATCTCCTATGGGCATTCGTTATTCGAAAATTCTCTTATTTTTAGTTGAAAAAAAAGTTCCAATAACGTGAACCCCTCCAAAATGTGAACAGGCCCTTGTTTTAATTAGTTCACATTATCAAGGTAGTACTGTAATTACGGATTATCAATTATATGTATGTATAGCATACCTGTTCGCTCTTACATAATTCTCTTTACGAAAATTTAGTAAATAATAGTTTAATTAGCCAACAGTGCAGAGATAGATTATTATTTTATTGCAGTCATTAAATTATATCCAAACGGGATATAATCAACTAATTTAAGGACTTTAGTTCGGGCAGGTAGGCCCTTGACAAATTTTAGAATACGTATATAAGCCAAGGAAAACTCATTTTCAGCAACAGTTTTCAAAACATTGTATATAGAGTAACATCTCGTATATGCGCTTAGAAAACTTTTTTTTTAATTAAGTGAAGTTGAAATGGCGGAAAAAGGAGAGCAAAAAGCGGCCGCTAGGTCTACAACAACAACATATAAGTTGTTGTTATATCGTAATCACCTCCAACGTAAAAATCGGAAGTACTTCGACCTTACAGAATCAAAATTGGCATTAACTCTGGAGCTATTTTCAAAAGCCGATTATGAAGTGGACACAACGGTATGGCTCTCACTCAAACGTTCCATTCTCAAGCAAAAAATAAAGCAAAAATTCGCAAGATATCTGCTCAAAATCAAGAAAACCATGAAATTAAACGAGACCGCCGCCCTTAAATATCTCCAAGAGCATAGCAGTGAAGTGTGGAAGGAGTTGCACTCGGAAGAGCACAAACAAAAATTAAGCAAGTGTGACAATGAAAATAGTCCATAATTTGAGAATATATATGTATATGTATTGTAATATATGTATTACATATTAATATTTATTACAATAACGTAATGACAAAATTTTCAAAATATTAACAACAATAATACATGTGTATAATGTTGAAAGTTATATGTCCTTGGAAGATGTCGTTTTTTAATAAAATTAGATAAAGATTCTTTGTGAGTATCAGACAGTAAGGTACAATATTTTATAAGTTATTGCAAGCTTTATTATTATAATACTTTTACAATAATACAATAAATTCAACCACGAAGTTACTTTTGCAGTGGAATTCAAATTATTATACAATTATCGAAATAAAACTTTATATTAACCTAAATACTTTTAGTTTCTTATTTTATTAATACGTAAAAAGGAAATTTTTCGTACGTTTTCTTTAGTATTTACTCGTATTATAAAAGAGATGGATAAAACTTATACCATTCGGAAGGTACTGTGCCATAGATGTGCAGAAAAAAAAAATCATGTGCGTATGTTTTCGCTAAGTCAGGTAAAATAAAGTGAATATACCTATACACACGTGATTTCCCCATACAAAACGCTTTAGCCAGTTAAATGAAATCATTTTGATCATGTTCATGGCATGCACACATACTTAAGTTATAATAAGGGAAGGAAATTCCATAGCTGAGTAGCGTGTGGACTAATGTCACAATTTCTGGTAGAACGCGGAAAACAAATCCTGTTATAAAGATAAGACGTTCACGTATGCCTTGCGAGACAAAGGTACCGCTCTAAATATCTAAAGATCATGTGAAATGCTTTGAATAAGGTAAATAGCTGGGCTACAAAATGTTGTATTGGCGCTAATTCTGGCCATATACATGATTTTATACTTCCCCGACTAAACTGTCAAGCATTCTTCTTTTTGATGAGTGCTAGGTATTTAAAAGTCATCCTGTATTCTAAACTTAACTGGACATCATCGATTAGCGGGTAAAGAAAGCATATATAGCTTTCTATGCGTGTAGTAAAACCTAAGACCAAAAATGGGGTTTTCAAACAAAATTTACCTGTGTTCACGATTGTAGTACGTCCAAATTCTCAAGTACGGTTCACTAATATGATGGCTGAATAAAGACAGACACATAACCAAACTAAACACTAAATAGGCCGTTTTCATTCTTCAGCTGCCTTAGCTTGACGGAACGGCTTAAGAGTCAATGACTCTAAGGGTCTGAAAGGACCCCAGGTGAGACATGGAAGTAAGTTTTGAAGACGTCTTGAATGTGACGTAAAACTTGTAAACAGTATGATGAAGAGCGCAAATGCTATATCTACTCCAAGTGGTACTAGTGATGATGAACGATAAATCACCCGTGGTATTTTCGACTGCGGTCAGGACAAGGATTCTGGAGGTCCCAACCAACATACTTGTATCCCCCGCAACTCACGTTGACCAGAAAGTAGTAGTAGTGATGATTGTTTCTGGAGATTCCTGCTGCTCTGTCTCCGAGTCGTTCGGTAGTGCACTGGAATGACAGAGAAAAGGGCAGAAAGGCTTCGGCTGGAACGTCTAATCTCTGCCTCAATAGACGGGCAGCTGATTGAAGTTGTATCGGTGATGGTTTGAATCGGGAAACCAATGAAGCTGAACGAGCTCCTAAAATGCCCCTTGATTGAGAGTCAGCTGAAAAAGAGAAGAAGGAAGGCGGCGATGGCGCGGTGCAAAGAGACTGCATAGTCAACTGAAGGCGCAAGCACCGAAAGCAGTCGTTTTTCCGTGGTGATGGGAAAGAGACCTAGGTCGGTAGAAAGTACTCCAACTGGAGCTGATCAAACCCCCAGACCGAAGCTGGCTCCTTTTCGGTAGGGTCAAACGGGTCCAAGCGGACGAAGCAAGTTTCGTCTATTCTCCTCAGTGAAGCATGTCTCCTCAGTGGAAGCATGTGCGTACAAAATCTGGCAGATGCTGGTGCTGTTACCCCTAAAGGTCCTAGCACTAGCGGACAGAAAATAGCGCACCTGGTGCGCGCCTTTCTACTAAGTGGCCTCAAACCGGATATATTATCCACGTACAAAATCTGGGTGATGCGCGTGGTGTAGCTTCTAAAAATTCCAGCATCTACGGACTAAACTTGGCTGAATCGGTTAAGAGGATAAGATTCCCGTTAAGATGCAGCCCAGATTGAAGGAGCGAAGGTAGCAAATTCTGTATAGTGAAATTGCTGCTTCCGCTCTTACGGTACGAATCGCAAGAGATGCCAATGCTCATAAGATGTCCGACGCGAAGTGCAAACATTGCGAAGATCGACTATGGACACAAATGCTTGTATTTAGGTACAGACAAGAGCGGTAAAGTGCGGAACCTTTGTGGTGAGGTGCTCGTCACAGCAAACCATTGAATGGGCAATAAAGTGCCAAAAATTCCTTCCATAGGCGCCACTTCCTTTGTGGTCATCATACCAATTAAGAGAACTAAAAGGACTCTTGCCATCTGCTGGATCCCGGGCAAACTCGAAAAAATGGCGGATGTGCTGACGCATGTCCATACCCAGAATCCTGGCCTCGACACGAGCGAATGGGTTGCCCACTCACATAATAAGAGCAAGAATCGGGAAAATGTGGAAGGATTTTCTCTTGTTGTGGGCTTGATTCAAGGTTTTGTGGAGGCCATGAGGTTTAGGTATGATATGTATATGCAACTTTGGAGGTGTTCGTGGAGTAACGGTGCTATATGCCGAATTTCCTCTCAGTAATCAAGCTTGGACAATTTTGTGGACAGAACTTTTTTAGCTGTCCTGTAAGCTATGAAACGAACGCAAGTTGGAAAACTTTCATCGTTACGTCTGCTTACCTCCCTCCTTATGATATGCTAATGCCTCCGCCATCGAAGGCGGTGGTTGAACTCATAAAGTTATGTGACATTCTGGAGATGGGACTAGTCATGTGTTGGCACGCTTATGCTTAGAATACAGTCTGGGGCAGCAGCAAATGAAACATACGTAAACCTACAAGGAAACTATCTCCTAGGCTTTATACATACTATTGTCGGGCATGGTAATTATAATATTAACAACGTTGGCTACCAGCAAAATTTTGTAACGGCAGGAAGGCAGGAGGTAATTGACTCTATCTAATAGGTATTTCCAAATCAATTACTAACTGGAGGGTGTCGTTATCACGCCACATATGCCTCGTTTTCCAAATCGAATGCGAAGCTATACATTTACAGGAGAGGAGGAATCGAAGGGAACCAACTGGGTGCGTTTTAGGGAAGAGCTAGAGAGATCTGTCAGAACTCTAACTAAACTCGGAACGAAACGAAATGTTGAGGATACTGTTCAAAACCTGACTAGCGTTCTTACCAGCTGTTTTGAACTGAACAACTGAACGTGCCCATTGACGAAAACCACCTGCAGAACTCCGGTTCCCCGGTGGAGCCCAGAACTGCAGCGACTTTGGAAAGAAATCAGAAAACTTCTAAACAGCTCACTGAAGACAAATTCAGAGGGCTACTGGGATCTTTTTAGATGGAAGCAAAAAGACTATAAGTAGTTAAATCTGTTGTCAAAAATTGTTTCTTAAAGAAATGAAAAGATCGTAACACTCGATGAAACCAGCAGGTTGTTAAAGTACTCTAAAGGGGCAAGCATTGCGATTGATCGGGAAACTACTGACTGCCCAAAACTTGGCTTGGGCCAGTAGCGCAACAATCAAGTTCGTGATGAAGTGCTTACTTTACCTCCTAGTGGTGGTCCCCGGGCAACTATACATATAAACCCTTATACGTATAGGCCAAAATTGTAAGTGCGGGTTGTCTAGGGCCTTGATTCTAGGCTAGATAACGTGGGCCAGCAACCTGCGTTACCAAATATAGCCCGCTACAGAAACCGACACTATGCCTCGGATAAGGAATGATCACATGTTGACGACTTTTATCTATTGTACCCGGACAAAGATAGGTTTCTGGAATGTAAAGACGCTCCTCGACTTGGGAAGAGAAGGTCCTTACAATGCCAGATACCCCCAATTGGAAAACGAATTCATGCGATATAAACTGGACATTTTGGGGGTAAGTGAAGTAAGATGGTTAGAAGCGGGCGAGTATCAGTCTCCAACGCGTAACACTGTACTACTCTATTCTGGAAGACCATCCGGAAGTCCGCGGGAATATGGAGTCGGACTACAGCTAACAACAACAGCACGCAAGGGCCTAATTTCCTGGCAACCTCATGGTGTTAGGATTTTGACGGCCAGATTCCGGACTAGAGTACGACGCGTCACCATCATACAGTGTTACGCCCCAACGAATAGTTCGTCTGAGGATGAAAAGGAGAGCTTCTACAATCTCTTAAGCGCCGTCTTCAACACAACACCAAATGGAGACATTGTCATAGTGATGGGGGATTTGAATGCCAAGGTAGGCAGCGACAACGAAGGGCTCAAACATGTAATCGGGAAGCATGGTCTAGGCAACCGCAATGACAACGGCGAAAGGTTTGTGGATTTCTGCAATGCCAACCGCCTTGTGATAGGTGGCACCATGTTTGAGCACAAGACCTGCCACAAAGTCAGCTGGGTTTCCAATGACAGGCAAGCAACCTCCAACCAAATTGACCATTTTGCTATAAGCCGCCGCTTTAGAAGTAGTCTCCTGGACGTTCGAAACAGGCGAGGGGCAGATGTGGGGATAGTACGGGATCACCATCTTATGATAGCTACTCTCCAACTACGCACTGCTAGAGTTCGAAGATCCCACGACAACGCAAGAATGCCCAGGTTCAACATCGATAGACTTAGTGATCCTTCAGTGCGCCAACAATTAAGGGAGCACTTTTCGCAAGGTGTGGAAGCAATCAGAAGCTCAATGCCCGCAACCATCCAAGACCATTGGTGTGCTGTGAAAAATGTTTTTACATCTGGTGCTGAAAGAATTGTCGGTCGATCGCAGGGAAGACATAGGGCGTGGCTTTCCGAGGATGCCTGGTGACGGATTGACGAACGAAAACAGCTAAAAGCTCGCGTTGCAGCTACCCCAGCAGCAGGGAGAAGCGAGCTAGAGTCCCTATATCGCATGAAGATGAGAGAAGTTCAGCGTAGCGTACGACGTGACAAGCGCAACTACATCAACGTGCTGGCTACAGAAGCAGAAGAAGCTGCACGGAGGTGCGACAGCAGGACTGTCTACAGAATCACGAAAGAGCTGACAGGTGGTCGCAGCTCCAGCCAATACCCAGTGAAAAGCCTAGACGGCTCCTTGCTCATTTCGGATGAGGACCAGCTCAAGAGATGGAAAGAGCATTTTGCTACGGTTTTGAACCGTGTATTCGCTAGCGATATGCTCCCAAATCAGACTGAGATGCCCGAGGTGAGTAGTTCCCGAATACGCACCATGACTCCCAGTAAAGATGAGATCATTACCGCGATCAAGGCACTCAAAACCAACAAGGCGGTAGGACTTGACGGTATTCCAGCAGAGCTCTTACGAGTAGCGCCAACAACATCGGCTGAGCTTCTGCTTCCACTTATAGATAGAGATTGGGAGGCTGAGAGCTTTCCTAACGAGTGGAAAACGGGAATGATCGTCAAGCTTCCTAAGAAAGGAAATTTAATGGAGTGCGGAAACTGGAGGGGTATCTGCGTGCTGCCTGCTGTAGCTAAGATAATAGCTAAAATCATCCTTGAGCGAATCAAACAACATCTCGAAGACACACTCGATGCCGAACAAGCAGGTTTCCGCTCTGGATCCTCCTGTGCCGACCACATCAACACCCTGCGGATTATCATCGAACAGTGTGTTGAATATCGATCGCCACTGCACCTGCTGTTCATCGATTTTGAGAAGGCGTTCGATAGTGTCAACTGGGAGTTTATTTGGCGTGCCTTATGCAGGAGAGGCATTCCCGATAAAATAATTGCTATTATCAAAGCTACATATGAAGGCTCCAAATGCCACGTTCTGCACAGGGGAAGGTTGTCTGAGGAATTTGAGATCCAAAGTGGGGTAAGACTAGGCTGTATCCTTTCATCAATATTATTCCTATTGGTGATTAGCGATGTGCTTCATGCAGCTTTGTCGACGGGAAACGGAGGAATTCGATGGACTCTTACATCTCAACTGAAACATCTTGACTACGCAGACGATGTATGCTTACTCTCCCACAGAATTACGGACCTCCACCAAATGACAGCAGATGTGGAGAGGGAGACAGGTGTCGTTGGGCTGAAAATTAATATGGCAAAAACTAAAATTATCAGCCTTGGAACAAACTCATCGGCTCAAATATGCATTGCTAGACAACCGGTAGAGAGAGTAGAGGATTTCCAGTATCTTGGGAGTATTGTCTCGACCGATGGTAGAACCTAACTGGATATACCCAACAGAATCGCCAAAGCAAAGTCCGCGTTCGGGATGTTGTCCAAAATATGGCGAAGCAATGCAATCAGTTTGAGCACCAAAATAAGACTGTTCCGCTCCAACGCTGAATCCGTGCTGTTATATGGTTGAGCACGTGGAGAGTGACCACTACTATCACCAGAAAGCTGCAAACGTTCGTTAATAGGTGCCTGCGCAATATCTTAAGGATTTTCTGGCCCAATCGTATCTCTAACGAACACCTTTACGAGAGAACGGGTCAGGAACCAATAGGCACAACTATCCAACGGCGGAAGTGGCAGTAGATTGGTCACACGTTCCGAAAGGGTGACAGCTCCATAGCGAACCATGCTATGCAATGGAACCCTCTAACTCAGGATGGCAGAAGACCTGGCGGTCCGAGGAGAACATGGCGCAGAACAGTCGAGAAGGAGGCACGGCAGTTAGGGAAAAGTTGGGGAGAACTCAGACACATTGCCAGAAACCGTACACGATGGCGCGTAGGTGTAGTAGAGGCCCTAGGACCCACAAGGGTATACAGGACATAAGTAAGTAAGTAAAGGGGCAAGCCGACGAAACCCTGCACTGAGATGAAAGTGGAATCTTTTAGCCTTCTGCTCGATACTCACTTTCCAGGCAAGCAGATAACCAATAGGTCGCAGCTGGGCCCGCTTACCCAGGCTGAGCTTTATCTAGATCAAAAAACTCTGCGCAGTCGGTATATTACGTTAGCCGAGGCACGGTAGCAGTTTAAGGCATCAAGTATGCTGTGGTATCTTTTGGTGGTTTCAAGCCACTCGGCACCGATGGAATATACCCAGCTGTTTTACACCAAGCTGCTGCCAATTCTGAAAATAATTTTGACACATACACAAACTTTTGAAAATTTGACGGAGCATTGAACATCTTGGTCTTTGACTTAAACAAAAGTGTATACTTTTCTCCGAAAAAATAAATCACGAACTACCTACTACAATTATTAAAAACCTAGGTACTCGCATACATATGCGTCGGTAGATCATTATAAATTCAAATCAAAGCTATGCCTAACAATTTCCTACTACAGTACTACCTCGATAATGTGAACTTCGTTAATGTGAATTTCCCAATAATGTGAACTCACAAATCTATATACCATATTACTATCTCTATAATGTAAACTTTGAAATTTTCTCACCTCTATAATGTAAACTTTTCATCAATATTTCGCATTTTTTTTTGTTATTCTTTTGATATTAGCAATTATTTGTCTAGACATGTTTTTCTATCTTGTACCAAATGCTACTTATTAGGGGAATAACCTTTTTCATCTCCTATGGGCATTCGTTATTCGAAAATTCTCTTATTTTTAGTTGAAAAAAAAGTTCCAATAAAGTGAACCCCTCCAAAATGTGAACAGGCCCTTGTTTTAATTAGTTCACATTATCAAGGTAGTACTGTAATTACGGATTATCAATTATATGTATGTATAGCATACTTGTTCGCTCTTACATAATTCTTTTTACGAAAATTTAGTAAATAATAGTTTAATTAGCCAACAGTGCAGAGATAGATTATTATTTTATTGCAGTCATTAAATTATATCCAAACGGGATATAATCAACTAATTTAAGGACTTTAGTTCGGGCAGGTAGGCCCTTGACAAATTTTAGAATACGTATATAAGCCAAGGAAAACTCATTTTCAGCAACAGTTTTCAAAACATTGTATATAGAGTAACATCTCGTATACGCGCTTAGATAACTTTTTTTTAATTAAGTGAAGTTGAAATGGCGGAAAAAGGAGAGCAAAAAGCGGCCGCTAGGTCTACAACAACAACATATAAGTTGTTGTTATATCGTAATCACCTCCAACGTAAAAATCGGAAGTACTTCGACCTTACAGAATCAAAATTGGCATTAACTCTGGAGCTATTTTCAAAAGCCGATTATGAAGTGGACACAACGGTATGGCTCTCACTCAAACGTTCCATTCTCAAGCAAAAAATAAAGCAAAAATTCGCAAGATATCTGCTCAAAATCAAGAAAACCATGAAATTAAACGAGACCGCCGCCCTTAAATATCTCCAAGAGCATAGCAGTGAAGTGTGGAAGGAGTTGAACTCGGAAGAGCACAAAACAAGAATTAAACAAGTGTGACAATGAAAATAGTCCATTTCAGAATGTATATGTATATGTATTGTATATATATGTATTACATATTAATATTTATTACAATAACGTAATGACAACATTTTCAATATATTAACAACAATAATACATGTGTATATTGGAAGTTATATGTCCTTGGAAAATGTCGTTTTTTAATAAAATTAGATAAAGATTCTTTGTGAGTATCAGACAGTAAGGTACAATATTTTATAAGTTATTGCAAGCTTTATTATTATAATACTTTTACAATAATACAATAAATTCAACCACGAAGTTACTTTTGCAGTGGAATTCAAATTATTATACAATTATCGAAATAAAACTTTATATTAACCTAAATACTTTTAGTTTCTTATTTTATTAATACGTAAAAAGGAAATTTTTCGTACGTTTTCTTTAGTATTTACTCGTATTATAAAAGAGGGGGATAATACTTATACCATTCGGAAGGTACTTTGCCATAGATGTGCAGAAAAAAAAAATCATGTGCGTATGTTTTCGCTAAGTCAGGTAAAATAAAGTGAATATACCTATACACACGTGATTTGCCCATACAAAACGCTTTAGCCAGTTAAATGAAATCATTTTGATCATGTTCATGGCATGCACACATACTTAAGTTATAATAAGGGAAGGAAATTCCATAGCTGAGTAGCGTGTGGACTAATGTCACAATTTCTGGTAGAACGCGGAAAACAAATCCTGTTATAAAGATAAGACGTTCACGTATGCCTTGCGAGACAAAGGTACCGCTCTAAATATCTAAAGATCATGTGAAATGCTTTGAATAAGGTAAATAGCTGGGCTACAAAATGTTGTATTGGCGCTAATTCTGGCCATATACATGATTTTATACTTCCCCGACTAAACAGTCAAGCATTCTTCTTTTTGATGAGTGCTAGGTATTTAAAAGTCATCCTGTATTCTAAACTTAACTGGACATCATCGATTAGCGGGTAAAAAAGCATATATAGCTTTCTATGCGTGTAGTAAAACCTAAGGTTAAAAATGGGGTTTTCAAACAAAATTTACCTGTGTTCACGATTGTAGTACGTCCAAATTCTCAAGTACGGTTCACTAATATGATGGCTGAATAAAGACAGACACATAACCAAACTAAACACTAAATAGGCCGTTTTCATTCTTCAGCTGCCTTAGCTTGACGGAACGGCTTAAGAGTCAATGACTCTAAGGGTCTGAAAGGACCCCAGGTGAGACATGGAAGTAAGTTTTGAAGACGTCTTGAATGTGACGTAAAACTTATAAACAGTATGATGAAGAGCGCAAATGCTATATCTACTCCAAGTGGTACTAGTGATGATGAACGATAAATCACCCGTGGTATTTTCGACTGCGGTCAGGACAAGGATTCTGGAGGTCCCAACCAACATACTTGTAACCCCCGCAACTCACGTTGACCAGAAAGTAGTAGTAGTGATGATTGTTTCTGGAGATTCCTGCTGCTCTGTCTCCGAGTCGTTCGGTAGTGCACTGGAATGACAGAGAAAAGGGCAGAAAGGCTTCGGCTGGAACGTCTAATCTCTGCCTCAATAGACGGGCAGCTGATTGAAGTTGTATCGGTGATGGTTTGAATCGGGAAACCAATGAAGCTGAACGAGCTCCTAAAATGCCCCTTGATTGAGAGTCAGCTGAAAAAGAGAAGAAGGAAGGCGGCGATGGCGCGGTGCAAAGAGACTGCAGAGTCAACTGAAGGCGCAAGCACCGAAAGCAGTCGTTTTTCCGTGGTGATGGGAAAGAGACCTAGGTCGGCAGAAAGTACTCCAACTGGAGCTGATCAAACCCCCAGACCGAAGCTGGCTCCTTTTCGGTAGGGTCAAACGGGTCCAAGCGGACGAAGCAAGTTTCGTCTATTCTCCTCAGTGAAGCATGTCTCCTCAGTGGAAGCATGTGCGTACAAAATCTGGCAGATGCTGGTGCTGTTACCCCTAAAGGTCCTAGCACTAGCGGACAGAAAATAGCGCACCTGGTGCGCGCCTTTCTACTAAGTGGCCTCAAACCGGATATATTATCCACGTACAAAATCTGGGTGATGCGCGTGGTGTAGCTTCTAAAAATTCCAGCATCTACGGACTAAACTTGGCTGAATCGGTTAAGAGGATAAGATTCCCGTTAAGATGCAGCCCAGATTGAAGGAGCGAAGGTAGCAAATTCTGTATAGTGAAATTGCTGCTTCCGCTCTTACGGTACGAATCGCAAGAGATGCCAATGCTCATAAGATGTCCGACGCGAAGTGCAAACACTGCGAAGATCGACTATGGACACAAATGCTTGTATTTAGGTACAGACAAGAGCGGTAAAGTGCGGAACCTTTGTGGTGAGGTGCTCGTCACAGCAAACCATTGAATGGGCAATAAAGTGCCAAAAATTCCTTCCATAGGCGCCACTTCCTTTGTGGTCTTCATACCAATTAAGAGAACTAAAAGGACTCTTGCCATCTGCTGGATCCCGGGCAAACTCGAAAAAATGGCGGATGTGCTGACGCATGTCCATACCCAGAATCCTGGCCTCGACGCGAGCGAATGGGTTGCCCACTCACATAATAAGAGCAAGAATCGGGAAAATGTGGAAGGATTTTCTCTTGTTGTGGGCTTGATTCAAGGTTCTGTGGAGGCCATGAGGTTTAGGTATGATATGTATATGCAGCTTTGGAGGTGTTCGTGGAGTAACGGTGCTATATGCCGAATTTCCTCTCAGTAATCAAGCTTGGACAATTTTGTGGACAGAACTTTTTTAGCTGTCCTGTAAGCTATGAAACGAACGCAAGTTGGAAAACTTTCATCGTTACGTCTGCTTACCTCCCTCCTTATGATATGCTAATGCCTCCGCCATCGAAGGCGGTGGTTGAACTCATAAAGTTATGTGACATTCTGGAGATGGGACTAGTCATGTGTTGGCACGCTTATGCTTAGAATACAGTCTGGGGCAGCAGCAAATGAAACATACGTAAACCTACAAGGAAACTATCTCCTAGGCTTTATACATACTATTGTCGGGCATGGTAATTATAATATTAACAACGTTGGCTCCCAGCAAAATTTTGTAACGGCAGGAAGGCAGGAGGTAATTGACTCTATCTAATAGGTATTTCCAAATCAATTACTAACTGGAGGGTGTCGTTATCACGCCACATATGCCTCGTTTTCCAAATCGAATGCGAAGCTATACATTTACAGGAGAGGAGGAATCGAAGGGAACCAACTGGGTGCGTTTTAGGGAAGAGCTAGAGAGATCTGTCAGAACTCTAACTAAACTCGGAACGAAACGAAATGTTGAGGATACTGTTCAAAACCTGACTAGCGTTCTTACCAGCTGTTTTGAACTGACGTGCCCATTGACGAAAACCACCTGCAGAACTCCGGTTCCCCGGTGGAGCCCAGAACTGCAGCGACTTTGGAAAGAAATCAGAAAACTTCTAAACAGCTCACTGAAGACAAATTCAGAGGGCTACTGGGATCTTTTTAGATGGAAGCAAAAAGACTATAAGTAGTTAAATCTGTTGTCAAAAAGTGTTTCTTAAAGAAATGAAAAGATCGTAACACTCGATGAAACCAGCAGGTTGTTAAAGTACTCTAAAGGGGCAAGCATTGCGATTGATCGGGAAACTACTGACTGCCCAAAACTTGGCTTGGGCCAGTAGCGCAACAATCAAGTTCGTGATGAAGTGCTTACTTTACCTCCTAGTGGTGGTCCCCGGGCAACTATACATATAAACCCTTATACGTATAGGCCAAAATTGTAAGTGCGGGTTGTCTAGGGCCTTGATTCTAGGCTAGATAACGTGGGCCAGCAACCTGCGTTACCGAATATAGCCCGCTACAGAAACCGACACTATGCCTCGGATAAGGAATGATCACATGTTGACGACTTTTATCTATTGTACCCGGACAAAGATAGGTTTCTGGAATGTAAAGACGCTCCTCGACTCGGGAAGAGAAGGTCCTTACAATGCCAGATACGTCCAATTGGAAAACGAATTCATGCGATATAAACTGGACATTTTGGGGGTAAGTGAAGTAAGATGGCTAGAAGCGGGCGAGTATCAGTCTCCAACGCGTAACACTGTACTACTCTATTCTAGAAGACCATCCGGAAGTCCGCGGGAATATGGAGTCGGACTACAGCTAACAACAACAGCACGCAAGGGCCTAATTTCCTGGCAACCTCATGGTGTTAGGATTTTGACGGCCAGATTCCGGACTAGAGTACGACACGTCACCATCATACAGTGTTACGCCCCAACGAATAGTTCGTCTGAGGACGAGAAGGAGAGCTTCTACAATTTCTTAAGCGCCGTCTTCAACACAACACCAAATGGAGACATTGTCATAGTGATGGGGGATTTGAATGCCAAGGTAGGCAGCGACAACGAAGGGCTCAAACATGTAATCGGGAAGCATGGTCTAGGCAACCGCAATGACAACGGCGAAAGGTTTGTGGATTTCTGCAATGCCAACCGCCTTGTGATAGGTGGCACCATGTTTGAGCACAAGACCTGCCACAAAGTCAGCTGGGTTTCCAATGACAGGCAAGCAACCTCCAACCAAATTGACCATTTTGCTATCAGCCGCCGCTTTAGAAGTAGTCTCCTGGACGTCCGAAACAGGCGAGGGGCAGATATGGGGATAGTACGGGATCACCATCTTATGATAGCTACTCTCCAACTACGCACTGCTGTAGTTCGAAGATCCCACGACAACACAAGAATGCCCAGGTTCAACATCGATAGACTTAGTGATCCTTCAGTGCGCCAACAATTAAGGGAGCACTTTTCGCAAGGTGTGGAAGCAATCAGAAGCTCAATGCCCGCAACCATCCAAGACCATTGGTGTGCTGTGAAAAATGTTTTTACATCTGGTGCTGAAAGAATTGTCGGTCGATCGCAGGGAAGACATAGGGCGTGGCTTTCTGAGGATACCTGGTGACGGATTGACGAACGAAAACAGCTAAAAGCTCGCGTTGCAGCTACCCCAGCAGCAGGGAGAAGCGAGCTAGAGTCCCTATATCGCATGAAGATGAGAGAAGTTCAGCGTAGCGTACGACGTGACAAGCGCAACTACATCAACGTGCTGGCTACAGAAGCAGAAGAAGCTGCACGGAGGTGCGACAGCAGGACTGTCTACAGAATCACGAAAGAAGTGACAGGTGGTCGCAGCTCCAGCCAATACCCAGTGAAAAGCCTAGACGGCTCCTTGCTCATTTCGGATGAGGACCAGCTCAAGAGATGGAAAGAGCATTTTGCTACGGTTTTGAACCGTGTATTCGCTAGCGATATGCTCCCAAATCAGACTGAGATGCCCGAGGTGAGAAGTTCCCGAATACGCACCACGACTCCCAGTAAAGATGAGATCATTACCGTGATCAAGGCACTCAAAACCAACAAGGCGGTAGGACTTGACGGTATTCCAGCAGAGCTCTTACGAGTAGCGCCAACAACATCGGCTGAGCTTCTGCTTCCACTTATAGATAGAGCTTGGGAGGCTGAGAGCTTTCCTAACGAGTGGAAAAAGGGAATGATCGTCAAGCTTCCTAAGAAAGGAAATTTAATGGAGTGCGGAAACTGGAGGGGTATCTGCGTGCTGCCTGCTGTAGCTAAGATAATAGCTAAAATCATCCTTGAGCGAATCAAACAACATCTCGAAGACACACTCGATGCCGAACAAGCAGGTTTCCGCTCTGGATCCTCCTGTGCCGACCACATCAACACCCTGCGGATTATCATCGAACAGTGTGTTGAATATCGATCGCCACTGCACCTGCTGTTCATCGATTTTGAGAAGGCGTTCGATAGTGTCAACTGGGAGTTTATTTGGCGTGCCTTATGCAGGAGAGGCATTCCCGATAAAATAATTGCTATTTTCAAAGCTACATATGAAGGCTCCAAATGCCACGTTCTGCACAGGGGAAGGTTGTCTGAGGAATTTGAGATCCAAAGTGGGGTAAGACTAGGCTGTATCCTTTCATCAATATTATTCCTATTGGTGATTAGCGATGTGCTTCATGCAGCTTTGTCGACGGGAAACGGAGGAATTCGATGGACTCTTACATCTCAACTGAAACATCTTGACTACGCAGACGATGTATGCTTACTCTCCCACAGAATTACGGACCTCCACCAAATGACAGCAGATGTGGAGAGGGAGACAGGTGTCGTTGGGCTGAAAATTAATACGGCAAAAACTAAAATTATCAGCCTTGGAACTAACTCATCGGCTCAAATATGCATTGCTAGACAACCGGTAGAGAGAGTAGAGGATTTCCAGTATCTTGGGAGTATTGTCTCGACCGATGGTAGAACCTAACTGGATATACCCAACAGAATCGCCAAAGCAAAGTCCGCGTTCGGGATGTTGTCCAAAATATGGCGAAGCAATGCAATCAGTTTGAGCACCAAAATAAGACTGTTCCGCTCCAACGCTGAATCCGTGCTGTTATATGGTTGAGCACGTGGAGAGTGACCACTACTATCACCAGAAAGCTGCAAACGTTCGTTAATAGGTACCTGCGCAATATCTTAAGGATTTTCTGGCCCAATCGTATCTCTAACGAACACCTTTACGAGAGAACGGATCAGGAAACAATAGGCACAACTATCCAACGGCGGAAGTGGCAGTAGATTGGTCACACGTTCCGAAAGGGTGACAGCTCCATAGCGAACCATGCTATGCAATGGAACCCTCTAACTCAGGATGGCAGAAGACCTGGCGGTCCGAGGAGAACATGGCGCAGAACAGTCGAGAAGGAGGCACGGCAGTTAGGGAAAAGTTGGGGAGAACTCAGACACATTGCCAGAAACCGTACACGATGGCGCGTAGGTGTAGTAGAGGCCCTAGGACCCACAAGGGTATACAGGACATAAGTAAGTAAGTAAAGGGGCAAGCCGACCAAACCCTGCACTGAGATGAAAGTGGAATCTTTTAGCCTTCTGCTCGATACTCACTTTCCAGGCAAGCAGATAACCAATAGGTCGCAGCTGGGCCCGCTTACCCAGGCTGAGCTTTATCTAGATCAAAAAACTCTGCGCAGTCGGTATATTACGTTAGCCGAGGCACGGTAGCAGTTTAAGGCATCAAGTATGCTGTGGTATCTTTTCGTGGTTTCAAGCCACTCGGCACCGATGGAATATACCCAGCTGTTTTACACCAAGCTGCTGCCAATTCTGAAAATAATTTTGACACATACACAAACTTTTGAAAATTTGACGGAGCATTGAACATCTTGGTCTTTGACTTAAACAAAAATGTATACTTTTCTCCGAAAAAATAAATCACGAACTACCTACTACAATTATTAAAAACCTAGGTACTCGCATACATATGCGTCGGTAGATCATTATAAATTCAAATCAAAGCTATGCCTAACAATTTCCTACTACAGTACTACCTCGATAATGTGAACTTCGATAATGTGAATTTTCCAATAATGTGAACTCACAAATCTATATACCATATTACTATCTCTATAATGTAAACTTTGAAATTTTCTCACCTCTATAATGTGAACTTTTCATCAATATTTCGCATTTTTTTTTTGTTATTCTTTTGATATTAGCAATTATTTGTCTAGACATGTTTTTCTATCTTGTACCAAATGCTACTTATTAGGGGAAGAACCTTTTTCATCTCCTATGGGCATTCGTTATTCGAAAATTCTCTTATTTTTAGTTGAAAAAAAAGTTCCAATAACGTGAACCCCTCCAAAATGTGAACAGGCCCTTGTTTTAATTAGTTCACATTATCAAGGTAGTACTGTAATTACGGATTATCAATTATATGTATGTATAGCATACCTGTTCGCTCTTACATAATTCTCTTTACGAAAATTTAGTAAATAATAGTTTAATTAGCCAACAGTGCAGAGATAGATTATTATTTTATTGCAGTCATTAAATTATATCCAAACGGGATATAATCAACTAATTTAAGGACTTTAGTTCGGGCAGGTAGGCCCTTGACAAATTTTAGAATACGTATATAAGCCAAGGAAAACTCATTTTCAGCAACAGTTTTCAAAACATTGTATATAGAGTAACATCTCGTATACGCGCTTAGATAACTTTTTTTTAATTAAGTGAAGTTGAAATGGCGGAAAAAGGAGAGCAAAAAGCGGCCGCTAGGTCTACAACAACAACATATAAGTTGTTGTTATATCGTAATCACCTCCAACGTAAAAATCGGAAGTACTTCGACCTTACAGAATCAAAATTGGCATTAACTCTGGAGCTATTTTCAAAAGCCGATTATGAAGTGGACACAACGGTATGGCTCTCACTCAAACGTTCCATTCTCAAGCAAAAAATAAAGCAAAAATTCGCAAGATATCTGCTCAAAATCAAGAAAACCATGAAATTAAACGAGACCGCCGCCCTTAAATATCTCCAAGAGCATAGCAGTGAAGTGTGGAAGGAGTTGAACTCGGAAGAGCACAAAACAAGAATTAAACAAGTGTGACAATGAAAATAGTCCATTTCAGAATGTATATGTATATGTATTGTATATATATGTATTACATATTAATATTTATTACAATAACGTAATGACAACATTTTCAAAATATTAACAACAATAATACATGTGAATATTGGAAGTTGTATGTCCTTGGAAGATGTCGTTTTTTAATAAAATTAGATAAAGATTCTTTGTGAGTACCAGACAGTAAGGTACAATATCTTATAAGTTATTGCAAGTTTCATTATTATAATACTTTTACAATAATACAATAAATTCATCCACGAACTTACTTTTGCAGTGGAATTCAAATTATTATACAATTATCGAAATAAAATTTTATATTAACCGTAAAAAGGAAATTTTTCGTACGTTTTCTTTAGTAGGGGATCTTTTTAGATCGAAGCAAAAAGACTATAAGTAGTTAAATCTATTGTCAAACAGTGTTTCTTATAGAAATGAAATGATCGTAACACTCGATGAAACCAGCAGGTTGTTAAAGTACTCTAAAGGGGCAAACCGACCAAACCCTGCACTGAGATGAAAGCGGAATCTTTTAGTCTTCTGCTCGATACTCACTTTCCAGGCAAGCAGATAACCATTAGGTCGCAGCTGGGCCCGCTTACCCAGGCTGAGCTTTATCTGGATCAGAAAACTCTGCGGAGTTGGTATATTGCGTTAGCAGAGGCACGGTAGCAGTTTAAGGCATCAAGTATGCTGTGGTATCTTTTCGTGGTTTCAAGCCACTCGGCACCGATGGAATATACCCAGCTGTTTTACACCAAGCTGCTGCCAATTCTGAAAAGAACACACTTTGGCGTATAGTCAGAGTAGCTTTCATACCGAAAATTGATAAGGAGGACTACTAGTACCTCAAGAATTTTGGACCCATAAGTCTTACCTCCTTTTTACTGAAAAGTATGGAGAAACTGGTGAAATTTCACGTGCGCAAAGTTGCTTTGAAGTTGCATCCACTATCAGAGATGCAGCGCTCATCAGTGTGCGAGAGTGCACTTCAAAAATTAGTGGCCAGAATTCAATGCGCGCTTGACAGGATGTGCGATGGGCATCTTTATCGATATTCAGGGTGCTTTTGACAATGTGGCGTTTGACTGCATTTGTAATTCTGTTATAGAACACAGGGCAGAAAAAACCTTAGTTGCATGGATCAAAGTAATTTTAATGAATAGAGCTTTGGTTGTGGATGCGGATTGTGGCCGAAATGTTATGGCAGGGGTAAACAGTGACTTTCTGCATTCATGGTTCTGGTGCATGATGATCGACTCTCTGTCGAACATTCTAAACGTTACTAACGTCTACGCTCAGTATACTGATGAAGTTGCCCTACTTTATATCGAGCGACTGTTTGTGCTAACGCGCAGACGGCGCTAGACATGATCGATGAATGGTGCACTATGAGTGGGCTTTCGATGAATAATCTTAAAACAGCGTTCTCTTTAGGAGAAAGAAGTCTCTGACTGGTTCGTGCTCCCAATCTAGCCAAATATCTAGGATGGATTCTGGATAAAAAACTTATTTGGTCTAAGGATGTTGAGTTGAAAACATCCAAGGCGTTCAGTTTTCTGGCAGTGTAAGTGTGCTTTTAGAAAGACATTGGGCATATCGCCGGATACGGTTTCCTGGATCTATATAGCTATGATAATACCATTCCTCGTTTGTGCGTCGGTTATTCGGCGGAATGGGTTTTCACATAAATATCTGGTTGCCTTTGCGCCAAGCAAACGACTTGTATCGGCGGCAAGAGAACTTTTCCGAGTATGCCTCGCTCTGCTATGTTGAACTTACCTCCTCTTGATACTTATATCATGGGCTACACTATCAAAGCCATCCATCGTCTTCCACATGGTGGTTTTTGTTATAATCCACATTGCAGTTTTGATGATCATGCGCGACACAAATTCCATGACTTCGGACTAAAGAATATACCGTCTTACGCAATGACACCAAAACTCTGACTGTTGCGCAAATTTAAAGTCGATTTTTCTTGTGTTCAGGACTGGCTTCGGTCAGAGTCTGAACCAGGAATGGAATGTAGTCGTATTTTCATGGATGGCTCCAAATCCAGTCAAGGATCTGGTGCTGGTATCATCGTGGAAGATGACAACTTTAGACTTCTCGATAGGCAAATATGTGTCAGCTTTTTATGTAAAAACTTATGCAATTCTAATGGGCATGCACTATGTGACGAAGAATAAGTGGAAGTGTCGAAGTATTTTCATCTGCCATTACAGTCAGGGTGCGCTTAAGGCCTTGCTTAATCCTTAACCACTTTCAGAATAGTCAGCACGTCTGAAATTGGGCTTGAGGGTAAACTGATGTGCATTCAAAGCATGATGCGTATTGCGGATGAAATTTTAAACAGGACGAATGCAATTGGCTATTTCGCTGGTGCAGATAGTCTGATCACTTTGACCGATGACGTGTCTTATTCCTTTTTTTTTTTTAGTTCAGCTTGTTTGCAAAGACCTTGGACGTAAGATATCCCCACAAAAACGTCGCAGGATTACGACAGTCAATTGACCTCCGACCGTATGAGAATTAAACGCTTTGGCAGTCAATATTTCTGCGGATGTATTTTATGCGACCGTTTAATATGTGAATTCTATTTGATCGAAGCCCATACCTTACAAAAAAAAAAAAAAAAAAACTCCTGCAGCTGGTGTTGATACCTATGTAGCATGAATGGTGTAGAATTGACGTTCCCCAGTTTTGGGTGACGCCTGATTCCACCCTTGTGGTGTTCTCGATTGACCTAGCACTAGGTCAGAATATTGAACCGAGTTTGCGAATTGCCTCAGCGAAACTTTTACTATTTTTATAGCAAGTTTTAACATTAACAATATGTTGTTCTTTCATATAGCGTTTCATATTAACTAATTAACAACTTTCAATAAAACAGAATTTCCAACAGTAAAATAAAAAAACGGGAGTGGTATTATAATTCGGCATAAAATTTGGAACACATGCGCGGTCATTTTAAGCACTAGACTAATTTTCCCATTTTCGCGTTATGGACTTACAGCGGTGTATACGGCTGGACCGAAAATTAAAAAAAAAATGTTATAAGTTAAAAATAATTCATAAAAATAATTTTGTTCATTACCTAATTATTATTTATGGTTTTCGTTTATACCTCCTTAAACATTCTGTATCCACATCCTCTGAGAAGCTAATAAATGTCATAATGATACTTATGTCCTTTAACCCCTCGGGGGGCATAGGGCGTCAACCACGCCTGCGCGCCATCGTGTTCGGAGTTCTGCAACGCGTTTGAGCTGCCTCCAACTCATTCCTAAAGAGCTCGATTCCTCCTCAACTGTTCTGCGCCACGTTTGCCTAGGGCGTCCCGCTATTCTGCCTGCCTGGGTGAGCGGATTCCACTGCATAGCGTATTTCGCAATGGAGTTGTCTTCGCGCCGTAGGGTGTGTCCAATCCATTGCCACTTTCTTCTTCGTATAGTAATGCTTATATGTTCTTGGCCCGTTCTCAGATAAAGTTGTCCGTTGGAGATGCGGTTCGGCCAAAAAATCCTCAAGATGATTCTTAAGCATTTGTTTACGAAGACTTGCAGCTTGCGTGTGTTAATGGTGTCCACCTTCCAGGTACTGCACCCATAAAGCAGCACTGATTCTACGTTGGAGCGGAACAGTCGTAGCTTGGTTCTTAAGCTAATAACATTGCTTCTCCAGATTTTGGACAGCATTCCGAACGCAGCTTTAGCCTTCCCGATTCTGCTGCACACATCCAGTTCGGTGCCACCGCGATTAGCCGAGACGACACTTCCTAAATATAGAAAGTTAGCAACTTTCTCGACTTGCTTTCCGGCAATGTTAAGTTGAGCGCGGGTATTGGAAGTACTCAGGGCTTTTGTTTTGGCTGTGTTTATTTTTAGCCCCACTTTGTTTGCCTCAGCTTCTAGATTTTGGGCCATCAAATGAAGATCCATTATCCGATGTGAAAGTAGACAAACATCGTCAGCGTAATCTAGGTGTTTAAGGTAAGATGTCATAGTCCAACGAATTCCAGAATTAGCTTCCGTCAATGCTGCACGGAGTACATCGCTGATAACCACCAAGAACAATAGTGGGGACAGTATGCACCCTTGACGTACTCCACTTTGGACTTCAAAGTCCTCCGACACCTTACCATTGTGCACGACGTGACACTTACCGCCCTCATATGTAGCCTTGATAATAGCTATAAGCTTTTCTGGAATGCCTCTCCTGCGCAAGGCCAGCCAGATAGCATCTCGATTCAAGTTGTCGAAAGCCTTCTCGAAGTCGATAAACAGTAAATGTAGCGGAGACCTATACTCAACGCATTGTTCGATTATGATCCGTAAGGTGTTTATGTGGTCGATGCAGGAGGATCCAGCGCGAAAGCCTGCCTGTTCGACATCGAGAGTTGAATCTAAATGATCTTTAATTCGTTCTAGAATTATTCTAGCTATTATTTTGGCTACAGCTGGAAGAACACATATACCTCTCCAGTTACCGCACTCCATCAAGTTACCCTTCTTTGGAAGCTTAATGATCATCCCCCTTTTCCACTCCTGTGGAAATTGTTCACTATCCCAAGCTCTCCGTATTAGCGGATGCAGCAAATCTGCCGATGTATTTGGCGCCGCTTGAAATAGCTCGGCAGGGATGCCATCAATACCCACCGCTTTGTTTTTCTTGAGGGACTTGATTGCTGTTATTATTTCAGCTTTACTGGGAGGTACGGTGCGAATTCGGGAATTTGTTGCTTCGAACTGCTCATTCGAATTCAAGATCATACCGCCGTCGTCTAAGTGATTTAGCACTGCAGCAAAATGTTCTCTCCATCTAGTGAGCTGATCCTCATCCGAAATCAGAAGGTCACCGTCTAGACTCTTCACTGGATGTTGTTTGGAGTTTCGACCACCAATGAGCTCCTTAGTGATGTTGTAAACAGTCCTACTGTCGCACCTACTCGCTGCTTCTTCAGCCCTTGAGGCCAGTGAGTTAACATGTTGGCGCTTGTCACGTCTCACACTACGCTGCACTTCTTTCTTCTTCGCACGGTATTGGGCTTCAAGCTCGGTTCTCTCTACTGCTGAGGCCGCTGCAATCCGAGCCTTGATTGCTGTACGCTCATCGATCCATCTCCAGGTGTCTGTAGAAAGCCATGTGCGGTGGTGTTTCTGCTTTTTACCGACATAAGTGCGTGCCCCAGTCGCAAAAGCATTTTTCACAGCACTCCAGTGGTCATCCATGTTCTCTATGCTGCTGATTGCTTCTGCTTCTAAGGCAAGATGGTCCCTGAACTGTTGGCGCACTTGGGGAACCTTGAGCCTGTCGATATTAAACCTGGTGATGTTAAGCAGGTTTGAGCGATTGCTGTTGACGGATGCAGTACGAAGGCGTAAATGAGCTACCATAAGATGGTGATCTCGTTCTTGTCCGACGTCAGCTCCACGTCTGTTTCAGACGTCCAGGAGACAATTTCTAAAGCGGCGACTGATCGCAATGTGGTCGATCTGGTTGGATGTTCGTTGCCTATCAGTAGAGACCCAACTGATCTTATGGCAGGTGTTATGCTTAAACAGCGTACCTCCGATGACTAGGCGGTTGGTATTGCAGAAGTCCACAAACCGCTCACCATTGTCATTACGGTCTCCCACGCCGTGAACTCCCATCACGTGCTTAAGCATGGTGTTGTCGCTACCCACCTTGGCATTGAGATCTCCCATTACCATTACGATGTCCCCATTAGGCGTTTGGTTGTAGGCGGCACCTAAGTGGCTATAAAAATTATCCTTTTCATCCTCAGTCGCGTCTAGAGTCGGAGCATAACACTGTATGATGGTAATTTTTCTAACTCTACTCTGGAACCTAGCCGTCAATATCCGGTCACTATGGGGTTTCCAGGATATGAGGCTACTACGTGCTGCTGGAGTTAGCATGAGTCCTACGCCAGAACTCCGTGCACTTCCAGCTGGTTTACCAGAGTAGAGCATGACAGTGCTTTTTGTTGGGGAGATGTATTCCCCAGCATCGTACCATCTTATCTCGCTCAGCCCTAAGATGTCGATTTTATACCGTGCGAATTCGCGCTCCAATTGGAGGAATCTGGCGTTATAAGGCCCTTCCTTGAGTGAGTCCAGGAGGGTCTTAACGTTCCAGAATCCGATCGTTGTCCGTGTCCGATAGCCAAAGGTCGTCAACAAATGATCAGTCCGTATCCGAGGCGTATGTTTCCGTTTCGGAGCAATAGTTTGTTTTACGGTTGCGGCTCGCTGGGCCACAGACCAACCGACACTTATCCTGTTTTTTGGCGCAGGAAGCTCGCCATTCGTCCTCTCCCGTTAGCAATTTCCGAAGAAATTCCCAGATGGCACCACGAGGAGGTGGGAGTAGGGCTTACTAACAGAGCTGCTAGGTTTTCGGCTGCAGTGGCTCCTACTCGTTACTTAGCGGACCAGCACCTATCGGGAGATGCTGCCCCTACGAGGCCTTTGTTAGTCGTTTGCCATCCAAATGTCATAATGATGTCATTATGAATTCTCATTCTGTCATTTTCAGGTAGATAACATTGATCATACCTGTAACTTGGCTGCCTCACCCGTTCATATTATTTATCTGTGCGACCTATCATCTGGTAATTCAGTATCAAGGACCAAGAGTGATTTGTATTATTGTACAAAAATGTTCCTAATTCAGTTCAGTGTCAACTTGTGGTAGTATTCTGTGATAGTAAAATACAATATTTCTGGGGTTTTCCTTCAGGATATTATTTTCGTGAAGTCAGGTAGGAAATAATTTAATTTAAAAGCATTTGTACATACATATTTGCATATTTGTCATATACTAATGAAAACCTATCGCAAAAAAAAACTTTGCATTATAAAATCATAACTTTCAGTCTTTTTGGAAAACATTTTCATTTATTGTAGGAAATTTGCATACCCAGGGCAGGTATCAAGATTACAATGCTTGAGTATATGCTAATCTTAAATCACTTTATTGCAACAAAACTGTTTTAGGAGAAGGGTTGTTAATTAATGTTTTGCAGCAGGTAAGTGAAAAGATACAATTTTTGTATAAAATCGGAACAAACTATCCTAAGTCATCAGTTTGCAAATATCGTCTGAAGCCTCAGCATCGACTAAGAAATTATTGCACGCAATTTTACAAAATGGCAACACCAAACAATACTGAAAGCAACGAAAGTAAAGGATTGGTTCCATACATGCTGTTCCTGTATCAGAGAGAGCATTGCCGAGCTAAGGAGACAAGAAATAAATACGAAATCAAATACAACCTTACCAAGGAATTGGTGCGCGAAAATTTGACTTACGCCAACAACGCGTCTCAAGATATTGAAAGTGATTACAGAAGCGACCTCAGTAGGATGTGGCAGAGGCTGAAAATTACAAAATACCAAAGACAAGAAGCAATGAAGATCGCAGCGAAGAAACCATGAAAGGAATGTAACACCTTGAAAATAGGCAGCTTAAGGGGCATTTGTAATAACAACTTAAAGTAAAATTGTTTTTTAAAATTAAGAAAATAAAATTAAAAAAAAAAAATTATTGGTTTTTTATCAAATAGAAATATAAAGGTTTTACAACAATATGTCCCTTATTAGTGAAATTCGTTCCAAAGATAATTATTTAAGTATACTGTTGTGGTCACCTGTGTTCCTCTATTTTCTTTCATTTGGAAAATTCGTGGATTGGCTGAGGAAACCTGAAATAATTCTGAATCCTGTTACTCTTTTAAGCTTTAACGAAGGTCCTTCATAATGTTTCCTGCAGCATTTTTTACTGCACTTTACATCTCTTCTGAAAGATAGTCTCTGATATTTTGCTGAGTTATTAGAGCGTGGCAACATTTGCCTACCCAGAACCCAGAAAAAGTCTTCGTTGGAATGGAAGCAATTTTGAAAAGATGGGGTACGCTCAAATCTAAAACATAACATATCGTTGGAGTAGTAGGCACGCACCGATAAAATTTCGATAATTGCCTTTTTTTATGACTATGCAGCTCTTTTGGTTCTGCCATCTGCAATTATTTTGTGTGGTTTTTCCTAAAGTAATTAACAGGTAGTTTGCATAAATCTTGAAGAGGTGCATATTTCTTGTGCCGTCATTTACGATTTGTCCTTTATTTTAATGACTGTATTCTTTTGATGCGCGTCATTAGAAAATTACGTTGTATTTTATAATCCACCACCCAACAACTAAAACATAACGAGCATGTGTAACACGCCTGGTTTTCATAAAAAATCGATTTCCTACTGTAGATTAATTAATTCGCTTTTTTCTCCAATCTTCCTCGCACTCTACTTTTCGACTTCCCCCTCCAACGATCACCAAAAATAAAGAAAATATGTGAAAGAAAATGCTTTAAAAAAAGGACACTCATACCTCGACAGAGAATTCTAATTTTTGCGTCTTCTGTACGGTGTGAACCCTCCGAACGGTCGCAAAAAAATTCTCATTCACTATTCCACCGAGAACTATATTTTAGAATTGACTTTCAGTTGACTTTTGGTGCAATCAACTCTTCCCTTTTTGACTCACATAAAATCTACCCGTCTCACTCGAGGCGACTTTCATTCCCATGATAATGTAGCCAGGCTCTTTGATATCCAAACTGGCTGATGCACCCAAGGAACAATCATGTCTTGTCCTGCCAGTGTTTGACGGTTATGCTTGATAATTTCCCATTCTGACTTCTCCTTTTTAATTACAATGCCTCCCGTTTAGCACACTATTTCGGTTTGACTAATGATATGAAGGTTTAAACTTTTTTAAATCTTCTCGCAAAGAAGAAGGCGCGATACTCTCAAGAAATGGATACACCCGAACCCAAGCTTAAGAGATCGTAAGACCGATAAGCCTAAGACCGCTAAGCCAGCCAAAACGACGAGACCGATAAAGGAAAATAAAAAAAAATTGCACAAGAGAACGTCGCTGGTCCAAGTGCAGCGGAAAAATCGCCACAGGTTGACGCGAGATCGTACGCGCAAGTCAAACGAAAACAAATTAGGATCAGCTACAACGGATCCGGTTAGCCAAATATTTACCATTGTATTGGAAAAATTTCAGGAGCAAACCAAGGTTAATAAAATTATACTTGACAAATTGAGCAAGCTCGAGTTCAAACCTCGCAAGACAATCAAAAAAGCATGAATATGAAACACCTACTTAAGATACTAACGTGGAACGCAAACGGCCTTCTGAAAAAATCGACGAGTTAGAAGTGTTTCTACGGAAAAATAATATTGATATATGTTTGGTATCGAAAACGTACTTAAAAAAGGGACTTAGACCCAAAATAAAAGGTTACAGCGATTACCATGCCAATCATCCTTCGGAAAATGCAAGAGGCGGGTCCTCTCTTTACATCAAAGACTGTATTAAGCTCTCCGAAAACAGAGAAATAGAATTTGATTCTATGCAAATAAGCTCAGTCTCCGTAAAAATAAACCACTTAGACTACAATATCGGATCTAGTTACTTCCCTCCGGGATATAAGCTAGTAGAAGACGACCTCGTTCGTTTCTTTGACTCGCTCGGACCTAATTTTTTCTTAGGTGGTGACTTTAACGCGAAACACACTTTCTGGGGATCAAGATGCAATTCGACAAAAGGCAGATTATTGTACAAAGTCAGCATGAAACGTGGGGTGAACTTTTTTTCGACAGGAAAGCCAACTTATTGGCCAACTGACAAAAATAAAATCCCTGACCTCGTCGACTTCTTTATCGCAAAAGGGTTAACTAAAAATTTGACGGAAGTCAAAGAATGCTATGATCTATGCTTAGATCACTCAGCAGTCACTCTGAAAATAGGTGGAAGTCTAGTAAAAAAAGAAGGATCGCCTAGGTTAACTAGTAACAAAACTAACTGGGACGCTTTCAGAAGAGACTGCAAGGAAAATGTTGCTTTAAATGTACCGCTAAAGACACCATTCGAAATAGAAGAAGAAATCGACAAACTCGTCGAAGCCATTCAGAGCTCAGCGCGGAAAAACACTCCTTTGAGAAAGACAGAAGAACGGAACAATAAAGTCAAATACCAGCCTGAAATCGAAGACCTCATACAAGAAAAGAGGAGAGCGCGCAAGAGATGGCAACAATCCCGCGCGCCACCGGATAAAACTTATCTGAACCACCTTTGTAACAAGCTAAAAAATATGCTGCAAGACCTAAAAAATCACGAGACTTCTACTTACCTCGATGGTCTGACCGCTGTTAAGTATTCAAACTACTCTCTATGGAAAGCCTTGAAGTCCATAAGGAAACCTGTAATGCACTCGCCGCCAATTAGGAAAGCTAACGGGGAATGGGCAAAAAAGACAAAGAGAAAGCAGAATTATTTGCCGATCACTTAGAGGAAACGTTCAAACCGTTCGATGGACAACCGTTGATCGAACATCCGAATGATAATACGGCACCCGACAACTTTAAGGTAAAAGCCGTATCCCTGTCCGAACTTCGAATGACAATAAAAAAAATTGAAAAATAACAGGGCTCCGGGATATGATTTAATCACTGGCGAAATTTTGAAAGATCTACCGAAAAAAGTGCTGGTTAAGTTGCTCTACATTATGAATGCTTCTTTAAGACTATTATACATATGTTCTAAGGCAATGGAAAGTCGCCGAAGTTATTATGGTTCCGAAACCAGGGAAATGTGCAAATGATAAAATAGATAGATAGATAATTTACAATATTTGGTTAGAATGTTTACATTTGGATTTGTTATCGCACATTTTACAGTACAGAGATTCGATATAGTGTGTTTATTATATCTTTCAACTGAAATACTATTTTACACAATGAACTATATATTAATAATTTCAATTTGAAGGAAAATACCACAAAAACCTTTAATTTAAAAGAAAAAAAAAAAATAAAAAATAAATAAATAAATACATAAAAAAAAAATATATAAACACATAAATAAATAAAACGAATAAATAAATATTAACATTTACTAATAAATAGTAAATAACATATAACAAATAAATAAATAATAAATAATAAATAATAAATAATAAATAATAAATAATAAATAATAAATAATAAATAATAAATAATGAATAATAAATAATAAATAATAAATAATAAATAATAAATAATAAATAATAAATAATAAATAATAAATAATAAATAATAAATAATAAATAATAAATAATAAATAATAAATAATAAATAATAAATAATAAATAATAAATAATAAATAATAAATAATAAATAATAAATAATAAATAATAAATAATAAATAATAAATAATAAATAATAAATAATAAATAATAAATAATAAATAATAAATAATAAATAATAAATAATAAATAATAAATAATAAATAATAAATAATAAATAATAAATAATAAATAATAAATAATAAATAATAAATAATAAATAATAAATAATAAATAATAAATAATAAATAATAAATAATAAATAATAAATAATAAATAATAAATAATAAATAATAAATAATAAATAATAAATAATAAATAATAAATAATAAATAATAAATAATAAATAATAAATAATAAATAATAAATAATAAATAATAAATAATAAATAATAAATAATAAATAATAAATAATAAATAATAAATAATAAATAATAAATAATAAATAATAAATAATAAATAATAAATAATAAATAATAAATAATAAATAATAAATAATAAATAATAAATAATAAATAATAAATAATAAATAATAAATAATAAATAATAAATAATAAATAATAAATAATAAATAATAAATAATAAATAATAAATAATAAATAATAAATAATAAATAATAAATAATAAATAATAAATAATAAATAATAAATAATAAATAATAAATAATAAATAATAAATAATAAATAATAAATAATAAATAACAAATAAACAAATAATTCAATTTAAAAATTGGCAGTAAATTGATAAAACCATGGCAAAATAATTGATATAATAAATAAATAAGGAAACAGTAATCAATATATACATTAAATCATATATATACAAATGACATGAAGGAATACTGGAGTATTAATCAGATAATGTCAAAAAAAAAAAATGAGAATTATACATTGCTATTAAAAAGTTCAATTACGAGAGCATTATCAGCATATTGACAACGTGTAATGAATTTAGTATTAAGCTTATGAATTCTATTATGGATCAATTCAACATTCGCTTTTCTGTGAACATCTTAAGTTGAATGGTGCCACGAAAGATTTAACATCATTTTAAGTGCCTTATTTTGAGCAATCTGAAAGCATTTAATGTGACACTTAGCACAATCACCCCATACTTGACAACCGTAGAGTAAGATTGCCTGGAAAATAACTTTATATATTATGATTTTGTTGTCATTACATAATAAGGATTTCCGGTTTATAAAAGGGTACAACATTTTAATTGCTAAGTTTACTTTCTTGATAGTTTTAGTGACGTGTTCATTGAATGTCAATCTTGTGTCGAGATTTATACCCAAATATTTAACAGAAGGTGCCCAGTCTAGCTCAGTGCCATTTACCCGAATTTTTCCACTAGGGAGAAAGCAAGGTTTTCTTTTTCGCGTGAAAAAATTGATTGCATTTTATCCTCATTCAATTTAATTTTCCATTTGTGGAAATATTGCAGAAGTATTTCTATCCCATTGTTTAAATTTGTTTCGATGTTGAGAGCAAATTCATGCGATGAAAATACAGCGGTATCATCACCATAAATAGCTGCTTTACACTCCGGAATGAATGGAAAGTCTGACGTGTACATATTATACAAAATAGGACTGAGGACAGAACATCTCAGAACACGCTTTATTGACAAAAACTCTGAAACAACGACCAGACAAGAAACTTTGAACTACTTTACATAAATAAACAGCAATTTTGAACCTAAGAATTTTATAAATCAAGCCATTGTGCCACACTGTATCAAACCCCTTTTCTATATCTAGAAGCACCATGCCCGTTGATTTGCCTAGTGTGCGATTTGGCTTTATATGCTTACAAATCCTAGCTACTTGGTGAGATGTGGAGTGGTATCGCCTAAATCCAAACTGCTCATTGGGAAAAATTTTCCGGTCAGTGACAATTTTTAAAATTTTTTCCTTAATAATTTGTTCAAATATTTTGCTTAGGTTGCTAAGTAGGCTAATTGGTCTGTAGCTTTTAGCATTTTCAGGAGGCTTTCCAGCTTTATATATTGGAATAAACTTTGCAGTCTTCCAAGCATTCGGAAAATACTGCAATTTAAAGCATGCATTAAACATAAATGCCATAAACTTTAAACCTATTTTGGGTAGTTCTTTAATGTATACATTTTTGATACCATCAATTCCTCCTACTATCTTTAATTTAAGTCTGTGACAAAAAATTGTATGTCATCCACCGTGACAAATTCACTTACTGGTGAGTCGGTTGATAAATCATCAAAGTTAACAATAGTATTGTCAACAAGAAGATTTGTAGATGCAACACCAAGGTTTTGGGACACTACATGATTTTCAAGAAAACCGGTTGCAAGTGCATTTGCCTTCTCTAAATCAATGAGGTACAACGAACCGGAGCAATGGATAGCAGGGACTTGTCTGTTTTTGTTTTTAGTTATTCTTACTATGTTCCAGAACGGCTTAGCACCTTTGTCAAGACCATTTAACTTCCGATTCCAGGTCAAATTTCGATGACACTGTATATGGTGGGCAATTAATCTCTTGAGGAATAAAAATTGTTCCTTATATATCGGCAGCCGTTACCTTTGCCAATTTCTCCTTTGTGAATTCCTAATTTTAATAAGCTCTAAGATGAAAGACGGAAGTTTTACATAGTAATCCTTTTTCGCTTTCCTTGGAGTGCATGTTTCAATGGAACTCAATATGGTATTGGAAAACTCTTGAACGATATGATCGATATTTCCTTTATTTGTAACGTTTTCTACGGTAGTTGGAAAGTTCCTTAATTTAATGTGCAAAGATAAGAAATCATATAGACCCATTTCACTTCTGCCAATAATATCTAAGGTCTTCGAGAAACTTCTGCTGAAACGATTGCAACCAGTAATTAAAGAAAGACACTTGATCCCGGATCATCAATTCGGCTTTCGGGTCAAACATTCCACAATCGATCAGGTGTATCGAATAACGAACGAAATTGAAAAAGTTCTAGAAGGGGAAAAAATATGCTCTAGCTCTTTTCTCGACGTATCGCAAGCCTTCGACAAGGTATGGCACGAAGACCTAAGGTATAAGCTAAGTGTAATCTTACCGGAAAAGTTGTACAGAATATTGGAATCTTATCTTGAAAACAGACTTTTCCATGTTACGACACGAGAGTGAATATTCGGATTTCAAAGAAATCTACGCCTGTGTTTCGCAAGGAAGTGTTCTCGGTCCAATCCTGTTCCTGCTCTACACAAGAGATATACCACAAGATGAAGGGACCGTTGTAGCAACGTTCGCAGATGACATGGCTATCCTCGTAACGGATGAGTCAGTCGAATCACCAATGGGAAAACTCCAACGAGCTTTGAACAAAGTATACGAACGGACAAAAACCTGGCGAATAGTTCTTAATGAGACAAAATCAACGCATGTCAATTTTACCCTAAGAAAGATAATCAACTTACCTATATCCATTAACTCGGTGCAAATACAGTACGCAAACGAGGCAAAATATCTAGGACTGACCCTAGACGCATAACTTAAGTGGAAACCACACGTTAAAAAGAAGCGCGAAGAGCTCGAATTCAGATTTAGAGAAATGTATTGGCTACTCGGAAGATACTCGAAGTTAAGCGTATACAACAACTGCTTCTGTATAAGCAAGTGCTAAAACCGTCTTGGACATATGGTATACAACTTTGGGGTTGTACCAAACTAAGCAATATGGCTCTAATGCAAGCATTTCAAAACAAAATACTAACAGCAATCGTGAATGCTCCTTGGTATATAAGAAATAGTGTTATTCACAGAGATCTAAGAATTGCTACCGTGAGGGACGAAGTAACAAACTTTGCTCGCAAACTTCGTACCCATCTTCATGTTCACTGCAATAATGAAATAATCCGTACTATGGACGTGACAAACCTTGATCGCCGACCAGAAAGAATAGCGCCGTAAGGAAAAACCGCATGTAATGACGGACGGTAACCTTCACTCGAAAGCTACCTACCTAACGCGATTAACACTACAGAAGCGTAAACTACTTGTTAAGGCAACTTAGTCGTTGTCATCACAAAAATGAAAAAATGAGAGGGACGAATTTCCTACTACTATGAGTACGCGCAACCGGTTCTCATAGTAACTCTCTGAAGGGTGAGGTTTAGCCCGTAGGCATATACTGACTAGCACTGATGGCATTGTCAGATATATGAATCGGGCATAACCAATGGTACGGACCATTGGTATCTTTTGAAGATTCCTGCACCTCCAGGCGCAACCAAAAATCTTCTCGCAAAAAAAAAAAAAAAAACATTTGCAAACCGGTTTATATATGGTTCTAACAAAGGCCGATTCCAACAGTCTAGGGTTCCTCCTTAAATCTTATTCAGTTTAAAGTAAACGTCAGACTATCAAATCGCCGGGCTATTTTTTTACTCGGCACAAATTCAAGACAGGCTCTTTTATATATTTACTGCCAATCATAGCAGTTTTGTAGGTACATCAATTTGGGTAATATTCAGGATAGTCAATGTAATGGTCAACAGGGGAACAAATATCTGATGGCGTATGGTTTCGGGGTCAATCCTTGGTAATTGTGGTCTACTAATTACGAAAATAAAAACAGATTTGTTGATTTGACTCTACTTTTTCTGATACAGACAATATCTTGAAAATGGGTAAGCAATTAAATAAAAATGACGAACATATTCAAAAAATGTTATTTTCACATGGAAACATGATATAAATGATACTTTCTGTCAAAATATAAGGGGGGTCAATAAAAACAACACAAATCAATTAATCATCAAAACTTATTTTGTCTCCTTCAAAGTAGGTTCCATTTGAAAGGGTACATTTTTTCCAACGAACAATCCATACATTTTGTATAGGCATATTCCGGGATCGCCAGAATTGGAGATTTGAGCGATTTCACGGCCCTCTCTGAACGATTTATACCACTCAAATGCTCTTGTTTTCAATATAACAGAGCCTCCGTAGTCTTTCTCCAACATTTTCAACCAAAAATTCCGTTCGCAACACAAAATTTCAAACAAACTCTTTGCTCATTTTTTTCTTCCATAGTAAAAATCGCTGATAGCACTTGAGGTTAACTAATGTTTTTGACTGCTGCCAACAAACTAGTCAACAGATCTCGCTCAAACTCAGCGTCAAAACAGATGACAGATGACATTTTTTAAGAAACCATTAACGTGGGTTGTTTGAATGACTCAGTGTCGCTTATATTGTATTTTGACAGAATGTACATCTTATAATATTGATTAGAATAAACTTAAGTTCATATAAATAAGTTAGGAAAAACTTTTTGTACGTGACCGTCTGCTGCACATTTTATCAGGATTGTCCCTTAGTAAGGTCCAAAAGTAGTCTGCCATCATATGGCGATTCCACCGGCCTTGATATCTTTCTTCCATGATCTATATCCTTGTGAAACTGTTTTCCTTGTTCTTCACTGTAATCACCCAGGTTCTCTGGAGGCCTATCAAAATGTTTGATGCTCATATTGGCTTCAAGTTTTTGAAAATTCACAAGCAATTTGACGACTATTTTTGAATAATTTGCAGCTTTGTGATTCCACAAAAAGTTTTTGACAACAAAAACAAAGCTTGCCCGTGCTTCCGATTCAGCCTGCGTCATGTGATTTGTAAAATCATCGTTGTTTATAAGACTACGGGTTTGTGCGCCATCAAAGATGCTTTTAATTTTTCCGTACTGATGCCAGGAAACGATTGATGTATGGAAATATTTAAAGCAATCACCATTCTGTCTAAAGCTTTCACAAACTGTTTAATAGGCACACGTTTTATATGAAGTGACAGAAAAACGATATTTTTCTCGAGACAATCTTTCCCAGTTTTTTTCCAAAGTATGCTTGGTAGGCTTATTTTATAAAATCATTTATATTTCTTTGTTGTTCTTGACAAAATTTACCACATACGTTGAAGTTAGTGAATTGCATCCCTTTGTGTGCCAGTGGTGGGATTACTGTGGTGCGACTTGTAATCGGATGTTTGAAACAATTATCGGATATATTGGTACAAGTTACTAACTTTATTCATTCGAATTTAGGTCTAACAATACTTATAATTTACATTTACAACCGACTTTGAAATTACTAAATCACTTTAAACGACCTATGCGCAGACACCACCACTGCACTCGACGTCCACGAATCGAATCACGCGTTTTTCTTTTCATTCTTTGTTTTTCTTTTAACAGAATGATTTTTTCGGCTGGTCGCGTTCAGTGCGTCGATGTTGCGTTTTGTAGGGGCGTGTGTCAGTCCTGCCACAATGTATCAGAAATGGTCGGGATTATCAATACACGACTTCCGTGAAGAACTCATCCTTTCTTTTGTAATAATAATACTCAATAGGACAAATTAATGAACGAACTGTTATTTTTACGAATTAAAAATGATAAACAAGATGCTATAAGTGAAACAACCAGAAACATTTATCACGATTTACGTAGAATAAAACACGTTAACAAGGGTAGATAAGTAAAAAATCTATATTTTGTTAGAATTCAGTTTTTCATCGAGAGTCAATTCAAATAAAATAAATATAGTCAGAGTATTTAATAACCATATTGAATCTGAATCCACAACGAAAACTACGGCCACAGAAAAAAAAACTTTTTTTGTTGTTCCCCGATTTGTTATCATCCATTTAGTTTTCACTCGAACACATGTTTTTCTAAACACTATTGAAGTTTCATACTATGTGAATACAGGAGAGGTAGAACAAAAAAAAACAGTGACTATTGAACTAAAAAAAAAACACTAGAGCATTGCAAACAATGGGTCATTTATCATATCCAGTTGTTACAAGGATTGTAAACACGGTTCAACTCTGGTGAGTTACAGGAGTAACAGTGCACAAAGATATTAAAAACAATAAAGTTGTCGACGAACTAGCTGACAAAGATCCTAAACCAGACATATGGCGAAATCTCTCTCTCATTCTAACCTCGAAATTAAGGGTACTTTACTTAAAGTTAATTTTCTCACAAATGGCTCCAGCGATTTAAATTTTATATATTTCTTTTTAATTCTCTCGGGAAAGGCAAACCTATAACGTTGAGCCAACGCCCCGAGATGCTAACAGATATCTGCTAATTCTGCATTTACGAGTATATTGCTGCAGATAAAAGCTTTCTGGAAATATTTCACCTAGGAGTGAGTTGTACGGATTGCTTTTCTTGTAACAAAATGAGTTTTGTTAGAATGAAGTTCTTATGGTTGCCAGGTGAAAATGAAAGTATAATAGTATGCGCTGGTGGCCTGTCTGGTAGGACGTTGAAAGGTCGAGGTTCTAGGAATCACACTGTTGAGATCTTCCGAACATCTGCCAAAATAGTATGTAAAGAACAAGCATAAATCTGCCACCTGACCTCAATGCGCTAACGATTGAAAGTTGGACATATTTATGTTGCTGAATCTTCTATTAAGCGAACTGATCACCTCTGGATGTTGCCAATTAGATTAAAATAGTGTTTTGGGGCCGAGCTTTAAACATGAGAGTATTTCTCAAGCTCCAATTTTAATTCTGCTTTTTATAAAAGAAGAGATTGCAACGATGTAAAGTACCTATGTTCTCTGGAAAAACAACTTTACTACCATTTCATACCATTTTACTACAGAGTTTACTGCGATATCCAGTAAATGCATGGTCTCTTTGGGATCTATTATTTGGTTATCCATTTGAAGCTGAGGAACAGTAGATGCATTATTTCTGGAAATGGTGGTAGATTATGCTTTCTTCGTTTTGAACTCCACAATATTTGCTTTTCCCCATTGCAAGGTTTTTTTTTGTAGAACTTTGTTAATTATGAGGATTTTTTCGCATCTCTGACTATGTGAGGTACTGGCACTCTAGGGCATGTTGTTTGAGCAAGATGCTATTATACAAGAGTGCTGTCATATGCGAAACTAAAAATCTTATTATTTGTTGGTCAGATCATTAATATAGAGTAAAAATAATGTTGAAAAATTATTTGATCTTTGACCAGCATTAATATCAAATGTGTCGGCAGACACACCGTCGACAACAACCTGAATTGATCTGTCATGAAGAAAATTGTCCACACCCTCTAAACACCTCGCATGATCCAGGCAGATAACATTTTGTTGATGGAACTATGGCGAAAAACTTTGCAAACATAATATTGATTTTCTAAGTGTAGGGTGCATGCAAAACCTTGTAGATAGAAATAAAAGATGAAATCAAAGTCATGCTCTGAGACTTGACAAATGTCTGATTCTTTACATATTATTAGAAGGAAATGCATTTTGGGTAAAGTGGTGCAGTGGTTAGTATATCGGACCACAGCGCATGAGGTTCCATGTTCAAATCCCAGAAAACACAGAAAAGTTTTTTTAACGCTCCCACCTTTCGGGAACGTCTGACAAACATCGGAGAGTATTGTTGTCATGAAAAAGCTTCTCAAAAACAAGAAAAAACAAATATTGCCTTTCGGATATAGCACAAAACTAAATGTCCCTTCCATTCGTGCGAAAAAATATTACACGACACGAGTGGTTGCGTAAAGCTAGGCCTCGGCATTTAATGAGATATTGCACCATATATACATACATATATAAATGCATTTTAATGAACTCGATTCCACTTTATTTCGGAATCCATTACGAAAAAGAACTATATACGAGGCGACGTAATGCAATGACTCGACATGAATTGAATTGAATTTCGCGAAGATGTCAGCATCGTTCGGCACCGGCTATTCGCACAATTCGACGCTTAGCCACACGATTCGAGGAGACTGGCACATGTTAGGACAAGGACTGGCACACCAAGAACAGGTTGTTCGGCCGAGAATATTTATGCTGTGCGTGAGGACGTGGAAGAGTGTCCAAAAATACCAACAAAACGAAAGGCCACGCAATCGGGCATTTTCAGGCGGTCTGTGCAGCGTATTATGGTGAAAAACTTGAAGATTTTTCCGTAAAAAAAAAACTCAAATTGCGCATCGGTTGCTGCCCGCAGACCACCAAACTCCTGTATGAAATACAGCCAGCCATGAAGATGGCAATTTTTTATCCAAATTAATCATAAGAGATGAAGTATATTTCAATAAAGTCCTCCCGAGGTGGAGAAGTCTTTTTCTTGCGGCCATAGGGTATTCGCAAGGAATTTCAGTTATCACGAATACTGTTGCTATACATATGTACACCAATATGCATTTATTTTACCCCTAGAAACGTCTTGTGTTTGTGGATGGTAAAATGTTGATTTAAAACCTACTTCACGAGACAATAGCTTCGTAATTTCGTACAACGTCTATCTCCCCACGGTGCTGCAACGAGCGAAATAAACAAAGAACAGACACCAAGATAACAAAAAGAAAACTAAAAACTTTATTTTCAAACCATAACGAGTTTAATGACATTCACCCCCTTTATCAAGTTCTTGGAGGAAGGAAGTCAATTAACTTTGAAGCAGGTCATTCACGTTAAAACAAAACACTTACCCCACTCAAAGACGGAACCAGGAAACTCAAAATGTATTTGCCCTTCATTATATTATTCTAACGGAAGTGTAGCAAAATTATTGTTATCAAAGCTGTGCCTTTGAGGGGTTTTTCATAGCCCATCAAAACCCCATTCCAAGTCCTTTTACTCATTTCTGAAAAGGAGCAAATAACTTTTGTCTTTGTCCCAAACGCTATACACTTTTGGTAGATTTCGTTCGTTGAAAAGCATAATTTTATCACAAAAATGCCATCAGTCTTCGCCCCAAAAGGCGTCAATGAGTTACAAGAGTGCTGGTTGCAACAATGTCAATAATGAAGTAGGTTCAGAGTATGAGTTGATGACATTATTGGTGATTACAATCGAGTGGTGGCGTGCAAGGGAGGTTACTCAAGGGCTTTCCGTTAATAAGCTATGGAATCCGCCAGACGCGTCTAGACTGTACAGACAAGGCTGGTTTGAGACATTGAAATCACCACGAAATTGAAATTTAAATGCGCACTTTGAACTTTTATTCAGATTAATCATCTGTTACCATTGTCGCCCATTATAAGCAGTCAATGACCGTTTGTACTGAAATAAAGAAAGAAAGGTATTAGGATTGCTTGTGACAACAGTTATAAACAAATATTATTTTAAACTGGAAACACGTAAAAAGCACACTCAATTCATATCTTCCTATCCGGATTGGTGATTATAAAAGTATTGAATGTTCTTTTTTATTTTCCTTTTTCATATATGACTCATCACTATGCATTGTAAAAATAATTCATACACTCATGTCAGACTCCAATGGCTATCAGCTATAACTATGAATTATAAACTAATCCGAGTATATGGACAGATGCATCCCTGATAACCAACATTTTGTTAAAAGAAAAACTACACTGTCCCATTCTACTAATAACTTTTTTACACGAATCCCTTGCTGTGACAGTGAAAGATATTAACTTCTTTATTCATAAAAGGGTTATTAACCTTTGCCCTGCATGTCGAAAGATATTCGCAGCATCTCTCTGGAATATCATTGAATATTTATCTCAAGTATAGCAACGCCAAAACATTGCTTAAGTCTGAAGCAGGGAGGGGTTTTGGGGTGGTGGGATGGGGTAAAGATAAAATGATAACGGAAAATATTCGCGCCAAGTTTGGAGAAGATGCATGAAATGGTATAGCAATAGAGCCCTTATGGTGTGCAGGAACAACTCAGGCAAAACCTAGGAAGTGCAGCCCAGCCTCACTGAGGTGGATGTACATACATGATGTTAATCAAAACAAATAAAAAAAAAACAAACAAACAAAGAGCGAGAAACCCTATCCAAATCTGGACTGGCCTAGGTACGATATGGTCAAGAGATGCTGCCTTGAAGAAAATTTTGATTTAAATCCGAGCAATAAAAGGGCTTTGAGCAGTGAGCGTGATACGTACCAATTCAAACAACATATAACACTATTCAAAGACACACGGATGGATCGAAAACATCTACAAGAATCGGGGCAGGCATTTATGGGCAGATAATAACAGATACTCTGAATTTTTTTTAAAATTTCTTTCCAGTATATTACAAGCAGAGGTTTAGAGGATTGCTTTCAAGACCTGTAGCTAAGTAATATTAATGAACTTAAAGAACGAGCATAGCAGGTCTACTTAACGAGAAGTTAAGCTTAAAAAAAAAAGATCTGCGAAATCATTAAGCATTTGAAATTTACAATATTTAAATATGCTGATGAGCACCAAGCTTGTACTTCAATTTCACCCAACGAACAAGCCCATTTAGCTCTGTCTTTAGCTTATTGCCTCCGGTTTCGCACTCCAAGTTGGGTCAGGTCACCTTAAACTTGTGCACACCACCTGCGTCGAAGAGGTCCTATACTGCGTCGTCCCCTTAAGTTAGATTCGAAGACTCTGTGGGGCGGAGCGTTGGTGTCCATTCTTTTTACATGTCTTAGCCATCTCAAACGTTCAACACTCAGTTTTTTTACTTGGTCGATATCGCTGTACAGCTCGTATAGTTCGTTATTTAATCTTTTTATTTAAAACCCATCAACGCTAATGGGACCGAATATCTTACCAAGAATTGTTCTTTCGAAACAACCAAGGATATATTCATCCGTTTTTAACAGGACTGTGATGATTAGGGTCTTATATATAGTCTCCATAGCTGTTCGAGATAGGTCTTTACTGTTGAATTGCCTTATTAGCTCAAAAAAAAAAAACAGCCACTGGCAAAAGTTATAATTCGCTTAATTTCTGGGCTGGTATCATTGTCAGAGTTAATAGCAGAGCCGAGGTAAACAAAGTCCCTTACTACCTTGAAGCTGTAGCTGCCCATTGTGACGTACTGTCCAATTTGTCGGTGTTGACCTTCTTGTTGACAGCATATACTTGATTTTGCCCTTATTTATCGCTAAACCCATTTTGGCTGCTTCTGCTTCAATGCTTGCAAAACGTACCGTGCCAGCCCACTGAGTTCTTTCAATAATGTCAATATCATCGGCGTATGCAAGCATTTGTATTGACTTTTGATAGATTGTGCATCTGGTGTAGGCTTGTGAGTTCCGCACAATCCGTTCAAGTATAATATTAAGGTAGTCACATGACAGCGGGTCACCTGATCTAAAATCTTCTTTGACATCAAAGGTCTTGGTTGGGTCATTACCGACCTTGATGATGCAGCGAGCATTCTCCATCGTCATCCTGCACAGACGGACAGGTTTGGCAGGGACGTCAAAACTATACATGGCTCTATATAGCTCTTCTCTATAGATGCTGTCATAGGCGCCCTTGAAATCGATAAAGAAATGATGAGTATTGATTTGGACTTTTCTGTCCTGAAGCCGCATAGAGAGGGGCCAATTAGGCTGTTAATAAAAGGTTTCTGGCCTTCACACAATATCACAGAAAAGGTCTTGTATACGATGACTGATGCCTTCATAATTGCCGCAGTTGAGGGGCTCTCCTTTCTTGTGGGTCGGGCAAACGATGCTAAGATTCCATTCATCAAGCATACTGTCCAAATCTTACTTCTTACTTACTTATGTCCTGTATCCCCTTGTGGGTCCTAGGGCCTCTACTACGCCTACGCGCCATCGTGTACGGTTTCTGGCAATGTGTCTGAGTTCTCCCCAACTTTTCCCTAACTGCCGTGCCTCCTTCTCGACTGTTCTGCGCCATGTTTTCCGCGGACCGCCAGGTCTTCTGCCATCCTGAGTTAGAGGGTTCCATTGCATAGCATGGTTCGCTATGGAGCTGTCACCCTTTCAGAACGTGTGACCAATCCACTGCCACTTCCGCCGTTGGATAGTTGTGCCTATTGGTTCCTGACCCGTTCTCTCGTAAAGGTGTTCGTTAGAGATACGATTGGGCCAGAAAATCCTTAAGATATTGCGCAGACACCTATTAACGAACGTTTGCAGCTTTCTGGTGATAGTAGTGGTCACTCTCCACGTGCTGCAACCATATAGCAGCACGGATTCAACGTTGGAGCGGAACAGTCTTATTTTGGTGCTCAAACTGATTGCATTGCTTCGCCATATTTTGGACAACATCCCGAACGCGGACTTTGCTTTGGCGATCCTGTTGGCTATATCCAGTTCGGTTCCACCATCGGTCGAGACAATACTCCCAAGATACTGGAAATCCTCTACTCTCTCTACCGGTTGTCCAGCAATGCATATTTGAGCCGATGAGTTAGTTCCAAGGCTGATGATTTTAGTTTTTGTCGTATTAATTTTCAGCCCGACGACACCTGCCTCCCTCTCCACATCTGCTGTCATTTGGTGGAGGTCCATAATTCTGTGGGAGAGTAAGCATACATCGTCTGCGTAGTCAAGATGCTTCAGTTGAGATGTAAGAGTCCATCGAATTCCTCCGTTTCCCGTCGACAAAGCTGCATGAAGCACATCGCTAATCACCAATAGGAATAATATTGGTGAAAGGATACAGCCTTGTCTTACCCCACTTTGGATCCCAAATTCCTCAGACAACCTTCCCCTGTGCAGAACGTGACATTTGGAGCCTTCATATGTAGCTTTGATAATAGCAATTAGTTTATCGGGAATGCCTCTCCTGCGTAAGGCACGCCAAATAAACTCCCTGTTGACACTATCGAACGCCTTCTCAAAATCGATGAACAGCAGGTGCAGTGGCGATCGATATTCAACACACTGTTCGATGATAATCCGCAGGGTGTTGATGTGGTCGGCACAGGAGGATCCAGAGCGGAAACCTGCTTGTTCGGCATCGAGTGTGTCTTCGAGATGTTGTTTGATTCGCTCAAGGATGATTTTAGCTATTATCTTAGCTACAGCAGGCAGCACGCAGATACCCCTCCAGTTTCCGCACTCCATTAAATTTCCTTTCTTAGGAAGCTTGACGATCATTCCCTTTTTCCACTCGTTAGGAAAGCTCTCAGCTTCCCAAGCTCTATCTATAAGTGGAAGCAGAAGCTCAGCCGATGTTGTTGGCGTTGCTCGTAAGAGCTCTGCTGGAATACCGTCAAGTCCTACCGCCTTGTTGGTTTTGAGTGCCTTGATCGCGGTAATGATCTCATCTTTACTGGGAGTCGTGGTGCGTATTCGGGAACTTCTCACCTCGGGCATCTCAGTCTGATTTGGGAGCATATCGCTAGCGAATACACGGTTCAAAACCGTAGCAAAATGCTCTTTCCATCTCTTGAGCTGGTCCTCATCCGAAATGAGCAAGGAGCCGTCTAGGCTTTTCACTAGGTATTGGCTGGAGCTGCGACCACCTGTCAGCTCTTTCGTGATTCTGTAGACAGTCCTGCTGTCGCACCTCCGTGCAGCTTCTTCTGCTTCGTACGCTACGCTGAACTTCTCTCATCTTCATGCGATATAGGGACTCTAGCTCGCTTCTCCCTGCTGCTGGGGTAGCTGCAACGCGAGCTTTTAGCTGTTTTCGTTCGTCAATCCGTCTCCAGGTATCCTCGGAAAGCCACGCCCTATGTCTTTCCTGCGATCGACCGACAATTCTTTCAGCACCAGATGTAAAAACATTTTTCACAGCACACCAATGGTCTTGGATGGTTGCGGGCATTGAGCTGCTGATTGCTTCCACACCTTGCGAAAAGTGCTCCCTTAATTGTTGGCGCACTGAGGGATCACTAAGTCTATCGATGTTGAACCTGGGCATTCTTGTGTTGTCGTGGGATCTTCGAACTGCAGCAGTGCGTAGTTGGAGAGTAGCTATCATAAGATGGTGATCACGTACTATCCCCACATCTGCCCCTCGTCTGTTTCGGACGTCCAGGAGACTGCTTCTAAAGCGGCGGCTGATAGCAAAATGGTCAATTTGGTTGGAGGTTGCTTGCCTGTCATTGGAAACCCAGCTGACTTTGTGGCAGGTCTTGTGCTCAAACATGGTGCCACCTATCACAAGGCGGTTGGCATTGCAGAAATCCACAAACCTTTCGCCGTTGTCATTGCGGTTGCCTAGTCCATGCTTCCCGATTACATGCTTGAGCCCTTCGTTGTCGCTGCCTACCAAATCTTAGAGATGAGTAAGTGTATGCTCTCTACCAATTCATCACCAGTTGCCTTAAAAAGTTCGGCCAGTAAGCCGTCAGGTCCAGCTGCCTTGTTAGATTTCAGTTTGAATATTGCTATCCTCACATCGTTTTGGTCAGGTGGACGGAAATTTTGACTATCATCGTCTATGTTATTTATTTTTATCGTCTATGGTAAATGGTTCATCCTGCCTGACAGCGGAATGTTGGTCTTCGTCGCCGTTATACATTCTGCATTATTTTTATATTCTTAGCACAGATTGTGATTCTACTATGAGGTTTCCGTTTTCATCTCTATAGGTTTTTGTACGGGTTTTATTTATTTTTTCATTGGTATTATGTTATATCCCTTTCTTTTAATTTATTCTTATTTTTACTTTCCTAAAAAAAATACTTAATAAAGTATTTGAAGTTAAATTTGTTGTCTTTGGAACACGTCCCTAAATTTGCATACATTCTCTAGTCTCGACTTACGCGAATTCAGTATATGCAATGTTTTCTGGAACTTATCCTTCGCGTTTGCTTAGGGTTTAGTGTACTCAAGTTTTTTGCATTTTGAATTAAATAAAATTGATTGATTGAGTAACAGCGTGTCGTGCACCTTATTATTTCATTCATTATCCAAGAACTACTTTTATTCATTCCAGTTGGTTATAATTTTTTATTTTTTTGCTATTCATTTCCGGATTACCAAATTTTAACTATTATTCTGCATAATCATGAGCCTTAATTTATGATCTCTCTTTTAGTTTTACGGGCTTAGGTTTTCTTGGAGGCACCACTTGAGTAAACATTATAATGAAACATTTGTTTGTTATCGAGAAATGATTTTTTTAAAACCCAATTCGTTTTCTCTCACAATGGTTGCACACAGCCTCCTCATCAGCTGGAATAATTTCTAAATTCACTATGGTTTCGACGCATAGACGACAAATGGATTCCTCTTGAAGTGCTTGCATGTCAAATGTGCACTCTATCTGTCTTCTAGAATTATCTTAGATTTTTATTGTCAGTGTCACCTAACATATCGCCTTATAGTGCCAACATCTGGCTTAACAAAATAAATGGAACTGCTCTGCCTCTCAATTAGGATTCATGTCACATAGGAATAGTTCTACTTGAAAATCAAGTTTTCCTCAATAGTAGATGAAACGTGACCTGAAGGCTTATAAATAGAAAAACAAAATCATCAATTATTGGACGAGTGTGTGAACGGTAAGAAATTGAAGTCATCTCAACTGATGGTACACCTGATGTAGGTTAACGAACGTGGATAAGAAATGTATCTCGTTAAGAGTTATATGATATTCTCAATGCGAAAATGTATCTATGTATATACGAGCAGCTGATTAGCAAACACCTTGTTTGTAGTTTGATTGCAATTGGTTGGGAGACCAGTAGGTAAGTAAGAACTCCAACGTGATGCAATACAATGGATATGAGGATTTACTACTCCCATTGGTAGTCGTTGCAATTCCTTGATCCAAAGAATCCGCTCTAGAACAAGTTGTGATTCCGGTAAAATTTGCAAGCTGCACGTGTTGTCGTAGGAAGAAACCAAGGGCTTTAGACATTTTTTTTCATTTAACCTCGAGTCTGTTAAGGCGCGGTGCAATGCTCATAGATACATATCAGAGTCATAATAGTCTGATACGTTGACAATTATGCCATTGATTTGGGTATACAAGGTTTCACAAAAGACATCACTCTACCATTTTGCAATCGAGTAGGCTTTCAGGTAGAAAGAAAGAGTTGGTACATTACAAACATATACACACACAGAGGAAATAAATTTGCCTTCCAAACTGATCATGTTCTTTCATGCCGAGCATTTGCTTAACATCAATGTTCTGAGCGCACATACACACACTATGACGTCACCAGCCGCTGCATGGCTGCAGTCTTCACTGATGGAAAATTTGTGGCGATGATTTCATGAATTGTTTTAAACATAGCTCAGCTTCAGGTGTATGTTACCGTTAAGTCAGGTAAAATAAAGTGAACATGCACATATGATTTCCTCATACATGGCTGTAGGAGCTTAGATCCCTTTGCTTTCCCTACACGAGAAAATACCATATTACAAAAACAAAAAGTTATTAAACTATATACGTAGTGTTGTTTCTCTCGCTATTGGTTTAAATCGCCTCGGTCGAATTTCGACCACATACGCTACTAGTATTTAATAATATCTGCTGAATATCCCTCTTCCAGACGGAAGGCGAATATTTATATTTCGTTATAGCATTAATGATTAGTTCTAGATCGATTGCATATTAAAATATATGTATACCGTTTCCTCTGAAAACCATCAAAGAGGCTGAACCTTTCTGCTCACTCTACCAAATAAGTCCACAAACACATCCACTTCCTTTTTTATCAAAACTTTTTACCACTCTGTAGCAAAATACCTCGCCACCCCAAGCTTTTATCCAACTTTCAGGCGTTAGTCCCTATCAACCAGACATTTGCATCGAATTAACAAAAGAAAGGAACGAGGAAAACTTTTGCTTACCTAATGCAGTCATATCCCCCGGAATTCAGTTAAGTCTCATAGTTTGAAACTAAAACTACAAATTTCAGTGTATCAACTCACTCAGCAGAATGATTGTACCAGTTGTCCCTTAAGATTCATCAGCTGCAGAACCAAAGAAAAGGGAAACTTTGTTGTGCACAGCGGAAGCCGGAAAACCCTTAAATCGACCATGGCATTCCCTGGCTAGACCGTGTATTTGACTTCAATACATATCAGAATACAATTTACGTTTGACGGCAACAAAGAGCAGCAACATGCTTACTGATTCATTTAGAGTCAACCACCACAGGGCATTGGGGGTAGTAACGTTCGCACAAGAAGGATTCCTGTGGCGCGTTATAAAAGCAGAAGTCAAGCACGTTTAGGGGAGCAATAGTTATTCTTGAGGCTATTCCCCATTCGCAAACAAAGAATTTCCAAGTAAATTTAATAAAAGGCCGCAGTTTGGGGCTAAACTACACTGTCACCCGCAGGGCGTGACGTGAGTTCTGTGAAGGGCTACATAAATTTGAGTAATTTGAAGTGATTGAATTGGAATGCAGCCCCGGAGCAGAACTCAACTCAACTCCGTCTACCATTGGATTATGAATAAATTTACCGCTTAGTAAAAACACAATAATAAAACAAAAGTATGTGTGTGTGTTTTCCTTCAAATACATACAAAGGCCGAGAGAGAGGGTGCGTACTTCTAAATATGTTTCCTTTTATTTTTCGACAATTTCATGTCTGCTAAGGGAGTTCTCCGCAAAGGATCAGGGTTTACTTCGCAGGAGAATCAATTTTTATTTACCGAGAATCCTGCACAGCACAAATGAAACAAATAGCGTTTTTGGAGGCTCTGACTTGGCCTGGCCTTGTAAGCTTGGGTTAGTAATTGGAATTCACCCCTATTCCCAGTGGGGAGGAATGTGAAATAATATTGCTTTCTTCGCGTTGTCGTCGTTGGAATTTGAAAGAAAAACTAGAAAACGACGCCTACGTATCCTGTACATGTACTGTGAATCGGTAGGAGGTCCGTATTTAGGTATTACAGCGAATTACTCGGCTGAACTGATGGAATAATGATTAGGTGTTTGCTTAGGCAAATTTTGCCACGAGTTTGCAAAGAAGTGGTTGAATCCAAACTTTGACCTCTAATGCCAAAGGTCAATGATATTTAGTTTGAAACTTAATGGAATAATAACGTTCATTAGAGAAGTACTCGCAACTTGTGTAATATGTGCGAATGCCTTTTGGGATAGTGTTAAAGTTTTACTTTCATTGAACTTATTGAAAGGGAAGGCAGCTCTTGAATTCATGCCGCAGTAGGATTATCGCTTCCGGTGATAACCAATATCCTTGACAAGGGTGGCATATCTGAGAAGCAGACTTCTCCTTCGAGAAAGAGATCCTGGTCAGAAAACCAGACGTTAACGAACTACTCTTCAAACAAAAGTGACCGTTAACACAATGGATCAAGGGCACGGAAGAACTCTTGTGAAGTTCAGAGATGGATAGGTACGAGTAGATATATTGTAGACGTGCAAATGAATTACGATATAAATAGATCCAGTTTGCTTCCGGCATCTGGAACTTATATTAAAGAAGTTATTCGACATGTTTCAATTGAAGAAGTTCATCTACATAACATGCTCGAGGGATATCTGACTAATGTATTGTATTGCCCTATTATTTGATTTAGTATCTGAATGAAATCGCAAATGAAATATCAAAACTTCAGAAAGTAATTCTTTTTAGTCAGCAACAAATTTAACGGATCAATGTTAAAGGCTAGTTGAAGGACTAAGCGAACGACCTTTGTGACTCACTTAAAGCGACTATTCAATTCAGATGGGAATACCCCCAAAGGAAAACCAGAAAAGCCCTGCGCAAAGATAGAATCATCTATAAGTTCCTTAAAAGCTCTTCACGCATTTTCTACAAAAGTCGCTCCTGGCATTCAGTTGAATCTATCCACAAGCACATTCATTAAGATCTTGACTGGTATGTTAGCAGTGAGGCCAACGAAACGGTCGGTGAGGAGAAACGTACTCAGTCGTTTCCAAGTGAAATTTAAAAAAGGACAGACTACGGTTAATCAGATCTTTAATCTGACATTCATAGCACATCGTTTTTCATATAGGGATATTAAAATGTATGTTCGCGTCAGTAATACGGTGCATTGAAAGACTTACAGTGTAGTTTGAGGTTGATTTAGGAGTACATCCTCAGCCCCCTACTTTTTGCTTTTTTCTTAGACAATGTAAACATATGTACCATTGTAACTGCTAGCTGACACTAGGGGCCTGCATGAATGCATTCATTTGCTTTCTCTAAACGTTTACAGTACTTCGGTGTACACTACCCATTGTAATTCTACGAAAGAGAGTACCCTAAAAGTGAGTACCACATTAATTGGGACAGTTACTGTACACTATTCAATCACCTTATACAAATGAGTACACGGTTTCATTAATACAAGCGAGTACCTGCTGTAAGCAAAACGTGTACCATATAAACTGTTAAAAATACACTGAGTACACTAAGAACACTGAATACACTGAGTGTACTAATTTAAATGAATGCAATGGTTAATTGAAATGCTGAAGTGAAAAGTTGCTGCTCTTACAATTGTGTAGTGCATTATAATATTATTTAACAATATGGAAGTATGAGGTGTAGCAGGGACGGGTCCCCGTGCAGGGACGGGTTAAGAATATCACTGCAGCGCCCCCCCCCCCAACAACCAGCGCTTGTCGTAAAAGGCGACTAAGGGGACAAATCAGATCTAGGCAATATAACACCCAAGTGAGCCTAGCGACATATATACTACCTTAAAAACCCTCCCACAAGTGTGCATGCGAGTCCGTGGGTTGACACGACTGGAGATCACTGGTGTCATAAAAGAAAGATCAAACAATACTAAAACAGGAGCATGCACGTGTCAAACAACAAACACCATCGCAATATGGTGCAAAAAATTGTATTGCAAAACTGTATCATTATGGTAATACTTGCAAAAAGGAAAGGCACTACCCCGCCAAGCACTACCACTGCTGTGCATGGTACTGATCCTGGACCGAGCAGAAATGTTCGGGTCAGAGCTATACGGATTCCGGGGGCTAGCAAAATAATGAAACAGTTTGGACGCAATTTGAGGGTCGCGAGTTGGAACGTTGGAAGCATGACCGGTCGAAGTTACGAGCTGGAAGAGATGATGAATAGAAGGCGGGTGGACATCTTGTGTGTCCAAGAGACGAAATGGAAAAACACCGGGAATCGGGCGCGTTTCTTGGACGTTAGGACAAAAGATTACAAGATGTTCTACTACGGAACGGAAAAGTCTAAGAACGGAATCGGTATCATCCTTGCGGCAGAGCTACTTGGTAACGTCTTGAGCATTTCGAAGTCCAGCGACCGTTTGATGTCTCTCAAACTAGTAATACAAGGAGAGGTGTGGAATATTGTCAGTGCATATGCTCCCCACGATGGGTACAATCAGAGAGATAAAGATGCATTTTGGCTAGATTTCCACAATCTCCTTAAGAACATCCCAAAGGAAGAATTTCTATTTGTTGGAGGAGATTTGAATGGACATGTCGGGAAATCAAACGAAGACTATGAAGACTGCCATGGAGGACTAGGATATGGCACCAGGAACCTTCCTGGTGAAGACATCCTAAGCATGTGCAAATCACACGGTCTTATCGTGTTAAATACCATGTTCATCAAACAAAGCCGACACCTGATCACTTACAGCAGTGGTGGAGATGAAACTCAGATTGACTACCATTTGGTAGGCAGTTTCATGAAGCCTCGGGTAAAAGATTGCAAAGTGATCCTGGGAGAGGCAATCGCTCGTCAACACCGTCTCCTGCTAACAGAAATTTTTATGAAAACACCAAAGAAAAGCAAACAAACAGGGGTCTCTGAGAAAATCAAGTGGTACAATCTGGACAAAGAAAAAGGCGATGCTTTTGTTTTCGTAATGAAAAATTACCTCTCTCACACCATCAACGGATCTGAGGATGAAGAGTGCAGAGCACAAAATATGTGGGATTCCCTACAGCGAACTTGCTTAAATAAGGCCAAATCACTGCTAGGAGCTTCAAAATGCCACCATCAACACGCCAAAGAAACATGGTGGTGGAGTGATGAAGCTAAGATGCTGATAAATGAGAAGAAAGCGGCTTTCAAAGCTTGGTCAAAGTGCCCCTCTAATAATAATGACGAAAAAGCTCGCCTCGAAATGGAATACGGATGCTGCAAGAAAAAAGCGAAGAAGAAGTGCGCCCAGCTTCAAGCAGAGAGTACGGAGGGCCTGTATCGGGAGCTGGAGAAAATATTTTCCCCGGTTGCTGATGCAAACCAGGCTATCCAGGAGCTGCGAAGACACAATATGAACAAGAGCGCCACTATCTTCAAAATAGCCGCCCAAAGAAGGAACAATGCTCAGGAGATTCGTTCGCCAAAGTTCATTAGCAATGCTCATGGCCAGCTTCTTGTGGATGACGACAAAATTCTGCAGAGGTGGCGACAGTATTGTGAAGAGCTTTTAAATGAACAGTTTCTCCGGCTATACTTTCCAAGAGCCACCCCTAACTGTGAAGAAATACCCGACATTACAGTCGAAGAAGTTAGTGAGGCGGTCAAATACTCCAAAAAACGAAAAGCGGTTGGGCCAGACGAGATACCCTCTGAGTTCTGGAAAAAGATGGGAGACATCGGGTTCAGATGGCTCAGAATTCTTATCTCCAAATTCGTGAGAGGTGATCCAATGCCGAATGAATGGAGGGAAAGTTACCTTCTCCTTGTATACAAAGGGAAGGGTGATACGCGAAACTGTGATAACTACCGTTCGATCAAGCTGATGTCACACACCATGAAGATCGTTGAGCGGGTATTAGGTGGCCGACTGCGAAAAATAATACGGCTATCCTGTGATCAGTGCGGGTTTGTCTCGGGTAAATCAACCGCAGATGCAATCCAAAGTATAAGGATCATAATGGAAAAACATCGTGATTCCTTAAGGGATTTGCATATTGTATTGGTTGACTTTGAAAAGGCATTCGACAGACAACCACGAGATCTGATATGGGTGGCGCTAAGACATCGAGGGGTTCCAGAAACCTATGTACAGATGATTATGGACATGTACGAAGGAGCAAAGACAAAGGTAAGATGCCCCGCTGGAGTAACCGAAGAGTTCCGAATCAAAGTCGGGGTGCACCAGGGAGGCGTTTTAAGTCCTTTGCTCTTTATTACAGTCCTTGATTATCTGCTTGAAGGTAAAGTGATGGACCCCAAGGTACATCAGTTATTCTTTGCTGACGATGGAGCCATCATAAGTGAGGATCCTACATCCCTGCAACGAGCACTTGATGTGTGGGTGGACGTTTTGGAGGGAAATGGGTATCGCATTAGTTCAAAAAAGACAGAGTACTTGTGCTGCCCGTTCTCTGATCCACTCAGGCCTATTCCAGACATTTATTTGAATGGAACAGTGCTTCCCAAGTGCGAAAAGTTCAAATATCTGGGATCTATGATCAATAGCAAAGCAACTTGTGATGACGACATCAATCATCGTGTAAGCGTAGGGTGGATGAAGTGGCGAGAAATTCCGCTATCTTCTGTGACAGAAAAATGCCCCCTAAGTTGAAAGGAAGGCTCTACACCGCAGGCTCTACGTCCAGCGCTCACATACGGTTCACAATGTTGGACGATGTACAAAAAGTATGAGAGTAAATTAACGGCAGCTGAGATGAAGATGCTTCGCATGACAGCAGGAGTGACCAAGCTTGATCGAATAAGAAGTTCGAAGATCCGTGGAAGCTTTCACATCAAGGAAACCATCGTACACAAATTAGAGCGCGACCGGCTCAGCTGGTATTGCCACGTTCAAAGAAGAGATCATTTGAACCCTGTTAAAAAGGCAATATCTATGCACGTTCCAAAGACATCGCGATGTAGGAAAGGCAGGCCTATAAACGCCTGGATCAGACAAATGCGACGACATCGGCATTTCATTGGCCTCAGTAACCGAGTGATCCAAAATCGGCAGGCCTGCCGATATTTTCTGAGGTCAAATAGGCGAACCCCACAGGCGGATCAGTAGAAATGCAGTGAAGTGGGAGGGCTGTGATCCCTTGTTTTCGGATCATAGCCTCGCTGATAAAAGGAAGAAGAAGAGGTGTAGCATAAATGAGTGTATTGCGCGATTTTTGAACGTCTGTTGAATGTTAAATAATTTGTTGATTATTCGGTTTCCGAGTAATTAGTAATCTTAATATATAAAAATCACGTGTCACTATGTTCGTACACGATAATCTCCGAAACCACTTAACCGATTTCAATGAAATTTTGTGAGTGTGTATGGTTGGTCCCAGCTTGAAAGATAGGGTAGTTTTGGACCCGATAGGGTCTTTTATTTTTTTAAATTTTTATTTATTATTTTTTTCAGATTTGTCATCCAAAAATGCATACAACCACAAATTCTAACTTCAACCCCCACCCTTCATTATTTTTTAATGCAGTTTGAAGGATTTTTTGTAGGAGAAAAGGGTTATAATTAATTTCGTTCAAGTTGCATAATTCAAGTTGTGTAAGCTCTCAAGAAATGGCGGTGTAAACAAATCTATTGACATCTGTATTACGCATCTAAAGAAAATACCACACAAACATTGTTTCATTGTCTGTGCAGATTCAAACGTGTCCCTGATGCTATTATACAACTTTTCTGTAGTTCAAACATTGTTTAAGCTCAAGAATTAACCTTTATTTATCTCATTTATAACATTTCATTTTCATCCATTATCAATTAACAATTTTCAATTTAATAATTACCTACACTTGAATATGAGATGAAAAAAAAAAAAAAAAATTTTTATAAGAAATTATATAGAACAGTGCCGGTCGGATTTTTGTTTATTTTCTATCGTGCAAATGCATAACATATCCGACAACACCGTCAAAAGATAGAAGGCGGTCTGTGGCAGGACAACGTCTGTCCGGGACTGCTAGTTTGAAATAAAATAAACAATTTCGATTTAATTTTCTTACAAAGTTCTTTCAGATGTTTACAAATTTCAATTTGATTTATGGTATATTCGAATGTAAAAACATTATTTGATTAACGAAAACTGGGGCGGATACAATTCGACAACGTTTTTTCTAAAACTAAAATTCTGGCTGAACAAAAGCACTACTTGCCGGTGTAACTAATATTTTTCAGCTAACTTTAAGCAAAAGTGTAAATTCAACTTGGTGCGTTATGTTTTTATATGCGAGTAGTTCGTTGGTAATTTTATCTCCAGAATTGAAAATTTCAACCGGTCGAATAAAGTCTGCATACATTTATTTTTAACAAGGATTCAGCAAACGATTTAAATATTTTGATGGCAGGCAATATCACATTTCCAAATAGTTCCGCCAGTGAATCAAACATTAACAAAACTGGTCTTTACATAAATACATATTAAAAAACATAACTAAAACCTCCCTAAGGCAAACCCCACAGGCGGATCAGTAGAACTGCGGTGAAGTGGGAGGGTTATGATCCCTTGTTTTCGGATCACAACCTCGCTGATAAAAGGAAGAAGAAGAAGAACTAAAACCGCCCTAGTTATCTGAACGCCACCCCCGAATTTTTGCAATTGCTTTGTAATAAAATTTAAAAAAAAACCTATAAAAAATATGCAAAACTTTCGATTAATTTTATTTATAAGAACAATATCCCTTTCACTGCCACCGTTCTACGCAATTACTTCATATCAATTTTGCAACCACCATTAGGGAAGTACTCAGTACACTCACTGCACTCATAGTTTACTCAGTGTACTCAGTGCAGTGTACCCATCCTATATGAGTACACTGAACTGAATGTTTTGTTATCAATGGGTGAAGTACTCATTCAGTAAACAAATGTCAGGTGATTCATTCATTTTACTTTTCAAGCTGCAAGTGCAGTAATGAAGTGTACATGAAATAAAATGAATGTCTGGGCACTGGTTTCAAGACATTCATTGCGGACCTCTAGCTGATACATCAATTGAAGGCGTGAAAGTATCAACGCTTCTTTGTACCTGTTAAATTGTAAATACAATTTTTTGTAATAAACAATGTAAAGAGTTTTTAAATAGGGACGTGTCGCAAATTATCAATAGGATTTCACGGCTATGCGTTAAGTTATCTGCCGGTTTGTTTGACGTTTCAACTCGTCGATACTTTTTTATTTAATCATGAAAAAGGACATACTTCAAGAAGCTTTGCAAATTATCCAAATTTTTTCTATCAAACTTCGTGTTCGGTTGCGACAACTTAACGTGCGCTAACTCAAATTTTCGTTCGTCGCACTCGTCCAGAACGAACAATTGAACGTCTGGTGGAAATTGAACGTTTTTGTGACTTGACACCTCTAGATTTTATTATTTGGGGCTATGTTAAGCCCATGGTCTATAGCAATAAGCCAGAGACCTTAGACGACCTAAGAGACATCGAACATCGAACGCGAAACTGCCGGAATATCGCCTGATTTGTGCATACATGTCATGAAAAAGTCATTCCGTGAAGGACATTTGAATGATGCTATGTTCCATAATTAATTGCATTGATGGTACTTTAACTCGAAATATATTTGTTTTTGATATCTCAAACGGTAGCTTTTTTATTTTAAAAATAATAATTCCCCGGAGGATCTTAAAACTCTTTATTTTAACTTAAACAAATGAAACTCAATTAAAAATTTGTACTATCATCGCTTCTGGCACAACTTTTCTAACGTCAACAGAACTCGTGTAAACGGAGTCACAATTGATCGGAAAACTGAAAGTTCTCGAACATTCCTTAATGGAAGTTTGTAGGTTATTCACCGCTATTAAGCCTGGGTTGTTCTTACTACTTTTTAGGTTGCGCTGGAAGTTCTGTTTACAATAGACTAGAACGTTTGGCAAATGCCAAAAACATGTTTCGTGTGCAGTGTGAGATGTTGTGCGGGCAGGTATTTGGGTTACATTATTATTCTTATTATTACTGTATTGCACTAATATAAATAAGGGGGCACCTTGCTAAAGCATTTCAATGCTTGAAAAGGCATTTTAAATCCGCTTCTATTCACATCTTTATGACTAAATCTTCTGGTGCACATTACTGTTCCAATTCTCGACAATTTCCTTCAAAGACGTCGTCTGCCATCTTACTTTCTTAATACTCGGGGCATATACCATTTTCACCTATGTTTTAATTTCTATTTGCCTAAGAAGCCTAAATACTGCATGCAGTAGATCGACCATATTAGTTGAATATGCCGGATGTAGAGCAGCCTTATCCCGAACTCAGATAATTCTCCAGATTAAGAGTTTCTGGGAAGATACATACATATGTACGAGTATGTACACTGGCGATTTCATATACATATCGTGTGTTGATTTCAGCAAATGGCTTATTTCTCGGCTATCTTATTCAATATTGATTAACTTCAGTTAGGCTTTGGGGATGCCCCTCGTTAGCTTTTCCAGGAAATTTATCTGTACATAGATGATACTTTCCAGTTCCATTTGAAATCGCCGTGCAAACCAAATAACTTAGCTGCTGCTGTTATGTCCTGCTGCAAAATTCCTAGAATTACTTCTGAGGTACATTTGTTACCAAAGCGCTTCGCTCTTTTTGAACTCTCTTGTGGTATTAAAGTCCATGGCAGTCGAAGTGGTTTCTCTGATTGTGATGGATACCTGGATTTGCCTTTCGTGCGATCTACAAAATTAAGCCTAATTATGATGTATTACTTATATCTGGTCACATTCTTAAGTAAAGAGGGGAAATATTGAGGTTGATTTAAAGTAGAGGCTAGGTATAGTTAGATATACAAAGATTTGGTTAACTAATGATTTCTTTAGAACCGAACCACTAAGGAATAGGATAGCACTGTAGAAAAATTGAGAGACTTTGACTGCAGTCGAACAAAATTGTACGTGTCAACGTAGAAATGGTATTTCTGAACATGTCTGACAATATGTTTTTATACGTATGTATATGTAAGCTTCAGCCTTAAATTTTAATTCAACTCGAAAGTCACGTTTTTTAAACATATGTATATGCAGCTATTGAATGCTATTATATGAATAAGAAAAATGGACTATAAGGGTTAGAAAATGTATAGCTTTTGAATCACCTAAACCTCTCTCCTTACAAAGGCCTGGCACACTGAATCAGCTCTAAAGATCCGGATGGATCTTTAGTTCTTCTCTCAACTCTCAACAGATCAGATATCCATATCGTTCATAGGATATCATGGCACAACCCAACACAGGAAGTTAAAAGAAAGTTATTCGACTCAAATTATCTAAGATTCTCTACTTTTTCAACAGCTTAAGGCGAAGAAATGCAAGATGCAGGCTAAGAAAGCCAAACGAATTATGTATTACGTACAATGATGTTTCACACTGACGTCTCCGCGCAGGCATGGGTTAAGAATATTACTGCAGCGCAGAGATGAAGATGCTTCGCATGACTGCAGGAATTACAAAGTTTGATCGAATAAAAAGTTCGAAGATCCGTGGAAGTATTCACGTCAAAGAAACCATCCGACCAAAAAAAGAACGCGACCGGCTCAGGTAGTATTGCCACGTTTAAAGAAGAGATCACTTGAACCCCATAAAAAGGGAAATATCCATGAACGTTCCAAAGATATCGCCAAAGAAAGGCAGGCCTAAAAACTGAATAACACAAATGCAACGACACCAGCATTTGGTTTTCCAGAATCGGGAGGCCTGCCGATATTTTCTGGCGAATTTCACAGGCGAATCAGTAGAAATTCAGTGAAATAACCTCGCCAATTATGAGAAGAAGAAGAAGATGTACCAGAATGTGTATGTCAGTCCTTATTTCAGCGCAACAAAGTTAAACTTGTTGCTTAAACATTTTTATTTAAAATCGTTTTCATAATTTTCACAGCTCATCATTTTGCTGAAAATGTTACATTACCCAATCATCCTTAAAATAGTATATCTACTCCTGTATCAATGTATCTATCTGCACCCTTTTTTAAGATAAAGGCAAGAAATAAATAACTAATGGACACGTCGTTAATTTGGTTATGGTGGCTACTGCATTTGGAAGCTTCTGGATATAGGTAAGTTAAGAAATTACATTTTATTATTTTAGAAATAGGTAAAAACTTTATATTGTATTACATATAATGATATGAGACTAATTAGCTTATTACCCTGCTTATACCTACGAGCTGAAGAATTGGATTGAAACCGAATCGAAACTCGATTGTCGGTTTTGCTCTCACCATAGGTTAGGTTAGGTTAGGTTAGGTTGAGTAGGGTTATGAGGATATCATAAGACACTAGGTGCCAGGGTGGTCTGGAGGGGTAACTGCGTGCTGCCTGCTATAGCTAAGATAATAGCTAAAATCATCCTTGAGCGAATCAAACAACATCTCGAAGACACACTCGATGCCGAACAAGCAGGTTTCCGCTCTGGACCACTTGTTGTTCATCGATTTTGAGAAGGCGTTCGATAGTGTCAACAGGGAGTTTATTTGGCGTGCCTTACGCAGGAGAGGTATTCCCGACAAACTAATTGCTATTATCAAAGCTACATATGAAGGCTCCAAATGTCACGTTCTGCACAGGGGAAGGTTGTCTGAGGAATTTGAGATCCAAAGTGGGGTAAGACAAGGCTGTATCCTTTCACCAATATTATTCCTATTGGTGATTAGTGATGTGCTTCATGCAGCTTTGTCGACGGTAAACGGAAGAATTCGATAGACTCTTACATCTCAACTGAAACATCTTGACTACGCAGACGATGTATGCTTACTCTCCCACCGAATTATGGACCTCCACCAAATGACAGCAGATGTGGAGAGGGAGGCAGGCATCGTCGGGCTAAAATACAACTTAATTAATACAACAAAAACTAAAATTATCACCCTTGGAACTAACTCATCGGCTCAAATATGCATTGCTGGACAACCGGTAGAGAGAGTAGAGGATTTCCAGTATCTTGGTAGTATTGTCTCTTACTGATGGTGGAACCGAACTAGATATAGCCAACAGGATCGCCAAAGCAAAGTCCGCGTTCGGGATGTTGTCCAAAATATGGCGAAGCAATTCAATCAGTTTGAGCACCAAGATAAGACTGTTCCGCTCCAACGTTGAATCCGTGTTGTTATATGCTTGCAGCACGTGGAGAGTGGCCACTACTATCACCAGAAAGCTGCAAACGTTTATCAATAGGTGCCTGCACAATATCTTAAGGATTTTCTGGCCCAATCGTATCTTTAATGAACACCTTTACGAGAGAATGGGTCAGGAACCAATAAGCACAACCATCCAACGTCGAAAGTGGCAGTGGATTGGTCTCACGTTCCATAATGGTGACAGTTCCATAGCGAACCATGCTATGCAATGGAACCCTCTAACTCAGGATGGCAGAAGACCTGGCGGTCCGAGGAGAACATGGCGCAGAACAGTCGAGAAGGAGGCACGGCCGTTAGGGAAAAGTTGGGGAGAACTCAGACACATTGCCAGAAACCATACACGATGGCGCGTAGGCGCAGTAGAGGTCCTAGGACCCACAAGGGGATACACGACATAAGAAAAAGAAGAAGGGTGGGTTCGTCGCGATGCATAGGGAACCTTCACGGTAGAAAGACCTAGACCAATTCGCCCATACACTTAATTTCCCAAAAGAATTTGAAGATATAGTATTAATTGAAACCATGGGCTTTATTTGTTAAACTATTATTTCTTTATTAGTTATAATAAGCGGGACGTTTGTCTCCCAAAACGAAAACAGAGAAGACTGACTTCATTTCTAAAATGCCAATAGCTTAAATAATAATCCGCGATGGGACTCTGCGATGGGACATATTTGTTGAGATGCACCTGCGATTCTTCGTATCGCAAGCGTGCATGAGAACGAATGTTCAGCATTTCTCCGTGAGAAAGATTCCTCCATGAGAAAGATTATATTTGCTGGATGATTGTTGGAATCTGCAAGTGCAGGTGTCCGTTGAGGAAGATAAGGTGTGAAGTACTATTATAATACTGTGTGACAATATGGTTATTGTGGTTCCGGGACTACATTTAAAAATATTAAATAATCGTCATCACGAATTGTACGTTCGTTTGGTAGTAAATCAGTCTTAAATCTGTGTCTGCACTCGCCTGCCCTTCATCTCTCTCTCACATATCTGTGGCCACAAGGCAAAACCGCCTAAGTCGATTTTCACAGAATCTCAGAAAACAAGTTTAAAGTTTTCGTTTTTCCCGAAAACGTATGGGAATTTGGAATTTTAGTCTTGTTCCTTTGCCTATAACTTCGTAATGATAACAGGTAATAATGTTCAAATTTGGTAGCATAAGATAGTAGAGCATCTTTTGGCATACTTATCTCAATTTTGTCCTAGCTCGAATTAGGAGGTTTTACCTTGTGGCCACAGTTATATGCCTCATGTTGGGGGTTGTGCCGTCGGGTTAACTTCCCTACCACGTAAAAAACGTTTGGTTACGAAGCAACCAAAAGCCTCGGATACGGATGAATTTACTGTTGACGACCCAAGCAAACGTAAAAAGGACAACGATCTTCGTGTCTGCTCGTGGAATGTTAGGTCCCTCTACAAACCATGTGCAAACGACCAACTTGCGGAGGCCCTAGAGTGTCTCAAAGCAGACATTACCGCCATCCAAGAAGTGCGATGGGATGGGCCGGGCAAAAGGAGTATGAAAAACTGCGACATCTACTACGGCGATTGCTACAGACAAAAAGGACAGCGTCTATTCGGGTGCGGATTTGTTATTGGAGGCAGTTAGGCAAGAAGTCTTGAGTTTCCGGCATGTGAACGAGCGCCTTATGACTATCCGTATCAAGGCTAAATTTGTCAACATTAGCCTAATGTACGAGGAGAAGGACGACGCGACAAAGGATGACTTCTACCAGCTCTTTGACAAGACGTATGAGCAATGCCCTAGCCACGACGTTAAAATTATCCTAGGTGATTTCAAGGCAAAGCTAGGAAGAGAGGACGTCTTTAGTAGCGTGGTCGGAAAGCACAGCCTGCACGACATCACATCCGACAACGGACTCAGGCTAATCGACTTTGCGGCGGGACGAAACTTTGTCGTATCTAGTACGCGGTTCCCACGTCTCGATATTCACAAAGGAACGTGGCTCTCCTTCGATCGAAAAATTGTTAACCAAATCGATCACATTGCGATCGACGCAAGGCACTCTTGCAGTATTCTGGGTGTCCGGACTTTCCGAGGAGCCAACGTGGACTCGGATCACTACCTAGTTGTAGCCAAGGTACGGATGCGGATATCCAGAATAGAGCGAATCAACGAAATACTGTGAGGAAATTTAACGTCGGTCAGCTACAACCGCAAGAGACCGCCAGAACCTTTGCTGATCGAGTTTCTTCTAATCTTAATCTAAGTCCTATGCCGCCAGCGCAAATGCGGATGACCAGTGGCAGCGTTGCCAACAAGCCATCAGAGATGCCGCCTCTGATGTACTGTGTTTTTATCGCCCACCACAACGAAACCCCTAGTTTGATGAGGAATGCCGGCAAGCACATGCAGCTGAACAAGAGGCGTACAAAGCGAGCTGCTTACGAGCTTTCATCGACTTCTCAGAAAGAGGAAAGAGGAGCATGAGAAGCGCTCGATCGAGGAGATTGAGAGACTTTATTGCAGGAATAATGTTCGAAAATTTTACCAAAAGGCAAAATGTATGTAAATTATGTAAATTTAACTTGAATACTTTCCTCGCTGTACTATTAAAGACTATGTCTTAATGTATACCTTCTTTTTATAAATAAATTGAAATTGAAATTGAAAAAAAAAGAACATGCTAGGGCTTCAAAGCCAGGACAGAAGCCTGCAGGGACAAAAATGGCAATATAGTAGTAGAATCGCAGTCGGTGCTGAGGATATGGAAGGAACATTTCTGCAGACTGTTGAAGGAGGAGAAATATCGCATATAAGATCCTGTCTGCCGTATTATGTGAACGCCTAAAACCGATCGTCAACAACCTGATAGGTCCTTATCAGTGCGGTTTCAGGCCGGGGAAGTCCACCATTGACCAAATATTCACACTACGGCAGATCTTGGAAAAAAACCCTGAATATAAATTCGATACGCACCACCTCGTCATCGATTTCAAAGTTGCCTATGATAGCGTGTATAGAGACGAGTTATATAGAGCCATGTCTAGTCTTGGCATCCCTGCCAAGCTCGTCCGTTTGTGCAGAATGACGATGGAGAACTCTCGTTGCTCCGTCAAAGTCGGTAATAACATCACCGAACCGTTCGATGTCAGGAAACGTCTTAGACAAGGCGACGCGCTTTCATGCGACCTCTTTAACATAGTACTTGAGAGAATTGTACGAAACTCACAAGCCAACCCCGGAGGTACAATCTTTTACAAGTCTGTACAACTACTCGCTTATGCCGATGACATTGACATAATCGGATGAAGTCAGCGGGCAGTCAATGGGGCATTTACGAGTATTGAGAACGAGGCAGCAAAGATGGGTCTGGCGGTCAATGAAAGCAAAACAAAATATATGCTGTCTACAAAAAAGGACACCCAACATCGGCGTCTTGGACAGAACGCCACAATAGACAGATACAATTTTGAGGTAGTAAAGGATTTTGTCTACCTATGCTCTATGGTCAGCTCCGCAAATGACATCAGTGGAGAGATCACACGGAGAATTACTCTTGCCAATCGTTGTTTCTATGGGCTAAAACGGCAATTGAGTAGCAAAGCCCTATCTCGAACTACTAAGGTAACTCTTTATAAGACTCTAATCATCCCAGTCCTGCTGTATGGCGCAGAGGCATGGGCTTTGACAAAACCGGATGAGGATGCCCTTGGTTATTTCGAGAGAAAAGTTCTTCGAGCGATCTTTGGTCCCGTCTGCATAGACGGTGAGTGGAGGAGAAGGTACAATGCCGAACTATACGGCCTGTACAAGGATATCGACTTAGCCAGAAGAGTTCACATACAGCGACTAAGATGGCTGGGTCATTTGGAGCGGATGGAGCCCAACCTTCCCGCTAAGAAAGTCTTTGAATCCAACCCGGACGGACGGCGCAGTAGAAGACGACCTCGCGGTAGGTGGCGCAAACAAGTGGAGGGGGACCTCAACCAACTTGGCGTGCGCAACTGGAGGCAGCTGGCTCGTAACCGTGCTGGCTGGAGAGGTTCGTTGGTTGAGGCCGGGACTGTAGCGCCATCTAAGTAAGTAAGTAAAAACTTTATGATAATCATATTAACTAAAAATCATCAGCCAGATATCTGAACAAAACCTTCCCAAAATGTCTGGTGCCACTTGTTGCTCTTTGCTCATTAGGACTGTATTTAACGTTTTGAATGCGCGATATATTATGTACTTATATAAATCACATCCTAATACTTTTTTATAACACAAAATACAGTCAAAACGCTTCAGATTATACGTACATATCTGATAACACTGTTGAAAACCATTGTTAGTTTTCTTTTTGTTTCGGAAATATGTCAGTTAAAGACTTGGCGACAATATGTTATTATGTATTTGCGTTTTAACCATTTTGTCTGATGGGTTGTGGTCTAAGGCTTTTGGTAAGGGATAAAGTACAGGAAAATAGCAAAAATGAACTTTAGTTTTATAAACTATAAAGCGCTTTGATTTTTTCAGGTTTAAATAGAGTTTATTAGTCTTGGCCCAGTTCATAATATTCCTTGGGTCATTGTTTAGTCTTTTTGCTGCATCTTCTATCATTCCTGCGGGCGCCGTGGTGCAAGTGGCTAGTGTGTCGGACCACTGCACATGAGGTTCTATGTTCGAATTTCAGAAAACACCAATCAGTTTTGTCACAATCCTACTTCTCGCGAACGTCTGACAAACATCCGAGAGTATTGTTGTCATAAGAAAGCTTCTCAAAACAAATTACCCATCGGATACGGCACTAAACTATAGGTCCCTTCCATTCGTGTGAAAAAAATATAACGCACACAACACGAGTAGTTGCGAGGAACTAGGCCCAGGCAGTTAAAGAGCTGTTCCGCTTAATATTTATTGTTTTAATTTTTTCGATCAATCCTAATTTGCAATCAATATAGATTTGAACATCGTCGGCATACATATGTACCGACGAGTTTTTAATGACATTAGGAAGATCGTTGAAGAACATACTGAACAACAATGGCCCAAGGATTAATCCCTGCGGTACTCCTGAAAAATAGAGAGAATGGAAAAACGATTTTTGATTGGAGTTAAGTTTTGTTTTTCTAGATTTCATATTTTTTCGATGTGTTCATCCCTAGAACAATACAGAAAGCCTTTTTCACTGTCAGTGTCAGGCACTGGTACCTGGCATTAAACATATATTTATGTAGAGAAGTGAAAAACTATAAGCAAATTAAATATTATTTACTTTGTATTTATATGTTGTTCTTAATTTTTAGCCTGGGAAGGTCTGACTAAAACCAAACTTCACTAAAATCCCGTCGGTGGTCCCTGAAAAAGGAATGAATATACATAACTTCCCATTGAGTATGGAGCAGTTGGTTATTATTGTACCTGCCTTAACAGACTCTGATAAATTACGGAATCCTTAGCTTACCTTTTTGGACATAAAACGTTCTAATACTCATTACATTGCCTTGTGGGAATCAAATACTTCCAGTCACAAGCCGCTATCAATATTACCATCAACACCTCGCCTTTAATTTATAACCCTTCCCAAGTCGTTCACATTTGTCGACGTCAGTGCAGCTTGATTTTAGTTAGCTTCATTCCATTTGACTGTCTGAAAACATTTAATGTCAAATGTGTCCTATATGGAGGTAGGCAATAACTCACCGGGGTGTGTTCAGTGACCAATAAAACGGTACCTCCCCGGACAACATGCTACACAACACAGTCATCCAGTTCATGTGCAGGAACGGTAGTTCCTAGTGATTATTTGGCCAAACTATAAATAAAATTTGCTAATTTTGAAAATCTGAATAATGGTGAAAGCTAAAACGACCCAAAATTGGGTCACTTGTTGACCGCTCTTAGTCATGTGGCATTTTCTCATAAAACTCGCTACTGGACTCGATGTGCACGCGATGAAATCATTAAGTAGATTTGGTGACAGAGATATTACGTTCATATTTCGACTGGGGAGTGCTGAAATGTTATGTTGGTTTAAGAGCCATGAATGGGTTCAGCACTGAAAAGATTTCCCAGCTGGGAGTGCGGTAATTAATTTAAAAGTTGACTGCACTTATATAATGCATTTTGAACTGGGGACAACTTGCAAAGAGTGTACCATTCGTGTCAACTATTCCATATACGTACGCTGCTAGCGAACAGACTTGACTTCATTTGAGTCAAAATTTGTTATGTAATGTTTAGTAATCATGTGCGGTCGATGCTTTTACTTTCTATCCAGATTTAACGACATACACTGTTTACACATTTAATTAGAATTTTATTTGTACGATTTCAATTAAGACCCATTTCATCCAGTGCATTGTATATTGGTCTTTGGAGCCTTCTTTTGTCATCAGAGTTGTTATTAAATATTTAAATTCTTATGAAACATGGCTGGGGAAAAAAGTTTGTGTGAAAAGTATTCAAGCGGTACGTACTGATTCCGCATGATTTTCATTAAAAGCTTTTATTTAACTTAGTTTGTTGTCTGTCTGTCTGTCTGCTAAAAATCTTGCAATCAAAATGTCGATTACTTCTAATTGAGTAAGAGCTTTGAAAGTTTGCACGCGTGTATAAATTCGGTGATAATGCAATTTCGTGCATCTAATAACATTCTAAATCCAAAATATCGGACGCTGCAAGATGGCGGATCCTTTTTCTTCACAATTCCCTTGATATGGGTATCAAATGAAAGCGCTTGACGAGTAAAAAAAGAGATAGGCTACGAGTATGTGATGTCATTCCGAACTCAATATAGCGGACGCCTTAATATTTCACATAACTATCGTTTTGTTTGCCTTGATAAATTAATGGCTTTAGAGACAAAAGCGAATGTCAAATTTTATAAACATTTTTTTTCTCCATTGGCTTCGATGTATTTCTGCCAACGAGATAATAATGCGTTGCAGCAGCGTCGGGACGGCTATTGATGAAGCAAGTCGAAAGCTGTTGAAATTCCTGAAGCCACCACCATGCCCTCAACTAATCGCTTGCCTAGACAACCGGAATCCCCGGAAAGAAAAAAATTACACCGCCCAGGGAGGCAGATAAGGTCCCCAGAAGGCATTACAGACGTAGCCCTATACCACCATCAGGGAAACTGCGCAAAGGGGAAAGAAGAAATCCGGAAAAACATGCGCTACTAGGAAACAATAGATAGAAATGATAATTGGGGATCTACATTGCGATTGATAGGGAAACTACTGATTGCTTAAAAGTTAGCCTGGGCCAGTAGCGAAACAATCATGTTCGTGGTGAAGCGCTTGCTTTACCTCCTGGTGGTGGTCCCCGGGCAACTATACGTATAAACCCTTATAGTGTAGGCTAAAATTGCAAGTGCGGGTTGTCTGGGGCCTTGATTCTAGAGTAGGTAACGTGGGCCAGCAACCTGCGTTGCCGAACTCTGCTCGCTACAGAAACCGACACTATGCATCGGATAAGGAATGATCACATGCTGACGACTTTTGGCTATTATACCCGGACAAAGATATGTTTCTGGAATGTTAAGACGCTCCTCGACTCGGGAAGCGAAGGTCTTACAATGCCAGATTCTTTCAATTGGAAAAAGAATTAATGCGATATAGACTAGACATTTTGGGGGTTAGTGAAATCAGATGGTTAGAACCAGGCGAGTACCAGTCCCCAACGCGTAACACTGTACTACTCTATTCTGAAAGACCATCCGGCAGACCGCGGGAATATGGAGTCGGACTACTGTGAAGAACTACAGGACACAAGGGCCTAATTTCCTGGCAGCAACATGGGGATAGGAATTTGACGGCCAGATTCCAGAGTCCCCAACGAATAGCTCGTCTGAGGACGAAAAGGAGAGCTTCTACAATCTATTAAGTGCCTTCGTCAACATAACACTAAATGGAGACATTGTGATGTGGGATTTGAATGCCAAGGTAGACAACGATAACGAAGGGCTCAAACATTTAATCGGGAAGCATGGACTAGGCAATCGCAATGACAACGGTGAAAAGTTTTTGGATTTATGCAACGCCAACCGCCTTGTGATAGGTGGCACCATGTTTGAGTACAAGACCTGCCACAAAGTCAGCTGGGTTTCCAATGACAGGCAAGCATATTCCAACCAAATTGACCATTTTTCCATCAACCGCCGCTTTAGAAGTAGTCTCCTGAACGTCCGAAACAAGGGGCAGATGTGAGGATAGTACGGGATCATCATCCTATGATAGCTACTCTCCAACTACGCACTGCTAGAGTTCGAAGATCCCATGACAACGCAAGAATGCCCAGGTTCAACATTGATAGACTTAGTGATCCCTCAGTGCGCCAACAATAAAGGGAGCACTTTTCGCAAGATTTAGAAGCAATCAGCAGCTCTCTGCTCGTAACCATCCAAGACCATTGGTGTGCTGTGGAAAATGTTTTTACATCTGGTGCTGAAAGAATTGTCGGTCAATCGCAGGGAAGACATAGGGCGTGGCTTTCCGAGGATACCTGGAGACGGATTGACGAACGAAAATAGCTGAAAGCTTGCTCGCTGACAGGTGGTCGCAGCTCCATCCAACACGAAGTGAAAAGCCTAGACGGATCCCTGCTCATTTCGGATGAGGACCAGCTTAAGAGATGGAAAGTGCATTTTGCTACGGTTTTGAACGACGTATTCTCTAGCGATATGCTCACAGATCAGAATGAGGTGCCCGATGTGGGAAATGCCCAAATATGCGTTACGACTCCCAGTAATGATCACTACCGCGATCAAAGTACTCGTATTTGACGGTATTCCCGCAGAGCTCTTAAAGCAGCGCCAACAACATCGGCTGTACTTCTCCTTCCACTTATAGAGGGAGCTTTCCTAACGAGTGGAAAACGCAAATGATCTTTAAGCTTCCTAAGAAAGGAAATTTAATGGAGTGCCGAAACTGGAGGGGTATCTGTTGCTAAGAGAATAGCTAAAATCATCCTTGAGCGAATCAAACAACATCTCGGTTGACGTGCCTAACGCAGGAGAGGTATTCCCGGTAAACTAATCGCTATTAACAAAGCTACATATGAAGGTTCCAATTGTCACGATCTACCTAGAGGCAGGTTGTTTGATGAATTTGAGATCCAAAGTGGGGTAAGACAAGGTTGTATCCAATACCATTGCTATTGCTGATTAGTGATGTGCTTCGTGCAGCTTTGTCGACGGGAAACGGAGGAATTCGATGGACTCTTACATTCCATCTTACACCTGAAACAACTTGACTACGCTGACGACGTGTGCTTACTCCCTCACAGAATTATGGACCTCCACCAAATGACAGCAGAAGCGGAGAAGAAGGCAGGCGTCGTCGGGCTGAAAATTAATACGGCAAAAACTAAAATCATCACCCTTGGAACAAACTCATCGGCTCAAATATTCATTGCTGGACAACCGATAAAGAGAGTAGAAGATTTCCAGTATTTTGGGAGTATTGTTTCGACCGATGGTGGAACCGAACTGGATATAGCCAACATAAAGCAAAGTCCGCGTTCGGAATGTTGTCCAAAATATGGCGAAGCAATGCAATCAGTTTGAACACCAAACTAAGTCTGTTCCGCTCTAAGGTTGAGTCCGTGCTGTTATATGGATGCAGCACGTGGAGAGTGAAGACTACTATCACCAGGAAGCTGCAAACGTTCGTTAATAGGTGCCTGCGCAATAGCTTAAGGTTTTGTGGCCCAATCGTATCTCTAACAAACACCCTTACAAGAAAATGGGTCAGGAACCAATAGGCACAAACATCCATCGCCGGAAGTGGCAATGGATTGGTCACACGTTCCGAAAGGGTGACAGTTCAATAGCGAACCCTTTAACTCAGGATGGCAGAAGACCTGGCGGTCCGAGGAGAACATGGCGCAGAACAGTCGAGAAGGAGCGACGGCAGTTAGGGAAAAGTTGGGGAGAACTCAGGCACATTGCCAGAAACCATACACGAAGGCGCGTAGGCGTAGTAGAGGCCCTAGGACTCATAAAGCGATACAGGACATAAGGTAAGGTATGATAAGGACAAGTGGACATACTTACAATGGTACTCCACCTACCATCAGAAGGCAATTAAAGTGCTTTCAAATTAACCTGCGTCATGCCAGAGTAGCATTTTCCATGCTGAGTAATGGTTTCACCAAGGAAGATATTGATCTAGTGGTGATAGTGGCAAAAGTGCTGCTGCGTTCGCCTCCACTTACTTGTCAAGTGATACTGACGATGTGCCACTTAAGGAAACAGCAGCGTCATCAAGTATTGCTGTAGCAAAAAGCTTCAATGGATCATCGGCTGCGATGCTTATTCACATCACACAGCCTAGGGTAGTACGGACACAAACAAAGGAGGTGAGCTACTTTTTGAATATATATGTTCAAACAACATGGTGCTGGTTCCTACTCTTTTCATTCATCAAGTCGGACTCGATCTCACTTTGTCTACTCCTTCCATTTATAACACTATCACCAAATGGCACGTGTCCAATGCAGTCTCCATGCCGGATCACAATCATATGAGATTCAACCTAGACCTCAAGGACTTTTTTTTTTACAGAAACCTTAGATCCACAAATTCCGAAATATCTCGCTTTCTCCTCGTGGCAAATCTCAACTGCTCAACGGTTCCGTGCGCAACTGAAGGCAGCTGGCTCGTAATCGGGCTGGCTAGAGAAGTTTGTTGCTTGAGGCCCACGCCACCCCGGACTGTAGCGCTAGCTAAGTAAGTAAGCAAGTAAGTATAACCCCATGTTTGTTAGACCACGCAGTTTTCAATTATTTAACTAAGAGAAGGCAAATAGTAAGTTTGACATCATACGTGTTAGATGTAACTTCTGGCGTTCCACAAGGTAGTTATTTAAGCCTGTTGCTATTTATTTTATTGATGATTGATGTCCACGAAATTTTACAATTCTGAAACATTTTAATCTTTTCGGTTGATCTAAAATTATTTGCATTCGATTTCTGCAATATATCAATAGGTTGTCGAAATGGTATACTCATTATGCTTTGGAGTTTTTGAAATGTAAGATTTTTTCAGAATACCCTTTTCAATGCCGCTTATTATTCTAACAACTTCACTGTTTCAATGAAGTGACAGATCTTGGAGTCATGTGTGACAATACGTTGATTTCCTCATTGCATTATGGTTACCTCATTGCTAACTCTAATTCTATGTTAGGCCTTCTTAAAAGATATAGCAAAGAGTCTCGAGATATGAGATACATATATAGCCTTAAAGCTATCTGCTGCTCGTTAGTCGACCGTATTTAGAATGTACACCAATCGTTTGGGATTCATCATATGATATTTAGGAGCTTAGATTGGAAAGAACTCAGAAAAACCTTACGTAATATGCTATTCGTAAATTAAATATGTTGGATGAACTTCCTTATTATGATAGAGGAAGTAAGCCAATAAGACTTGCAAACTAAAGCGTACTTATGTCATGTTCTTGCGTAAAGCAATTTATGTCATGTTCGTTCGCAAAATTATTCATTTTAAAAGTTTCTCTTCGGGTAAGAAACTTACTTTTCGCGGTAAGGTAACGAACCAATTATGTTGGCAATGTGCTAATTACAAGGAGCTTACTCTTAGTAGTAGTTGGGAAGCTATGCAAGACAGACCATTAGCATAGTTCTTAATGTCTTGAGCTCTTTCGTTTTTGTAAATTAAAGTGTTGCTTTACACTTCTATGCTCCCTTGGCCGGTACAACAGCTAAAAAGTAAATAGTGTCCTTTAATTAAATATCGTCTTACACTTGATTCAAATTGTAAGTAAACTACCGGGAATAGTAGTATCCACTTTAATATCGAACAGTAACTCAGTGAACTGTACAGAGCCCTAGAGAGTTTGCCCTTATTTCCGCAACGCAGGGTCACGTTCACTTCAATGGGGATTTTGCGTCTATATAGAATTCAGGAATGAAATCTATTTCTATTTCAACAAGCAAATACTATTCCTAGTTGCCGTTCTGCTTAAAAAATGTGGTATTGGGTTGACCGACTAAGTAGCATCATATACTGGTACGTATTCGACTAAATATTGTGAATCCGCAAAGCAAAGTTCCGACAACATCAATGATGAAGAAGAGGGATTATGACTAACTACCATTCAGCTTAGTGCTGTATTAAAGGCAGTATAGACTTATAGAGAAGGGGAATGAAAAATGACTTCAGTACACAACAAAACATGACCAACTTACGCCTCATGACCTACGTTACTCAATCCCTCCGTCTTCGGTTGTGGTTTCCACTCAGACAAAAAATTTATGTAGACATAAACCAATTACACAACGACAACTGTCGACTTTATATCTTCTACAGTTTAAGACCTCGTCAAATTTTCGGTAGTACTTTAGAGTTTCGGAATTGGAATACTTCATCATTCCACTGAATTTTAGATGTGGTCTTTTTATCATCTACTTTGCTCCCGAGTTTTCTCCACACACAAGCACCTACTTAAACATTGAATATCATTCTTCGCCTCAAAGTGTAGTCCAACGCCTACAACGGCTTCCAGATGCCGGTTAAACACTTATAATTAAATTAATATAACAAAACTCCGACAGCAATTGTTCGCGAACTTTCCTCGCAAATTGGAAATAAAATATTTACCAACTGAACCTCCGGGCATGGCTCCCAATCCCGTCCCAGGAATGAAATTAACTTTGAGTTCGACCCGCTAAACTTTTCCTTTAGCATCTGATATTCGGTTCCGCCGGCCACAGAGATAAATTTTTCCCATTAACGTGAAACATTCCGCGGCTTAAAGTATTTAAATCTATAGACAGTTCCACGCGCTCCTGTCGGAAGTATAGATGCGAAAGTACTTCTCAGCACGTTTGCTATGTTTAAACTACAGTGACAGATGGAGTGGAGTGTCTATCGCCCCTCGGAAGTGAAAAGAGGTTGTATTATTTCGTCGCGTGGCCCAACCACCGGAAACATCCCTTTCCTTTCCTTACCACTTCTTTATTATTCCACCGCAAAAATTCAAACAGAAATTCAGAAATAATATGAGTTAAGTCGAGTCGAAGCCCACATAGATTGAGATTTTGCTCCTTGCAAGGACCTAACGAGCCGTATCCACAGTGCATATGAAGCGCCCCAGGTGAAATTAGCTGTGTGCTTCTCGTGTGACTTTTGTTTAGCGACACGAGCCGAAGTGCCTGTGGAATATTATTTTATGAGCAACTTGCGTCATACTTAAACAACATTAAGGACCTTTTATGAGCAGAGAGTTATTGTTGGAAACGGCTTTGCTATGATATTGCACATCAAAAAGCCATGAGTGGTAAATAATTTAGAGTCGACTTTAGGCTGATTACAATCCAAAAAGGTAACATTGTACGATTCCTGAAATTAATCAACAAGGAGAACAATGGGATGGCAGTGAAACGATATTGAAATATTCTTGTTAAGAAAAAAGACAGTTGGGTTATTTTCTTGTCAAAAAAGGTTTATAGCCCTTCAGCTTTTATGAGCAGTTCTGAGAAAAATGTTAAGGTATACTGCGCGATTCTCTTCACGATAGACGATCAAACTTAAGCATGCACGTAATCGATAGTCACGTGCGGGACAAAGCTATTGAGCGTTGTGTCAGTACCCTGCTGTATCAATAGGGATTGGAAGTAATTCATAAATCAGTGAAGGCACCCCAAACTTGTACTCGTAACCAACACTCAACGTACTTCTTACGCACAGTTTCTTGTTATGAAAATTAAGATGGATGTGTCTACCTATCTGAAAACTCATTAGCACAGATTGGTTCCATTACATGGCTAATGGGTGATTGTTAAAATGAGTAACGAACCTGGTTGAAGTGAAAGTGAAATTGAAACATTAAGTGTTAATGTGTCAGTTGATTGGCACAATGAAAGTCAGGATTTTGCGGGAATGATGATGAAGTAGATAAACAGTTGAGGTTGGTTCACTGTTACCGGATTCTGACATGGAAGTTTGTTCATTACAGTTATAATTTGGATCAATTAGGGAAACATTACAGGGATATGATAGGTAAAAAGATTTTAACGATCGTTTTCATGTTGATGACAATGCGGTCGTTATCATATGTTCCAGCGGTATAATGAGTGATAGCATGAAAGATGCTAGTTGTGGATGTTGTGGGGTTCACATGTACTTAAAAGGTGCTCAGTAGTTACAAATTTTATCGTAAAATAACTCTTAAGTGAGAAGATTTTTTGTTTATTGAAGATTCTTCTTTGTTTTCTTATACCAAGTTGTTATAAATAATATGTGAACATGAATTGCATCTGGATTGTTTGAGGATCTAAATAGTTTAAAATGAAAACTTAGAATTATTTTGATAAATTTCCGACGTATTATCTTTTTTTTTCTATAGTTTGCCCTTGCCAAAAGGATTATTAATACCCTTATACTGGTTCACAGGGCACGGACCGAGCCGAGGAAAAGTAATGTCAGGTTAGGGTGAAGTGGATGCTAGTCAAAGCCAATACACTTTGATCAATGATATGTTTGTTGTGATTCCACATGGATTATGAAAAAATTTCTCCATACCTACTTGCAGAACCCATTGGAGTTTCTGTCGAAGCATATGAAACTTCTAATATCGATCGATTTGTCAGATCATTATATCGCTATAGTAAAAAGATCCTAAATGAATTTTCGTTTTGAAGGAGAGAAGGTGGAGGTGGAGAATAGTTCCTGCTTCTTTTTCTCCCACACAGCTTCTGCAGAAATCGTTTCAATACGGTGTTCGGTCAAAGTGTTGCAGTAACTAAAATGCTAGGTCTGGGATCTCAAGATATAGATGCCAGGTTATGCACTAACCGTTTTATGGTTTGTAGTCTTTTAGTGCTTTGGTAGTGTTTTTCAAAGTTAGGACTCTGTCTGTTGTTAACTTCATAGTAATTAGGGTTCTTACTACGATGATGTCATTGAATTGAACTCCAAGTGAAAGCCATGGCATTTGTTTAATGCAGCTTTGGAGGTTTTTACTCTGAACTCTGAACTGAAGTTAAAACTCTGGGTGAAACTTATGAGAATTTGCCCTCCAAGCGAAGCAATATCATTCTACTTTCCCCCGATTTCCTTTAAATTTTCTTTCGCATTTCTAAATTTGTAGAAATTCCTCTTTCAGAACTGATTTGATTTTATTCTTTTTCTTAAGTAACTCCATTCCTCAGTTGATTGGGAGCTGTCGCGAGTACACCTGGTTTTGCTCGAGATGCATTGTTTAACTTACCTCCTCTTGATACTTATGTGATGGACCTGGCTATCAGAGTCATTCATCATCTTAGGCGGGGTGGTTTCTTGGTAGAATCCAACCTGGCATTTTGATAACATTGCCCGGTGGTCAAAGTAGCCGCAATTTCATATCTAATGGAGATATGATGACGTCGTTGCTGATTTGCATGGATTCAAAAAAAAACAGCATACTCTCTAATACCCTAAGAGCTTGTCTTTAGCCAGAGATAGATCTACCTTCGCTGAATCCTCATCAGATACTCCGGTTCATCAAAGCAGTTGGACTAGAGAAAGTGCTCTTAATCGAATATCTTCTCGAATAGAACCCTAGTTTGTGGGACGTAGAAGATCCAAATTTAGTGCACCTGCACCAATCAACTGCATATTTTGCATTCAAAATTTCTTTAAATTCTCGTTAAATTCTCGAAATCCTTTTAATTGTCGATTTCACAATGGAAGTCTCTTGTTCTTGATCTCATTTTCAACGAAAGTCTATACAAGGATAGTAAAATCAATCAGCAACTGTCAATCACAGTGCTCCTGCTCAACTATACACAGCATATTAGACTACGGAAATGGCCATTATTATAGAATAATGTATGGAAATTGTAGAAAACAACATTAATATTGGTCTCCATTCACCAGCTCGTGTTTCTCATTAGAAGACCTCTTGACACTGTAGCACCTCTTGAGATTGATTTACATATATTTCGAAATGAATTCATAAACTTGATATATTACACTCGGTTGTGTGTTATGAAATACCCGAGGGATAGTCACACTCTTATGGGCACTTGATTGCAATTGTAAACCCATTTGCACATGAAGGCTCCAAACAGGCATTTCCACTTACCTCTGGTTGTTGTAGCATGTTCTGTTCATCCACCGACAATTATGTCCGATTACTTATTCATGGCATGATTCCATTGGTGCGTCCTTGTTTCAGCAACACGTCCCAAAGGATGTTTGTGTCTTACTGTTTAAATAATACCATCGGTTGGTTTTCTCTAGTGCTATTGACACTACCGCTATGACAGATGGCATGAGCCACATTCTTTAGGCATCTCTTAAGCAAAAAAATGAATCTAAAAGGTTCTACGTGAGATTATTTATGCAAGCGGATTATCTCAAATCGACGGGACGTCTGTAGGTGCATTGCAGGTGAAAACTCATTAACCAGTCGAAGTGTGGTGAACTGAAGAGGTGAACAACCATAAGCAGGATATATGAAATACTCGTTTTTATATTTTTAAGGAGGCTAAGGTATTAAGTAGAAAAAGGGGGATCAATTGGCTAACATTCCCACAGTGTAAAACAAAAGTACCTAAACGAAAGATGTCACAGAGGCCCATGGAAAAGAAAGGAGTGCAGCATTCCAAACTCGGTCAAGAACTTTTAAGATATCTAACGATATTATTTCAGATTCACCGAGACTGTGTCAGCTGTGATTTCAGCGTTCATTGAGATATCTCATTACATCACCAGTAGAATGCGTTGAACGTTCACTGATGGTCTGTTAGCGCTTGGGCTGACTAGCGGGCCTTTATGAAAACTACACCAAAATACGCTTCGAGTATGTTACAAAAAAACAGCGATTTTAACAGCATCTTGATTGCATCATGAAGGTAACTGGAACTAGCGCTGTTCTATCTAGGGATCTGGCTATGCCTATGGGTGGAATAGAAAAAAAAAAGAGTGGTGCTACTGAATGGTATCCGTATCACAGAAATGTAGCTAAAGACCCGGAGAGATGGCAGGGAAGAATGTCTCAATATTAGTGGACAATTAGGAAGTGATCAGTCGCATGGAGCAAAAAGCCTAACAATTGATTGCTATTGGAATCTGTGCAGAAATTCGAAACGCAATGCTAATGTCAATAGGACAAACAGGTGCAGCAAGGCTTAGCTTCGGAATTCCTTGGTCAGACGTGTATTCTACAATATGCAAATTAATTTTAAAGGCCTTGATAGAAGAATATACCACGGCTGACACCATGAACGATTTGGTGGAATATAAACAATTCAAAATGGCACTTAAAGTGCCGAAGTGTTCTAAGCATTAAGCGAGGAGCACTGAAATGGTTCGCAGCGCTGTACAAAGAACAAGGTAACATCAGAAACTGCTTAAAGAAGATGGGTCTTTTAGATGATAACACCTGTTCGTGTTAAGTGTGTTATTCCCAACAGTTATGACAATGTTTCCGGGTCTGATAAATATTTCCTTTCACTTGAAAAGAGCTCTTTTCTTCCTATTTCGGCGAGGTTATGATCCGAAAACAAGGAATCATAATCCTCCCACTTCACCGCATTTCTACTGATCCGCCTGTGGGGTTCGCCTATTTGACCTCCGAAAATATCGGCAGGCCTCCCGATTTTTGATCAATTTCAATTTTTCTCTTAATTTCAATTTATTATTAAATGAGTTAATACATGATACTACAAGATTTTAAATCTTAAAATTAAGTATCTAAATATAAGGCAACAACTTAGAACAAAAAAGAAAAACCAAAATTCATTAAAGATAATATTTAAGTAGTAATAAGAGTTAAGTAGTAGTAGCAAATGAATTATTCTATTTTTGATTTAAATTAAGTTGATAAAAGTCGAAGTTTAATGAAGTTGATAAATGTTGAAATATCTTCCTCTTGAACATGGGTAGTGAAGTAATCGTCTGCAATTCAACTGGAAGACTATTCCAGAGTCGAATAGCTGAGACGATGAAGGAGCGTTCTGCTATCGTGTGGGAAAAGCGTGGAAATATTAAACGTACACCTCTACGTGACTGAGCAAAGAGTAACATTTCACTCAAGTATTCAGGGCAATTGTTCTGAATAATACTATGAAGCTTTAAAATGTTTCTGAAAGAGTAGTATCTATCCAACTTGATTCCCAGGAGATTAGAATTTAGATGCGAAACACTGGTGAACCTTCGGACATTGTATATAAATCGCACACAGCCATTAAAAGCAACATTTAGTTTACGACTACATTCAAAATCCATACAAAGATACACATTACAATTGAACATGAAAAACGGGACGATGAGGCTTTTCACTAGACGCATTTTCAAGCTGGGAATCAGCAGATGAGATGAACATCTTAAGGTATGCAGACCGCAGTAGATTTTCCTAATCGAGTCAGAAACGGCATCACAGCAACTGAGGGAGGAATTAATACTGAAGCCTAAATACTTAATCTTATTGACGTACGGAATGGTTTTACCATCAAGGACTATGGATGGAAAATCAAAACAATTGACTTGAGCCCTCGAGAGGATCATAGCCTCAGTTTTCAAGGGATTAAGCAAAGTTTATTTATAAAAGACCAACTTTGAGTCCTCAAAAGATCCTCATTAACCCGCGCAACACAATCTTCCATCAAACCAATAGGTCGAGCTAGGTATATGGAAACATCGTCTGCATACATCAGTACTTTGCAATGGCCAACTGATTCGGGAAGGTCGTTAATAAAGAGCGAAAACAACAAGGGTCCCAAAACTGAACCCTGTGGAACCCCGGAATTAACAAATGTTGGTGTGGAGGTTCCGCTTTCCGCTTTCCGTTTTTACGACCTGCACCCTATTTTTGAGGTATTCACTCAGCAGCTTAAGAGCAGTAGAAGAGAAATTGAAGTTGTTCCTCAGTTTAGAGAGCAGAATTAAATGGTCAATGCTATCAAATGCTTTAGAAAAGTCCAAAAGGACCATAAGCCCAAACTTACCAGCATCCAGTGCAAAACGAAGGTCCGAAGTTACCTTTAGCACGGCTGATTCGCAGCTATGTTTATTCCGAAAACCGGACTGCTAATCAGATATCATATTGTTCACAGTTAAATAATTTTGTATCTGTTTAGAGATCATTTTTTCAAAAACTTTCGATAAAAAACACAAAAGACTAATGGGCCTGAAATCTGAAGGGCATGTCGGATTCCTTTTTTTTGGAATTGGTACAACCGTGGCTCTTTTCCATTGCTCAGGAAACTGACAGCTGTAAATGCATGCATTGAAAATATGTAGAATGAATCTGAGCACTATAGGTAAAATCAGCTTTATAAATCTTGGAGAAATGCCATCTGAACCAAGAGCATTTGATTTGACTGACTGAATGGCACCCAGAACGTCTACTACCCCTACTCAGTCAAAAGAAAAAGACTGACAAGAGCCTAAGGAATGTGATTCAATATGCCGACTGTTTGGAACACTGGAGTGAGGAGCGAAAAACCTGCTCATGTCTTCTGGGTTTAACGAGCACTTTATTTTACCTTCATCCTTAGTTACAAATTCTGCTTTGAGATTTCTCCATAGCTCTTTCGAACTCAGTGTAGGATCAAGTTTTTTCAGTAAATGTGTCCTCTTAGACGAACGGATTACAGCAGTGACATTATTTCGAGCAACTGTGTACTGCCTCCTGTTGAACTCTGTCGGATTTCGTTTATATGACCTATAGAAACGCTCTCTCTCCCTAATAAGCTATTTAATTTCATTATTGTACCAAGGGCAACATTTAGCTTTAACCCTTTTAGTAAAAATAGGAACGTAATCGTTGTATTACCACGTTCAAAGAATAGATCATTTGAACCCTGTTAAAAAGGCAATATCTATGCACGTTCCAAAGACATCGCGATGTAGGAAAGGCAGGCCTATAAACGCCTGGATCAGACAAATGCGACGACATTGGCATTTCATTGGCCTCAGTAACCGAGTGATCCAAAATCGGCAGGCCTGCCGATATTTTCTGAGGTCAAATAGGCGAACCCGACAGGCGGATCAGTAGAAATGCAGTGAAGTGGGAGGGCTGTGATCCGTTGTTTTCGGATCATAGCCTCGCTGATAAAAGGAAGAAGAAGGAACGTAATCGTTGTAAAGCATGTTCACAATGGTATTAAAAATTTCAACTTTGTTTGATCACTGGGTGTTGTTGCATTTATGTGATCCAGGCGTTTATATGCCTGCCTTTTATGCCATGATCATCTGTACATAGGTTTCTGGAACCCCTCGATGTCTTAGCGCCACCCATATTAGATCTCGTGGTTATCTGTCGAATGCATTTTCAAAGTCAACCAATACAATATGCAAATCCTTTAAGGAATCACGATGTTTTTCCATTACGGTCCTTAATAGTTTCTGGTATTCAATAGATGCACTGATATTAAAAAGGAATATATACAAAATAGATAGAATGCCGTCTCCTGCATGTGACAGTTAGTTCTTGAATATGTGCCCTACACATGTCCGCGGGAGGTATTTCATTTCCCCCCTATCCGCCACCTGGGGACGCGTTCTTTAGTGGTTACAGACTTCCCTCGAGAAGCAAGAACATCAACCTATCGAAATTAATTTTGCTACAGGGCAAGCGATCATTGGAACTCACTCTCAGCGAAATATTTTACAGAAAAACTATAATCTGCAACAATTTAAACCTAGAATCAACAGACCTCTGCAAGCATCTCGAGGAGCTGGTTCATCGTTATAGGTTCGCCTTTCCCGATAGTTGCTTATAAAAACAAATTGGAATAATAAGCCACTTCCTACTTACTTACTTAGGTGGTGCTACAGTTCGGGGTGAACCTGGGCCTCAACCAACAAGCCTCTCCATTTAGCTCGGTCTTTAGCTAATTGCCTCCAGTTGCGCACTCCAAGTTGGTCGAGGTCCCCTTGAACTTGTGCGCGCCACCTACGGCGATGATTCCCTCTACTGCGTCGTCCCTCGGGATTAGATTCGAAGACTCTGCGGGCCGGAGCGTTGGTGTCCATTCGCTCTACATGTCCTAGCCATCTCAGACGTCCAATACGAAGTTTTTTGACTAGGTCGATGTCGCTGTACAGTTCGAATAGTTCGTGATTGAATCTTCTCCTCCAAAACCCGTCAACGCAAACGGGACCGAAAATCTTACGAAGCATTTTTCTCTCGAAGCGACCAAGGATATCTTCATCCTCTTTTAATAAAGTCCATGTTTCAGCGCCGTAAAGCAGGACTGGGATGATCAAGGTCTTATATAGAGTCTCCTTAGTTGTTCGAGATAGGGCTTTACTGTTGAATTGCCTTATAAGCCCAAAAAAACAGCGATTGGCAAGAGTTATTCTTCGATTGATTTCTACACTGATTTTGTTTGCTGAATTTATAGCAGAGCCAAGGTAGACAAAGTCCCTTACTACCTCGAAGTTATAGCTGCCCACTGTGACGTTTTGTCCAATTCGTCGGTGTTGGTTTTCCCTTCTTGTTGACAGCATATACTTGGTTTTGCCCTCGTTTATCGCCAAACCCATTTTGGCCGCTTCCACCTCAATGCTTGCAAACGCACCGGTGACAGCCCGCTGAGTTCTTCCGATAATGTCTATATCGTCGGCGTATGCAAGCAGTTGTACAGACTTGTAATAGATTGTGCCTCCGGGGTTGGCTTGTGAGTTCCGCACAATACGTTCAAGTACAATATTGAAGAAGTCACATGACAGCGCGTCACCTTGTCTAAAGCCTTTTTTGACATCAAAGGTCTCGGTGAGGTCATAACCGACCTTGATGGAGCAGCGAGCGTTCTCCATCGTCAGCCTGCACAGACGGACAAGTTTGGCAGAGATGTCAAAACTAGACATGGCTCTATAAAGCTCTTCTCTATAGATGCTGTCATAGGCGGTCTTGAAATCGATAAAGAGGTGGTGAGTATCGATTTGGAATTCTTGGGTTTTCTCCAGGATCTGCCGAAGTGTGAAGATTTGATCGATGGTGGACTTTCCTGGCCTGAAACCGCACTGATGGGGTCCAATCAGGCTGTTGATGAAAAGTTTCAGGCGTTCACACAATATCGAAGAAAAGATCTTGTATGCGATGTTGAGGAGACTGATGCCTCTATAGTTGGCGCAATTGAGGGGGTCTCCTTTCTTGTAGATCGGGCAAACGATGCTGAGATTCCATTCATCAGGCATACACTCGTCTGACCAAATATTAGAAATGAGTTGGTGTATGCACTCTACCAATTCATCCCCTGCTGCCTTGAAGAGTTCGGCTGGTAAGCCGTCAGGTCCAGCAGCCTTGTTGGATTTTAGCTTGGATATTGCTATCCTCACTTCGTTTTGGTCAGGTGGACGGAAATTTTGACTATCATCGTCTATGTTGAATGGTTCATTCTGCCTGACAGCGGGATGTTGGTCTTCGTCGCCGTTATACAGTCTGCAGAAGTAGTTTTTCCATATTCTCAGCACCGACTGTGATTCTACTACGAAGTTTCCATTTTCATCTCTACAGGTTTCTGTACGGGTATTACTTCTCTGACACGTTCTTTTTACCTTTTGGTAAAACTTCCGTACATTGTTCCTGGAGTATAAACTCTCGATATTCTCAAACGCGCGCTTCTCATGCTCTTTCTTCTTCTTTTGGAGAAGCCGATGTTCTTCCCGTCTCTTTTGCTCGTAGAGCTCACGAGCAGCTCTCGTCTTCCTTTGCAGCGCCGCTTTATATGCCTCTTGTTTTGCTGCATGCACTCGCCGGCATTCTTCGTCAAACCAGGGATTTCGCGGTGGTGGGCGAGCGAGACCCAGCACATCAGTCGCGGCGTTTCTGATGGCATGTTGGCAGCGTTGCCACTGGTCTTCGGTACTTGATGCTGGTGGCAAAGGGGTGATTGAGAGATTTCGGGATACGCGTTCAGCGAAGAGTCTGGCGGTCTCTTGCGATTGTAGCTTTTCGACGTTAAATTTTCTCACAGTAATTCTTCTTTGTTGCTCAGATTGGGATATCCGCATTCGTACCTTGGCTACAACAAGGTAATGATCCGAGTCTATGTTGGCCGCTCGGAAGGTCCGGACATCCAGAATACTGGAGGCATGCCTTGCGTCGATCGCAATATGATCAATTTGGTTGACCGTTACATGATCATTAGACCGCCATGTCTGCTTATGAATATCGAGATGAGGAGACCATGTGCTTGCTATGGTGACATTTCGCTCCACAGCGAAATCAATTAGCCTTAGTCCGTTATCAGACGTGGTGTCGTGTAGGCCATGCTTACCAACTGCCTTACCAAAGACGTCCTCCTTTCCTATTTTGGCGTTAAAATCGCCCAATACGATTTTAACGTCGTATTTAGGACATTGCTCGTATGTTTTGTCGAGGAGCTCGTAGAAACACTCTTTGGTGGCAGGGTCCTTTTCTTCCGTGGGGGCATGAACACATATTAGGCTTATGTTAGCGAATTTAGCCTTGATCCGGATAGTCATAATACGCTCGCTAACGTATCGGAAGCTTAAGACTTCTTGCCTAAGTCTGCCGCGTATGACAAATCCGCATCCGAATAAGCGTTGTCTGTTCCCTCTGTAGCAATCACCGTAGTAGATGTCACAGTTTTTCATCCTCTTTTTGCCCGGCCCATCCCATCGCACTTCCGCATCCGAATAAGCGTTGTCTGTTCCCTCTGTAGCAATCACCGTAGTAGATGTCACAGTTTTTCATCCTCTTTTTGCCCGGCCCATCCCATCGCACTTCCTGGATGGCGGTAATATCTGCTTTATAGCAGTCTAGGGCCTCTGCTAGTTGTTCGGCTGCACGTGGTCTGTAAAGGGACAGAACATTCCACGTACAGATCCGAAGGTCGTTGTCCTTATTTCGTTTGCTGGGGTCGTCATTAGTTGAGTCATCCTTATCCGAGGCCACTTCCTACGAAACCTTATTCTCAACGATAGCGTTCCACAGGACATAGATATCTGTTAATTTCTCGATTGAGTGTAGCTAGTGCACTTATAAACCAGCTTCAACCTCGTTGCGTTGGTGACACTTTTTCGAAATGGATTGCAAGCATTCCAAATGTACGACCAATACGAGTTTTTTTTGTATTTCTTTTAATTGTATTTATTCATTTATTTAACATATATATAAGTATTTCGTGCTATTTTAATACATTTATCTTTAATCATATCTAAAAATTATTTCGTACAAATTGAGTAGTTTAAAAATGTTAGCATATGTTTCTAATTTTGTATCTTCAGGCAAAGAGTTGAATATTTGAAAACTTTTAAATATAGTACTATTTTGAGCTACTGAACTTCTATAATTTGTATTAAATGGATATATTTCTACCCGATTGTCAGCTAGTTGTATCCCAGGACTTCCGCCAATTGTGTCCCGTCAGTCCATCTGTTCAATCGCAGTACATATAAAGCCTGCATTCGGGATTACTAACTGCAACTGGTTTTTCTATATCACAGCGATGTTAACAGGTACCAGGTAGAACTGTCGTTTTTCAGAAGGTGAGAATCGCAGCCGCATTGATGGAATATGCTTGACCATTAGGTTTTATACTAACATATTTAAGCTATTTAGAAACCTATTCAAAATTCTAGTTAATGAAGCATTGTCACTTCCTTATCTTATGAACTAGTATATTTTTAAATTCATTCAGAAAAATTGAGCCACAGCTGCAGCAAACATTCAACTATCCTTGATAAAAAAACAAGATAAATGAAGCGCATTGCATTACAACATCGAATTAATTGTTTTCCACCGAGGCAAACAAAAACAATCATAATGACGTTTGATGTTTACCTGCGTCTGTGTAATAATGCTTCAGTGAGGACACGTGCATTTATTTACACATTTCAAGCGCAAACATTAAATTACCAACTGGTCCGATGCGGATTCAATTCACACGAATTTGTGAAATACATTCAATCGATATCCTGCACGCACACACCTTGTTTCACAGTTGCAGTAAGAGCCTGGATATATTACGGATAATCTTTTAAAAGGGATGATAACTTCACAGGGTGCTAATTATTCCTTCATAAAACTGTACGTGTTAATAAATTCATTCATGGACTGTAATTAATTACAAAGCCATTTATAAAAACTGGAGTATCTCACTTAAAAGTTTTTATTATTTCCTGTTTTTAATAACGTAAATGCTTGGCTATACGGTATCCACCTATTATATTTCCATAACCTGAAATAATTATAACGCTGTGCAAAATAACAGTGCAATATAAATGTTGTGATAAAACATTTATTCATTTAATAGGAAATAAAAATTAAACAAAAACTTAGTTTAATCATTAAATATTGGTAGTGATTGAGATTCGGAGAGTCGGATTACCGGGATTATACTGCACACAGTTATATGGAATTAACTTGCTCTGTACTAACTGTGAATAAATAATTCGAAGGGTATATGAATGACAGCGTAGTTAACAAATATTTAAATCACGCAACATGAAAACTTGTCATTGCTTACTTTGCTTGCTAGTCAAATAGATTACAAGATTTGAGTTTTAAATTATTTATTAGGATATTATGCAACACAGGGGAACATAAAACGATTTTGAATGAACACTGATAAGAGTAAGTACTTAGGGAAGAAACAGTCAGGGAATAGTAATTTAGTCACTCTTAAGATCACACTGTTCTTTTTGATGTACAGTACAGGGCACAGTTCAAAACAAAATAAATGGATCGCAAGTGATAACCAAATAATCAAACATGAACACCAGGAATCGCAAATGTACCTAATCGAAAGACAGGAAGAACAATAGTGTAAAAATCTTAAAATGTTCCTTCCTAAGGATCATACGAGTACGAGTACCATAAATTTACATAACTGTATAAAAAGCTACAAAGAACGTTTGCATTGCAATTTAATATGGACTTTCGCTGAGCAAGAACGGCAAAGCTCCCGCATAGGGACATAATCGGTGGCATTAAACCACCAAGGTGAGTGGCTAGGGGAATTATTCGTGATAGAATCGTCAACATGGCTAATTAAAGATGGTCTAACTTGATAGACTTCAGGATGATAGGAAAACTGTGGAGATAATAGAACTAGAAAGATCAGGGATAAGAACAGCGATAGGAATACTCTCTGGCCATTGTCTTCTAAAGAAGCATGCTATGAGGCTAGGTTTATCAAATACGGATCTTTGTAGGTATTGCAATGACCCACATGTCTCAGAGGATACAACACATATACTCTGTGAGCGCCAAGGCATTGTCAGGACAAGGCTAAAGCACGTTGGAAGATACTTCTTCGATAACCTAGAAGAGGCAAGGTCCCAGAACCACAATAATGATATCTTAAAATTTTGTAGGGAAATCAGGTGTATGGGTGAATTGGTGTGAAGGTTCCCTAGGGATCGCGATGGACCCACCTTGGTGCCTAATGTCTTATGATAACCTTATAACCATACTCAACCAAACCTGACCTATCCTACGCTGAGCAATACAGTCATCACAATGACAGTCCTGATTATAACTATTTTCTGTGGTGTGAAAGCTGAGCGATTGTACCATATACTTATAGCAATCATAGTGACATAACAACTATGTCCTGTGATTCGATATGCACCTACCAATGAGCACGTTGGGAGTATACATATATACAATTCATATGCATGTTAGGAGCAAGGGTGAAAGATACGATTGAGTTGTACATATGTAAACAACGATTTACAGGTAATATGCCTTGTTCATGTTATAATACTAAAAAAAACAATAAACAAGCAATATGTGTTTTATGTGGAGTCATCCGCACCCTGCAAAGCCATAAATCACAGTAAGCAGGCGAGTAGTTATTCTACAGAGCAATCACAACTGCAACCTGCTTTGTGAGAAAAAGCGAGTGATGATTAGCAATGATCACAATCACAAGCTCAGCTCTACATAAAAGAGCTATGGTTCTTTTGTGAGTCTGAAAATCTTTTGGCTAAATTGGTCAATTCAGTGTTTTTTTCCTTTAAACGCAAAAAAAAGCTTAGCAAGTCTTATTTCCCAATAACTAATAGGGATTATCCATTCAAATTAGCACACATACAAACATATATTAAATGGGACATAATTTATTTGTGTAAAACTAAATATTTCCTTAAAAGCGGAATTGAACTGGAAGTAAAGGGCAAAACTGAGTAGCACGTTCCTTCACCTGTATGGTGTTTGTTTTCGAATCGATTTTAAATCTCATATACAGATACATGGATATTATGAAGCACAGACCTCTATAGCTATAATAAAAATTTTAATTGATTGATACTCACCCCAGAGTTATAGGTACAAATGAAAGGGAATTACCTGACACATTCTAGCTAAGAAAATATGTATTCATTTTGTTGGTGTCAATTAGTAACATGTGGAATAGGTATTAAAATGTTTGCTTTAGTGAAAACAATTATATTCAATATTTGATATTCATTTATATTGCTTACATCTCTTACAGTAAATTATAAAATCTTTGTTTTGTAGAGTGTTAAAAATACTTTAAGATGTTGTTATGTCTCTCGCCTTTTACTTCTGATGGGTTTGACGTAGATCGACGGAAAGACTGGCGCATTTTAGACACGTTTACTTCTAAAATACCATAAGTTAAAATAAAAATTACTGTATAATAGGAAAAGGTTAACATCGGTGACCTGTTTGTGTTGACTAAAAGATGGTAAACATTTTTTTCTTATAGAAAGTGGATACACTAAGTCCCCTGTTTCACTTGTCTATAGGATAGTCGTGCCAAAGAAAACCAATGGCAGTAAGGACCGTGCTAAGAAAAAGTATAACTGTAAGGACAGTTAAGATTATTCATGAGCCATTGATAGATAGGAAAAAAAAACATTCCTATAGGGCAGAAAAATGTCAAAAATTATTCATCCACAACGCTGAGCGATTTTTGGAAATTGGAAGCTAATTATAAGCATCGCGATACAGTTTGTTCGCACTTTAAGTGAGCAATAGGGAGAACCATTCCACCAGGACATCAGTTTAATGGAAGACAGGTATAAGGAATGGTGGTGCCAATGTATAGTGGACGGCTTTTGTTGGAGCCTACAGACTAAGAACATGATGGAAAATAGTAAAAGTTGTTCAAAAGATTTCACCTATATGCTGTTTATTTAGCAAAACCTAAATAAACATGATGAATGTGAACTTTCACTCTACTGACTTTTGCTGATAAATAAAATAGTATAAATAAGTCCATTCGCGTACACAATCCACTTGGCAGTTTTTACGTTCGTGCCGGCAGAAATTCTTTGAGCACAGAGGGGAAATACTGCCTACTCGTTACTTATCAGTTTTTCTCTGTCATGTTCGCTCAGTACGCAAATACACTGCGAGCATTTCAGATTTGACTGGAAAAAAAACAGTCAAAAAACTGAAATCCAAAAAAAACAGTCAAAGAATTGTAAACACAAATCCAGCTAAAAATCTAGCCAGAATAAAAACCAATATTTTATTCGAAATAAAAATAACACAGAATTCATTTTCTTTCATATTTGTACATATGTATGTATTAAGAACTAAATAATGCTTAAAAAGTTATATATTAACAGATGTTAAGTTATCTTATATATTAATGTCTCTGATTGCTTCAATCTCATCATTTCATCATTTGTATTTGTTCACACATTGTATTGCTGCTTTCGTAAGCAATATTGGTACCAATTTTATTTGTTATTTCCGCCGGTATTGGAAAGTTGAATTCGTGACTAAATATTCTCTCCACTTCTAGGTTAGATAAAGGGAGCACTAATATTCCAATCGCAAATCTTGCGAGTTCGGAGCATCTTTGTATTTGAAAGCATCACACCAGAATGATTCTGATTTGTTATGTACATCTATATTTATTGGTGTAAACGGTAGGTAGGGTAGAAACTCGCATTTCGCACATTACAGTTGATGAATCTTGATTTTCAAACTAGTGTTTGTTAGTCAGCAAATCCAAGTGTTTGTGGAGTGGAAACGTATAAATTGGTTCATTGTATTGGTGAGAAATGGAAATGACAAAAAATGGAAATTCACGGCGAAGTAGTTCTCCTATTTTTGTTTTTCTATGGCTACTTTGAATTTTAAAAAGTAGGTACTAATTGGAAAGAAATGCCAGATCAAAAAATTTTCAAAAGCAGTCAGAAAAAAAATTGAATTCAGCTAAAAAACCAGCCGGCTGGATTTAAAAAAATCTTCCAGCTAAATCCATATCAATCCAGTCAGATCTGACTGGAAAGCAGTCAAAACGGCAACCCCGTCAAATATGCTTAGATTTTCCACTCTCTGATAGTTTTTACTCTCATCATGCCATATTTGACAATTGATTAGTTTTCGGCTCGGAAAGCACGCGAACGGACCTAATGTAAATACCTATGTAATCAACATTGCATTGTTGTCAAAATAAAAGTAAAGAACTAAATGTGCGAGTGGCAGTTATCAAAAGACTCAGCGTCGCGGGTACAAACAGCTGGTATTATAGATAATTAACTGCAGTTTTTCTCGAAAAACGCCTAAAGCAGATAAATTCTTCCAATCAGAAGAAACGCATCTCTTTAAAATTAATTTCAGGAGTGCAATCATACTTCGTCGTAGCTAAACCAAAGGCAAAAAAAAAATCCGTAAAATGAACATAACACGAACATACATGTGTATATGTATACGTATGCACTGCACAGTCTGTTGTTTGTTTATATCCTTTAACCCCTCGGGGGGTATAGGGCGTCAACCACGCCTGCGCGCCATCGTATTCGGAGTTCTGCAACGCGTTTGAGCTGCCTCCAACTCATTCCTAAAGAGCTCGATTCCTCCTCAACTGTTCTGCGCCACGTTTGCCTAGGGCGTCCCGCTATTCTGCCTGCCTGGGTGAGCGGATTCCACTGCATAGCGTATTTCGCAATGGAGTTGTCTTCGCGCCGTAGGGTGTATCCAACCCATTGCCACTTTCTTCTTCGTATAGTAATGCTTATAGGTTCTTGGCCCGTTCTCAGATAAAGTTGTTCACTGGAGATCCTCAAGATGATTCTTAAGCATTTGTTTACGAAGACTTGCAGCTTGCGTGTGTTAATGGTGTCCACCTTCTAGGTACTGCACCCAAAAGCAGCACTTATTCTACGTTGGAGCGAAACAGTCGTAGCTTGGTTCTTAAGCTACATTGCAGCTTTAGCCTTCCCGATTCTGCTGCACACATCCAGTTCAGTGCCACCCCGATTAGCCGAGACGACACTTCCTAAATATAGAAAGTTATTAACTTTCTCGACTTGCTTTCCGGCAATGTTAAGTTGAGCGCGGGTATTGGAAGTACTCAGGGCTTTTGTTTTGGCTGTGTTTATTTTTAGCCCCACTTTGTTTGCCTCACCTTCTAGATTTTGGGCCATCAAATGAAGATCCATTATCCGCATTGCATACTCTACCACTGCATTATTTGGTAAAGAATTCCACAGTCTTATGGCTTGAGCAAAAAGAAAGAGTTGACTGTTCAAACAGTTAAAATAAGGAACATTAATATTTAATATTTCGGCGTATCCGGCATATTGTCCTAGGGGTAAAAAAAGGATCTGGCCCTCCAGGTTGGGGGTTGTGCCGTCGGATTAACTTCCCTACGTAAAAAACCTTCGGTTACGAAGCAACTAACAGCCTCGGATACGGATGGTTTAACTGTTGATGTCCCAAGCAAACGTAAAAAGGACAACGATCTTCGTGTCTGCACGTGGAATTTTAGGTCCCTCTACAAACCACGTGCAGCCGAACAACTTGGGGAGGCCCTAGAGTGTCTCAAAGCAGACATTACCGCCAGCCAAGAAGTGCGATGGGATGGGCCGGGCAAAAGGAGTATGGAAAACTGCGACATCTACTACAGCAATTACTACAGACAAAAAGTACAGCGTCTATTCGGGTGCGGATTTGTCATTGGAGGCAGACTTAGGCAAGAAGTCTTGAGTTTCCGGCATGTGAACGAGCGCCTTATGACTATCCATGTCAAGGCTAAATTTGCCAACATTAGGCTAATATGCGTTCACACCCCTCACGAGGAGAAGGACGACGCGACAAAGGAAGACTTCTACCAGCTCTTGGACAAGACGTATGAGCAATGCCCTAGCCACGACGTTAAAATTATCCTAGGTGATTTTAACGCAAAGCTAGGAAGAGAGGATGTCTTTAGTAGCGTTGTCGGAAAGCACAGCCTGCACGACATCCCATTCGACAACGGACTCAGGCTAATCGACTTTGCGGCGGGGCGAAACTTTGACGTAGCTAGTACGCGGTTCCCACGTCTCGACATTCACAAAGGAACATGGCTCTCCTTTGATCGAAAAACTGTCAACCAAATCGATCACATTGCGATCGGAGCAAGGCACTCTTCCAGTATTCTGGGTGTCCGGACTTTCCGAGGAGCCAACGTGGACTCGGATCACTACCTAGTTGTAGCCAAGGTACGGATGCGGATATCCACAACGGAGCGAAATCAACGAAATACTGTGAGGAAATTTGACGTCGGGCGGCTATAATCGCAAGAGACCGCCAGAACCTTTGCCGATCGTGTTTCTTCTAATCTAAATCTAAGTCCTATGCCGCAAGCATCAAATGCGGAAGACCAGTGGCAGCGTTGCCTACAAGCCATCAGAGATGCCGCCTCTGATGTACTGGGTTTTTCTCGGCCACCACGTGGAAACCCTGGTTTGATGAGGAATGCCGGAGAGCACATGCAGCTAAACAAGAGGCGTACAAAGCGGCGCTGCATAGAAGGGCTAGAGCTGCTTACGAGCTCAACGTGCGCGGGAGAAAAGAGGAACATCGTCTTCTCAGGAAGAAGAAAAAGGAGCATGAGAAGCGCTCGATCGAGGAGATTGAGAGACTTTTTTGCAGGAACGATGTTCGAAAATTTTACCAAAAGGTAAAAAGAACATGCCAGGGTTTCAAAGCCAGAACAGAAGCCTGCAGGGACGATAATGGCAACATAGTAGTAGAATCGCAGTCGGTGCTGAGAATATGGAAGGGACACTTTTGCAGACTGTTAAACGGCGATGACGACCAATGTTCCACTGTCACGCAAAATGAGCCGTTCAACAATGACGATGACAGTCAAGATTTCCGTCAACCCGATCAGAATGAAGTGAGGATAGCGATATCTAAACTTAAATCCAACAAAGCTGCTAGAGCCGACGGCGTTGCCGCTGAACTTTTCAAGGCAGGAGGAGATGAGTTGGTAAGGAGCATGCACCAGCTCATCTGTAAAATCTGGTCGGACGAAAATATGCCCGATGAATGGAACTTCAGCATCTTTTGCCCGATCCTGAAGAAAGGAGACCCTCTGAACTGAACTAACTACAGAGGTATAAGTATCCTCAACATCGCATATAAGATCGTGTATGCCGTATTATGTGAACGCCTGAAACCGATCGTCAACAACCTGATAGGTCCTTAACAGTGCGGTTTCAGGCCGAGAAAGTCCACCATTGACCAAATATTCACACTACGGCAGATCTTGGAAAAAACCCATGCATATAAAATCGACACGCACCACCTTTTCATCGATTTCAAAGTTGCCTATGATAGAGTGTATAGAGACGAGTTATACAGAGCAATTTCTAGTCACCCCCGACTGTAGCGCCATCTAAGTAAGTGAGTAGTATTTCTAGTACGATGTGACTGAGATAGGCTAAGTTTTTCATAGAGATAGTTTGGTTGCTGAGTTTTGTGCATGTTATAGAGGAAAGTGCAGTTGGTTCTATTGATATGTTGCTTGAAGGTACATCCGTTAAGTGGGAGAAACAATACACACCGTATTGCAGAATGGAATGCTAACTCGAGTTTTCTAAAAGGTAGTGCGTCAGGATTACTAAATACTACAAAGCTGTTCGTAGTAATAATTGGAATAAAAAGCGTAGTTGTAATTGATACAAAAGCAGACGAGTTGTAAAGTGAACATAGACCACAATATCTATACAAATACAAATATTTGGCGCAACAGCTCTTTAAAGTGCCAGGGCCTAGCTTCTCGCAACCACTCATGTTGTGTGCGTTATATTTTTCACACGAATAGAAGGGACCTACAGTTTAATGCCGATTCCGAACGGCGATTTGAGAAGCTTACGACACGGCGCCCATCTATATCTATGTCTATATCTGTATACATATTGTAGCATTGACTGCAGGATGGTTTGTGTACCAAAAACTGAAACACTGTATCTCAAACTGTAGCAACTATTGCAAAACATTCTAGCAGTAAATATTCCAACCTGATGTGCTTACGTTCCACAATTGTTCCACACAATATCCCAATATTCCATGATCCTCAATTCACCCGGAGAAACATCAAGTATGTTCTAGAACCCCTAGCGATTTCCTATAAATACCCATACCACAACCATCGTGGATACAGTTGTTGATAAGTGAAAACAGCGATTACAAGAGATATTCGACCAGTGGTGAAAGCAAGCGACATCGTGAAAATAAGTCTGTAGCGACCGTTTGATTTGAAATAATAAAGTGATTGAATATTGTGTTAAAGTGAAGTTGGTATTTGATAATAAATAAACGATTAAAATACACAAAAGACGGTTTTATTTAAAACGAACCCCAGCAAGAATATTACAATATAATAAAATGATAACAAGGGCTTTTGATGGGCGCGTATTATGCATTAACTACTGTACATATTTTAACGAATCTTTTGGCGTTTTATACCTTAGGATATTGGTCCTTATTTCCAATAAAAATTATCACGATAGTCGTTAAGGGGAATAAGATGTTAAAAGAAATATACACAGAGATTAAAAAAAACAAACAAAAGCAGGCATTATAAAACTATACATTCAGATAGTTAGAGAGCTACTGAGTTTTTTTTTTTTGCATACCTTTGGGTGCAGTATAACAAAAATAAACACGTTAATTTCCTGTTCACAATTTCCTGTATTTCCAAACTGTAGCGCCTTTTGAGTAAGTAAGTGATTTATTTCCTTGCCTACCTATAGGCGCAAATTTATACATATGGTATGCACATGTGCATTTTGACGCAGTACTTCTGTTAGCTAAAAACATACATATGCGGCGGTTAAAGTCATGCTGGTGTAAGTCATTTCTCAATGAATACTACACACGCCAAACTGTTGCATGGAAATGTGAAGTAAATTAAAATGTTACCACTTCAACAACAGACGGTAGTACAAACTTGATAGATATAGGAAAAGCTGATATGTATTGTTGAAAGTTACAGCGGGACAAATTTTAAATTCTTAAGCTAAAAATGACTTGCACCACTAACTTTAACTGCCTCACATAAAGTTATTGGCGCAAAATTATAGTCATATGATTTTAAAGAATGTTAGTAGCCACTAACTATCATCTCTTTAACTTTAAAGCCGGTACTTAACTTTGAATTGAATTATAAACAATAGTTAACCTACCTACAACTAGTATCGACCCAAACCCAAAAATTCAAAGTTTGAGAACAAAAACACAGTTTAGGGAACAATGTCGTATATGAATTTCAGCCGTTGGTTGGCTGAAATTTGAATTTTAAAAAGTGAAAAAGAATAGCGGATGACAGATGGTTAAAAGCCTACTCTAAAAGTAAAAGGTGCTTTTGGTGGTTTTAAAGTTAGCGCGAGGTGATAACTATAAAGTTGGTTTTATGTCGACTATAAATAGGAAAACACTAATATTGACTTTGTTACGTGCTAAAATCCTTTTAAAGTGTACTTTTTGCGACTATAATTTTGCGCCATTGTGGACCGCGCAGACAAAGTTGCGGGTATCTGCTAGTAATTAATATGTGTTTGGCAAGAAAGTGTATGGTTATGTATGTATACGTCTAAGTGTTTGCCCTTGTCTTCAAAAGGAACCAACTGCCTCATTAGATTTAGTGGTGGTAAAGCATGACTATTTGAAATAACTATTGGTTTGGATTTAGTTGGATTTAGAGATAATGGCGCAAAATTATAGTCATCTGATTTTAAAGAATGTTAGTAGCCACTAACTATCATCTCTTTAACTTTAAAGCCGGTACTTAACTTCGTATTGAACTATAAACAATTGTTAACCTACCTACAACTAGTATCGACCCAAACCCAAAAATTTAAAGTTTGAGAACAAAAACACAGTTTAGGGAACAATGTCGTATATGAATTTCAGCCGTTGGTTGGCTGAAATTTGAATTTGAAAATGTGAAAAAGAATGGCGGATGACAGATGGTTAAAAGCCCACTCTAAAAGTAAAAGGTGCTTTTGGTGGTTTTAAAGTTAGCGCGAGGTGATGACTATAAAGTTGGCTTTATGTCGACTATAAATAGGAAAACACTAATATTGACTTTGTTACGTGCTAAAATCATTTTAAAGTGTACTTTTTGCGACCATAATTTTGCGCCAATTTATTTAAGACGGACTATTTATAGATTCGTTCTAAGTTTTCATTAAACCAATTGGTCTCGATAAATACACCTGGGCATCATCTGCGTATAGGTGAATGGACGCTATAATGCACCTACCATGTATCTCGTTAATGAAAATACAGAACAAAAGCGGACTTAACATAGATCCTTGCGGTACTCCAGAATGAACAGCCAGAAACTGGGAGTTTCCACAGTTGGTGGTGACTTGTTGGTACCCTCCGTTCAAATAATTGATCATGAGGAGAGTTGATTTCATTAAAATTGTATCGTTGGTTTAATTTTACTGTTAAACGATTATGACTACACAATCAGACACTCTTGAAAAATCCAACAAACACAGAATGGACACAATATTCTTATCGATTTTTATTCTTATTCAATTGCTATAGTGCAACTATGTTTTGTTCTTACGCCTGACTGATGAGGAGATAATATTTTATTCGAAATTATGTCATCAACTTGATTTTTAGGTCAATATTTCCAATAGTTTGAAAAGACATGGTCTACTTTAGCCTTCTAGTTTGCTTCTTGAAGTATTTTTAGATACTGGAACAACATTGGCAAATTTCCAGACATGAGATGACATGAGATTATTATGTGTGTAAGAGTGTAATATATTCGAGGCAGAACGCGTTTAATTAATTTTACGTGTAAATAGTGTTCGACTTGATTTTAGAGAAGGCTTCTAATACATCACAATCCAACACACACTAAAACTCAAAGCCTTTGAATCGTCATTATGTCGTATTGCGTTTTCGGCAATGCATACACATTTGTTCCAGCTTTTAAAAAGAAGTTATTTAAATAATTAGGATCTAGACCACACCCTGCAGAAGTTTTCTCAAAAACCCTTAGAGGACGAAGATTTTTCCAGGGAATAGAGCTGGACTGACTAGAATTAAGCTTTGTGAAGCAATATTTACCTTTGGCATTTCGTACCTCCGCCGTGTTTCTATTTTTCTGCGATCTGTCAGTTACTCCACTTGCGGTTTCGTCGCCATCGCAGATGCGATCTATTCCTTTCAAAGTTAACAATTCTTATCTGGTACTCTTTTCTTTATCATTCTATAAAATGAAGTTGGGTTGACATTATCTTACAAACTAAGGCCAGTCAAGCAAATAAATATAATATCCGACATTTGCAGACAGACGGCTCTCAAGGCGTAAAATACACAGTGTAATTGATATAACATTTAGATGTGCAGCCGACATTAACATTTTACTTCAACTTATATCCTGTATCCTTGTACGGTTCCTTGCAATGGGTTTAGGCTCTCTCTACTGTTATGTGCCATGTGCCTTTCGGTGAATGAAAATGCTTGGATACCGTTACATTGCGTACTTTGGTATGGAGTTTTCACCTTATGTATTACTAACCCACTGTCACTTTCGTCGTTGAATGGTGGTGACCATATGTTTCTGACCAGTTCTTTGGTTAAGGTGTTCATTCGAGACATGGTTCGGCCAAAAAATCCTTTGAATATTTTAAACGTTTTCGTGATAATGGCAGTTCACTTTGAAAGTGAATTGATAACCAGTATAACAGTATTAATAACCCCTTCGGTACGCGCAAATTATAAAACAAAGGACAACCATAACTAAGCAATGTCTACCTGAGGAAGAGTTATTTTCATGGCTTATACTTTTAGTTTTGACGTGTTCATCTTCAGTTCACGACGTTAGCCGTTGTGATTTGGTGCAAGTCTATAATTTTGTGAGGAAGTAGGTACATGTCGTCAGCGTAATCTAGATGTTTTAAGTAAGAAGTAAGCGTCCATTGAATTTCTTAGTTTTCTGACGAAAAATCAGATCGAAGCGCATCACTAATCACCAATAGAAATTATATTGACGATAGAATGCAACCATGCCCGATTTCACATTGAATCTTAAACCATTCTTACCTTTTTCCTGTATGCAGGACGTGACTCATCGTAGGTTGCCTTGATAATAGCTATAAGTTTACCTCGACGCTTGCGAAAGGCAAACCAAATAAATTCTCTATTTACACAATCGAAAGCTTTTCGAAATCGATGAAAAGCAGGTGAAGTAGCGATTGATATGGTCGACACAAGAGGATCCAGAGCGAAAACTTGCTTGCTCAGCATGGGGTGTCTTCAAGGTGATCCTTTATTTACACTTGTAATATCTTAGCTATTACCTTAGGAACGGCAAGCTCCATTTTTTGCTCTGAATTACATTTCCTTTCATAGAGAGCTTAAAAGTATGATACTTTTCTTTCACTAATGGGAAAGACCCTATCTTTCAGCTGACATGCTACGAATTAAAAAAAAAAAACATATTTAAATTGAATTGCATTGTAAAATACATTTTGCTCGACTTATGGAATGTTTAGAAAAAAGAACTTTTAAAGTACTTTTAAATGACATTTCTAAAAGTGTCTAAAATGTCTACAAGTACAAAATTGAACAAAAAGACTAAGAAAATGTCATAAATCTTTGGTATCATGTTAAAAGTTTCATTTAAATCTGTGCAATCTTGCGTAAGAGAATGGAAAAAGAATTTCACAAAAATTAACGATGCTATGTTTCAAAAACCACTTATCCGACAGAAATCAAAAAACCCAGGTTCAAAATGAAGGCAAAACTTTGCATGCAGAATCACTCGAATTGATGAAGTTTTGCACCAGTTATGCTGAAGAAATGATACAATATATTTCTCGAATACATATGAGTAGAGACAGGTAGACAGGTAGGCAGACACAATATTTGTATCTACATATATTCAGTCTCTTTGCGGAATTTAACGTTATCTCTTATACGTTCGAGTACACGCATGGACATGCAATATTTCCATTTCTATTAAACATTTATTACTCCATGCAAATTATATGAAGGTAGTGGCAAATGGGAAAACAAATGTTTAAAATGGTATGAGTATTTGGGGCATACATTCTTCTAAGTGGTAAGTGTAAATATCTGATAAGTTCATATCTGTCAGTTGGGCACGTCATGGTTTTTGCGGTGAAAATCGACCGCATATTTTCTAAACGCTTCAACCTATAGCAAAACGCTTCTTTATTTTAAAAGTGGTTGCCTTTCTTTTCAATCATAATATTCTGAAAAGATTTCATGTAATGGAATCTCGAAACTGGGAGAGCACATGAAAGACTCAATTTTCCGCAACATAGAGTTGTTAAACAAGAAATTGTGCAACAGGCAATGGGTATACCTGCGGCAAGGAAGGCAGCATAGTTAGGCATGCACCTAAAGTTTTAACCTCAGAAAGAAAAATTTGTGGAAGCAGTTTTAAGTCTCTTTTTTTTTTTTACTTTTGAACCATTTAACCTAGAGAGCTGCGATTTTAAATATACTCTCCTTAGTTGTTCAGGACAGGCCTTTACTACTAAATTGTTGTCTCAGAAGCAGCAATTGACAAGAGTTATTCTTCACTTGATTTCTGTGCTGACGTCGTTTTGGGAAGTAATAGCAGAGCCAAGGTAGACAAAGTCCCTTACTACCTTGAAGCTATAGCTGCCCACTATGACGTTTTATCAGATTCGTCGATGATGAATGCCCCTTCTTATTGACAACATATACTTGATTTTGTCCTCTCTTACTACTAGACCAATTTTGACCGCTTCTGCTTCAATACTTGCAAGCGCACATTGAGTTCTTTCAATATCATCGGCATAGTTTTAGTTAGTAGTTTTAAAGACTTTTGATAGATCGTGCTCTGGTGATGAGTTGTGAGTTTCGTACAATCCGTTAAATTACTCGTATGATGTGTCTCCTTGTATAAACCCTTATTTATTTATTTATTTCTTTACTAAAATATCAATATACAATTACAAATTGTTACTAATATAAAAAAAAAATAGCAACTAGCAGCAAAGGCTTTCGGCTCTTGGAAGCATTTACTATGTAGTTAGATAGTGACTTTAAGTTCGTTTAAGATTTATTTCAATTTGTTAATATTGCTTTGGTTTGGTTCTCTGAGGTGTTCCGATAAATTTTGGTTCAGGCTAAGGTTGTTTTGCAGTGTTAGATGTGATGATAATAAGCATGAGCTGAGTAGATGTGTTACAGTTATGGTGCTGAACCAGGTAGGGCAGATTGGTGGAAGTTCTCTTTTGAGCAGATGCTGGTGAGTATATGCAGTGTGGCCAAGGCGGAGTCGGATAAACATAGTTAAATCAGCTTTGTGGATATTTGTCGGGAGTTTTGGTTGAATTTTAGAGGGGTTGGCTGTTTTGTAGTGGTGTTGGTAATGTCCCCACTCGAGTAACTGTTGTTTATGACATTTCTGAAGTGTGTATCTCTTTAAATCGAGACGAGAGAAGGTGTTGTAGGTTGGAGCCTTTAGGGCGGAGTTTGCTGCAACGTCTGCGAACTCATTACTTCATATCTTCGATCTCGATTTTATTAGGATATCTCGAATTTTGGCTATGATATGTGTGTCATTTCGAGGATTCACAATGCTTTGTAGTACTGACAGGCTATCAGAGCAAATGGCCCATTTTCCTGCTGTTTATGAACTATTCTTTGCGGCTTCAAGTATAGCAAGTGCTTCAGTGGTGTAAATGGAAGCAGTATTTGGTAGAGTTACTTGTATGATGATGGAACCAGCTTCAGTTACAACTGCGAAAGCTGTGTTTGTTTTTGTTTTTGAGCCATCAGTGTATATTTGATATCAAACGTTTCGGTGGGGCAGTAACTGACCTTGATGGAGCAGCGAACATTATCCATCGTTATCCTGCATAGTAGTACGTATTTGGTCAGAACCACCTATGGAACTAGACGGCTCTGCATAGTTCTTTTCTATAAATGCGACCTTAAATCGATCAACAATTTTTGGTTTTTTTTTTTTCAGGATATCCCGAAGGGTAAACATTTTTATCAATTTGATAGCGCAATTTATGTTGTGATTGCATTCATCAGGCATAGCCACGACTGAAGAAATCTTAGAGATCAATTGACTTATGCTTTTTGCTAATTCATCTCCAGCTACCTTGAATAGTTCTGGCGGAAAGCCGTTAAGTCCAGCAGCCCAGCCTTGTTGGGACGTACCTTGGATATTGCTGTGCTCACTTCGCTTGCTAGACTCTTAAAATCTCTTGCAAATGTTTCCATTTATAATATCGGAAATTACAAGCGTAAACTTTTCCGAAATCTTTCTTCATATCAAAGGTTTTAAAATAAGTTGATGAAACCTCATCACTGCCTGCTTAAAAGTTATGTACTTAATCTTACGCTGCTGCATAGTCCTTGCTTTGATTTTCATCAGAAATTACGCTGCAAACGCGAATGTGCAGCAAGTAAGTAATAACCTGTCAGAATCAGGCAGTTTTCAAAAGATTTACTTTTCCCTCTTCCCGACCTATCACCATATCGGTTTAAAATTAAGGACTGCAAGCTTTCGGGTTTATTTTTCTTGAATCAATCATTCAATCTTCTAACAGAGGAAATCCCAACACCATCGCCGCAACACATGAATCATTTCGTCTCCATGTACTCACGGGTTTTGTTGGCAAATTACTTTCAAAGTTACATAAGAGTACGTATCTTCACAGGATGATGGTAAAGGCACCGCATTTTACTTAATGTTACTAAATTCGGAAAGCATTACGACGTTACGAAAAGTTTAAAGGTGAACTTTGGCTTTTGAGTTAAGACGCCCTCCTTCTTTTAACCCTACAAGGATAACTAATTAAGAGTTTACAAGCTTAAATGAATGTGTGCGCATGGGGCAGCCGAGTGACAACTTGAATCCCACACCTGAGAGTTAAGTGTTGTGAAATTAGTTTCATTTATCGCACTCAGGGTGTTCGGAGAAGGACGTCGTTTAAAGTTTGCATTAGAGGTTGCCAAACGAAAAAGTGTTGTAACCCATCAAAATGTCTGGGCGGTAAGTGGATTAAGGGTGTCGGTGTGGTAAGGCAGAGCAAATGATTGGGAAAATAATTGTTTATTTTTCTCCTTCCGAAGGGATTTGAGCATAATATCAGACTTTCATGAGGTGGAATTTTCCAAACGTACTGAAATGGAAATGAAAATCCTTTTCAGAAGCCAGGTATCCTTGGGATATTCGCTAAGGAATATTAAAATGAACATACTGAGGTCAACATTTACAGAAGTGCTTTCAACGTCTTGGACGAAAATTAAAATGTGTTATATGAAGTTTGCTGTAAGTTGCTTGGTAAAGTTGGAAAAAAGTTTAATTATCGGTCTAGATGGTGGTCATGAAATTTGTTATATTATGTACTTTTTGTTTAAAGTCTCAGTTCGACAGATGACGAGCAATTTTAAACCTGTTGGTAAAGAGCTATAAAAAGCAGGTACCAGAGGTGCATATTTTATGTTCCCTAGTTCCTTTTATGCCTGAGGATGTGGTTAGTATCCTCCATAGAAGAAGAAGTTGTGCAGATTAAAGTTCAACTGAAACTAGCTGAGAAAAGTTTTAAACGTTTAAAAAGTTTCTTAAGTGATAAAGATAGTTTAAGGAGGGAAAAGTTTTCGAAAAATTTCGGAAGGAGAATAAATCATTTTTCTTTATCTCGTTGACATCTGAAAGCGTTACGGGTGAAAGGAAGACATACGCTATATAAACAAAATATTTAAGGCTATTACCTGGTAGTAATGCGACTATGTAAGTAATATGCTGATCATCTGTTATTGTTGCCATCTTCACTGGAATGTAGTTTTGGGCTTCTTTGTAGTGATAACAGCAGTCCAAGTAAAATATTCGCCATTTTTTAATTTTGTATTTCTATTGGAATAGGAATTAAAGAGAAAGCAACTAAAGAAATCCACAATGTGTATGGGGAATGTCTTCGGTACCGATTATCTTTCGAACGAACAAGTAATCGATGTATTTAATGAGTTGAATGTTCCACAATTATTAGAATATTGCAGAATCGCTTTGCCCTATCGTGAGAGAATAATCAAAGAAAATGTTTAACGAAAAAAAGTGTATTGGTAAAACTGTAATACCCATATTTATTTTTTTTTTTAATTGCGTGGGCTCATAGACAAAAACATTCCGCTAAAATCATTTGCATTTCCTTTACCTTCTTCCAGCTGGTGACATCCTTAGAAAGGGGTCCTAAACTGTTCAATGTAACTGAAGCATCTTTCCAGAAAAAATCGCACTGCTGTTTGTTTCTCGTAAAGCCCTTCGCGATATCGAACTTTGTTTCAACCTTACCATTGCCTCAAACTGGCTGCGGTTAGTCTTGGATTGAGTCCTACGATGTACATGTATCTCATATTACAAAATAAGCAATAGTTTTGTAAATAAAAAAATGAAAAACAATTATACTTACAATTTGCAGCATCAGCTCGACAACAATTTCTGCTCGAATGAAAAATGACATTTAATTCGATTCGAGTGGAACTGAGAATCGAATGAGTAAATGAACAAACATGAATCTCGATCGATATCGAAACCGAGAATGTCATTTGGATAGAATCGAACAAAAGTCGATCCGAATCGAGACACAGAATAAACGTTATTGTAAATTTAATTTCAAGAAATAATAAATTCATTTATCTATCTATCTATGTAATAAAAGAAAACGTTACCGTCAGATGAAGGTGTTGAACTTTTTTTTATTACGTTGACATATAAGTAAAAACAATATTTAAAATTTGTTTAGGTCTTTTGTCGCTTTCCCCATTTACGTGCATCTTCGTTCGGTTTAATACATTTTTTTACTGAAACTTAACTTCCTGTATTGGAAACGCGGCATAAGTTAATGTTCTTGAGACTTTCTCTTTCTCTTTCTTTCTCACCCCATCGTACTATCGCGTTTTTTATTAAGTGTTGCCCTGAGTCAATTCTAGCGAACTTTTCACAGAAAAATCTCTAGTACCCGTATACAATTCCTCAAATTTGGTAAACCTTCATGATGAATGATTTTATCCAATTGCCTTAAGGCACTGTTGTAGATCTCTGCACACAATTGTAGATCATTTTTAGCCAATCTCTCGCTTGTAGTGTACTCTTGAAGACTATACTTATGTATATCTCCTATCTATAAAAATTGTTAAAAAATATTATATTTGTAATAACAGTCAAGCTACCTATTGTCTTAAATTGATTGCGAACACGGGTTTTAGAAAGATAAAAATTTTGTTCTAGGGCAATGTAAAGCCGTTATGAAAGTCACCTACTTTAAACTGACTCTGTAAATTTAAAATATAAAATCTTTTGCAATTTCTGTAATAGTTCTCTTATCTAACGGGTAGAAAACAAAGAGAAAGATGATAAGAAAATGCCTTTCTAAATAAAGTGTTTGTTACTTCAGGTGATCCAGAAAGAAGTGAACAAGGGGTTTCCCAATTTTTGCTTTTTGTTAGCGTTCTGTGGTACATTAATATTTATGGTCCAAAAAGGTTGCGTAGGAAATGCTTCGCATGACAGCAGAAGTGACAAAGCTTGATCGAAGAAGAAGTTCGAAGATCTGTGGAAGCCTTCAGATCAAGGAAACCATCTTACGAAAAATAGAGCGCGACCGGCTCAGCTGGTATTCCCACGTTCAAAGAAGAGATCATGTGAACCCTGTTGAAAAGGCAATATCAATGAACGTTCCAAAGACATTGCAAGGCAGGAGAGGTAGGCCTATAAACGACTGGATCACACAAATACAACGGCACCAGTATTTGGGAGGTCTCAATAACCCAGTGATCGAAAATCGGGAGGTCTGCCGATATTTTCTAAGGTCAAATAGGCGTACCCACAGGCGAATCATTAGAAATGCGGTGAAGCGAGAGAGTTATGATCTGTGGTTTTCGGATAATGACCTCGCCGAAATACGAAGAAGAAGAAGAAGAAAGGGTGCTTAGAACGAGACCTTTATTATTTGAAACTCCAGTCACCTACCCACCCTATAGGGTATATATGGCATACGCGAGCCTATTTCATAAGGTTTTTTTTTTTTTTTAATTCGGTGAATGATGACCAAGATATTTCTATGCCATGAAATACATTATCACATATAATGCTAATATTAAATCAAACATAAATGAATATTTTATATATTATGAATACGCTTGGTCTAAGCAAAACGCGTGAATTCTTCAAAACTTGTCCAGTTCTGATAACATTATTTTCATAAATATGGAGCCAAACCACACAGCAGTATTTCACGACGGGCAACACCAAGAAAAAAAAAATCGTTCTCGTGTCTTTAAAAACCACTGAAGTTCGCTTGAGAAAGCTCAACATAGAATTCGCTTTTGGTAGGAAGCGATGTGCGCTGAAAAATAAATCTTGAGCTAAATATAAGGCCAAGATCTCACTGAATGTTGAAAGTACAAAAAATATCGTTAACGAGCTAGTTGAAGAGTTGAAGTTGATCTCAGCTGCACGGGAGCTTTTCCGAATATAACTGGCTCTGCTCTAGATGCTTTGCTGAACTTACCACCTCTTGATACTTATATCATGGGCTGCACTATCAGAGCAATTCATTGCCTTAGGCTGGGTGGTTTTAGTATCGTTTTTTTTTTTTTTTTTTTAGTTTCATAAAAAGGAAAGTGTATTACATGTTAGTTTAATTAGTCTAAATTGGTTTGGCTGAAGGCCGTCTACCAGATTGATGAATTTGTAAAAATTTAAAAGGATTCATTAACGATATGAGTTCTGTATCTTACTGCATTTATGGTAAACTTGTACAGTAGATCTCAACCTCTGCTTCCATTTAGGCTATTTATTGTTTCTTCTATCCCTAATGCGCGTGCGGTATATTGCAATAAAGTGGAATACATCTTCTCTATCGCTTAGGTTGCAAAGGTCACATAGCATAGGGAGCTCGGGACGATGCGGGATGTACTCGTAATTAAGTTTTATTAACTCCGTTCTTGCGTTGAATATTGTGCTTATTTTTTTCGGTAGTGTTGTTAGCCAGGAAGTATGTGTTTTCATTTACACAATGATTCAGTTTGCTATAGTATGCACTATGAGTTTCATTTATGAAATCATCGTACATTTTGTGTCCTAATTTCTCTAGCGGGGTGATGAGTTTTGGTTAAAGCCATACGCACAGTTCATTGGATGTCAGCGATATGTTTAAATTACATTCAGATGCTAATTTTTCCCATTGCTCAGCAAATCCTCCTCTAGTCTGTAGCATATGAGAAACTACCAGTTTTTGCATTCCATGTTCCTCCATCGTCATAACTTTTAGTAAAGCTTAAGAGTATCAATGAAAAGAGGTGCTATTCCGGTCTCCAGATGAAGCGTATAATTCGGTGAGTTGTTTGGTGATCTGAAGGTTTTCCTAATGAAATACCGAAGACATTTTTCAACATCTTTAAATGGACAATATCCCCACACTTGTGCTCCAGAAGGACCGATTTTGCAGTTACACGGAATATCTTATCTTTCGTGGCATGTGTTACATATTTGTTTTTTATACAACTTCCTGGATCAAATACCAGGCAAGGGTCTGTCGCTGGTGTCTTTGTGATAGACGACAACATTAGACTTCTTTTCTCGTTAGTCAAATATGCGTCTGTTTTCCAAGCGGAAGTTTATGCAATCCTAATGGCCATGAACTATGGTATATTGTGAAGAACAGATAGAAGGTCCGTATCATTTGAGTCTGTAGTGACAGTCAAACTGCGCTTAAGGCCTTGCTTAACCCTTTAACCACTTCCAAAATAGTTCGCGAAACCAAAAACTCTTCGAACTCGGTCGCAAGGCTGAATGCTCTGTCTCTTATCTGGGTCACACTGGGATCTTGGGGAACGAGATCGCCGATGAGGTTTCTAGACAAGTCTCAGAGAAGGCTTTTTCAGGTTCTGACTCCTCGTTGGGTCTCACTGCGTCCTCGGTTAGGGCGAACACAATTGTGTGTGGCATGACTCTGCAGGATGTAGGTTGACTAAACGAATGCTCCCGGGCGTCTGTAAGAAATCAGCGGCATTCTTTTTGGTGTCTCTCAGCAGAAAAGTGTGTAAATAGACAATTTATTGGCGTCTTGACAGGCCACTTCGCTCTCGCCAAACACCTTAACGTGTTGGGCTTAAATGGCACTACAATCTGCGATGCTTGTGGAGAGAGCGACGACACTGTGGAACATTATCTCTGCAAGTTTTCGGGCTTTGCTCATATCAGGTGACAGATCCTTGATGCTGATGTGGTGAGTGCTGATACTGTAAGCTCCTCATCACTGAAGTGCTTGCTTGGCTTTCTTAGAAAGACAACAAAATTCCAATAAAATGGGTAAATCATGGTTTGCTCTCTGGTAGTGCAATGGACCAGTTACATCTATGTGCTCCAGTCGAGCGTTTCCTATCCCGACGAAAAAAAAAGAAAAAAAGTTGAACAATATCGATTCCAAATGACTACCCTGAGGAAGACCAGCAATTCGAACGATTTCTTTCCAATTGGATGAGTACGACCTCAACCATTTCAAGAAGTTTACATTGAGTCTTAGCTTTTCTTGTTTTTGAAATTATGAAATTTAATAATTCTTGACAATATTTTTGAACAGAAATGTAAAAAGAGACACAAATTTGTCTGAGTTGAATGGCCACTGACAAAAATGGTCGATTCATAGTGTTGTTATATTGCTTTTCACCTTATTCTGGACTCAGGTTTTTATAAAACCTTGACACTGCTGGACTACGTTTTCAATCTTCGCTTCTTTGCTTATAGAGTCCTTTGACTTCATTCAATTTTGATCGTTGCTTTATTTTTCAAGGATCCTTTCCTTGCGTGTATCTATTCCTAGGTTATTGTGTTGCACCACCGCGTTTACACCTTTATTTTTAAAGGATCTTTTAGTACTTCTTTACTTCTTTCGTGTTGTAGTTTGAGGTCATTGAGATCACTTCTCTCATGCTGCCCTGCGTACAATAGATTGGATATTTTTATATGAACGTTTGTGTCTACATAGGCAAGCTTCACTGCATAGAATTAACCACTATTTTACTCCCTCCCCTTTGTTCATAATCTATCATACATTCGTCACATCTAACAAAAACCTTATTCTCCTGAAAGAACACATTAACCTTTAATGCTGGCTTTCACCACATATTCTGGTCTACCTGGCTGCTCTCATATACTTTTCTTTTTCAAATACTATAATTACCATAGCTTTTCATCGATTTCGTCCTTGGTCCTTACGAAATAAAGCAGACCGTCACACATCTTATCCTTCTTTTCGATTACCTAATACCCAAATGTGTTATTCCAAGACCATGAGTTAAATATGCATGGGTCAAAGAACCTTCCCAACTTACCCAAACAAGAGTAAAGCCTCTATTATAGTGAAATTATAAAAATTAAAGTTCACATTTTTTAGTCTGGCGTTTGGGGCATAACAACTCATGTATCGTAATAGTACCTTTGGTCATAGCAACCCATTTCAGGATTTATACTTTAAAGGGATTGTTACAGCCGCCTTGGGTAAACACTTCCGACCACGTGCTACGTATTTATCAGCAGAGGGATCCTATCTCCACCTCTATCACGACTATAACCATGTTATCCATGTGTCTTCGGACAATCCACTTTGAATGATATGTGTTATTTTGCCAATATTTCGTATCCTTGGGATCAACATTAATTATTTACTGCTCCTAAGGCCTATCTTATCATATCTAAGCAGCCCTCGCTCCAAACACCAGATGGTCCAGTTTATATACTTTTAACAGAAGACATGTGTGTATAAGGGCGAAATCGAAGAATAATAATGTATCAATCGGTCCAAGAATTTAAATATTTACCTTCAACTAGGGTCAGATCCTGGAAAATAAAAGTCTGAGGGAAAAATGAAACTTTTTGATGAATTTTTATATTCAGACATGAAGTTTTTATTAGAATATTGAATTTTGTTTTTGTTTGTTTTCTGTTGAAAAGTATCTTTTTTATATTAGAAATCTTTTGTATTCATTTTTTTTTTATTAAATTAATGATTTTTTTTTCTAACTCTCCAATTGGGCTTTATGACAGTTACGATGTGACAGACGAGAGAGGAAGGGGAAATGAATATATACAAAATTAAATTGAGAAATTTACATAAATTTTTATGTGACCGTCCAAGTTAAACAAAGCCCAACCGACAACAGGTCAATATTTAAATACAAAAAATAATTACTTTATTCTTAATAGTTTAAATTCAATATCACCATTTTGTTTTGTTTTGTTTTTTACTTTTTTAATCGTTTAAAATTCCTTTTGCTTTTATATATACGTATATATTAAGATTTAAAATTTATAAAAAAATTATTATCTTGTTAAAAAGTTTACGTAAGAGGACTACATGTTATTTTAGTTTTGTGTTAACATTTCGAAGAAGCTTATTCATTAAGATTGAAATGAATTAATGAGAGTTAAGCTGTTATATTATTTTTACATAGGCGATGCAAACCAACCCTTTTAGACAGAGAGATGGAACGCGTTTGTGCTGTTTGTTTACAAGGGAACATATTTAATTCTGTTAAGTTAAGTACTAAATTCAAAAATATTTGGACTGTAGAATCTGAACTCATGTAGATTACGGTAGGAAACGTATGCTCAACATAAGTGTGGGGCCCTCACTTCAGTGTATTGGCCCTACATGGAGTGTGTTGTTACCAGCCTCTTCGATGTTCAACTCCTGAAACCTTCTGTGGTCTATACACTAGCCAGTTGGAGCTTAAGCTCCTGGAAGCTTCAACAGCAATTTTAAATGTGATTTTATTTAAAGACACCACCAATTTTATTTAATTGATATATTTTTCTCAGTTTTAAGAAGATTGGCAAATATTTTTCAGACCCTTGCCTCGAACACCAACCAACCGTATCAAAACACTTCAGCAGGAAGTTCATCTCTCGGACAAATATGTGTTATGAAGCAAACTTGCAAAATGAACCTATGTCTGCATATGTTTATTGATTTTGTACCTGAATAGATGTGGATTGAAGACTTCGGGAAAAATTATTCCAGAGACTGAATTTTATAGTTAGCTTGTTTTGTAACAAAAGAAATATTGGCATAGAAATGTCCGCACGGTTGGTAGGTGAACGTGGAGATCATGGGCCCTTTTCGCTTGACTGGTATGATGCTCAAATGTTGTATTTCTACGATTGAAATCGTAGGCATAAGTCGGTCACCTGCCTTCGATGGGCCAACGCTTAAGTCCTGAGTATTTAAACCGCACCGTTCGCTTCTGGTTGCTATCGAGTATATGAAAATCACGTTCAAGGGCCAAGCTCAAACCGTCAGAGCAATATATCTTAGTTATGCCATCTGGAATAAACGGTGTTTACAACCTCGAATAATTCACTGGTTCTACATCTCGGTCATCAGACCGATACTTACATATGGGGTGATTGTTTGGTGGACAGCCTTAGAGAAAGCTATAAATCGTGATTATCTAAGCAAGGTCCAGCATACAGCTTGTCTAGGCATAAGCAGAGCACTACGTACAACTTCCTCTGCGGTACTGGACATTTTGTTTCATCTAATACCCCTCGACATTTTTAGCAAGCAAATGGCAGCGAATGTAGCCATTCGCCTTGAAGCTACCCAACAGTGGTCAAGAAAAGAATTTGGCCACGCTTCCATTCTGAATAAATTCAAAATCTCTCTCTTCCTCGTCACCATGCCTTCTAGATTACTCTGGGAGGGTGATGTATTTTTAGAAGATGAGTCAATTCTCTTCTACTCTGACGGGTCAAAAACCAAAGACGGAGTTGGTGGAGGTGTTTTCTCGGACAGGCTTACTCTTAAGCTCTCCTACCGCCTTCCACATCATTGTAGCATGTTCCAGGCGGAAATAATGGCGATTAAAGAAGTCTTACTTTGACTTAAGAAAAACGTGATATCTGTAAGAGATATCCGCATCTTTTCAGACAGCCAAGCAGCAATCAAATCCTTGGAATCGATCTATATAAATAACTTAGTAGCTCTAGATTGCCAAGATCTTTTCTGCGATATTGTGTGAACGCCTGAAACTTTTTATCAACAGCCTGATTGGACCCTATCAGTGCGGTTTCAGGCCAGGAAAGTCCACCATCGATCAAATCTTCACACTTCGGCAGATCCTGGAGAAAACCCAAGAATTCCAAATCGATACTCACCACCTCTTTATCGATTTCAAGGACGCCTATGACAGCATCTATAGAGAAGAGCTTTATAGAGCCATGTCTAGTTTTGACATCTCTGCCAAACTTGTCCGTCTGTGCAGGCTGACGATGGAGAACGCTCGCTGTTCCATTAAGGTCGGTAATGACCTCACCGAGACCTTTGATGTCAAAAAATGCTTTAGACAAGGTGACGCGCTGTCATGTGACTTCTTCAATATTATACTTGAACGGATTGTGCGGAACTCACAAGCCAACACCGGAGGCACAATCTATTACAAGTCTGTACAACTGCTTGCATACGCCGACGATATAGACATTATCGGAAGATCTCAGTGGGCTGTCACCGGTGCAAAATGGGTTTGGCGATAAACGAGGGCAAAACTAAGTATATGCTGTCAACTAGAAGGGAAAACCAACACCGACGAATTGGACAAAACGTCACCGTGGGCAGCTATAACTTCGAGGTAGTAAGGGACTTTGTCTACCTTGGCTCTGCTATAAACTCGAAAAACAAAATCAGTGCAGAAATCAATCGAAGAATAACTCTTGGCAATCGCTGTTTTTTTTTTGGGCTTATAAGGCAATTCAACAGTAAAGCCCTATCTCGAACAACTAAGGAGACTCTATATAAGACCTTGATCATCCCAGTCCTGCTCTACGGCGCTGAAACATGGACTTTATTAAAAGAGGATGAAGATATCTTTGGTCGCTTCGAGAGAAAAATTCTTCGTAAGATTTTCGGTCCCGTTTGCGTTGACGGGTTTTGGAGGAGAAGATTCAATCACGAACTATACGAGCTGTACAGCGACATCGACCTAGTCAAAAAACTGCGTATTGGACGTCTGAGATGGCTAGGACATGTAGAGCGAATGGGCACCAACGCTCCGGCCCGCAGAGTCTTCGAATCTAATCCCGAGGGACGACGCAGTAGAGGGAATCATCGCCGTAGGTGGCGCGCACAAGTTCAAGGGGACCTCGACCAACTTGGAGTGCGCAACTGGAGGCAATTAGCTAAAGACCGAGCTAAATGGAGAGGCTTGTTGGTTGAGGCCCAGGTTCACCCCGAACTGTAGCGCCACCTAAGTAAGTAAGTAAAGTAAGTCTAGATTGCCTATCGTCTCTTGCGGAGATGGCCGAGCAGTTCAATATTCACCTGTGTTGGGTGCCGGGGCATAGGGACATTCCAGGGAATTGTAAGGCCGATGAACTTGCCAGAATAGGAATATAAACACGTGGATGACCCATACTGCCCGCACTGTGAAGGCAAAATCCAGAACGCGGAACATGTTTTGATGGAATGCCGGATGTATACGATGGCCAGAAATACATTAGAGAGAGAAACCGGCGGCCAAGTGACTCCGAGAGGACTAATAGCATTCATGCTGACGATGAATGAAGCCTGGAATACAACAAATGAAATCATCACCAGCATGATGCAGCAACTACGTCTGAAGGAACGAGCAGCAGCGAGAAATGAGGATCCCACAAAAACTGGAAGCTGAGAAAACAATGCCGTTCAGTGCCGTTCATATAACTAAAATAGCTCAACGTTTTCATTCGTAAAGACTTGGCTGAAGAAATGAACGAAAAGATTTGTGATTACTTTTGGGTCATCGGACGATCAATTTAAAAAGTTGATAGTCGAATAATGCCCTTAGTTACTTTGAGCGAAAGGTTCCTCGAGTAGTATTTGTTTCAATGTACATACATAGACGGGGAATGCATGATAAGATACAATGATGAATTTTATGACCTAGCTAGATCAACGTTCTTATGCAGGAAGTCTTCAAATCCATTTCGGACGGACGACGCAGTAGAAGAAGGCTTCACCTTATGTGGGCCGAGCAACTGGAGGACCGAGCCTTTTTTTTGTAAGGTAGCCGCCATTCACCAATGAATGTAAGTGAAAAAAATCATTTTCAAAAAAACAAAACAAAACGTTCCAATTTGGAAAAAAAAAAAGGTTATTCCCCCAGCGAAGTCCACTCCATATCCCTGCCGAACATTTTTAGAGGGCTCATGTTATCAGAAGGGTTCGTAAATGAAAAACATTTTTCCCAAAATTTTGCGAAATGGTAGCAGATGACGAGAGTCATGACCCAGACGTGCCAGACTTCGTTCTTCCTGAGCCGACAAATTGATTTCATTGTTTCCTTCTGCATCGAAAAGTCCAGTAATCATAAGAATTTTTCACTCATCCGTCAGTTCATAGTCGGATTCGAATACAAATTCTCTTTACTACAGATGCACATGCAATAATAATAAAATTCCGTCTAGTGATCGATGATACTTCCAAAAAGTTCTAAGAGCTGCTTCTGCCCTACCAAGCCTAGAAACTGCCTTTAGTAACGCGCAAATGGCCCTAATCATTATTAACAAATGGTTCACACTAGGAATGGACTTTCGGCCAATTTCTCAGAACTGATTTTTATTTTATTTGTCGTCTGCCAATAGCGCTTCAGCTGAAGAACACATTCCTTTCATCCTGAGACACAATACCTGCATAAAACGACTGCTTCAGTTTGATTAAAAAAGCGGTATACCGCTACCGAACTTCTAGTAGTACATTTACGCTACCACATACCGCTCTGGTTTGTAGAGACCTTTAATCAGATCATGTAGGGGAACCATACACTATAAGTTTAATTGGATTGCACTGAAGGATAAAAAGTTAAGTTTGGTTTTACTGTATTTATTCCTAACTGCCTGATTGAAAGCGCTTTACGCTAATGAATTGAACGACTTTATTGTCGAAGAACGTCCACACGCAAGTCACATTGCCTTGGGCTCTACTTACCATCCTTGGCACTTAGTTTGGAAAAGTTGTTGATGTTCATTGTTGACTCTTCAGTATATCTTGAATACCCGCGTTACTATCTCGAATCAAAAAAGGTTGGTTTGCTCTTTCTTTTTACGCTATATGTATAGATACGAGTATGTACATTGTACAGTCAATATGAAAAGACAAAACTATAAGTACTGGAAGATTACGTAGCAAACGATTGATTATTATTCAGATTGTATGTTTGTATATATCTTGGTGTAGGTGTGGGTATGTCTATTTATAAACGTAGTTCTGCAGTCTAAAACTGTGTACACTGCGTCTCTTCGTCGTAAGGCCTTAATCAGTACGACAACGTTGAATCGGTACATATTCGCTGGCAATGCAACTTGCTTATCTCGAGGTCAGTCTCTTGAGTGGCACCTCCTCCAATGCTGATTTTTCGTTTGGGGGAACGAAATCTTTTGAAGCAACGAAATAAATTCAAAAACGCCTTCCGGAAACCCCGGTTCATGAAGCAGTACGTTATAGGATTACAACAACTGGACGAGTAAGCCAGCAATTGAAAAAAACTCACACCAGAGTAACCGAGATTCTGGTACACCAACACCGGGCTGAACATTGAGATCGTATTGATGGCATACAGTGGTGTCCAGCAAATGAAGAATTCTAAAACTACCATAAATAACATTTTTATCACCCGCTTCTTGTTCTGGAGGCTCTTTTCGATGTTCGTCCTGGGAAAGATAAAAAAAAGAGAAGGAAATGGGATATTGGTTGATGTAATTTCGAAGAATTGATTGAAAAAAGAATTGATTGTGGGTACATACCTACGAAGACCGTGTTTTCTCCGGGTTGAGTATGAGAACTCTTTGTATGTGACTGGGGTTTGCAGGCAATTATTGCTGTACTGTGCGTAGTGTGCAAGGTTATCACGAGATGTCGCTCGATACGAGACGAAGCTACGATTGCTTGGGGAGCCGTTCTTGTTGATGAATACTTCCATTAAATTGTCCGCTGTTGTAAAGAGACAAGGAAATGGAATAACGAGTTTAGTAAAGTATTTTAGAGGATTATAAGAGCTTATCATGGTTTATTGGTGGGTATAGGGCCATTTAGTTTTGTTACCTTGCGAACCTTAAATTGAGTCCGGAAATTTTATTGCCCCATGACAATATAAACATTCAGATGGTTTTATCAAATTAAGGAGTTTGGCGACCGGCTGAACTACTTACTATATATATACATACGTATATGTATACTCATCACGAAAACACGTTTGGAATACAATGAAAACTCTATGCTATTGTGAAGTAATTTCTACTTCTTTAATCTTAAAGTAATAACCTGAAGCTAGCGGCTCATCCACTACTGCATTGGAGTTCAGCAAGTATGAATATCATAAAACATACATACATCTGCTACCACAGGATCTTGCAGCTAATCTGACCGACTATATAATTCCCTCAATGAACTTTAATAATGACGTCACGGTCAGGTTCCCAACCGGGGCGGAATGGGAAACTGGCGAACTGACAAATGAGTTCGAAACAACAATCTTCACCGACAGTTCAAAAATGTACTGCGGTGTAGGGGGGGGGGGGGGGGGGGATATTCTCTGATTCCCTCAATATTTCCAGGTCTTACTGGCTTCCTGATTCGTGTAGTGTTTTCCGAGCGGAAGGTTTTGCTGTACCTGAGGCCTGCCGCCTACTTAAGAAAACCTCTACACCCCTTAATACCATTGCCATCCTCATTGACAGCCAGGCCGCTATTAAGGCTATAATATCTGCCACTACATCCTCGAGGCTGGTAGAACAGTGCAAAAAGAAACTCGCCTCGCTAGGTCATCGGTTAAGGATCTGTCTCCTTTGGGTTCCGGGGAAATGACATTGAGGGAAATGAGCGAGCTGATGAACTCGCGAGGCAGGGATCTGCCCTTGATGTTTCCTTAGCAAAGGCGGTGAACGTCCCGTTGGGGGTCCTTTTTCGCTCATTATCTGCTAAAGGCTGATAGTAGATGACAGGGGGTACGGAACTGTGTCACTTCCAGGCAGATGTGTCCCAAATACCTCCGGAAAAGAAAGCCAGTTCTACTAAACAGAAACCGTGCAGATATCGCAAGAGTTCTGGCAGTTCATACTGGCCATTGACCCATCGGGGTTCATGCGGCCAGAATAGGTATTCCTTTTAATGTTCACTGTCGCAGGTGCAATACTGCTAACGAGAAAGAAACTATCTTACACTTCCTTTGCAATGTCCGGCTCTAGGCAAGGCCAGATAGCTCACATTAGGGAAACCCTTTTTTGACAACCTGATAGAATTAGCGGAGATAAGCGTTGGGGACATATCAGTTTCCTCAATGCAACGGGGTGGATTTGAATAATCTTTACTCTTTCTCCATTTCCCTATAAGCTACGCCCGTTTCACATCCGTTCAAGTCACTTGAGTTGTGGTATTAAAACTGCACTTTTTGTGCTAATTATGTATCAGCATGGTTTGCTCTTACAACTGCTTTTACCTACCTGTGATACATACATGAGGGTCGCGAGTGTGCGATGATTAAGTGAATTCTCTATACTTCTCTATACTTCTCTATACTTCTCAATACTCCGCCACCTGTTAAAAAACTCGTAAGAAGGAGTCCCCAGATGGATCCAGGAAAGACACCGAACCTAATCCAACCATTCCATCTATTCCTGGGCGAACCAAGCGGTCGTTTACCTAATGACTGGGTAATCATGACACATCCTGTCACAAGCCTGATTGTGGACATGCGCAGTACGTGACTAAGCCAGCGATTCATAGATCGTTTTGTGAGGTGAAATAGTTGCTTCACATTGAGTGCCACGCGTACTCTGGTGCTGCGCAGTCGATCTTTATTAGTTCTTTCGGTCATTATTCAGATTTCGTGACCATAGGTAAGAGTTGGAATACATATTGAGTAAACGAATAACAACTAAACTTTCGCACTAAATATGTCCTCGAGAAAACTAAGTTTATCAAACTGATCCAGCCTGACCAATCCTACAAGTTAATCCCTAATTACTCTTTCCATCACTCTCGAGTAAGACCCAGAAGTACTTAAACATGTCCGTATTGTCCGTATACATATATTAACACGCCTCAATGGAATTCCACTAACGTTTGCCCATTAAATGAACGTTCTTGAAACGACAATCATTTCCGATTTTGTATTTCTGTATGTATTGATTTCAGCATCATCCCACACAGCTATTATATAATACATATCTTTCGAATGCGCGCTGAAGTTCGGTTTTGGAGGAACCAAGGATGACCAATTCGTCCGCGAAGGGAATGCTTAATCCCCGCATTATCTGTAACAGTTTTGCTTCATTTTTCCAATCGGTATATTCGAACGCTGAATAAATTACAGGCGATATTTTTCTTACCTATTTAGGAGCATCGCCTCCCCCCCCCCCCATTTTTAGCTTTACTGAATTTTCTGAAGATATTTTCTTAGTAAACTCAAGGGGTTGGGATCGAATTTTCGTCGACCCGATGGTATTCCATCTGTCTTCTTGAACATGTGTGTTCGTCCTTTACATACTATATTCTTCTTCTGCTTCCTTTTTTCAGCGAGGTTATGATCCCACTTCACCGCATTTCTACTGATCCGCCTGTGGGGTTCGCCTATTTGACCTCAGAAAATATCGGCAGGCCCGCCGATTTTGGATCACTCGGTTACTGAGGCCAAGAAAATGCCGATGTCGTCGCATTTGTCTGATCCAGGCGTTTATAGGTCTGCCTTTCCTACATCGCGATGTCTTTGGAACGTGCATTGATATTGCCTTTTTAACAGGGTTCAAATGATCTCTTCTTTGAACGTGGCAATACCAGCTGAGCCCGTCGCGCTGGTTTCCTTGATGTGAACGCTTCCACGGATCTTCGAACTTCTTATTCGATCAAGCTTGTCACTCCTGCTGCCATGCGAAGCATCTTCATCTGAGCTGCCGTTAATTTACTCTCATACTTTTTGTACATCATCCAACATTGTGAACCGAATGTGAGCGCTGGACGCACAACTGGGGTATAGAGCCTTCCTTTCAACTTAGGTGGCATTTTTCGTTCACAGAAGCGGAATTTTCTCGCCACCCTACGCTTGCGCGATGATTGATGTCGTCATCGCAGGTTGCTTTGCTATTGATCAAAATCCCAGATATTTGAACTTTTCGCACTTGGGAAGCACTGTTCCATTCAAATAAATGTCTGGAATAGTGGAATAGGCCTGAGTGGATCAGAGAACGGGCACAACAGGTACTCTGTCTTTTGAACTAACGCGATACCCATTTCCCTCCAGAACGTCCACCCACACATCAAGTGCTCGTTGCAAGGCTGTAGCGTCCTCACTTATGATGGCTCCATCGTCAGCAAAGAATAACTGATGTACATTGAGGTCCATCACTTTACCTTCAAGCAGATAATCAAGGACTGTAATAAAGAGCAAAGGACTTAAAACGCTTCCCTGGCGCACCCCGACTTTGATTGGGAACTCTTCGGTTACTCCGCGGGGCATCCTACGTTTGTCTTAGCTCCTTCGTACATGTTCATGATCATCTGTACATAGGTTTCTGGAACCCCTCGATGTCTTAGCGCCTTTACATACTATATTGTTCCACATATTTAACTTATCGTTGAAGGCTGGTATCTTTCCAACCATATCGAAAAATGATTTTAAAGTCCCGATATTCAAAGCCGACAGAAAAAATAAAACTAGAAACTACAGATCTGTAAACAATAGCCCATCCCTAACTGTTTGATTTATTGGTCACTAAGAAATTTAATTTTTTTTTTGTAAAAATCTTTTATTTATGATATTTTGTTTGTTAATAATGTAAAATGTGTACTCGTACCCCATTGTATTATAATATCCTGATGTTTGCCGATGATTTTAAAATTTGCTCATCGTGCAATGATTCTACCAGTTATTATCATTTGAATGCAAATCTTCAAAAATTTGTTTTGTGTTCTAAAAACTACTTGTCTTTTAATGTTAGTAAATGTTTGGTCATTACTTTTCCTCGTCGTATCTTGTCTTGCATTCGTGCTTATTTCTTTGAGTGCAGCTTATTCTCGCATGTCTCTTTAATAAATGACTTGGGTGTTATGTTGAATAGTAATCTATCCTTCAATAACCATATTGAATATTCCACTAATAAGGCTAACAGAGCGTGGGGAATGTTATAACATTATGCTAGAGTGTTTCTCGGCTGTCCCGGAGCTTTCCCGAGTACACTTGGCACTACTCTGTATGAACTGCTGAACCTACCTTCTCATCATAATTGTATCATGGGCAACAAATCAAAGCAATCTGTCGTCTTAAGTGGAGTGGCTTCTGCTATAATCTTCACTGGAGTTTCAATGAAGTTGCGCTATTCTTATCTTTCGACCCCATTCTTATGAATATAGTGTATAATGCAATGACACCAGAACCTTGCCTGCTGCGTAAATTCGAATTCGACTTTTCTTGAGTTCAGGGCTGTCTTCGGCCTCAAACTGAGTCAGGAATGGATTGTAGTCGAGTTTCCACGAATAGCTCGAAAAGCAGTCAATGATCTGGTGCTGGTGTCACTTCGCCTTACGTAAATATGCGCCTGTTTTACAAACGGAAACTTATGCAATCCTAATGGCCATGAGATATATTATAAGGCACATACTTGTTCCTTATAGTGACAGTCAAGCTGTACTGCAGGTCTTGCTCAACTCTCTAACCACTTGAAACATAATTCGGAATGTAAGTGCTCTCTGAATTTGGTCGAAAGTCTGAGCTATTTGATTCTTGTCTGGGTCTCAGGTCACAATAGGATCATGGGGAATGAGATCTCCGATGAGATTGATATGCAAGGCCAGGACATGAATCTGCATTTGGTTTTCCTGCATTCTTGGTCAGGGTTTCCATTGATGATTAAGTTTCTCACACACACAATTGTGTATGGTATGACTCACCAGAATGCAGGCAGACTGGATTGATATTCCCGCACGTCTGTAAGAAATCGGAGGCATTTTTCCCACCTTTCAGCAGAAAAATTGACTAATTGGTGCTCTGGCAGTGCACTACTTAGCTTTCTGCGAAAGACAAGGAAATTTCAGTCAAATAAAAGTTTCCCTTCCTACTAGTACAATGAACCAGTTGTGTATGAGTGCTTCAATGGAACGTTTCCTATTCCGACAGAAAGCAAAATCTGCCTCAAGAAACTCACATCTATCTTTGTAATTCAGAACGCAAATTGAAGCTGAACATATATGAATAATCTATGTATGTACATGTTGAGCCCCAGGCGGTTATCCCCGAAAGAAATACAATTCTCATTTAAAAGAAATCTTTTGATACTTGCAAAGCAGCCACACATACTCACGGACTAGGCATTCTTTGAACAAAAAATAAATTCAAAAAGAATATGAATCAATATTTCACAGAATCGCAATTCTTCTCATTTGTTCAGTGGCATAAAATTCCTGTAATCAGAGTGCGCATTCAACGGATAGTCGTCATTTGTTATATTCGCGGCATGTGCTACCAGCCCCCGATTGGAACTCAGTATTAGCAAAATATCAGACATATCATGTTCCGAACTCATTCTCTTTCATCTTTTCTTTTCAAAAATCAAAATTATTCATTAATCTAATTCACATCCCAGTTCACATGCTCATCTCCGAATTCATCCATCATTCCATAGGGATTACTTCCACTCGGAGGCTCTGGTGAAATCGAAACTTTTTGTTCTTACTAATTTCAAAGCAAATGCTTCTCCACCCTTCGAGCAAGAGTATGCATGCCTGATGTGGTAGCTCTTCCTTGTTAAACCCCCAATCACCTTCCATTGATCTGGATGGAACACAACCCAACCGAGTTATAATTTCGCTAAATTATGCGTGATTTTTTGTTTCGATTTGATGCGAAAAGTTTTGCCCACAAAAATTAAATTACGAAGCGCTCAAGGATTTGAATTTATTTCGAACCACAAGACTTTCCTTCTGTGTATCTCAGCAAATAAATAAACTTTGCACTTTATTGCTGTCCGCCGGGGGGGAGATACTTAATCCGTCTAAAGGTTTACTTATGTGGCTGAAGAAGAAGTAATTCTATGCAGGGAACGGCATTGGTATGGGCGTCGTTCTGTGAATGAGAGAATATAAGTAAAAATATGTAACTTACTTGATTGCGTACTTTTCGCCACTTTCTCCGCTCGCATTCCATGCCAGAGTGTCCTTGATATGAGCGAGTACGTTGCTGTAAGCACCACAACCGGAATTATTAATAGGATTATATCCAGAAAAATGTTGTAGGCCTTCTCGTAGGGCTTAATGCTGGGCGGCCAGTATTCACGGCATTTATGGTGGCCTGCAAGAAAACACACACAGAAGGACACAGGATAATAAAAAACGTAATCATTTCGTATATTTATTAATAGATAAGTAACGAGCAAAGTTTCAGTAGGTACAGAGGATTTTCTGTTTCTGATGGTAATGCGGCGGCTATTTATTCTCTGATAAAAGTACAGGACTGAAGGCTCAAGACTTGTTTCCATTAATGTAGAAGAATGTAATAAATTATTAATTTCGAGGGAAGGAATGTTCTTCGTTTTGAGTGAAGAATGAATGAATTATTCACATATTTAGCTGGAACTTATCAGCCACCCAGCCATACATAGCAGTCATTCAAAATTTGAGAGACAAACAAGTTAATGTTCCTGTGGTCGCCATTAACGTCACTAATCTTAGATTATCAGACTGTGATCTTATGTTAATGCGTATGGAAATGAAATGTATAGCTAAGATAGCTATACATCATTGTACATATTTGAACTTAAGGGAAACACTGTAATGCCTGCATATTTTTTGCTTTTATACATACTTCTAGTTTGAGTAACATGAGATACCTTTCGTCAAGCTCTTTTAGATTTACATTTAACTGTTATCTATGCAATATGTATAATATACCAGCTTTAGGCAGGATCATATTTTTGATCCTTGATGATTAATTTTGTGAAACTGTATAACTATTTAATCAGATGATCCACGAAAGTTATACCCGACGAGTGAATGGTTGTGGTGCGCATACCACGTTCAACCTTCTTTCTTTTGTGACAGCACTAAACCATGACAAAAATATAATATATAGGTACACAAAAGTTTTAAGTCTGGAACGAATCCTATGCTACCGTATTCTTGCCTTTTAGTCTACCCTAGTTAAAGTCGACATGTCATGTATTTTCTTCATTTTTCTGGAAATAATATGTACTTTTTATTTTTATTTTTATTTTATTTTTTATTTATTTATTGTTAACATTAGTGACATACACATTAAGAAAATAATCCTTATAATTAGTGATGCATATAATTAGGAGTTTTTAAATAAAAAGCAAAAAACATATTCAGTATTATATAAAAAGAAAAGAATGTATAAAATTGTAGAATTCAAATTTAGAGTTTAAGTTAAATTTAAAAAAATTATCTCTTTTTCTTTCTCTTTGCCCATTTACTCAGTAGAAAAATGAACTATCTCGATGTCTGCAAATATTCTAAAAGTAAATCATATTGCCTAAGACCATATACATAGCGAGTCACATTATTAAATGCTACGTTCAATTTCCGATTTGAAGCATAGTCCCGTTTAGGAAAGAGTTCGCATCCATAAGTTATCAATGGGACAATTAGAGTTTTAGCTAGCATAGCTCTAGTGGAAACAGGTGTATACGATTGTGAGTGGTATAACGTGCGCAGGGTTGCGTAAATTCGAGAGCAGATTTTGTTAATATGTTCGTCCCACTTCAACGTACGATCAACGACTATACCTAGATTAACTGCTTTATTAACGTAAGTTAATGCAGATGAGGCAAGTTTGACAGGGGTAAATGATAAGGTGTCAACAATTTTTTTATAAATAACTATACACTGTGACTTTTTAGGGTTCAATCTTAAGCCATTACTAGCAGCCCACATCGATATTTGCATAAGATCATAATTAATATGTTCAACAGCAGAATTGATACTATCAATAAGAGACGCCAGGTATAATTGAACATCATCAGCAAACATGTGAACATTACTATATTTAATAACACTTGGAAGATCATTGATATATATTGAAAATAAGAGTGGCCCCAGAATGGATCCTTGCGGAACTCCTCTTGTCAATGGTAGTGCAGAGGATATCTTATCACCCACGAAGACTCTTTGTTTCCTGTTAGTCAGATAGGAGTGTATAAGTCCTGCTGCCGAATCGGAGAAGCTGAAGGAGTTCAGAAGTTTATTAGATAGGCTAGCATGATTGACAGTATCAAATGCTTTTAAAAAATCTAGAAGTGTTAGGAGTGAGATTTTCTTGGCGTTCATAGAAACTCGGATATCATCTGTCACCTTAAGCAAAGCAGTAACGCAGCTATGTTTTTCTCTAAACCCTGCCTGTAGAGTACATAAGAGATTGTTTCGCTTTATAAATGCAGAGATCTGCCAGAATGCTAACCTTTCGAAGACTTTTGAAAGATATGGAAGGATCGCTACAGGCCTATATTCCACTGCAGCGGAAGGTGATGAACGCTTCTTTGTAGTGGGTATGACTTTCGCATGTTTCCATTGAGTCGGAAAATTAGATGTAAGGAAAATTGTATTATAAATATGTGTTATAAAAGGAAGAATTTTGGGAAGGATCATTTTTATAAACAAAGGATGTATTGTGTCATACCCCATTGCGTTAGATTTTATACTAAGAATTGTCTTAACCACATCAGTTTCATCACATCTGGAGAAGTATAAAGGAGTAGCTCGCATATCTGAGCTCGCTGCTGAAGTCGTTGTATCCAAAACTCCAGATGGAGATACAGATGATATATCAGCAAAAAGTTTGTTTAGCTCATCTACGTCGACAGATTCTGGTGCTGTATTTTGGATCTTTCCCATGCACGATTCTCTTATATTTCTCCAAAGCTTTTTCGATGGTAGTTTACAATTCAATTTCTTTGAGAAATATTTCCGCTTCTCTTTTTTGATAAGATTTGTTACAGAGTTATGTACGTTTTTTTTTTTTCAAGAAAAATGAACATTTTGTAAACACGGAAGGTGTGTGCATATTATGTTAACACCGAATGCACCCTATCCAAACTGAGATTTGAACGTAACTTTCAAACGTGCATCCTTAAACCAGTGAATGGGATAATGGTCCCATGTAGATGGTAGTTTAGTTCACTTCTACATCGACAGCTGTAAGACCGGAAGCGGGATGGATTGTGGTGTATTCTCTGTTTAGCTCAACCTGAGCATCTCAGTCCGCCTCTCAGATCACTTAAGCGCATTTCTGGCAGAAATTATGACGATCAAGAAAGCATTGTCCTGGTTGAAATGTAATGCAATATCTCTTAGGAATATTAGCATTTTCACTGATTGACAAGCGGCAATCAAGTCCCTGCAATCATGTTCTTTCACGGAGATGACGGAGCAGTTCAACATTCACGTATACTGCGTGCTAGGGCACAGAGACATTCAGAGAAACAAAGTACGACTCTAAGGATTTCGCCGAAATGGCGGACTCTGGGTATGCTCCTCGCTACATGTAAGCATCTACTAAAGCTGGACGCTATTAGCAGACAAAACCACAGAAGGAAAAATAGATCGACTTGTCATATTTCGATACATATCTGGCCTAGCTGGAAATGCAGCCTAGACTGCAGAAATGCAGCGGCGGGCTGGTTATTCTAAAGCGATCCCAGATCAGCTACGTTAACGATGTTCTCACTGGACACTGTCTAATGGGAAAATATGCTAAAAGGTTGGGCATATTTTCTAACGACTTTTGCTGGAGCTAAAGAGACGAAAAAGAGGAGAAAACTTCCCTGTACATCCTATACACATGTCCGGCTCCGTCCCAAAAGGACTGCTGTATATTTCTTTAGTGATCTTAGCAAACTAGTGTCCTCATGCATCATAAGCATCCTTAGTTTTATTAAAAGCTCCGGTCCCTGGGTAGCCAATCCTATGTTAATACAATTCTACACGATCTCCAGTAAGAACATTAACCCTAAAACCATACCCGGGGTACCTGAGTAAACTACCCGTTTCTTTGAAAAATTAAAAAAAATTTTGCACGTGAAAACGTATGTAAGTTTAAATACAGGGAAGTTTTCAGGATAAATTTATTGCTATTATTAAAGCTTCATATGAAGGATCCAAGTATCACGTTCTGCACAGAGGAAGGTTGTCTGAGAAATTTGAGATAAGGAGTGGGATAAGACAAGGCTGTATCCTTTCACCAATACTATTCCTATTAGTGATTAGCGATGTGCTTCGTGCAGCTTTATCGACGGGAAACGGAGGAATTCGATGGACTCTTACATCCCAACTGAAACATCTTGACTACGCTGACGATCAATGCTTACTTCTTCTTCTTCTTCCTTTTATCAGGTTATGATTCGAAAACAAGGGATCACAACCCTCCCACTTCACCGCATTTCTACTGATCCGCCTGTGGGGTTCGATGTATGCTTACTCTCCCACAGAATTATGGACCTCCACCAAATGACAGCAGATGTGGAGAGGGAGGCAGGCGCCTCAATTATCAGACTTGGAACAAACTCATCGGCTCAAATATGCATTGCTGGACAACCGGTAGAGAGAGTAAAGGATTTCCAGTATCTTGGGAGTATTGTCTCGACCGATGGTGGAACCGAACTGGATATAGCCAACAGGATCGCCAAAGCAAAGTCCGCGTTCGTGATGTTGTCCAAAATATGGCGAAGCATTGCAATCAGTTTGAACACCAAGATAAGACTGTTCCGCTCCAACGTTGAATCCGTGCTAATATATGGATGCCGCACGTGGAGAGTGACCACTACTATCACCAGAAAGCTGCAAACGTTCGTTAATAGGTGCCTGCGCAATATCTTACGGATATTCTGGCCCAATCGTATCTCTAACGAACACCTTAATGAGAGAACGGGTCAGGAACCAATAGGCACAACCATCCAGCGGTGGAAGTGGCAGTGGATTGGTTACACGTTCTGAAAGGGTAACAGTTCCATAGCGAACCAAACTATGCAATGAAACCCTTTAACTCAGGATGGCAGAAGACCTGGCGGTCCGATGAGTATATGGCGCAGAACAGTCAAGAAGGAGGCACGGCAGTTGGAGAAATTTGGGGAGAGCTGATAGCCAGACACCGTACACGATGGCGCGTAGGCGTAGTAGAGGCCCTAGGAGCCACATGGGGATACAGGACATAAGTAAGTAAGTACGCTGATGGGCAGCGGGAGATTTGCTCAATGGCCTCCATTACCCGTTCAATATTTTCTGGCGTTCAAGTGCCACGTTTTTCATTGCAGTTCTGAACCCATTTCACTATCGTCTTTCGTGAAGGAATTCGGCCAAGACGTCCAACGTTGAAATGACGGCGAAAATCTCGTTCAACTTCCACAAATGGGCGATGTGGGTTACTCCACGCTTCTATGACAACTGAAATGACATCACTTGGGATTTGGGAAACAAAGCAAATGACGGTTTCTTCTGAATCACCCTGTATACACAGTAATTGCTCGCTGTTCCGATTCTGGTTTGTAACGAAAGGCCTTTGGAAACATTTAAATTTTTTCATACTTACATTTCTATTCAATGCTTCTGCGAGTATTTTGTTTCATTTGATAAAATGTGTCCATTGTAAAAAAAAAATATATTCATTCAAGCGAAAAAAATAGATCCATTTGCATACAATTGAATTTAAGGGGATAAAGCTGCATGCTGATCATACTGCGACTTGAGATAATCTATGCCGTTACCCCAAGAAATGATATACCAACGTCGAAGGTCTGCAATCTCAGTGTATCTAGTAAGGAAATCAGTTTTAACCAAGTAAGGAGTGCCCACAAGCTGGTATAAGAAGACATGCGGCCTACAAAGCGAATCTGTTAATAAGCTCGAGCTGAGTGTTTTCCGATCATATTTCTTTGATAAATGCCTCCCTTGCCTCTTTCCTAGGTCTTAAATCATCCAAATCTTTTACCTATTTATAACTATGACGTCTTCCTTATATTCTGTGTTAAGACCTTTAATTTGCAATAACTACGACTTATTTTTACGATGAAATTCTTGCCGAAAACTTTGTTCCTTCAATCAGGGTGTATTTCGCATTCATAATGTCAGAAATCCCAATCAAACCAAGGCCACCGCGTATATACGCTTAATTTAGTGCCTACGTGTTCCTTTGATTGCTCTAGAGGGAAACCATAAACTTCGTCGCAAGTAAAACAAGACCAGACGATTGCATGTATGCTATATAATTTGGCCTTGATATAAGCCTAAACCGCTTGGATATATAATTATCGCCATTTACTTATTTAACCCATGCCAGAGAAAATATTTGCTATGGCAGGATATTTAACTAAAATTTTAAAAGAAATCAGAGCGTCGTTAGCTTTTTGACGCACAAATTCTTAAAAGGCAAATGTATCAAAAAGAGGCAGAAAAATTCCTCCCAGTTCAATCAGACCTAAAAAAAAAAAATGTTTGCCACCCTTACGGTAGCATTGGATATTCTGTTGACATTAGACTTGTCTCTTTAGATCCATTAATCATATTTTTTAACAGCCGAGCTAGTGATTTATCCACTGCAGTTGGTCCTGTGGGATGTGGTTAGCTTGCTATGACACCCACAGAAGGCGTTCTTCTTTTGTTATTGTTTTATAGAAGAATGATGATGTTGAACATGTTATTCTTCAATTTTTTTTTCCTAGAAATTCTCCGCCTCAGTGGGTGAACAATTCTTTTAAATCATTAGCAGCCTTGGGGCTTTCTATTGATTTTCAGAAAACAAACAAAATTGTGATAGCAATAATGTGGTGCGATAATATTTTTCCTGGAAACTTGTGAACTTGTGCGAGCTCTTATTACACATAGCATTATGGAGCTTTACTCATGTTTATTGAAATTTCTATTAGCTGGTCATTTGTCATTACTTTTTGTATTTGTGGTGTGTTTGTACCTAAAAGTCCAATATATGGATGTGAAAGTACCCGGAAGTCCTCTTCTTAAATTCAATGAAATGTCACTGAATTTAACCTTGGAATAGGCTCAGACGCTGCTTAGCTCATTGTAGCTAAATAAGATGGGCTTCTGAAAACTGAAGACCCACCGGATAGCTTGCATTTATTTTATTTATTTTACAATAGACTTGCAGTCTTTAAACACAGAATTGAAATGCTACTATAGTTAAACAATTTGGATTAATTAAGAAAAAGTGTAACATTGTGGTTGATTTTGATTTCATATAAGTATAAAACTGATTTTTAATTTAGAACTATCAGCTATAATATCATATAGGTATAGAGTGAAATAAAGCCAACAAAGGACAAAAAATAACAAAAATCTCACCAGTTATCTGGACTTCACCCCCGGAGAATCTCTGAAGCATAAAAAACTGAGCTTCAAGAACCACTACACCAAAATCTGTCTCTCTCTCTCTCTCTATCTATCCTTTCTAACGCCCGCACTGTGTGTAAACATGTTAAAGGTGTTTATAACCCTTTGAGTAGAACAACATATCGTTGTTCAGAGATCAAATATCCTGCGCCTACCTCAATCAACTGCGTTGCCATCGCCAATCTAACCATCGTTGATAGTTCAATTAGAAGTCCAACGGCCTCTGCTAGTTTCATCAGCTTTGCTATCGCCATTACAAATGCTGCTGCAGCCCAGTACTACAAGCAAGGTTGCAGTGGTTTTAAGAAAATCTTGACATCTAGTTATTCATACCATACTTTAAGTAGGAATTAAATTATCCATGAATTTGCACCAAGGATTTTAAGGTCACAGCTAAATTTATCAGCCTCATCTTCAGTCATTCAGTTGGCGAGGAGTGATTATAATTGACTGCAAGTGGGAGGCCATTTATGAAAGAAGAGAATACTAAAGGCCCAAGCATTGACCCTTGAGGTACTTCAGACGCCTAAATGGCGTGTCGGCACTGCGACTAGAAAGATCTATTGTGCCAGAGGCCACTTTTCAGGGCAGCAGTACTTCTACTCTCCTAATGAAAGCTATAATTACGGCTTCGGAGGAGTTCCATAAGTCTATTGGAGATATGATCTCCTTAAGGAGAAACCTTCTTTTAATTCTACACAGAGCTACACACTCGCATAATATGTGTTGTTGTGTTCTCAACTGTTTAGGGTCAGTATAAAGGCAGAATCAGATATCCCGCAGAAGGTTCAGCTCCAGTGAATAACTCAGATGAGCTTTTCCTAGCTAGCAGGTCTGCAGTTTCGTTACCGCCAACGCCTACATAGCTCTGTACTCACCACAATTTTACTTTATTATATTGGGCCAAGTTTTGCAGACTGTCGAAATAGCTTAGAACTGATTTTGAGCTGATCAAATGGTAGATCAGTGCTTTAAGCGCCGCTTCGCTGTCGGTGAGTATGTGGATAGAGGCATCTTTGATGCCTGAGTGGAAGTTTATGTTAGCGCAATTCTCAATAGCGTAAATCTCAGCGTGGAAAATACTGGGATTCTTTCTAAGTGATTTCGAAATTTTATAATTGGGTCCATACACACCATCCTGAATCCATTTTTGATCCGTCGGTATACCACATGATACGGATCAAGTAACGGTCCGCCATCATTCCATATATGACGGGATCTCAATTCAAACCTTCTACTAAAGTAGATCAATTTAGGCGTAAAGTGAGAAGCCGTGCTGAGCATGTCTAGCTCGAGGAAGTCGGTTAATAGATCCATGTAATCCACATGATCCCATATACTATTAACACCCGGCTTTCGAACACTAATTGCACTGAAAATTGCAAAAAAATGACGCTAACTCGAGGCTATTGTTTGTAATGCTGCTTATTGGGTTGTCTTCGCGTTCTCTTTTCTCTTTTATTTGATTGTTATTTACTACATAAGTAGTGCTTTTTTGAAACCTAGTCAGCCATTCGTTCATTTAAACGATTTGCCAGCCAGCCGATTTTATACGAACATATCTTTACGAACCAAACAACTTCTCAGTGACAGCATTAAATTAGGCATCACAAAATTCCCAGCCAGTTACTTCTGGCTGGGGATTAAATCAAGAGTAGTAGCTAGCCGGGTTTTTTTTTTTTTTTTTATGTGTAAAATTTGACTTTACTAGCAAGTACTGGCTGACTAGGTTTAAAAAAAAAAACACGACTGTAGAATGTTAAGATAAGCTAAGATGTAATTTAAAAATAATGCTAAGTTAGCGGACACTTGAATTCTGGATTTCAAAGTTAAAGGTCGAACCTAAAGAAATAAAAAAAATTCGAAATAAAAAGTTAAAATCTGTGTTTTATTTAAAAAAGAAAGAAAAGTGAATAAATAACAATTAACTCCTGGGGGCAGCCTTTAGCCGCGGAGATCGTCACAGAGACCCCTCCTGACGAAGGTGTTATTATGCGGCTATCGAGCATTGTCCTAATCCATCTGATAGTAGGTTCGTCGATTCCCCTGCATCTCATGGCGCTATTGATGGATTCATAACCAGTGTTATCAGAAGCATCTTCTATGTCAAGGAATGCGCAAAGAACGATTTCTTTGGAGCGGTAGACTGTTTTGATCTCTGTGACGATATAATGAGGTGCGTACTGTACAAATAAAATAAAATTACTCTTCCAACTTATAGGCGGTATTAACGACGAGGAGGAGACATGGAGCAGTTCCTCTGCCGCTTCCCAAAAGTGAGTCGTCAAAGAAACCATACCTAACGCACCTAAGATATATAGGAATGTTCTGGTATTTGCAAGGGAAACGAAGCACTTTTTCAATCAATCTGCGTCACTAAGTTCTTTTTCTTTATTATTCGAATTCCCATATACAGCTAACAAAAAAACTTACTTTCTACAGGTAATTACTTTCCCCATACCTACTTACTCGTATACCCTTAATCTAAAAGACATGTTCTTCAGTTTCTTAGGAAAACTAAGCTGGAGGGGGTGCTGTATGTATAATGTACATACCTCGAAAACAGCATCAAGTAGTACTAGGGGGAGGTACAATAGACCACTTAGGTCACTGGGTAGATTCGCCGAAGATTCCGGATGACAAATGAAAGAGCAAAGGTTTGTAACCCAAACAATTTCTTAAGAGCTTAACTTTTTTTTAACCTATAAATACTGAAAAAACTAAAGGTTATACTTGTAACTTGAACTGACAACATACCACTTAAGTACCAATCACATTGCAGCTACACCATTCTACCCCGAAAAAATGTATACACTCTTTTAGTTAAGTTACGCAACGTTAGAGTTTTGTTGGCTTCATTGTACTAGTAGTTCTATTATGTAATAGAGAAATCTTAAAGCCTTTTCGTACGTTGTAGTCGATTTTTATTATTATTATTCTTTTTTATTTTTTTTTATGTTAAAAAAGGAAAACCTAAATCCTGGAGTCTGAGTGTCATTACGGTTCATTGTACTACCGGGCAGGAACCTTTCTTTGACGAAATACTTAGATGTTATTCGTTTCCCTTTTATGCTCGGGTGGCTGTTGGTGGCTGTTCCCCACTGGGGTTTTCACCTGAACACCTCAGTTAAGGAACAAACACACTACCCACAGTATTATTGATGATACGAAGAAAAATTATAACATGCTGGAGTTTTTGTTTGGTGATGGAGGCGCATAATAGCAAAGTATCTACAAGACCACTTCTAAATTCCTTTAACCGACACAAGATTGGCAAAAATTCATTTGCCGCAAATTCGAACCATCCTCCATATTTGTCGATTATACAATGTCTTTACTGAGTCCGTATAAAAGATCTTCGACAGTCCCATATGGCTAGAGATTTTCTTGTTAAGTTAATGCTTCGCTGTTTTCTCAGCTCAAAATTGTCATCGGCGAGTTAATAGTTTTTCTACCTCTGTGTTGTTTGTTTGCGCATTGAGTACACGTCTTTGTGAGAAAGACCAATAAAAAGCTTTTTTTCTTAATTCACATTTATTTGTTACAAATTTCCAAATCGTGGTATGCCATTTTGTCCATATGTCGACTGAGAAATAAAAAAGAAAAATTTAGCCCGATTCCGAAAACCGGTTGATAAGTAAAGTAGTAGTACTCGTAGTAGTATTATGTTTTTATTTTCAACTTAGTATTATATCTACCTGACAATGACATATCACTCATTTACTTGAAGATTGTTATAACTCAAAAAAAAGCGATTTTGCAGAAAATGCGTTTAAAGTTTTCAATTGACTACCACCTTGCAGGAAAAAAAAGACATATTTTAATTCTAACGCGGAGAGTATACAAGATATTAATATGAAATTTTTACACAATATGAAGCATGATAAAACGAACAATTCTGCATCATTAACTCAAAAACATTTATGACAGACTTCAAGTAAATGAGCGATATGTCGCCTGTCAGTTAGTTGTGTTTTAATTTAACATAAGTGTCTTAGATCAAAGACAGAATAAGAAGTTCAAAGATCCGTGGAAGCTTTCACATCAAGGAAACCATCGTACACAAATTAGAGCGCGACCGGCTCAGCTGGTATTGCCACGTTCAAAGAAGAGATCATTTGAACCCTGTTAAAAAGGCAATATCTATGCACGTTCCAAAGACATCGCGATGTAGGAAAGGCAGGCCTATAAACGCCTGGATCAGACAAATGCGACGACATCGGCATTTCATTGGCCTCAGTAACCGAGTGATCCAAAATCGGCAGGCCTGCCGATATTTTCTGAGGTCAAATAGGCGAACCCCACAGGCGGATCAGTAGAAATGCAGTGAAGTGGGAGGGCTGTGATCCCTTGTTTTCGGATCATAGCCTCGCTGATAAAAGGAAGAAGAAGTCGCCTGTCAGTTAGTTGTGTTTTAATTTAACATAAGTGTCTTAGATCAAAGATCAATGGTAAATTTAAGGAAAATTATTACTGATTAAAATCTCGTATTAGTTCGTTTCTATATGGTAATGCTCTAGTTATATACTTAGTAAGCCTATCAATGTCGTTGCTGTTTTCCTTGTTAAGTATGTGGGTAATTTTAGTTTCTCTTAACCAACCTTTCCCAGAGAAACTCAACCTGAATGCTTTCAGACATGGGCACCTGCCTGCGAAATGCTGGATGCTTTCTTATTCTCTCAAGCAGCATAAGATGCATAAAGATGTTCCGTTCTCCACAAATCTGTTCCCGTTTAGTTTAATAAAATTGCATTTTGCCTTAAAGATCGAGGTGATTTATTTTACTTCGAACTCTGTCTGTAAGGTAATTTTACCTCCTTGAATGGCCAAGGAATTTCTAGACTCGTGTACTGTTTTCAGTTGCTCTTCGCAGTTTTTTTTCTTTTGGTCCTCCGATTTCAGCAGTTGCAGTAAATCTAGGCATTTTCGAATCCATCCACTTTGAGAAGCATCTCTCTTATCCCAATGCAACCCAAAATGATGTCCAAGGTTTATCCCTTTTACCCAGAGTAGTTCTTTCCTCAGTAGTATTTTGAAAAGTTGATGTGGTAGCCCTCTTTAACTGTATTCGAAGATTAGGTTGGTTACATATCTGAGATGGAGGTCGATCTTCTGCTCCTGACAAAGAGCACAAAAGACCAAACATGTGCGCCGTAAGTTTGGATAGCTCTGTATACTGCCTGAAACAAATTTCACTTCGCTCTTAGAATGATGTTTCTTTTTGCCAAAAAACATTGCCACGTCGAACTTATGCTACTTTTCGCTGCAGTGTTTCTCTTTTCCGTATGGTTTGAAAATATAATTTTCGTAGTAATTAAAACTCTTTAATATATAGAATTGGGTACTTTTCGTATTCTTTCTCCATTAAGTGTTCAAATTTCTCGATAAGATAACCCCCGCCGTTCATAAACACCATCATTTCTGGATTAGTTAAGTTTACCTCCAGGCTCCATTCCTTGCACTAAATTTCCAGACACCTTATCACCTGCTGCAACACCTTCACATCACCCATCAACACGACTATATTGTCAGCATACAGAAGCAACCTTGTGATCAGGTTATCGATATAGAGTCCTCCTAAAAAGTTCTCGTGCAGATCATTTATATACAGCGCGAATAGAAGCGACGATAACAAGCATCCCTGTTTAACTCCAAAAAGCATCTCGAAGTATTCAGAGACCTCTTTTCCTATCCAAACTGCTTATAGAGTCTTCGCGTACATAGGCTAGGTACATAGGTTATCAGGTTAATGAATTTAGTAGAAACTCCTATTGCGCGTAGCTTGTAGATAAGCAATACTGCTTTCAGCTTTTTTTCTGCTAGCTTGAGATAAACACTTGATGCCAGAATGTAGCATGCATTAGTACCATATATATTGCAGGAACATCGGGGTCAACACCTGCAACTGTTGCTTAGCCAAAATGTTGAATTTTCCCAGACGAACAGAAGGGAAGCTCATACGGACACGAAACAATATTCGTTGTTATAGAGCGACAGGAAATATTGCATTCTTATTTCCGGAAGACAAGATTAATATTCCAGCACACAATATCAAACTCAACATTGACAAATTTGAAAAGAGTTATGAACCGGCTTTAGAGTTTTCTGTAAATCACTATTCATACACAGAAAGTCGCGGATGAGTGCAGTGTCTTTCAAAGTAAAGCTTTTTAGATTCTTAATTGATAAACAAGCAGAAATCAGAGCTTAAGAGTTAGACAGGTAGACCCTGAAAATGTTCAGTTGATATCAAAATCAGAAAAGAAAATGGAAAAAATGGAAAGGATGTAGTAATACGGGACGGGAACGAGATAGCTGTTGAATTTGCTGTATCCGCACTGCATGCCCACTGCAACCGCAGAAAATCTTGCCATGGGGAAATGCAAATCTAGTGGAGTTCAACGTGAAGAGAACACAATCCATCATCTTTTCCAGAAAGAATACATCTACTGTTTCCAGCTTTAAATGGATAACTAAATAATCGATCCCATGGAGACCATGCATTTACTAGGTGTCACACTAAAATTTCGAGTAACATTGCATGACCACATATCCAATGAAGATGAGTTATCTTTTCATAGCAAAGAAGTAATTTACACCGCCGCAACTTCTTCGTTTATTCAAAGCACAAGTAAGACCGGGGCAAAAGTACTGCTCTTATGTTTGGAGTTCAGCCCCAAAGCACTGTCTAATTCTACTTGACAGCATCCAGAGACGAGCAGTTTAATAGTAGAAGACCCAGCACTTACGTCCAACCTTCAATCGTTGCCACATCGAAGGCAGGCAAGCAATCTCTGGAACTCACTCCCAGGCGAAATATTTCAAGAAAACTATTATCTGCAATAATTTAAGCGCTGAATTAACAGACATTCGCAGGCATCTCGGGGTGCTGTCTCAGGGTTATGGGTTCGCCTTTCCCGAGAGAAGTTTATAAAAAAAACTACATCCGTACTGAAAATAATTTTCAATTTTAAAGATTGCAGGCTGAGGGGCTACTCTTAAGCTTCAAAGTAAGTGAGTAAAGTGAAAGACCTAACCTTACCGTCAAGTTGGCCACTATACCATCTACCATGGTGGACACTTTCATCAAAATATCACCTTCTAGTAAATGGGAAGAAAACCCCCAAAATGCAGAAGTTAGAATTGTCGACCTTTGACAATTTATTAATTATCGATTATTTTGAACTTACTGACATTAAACTAGACTGAATCAGACTCGCGAGCTAGACCATACACACTTCTTAGTATTGTACATCATAGTACGAAGCTATGTATCTTTAAGTTTAAATAAATGTATCTGGCTTATCACTTAAAGATTATTAAAAGATTAGCATTTAACATTAATTTAAGACAAATCGTTCCTTAAATTATAGAACAAAAACTATTTTAATTCATTCCTTCGCTAGTGATAAATTATTAATAATATTGTAAATCTTAGTTCTAACAACAATAAATAAGGCAAATTGAAATGAAACTATATGGCGGTAGGCATCGTTTGAGCAAAATGTAACATTCCGTTAATGGCGACTTTAAATGTGTTGTGAACCCACAGACCAACATTCAAACGTCCTTCGATTGTGACAATACATAATGCCAGATATCCATGGACAATGGGCTCAATATTCGGACTTTTTAAGTGACAGTAGACAGCACAGTATTTTCAAAGTACTAAATTCAGCTTTGGTTGTGTGGCATTAAAACATTTGTAAGTACTTTTCTCTTATCTAAAACCATTTCGGGATATAATGGGACTCAATTAAAATGGCTCACAGTGTAAGAGCTTATAAATATTTACAGACAATGAAAATCACTGGTTTTCATTTTCAGTATGTCCTAGACAATAGCTTACCCCTATTTCCGAAATGCATTTTGCACTCAATTAAACCGCAACGGAGCCAAAGCAGACAGTTGCTCATGAACGCCTGCACCCTCGTATTTGAGGAATCGGGAATTAGAACCAACGGCTTTGGCTTAGACGTTGAACAAAATATCGTAACACCACAATATTGGTTGCAGTCGTACTACGTTCGCTAATAATAGAACTTTTTCCCCACTGAAGGTTGCGGTATACCTAGGGGCATTTTGGAATCAATTTTAATGCAATATTGAGTGCGCAAGTATCGGAGGAGCATTGGTTATCCAGTTTTCAATTGAATTGGTTTTAATGGGTTGGAATTGTTCTTCCGATTGAAAGTTGTTTATTGGCAAGTCGATTTAATGCACAAATGGATTTTGTGGAAAAACTGAGATGAAACGCGTTGTTGATTCATGCTGGGATGATCTCTCTAATAATTTTGCTTAAGGTTTTGGAAACCACGGCACATAAAATCTCCAACATAAACGTTTATCAATATTATATGCATCGTTAATATTTGTTAACAAATTTTGAAAACTGATGGAAAAGCTAAAAGTTTTGGAAAACTTTTTTGCTGTTATTACTTATAAATTTCCTATACTAAATAAATTCCTCTTCTTATCATTTCGGCGAAGTTATTACCTGATTATTACTGATCCACCTTTGGGGTTCGCATGTTTCACCTCACAAAATATCGGCAGGGCTCGCGATTTTGGATCACTTCGCTACTGAGGTAAGCCAAATGCTGGTGTTTTTACACTTGTGTGTAAGGCCTGGGGTTCCTATGGTCTTTGCTTTTAACATGGCAATGTCAGCTGAGCCGATTGCGCTCTATTTTTCATGAGATTTTTTCTTTAACTAAAGGACTTTCACGGATCCTCGAACTTCTTATTCGATCTAGCTTTGTCGCTCGTGCTCTCACGCGAAGATCTTCATCTCATTTGTTGTTAAGGGGCTATACGCAGTTGCAAGCCAAAAAAAAGTTGTTTATTTACGAATTTTGTATGAAAAGGGATTTTATTTTACAAATGCACGAAGCATTAACACATGTAGAGGTAACTTTTAGCTTTATGTTTAATTTTTAAAAATATTGAGTTACAGTGCTCCTGTAGACGATCTCCTGGAGGTCTTCCAAAAAGGTGTCTGGCGGTGAGTACGATATCTCCGGTTTGGGTTATTTAAAAAAAAACCAAAAAGATTCTATTAGTGAAAAGATAAATCTAGGGATTGATCGAAGGAATAGTCGAAATTTGGTTTTTTGACAAAATGGCGGCTAAAAAAAAAAAAAAAATCTGATTTTCAACCAATATTTTTTCGTTGAATTGTTTAAAAAAAATAGAAATAATTTTCGGAAAGGTTGTTTTAAAATTTCAGACTGATTGGTTGACCCATTTTTGAGAAATCGTGCTCACCGACTTTGAAAACACCGTTTTGAGAAAAACGCATTCAAAGTTTCAAAAGACGTTCACACATGCACCGGGACGTCCTTGTAAATGTGCTTGTATTTCCAAGAATATTTGCCGGACCGATTTGAAATTTTCAGAGAATATACTCCGATTTTTTTTTTAATTTCTAACGGCCTATAACCCCTTAATTTACTCTCATACTTTTTGTACATTGTCCAATATTGTGATACGTATGTGAGTACTGCCTCTTTCAGTTTAGGGGACATTTTCGGTAACAGAAGACAGCGGATCCACTCTAAGCTTATGCAGTGATTGATGTCGTCATCACAGCTTGCTTCGTTATTGATCATAAACCCCAGATATTTGAACTTTTACACTGCTTTACACAAATAAATGGCCGGAATAAGCCTGAATTGATCTGAGAACAGGCATCACAAGTAATCGGTCTTTTTGGACTAATGTGGTACTCATGTCCTTTCAAGACTATCAGTTCACCCTGCACTGAATATATTAATAAATAAAAAATTAATAAATTAATTTATTTGCTCTCCTAAAAGATCATCAACGCCACACTGAAGTCATTGAAGCCCAATTCTGATGCCCATTGGGGCAAAATAGAATAGTCTCCATTTCTCACTGAGCACTACCTTCCCAATGTCTAAGAAAACATCTGTAATCGTATATGTATGTACGTATTCATACATTACTTGGAGTGCTTATAAGATAAACACTTATTAAACCTGCAAATATCAACAGAACAGTATCTTCCAGAGAATTTATTCAAAGTTGCAGAGATCTGGGCAATGACAAAGAAGGTTGTATCTTCACGAACTTTTGCGTCCCCGCAACGTTTATAAAGGTTCCAATGGGTTGGTTCGTTCATATGGTACCACAGAGTGTTATGCCCGGTGATCACTACTATAAAGGTCAATATGTTATAGACAGGTAGACAAGTTTTTCCTCTAGGAAAACGAAGGTCAGTTTCCACGTTATTACACAAGTGTTAAAAGAGCTTCATGTCTTATTCGCCTCCATTAACACATTTTCAAAGCTCCGTGTCTGAGCGCTCACGGCGAGATGTTCACTATTCATTTTGAAGTTAGAATGAAATTCCGATTTCACTTCGGAGTATAAGTATGCCCGCTAACTTTGGGTATAACATTTTAGAAAATTGGTCTAGCCGTTTAAGGTGCAGATCATGGTACAGGCGGACAGATGCATAAAGTCGAATTTTTGCATGATTACAATACTGTATATATGATAAAAATAAAAAGCGAAAGAGTTACAAAAAAAAAAAAACATGTGCCGTAGTCTCCATACAATTGCTCCATACAATATCGGTGCAGTATGGGACTAACGCTGGCCTGCATCTCCAAGCAAATGCAAAGGAATGCTATAGTGCGACTCAGTCGTACGTTTTCGAATATGCGTATATATTTCTATGCAACAATTCATACAAAGTGTATGTTAGTATATTTGTGTAACGCTAAAAATTAAGAGCTTACCTCTGTCTACACCTGCATACATAAAACTTCTTAACACAACCATTAAGGCCGTTCTTATCTGAACATAGCCTATAAAAAAAATATTTCATACAACAATTTGTGACTTGATAAATTGTTAATAGCTGAAATTAATTATAATGGTTGAGTCCGCATGAACGAATTAGCTTAATGACATTTGAAGCTAACGTCTATAAGCAGCGTTTGGAACAAATATTAGCAAACTTTTCAACAATTTACCGACGGAAATTGTTACCTTAACGCTGACGGCCATTACTTTGATAGTCCCTTTTCCTGTTTATGCCAATATCAGGGAAAATCCGTCGAGGGAAAAAGCAATTTTGTGGCAGGGTAGATAATTGCACTGGGATTGGAAGGGCTACTTACGGTGGTGTTTTAATGTATAGCCTGGTGTGCTGTGAGAATATTAGCTGCCTCTACTTATAAGTGAAATGGCATTTCTCCGCCTGAGGACACGGATTTTAATTAGTTGGCCAGTGGTGCGTGCGGAGATTACACACCATGTCCAGGTTAAGTACGGCATGCTGGCTTAATAGGATTTCGAAGGAGAGTGGGAAATTTCAATAGCTAACGATTTCCAAGATTATTCTATGAATGGAGGTTCATATGAGTGGGTGTTGTTTGTGAATGAACGTGCTGATTGTAATGATTTATATACCCCCTCTGCTTAGTGTGGTGATTTAGGAAAGGATAGAAAGAATGAAAAAAGGACGACGCGTTACATACGTGAACAAGGTTACTAAGGAAAAGAAAGGTATTCACTAGTGAGAGCTAACTGCTATGTGCTCAAAAGATATTGGCACTGAAATACTTTAATATAATACTTCGGCAATCATCTTCCTGAGAATAAGACAAATCGAGGGAAAGTTTGCTGTTTTCTTTCTGTTCCCTCTTATTTGCAGTCTTATGCAATTCAGATTGTATATCGTTTCAGTCAGCGTCCTTGTATAGATTAAGCATTAAGTTGCAGATAGCATCAACATCATCATCAATTATGCAAAACAAATTGTGTCGAAATTTCATAAATATATTTTGGAAAGTGGCTTCAGGGCACAGAGATATTTCACACAACTGCACACCATCAAACGGGGAAGGGGGAAGGGGTAAGGCAAAGGTCCAAATCTTCTAAAAGGTAAAAACGAAACAAAATAATTTCCCAGCCATAAAATGCTTGCCTCTAGCAAGACCACTTGCTATAGTTGATGAAATAAAAGGAATGGAAAGAAAATTGTAATTAAGAAAGAAACTCACTCTTGAACTTCTACTAACTACACACTTTCTAGGTTAAATCACGATTGATCTGAAGTATACTATCCCTTCATATGCAGGAACATTTTCTGGCAAACAGGGGAGATTAAAAAAATCCGGAAAAATGTATAGTGACAGCTACTAAATTTATAACGCCAACGTCTACAAAGCTGTCACTTTTTCGGCACTCGGCCAAAAAGGAGCTGATATTGTAATTCATGACTTTGCAGACTGTATTTGTAGCTTTAGTTGGTGCTTTGTAAAATATGTATCTCCCCTTAAGGCATACGAATACAGGTCTTCGGCCTACCATCACAAATACTGCCGTCGAAAGCATGTACAAATGAATAAACAAGTACGTGAAAGACATAGTATTCAGAATTGTCAACACCGAAATTCAATTCAATTCAATTTTTCTTTTTCTTTGCTTCACTCAATAGGAAGGGGACTTTTCTTGACACTGAAGAAGCATCAAGTATATCTCGTATGAGTCCCCTTAACGTGCTTCGACTAACTAGAACCTCTCACTAACAAAAGTAACGTGAATTTATCTGTGCTCAATGGTAGAGCAATCTAATGGTGAGGTTCAAATCTGAGAGCTTACAACTTTAAGTTTCCCTTAAGTTGAAGTTTTCTTGCGACATATGTACAGTATGTGCATACATATTTATGTATATCTGCTTGATCATAAATATTGAACACTTTGATGTTCAAAAGTCCTTATTTTTGGACTGAAATTACTTGACTACAAGCACCGATAAAATTGTAACTTTAATTACATATAAAAATATACGCTATTCTAATTATAACTTCAATTGCGGATGAACCCACAGAGGTAATTTAAATTTTACTTTGTGTGCAAACTTTTAGTCCTTAAAAAAATATTTTTCCGTCTCTGCAGGCGTGAGTATCGGTAAAATGTGATAATGGTAATATTTTGTTTTGCCAAGTGTTGTTGTATTCAGCTGTGTAGGCTGCGAAGGTTATATTTCTAAATATATTCAGCAGATATACATGAAATACATTCGCTGCTATCATAATGGTGTTTTAAGCTTCTATGACTTTATAGCTATTACCAAGCTCTGTCAGAATTACCTATGAATTTGAATACAAATTGTAGTTTTGCTAAATTTTTAGCTGAAAAACGGCTACTAAATCAGTGATCTCAAACAGTCAGAGATATACGCGTTGGACTTATGACACCTATACATCACATAAGGGGCCAGTCTTCCCAGCTTTTAGAGGACGGTGTGGCAATGTTCTGTTTAGCCTTTGCTTCCATACAATGGAGCCACAAGTGATGATTGATGTAAGTAAGTAATTCCAGTGAATAAATTTTGGCTTTCAACCCCATTTATTCCCAAAGAGTATCGAAAAGGTCCGGTCTTAGTTGCATTTTCTGTAGTTTCATGTAAATGATGTTTTCAGGCAATTTCTTGTCGAAGGTTACCCCGAGATATTTTGCTGCCCCTTAAGAAGATAACGTGGACGCCGTTTAGCGATAGCGTTTGGAAGTTAATATTTTTTCTCCTAGTAAATGCAGTGATGATTGCTTTGTTGTGTTTACTCCTATCTCGTATAGTTAGGTGTAATCATTGTTTTTGTTTAAAGAGTTTTGTATTCATCCCGTACTGCTGGATTCAATCGGCATAATCACCAAACAATTGATTTATTAGCTTCAGGATTGAGAAACTACAAACAGCAGTGAGGATAACGCCAGAATTGTATCGACTGACTTCTTTCCCATGTCACTGACCACCTGTTTGTTGAATTGGATTTCAATTTGGACTACAAGCGCATACTACCTAGCATAACATTTTTCCTAGCTGTTATTTTTCCTTGTTTTTGGTTCATACCGTCATATATATTGGTAGGCGATCACTGCCTTACTCTTAAGAAGATATCTTGAAAACATAAGCTCACCCATGCGAAGTGTCAGGCACATGTGACACTCCTAGGAACTGCGTTCTCCAAATACCAACAACATAGGTACATATATCAAACATTGAAGTAGAATACCATTCGATAGTTACCTTATTAACTATGATGCTTTCATAGAGCAATAAAGCATTACTAAGGTGCAGCAAAGTGAAATTATTTTTAGTTTAAGTTTTATTAATGACATCCTTAAATTGTGTGATAAAGATAAGAAAGGGCTTCCTTCGCGAAAGACTGGACTTCATTTTTCATAGTTTATGTGTACATGGGGTTAGTTATTTTTTTTCCTCAATTCCTCATGAAGAATTTGTCAGCGTTGTTGTATTGAATAATCATGTAATCTTTACTGTGCTTGCACGTAAAGGTCACTTCTTAATTGAAAACCCACCCAACCCGAAGACTCTGTCACTTCAATTAAATACAATTCATTCCGGCTACTGTATGGTACTTATCGAATCCAATTGAACTCACAAGAACCTTAAGAGTACGTTTACTCGTACACATGTGTCTACTTTTTCTTTTCTTTTTTTTTGATTAACGCAGGTGAACAGCAATTTAAACACTTCTGTCCTGTTCCTGTCCTACAAACCAAACATGTGCCGGATTTAGTGCCAACAGGGAAATGGAATCAACTTTGTTGTAGCCAACCCACCCGTTGAGTCCACATACACACCGTCATAATAGATATGCAAAGATAAACAAATAATAATCAATGTACTCGCCCTGTTTGCATTTTGTATTAAAGGCGTTAAAAGTGAGGAAAAATTATTTAAATGATAGATGAAAACACTTTAAAGTGTGGTACACCACACCATACTCACCCTTTCCGATGGGAATCAATTTACTCAGGACTGCGATTGGCATCATGAACGTTAAGCTGCAAATCCATATCAGAGCAATTAGCTTGTAGGCGTGTTTCAAAGTCTGCCACGTCCGTGACCGCAATGGATGGCAGATGGCATAGTAGCGTTCACAGGAAATTGCCACCAATGTCCATGCGGAAACGGATACTGAACATGCTGCAAGGCGAATAGAAAAATTAAGAATTTAATCTAGCATACTTCAATAGAATGAACATTCGGAATGTATTTTGTTACTTAAAAACATTAAAAATGATTAAAATGGTTTAAAAGTTGTGAATTGAAAAGCACTTCACACGTCTTTTAACTCATAATAGTTAATACGCATTCATTGGAATGAAGATGAACAAATTAACTAAAAAGCCCAGATTACATGGCTCTAATCTATCAAACAACAGAGAAGAATCACTGAGAGAAAATTTAACGTCGAAAAGCTACAATCGGAGGAAACTCCCACATTCTATCCCAAAATTCGTCAATCACCCCTATGCCGCCAGCATCAAGTCCCGAAGACCAATGGCAACGCTGCCAGCACGCCGTCAGAAACGCCGAAGCTGATGTGCACGGTTTCACCTACCAGCCAAACTTTTCAAGGCAGCTGGTGATGAATTGGTAGAGAGCATACACCAACTCATCTCTAACATTTGGTAACACGAATGTATGCCTGATAAATAAAATCTTAGCATCGCTGGCCCGGTCCACACCACAAGAAATGAGACCCACTCAACTGCTCCAATTATAGAGGCATCAGTCTCCTCAACATCGTATATAAGACCTTTTCTGCGATATTGTGTGAACACCTGAAACCTTTCATCAACAGCTTGATTGGCCCCTACCTAAAGAAACCAGAGCGGTTTCAGGCCAATAAGTCCACCATCCATCAAATCTTCACACTTCGACAGATACCAGAGAAAATCCAAGAAGTCCAAGTCGATATTTATAATTTCTTTATCGATTTCAACGCTGCCTATGACAGCATCTATAGAGAAGAGCTATATAGAGCCATGCCTAGTTTTGACATCACTGCTGAACTTGGCCGTCTGTCCAGGATTACGATGGAGAACGCTCGCTGCTCCATGAAGATCGGTTATGACCTCACCCAAACATTTGATGTTAAAAAACCTTTTAGACAAGGTGAAGCACTATCATGTGACTTTTTTAATATTGTGCTTGAACGGATTATGAGAAACTTACAAGCTTACACAATAGCAGAGAAAAACACGCATCTCAAGGAGTTGACTAAAATCCAGAGACTTGCCTGCATAGCAACCACAGGCGCCATTAGAATTACCCCGACCGCAGCACTTGAAACAATTCTCGCACTTGAAACAATTCTCGCCCTACGCCTAAAAGAATCCAACCTATCGAGAAAGGGCCACACGGGCCACCGTAGCATCTCAAGATGGGCTCACCTAGACAACACCACAGTCTATCTGCCGCCATCCCCCGACTTTAGCCTAAACGTCAAAACGGTCATCCCATCAAGGGAATACTGGGAAGACGGTGGGGCCATTTCACTCAGCTGAGGCCTACCAACTCCTACTCTCAACCTCCACGCGGTGACAGCCGGGTGCCTAGTACCTTAATTCAAGAAATGGGTAACCAACCCTGTTTGGCGGATTCTTGGTGGCAGCAGATGAGAGAGGGGGGGAAGAGTGCTTTTCTCACTACAGCACTTCTTCCTGTTCCAGGCGGCAGCGGACGAATTCCCTAGACGGAGTCAACGGTGGCGTCTATAGTTCCAGTTAGGTTGTACTTAGTGAATACCTTGCGCGAGCTGCTTCGACGTATTCGGATCACAGGTCGGTAAGGAATTTCCAATGTTGGTCAGGACATTGGAATAGAGATGGTGGCGGAGGAGCCCTTAATGGGTCAACGACAGCGCTCATACTCCCGTAGTGGACTACTGGCACCGGTGTACCCGGCCCCTCGTCCTAGGGGAATAATTAAGGAACTGGCCCTCCAGGTTGGGGGTTGTGCCGTCGGGGTAACTTCCCTACCACGTAAAAAAACTCATGGTTCCGAAACAACCAAAAGCCTCGGATAAGGATGACTCAACTAATGACGACCCCAGCAAACGAAATAAGGACAACGACTTTCGGATCTGTACGTGGAATGTTCTGTCCCTTTACAGACCACGTGCAGCCGAACAACTAGCAGAGGTCCTAGACTGCTATAAAGCAGATATTACCGCCATCCAGGAAGTGCGATGGGATGGGCCGGGCAAAAAGAGGATGAAAAACTGTGACATCTACTACGGTGATTGCTACAGAGGCAACAGGTAACGCTTATTCGGATGCGGATTTGTCATACGCGGCAGACTTAGGCAAGAAGTCTTAAACTTCCGACATGTGAGCAAGCGTATTATGACTATCCGGATCAAGGCTAAATTCGCTAACATAAGCCTAATATGTGTTCATGCCCCCACGGAAGAAAAGGACCCTGCCACCAAAGAGTGTTTCTACGAGCTCCTCGACAAGACATATGAGCAATGTCCTAAATACGACGTTAAAATCGTATTGGGTGATTTTAACGCCAAAATAGGAAAGAAGAACGTCTTTGGTAGGGCAGTTGGTAAGCATAGCCTACACGACACCACGTCTGATAACGGACTAAGGCTAATTGATTTCGCTGTGGAGCGAAATGTCACCATAGCAAGCACATGGTTTCCTCACCTCGATATTCATAAGCAGACATGGCGGTCTAATGATCATGTAACGATCAACCAAATTAATCATATTGCGATCGACGCAAGGCATGCCTCCAGTATTCTGGATGTTCGGACCTTCCGAGCGGCCAATATAGACTCGGATCATTACCTTGTTGTAGCCAAGGTACGAATGCGGATATCACAATCTGAGCAACAAAGAAGAATTACTGTGAGAAAATTTAACGCCGAAAAGCTACAATCGCAAGAGACCGCCAGACTCTTCGCTGAACGCGTATCCCGAAATCTCTCAATCACCCCTTTGCCGCCAGCATTAAGTACCGAAGACCAGTGGCAACGCTGCCAACATGCCATCAGAAACGCCGCGACTGATGTGCTGGGTCTCGCTCGACCACCACCGCGAAACCCCTGGTTTGACGAAGAATGCCGGCGAGCGCATGCATCAAAACAAGAGGCATACAAAGCGGCGCTGCAGCGGAAGACGAGAGCTGCTCGTGAGCTCTACGAGCAAAAGAGCCGGGAAGAACATCGGCTTCTCCAAAAGAAGAAGAAAGAGCATGAGAAGCGCGCGTTTGAAAATATCGAGAGTCTATACTCCAGGAACAATGTACGGAAGTTTTACCAAAAGGTAAAAAGAACGTGTCAGAGAAGTAATACCCGTACAGAAACCTGTAGAGATGAAAATGGAAACTTCGTAGTAGAATCACAGTCGGTGCTGAGAATATGGAAAAACTACTTCTGCAGACTGTATAACGGCGACGAAGACCAACATCCCGCTGTCAGGCAGAATGAACCATTCAACATAGACGATGATAGTCAAAATTTCCATCCACCTGACCAAAACGAAGTGAGGATAGCGATATCCAAGCTAAAATCCAACAAGGCTGCTGGACCTGACGGCTTACCAGCCGAACTCTTCAAGGCAGCAGGGGATGAATTGGTAGAGTGCATATACCAACTCATTTCAAATATTTGGTCAGAGGAGTGTATGCCTGATGAATGGAATCTCAGCATGGTTTGCCCGATCTACAAGAAAGGAGACCCCCTCAATTGCGCCAGCTATAGAGGCATCAGTCTCCTCAACATCGCATACAAGATCTTTTCTTCGATATTGTGTGAACGCCTGAAACCTTTCATCAACAGCCTGATTGGACCCCATCAGTGCGGTTTCAGGCCAGGAAAGTCCACCATCGATCAAATCTTCACACTTCGGCAGATCCTGGAGAAAACCCAAGAATTCCAAATCGATACTCACCACCTCTTTATCGATTTCAAGGCCGCCTATGACAGCATCTATAGAGAAGAGCTTTGTAGAGCCATGTCTAGTTTTGACATCTCTGCCAAACTTGTCCGTCTGTGCAGGCTGACGATGGAAAACACTCGCTGCTCCATCAAGGTCGGTAATGACCTCACCGAGACCTTTGATGACAAAAAAGGTTTTAGACAAGGTGACGCGCTGTCATGTGACTTCTTCAATATTATACTTGAACGGATTGTGCGGAACTCACAAGCTAACACCGGAGGCACAATCTATTATAAGTCTGTACAACTGCTTGCATACGCCGACGATATAGACATTATCGGAAGAACTCAGCGGGCTGTCACCGGTGCGTTTACAAGCATTGATGCAGAAGCGGCCAAAATGGGTTTAGCGATAAACGAGGGCAAAACTAAGTATATGCTGTCAACAAGAAGGGAAAACCAACACCGACGAATTGGACAAAACGTCACAGTGGGCACCTATAACTTCGAGGTAGTAAGGGACTTTGTCTACCTTGGCTCTGCTATAAATTCAGCAAACAAAATCAGTGCAGAAATCAATCGAAGAATAACTCTTGCCAATTGCTGTTTTTTTGGGCTTATAAGGCAATTCAACAGTAAAGCCCTATCTCGAACAACTAAGGAGACTCTATATAAGACCTTGATCATCCCAGTCCTGCTTTACGGCACTGAAACATAGACTTTATTAAAAGAGAATGAAGATATCTTTGGTCGCTTCGAGAGAAAAATTCTTCGTAAGATTTTCGGTCCCGTTTGCGTTGAAGGGTTTTGGAGGAGAAGATTCAATCACGAACTATTCGAACTGTACAGCGACATCGACCTAGTCAAAAAACTTCGTATTGGACGTCTGAGATGGCTAGGACATGTAGAGCGAATGGACACCAACGCTCCGGTCCGCAGAGTTTTCGAATCTAACCTCGAGGGACGACGCAGTAGAGGGAATCATCGCCGTAGGTAGCGCGCACAAGTTCAAGGGGACCTCGACCAACTTGGAGTGCGCAACTGGAGGCAATTAGCTAAAGACCGAGCTAAATGGAGAGGCTTGTTGGTTGAGGCCCAGATTCACCCCGAACTGTAGCGCAACCTAAGTAAGTAAGTAAGGTGGGGCCATTAGCCCGCATACTATTTCAGTCTTCACTGACGGATCCAAAACAAACGAAGGAGTGGGTTCGGGTATCTACTCAGTTGAACCGGATATTGCTATATAAATAGTGGCTTCCGAACCATAGTAGTGTATACCAGGCAGAAGTCCTAGTGATAGCAGAGGCGGCACAAGTACTATCCACGAAACTTGTTACAAGGAAGGAGATTTATATTTACATAGATAGTGAAGCTGCTATAAAGGCCATCTTATCCGCCGTTATAATATCAAAGCTAATAAAACGCTGTCGCGAGGAGCTTAGCTTGCTTGTCCAGAGCCATCATGTAACACACTGGTGGGTCCCAGGACACAAAGGAATTCCAGGGAACGAGATGACGGACGAACTGGCAAGAAAGGGATCAGAACAAGACCTGTCAATGGTCCAAAAATCAGTCCTACCTCCCCTAATACTTGTTAAATCAAATATAGCACTTGACTTCACTAACATAGAACTCTAGCCATTTTGTTTCTTTCCTCTCTTTGCAGTTCTTCAACCAAGAAACTCCACGTTTGGGTAGCACAGTGGATCCGTTTGTGATCTGAGTGCAGGCTGCGCTCATTCGTTGCAGCTAACCCCTTTTACCCTAACCTAACCTACAACCTACCACCAGAGGCAAAATCTATCAAAAGTCCGTACAATTGCTTGCATTCGTCGACGATATTGACATAATTGGGAAAAATATCTGCGGATGCTATTATTCATAGAATACCTAAGGTGGAGATTGAAAATCTTATTGATTTATTCTCAAAACTATCCCAATCCGTTGCCTGCAATCCAGCTCCTGTTCCGCACAAAAGATAAATAAATGTCCTCCGACACTGCCATTATTGTAGAGCTCACAACAGCTGGATACAAAAACAATTTGCTAAAATCTATTCATCAGCGGTGGTAAGCAAATAAAACGAGTTTTCTTTGTCTTCATGACGTTAGAATGGAATCCGGCAGCCGCATTCACGTTAATCAAAGTTTAACGACATTTAATACCAACATTATACGGAAAGGTCTTGGCTGAAGCGACGTTAGGAGCTTACAAGTGTTTCTACCAGACGTGGGGGAGTCTACATTCGAGTTACTGCAGCAGATAAAACACTTTTAATTAGTTCACTAGGAAATCTCCATCTTCCAATAAATTCAAGACATCCCTTTCGAAGTCACTCATTTTCCTCCAGATTTACAAAAAAACTCTTATTTTAAATGCAAGTAATATAAAGATACACAATATTAACTGATGAATAAAATGTTCACAACTTTGCAAATCAAATTTCACGAGATATATGAAACGTACCGATCAAGAAAACAATCTTCTTTCTCTAAAATCCGTAAAATACTAAATAGAACCAACGAAAATAATCCGAAAATAAAATAAAGATATGCCGTTATGTATCTGAGAATGAAAAAATAATTGTAACATAGATGTATACCTTGGGCCTATTAGGCCCGAAGCTCTATTTAGGGAAAATTTGCAGAGCTTATTACTGTTTTTTTTATGTTCGAGGATACATTGCGACGATGTAGGAAGGTAGATGAAAGATTATTTTATTTCCAAGGATAGTTTCAATTTTATACGTATTTTAATTTTCACTTGGGCCTGTCAGGCCCCACGTGGGCACTGCCGGGCTAGAAGACTGTGCGAAAACTTTAATTGTGATCTGATTGAAAATACTTCGCAGATACTTACAGACAGAATCTGTATACTTGGCCTAGGGTCCTAGCCACCTTTCTGCAGATTCCCACAGAAAGATAAAAACTTTTCTACATATCGTTGCAGGCGTAATTACTACCCAAAATAACCTCTAATACCTATCATATAAAAAGCTAGGGTTTGCTAGTGGCAAGTTCCATCGGACCTGTGGTGCCAATGAAATACATTAAGATCCATGCCAGTTTGTTTACTACTGTCCAGTTCTCCACCAATTAAGAGACATATCTTCAGAAGGTATTCCCGGGATAATGAGAAACTTTCTGTAAATATGCATACCAGTATGAACGGCATTTTAGGATTCATCAGAACTTTAGAGAGCAAGGGATACCTTCTGCCAATAGGATCTGAGTGCGTCGCAGAGGAATTTATGTCCCCTTTGTCAAAGCACGTAGAATTTCTCAACGAGGAAGAGATGTCTAAAGCAGAAACCAATTGTGACTTCACTACGACCTTTCATGGATTATCAGAAAATTACAATTTCGTTGGCCCATCCAGAACCATTAGCATTCCAATAGATGCTTTTTGCATGCAACCCATCAAAGCCAAAATCAATTTTATAAAGCGCTCGCTGGAAACATCCACACAACTGGTATGGTAAGCTACACCTATACACGTATAATCATGAAAGCATATCAACCCCATGTGCTACAAATACCTATACAAACTTACCTTGTAAATATGGCAATATCTTGCACATGAATTCTCCGAAAATGAAATTCCTCAGCATTGACCCGACCAATGTGAACGGGATGCACAGCATTCCGAGCAATAAATCAGACACAGCCAGATTAAGCAGGAACAGGTTAGTTATCGTACGCATACGACGATTTTGCACTAGCGTTAGAATGACAAGGATATTTCCAACAATGGCCAGCATAAAGATGATTGCATACAAGGCAATTTGTATCTGCCCCATCGCCTGGGCGGCCGGCGGCGGGGGCGCAGCTGATACTGCAAGGCCATTCCTGGATCCGGTATCCGCCGTTGACAGCAGCGTAAAAGTGGTCGTCGTGGTGACATTAGTGAAATTGTATACCGCATAATCAAGCAGAATGTTCTCTGTGGAATTCATTAGATCTGAGGACATAGTCGGTGCCACTTGACGCTCTTGTGTGTATGTCTGCGGATGTTTTTTTAGCCTCGTTTTGTTCTCGCCTTTCGCTGTGGTAATAGATTTTCAGGCCTTAAGCGGGGGCACTGATGCTTCTGCTGATGGGATCATTTTTCATCTCTGCGGATAGAAAATGGAAAACTTAAATTAAATTAAATATGCCGTTTCCATCTGAATTTAAAAAAGGATAAATGGGAATCCTACAGTGTTGCCATGAAAAGTATAATAAATTTGTATAATTAATTCTATGACGCAAAAAATCTTACTAAATCATATCATCTAAAAATAATGTTCTCAGGGTTAACTTTATTTTCCTTACTAACACTATATGAATTAGTGCTTCAAACCTTATCCGGATACCCGAATACATAAGTATGAGACAGTTGAGATCCGTATGGATTCGCATAGTGTCGGATAGTTTCGGATCTTCTGATAGCTTCGGATCTTCGGATAGTGTCGGATCTTCGGATAGTGTCGGATACTGGGATCCAGTTGCATATCGTAACGCTACATAATGTTGTTTGGAAACAAATATAATCCCATACCCAACTGGTTTTTGCCATTTTTTTTATATTAATTTCATTCACTTTTAAAAAATATGAATAACAATTGTCACTTTCTCACAAAACGTTTCAATAACATTGATAACTTATCATTGAGCCGCTGTCTTTTATACCTCATCCAGCGATAGAGTGAGGCGAGAAACCCTCTTGGCTCGTTTTCACTGTCCGACACTATTCGAAGATCCGAAACTATCAGAAGATCCGAAACTATCCCACACTATCCAGAACATCCGGATACTTTGAAGGACTAATAAAAAGTGTCCACGTGAGGTAAGAATTAAGAGAGATGAAGAACCGACATGATGATAAATCGAAAGGCTTCAGGAGAGGGTCCTATTATAAGTACTTACAGACCGGATGGAGACGTTTAGAAAATTGACTAGTTATTCTGCTAAATAGGTGCCTGGGTAAAGGAAAGAAATACAAGATTTCAAGAAGGCGCTCGACTCGATCGAAATTTAGTCAGTGTTGGCAGCAATCGAAAAACCTAGAATCGACTCCAGATATGCAAAGGACGATTTGATTTCACCGCAACTATTTCCCTTAGTGTTCAACAAGTTGGACTGGGGTCATAATTCAGAAATCATCTTCAATTATGCCACATGACAACTTATACTGAGTGAGCTGAAAGATGCGTCGTAGAAATCAGGCTTGGGGTCGAATCTATAAAAGAGAACGTCTGTGAGTCCAGACAAAATTCAGGTCACAACCGATAATCAGATCTTTCATGGGTTGCGAAAATATGCGCATATCTTGATCACATCATTTAACTGGAGAAAGACATATCCAAAGAATAAAACCCCAACAAATCTCCACATTTTTACCGTGACAGTCTTGACATACATATGTAGGAAATTCGAACTGTCATTCTGTGAGTCATAGCGTGATTCTGGATCAGTTTAAGATACGCAGTGCGAAACGAAGAGATTAGGGGACAAAGTCGCAAACGTACATCTGTAGTAGAGTAAATTTCATAATGCAAATGGCAGTGTCCACGTATTATTTGAATGGTGAAATGGTTTGACGAGTAGAATACGATAAACTATGAGACGCCATTTTAGTCAGATGGATATTGAATAATTAAACCTTTTCTTAAAAAAAATTTTTTTGCGTTTACTTGTTATAACAAGTCTTAACAACAATAATTCCTTCCATACTGACATAGTGGCAGAACTGCCATAAGAGAAAAAAATGGCGGGATATTAACACCCGGGGCGTCCAATTTGGAAAACCGTTTATTATGATCTATACATATTATAAAACTGTAGGGTTTTTCTTTTGTTACCTAATGGCGTGAGAACCGCTGGACAGTTTTGGATGAAACTTTTTTTGAAATGTTTCTTACAACTCCGGGAAGGACATATGCATGCCGTGTTTTGCCCAGCATACTTTTTGGGAGCGTTTTTGTAGTTTTTATTTGTTACTGACTTTACTGCCTTTAACCTCCTATTATTCGGGTAATTCATAATCAACACAAAAAGAAAGAATGCATAATGGGGTCAACACTTCCCTTAATATTTTAAGCTATCCATCAGCTTTCTGCTTGATCTAGAAGCTGAGCTACAGCCCGAAATCTAACATGATCACATTAAATTTACTTCCTCAAATTTAAAAAAAATTAACAACGATCGTTCCAGACCGTTGTTCTGCTTTGGGGTGGTGGGCGCACATTGAAAGCACGTTCACTTCAACAAATACTGTGTGTCGTTTTCTCTGTTGGATCGGAGCATAAGAGAAGTATGCGCACGTGTGGTGGTGTAAAAACGAATTGAGTGCAAGTGTATTCAGTTTTTTTTTTTTTTGGAAGAAACACCCCATTTAGTGTGAGTAAAAATTATATACGCATATGCATGCGAATGTGAGACTGACACCTGCACGTTGGGTGGTGTAAATACAAATTGAGTGCAAGTGTTTCCCCAGTTTTTTGAAAAAACACTCCATTTAAGCTCGATTCACAGCTCAGCGACCTGCGAATGCGAATGAACGACTATTCCCAAATTTTGACGGCAATCCCCGAATTTGAGTTGTCATTAATTTTATAACTAATTGCCTAAACGTGAAAAATACATAAATACATAGCGTAGCTTTCATTCAGAAGGTAATATCCTACATTCTTTCGATAAATTCAACCACGATCTTACCCACCAAGAACAAAGCAAAAGAATTGTGAGGTTAGACTGTCGCGAATGTTTTGGTCGGGGGAATGTGGATTGCGTCCTACATGTGTGGAATGTGAATAAAAGTTGACAGTTCGCAGAAATCATTCGCTTATTCGCGGAAAAACCGGCGAATTGTTAATTTCTTCGCAGAAACTAATTACAATTCAACTTTTTATCTATTAATCAAAAGATAAGTTAAGCTCCGTTCCTTTGAAAATAATAAAATTGCCAAGGGCGTGTTATAAATGTGCTAAAAACTGTTTGTTCGCAGTTTGGGCATTCGCAGTTCGCTGAGCTGTGAATGGACCTTTAGTGTGAGTAAAAATTGTAACATTTTTTGGGCAAATATTCACTTTCATTTGGGCGTTTATGCTTTATTTATATATTGGGCTATTGTTCATAGTGAAAGATCACCCGAAATGCCAAAAGTGAAAATATGTCAACATGTTATGCGAATAATCACCCAAAACAAAATCGCCCAAAACTCTCAAATAAACAATCGCCCAAAAGTGTTTAAGCAATCCTTTGGAACGCAGATCCGAAAAAAAGACGACCGTAGACCAAAATGAATACCCTTAGCGGAGCGACGAATAGACTTAGCCCCAGGCGCCGGCCTGACAGGTGTTAACATACCCTAAGCGGAGCGACGAAGTCGCGTGAGAGGCTAAACTTCTCCGGAAAGCGGAGCTTAAATAAATAAATCGCGCGAAGCGCGCCACCTACCCACTGTTGACCCGCACAAACTGTCCTCGAATAGACTTAGCCCTATGCGCCTGCCTGACAGTTGTTGACATACCCTTAGCAGAGCGACGAAGTCGCGTGAGCCGCTAAACCCTTACGGAAAGCGGAGTTTAAATAAATGAATCGCGCGAAGCGCCCCACTTACCCACTGTTGGCCTGCACAAAACTGTCCTTGAATAGACTTAGCCCAAATCGCCTGCCTGACAGTTATTGACATATCCTTAGCGGAGCGACGAAGTCGCGTGAGCGGCTAAACCCCTTCGGAAAGCGAAGTTTAAATAAATGAATTGCGCGAAGCGCGCCACTTACCCACTGTTGGCCCGCACACAACTGTCCTCGAATAGACTTAGCCCTATGCGCCTGCCTGATAGTTGTTGACATACCCTTAGCGGCTGAGCGGCTAAACCCCTCCGAAAAGTGGAGTTCAAGCAGATGAGTCTCGCGTAGCGCTCCACTTACCCACTTTTGGCCCACACACGACTGTCCTCGAATAGACTTGACAGTTGTTGGCATACCCTTCAGAACGACGAAGTCGCGTGAGCCGCTAAACCCCTTCGGAAAGTGAAGTTTAAATAAATGAATCGCCCGAAGTGCGCCACTTCCCCACTGTTGGTCCGCACAAAACTGTTTTCCAGTAGACTTAGCCCCAGGCGCTTTCCTGACAGTTGTTGACATACCCTTAGCGGAGCGACGAACTCGCGTGAGAGGCTAAACCCCTCCGAAAAGCGGAGTTTGAATAAATTAGTAGCGCGAAGCGCCCCACTTACCCACTGTTGGACCGCACAAAACTGTCCTCCAATAGACTTAGTCCCAGGCGCCTGCCTGATAGTTGTTGACATAACCTTAGCGGAGCGACGAAGTCGCTTGAGCGGCTAAACCCGTCCGAAAGCGAAGTTTAAATAAATTAGTCGCGCGAAGCTCCCCACTTACCCACTGTTGTCCCGCACAAAACTGTCCTCGAATAGGCTTAGCTCCAGGCGCCTTCCTGACAGTTGTTGACATACCCTTAGCGGAGCGACGAAGTCGCGTGAGCGGCTGAACCCCTCCGGAAAACGGAGTGTAAATAAATGAGTTGCGCGAAGCGCGCCACTTACCCACTGTTGGCCCACACATAGCTGTCCTCGAATAGACTTAGCCCCTGCCTTAGTTGTTGACATACCTAATATGACAATGTGATTTTCTGATATGATTTTAAAAAATTATATAGGAAAAAAAAAAGAAATTTTTGGGCGATCGTTCATTTTCGGATTTTGGACTTGGAATTTCTTTGGAATTCTTTGGGCGATTATTCGCACAGCCGTTCACTCCTGGTTTAGGCGATTGTTCATTCATTTTGGGGCGGTAGTTCCTTTTTTGAACTTTCTTTCATTATGCACAAGCACCCAATCATTTTGGGCGATTATTCATTTTTGGAATTTGGGCGATTTTCTTTTGTGAGGTTATTCGCACAGCCATGAAATTTAATTGAAAAATTGATTTTTTTTTTTACAAAAAAACGCCCATAAAAAATGGGCGTGGCTTTTATATTTCAGTTAATGGTCCAATAGTTGAAATGTTTTGTTACAAAATGCAAATATTATATGTATTTATTTTTCATAAAACTAATCCTATAACATCGTCCTCATATTGTGTTTAAGTCAAAATCGTACCACTTGAGGCATTTCAGATAAATGGTCGTACGAGTATCATCCTTTTCAGAGCCTTAAATCAAATAGGATTAATTGTGCCGCATGGCAACGCTGTACACGTGTGTATAGAGATATTCACGTGCCAACAATGACTAGCGGGATGAATCTAATATATTGACTAAAAGCTGTTTTGTTGCGACCAGCAAAGGAAATGGGTATTTATTAAAATTTTTTACAGGAGCCACACTCCAACAGAATTGTTGCTGAAGTGAACTCTGAGTGTTGATGGTGATGGGCGGCTTTGCCGGAGTGCCAAAAGTTTTAAAGTGGTTCTGAACACTTTACCATGAGTGGTTCTTGAAAAAATGTTGTTGCTAGTTGGTAATCACTTTAGAATTTGTTGCCCTTTTAAGGGGTGTGATGTTTCACATGAATTAAATAGAAAAAGAAACTCGAATAAGTAATAAGTTACCTAAACATGTCTCATTACGGCCATAATATCATCAATCGATAGCTCGCAATGTGTTTCATATTCTGATGTTTCATTTTGTACAAATCACCCCATATATCTTTTTCTTTTCGTTAATCCCAGTGGGCAGTCATTCGAATACAATCTTTGTCAGCCGTTCATTCTCCTGAGATGACCCAACTATTTTGTTCGATTTGACATATCTCATAGAGTTTCTTTTCATCCATATGTCGCCTTTATTATGGCATATATCCATAATTCTTCGTAATTCTCCTCTGGAGACATCTTTAGAAGACCTAATGCATTTCCATCGGGTGTTGATAAGGTCACGTTTCGATGTCATAGCTCGCAATCAAGACCGACTGTGAGATATGATATGATATTAGGTGCGATGAAGGTTTTTGTTAATTCAATAGGTTTGTTTTTTGATTTAAGAAGACGCTAAGGAGCAAAACTTCTCAAATGTCAAGGATAAACGAGTTATATCTACCTCTTAAAGCAGGCACAGAATATGTGGATGAAAGTGACTCGACCTTTACTTTAATGAGCCTTTTCCCCTTACTTTATTATCTCTTGTCCTGGAGACGGATGATCAGCAATATCTAGAAATTGAAGATGTTGGGCTTTTAGTATATGTAGCACTAGACGAATAGAAGAGTTCAGAAAAGTTTATTGGAACAAATGCTGTGATAAATACATTAGGTGTAATAGATCAAAACTTGGATAAGCACAAAGCTCAGCTTCATAAGATGCAATTTTGGTTCGACATTGATGGAGATTTTGCAAAGAATATCGAATAATTAATTTTATTTTTTAAAGCTGAAAGTAATGGTACAAAACAGCCCTAAAATATTCCATAAGCCATTTGATAATAAAGGAAATTTGTATTAAGTGGTCCAGATCAGCTGAGGATTTCCTCGACAACAGGCTGGAATTTAAGCCTGCGGTATATGCAGGCAGCGCTTTCCCGATGCTTCCAAACATCGGTGGGCTTACATACGCCAGGAGAATCCTACTATCCAGAGTGGTAAGCTCAATCCCTCTATATGCAGCTCCGGTCTGGGCGATGGCACTCACAAAGAAGGAAGCTCCCGTCTGCGTATAGACTCTGCGCAATCAGAACTACTACTACGGGTGGGCCATCTAGTGGTTTCTTTTTAAATCATAGGTGATTTTGACACTTACAGCTGTTTCCCACTCGAAATCTTAACAGAAGATCAGTATCATACCTCCGTCGAACGAAATGAGTCGCTTTACGCTTGAACAACATTGGGAAATATTGAAAACTTATTTCCAAAGTGAGTGCTGTGTAGCGCAAACAGTGCGTTTTTTGAAAAGAAGTTTTGGCCGAAATGAAGCACCCACCGCGCCTGCTGTACGCAAGTTTGTGCAAAAAGTTCGTGAGACTGGTATGCTAGTGGACAACACTCATGGTTCCCGTCATCGTACGGTGCGCACAGACGAGAATGTGGCTGCTGTAGCCGAGAGTGTGAGACTCAATTCACGAACATCAACTCGTCATCGACCTCAACAGCTCAACATTTCACGCACTAGCCTGAGGAGAATTCTGCACAAAGATCTGGGATTATTCGCTTATAAGATCCAATTGATTCAGCAATTAAAAGCGCACGACCATCCGCTTCGTTATCGCTTCGCAGTTTGGGCCTTAGAGTAGCTTGAATTGGACAACGATTTTGGGCGAAAAATCATCTTTTCTGACGAGGCACATTTCCATCTCGGCGGCTACGTAAACGAACAACATTGCCGCATCTGGGGCTCGGAAAACCCGCACGTTATTGTCAAGAAGCCAATGCAGCCACAGAGAGTGACAGTTTGGTGCGGATTGTGGAGTGGTGGCATAAAAAAAAAAAAATACAAATATTTGGCGCAACAGCTCTTTAAAGTGCCAGGGCCTAGCTTCTCGCAACCACTCATGTTGTGTGCGTTATATTTTTCACACAAATGGAAGGGACCTACAGCTTAATGCCGAATCCGAACGGCGATTTGAGAAGCTTTTTCGTGACAACAATACTCTCGGATGTTTGTCAGACGCTCGCGAGAGGTGGGACCGTGAAAAACTTTTTGGTGTTTGCTGGGATTCGAACTTGAAACCTCATGCGTAGTGATCCGACACACTAACCACTTACGCCACGGCGCCCACATCATTGGACCATTTTTCTTCGAAAATGAGGCTGGGAACAACGTTTCGGTCAACGGTGGGCGTTACAGAGCCATGTTAACGCTTTTTTTTTTACTGAAATTGAAGACATGGATTTGGACGACCTCTGGTTCATGCAGGATGGCGCGCCATGCTACACAGCCGATGCCACAATCGGTCTTTTGCGCACCATATTCCCAAATCGTGTTATCAGCCGTCTTGGCGATGTCAATTGGCCGCCTCGGAGCTGTGGCCCCTTTGGACTTTTTTTTTGTGAGGAACCGTGAAAGATCGATGTTATGCCAACAATCCGGAAACGATTCAAGTACTTAAAGCCAATATTATCCAAGCAATCCGTGAGCTACAGCCCGAAACCATCAACAAACAAGGTCTTGGAAAATTGGAGTGATAGAATGCGCTACTGCGAGGCAAGCCGAGGCAGCCACTTGAACAACGTTGTATTCCATAATTAATGGGAATGTTTGCTCTTACCAATAAAGCCATAATACATGGAAAAAATTTCATTTTGTTTATTTTATTGCATTTTCAAAAAGAGACTTGTAGTTGGCCCACCCTGTATAAACGTTTTCCGAACAATTTCACCCTGTATTATAGGCGGTATGATCCCCATTAACATTGTCGCCAAAGAGATGCGAAGTGTTTACAATGCGAGCCGGCAAGAAGAAGCCAGCATTACTAGACTTTTGTGAGTCATAGATATATTGAATGCTATGAGGAGAGACTCTTTCTCTAACTCCAAAATAGATTATTGGTATAAGTTCGACAGAAAAACTTTTACTGAATCGACTTTCATATAATCATATCATATAAAGTGAGCGATGGTTCTGTTTAAATTGTTGCAAAACTAGCAAGGCTTTTTGAAAAAGGCTGATAAAAGCACTATGTTCCGACTAGGTGCTTTGTGTCTACGCTCTTGGGATACACTTACTTTCATTCTCTCCCGATCCGTTTCGTGCATTTATTCATCCATCCATTTATACATTCATTTATCCAGGTTTACGATTGTATTGATAAACTATTTGCCTTTGTTGTACCAAGAAAACAAATGCGAATATTTTACAAGCTTTTCAAAATAAAGTGCTAAGAGAAATTGTCCAAGCACCGTGGTATAGTAGAAATCACAATATCCACAGGGATCTTGGAATTCCGACAATCGAAGCTGAAACTAGAAGCTTCGCGAGAAAGCATAGAAACCGACTAATCGGACATGTCAACAATACAGTCCTAACAATTTTGTATGAGAGCAATTTATTGCGACTACAAAGGACGATATCTTTCGACTTGGCGAGATAATGATTAACCACGTCTAGATTGCGGAATATGCAGGGTCTTTCAGTGGAAAGTAACCTGCCAAACGTTTTTATTTCATGATAGAAAAGTTGCTCGATAAGTTAATACTTAGTTGCGATATCTAACAAATTTATATCGAAGGGTGGTGTTTTTTTAGTCAGTAAGAATCTGACACTACTATGAGCACGCGTTTGCTATTCTCATAGTGTCTATGGAAGATTTTTCACCTACCCTCGGGGGGGCGGAAAAAAAAAATGTATCCAAGAAAGCTGCGTAGCAACTTCGTTTAAAAATTCTTAATTTGCCGATGCGCATACCAATAAAAGCTGAAAACGGTTTAAAATTCAAATGGTTCCAAGCGTTGTGAAACAACTGGCTCATGTGGTAGCACAGTGGATAGCTCCCCAACCATACATTCGTAAGTTTAAACACCGAAAACTTCCTCGTCCATTTCCTACACGTTTTAACCCTCAGAGGTTTTATACGCAATTATACGCCAACGCTTACATAACAAACATGGTAACTTATTTTAGAATCCCTCCAGTAAATGTTCTATTAATATACCCAACCAGATGCGCAAACTTTTATTCAGGTAGACGAATCGTTAAAATCAACAAATAAAAACAAATTTAATTCAATATTTTTGTTTCATTTTAAAACATGGATTTTAATTTGAATAAAATACTGAAATTATTTCTCCGGAATCATGCGCGAGCTGGCAATGACATCACCTGTGGAGGGTTCCTTTCCAAAAAATATAATTCCCATACAAGATGCCAAATATCAGGACGGTTGATTAAACAAGTTGAACATGAGGCACGATTGATTGCATCATTTATTAACAATTTAAATCATAATATGTACGTACAACAAAATTCAACCACGTTTTCGTGTACGCAACAAGGAAGTTTCCTTCCGAATTATTCAGGACATAAATGAACGTGAGAATTGATTTAATTTTTCCTGAATTTGAATTTAAATATTCAAGCAAAGCTAACTTGATGATTCAAATCAGAGTGATGCCACTTATGCACACATGTATCTGAGGACAATATCACTAACACAGTCTGAGCAGCATCACCAATTCGCTTGCATGTTACCTAAAACCCACCCACATTTGACCTTATTCGTATTTGTTACGAATATTCCAATTAATTCAGTTCCTTTCCCAGGAGTGCTTCGGGAAAAAAATGTATCAAATTAGCATTTCGCGTTGCCTAAGCAATTTGGGATTCGGAGATGTGAACTTTTTTAATGTGGACGCACAGGGATTGCTAGTGAGTTCTCTAAATTGGGGAAAAGTGTTCTATTTCATTAAATTTTTCATTTGTGAATGATAGAAATCTAGTTCACAACTGGAGGAAGGTCCTTTTGTAACTTCAAGCTTTTCAATATTGCGACTCTAACAAAGCTCTAGGGTTTTTTATGGTGACAAAAAGTAATTGTCGCCTTATTTTAATTTCATTGAAACGTGAGACCTAATTTAAGTTGAGTTGAGCAAATAAAAACGGAGTCCTTGATGAGAAGTCACGTTTCCATTTAGGGAGACGAACAATTTGCTAGGTATATTGCTGCAGTAAAAGTGTTGTCCTTTGACAGACAGTTAGATATGTGGTGTGAGTCGGCGGGTTCTATTTTTAGATTTTTCAATTTACAAGTTTAATGGAAAACGGTGCAGTGGTGTGGTATCTACGAAAACAAATTACGTGCTATAAGATGCTTCTAATATTTAAACGAAATAACCTTGGACTTATGCGATGCTTAGAGGATATTATTATCTCATAATGGCCAGGAGGGCATTTGTATAGAGCAACAACTGACATAAGGAGGATAAATCTGCAGAGCTTACGGTGGGATCAAATCGCAAACCACTTGGTCAATTCTACACTTTTCCCTCCTCAAACTTTGCTACCCCCCTCGATTGGTAAAGTGAATGAAATGTACGGAAACTACCAACAAGTTCGAATTTTAATAGACTGTGGATCGCAGGTTTTATATGCTAGCGAAGCTTTAATACAAAGACTGGGACTCAAACGAACAAATGCTCGAATATTAATAGCTGGAATCGGGTTCAGGAATGTCCAGGGATCTGGTCTCGATGGCAATCGTATCTCAGTTTGATGCGGTTAGTATCCTAGTAGATACTTACATTATATCAAATGTCACTTCAACATTACCCGAAAGGAATGCTTCGACGTCAAAGATTTGGAGCACATTCTTGATTTGGATCTAACGGATCTTCGTTCAATAAGCCCAATCCTATAGACATTGCGGATACCATTTGGGATATATTGCAAGGCGAAATTGTTAAAGGCAAATTATTCACAGGCGATGAACAAACTATTCGATCCAACCACACTCTTATCGATACCGACACCATCGTGCAAGAGTTCTGAAATATCGATGAGATTGATACGGCTTGAAGGAACAAAACTAAGTATATTAAAGCACGAACACAGAAAGATACAGATCCCAATTGTCGATGAAAGGCGATTGAGAAACTTTTATTTGATTAATTAAAGAAATACAAAATTAATCGATACAATACCAAGACCAATGGCCATAGGTCTTGATTGGGAGAGAGCTAAGATCTAAGTGAACGAGAAACAGAAAATTTTTTTATACATTAATTTAGAAAAGCAAAACTGTTGTACGATGTAAAGAGAGCACAACTTGTAGGATTGAATTTAGATGGCGTATCTTATGTGTGATTTGGCAAAGTATTTATTAATTAAAGATTGGAATTTAATAAATGAAATCTAATGATCAATAATCTTTGAAATACCATATTTCTTAACACTTCGGAAGGTTCCATTAGATCTGAACTCAACGAAAATATAGTCTTAATATTAGTGTGCGAATGCCTCCTACTCGTAGCTTAGCTATAATACAAATAGAAGATGAGTTTTGAAGCATAGCTATTCGAGACCCTAAGACATTGTATTCCTGTTTTTGATAAATGATAGCCAAAAATACTCTCGAATGCATTAAGAAACATCTAGAAAGTATCCCTGACTGTGAAAAACGGATCACCATAGAACAATGTGTTGAGAACAAGTCTCCTCTTTCTATTGAGTTCCAAAAACCTTTCGATAGCGCAAGAAGGGTATTTTAAAAACTCCACTACTATTTAGGTAGTTATCAGTGACGTGATTCCCGGCACTTCATCCACTCTATGGTTACGCGATGACCAATGTCATCATCACTGGTTGCTTTTTTAATGATCGTGGATCGCAGATATTTGAACTTTTCACACCTGGGAAACACAGTTCCATTCAAATAAATGTCTGGAATAGGTCTGAGTGGATTAGAGAATGGGCAGCATAAGTACTCGGTCTTTTTTGAACTAATGCGGTACCGAATTTCCTCCAAAACGTTCACTCATACGTCAATTGCTCGTTGCAGGAACGTAGGATTCTCACTTATGATGGCTTCATCATAAGCAAAGAATAACTGATGTACTTTTGGATCGGTCACTTTACCTTCAAGCAGATAGTCAAGGACTGCAGTAAAGAGCCAGTGACTTATGACGCTTTCCTGGTGCAAGCTGACTTTGATTGTGAACTCTTAGGTTACAACAGTGGGGTATCTTACTCTTGTCTTTGCTCCTTTGTACATGGTCGTCGAGGGGTCCATCTATAAAGAAAGCATGAAGCTCCTCAAGAAAGAGATTAGGTTCCCCAAGAGGGACTCTTGGAGGTCCTTTTGGATAATGACAAGATAGCTTACGCAATTAAATCATTTGCTCCCTATAAGCCACCAGGAATGGATAACATTCGACCTGTGATGCTGCAAGAAACAGTGGATATTGCTTTTCCATAGCTCAAGCGTATCTCCACAGGATGCCTTAAGTGAGGTTATGTTCCTAAAGTATGGCGGGAGGTGCACGTTGTATTTATTCCCAAAGCAGGGAAAGCGAGCCACACAAACATAAAAGACCTGAGACCTATCAGTCTGCCGTCTTTTATGCTGAAAACCTTGGAACGTTTAATACTCGTAGATGTATATATAAGAAACTTGATCGGCGATGATTACTTTTCAAAATCACAACACGCATACACCTGCGGCAGATCGGTAGATACAGCCCTCCACCGGGTCGTATCGAGCATAGAAATATCCCTCCATCTCAACACCGGGCTCTGCAACTGGATCGCACAAATGCTTCAATCAAAGATTATTTTTTCAACGCAAGGAGATGTAACCATCCGGAGAAGGGTCTGCAGAGTAACACCCCAAGTAAGAGTTCTGTTCCCGCTAATATGGCTTCTTGTGGTGGATGAGATCTTGGTAATACTTAGGGAAAACGGCTTCAACGTGATGGCCCATGCGGACGATGTTGTTATCCTGGTTTCGGGAAAATTTCCTCCAGTCCTAAGTGAAAGGCTCAACTTCGCATTAAAACTAGTGGATATCTGGGTCAGCAGCAAAGGGCTGGGAGTAAAGCCTACAAAGACGGAGGTAGTTCTTTTCACTAAGAAGATATCAATTCCTACCTTCAGATCCCGAAATATCGCTGGCATTGAACTAGTGTCTCAAGTTCAGCCCGGTACCTGGGTGTAATTCTAGATTCCAAACTAAACTGGAAGGAAAATATTGCCGAACGCGTTAAAAAAGCAAGCGTAGCTTTCTACTCTTGCAAAAAGGCATTCAGTAATATATGGGGCTTCAAACCAGCTGCGGTGCCCTGGATATACCCGGTGGTTGTAAGACCCATTCTCACATATGATTCACTAGTATGGTAGACAGTACTTGAAAAGCAATACCAGCCTTCAAACCTCACCAAAATCCATAGGGCGGCGGGCATCAGAGTCATAGGATCAATGAGAACAACACCGTAGATGCTATGGAAGCCATGCTTAGTTTCATTCCGCTTGACATATACTGCAGCAGTCTGGTGGCTAAAACCGTTGTAAGACTGAGAGAAGACCGATTGTGGTCATTGAGCCTTTAGAGCCATGTGGACCACCAGTGGATTCACGGAATCAATCATGATCACATGAACCCGGTGCTAGCATTTGCAAGAAGATTCACTACAAGAATTCCTGACAGAATATACTGGAAGAACCGAAGAACTACGATGAAAAAGGAGTTGGCTTTCTATACCGACGGTGCTAAGATGGACGTTAGCACGGTAGCCGGAGCCCTAGGAATAAACCACTCATTTGGAATAAATGACGAGTGCAGCGTCTTTCAGGCCAAGGTCACTGCCATCTTACAGGCTGCTGAAATTATACGCGAGAGTAATAAAAAAAAAAAAAAGAGAGAGTAATATCGTTTGTAAAACGATCACTGTCTATATAGACAGCCAGGCAGCCATTAAGGCTCTGGACTCTGCTGCAATCAGGTCGCGGCTTGCGAGAAGCTGCAAATCGCTCTTAAAGGAGATATCTAGAGCCAATGCAGTGACCTTCTGCTGTGTACCAAGGCATATGGATATCGAAGGTAACGAAAGGGCTGACGAGCTTGCTTGCGCGGGCCCTCCCTCTGTAGCAACCCCAATCAGTTCCTTACGGAGGAAAATAGAGGACCAAGCCATTTTTCGAGCAAACGGACCCGTACTGTTGTTCTGAGTGAGCAGTGACTCTTTGTCACAAGGCACCCATCTACCTAACCTAACCTTTGTACATGTCCATGATCACCTGTACATAGGTTTCTGAAATACCTCGATGTCTTATCGCCACCCATATTAGATCGAGTATCGATGCAAATCCTTTAAGGAATCACCTTTAGTGAAACTTAGCCCTGGTCTCTGCCTAAATCATTTTAATTTATTAAGTACATTTTCAAACCGAATTAATTCGCTGAAAAAAAATCTGAAATAGCTGTTAAACATTCTCCATGATTGATATTAAATTAAAAAAAAGAAAATCCAATTAATTTATCTGAATACTATGCCGCTTCTATTAATTTGCTGAACTTCTTCAACGAAACATTTTCAATGGTTTTAATCACAACTCAATAAAGATTCTATTATAAATTTAAACAGATTTTAACTTAAAGGTCTATCACCACAGCTATCACATTAAACGTCTATAAAAGGATTTCCAATTTATTGATTGTGTTACTAAAGCAGTCTTTGTGTAACAACACCGCTTACCAGGATTTAACACTCAAACGTTCGTCTATAATACAACATGACCCTGCAAGTCATGGACACTGTAACTAATTTGGGTTTTAAGATTAGTCGTTCACTTTCGCCAGTAAACCACATTAACTATAGCTTGGTCTATTCTCGAGTCTTACTGTAGTAAAAACCTAAACTAATGCTTGTCAAAACCTTGCTCGTTCCCTACATTGACTATGCATCAGCTGTGTACTGCAAGCCTGAATCGGAGTCTTAGCATAAATTAACCCTTGTATTCAACGGCATGGTCTTCGTCGATATGACCACATATCGAGTTACCACAAAAACAATCTTGGTTGGCAGTAGTTCTTGGACGTTAGATACTGTGTCTTCTTGCAAAAACTTATACATACATAACAGATCGCCATCATACATGTTCGATAAACTTCAATTTGTTCGTTTTGCTAGAACGTTTAATCTTATTACCCCCTCCTCGAATTACCTAGACATTTCGCCCCATTTCTTCGTGTATGCCACTAGACTTTGGAACTCTCCGCCTACAGGTACAAAACAAATAATTGGAGCCATACAATTTAAAAGAGCCGTGTTTGAGTATTGCTCATAAAAATGCATCAATTTTCTTTTTATATCTTTCTTCTGCTTATCTATTCCTTTCTTTACACTTCTCTTTTTTTTCTTTAGCCATCCTAATTAAATCTAATATTATATTTATTATTGTTCATAGTTTATCTTTTATTCTAATACTTCTAAATGAATCATATTCTTTTTAAGTACTTTGAAAGATTAAGTCTTATTTGTACACTTTATTTAAATAAATTGAAATTGTAATATCCTTGGACATTTTCTAATTCCTTTTGGTCTATATCTTTAGTGTGTACGGTGTGCACTTCAATTCAATTTTTATTAAGTTTGATTTGCAGGAAGGAAGTTAAAGGAAAATAACTTTTACGGAATAGATTTTATTTAAATCCAATTTTTCTATTCAATAGAGTGCTTGACTATTTTTTCATTACATTTCTGTTGATGGTAGGGAAGTTTTTTCTCCATTCATCCAATTGCCTAACCAATTACTAGTGAAAAAATTTAAATTGGAAAACTTGGTACTCTAACCAACTGTAAGCACTTGGGCAATTATTTAATTGAAATGAAAAGTACACTACAGACAACTATTACAAAATATTATAAAAAAATTCAGCAATTAATTCAAAAATATGAATAATTTTTCAATTCCGTGTTATTAATTTATCTCTACTATGAGTCTACCAAATGCATACTTAAAACAAATTATCACCTGGTAAAATTACGACAAGTACTAATTAGAGCACAACATCGAATGGGGATGATATATGCTACCATTTAAAATGCTAATTCGTATGAATTTATAATAATACATATATTAGTTTAATGTTGCGGAAATCCTGAATATTAATGGAGTCGGAATAAAATTATGAATGAATAACTTTTCGTAACAAAAACGAAAAATTGATAAACATTAAAATACACGAAAATTAAACAGAAACTATGTTTACATATATACGTATACGAGTGTGTAAAGGATGTTTTTTTAAAAGAGTCAATATAAATAATAATGCACGACATTGGCTTTTGATACATACATACATACATACATTTTCAATGGCCCGCTAACCTTCATGAGGGTCGCGAGGGGTAGGATGCTTTTGATCTATAAAATTTTTTTATTTCAAAGATAATTCTTTATCATTTAACATTTAAAAATAATTTCAAAAGAAAAAAGAAACTGCACTATGAGGCGGAAGCCAAAAAGCTCTCCGAGTGTAAAAATTCCACTGATTTTTGGAGATGCGCTGCGAAGCTTAATGGGAAAAAGTTCATTATCACTGAAACTTTAGGGACGGATACTCTTTTTTAGCACTTTAGGCAACTTTTGAATCCAATAACTGATCCATGCAGATTCCACTTCGCTCAACTTCAACAGCGACGAATTGAATGCACCAATTACTGTAGCGGAAATAGATGTTGCGTATAAGAGTCTGAAAGATGGCAAAGCATCGGGATCGGATGGAATTCCTACGGAGTTCTATAAATATGGAACACCTGAGCTGACTAAGACACTGGAAGGCTTATTTAATAACGTCTTGGAGCATGGTGTGGTACCGCAGCAGTTCAAAGAAGCGTTCATTTTCCCGATTTTTAAGAAAGGTTGTAGGTCCCACCCCTGCGATTATAGAGGCATATCTTCTTCTTCTTCTTCCTTTTATCAGCGAGGTTATGATCCGAAAACAAGGGATCACAACCCTCCGACTTCACTGCATTTCTACTGATCCGCCTGTGGGGTTCGCCTATTTGACCTCAGAAAATATCGGCAGGCCTGCCGATTTTGGATCACTCGGTTACTGAGGCCAATGAAATGCCGATGTCGTCGCATTTGTCTGATCCAGACGTTTATAGGCCTGCCTTTCCTACATCGCGATGTCTTTGGAACGCGCATAGACATTGCCTTTTTAACAGGGTTCAAATGATCTCTTCTTTGAACGTGGCAATACCAGCTGAGCCGGTCGCGCTCTATTTTTTGTACGATGGTTTCCTTGATGTGAAAGCTTCCGCGGATCTTCGAACTTCTTATTCGATCAAGCTTTGTCACTACTGCTATCATGCGAAGCATTTTCATCTCAGCTGCCGTTAATTTACTCTCATAACGTTTGTACATCGTCCTACATTGTGAACCGAATGTGAGCGCTGGATACACAACTGCGGTGTTGAGCCTCCCTTCAACTTAGGTGGCATTTTTCGGTCACAGAAGATATCGGAATTTTCTCGCCACTTCATCCACCCTACGGTTACGCGATGATTGATGTCGTCATCACAGGTTGCTTTGCTATTGATCATAGATCCCAGATGTTTGAACTTTTCGTACTTGGGAAGGACTGTTCCATTCAAATGAATATCTGGAATAGGCCTGAGTGAATCAGAGAACGGGCAGCACAAGTACTCTGTCTTTTTTGAACTAATGCGATACCCATTTCCCTCCAGAGCATCCACTCACACATCAAGTGCTCGTTGCAGGGATGTAGGATCCTCACTTATGATGGCTCCATCATCAGCAAAGAATAACTGATGTACCTTGGGGTCCATCACTTTACCTTCAAGCAGATAATCAAGGACTGTAATAAAGAGCAAAGGACTTAAAACGCTTCCCTGGTGCACCCCGACTTTGATTGGGAACTCTTCGGTTACTCCAGCGTTGCATCTTACTCTTGTCTTTGCTCCCTCGTACATGTCCATGATCATCTGTACATAGGTTTCTGGAACCCCTCGATGTCTAAGCGCCACCCATATCAGATCTCGTGGTTGTCTGTCGAATGCCTTTTCAATGTCCACCAATACAATATGCAAATCCCTTAAGGAATCACGATGTTTTTCCATTATGATCCTTATACTTTGGATTGCATCAGTGGTTGATTTACCCGAGACAAACCTGCACTGATCATCAGATAGCCGTATTATTTTTCGCAGTCGGCCACCTAATACCCGCTCAACGATCTTCATGGTCTGACATCAGCGTGATCGAACGGTAGTTATCACAGTTTCGCGTATCACCCTTCCCTTTGTCTACAGGGAGAAGGTAACTTTCCCTCCATTGATTCGGCATTGGGTCACCTCTCACAAATTTGAAGATGAGAATTCTGAGCCATCTGAACCCGATGTCTCCCATCTTTTTCCAGAACTCAGAGGGCATCTCGTCTAGCCCAACCGCTTTTCATTTTTTGGAGTATTTGACCGCCTCACTAACTTCTTCGAATGTGACGTTGGGTATTTCTTCACAGTTAGGGGTGGGTCTTGGAAAGTATAGCCGGGGAAACTGTTCATTTAAAAGTTCTTCACAATACTGCCGCCACTTCTGCAGAATTTTGTCGTTATCCACAAGAAGCTGGCCATGAGCATTGTTAATGAACTTTGGTGAACGAATCTTCTGAGCATTCCTCCTTCTTTGGGCGGCTATTTTGGATATGGTTGCGCTCTTGTTCATATTGTGTCTTCGCAGCTCCTGGATAGTCTGGTTTGCATCAGCAACCGGGGAAGATATTTTCCCCAGCTCCCGATACAGGTCCTCCGTACTCTCTGCTTGAAGAAGTGCGCCCACTTCTTCTTCGCTTTTTTCTTGCAAAATCTGTATTACATTTCGAGGCGAACTTTTTCGTCACTATTATTAGAAGGGCACTTTGACCAAGCTTTAAAAGCCGCTTTCTTCTCATTTATCACCTTCTTAGCTTTATCACTCCACCACCATGTTTCTTTGGCGTGTTGATGGTGGCCTTTTGAAGCTCCTAGCAGTGATTTGGCCTTCTTTAAGCAAGTTCGTTGTAGGGATTCGCACATATTTTGTGGTCTACACTCTTCATCCTCAGCTCCGTTGATGGTGTAAGAGAGGTGATTTTTCATTACGAAAACAAAAGCCTCGCCTTTTTCTTTGTCCAGATTGTATCACTTGATTTTCTCAGAGACCCTTGTTTGTTTGATTTTCTTCTGTGTTTTCATAAAAATGTCTGTTAGCGGGAGACGGTGTTGCCGAGCGATTGCCTCTCCCAGGATCACTTTGCAATATTTTACCCGAGGCTTCATGAAACTGCCTACCAAATGGTAGTCAATCTGAGTTTCATCTCCAACACGGCTGTAAGTGATCAGGTGGTGTCGGCTTTGTTTGATGAACATGGTATTTAACACGATAAGACCGTGTGATTTGCACATGCTTAGGATGTCTTCACCAGGAATGTTCCTGGTTCCTTGTATTACTAGTTTGAGTGACATAAAACGGTCGCTGGACTTCGAAATGCTCAAGACGTTACCAAGTAGCTCTGCCGCAAGGATGATAACGATTCCGTTCTTAGCCTTTTCCGTTCCGTAGTAGAACATCTTGTAATCTTTTGTCCCAACGTCCAAGAAACTCGCCCGATTTCCGGTGTTTTTCCATTTCGTCTCTGGACACACAAGATATCCACCCGCCTTCTATTCATCATCTCTTCCAGCTCGTAACTTCGACCGGTCATGCTTCCAACGTTCCAACTCGCGACCCTCAAATTTCTTCCAAACTGTTTTGTTATTTTGCTAGCCCCCGGAATCCGTATAGCTCTGACGCGAACATTTCTGCTCGGTCCAGGATCAGTACCATGCACAGCAGTGGTAGTGCCTGGCGGGGTAGTGCCTTTCCTTGCAAGTATTACCATAATGATACAGTTTTTCAATATTATCATATTGCTTTGGTTTTTGTTGTTTGACACGTGCATGCTCCTGTTTTGTTATTGTTTGACCTTTATTCTATGACACCGGGGATCTCCAATCGTGTCAACCCACGGACTCGCAAGCACACTTGTGGGAGGGTTTTTAAGGTGGTATATGTGTCGCTAGGCTCACTTGGGTATACTTTTCACGCAAAACTTAAGCATGGCAAGCTACAAAAGGCCAAGACCATGATAAATACAACTTGGAGAAATTGTTTTGCTAACAAATGCATAGTACATAGCAGTACTATAGTAGTACTAGTACAACTGCGAGCTGAACTACTTCCACTAAATTATCAACCGCATAGAGAAGATCTCCGGGTCTTGTGTAATATATGTAACATCAAGGAGAGGGAGGATATATTTCATTTCGTGGGAAGATGTCCTTCGCTCCGGGAAACAAGACAGCACTTTTTTGGGGTAGATCAAATTTCCGATGAAGAAATCATACGTAAGCTCAACGAACCGCAAGCGTCTCTCCTGGTAGCGTACTATAAAATAGTCCTATCCTATCGGCAAAGAATTATATCAGAAAGTTTCTAATTTTGAACAATAACGCTTTTGTTTTATTAAATTACCTACAATCCATAAAGTAGCAAGAGTTTTTAAACAAATTGTCGATCGGCAGACGGCTTATTGCAATGCTTTTTTGATTTTTGATTGTTGTAAAGAATTATAAATTATTAATGAATTAATAAAATCTAAATCTTATTTAAAATCGAAATCTAAAAATGATTTCGGGTATATGAGCACCGCGACTGGTAGTTATAAGGCGTATCACAGGTACATTTCGCGAAATAACTCTCTTAGGAAACTTTGATTTCAGTAAATCGGCGGTTTTGGTCACAGTATAGCACGGAGCCCCATCCTGCTGGAACGGACGTCTTTAATTCTTGCAACCTGTAAGGGATTAGGCCAAGATCCATTCACAAAATGTTCCAAGTTGTTGACGGGCAAAGCCCAAACTCGGTTGCACGTCTGGAGACTGACTAATTCGGGTCTCCATTAACACTAGCCTCAACTACGGCTATACTTTTTCTGGACTAATTTTATGTAGCGTTAAATTAGAGCGAAATTGGTCCACAACAGGACGAATAGCCCATTCAGATGGACGATTACTCGGTCCATAAAATTAACGAAGTTAAGTTTGTGTAAGTGAACATTGATTTCGGAAATAATATTCCACGATTTGGTATTGTTATTACGGTGTAAATCTATCCATGATGAATTGTTAGCCTTTACTGAAAACGAAAAAATATTACCACTTTAAAAAATTACAGCTAGTTTAAAACTTATACCATGGCTTCTCCATTGAACATGAGTGCATTACAAATCGAATTATTAGACTACCTCCGACATTTCCGCACGAAACATCAAATTAAAAGCAATTCGATTTTCCACACGCAACATAAAAAAAAAAAAACGATTAAATAGTAACGTATTACAAGTTGCAACTATATGTAGCCGAACGTTCTACATGTGAAGTGATGAGTTTGCCTTGCTAAAACAATGTACCTACGTGCGAATATATAAATTGTTTTAATTCTCCTTCCTCCAAATGCGAACGTGCATACATGCAATCGTGAGTGCAAAGAAAAGAAAATGCAATCAACATGGTTTGCCATTTTTTTTTTCAACTCGAAGTGAAGTGCAATGCAGGACACAGACAGGACAATGGCAACCACATACTCGTACTACATTTTTATTGAAACGCAGACTAAAAATATATATATATATATATACTCGTAAGTGCACTCTTATCTCTAAGCAGTGTTTACATTAAAGGAAATCAAATAATAATGTTTAATAAATAAAATTCAATAAATGTACACATACCTATGTACGCACATATCCATTTTTTTTTTTATCAACATACACCTAGAGAGCAATCGTTTATATGCAATTACATGATTGCACGACGTAAATTGGAAAGAATTGACAGAGAGAGAGAGAAAAATTGGCGTAATGGTTTGCAACTTAGGTGATATAAGTTTTAAGAAGAACTTCGGGTGTGATTACTGTTGTACTTGCATATGTAGATTAGATTCAATATGTGTTTATTTTTCCAAAATAAAATGATTTAGTACATTGAAAAAAAAAAACAGCCAGAGTGGTGAATTTGATATAACATCAAGGTAAAAAGCTATTTAAAAACCTTTATTTATTTTATTTCAGTTTTGGCTATTTAATCATATATTTGCTACAATGTGCGTACCTTACTGATCGAAGTATCGGACAGATACAAATCCTCTTTTTCGCGTAGTTTGCAAATGGTGCACTTCTTCGGTGCTGTGCGGTCTATCATTTAGGCGAAGTAGCTCACCATGAGCCTTGAACACTGCAGCGATAGTTTTAATTTAGATTTTAGATTTATTGGTTCTTTTTCCCAAGTTGTGGGAGAGATTGGGATATATGCTTCAGCTGCTGCTCTGGTACTCCTTCTGCCATGATTCTTCAAACACTGATGTGGATACCTTGGGGTGTATTCGCTTTATCGCGTCTTTCCAGCCTGCACCGTTTTCTCTAGGAAGTTCGACATTATGCTTTGTCACTAATCTATCCCAAAAAGCGTTTGTTTTCGCCTGAATAGACGTATGCCTATTAGTTTAGGAAGTCGGTGGCTAGATAGCGCATTTATCCGAAGCATATAATAAAACTGCATCTTAAGTGTATGCACATACAGTGTTGGTAGTCCAGTCTCTAGGTGAATCATTAATAAAACAACAGAATTCTTATTCAAAACTTAGAGAAATAAAGGCCGGCGTACCGGAAGGTAGTGTACTGTGCCCAATATTATGCTAATTATACACTAGGGATATTCCTTACCTACAAAATCATACTATGGCAATATTTGCAGATGATACTGCAAAACTACGAGTAGATATTAGTAGGATGAATCAATAAGGAATACACTGAGAAACTCGAAATTGGTATAAGCAAAATCTGTGAATGGAGTAAAAAGTGGAGAATCAAATTAAACAAGTCAGTCCATATTGATCTTACTAACAAAAGGGTTGAACATATACTAATCATTATAAACAAAAAAAAAAGGTTCCATGCATTAAAACCGTGAAATATTGAGGTATGAGCCTAAATACAAAACTGCGATGTAAAGAGCACAGATGTAAGAAAACTGTTGAATAATGAAAATCGTTTACGCAGGCTTAAAAGAATAAACCTCTTGATTTAGCTTAATTTAGAACAGCAAAAGAAAAATATAAATGTGTATACGATACACACATACATAGGTATATAACATATCTGAAACAAAGAGTCACCAGGGGGTGGAACTCACTCAAAAACTAAAATGTTAGGTAAAAAATTCCTTATTAGTCCAAGTGATTAGATCGGAATCAGGTGGGAGATGGTGCTAGTCGGAAAAAATCTGGCATATTGATTACTCGGATCATCAGCATTATTTCAAGATTTCCCTTCTCACAAAAAAAAAAAAAGGTAAATCATGTACGGATACGTTGGCGTGTTACCTGGCAATCTGAACATTTTCTAATGAAGTATCTCAGGAGCTTTTCTACTTTACATTGTGCGATACCAAATACTTAAGCCGCATAACATATGATAGACCTTATGACTGCTGTAAACACATTCCTCTTTGCATTCAAAGCGATTCCTTCCTTGCAAAGAATACCTTTCCAGCTGAAATTGATGGCTTTTTTAGCTTTACTGAGTTTCTCAAGCCTTTGTCTCAAACCAGTTGTTTAAAATTCCATGAGGAAACCATGAAGTCTTTTGCGTCTGTTTTGGTAGGACTTCACGATGCAGCTGCGAATTACATACTGGCTCTATGTATCCATATTCAGACCCGTACTAACGTACGGTGCGATCGTCTGGTGGACTGCTTTGAAGAAAGCTGTACACCTAATATCACATTAATTTACTCTGTAATCTGTTAAGCTATGCTTGTAGATTATATATTAAATAAATAAATTAATTAATTTTGCACCTGTCTCCTCTAGATATCTATAGTAAACAAGTCCCCTTCCCCTCCAGACTTGAATGGGAAGGGGAGTTAGGGACACAAGAGGGATCCATTTGCTTTCACACAGAAGGATCCAAAACGGAGTCGAGAGTAGGGGAAGGTGTCTTCTCCCAAGAACATCAATATTTTCTTTTCGCCTCCCTAATTACTTCAGCATCTTTCAGACAGAGATCATGGCAATTAAAGAAGCCTTGTCGTAGCTGAAGTACAATGCGATATCCAGGCGGAATATTACTATCTTTACTGACAGTCAAGCTGTGATCAAGTCCCTGGAATCTGTTACTTTCAACTAAACAACTGCCCTAAACTGTCGCTTGTCTCTTAACGAGATGGCCAAACAGTTCAACATTCACCTTATCAGGATGCCGGGCACAGGGACATTCCAAGGAACTGCTCGGTCGACGAAGCAGGGCACTTGACTACCGATCTCCTCTCGCCACAGTGAAACTGCTACTTGAACTTATTACGGGGCACTCCATCAACGGTACGCATGCAATTAAGCTGGGCATCTTAGCAAATGATTTCTGTAGAAGTTGCATGGACGAGGAGGAGGAGGAAACCATACTACAACTTATTTGCATGTGTCAGACCCTCTCCGCTCGTAGAAGACGACATCTAGGAGCTAGCTCATGTCAGCATTGGCAGCTTCCCTGGCGATGATAGATCCGAAGTTTGGCCTAAGTGAGGCTGCTTTTTGTAGCTTACCACTCTAACCTAACCTAACCTGAATAGACGACCAAGACCAAGCAATTATAAATAATAATGGTGCCTGGACTCCCTACTAATATAATTGCGCAATTCTTTGATATATACTTTAATAAAAAATAATATGATTTAATAAAATTCCAACATTTTTCATTGATTTTTTAGACGCACGTTTTTGTTGAGCACACTGTATATGATTACTTATGAAATTTTCACAGATTTTATCGCATTAATTTTTTTCTTTTATTTTCCTAAACCTTACAAGTAACCCTATTTTATTATAGAAACGGAGCAAAAATATGTTGTCTACTGTCGAGTGCCCCTTCCTGAAGTATCTATATATACTTACCGTCATCTCTTTTCTTTTATATACATTTCTGTGGCAATAAGTTAAAATAGCTTAAGTCAATTTGTAGGATTTTTCAGGAGAGGCCTTTAAGGTTGCCGCTTACGTGAAAATCGTATGAAATTATTGAATTGCGGCACTAGTCTGATAGGCATAAGTCGTCAGTCTTTACAGATATGCAACTAAAAAATTGAGAAATGATACTTTATATAATTGGAACATTTTTCTATATATAGAATTAAATTTTGACTTAAATCGGCTTAAGCTATTTTAACTTATTGCCATACATTTATTTCTTCCTTTAATTAAAAGTTCCATACTTATGAGTCCATGCCATTATATTGCAGGACAGTTGGACAAATGTTTGACTAGACGCAGACATTTGAAATGAAAAGCTGAAATTTGGTGAAGATGGTAAGGTTAAGTTATGAAGTGGGTGTGTGATGGATAAGGACTTATCACGTTCACTTGGAGACCTAATGGTCCATTGTGAATCGCCTTTTTGTAGTGTGGGAAGAAGAATAGTATTTTTTTTTTAAACTACAAAAAAACCATCTTATTATTTTATTATTAGCCAATTTTTCTTTTATTTTATATTTTTCTCCAAGAAAAGCGAGCCGAGGCTATACCACTGAAACACCCAGCGCCCTGAGGTACAGAGGTTTTTTTTTTTTATTTCGAGTAACAATATAATAAATCAGTAGAGAAGGTTGTGCTTCTGTTTTTCCTTGCACTATTGTTGATTCTAGAAAGCTGATGTGTGATACTTGTTGATCCTAGCTTATTGTTATATGCAATAGGGCATAGTGAGGAACAAAAATTGGGTCAGTTTCGGGGGCATGCATAATACCTGAATCACCGATTGCCTTTTATTATACTGTAAGTAATCTACTTTCCCACATTTCATCACTAGCGGAAGGCTTTTATATAGTTCTATTTAGCATTATTTCCACCGCAAACTAGTTGCGAATTGAATATATTCAATTTAAGTGAGAATTTATCCAAATCTAAATAATTGATTCATTAAATTCTAGTTATACTCGTACATATGTATGTATCAACCACTCACAACTGATTTCCCATTAGTGAACAATTAAATTAAGACTAATCAATTCGAACGGATACCAGATTTAAAGCATAGATAAAATAGTTGAATTAGTTAAATTGAAATTTTAAAATTAAGTAAAATACAACCCGGTCTGCGGCTGCGGTCTTCATGGAAATTTCAATTGCTTGATATATTTCTTGCAATGAATTATTGCCAGTGGAGGCTAGGGGTAAGAAAAATGAGCAAATTTCCGAAAGAAGGTTTTCTTTCGTGTCTAGGTACAATAATTTTAATTAGAGAAATATGTGTTATATTCAAATACACTATATAAGTATATAATCGATATTAATCTTGATGCAAAAGTGATAGGTTCTAATGTTTGGTGTCCTGAGTAAAGGCAAATTCATCTTTAATTGCTCTAAACGCACTCATGCGTACGTATTATTAAGAAATAATACAAATGTACAACTTTTGAATGCAATCTATAGTTTTGAAGGGCCAACTATTTCTGCAAAGTTCTTTTGCTTATTAAAGGCATATTAAATTATTTATAGAATAAAGCTTCGGTTTTTTTTTTGCATAAATAGAACTTACGATAGGGATAATTGTTCAAAATGTTCGTAAATGGAACGAGACCTATCCAAAAGAGACCATACAGACCCCATTAAATCTAAAGAGATACAGCGTTTGGTGCGATTTCCAAACTGGTGGAATTATGGGACCTTAATTCTTCAAATATGAAGACAGAGCTCGACTCACTGTTGAGGGAGATCTTTACCGGACTAAGATCAATACGAGTACCATTGCACAGAAAAGTGACCTTAAATTAGATGGACAGAATGCGCTTCAGCCGCCGTGTTCATATTCCAGAAATCATTTGTAAGTATAAATGCTTTGAATAAAATAAGGTTTTTGACTAAGAGTTACTTTTTTGTATTTTTATTTTTAGCTTAAACTTCTATCGGGCTTAAAAGGAAGCAGCTCTTGTTTACAAATTAACATTAACAATGAAAGTCTATAGCCTTCCTGTAACACCATAATCGGAATGTGGCAGTGTGGCTTCCAGCCCGGCAGATCAGATCGACAATAGAGCAAAATTTCACACGGAGGCAGATCCTGGAAAAGACCAACGAATTTCAAGTTTATTAATTTTAGTGCACTCAAGGGATTAAACCACCCACGCAGAGCGGGTATTACCACGTAAGGCACTGTTTACTACAAGTACGTCCAGTAACTGGGGTACGCAGATAATATTGACACCATCGGGAGATCTAAGCGTGCCGTCACTTTACCGCATTTATGGCAATTGGAAATCAGACGAAACGAGTTCGTCTTAAACTAAGTGAGAACAAGACCAAGTAAATGTTATTAACAAACAAAAATATATCTGTCCGAAGCGTAGGACAGAACGTCTCTATTGATGGCTTTATTTTTGAGGGGGTTAATGAGTTCACCTACCGCGGAGTAAATATCAATTCCACAAACAACACCTTCGTGGAGATTTGAAAAAGAATAGTCCTGGGAATCTGTTGTTACTTTGGTTTGGCTAAACAATTATGTAGACTCAAAGCTCCAACACGACGGAATAAATTAATGCTCTGCAGAACGCTAATCTTACCAGTCTTGTTATATGACGCCGACTACTGGACGATAAATATGAAAGTTGAGGTAATATTGAACTCTTTCGAGAGAAAAATACATCGTGGGATTAGGTGTGGAACGTTCGATTTTACCGCGAACTATATTACCTGTACCGAGATGTGGATCTACTGCAAAAAGCTAAAATACGTCGACTACATTGGCTCGGCCACATTGAGCAAGTAAACAACAATGTCTCAGCGAAGAGATCTTTCGGTATAAAGACCAAGTGATGGCGGATGCAAAAAAACTTTGTCTGTGCAACTGGAAGCATTGTGTCCGGGATCGATAAAGATGGAAGGAAGCCTTTATATAGTGCGTGATCCCATTAAATACGATACGATACCATATTTGGGACCCAAGTGCACTGCGACCTATAAAATCTATTCTAAGGCTTTTGATGAACTTAAATAATGTCTTAAGTTCCATGTTCCAGGTTTACCCTGGTTCCATCGAGACGAGCTTTGACCCTACAGTGTAGGGCTTATAGGTCCTCAGTGCTGCCTAATAATCCGAAGACATCTAGATACAGGTTCGAGTAGTGCAGGCATTCCCGAGTGCATAATTCTATCGCATAGACCTCTGCTTGGAAGGTGGTAGGTGATTTACCAAGTGATGCCGCACGCTGAAGGTCGGGATCATAGACCTCAGTTCCGGTACTGCTACTTTTCAGTTTCTAGCCAACTGCGTACCAGACTTGTGCGTTAAGTGGTGTGCTGAGACATCTGTTTCTCAATTCTTGGCGGTCACTAATAACTACTTCGAATTTCTTGGAGAACCGAAATCCCTTGAGCATCTTACGAGTATCTGGGAACTTGAAGGTTTAAGAATGTAAAATCACCGGGTTTCAGTTTTTATATCTGATGTAGCCTAAGAGTACTAAGCGCTGCACTGTGGGGTGTAGCAGCTTGGGATTAAGCATTGTACGTAATGCTGCTGCCAGGAACGTTTTCATTGCCCCGATAATGCTGCCAGAGACTAATCTGTGCAGTCGATTTCCTGTTTTTGATCGAAATAGTTACATCTTAAAAAAGAGAATAAAAAAAATTTTTTTTGAAGTTTTAGCCCATTCATTAGTTTTAAAAATTTGTTAACAAATATTAACGATGCGTATAATATTGATAAACCTTTATATTGAAGATTTTATGTGCGGTGGTTTACAAAAACTTGAGCAAAATTATTAGAGATATCATCCAAGCGTGAATCAACAACGCGTTGCATCACAGTTTTTCCATAAAATCCATTTGTCTATTAAATCAACATGCCCATAAACAATTTTCAATCCGAAGAACTATTCCAACCCATTAAAACCAATTCGATTGAAAATTGGATAACCACTGCTTTTCCGATACTTCCGCACTCAATATTGCATTAAGAGCAATTCCATTTCCAAAGTGCCCCTAGGTATACCACAACCTTTATTGGGCAAAAAGTTCTGTTATTGACGAACGTAGTACGACTGCATGCGATAGCGTAGGGTTACTATATTTTGTTTAACGTCCAAACCAAAGCCGTTGGTTCTAATTCCCGATTCCTCAAGTACAAGGGTGCAGGCATTCATGGACAATAGGCAAACGAGCAACTGTCCGCTGTGACTCGGTTGATTTCTATTTCAAAACATTGTGCAGGTCGGGTAGATGAAACTTTGCGATTTAATTGAATGCAAAATACATTTCGCAAATAGGTGTAAGTTATTATCTAGTACTGAAAATTAGAACCAGTGATTTTAATTGTCTGTAGATATTTATAACCTCATATACTATGACCCATTTTAATTGAGTCCCATTATATCCCGAAATGATTTTAGATAAGAGAGAAGTACTGACGAGTGTTTTTAATGGGGGACCAAAGCTGAATTTAGTACTTCGAAAATACTGCGCTGTCTACTGTCCTTCACAGTCGAAGGACGTTTGAATGTTTGTATGTGGGTTATCAAAAATCTTCGTTGGAATGACTGCACAATCCAAGTCGCCATTAACAGAATGTTACATTTTACCTACTACCATAGAGTTTCGTTTCAATTAAATAAAAAATAAAATTTGAGCTGTTTGCCTTGTGCATAGTTTCGCATTAAAACTTTTATGTTTCATTTCAACGTGAAAAAAAATTGTAAATATATCGAACGAAGTTTTGCTTTCCTCAGTTTGAGATTATACTAGATTATCCCTTTTATTAGCATTCGTGTAAAGCTTTTCCAACTTGGGTAGATGAATTTTAGAATTTATAAACATTTTGCAATTAAGTTCGTTAATATCTACATCCTACTCACACCCAAAGAAATACTCTTCCATGTGTGACTATGTTAAAAGCCGTGGGTTTAAGGCATAGTAAAGATTTAAGGCCCACGCTAGAATACCACCTCTTAGTGTCAGCACTCTTGTGTCATCAAACGTACTCACGTCGACAACATAACATGCTCTTTCCATTACTTTGATACTTTCGGTTTGTTTTCTCACGTATGAGCGCTTCCTTCAAATCCTAATCCCTGCTGCTCGTTATGTCAGCGTAGGTAATAAATCATTTCCGAACGTAATTAGGAATAATTTCAACATTATCCTCTGGCTTTGTAGTAACAACCAGTGCCGTTATCCTATTTTTAGGGTTCGTTGAACTGTGATATGTCTTGGGTGATTCAAAGATCAATTACTTTGAAAAGTCGTAATAGATGGAAAGAGGTTTAATTAAATTGAAAACGTTGTGAGTGAAGGATGAAACCATGGAAACATTTCTAAAAGGAGAGATTTTTTACTTGAAATGATATTTGGCATATATTGTAATGTGTATATTGTAAGTCTTGCTTTAGGTTGACAATAATGGAGGAGTCGAAAACTTTTGTTTCGCAATTTTTCTATCTGCCCGTCCCGCTCTCTTTAACGTTGTCTATCTGTCTATATGGCAATTGTATGTGCGCTACTCAGAAAGAATTTCTATTTTCCCATCGTCCTTACATAAGTTGGTAAGAAAGTTTTTCTGTACCACATATTGAAAGACCGAAATTGTTCACGATACCTTGTTTCTATTGATGACACTTTGTCCGCCAACATATCAATACTGCTCTGAAAGGAAGTCCTAAGCTTAGGGTATAAGAATTTGTCCGTTATGGTTGGATTTTTTGAATTTAACTCCGCCAAGAAATCCTAGAGGGATAGGAAAACGTGGAAACTAGCAGTCGTTAGGAATTTCATGAAGGATAAAGCAGAATTTCATACCCAAGGAGCTGGACTTTCTGTTTCATTCTGAATTGGAAATGTACCAGAACTGTATTGATTGAAGAAAATGTTTCCTGTTGTAGAGCGCATGACAAGAGGATTTCTTTTGCCCAAACTTGCCAGTTAAGTAGAGTAGATATCTACTGCATTCCTTTGATCCGTCTGCAATAAACCAAGTGGATTATACAATGTCACCAGATGCACATTAAAGCAACATTTCGTGTTAAACACTTCTAAACAAGTTTTTACTTCAGTATGTATGATGTCAGATATTTAAGAAGCTTCGATGGTGATAATAAATAGCTCGTCTGTGAGATATGGAAGCCTACGGCCTATGGCATCCGCAGCACTTTGTCCAAGAACTGTGCACTTATTTCTTTTAGCCAGCATCCACCACCTGCCCTTCTCTCCCTCTCCACCCATCGTTCGAAAACACGTGACACTACTAATTTCACTGTCATTGCATGTTTCCAGAGATGCCTACTCTGGCAATATTAATACGAAATAGTATTCTGCATTCACTGCTCAGTATATACATACATATGTGGGGTGGCAATGGTGTAGTGGTAACGTCGTCAATTGCCACGCTAATGGTTTATGGTTCAAATCCTGATGTCAGCAAGCATTTATTTATTTCTCATGAAGTATATAAAGTCAGTCCGATCATTTCAACACTACTGCAAAGGCATAACACTGGCAGTAGCTTGGTCATGTGGCTGGAAAAATTGTTCGCTCTGTTGATAATGATTTGCCCTTGACATCAGTTATCGGGAAAAAATTACTGTGAATCAGAAGCAAAGACAATAATAACAAAAATCTCCCCAGTTATCTGGACACCACGCCCGGAGACTAGCTGAAGCATAATCAACTGAGCTTCAAGGACCACTACACCAAAATCTTTCTCTCTCTCTATCCATCCTTTCCAACGCCCGCACTGTGTGTAAATATGTTAAAGGTATTCATAACCCTTTGAGTGCGCGCAAATTATAAAAAATAAAAAAAAAAGTGTCTCCGTAGCCCACAGCGGGTTCCTCACTGCCGATACCACGACTTCTTATTTCTGCAATTGTACCGACTCTGCGGCTGGCTAATGAGCCGTTGTGTCGGTTTCGCCACTACCTAACTATATGCCGATACCATGACTGCATAAATTATGTCAAGCGGATACGCCTACATTACGACAACCTAAGCAATCAGCTACACTTAAACTTTTTTCTAAGCTTTGCGGTGTTTCTTTGGCTAAATCCTGGAATTTGGCAAGCTTACTTCAGCCTTTAAGAGAATGCCATCATAAAGAGGACCTCATAATGTAGAGCATGCTGAAAATACATTCTCTTCTGGGTCATTTAAATAACGATCACGCCTGTTTGGCAATCATTGGAGAACTAATAAAATACACCAAATTTTGTAAATACACTTTGCTAGTGCCAGCAAACTCGAACTAAAGTTCGCAGGCAATCAACAAATATTTCCAAAACTCAATTTTGAAATCCATTTTTGACTTTTTTTCAGTCCACACTATCGTCCAACACTAAGAAATACTGGTCATTCGAAAAGACACCCACAGTGCCGAGGATTTTGCTCGTGTTGTATGCTGGGGATGGCGAAGTAAATAAATATTATTATGGCATCATATTCGAATTTGTGTACAAAATGACATTTTAAGTTGCAAGAGTCTGCATACCTATATTGCCTTTGAAAGTACTACTACTCCTTCCACTGAACGAGTAATCCTCTTCGTCCCGAGGAAGATGATTTTTCTTGTCAACATAGTTTCATATTCATGACATTGTAGGTTTAAGTTTAAAAATATTGCGCCAGATGTTCTTCTCCAACGCTTTCATAGGAAGGAGATTTTGAAACAATGTCCAAGCCCCAAGCGACAACTTCACCCAACAGAATGATAAAAATGTATCGATCCAGGACCATGACAAGCAATGTCTAGTTGACACTGAAACCTCATTAATATAAATATAACTATGTCTAACAATATATGTGATTTATTTATTTCTCCACTGAGAAATACCCTCACATCCATCACCATCAGTAGATGGTTTTTTATTCGTCGTAGAATAGATACGGTTTCGTCAGCATGAAATTGTATTCTGCGTTTATTCCAATAGCAATTTGTGTTGAACAATGCATACATAGAGAAAAGTCAAGGATATACCAGCTAAATGTACATATATGCATTTGCATGAGTCATGAGGAGAAGACAAGCTACCATTCAGATGCATAGTCATTATGCACTTTACTGTGTGGGGTGCTACTAATTGCAAATTGTGCAACACTTAGATGACTATTGAATAAACTATTTCAAAATTTCTTGGAAAATACTTCTTCAATTTGATTTAACAGAATCAGAGAGCAAGGTGTAGATACACAATCTTCCATAAAATTCACTGTACATAAAAAGCCAGACACAAAGGCAACATCAGGAAAACTAATTATAAAATGAATAGTCAAGGCTATTATGACTGGCATTTGTGAAGTTCATTCTGAAGAAAATTAATAATGTTGTTTATTGTTCTAGGCTTTTAGAAGTGCTCGATAGAGTTTACAGCTCAGATTCCATTGTTAGAGTGACAACAAAGAAGTTAAGGAATATATTTATCTGACACTCATTTAATAGCTTTTACTTATAAACAGGATTTTAAAACATCTTCACCCTTTTGTGCATTAAAAGTCCCATCATAGAGTTTTTGCTAAACGTAGAGGAAATTGCTATGAAATAATGAACGTCATAAAAGATTACTGATGTATAATATAATACTTCCTAAGGAGTACTTATTTGAGATCAGTGAATGAACTCTGGAGTATGTTTGTAAGCAGCGTTAGGTTTCATATTGTTATCGAGATGATTCTCGTTCTGCCTGAACAATCACTTATACTAGGCAATAAAAAAAAAGTAGTTTACTCCATTTAATGATCAATAAATAACAAAAATTTTATTTCCGCTGATGACAGCAGCTTAGTAGATCTTTCTCAAACAACGTGATCGTGAGGGCCAATACCTTTCATAGTCAGAGAGGCAGACGACAGTTTAAAGAAAATCTTGCATTAGGGAAAAGCTAAATAGCAAGAATACATCTACTGTTCCTCAGTTTCAAATGGATAACCAACAAATTGAACCTAATGAGAAACAAGGCACGACCACATATCCAATATCCCAAAATCAGCTTCTACGAAGTTGGGTTATGTTTTCAGAACAAAGAAGTACAATACCTTACTTTAATTTACCACCGCAACTTCTTCTTTTATACAAACCACAAGTAAGACCGGGACTTGAGTACTGCTCTCATGTTTGGAGCTTGGCCCCAAAGCAGTATCTAAATCTACTTGACAGCATCCAGAGGCAAGCAGTTCACTTTATAGAAGATCCAATACTAACGTCTAAACTTCAATCGTTGGCTCATCGAAGGCAGGTGGCAGACTTATGCCTGTCCTACAAATATTGACTTTTCAACGTCCTACCAGGCAGGCCACTAGAGAACAGAACTTTCATATTCACCTTGCAACCGTAAGAACATCATTCTATCAAAATCCTTGTTACAGGACAAGGCATTTTTGGAACTCACTCTGAGTCGAAATATTTCCAGAAAACTATAATCTGTAACAATTTAAATGCAGAATTATCAGACATCTGTAGGCATCTCAGGACGTGGGCTCAGCGTTGTACATATGTTCGTCTTTCTTGAGAGAGGTTTATAAAAAAAATTCAAATTGGTATTTGCCTCACCCAACTAGGCGCACGGTTACTTCAATTAGACTCATTATCTTAACACATAAACCGTACAAACACACACACGGAACACAGAACAGCTGATGCATCTACTATGTTTACATGACCGAATTGAGAGACCAGATTGACACAGTATTAAGTTTCCACCCACGTTTCGTTGTAACTGAATTAAAGGAACGATAAAACGAAAGAGGATTGATATTGACATTTCTTCCCCTGTGCTCAAGTTGCTTTTATTTCTCTTCACTCTCTACTTTCTCTATCTATCAAACTCGATCATTCGATCCGTGTTTGTATTTAAAATCCCAACTCGATCCCAGAAAATGTTGTGATCGGATCGAATCAATCCTATTTTAATCCGATCTGCATTTATATGGTACTGATCGAGATTCAATCTGTCGCGTGAACATAGTAATCGAATTCTACCTAAACTCGTAGTTGAATTATGGACATACGTGAATCATCCATCTTTCTCTTATACATACATAAACTCATTGCTCCATCACGCATTGCAAACACACATTCAGACTCACGTGCTGGCTCTAGCATTTCACTTTCCAGATGATGGCCCAGATGACTACCATGTGAGACGCCAGAATTACTTTTATTACGACTATCGAAACGGGTGTCTAAACGCTTTGGCTTAGGCGCGGTTTGAGTAGATTTACTCCCCTAAATTTTTACTCGTACTATATCAAAATCATACCGGCTACCGGATTTCTGCAGTTTCTTTCAGGTAGAAGCAGTTGTTATATGAGAGGCTTGCTGTTTGCTCAAATACAACCATACACCCTTTAGTACCATCATCATCCTCATTAACAGCAAGGCTGTTATCAAGCAATAGTTTCCTCTACGTTATCTTTCAAACTGGTGGAACAGTGCAAAGAGGGTTATCGGTTCAGGATTACTCTCTTCTTGGAGCCGGGTTACAGCAGCAGAGGGGAAATGAGCGGACTGATGAACTTGCCAGGCGGGGATCCGCCCTTGACAGCTGCCTTGCGGAGGCGGTTCTTGCACCATTGGGGGCTCTCACGGGAAGTATTTTCACGCATTTTTTTTTTTCAAAGGCCAGCAACTGATGGCAGAGGATGCCATCTCTACACAGACGTAGAGGAGGACACGGAACACTTCATTTGCAAATGCCCTAATCTATGCCATACCAGGAAGATGGCCCTTAGAGAGAATTTCTTCAACCATCTGAGCGACCTATCTGAAAAGCCGCCATCATGAAATTCATAACTTCTTCAGGATGATTCAGAGGGGGTCATTTCATTAGCACAGAACTCTAGCCATTTTGTTTTTCATCTCTTTTCAGTTCTTGAGCCAGGAGACTCCACGTCAGGGGAGCACAATGTATCCGTTTGTGTTCCGAGGGCAGGCTACGCTCATTCGTTGCAGCTAACCCCTTTAACCTAACCTAACTGATGGCATGGGTTGTAAAATTGCATGATATCTGGGTAGATGTGGCCCAGCTACAACTTGCATAGAACACAAGATCTGTAAAGCAGAAACCGTGCAGATATTGCTAGAATTATCGCGATTAGTAGTCACTGGTTCATTAGGATCTACGCAGCCAGACTAGCCGCTGCATCCTATGCACATTGTCACAGCTGCAATATTGCTTACAAGAAAGAAACAAACTTCCATTTCCTTTGCAAGTTTCTAGCCTTGGGTAGGACCAGGCAGCACACACCTGGCAAACCCTTCTTTGGCAATCTCATAGAGATATCGGAGAAAAGTATCGGAGAAGTAATCAACTTTAATTACTTCTCCGATACATCAAGAAGGATTTGAAAACGTTTATTCCGTTTTCGTTTATCTCCAAGTTTAACATTCGATAAGGTCACGTGAGTTATGGTATTAAAAAGGCGCTAAAGTGCTAATTACGGTCACTTTTACATACCTACCTACATCTAAGTACTAACCGCGTCCGACACTGCTTAATTTCGGTGATCGGACGAGAACTTCCTAGCATGGTTGAACGATTCATGTTTGATTTTTGTGTCGAGGTTATTCTGATTCACTAGTAACGCTAAAGAAAAAAGTTCTATTTACAGATGAATCACCTTTTTTGTTGGAAAAGAGCTTGCACAACAAATATGAAAAGTTGTAAGATCCACCGTGAAACATACAGCAAAGGTTCATGTTTCATGCGCATTATGGCCAAATGATTTGAAAAGTTAATAGTGTTTACAAAAAACACATCGATTCTTAATTCATGGTAAAATTGTACCAGAGGAATTTACTAAAGTCTGCCGGATCTCTGTATGGATCTGACAAGTATAACTGGATTTTGCAAAGGGTATAGTGACGTTAGATTGGCCGTCGCAAAATCTTGATGTGAATCAAATAGAAAATGTGTGGCCTTTCATGGGGCAGAAGTTCAAGAGGAAAAGATATCCACCACTGCTACGGGTCTGGAACTAGATTTAGAGAGTACTATACATAACCCGAATATGCGCGGAATTTAGTGTAAGATGCACTAAAAAATTATTAGCAACCAGTAACAGTAACGGCGACTGGACTGCTTACTAATATAATGGTGCAATTTGGTTTAATACATATTTTTTTTTTTTATATATATAATGGGTTATGAATACCTTTAACATGTTTACACACAGTGCGGGCGTTGAAAAGGATGAATAGAGAGGAGAGAGAAAGATTTTGGTGTAGTGGTTCTTGAAGCTCAGTTGTTTATGCTTCAGCTATTCTCCGGGGGAGGCGTCCAGATTGCTGGGGAGATTTTTGTTATTATTGTCTTTGCTTTTGATTCACAGTATTTTTTTTTTCCGATAATCGATGTCAAGGGCAAATCATCATCAACAGAGCGGACCATTTTTCCAGCCACATGACCAAGCTACTGCCAGTGTTATGCCTTCGCAGTAGTGTTCATAGAAGCTTTTGCAAATGATCGGACTGACTTTATATATTTCATGAGAAATAAATAAATGCTTGCTGATATCAGGATTTGAACCATGAACCATTAGCGTGGCAATTGACGACGTAACCACTACACCATTGCCACCCCCAATAATATATACCAATATATCCCTCAATAAATGTTTCTTTTGAACACACTGTACCTCTTAGGTGCGAAGTACTAAAAAATATTTAATGATTTTGGTTGGATCTCTTGCCCGCAACTCAATAATCGAATGCCAACCCCGGAGTTTTCCTGAAGCATTAACAACTGAGCTTCAAAGCACTACACCAAATCTTTCTCTCTCTATCTATCCTTTCCAACGGCCGCACTGTGTGTAAACATGTTAAGGATATTCACAACTCCTTGAGCGCGCAAATTATATAAAAAAAAGAAGTTATCATTACACCGCGGCCACCCACTGTTCCTCAAAATACTCTGTAAAAAACAGTCTTTATGACAATTATCAGCAAAAGAGTGAGTTGCACACCACTTTTGTGCAATAAACCAGATGGCGCGCACATGGAAAGTTTTAATTGGAACGGGTTGAATGAAATGTGGTGACATACAGTCAGGCGCACTGACATGGCTTAGTTGTATGCGACAAACTAAATTACTAAAATTAATATGCTATACATATGTATGAAAAGAGCTTAATTTTTGCTTATTTAGTTTTAATGGATACAATTCGTGCGGGGTTTATAATATGTAAATAAATTTGTAAAGCATAAGCGGAGCAATTTCCTTTCATGTTCGCTATAAGTGAAATTCTAAAAACATAATTTTCTGTTGCAGTATCCTTAAATGTTGAAACATTTGCAATTATTGGACTAAGCAATTCAATCGCTGCAGGAGTAGCACAATTTTAGTGCTACACACCAGTCCACTGGCACTTCGATCTGTCCCTCCATTACATTTATTCAAAGCTTCTAATTATACGAGTAGTCGGGTGATTTCGTGCCATGGGTATTCCAAGTTACCTATATTCCATTGTAATTACTACTTGGGGATGGAATGTTCACAGAAAAGCCATATATGGCGAATCGGCGATATTTCGTTTCTTGATTAAGATGTCAAAATGTATCGATTATCAGTATATTGGATTATTAGTTTCAAAAGGTTTTATCTAATTCCAAAATCAATAATCGCATGGAATACAGGTCAGTACCATCATTTCATTAATGATTGAAGAGTGATTTGCTCGTAAGGTGGCAAAGGGCCCCTTTAAGCCATAGAGCCTGTTGCAATTGTTAGTATATTCAAAAACGTTTGGCTGAATCACGAGAGCCATATTTTTAGTAAAAACGAATCCCTTCACTTTTTGTATCTCAGTCTTTCCGAAGAAGGGCATTTATATTCGAGTTCTTTAGCTCTAATTCGTTACAATTTTGAAATCTTTAAAATTGAGCTTGATATACATTCAACTAAAAAGCTACTTAACGAAGTTTGATGAAATTCGTTGTCAATCGATTTTTTTTTTTTATTCTATCGACAGTATTCCATCTGCTGTTGGTTGGGGTACTTATATCAAATACAAGAATGTCTGATTTAAATACATATATTGACAAATTTAGGTCATCATACACCGAACTAAAAGAAATTAGAACATAATGAAAATGGCTCGCGTGTACTATATAGGGTATGCTGACTGAAGCTTCAAAAAACAATGGTCTTACTCCAAGCACCCTTTTGCGAAGCATATGCATATAATAATTTGCCTGAGAAAATGTTTACAGTCAAGCGAAAACAAATTCTTGATGAACATGACACAAAACATTTGGCTTTAATGTTCAAGGGATTCCATTCGGAGTAACATAAATTCTTGGTCGTATAAGAAACCTGGATATTAGCATCATGAATAAATATACGTAGGGTAAAGCAAAAAAAAATTACTTGAATCTTTTCAATTCTATTAGTATTTCTTAAATCAATAGGATTCCAGAAAACACAACAATATTCGCGTACCATATTAAGCGATCTATAATAATATTGACTATAGTGTATACGAATCCTTAAAACCCGTCAAATTTGGCTCAAGTAAGCCAAGCAAAAAATGCTCATTTGATGTTAAATATTCGATATGAAGGTCAACAGTTAGTTTATAATCAAAGATAAGCCCCAGATCCTTGAAGTTATTTACGAGTTCAAGCAATTTGTTATCGATTAAAGAGCTTGGTTTAATGTTTACCAGTAGATTGTAGATTGTTGAAGAGGTGGGATTAGGTCACCTTATCACTGTGGCCACATTGGGCCTATTATGATTTCCGGTGGTCTTAAAGCTCACTCAATATACCCGATTTGGTGATGAACTCTACTATGCTTTGAGTGACCTTGCAGATAGGTTTTCTGCTTCAAGGTAGAATTTACCTAAATAACGATGACGTGTTCTGATTAGACAGTTACATTGACATAAGATGTGTTCTGCTGATTCTATGTCTTCATTGCACAATCTGTAGATGCTGTCTTGTGCTATTCCCATAGCCATGAGATGTTTTTTTCACTCGACAGTGGCTTGTGAGGAAACCTTGCTCTCAGGAAACATTGCTATCTGAGAATATAAATGTTCTTGGTGGTTATAGATCTGTTTATATTTTCTCTGGTGCATAGTTCTATAGCGAATACTTCGGCTTGGAATACGGAGTTACTTTTTTCCATGCACGAGTGAATGAAGGTTTTCGTAGTAGCACCGTATACTCCTGCCCCAACTCCTTCCTCTGTATTGGATCCGTCTGTGTAAAATACATGAGAGTTATGGGCAAATGTAGGTTTGTTCTCTTCCCAGTTATTGCGATCTGGGAATGTAACCTTGAAGTTGAATCTTGGCAGGCTTTTGTCCTTAATTGTTATTCCTGTTAGTTCATTACATGTTTAACAGTAACAAACTATATGGGACATTTCTCAGTATTGACAATTAAGTCGTTAAGACGACACAACTCTGAAGGCCGATACAATTCCAGCTGAAATCGAATGAACTTGCTTAGGCTTGTAATGCAGCAAAAGAAGTGTACATCATCAGCGTACAGGAGGCAATGGGAAACATTGAGGACAGATCGTTAACAAGAAACAAACATAAGGAAATGGCAAAAGACTTCCTATTGGAATATCAGAGTATTATAACGAACTTTTCTTAAGAAAGGTAATTTGCTATGACAACTCTTTGTTTTCTACCCGTTATATAAGAAAATCATTCCTGCAATGGCCAATAAGAACCAAACGATTTTAACTTTCTAAAAAGAATAACTGAATTTACTCTTTACTGAATGCTTTCACAGATTGAGTGTAAATTGAAGGGCAAAAGACTACATAACCGCAATTTCTTCAGATTTTCGGATATGATAGATTCAGAGATAGGGAGCAGAAAATCAATTTTGAACACGTGTTTGAAAATACAATCGAACCTCCGTAAGTCGAACATCCTTAAGTCGAATTTTCTATAACTCGAACAAATGTTTCAGAACTAAGAATGTTTAGTCTGAGTTTTGGATGCTCCATAACTTGAATATTCCATAAATCGAACACATTGTTTGATCCAGTCACGATTCGACTTACAGAGGTTCGACTGTATATTTTTTTTTTGTTTTCACATTATTTGAGTCCATATGAGTTTACCTTTAATTTGGTGTCCTGTCTGATACAGAAGAAAACACTTCTTTTTGCCAGGGGTCCATAATCATTGATTGTATAGTGTATATACTATATACTATACAAATGAATGCATACTTAACATTTTAGATTTCTAGGTCGAAAGGTTCGAAAGTAAGTAGGTCTATTTACTGACGACCAGACGCGCAGATTCTTATTGGGATGGCTTCAAAAATGATATTGAAGCAAATATTGAGCAAATATATCACTTGAAATGACTTATGAATTTGAAATCGAAGTTAATCGCTTCCCTGTGTGGGATTATACTCCGATACAAAAGAAAACCCCAGCCAGTTACGTCCAAGCTATAGGAAAAGAGAGAAGCGCGTAAAAAATGCCAAGCACATCTTAACTGTTTATGCAACGCACTAAAAAACACGATTAAAATATTTAAAAAACCGTGCAACATAAAACTTACTTTGTTTAATGGCAAAAAATATTCCAATTATTCGCTTTGGAAGGCTATAAAAGGTATTAAAAAACCTAAAATTCAAGCCGCACTAATCAAAAAAAAAAGGATGAACGGGCCAGGGATAGTAAGGAGAAAGTGCAAATTATAGCGAAACACCAGAAAGAAACTTTTTGTCGGATATAGACAATAATGCTGTATGAAAGGCAGCGCTAACTGAACTTAAGCAAGAAATAAGGAAATTTAAGCTTAAGAAAGTCCCTGGATATGATCTCTTCACGAGAGAGGTTCTCAAAATACTATGACTCTTAAGTTTCTCTTTATTATAAATGCCGCGCTTAAACTAGAATATGTTCCCAGTCAATGGAAAGAGGTGGAAGTCATAATGGTCCTTAAACCAGACAAACCACCGAACGAGAAAACATTTGACGTGTCGCTTCTTCCAATTCACCCATTCCAAAGTATTCGGGAAAATATTGCTCGGGCGAATACAGCCAGCTGTAGAAGAAAAGCATCTCATCCCGAATCACCAATTCGGCTTCAGAAGCAAGCAATCTACATTTGACCAAGTACATATTATAGAATTACCGATGTAATCGAAAAATTTCTTGAAAAAAAAAAAAATATCTGTTTAAGCGTATTCCTTGCTGTCCGTCAAACTTTTAGCATGAAGGCTTAAAGTTTTAATTACGACTTAATTTGCGAAGCATTTCTATAATATTTCGAAGACTAACCTTACGAATATACTATTTCAGATCAAACACGAGAACGAATATTTAGACTTTAAGAAAATAATGGCTGGCTACCGTCAGGAAACGTCATTGGTAAACTTCTGCATCTATTATATTTTCGTGATATACCGCAACTAGATGGCACTGCATTATCTACATTTGTCGGTGACACTGCTATCTTGGCAGTAGGTAAAAAGCTCGAAGAGGCTTACAGAAAATTTGCAAGAAACATTGGATATAGTAAATGAATCGACAAAAATTTGGCCTATTACTTGGCTTGCTTATAAAAAATAAATAATTTCTCCATCTTTTCAAACTCGATTCGAATTTGGTTTGCAAACGATGTTAAGTATCTTGGAAAGACACTTTATGCGAAGCTGAAATGAAAATCGCACGTAAAGAAAAAAATGAAAAGAGCTAGATACAGAGAAATATATTGGTTACTTAGATAATATTTCAAGCTTAACTTAGAGAACAAGCTACTTTTATAAAAAACAAGTGCTAAAGCCGGTGTGGACATATGGTATACAACTCTGGGGATGAACCAAAATAATGAATGCTAATATTTTACAAACTTTGAAAGGAAAGTATTATACTAAGAGGCATTTTAAATCTGCCGTGGTATATCAGAAAAACAGCGATATCAACAGATATCTCGGCATTAAAACAATCGAAGTTCAAATCAAAAACTACACGAGAAAGCAGAAAGTCGACTAGAAGATCACGTAAATAATACAGTCCTTCAAATTTTGGACGATATAAATTTACTGCGTGGTCTACAAAGAATCAAACCTTTGGACTTAGGCCAATATCGTGTAACCGTATCTAAACTACGGAGCTATGAGTAGCAGGAACTTCCTATGGGAAGGTACCTGCCATATGCAAAAGGTGACAAAGAAAAAGCGCATCTATTCGCCGAGACTTTTAAGCTATTTGATGAACAAGCATTGATAGACGATTTTACCGGTACAACAACGACATCTGACAACTTAAGAATAAGAAGTGTGTCGTTTACCGAACTTTGCCAGACAATAAAAAATCTGAAAAATAATAATAATCCTGGTTATGATTTAATAACCGGACGAATCCTTAAGGAATTGCCAAAAAAGCGCTAACAAAACTCCTTTATTTAATAAATGCTTCACTTAGATTATTATACGTTCCAAATCAATGGAAAGTCACAGAAGTTATAATGGTTCCGAAACCGGGAAATCCTACAGACCGTTATCGCTATTACCAGTAATATCAAAGGTTTTTCAAAAACTCCTATTGAAACTCATTCAGCCGATCATTGAAGAAAGACGCCTAATACCTGATCACAAACTCGGGTCTAGAATCTAACATTCCACAATTGACCAAGTTTATAGAATAACTGATGAAATTGAAAAAGCCCTATAGCAGAAGAAGATTTGCTCTAGCGCTTTTCTTGATGTGTCTCAAGCCTTCGACAGGATTTGGCATAAGACGGTTCCTTCCGGAGCACCCACATAAGATCCTAGAATCTTACCTAGGAAACAAACTTTTCCGTGTTAAGCACGGAAACGAATATTCTGAATTTAAGGAAATCGCCGCCGGAGTTCCGCAAGGAAGTGTCCTTGGCTCCATCTTATTCTTGCTGTACACTCGGGACATACATTAAATTGAAGGCACCATTGTAGCTACGTTCGCGAATGATATGCATATTCTGGCAACGTAAACTTCAATCGACGAGCAACTACAAAACTCCAACAAGCTTTGGATAAAATCTGTGAGTGGGCAAAAACATGGCGTATTGTTCTTAACAAGATCATATCGACGCATGTTAACTTTACTTACAAAAAAAATAATCCACCTACCTGTATTCGTTAATTCGGTACAGATACCGCATGCAAACGAAGCTAAATATCTGAGAATGACACTGGACGCGAAAGTGGAAGCCGCACGTTAAAAAGAAACACGACGCGCTCGAAAATTGACTTAGAGAAATGCGCTGGATAATTGGAAGATATTCCAAGCTAAGTATGTATATAAAACAAACTGCTCTATATAAGCGTTTAAACCTCTATCGACGTATGGTATACAAATCTGGGGTTAACAAAGTTATAAAAGCAATCGTAAATGCTGCCTGGTATAATAGAAACAATGATATCCACAGGCACTTAGGCATAGCCATCGTGGAAGACAAAATAACAAACTTCGCTCGCAAGCTCCGTGTTCGTCTTCATTGTAATTGCAACTATGGCATACTCCAAACATTCGAAGTGACAAACCTTACGCGCCGACTCCAAAGAACGAAATCGTTCGATTTAGCGCACTAAGAAGTAGCCGCATGTAATGACAGTATTAGCAGGTGCTTTTGCTAGAAACCTGCCTGTTTCATGCGAATATTTTATTTGAAGCTTAAACTACTTGATAAGGAGCTTAACCTAGTTGTAGTAAACAAGACGAAGGGAAGGGTGTTTTTAGTCAGTAGAAATCTGACACACATTCACGGTGTCTCATAGTGTTTCACGAAGATTTTCACCTACCCACGACAAAAATCGCATACGCGCTGACGGTCCTCAGCGTCTTTATGAAGATTTTCACCTACCTTCGAAAAAAATAAAAAACAGGCGCACAAATGCCGACGGTGTTGGCTGCTTAAATTTTCGGTTTTATATTTCAGTGTCCTGATTATGCTGACCGGTATAGGTAAATAAAACTGCAAATATCTACTAACCATGCGACATTCAATGTGTTTTCGTCTGTCCAAAACAATATTCACAGACGTCGCTAAGTTAAGTACATGAATCAAACAAATAAAAAAAAAAAAAAAAAAAAACATATTTGCAAGACTATTCCAGCATACTGCATTTTTAAATGCTGAAATAATTCAATATTTGCAATGTTTCGATCTAAAATATCATTGCTTGGGTGACAACATGGCAGCCCATACAGTGATAGTGCCATAGACCACGAAAACATGTTAAAAACCTTTTCCTATGGTGGGAATTACTCATATCAAATCCTGTCATGTTCATAAAATAATGTTCACATTCTGTGTCCCAAAATGTAAAATTCATCCCCATAATTTACGACTAAAAAAAATTCCTTCACAAAATGAAAACGTTATTCTGTGTGAACCAGCATTCGCAACAGCTATTAACGCATGCGTGGCCAATGAATTAACCAGAATAGACAGAATTTCTAATTCAATTGTTCTTTACTTTAAAATTAAATATTCATGGTATTTATTTCTCACCAAATGTATTTAAATGTAATCCCTTTAATCCAAGTATAAAAAAAGCATATAATCATCCAAGCAAATTGTTATAATTTTTTTACACTAAAATAATGTTACAAACACTTCCACAATTTAATTTTTTTTTTTATTTATTTTCTTAATAAAAATTTATTTTTTGTTTAAGAATTTATTTTTCTTTTTAAGAATTTATTTTTCCTTTTATTTAATTTAATTATTCATTTTCAAATTTATTAATGAGAAAAGTTTCACAATATCATATCAAAATGCACAACCGAATGTAAGAAAACCGCTAAGGGATTTACGCATCCTTTTACACGAATGCACCGCAAGCAGTTAGCACAACGCCACTTAATTCACTCTGTAATTCGTTGTATGTGGTTTACAAGAACAGGGTCCTTTCGATTTCGCGTGTTAACCGAGTAAGTGATGTCGAAGGACTGATACCATAAAATCCATGGCCTTCTGTTATCCTTAGAAGACCTCAATGGAATCGAATGGAAAATGGTAACGAATGGATGTGACCATTCTATGTTTTATACTGCGTCGGCGTTGGAATATAATGTTTATGAAGTATTCCTGTGGATAGAGACATACGATACTGTTGATATAGGGCTTGCCCTAGTTTTGCGTAAAATTAACCTTGAAATTGATTTCTTCAATGAAAGTCGTGAGCAGGGCTGAAAAGGGCCAAGGGCATGTGTATACGTATTTGTGTGTGTGAGTGCTGAGTAAGCTAGCAGTATGAGACTGCTCATTTTGGAGGCAATCGAAGGAATAATTCATTGACGCTTTTACACGTAGGGTTTAATGCCTTGTAATAAAGGTATTTTTGTCTTTGCGAAGGTGCGCCATTCATTCTTATTAGGTCAGCAAGTTACTATAATGCTGTGGGGCAGGATGACATTGAAAAAGAATTGCAGAGTTCAAGTTTTAGTTCTGCATTGTACACATCAACAGGATATTTATGTGTCTATAGTTCGAGTAAGTATAAGGGATGATGCTGGGAATAAAATAACAGCTATATAAATAAAATAAATATTCCGCATCTAGTGGATACTTCAGACAAAGCACTTTACTGTTCACTGGGCATTAACGCCATTATTTTATTGGAATTGCGTTTTGTGCGTCTTGCTTAGTAGTAACTCTAAAGATGTTCACGATGGAAGTATATTCGTAAACACGACGGCAGACAGAAATCACCATAATTACCTTGCAAAAAAGGCATAAGGGCTGTTGAATTATTCCGAACTGTCAGCTTCCCAATATATGTACTCTATTGGAAATCTATAGAAACAAAATTTCATTCGCTGGTACATGAACACATCATTTACATTCCGTGATATCGAGGGTGCTTTTAAGAACACCGAACCGAGGCGATTGTGCATGCACCATTGAACAGTGTCCCTGTTTCCTCTTTTTTTCTAAAGAAAATCACAGCTCCCAACATTGTGTAGCTTAGAGCACCACATTTGACAATGGATTTATGTATCCATTATCACGGCTGAAGGCGTGAGCTTTTGGAAAATACAGAGAGTCTTTGCATTTGTGGAGCCCCTTTAACTATTCCTTTAAAAGCTTCGGCTACTTTTCTCTTAAAAAAGATAGAAAGGAAATTTGAGAAGACTGACGGCGAAGTCCTCTAATAAACTTTCGGCCACCCGTTTGTTAAAACTGAAGTCAAATATATGTAGGAATCGATATAAAAACAATTCGATTATGCTTATTAGAAACCGCTATAATTCAAAAGGTATTAAGAAAGAGTTAATGTGTACAAAGGGAAAAGAAAAAATGATCTAAGTAACTATGTATAAACGTATGACCAAATGATTAGGGATTTCGCTCGCGGCACACGTCTTCGTCGTTCGTCTTTATTAATTCGCCGCCCGTCTTCGACTGCCTACGATCTTCTCAACTCTTCGTCATCTCGCTGCTGGTTCAGTTAAACGGCACACCAACTATGCTGTATCGTTGTAATAGAGAGTTTAGAAAATAGAGTGCAGGGTGAACATAAACTCCACAAATCGGCCATCCTGCATACAAGCTGTCCTCAGCGTACTATAAAAAAGAAAGTAAATTATTAAAAAATATCCTCGGCAGATGACGTGGCCAAATCCAAATCAGCTGTCGCCACTTCTTTATCATGTCGGCGCTAGTGGTTGTAACAGCTGGTCCTTCGTGCTCGCCCACCTTTTGTACCTCATACCTCTCGTGGTTACCAGCATTAGTGATCTTATAAGGACCAAGGTACTTCCCGGCTAGCTTTAAATTTGGTCCAAATTCAGTACGACGGATCGCCACCAAGTCTCCTTCTTTGTGTTTTATTGCTTGACACCTTTTCCGATTGTATGTTCGCCGATTTTCATCTTGGATTTCAGTTATAGACATTCGTGCCATTTGTCGAGCATCCTCACGTTCCCTGTTGAACATGTCCCTTATTTCTTCATCAATTAAGCTTGCCAGCTCAGAATCCGTGCCATTTTTCATCCGAATACCAAACATTACTTCGAACAGCGTGGTCTTGATACTGCGTTGCCAGGTGGCGTTGAGGCATCTTTGAAGCTTACTGCAATGTGTATACCACTTTCTGGTATCTTCTGCTGATAACTTTGTGAGGACTGAAATTATTATACGATTAATTCGTTCAACTTGTCCATTACCCCTGGGAACGCTTGTTGCGATTACAAGATGTTCAATTTGATCGGCTTTGCAATATTCCTCAAATACGTTACTCGTGAACGCAGATCCCCGATCTGTTATTATCCTTGCCGGATTTCCGAACGTTGCTTTCTGCAGTTCAAGTTTAGAGATAACTTCCGTTGCCGACGTCGTTTTAGTTGGGTAGATCCACGTAAACTTGGAGAACGTATCCACTACGCAAAGAATAAAGCTATACTGCTTTGTCGTTTTATCGAGTGGGCCAAGGTGATCGAGGTGGTACGTGCTAAGTGGCGCACTCCCTTTGTCGATGGGGCAGAGAAACCCTTCCAGCTTCCCGGCCTTCCTCTCAGACAATATGCATGCGATGCAGTTATTCCGCGTTTCATCGAGCTTCTTTGTCAGATGTGATATATAATAATCCCGCCTTATAATTTCCATCATCTTCTTGGTAGCGAAGTGTCAATCATTATGCACGTTGCATAGAAATTCTCCTTCCATCCCCTTGGGAACATAGAGGAGTGTTCTTCCTTCCTCGTCGATTTTAAAAATGACCCCCCTCTCGCTTATAAAATTCTCGTAGGCACCATACTTAACCCTAGAAAGATAATCTACGTCTGCCAGACGTATAGCGCGCAAAAAAATGTAATATCCTTTGGCAATGGAGTTTAAGTTTCTTGTTTTTATTGTTTAAATTAATTTTTATTTTTACTGAACCATAACTTCATTTCTCTTAATATGAATTTCATTAATAAATAAAACATTAATATTTTATAAAAAGCTCATGGGTTTCCATTAATACATTAAAAAAGTGCCATACGTCTCTGAGACGTATGATTATCTTTTACGTCATAAAAAATATGATTATCTTTCTAGGGTTAAGCAAATTTTTTATGAGTCGTATATTCTCGTCATCTCCCTGTGCCTTGATGATTCTTTATAAGAACTCACCTTTTACAACCGCTACAGCACTTCTGCTAAGAGCATCCGCGTGTCGAATTCCTTGTGGCGTTGCGATGTTCTAGCACGTAGTCAAACTCTTGGGTTATTAGTACCCATCCAGCAATTCGCGACGAAAACTCTTTCCTTTGAATGCTGCGCAGTCGGTGACGATTTTGAATCTTAGTACCAGTAAGTAATGTTGGAATATTTTCAGAGCTGTGACCACAGCGAGGGCTTCCAACTCATAGCTGCTGTAATTTTGTTGTGCAGGAAGTGTCTTCTTACTGTAATAAGAAATCAGAAAGAAATGATTATTTTCTTTTTGAAGAAGAATGGCACCTAATTCCCACTTCGATGCATCCGTGTGAAGCTCGGTCTCTGCATCTGGGCGATATAGTTTAAGGACTGGTGCCGTAGTCAATACACTTTTCAGCTCCTCGAAAGCAGCAATTTCTTTGGGCCCAAACCGAAATTTCACACCCTTTTTTAATCAATTAGTTAACGGCATCGCAATACTGGAGTACCCTGGGACGAACTTCCTGAAATGAAGTGAACTGACACTTTTTCCACCGAAAAATCAATCCATATTCACTTGCAACCATCAAGATTTGCTTAAGGTTCGTCATGGCGTCACTGTAGTCCTTTCCTAAAACAACTATGTCGTCCATATACAGCAGCATAATTTGTTGCATAACCAAATCATTAAACACACGGCTGATATGACGTTGGAATACTGGTGGCGATGTGCAGAGTCCAAATGGCACACGATTAAATTCATATTGTCCCCCCGGTGTGACGAAGGACGTATACTTACGGCTTTCCCCGCATACGGGTACATAAAAAAAAACCGTTTTCCGAATCCATCGTCGAAAAAACTCTCGACGAACTTAGCTGATCGATTTGGTCATCTTTAAACGGAATTGGGTAGCGGTCACGAACGATTATCTTGTTTAAACAACGATAGTCGACAAATAATCTCTTGCTGCCATCTTTTTTGTTGGCGAGCACGATTGGAGATGAATACTCCGAATTGCTGGGTCGAATTATTTCTTTCCCGAGCCACTCTTCTATTTACGTTTGTACAATTTCTTTCTCCAATGGAGCTAGCCTTCTTGGACGTTGCGCGATTGGGACTTCAGTTTTCAAAATTATCTTCATCTCGACGTTAGTCGACTTTGACTCCATAGGTTTGTATCCGGGTACAAGCTCCTGGATTTCGTCTTTGTATAGTGGATTACCCACACAAAATTGTACTTCCTCACAGCTTACCTGGAAGCAATTCTTCAAGCCTGATCCCAACTGTTCAATGTGAACGCCATCTTTGCTAAGAGTAATCCGTGTTCCTCTCAGAATATCCTTACCTACCAACAGAGCATGCTTTAACGATCTGGAGGAAACTACATAAATCTTCGTGCGATAAGCCATGTTGTCTATTTCAACAAGAGCGTGGAAATATCCGTACGGTTTCGTGCACTCTTCAGATAATCCTCGAAAAACTTGATCATCTTTTTCCAACAGAGGGGATCCCATTTTGAAATACTCCGTCGTACCATCGTGACGTCGCTTCCTGTTTCAATTCTCGCTTGAACTTCGACTCCGTTTACTGCCACCGTTTTTAGTTCCAGTTCGCTTACGTTCATGTCCATTACATTAACGGCCTTTGTTATCTCCTTTCGCAACGGACAACTGGATGAAAGATGACCAAAGTTCTCGCAGCTAAAGCACTTTGGGCCTTTGGACTTAAATTCGCACACTTTACTCTTGTGACCAGTTAGCCCACAGTTAAGACAACGACTTTTTCCGCTAATCGCGATCTCCCTTGTTTTCGGCTTATTAGACTGTCGATTCGGATTAGCATTGGACGAATGCTGTCGTAGGGAACTTCGGAAGCGGTCATATTCCAAAAGCTTACCCTTGAAATCACTCATGGACTGTGCCCCATATAATATAGCTTTATTGATAGGAATATCGTCGAATATCGTCACGTATTGCATTATGGACTTTTCATCCACATTGCCTCTTGCACCTAGTTCACGCATTGCGAACAAATACTCTGTTGGACTTTCACCCTTCGCTTGCTTTTTAGCCACTAACCCTTTATGTACATCGGCTGTTGTCATACACCCTCCAAATTCATACATAAGTAGTCTTTTTAAGTCTACCCATTTTATTATGGTTGGTTTAGTTCGCATAGCCATCTTCGCCATCCCCGTTAACAAACGTTTAGCAAACAGTATCTCCCTGGTGTCATCCCATTTCATCAGGGTAGATACCGTTTCGAATTCGTCAACCCATGCGCCTAGATCACCTTCGCCGTTAAAATACGATATGGCATTAAGAGCATCCTCGAAAGACCCTACACTTGCTTTATTAGCTCGAATTTTTAGTTCTTCTAACTCTGTTCGTAAAACTGAACATTCTAACTCAAGACTTGGAGCAGAATTTGCATTCGTCCGCACATCATTCCCCCGTTGCTACTTCGCTTGGCCATTTGACCTTGCCACGCCAATCTCACCGTCATTTCTTGTTTCGCTTATTCTACCACCGCCTTGCATCTGAGCCTGTTCGTGATTAGATAGCCCACTACAACCTGCCTGAACTTCTTCTATCTCGACATTTCCATTCTGTGGCGACTTACCATCTCGTCGTTGCACAGACCTCATCCACATGTTCCTAGACACTTCCAATTCCTCCTCTCGTTTTCTCAAACCAACTTCTCGCTGTACAAGTGTCTCAAACAAATTGGAGAAGTCAGCTCCCGAATTTAAAGCTGTGCTGTTCATTCGTTTTCCACGCTTGCCCCCATCATCAATTGAAGATATTTAGCCCGTTGGCACTTTCCCGTTTATGATTTCGGTATAAAAAGCCTTGATATACGAAAACTCTGTTTCGACCTGCGGTTCTTTCTATACGCGAGAGCTTGTTTCTCCGAAATTATAGCGGGTACTACCAATGGCAATGATTTTTTTTTTCGCGCGCGTTTTTGTTAAACTGATTTATCTCTTTATGAATTTTAGAGAGATCCCGGTTGAGCCCCAATGTAGGAATCGATATAAAAACAATTCGATTATGCTTATTAGAAAACGTTATAATTCAAAAGGTATTAAGAAAGACTTAATGTGTAAAAAGGAAAAAGAAAAAATGATCTAAGTAACTATGTATAAACGTATGACCAAATGATTAGGGATTTCGGTCGCGGCACACGTCTTCGTCGTTCGTCTTTATTAATTCGCCGCCCGTCTTCGACTGCCTACGATCTTCTCAACTCTTCGTCATCTCGCTGCTGGTTCAGTTAAACGGCACACCAACTATGCTGTATCGTTGTAATATAGAGTTTAGAAAATAGAGTGCAGGGTGAACATAAACTCCACATATATAATACCCTATTACAGAAAGCCACCTGCACTAGAACTACACGAGTATATGCGTAACAACCAATTAGTGAGGAAAGCAATAGATCAGAAGTTGATTGGAATATTGGTCTCACCACTTCCATTTGAAAACAATCACAGATCAACTAATCCGCACCCGCTTCAAAGAAAGAATAGAAAAAAGGTATAAGTCTTCTTTATGTGGGCGAATCAAGTGCAACTCTGGCATTTCTCCGGAAAAATCAAATGAACACACATCCTTTCAAAGTCAACATTCAACAGTCTCTATGTCTCTCGAGAACTGGTAGAAATTCTTCGAAATCCTTCAACAGGAACAGAAGAATCATTTGAGATTTACGCAAGCAATTAATATCAAGCACTCAATGTAAGCACTTTCAATGCCATGATAACATTGCCAAAGCAAACATAATTAAATTAACCAGGATAACCATTTGTATCCTATAACACACACATGCATACGCTCAGAGAAGGAAAGAGTGAAATTGATTTATCTAAACAATTTCTAGGAATATATTCCACCAGACATCTTTCTTTGTTACTTATACGTATTTACGAGTATGTATAATTCTAATTTTATAAGGCAAACAGCGATGAATATTAAAATCGCGAAGCTTATTAGGTAGACCGGAAAAGGTGGATATGATGCAGGAGGAATAGCAAATAGGATAATTGAGAAAAAAATCATATGACGTGTAGGGTGGTTTGTGCTTGTTTGGTAGTTTTTATATGTACATATGGTATAGCTACTCGTACATTTTGTAACTGAAGTTACTGGTGAAGTTTTTGTGTACAAATTTACTCGGTTTTGAATTCTCCTTAAGGAAACAAATTAAAAGTAATTAATGGTAAGGAATTTTAGAGTAGATCTGAGCAACATTCGTGGGCTCAAATCGAATTTTTTTTCTGTGTACGTCCACGCCGCCAAATATAGACCAGCTGTTTTGGCTCTTTGTGAAACACAGGTGGGTCAAAATTCCGATCCTTCGGAATTCGATCTACCTGGATACAGCATTGAGCCATTATTCTTCCACCATCACGGTCTTGTCGTATATATACGTAGTGATGTAGCCTACCAAATTCTCCCACAATACGGCCAATGTTCCAATTTGGAATTTAATTTCTTGTGGCTGAAACTCCATGTCCGTAGGCAGTTCATCCACTACTGTTTCATTTATAGAAGTCCAAATATTGACAGCAGTTCAACTTATAATGAGTTTGATGCGCTGTCAGATTCCATCCTAAGAATTGTATCCCTGTACCCACATTCTGAAATCGTCATTGCGGGCGATTTCAATGTCCACAATTCTAATTGGCTTCGCCACTCTGGACAGACAACACCCGAAGGAAGGTATGTTGAGATTTTTTCTGAGGTAAATAACCTAACCCAGCTTGTGAATGAGCCAACTCGTGTTCCGGACATAACTGGTCATACCGCCAACACTCTGGACTTGTTCCATAGTTCCGACCCTAATAAATACACGGTAAATGTATTATCGCCTCTAGGTTCGTCAGACCACTGTGTCATATCGGCCAATTTCTCGTACTCCAACCACAATGCTAAAGAACAAACTCCAAAAAGAACATTTTGGCTATACGAGAAAGCCAATTGGAATGAACTAATTAAGTTCTTTAGGAATTTTAACTGGTCGCTATACTTCCTCGATAGCGATGTGGACGTCGCGGCTGATATGATTACTAATACAATTCTCCTAGGTATGAGAACTTACATCCCCCACAGGATAAAAGCTATTAGACCCAAGGAAAACGCGTGGTATGACTCGAGCTGTAAAGAAGCTATTAGGTTAAAGGAACTAAGTTTTCGGTTTTACAAGGCCAACCCAACTGAGGAAAACCGAAAAAAGTTTAAACGAGCCAGAGCCAGAAATGACTGCAATGCCCTCATTAACCGAGTTAAATTCTCCCACGACCAAAAGTTGAAGCAAAAAATACGACATTGTCCAAAGGGTAGTAAAAACTTTTGGTCGTTCGTAAAAAAACATTAAGAATTCGACCTCGTCATCTATACCGACGCTCATTCATAACGACGTACCAACTGTCAGGTCCTTAGACAAAGCTAATCTGTTTCCTGCTCACTTTGCAGCAAACTCCACATTGCCAGATAGTGCTTTGTCTCCACCTGTACTTGAGAGCGTAGACTTTTCCATGGGACAAGTCCACTTTCGAACTCGTACAGTTGCAGGAGTACTCAAAGGTCTAAACATACACAAATCCGCTGGCCCAGATGGTATACCCCCTATTGTTCTGAAGAGGTGTTCTTCTTCGCTGGCAAAACCACTGCGTAAGCTTTTCCACCGATCCTACTCTTCAGGTCTTTTTCCGAGTAAGTGGAAAACAGCATTTGTTCAGCCCGTAACTAAAAAAGGCGATTCTTCTTCTCTCTCCAACTACCGCCCCATTGCACTAACGTCGCTTCTTTCCAAGGTCATGGAAACGCTGATAAACCGTCAGCTAATGAAATATCTTGAATCACGAAAGCTCCTCAATGACCGACAGTATGGCTTTCGTGGCAACAGGTCCACTAGTGATTTGATGTCATATCTCACCGATAAGTGGAACGAATCTCTGCACCACTCCGGTGAAAGTAAGATTATTGCGCTTGATATTTCAAAAGCATTTGACAGAGTTTGGCATCAAGCTCTTTTGTCGAAAATGCGTGTATTTGGGATCGATGATACTCTTCTTCTTTGGATTAGAAACTACCTTTCGGGCCGTTCAATTCAAGTTGTTTTGGACGGCTTCAAGTCTGCAATTCACCATATAAATGCTGGTGTTCCCCAGGGCTCCGTTTTGTCTCCGACTCTCTTTCTCATTTTTATAAAAGACCTCTTGTCTGCTACTTCTAATCCAATCCATTCTTTCGCTGATGACAGTACCCTCAGTTTTTCATATTCGTTCCCTAGCTCACGTCCCTGCTCTTCGGCCGTAGAAGAGGAACGATATCGTATGTTAAACACATTAAATTCTGACCTGGACAGCATAACCAAATGGGGTTCAATCAATAGAGTGGAATTTAATGTATCCAAAACTCAATGCTGTCTTCTGTCATTAAAGTGAAACCCTACTCATCAGTCATTATCCATGAATGGCACTTACATTGTAGAAACCGAAAAACTTTCCATGCTCGGTATGTGTGTCAACAACAAACTCTGTTGGAACGACCATGTATTCGAAATCGCCAAGAATGCAGCGAAATGTTAAGTTTCCTAAAGCGGTGTATGAAATATTTCACCCCTTCTGATTTGGCTACAATTTATAAGGCGTACATTCGCCCTAAGTTAGAGTATAACGCTCACATCTGGTCTGGTGCACCAAAAACCATATTGCACTTGCTAGATAGGATTCAAAAACGCGCGATAAGACTCATCGGAGACACGAATATTACAAGCAATTTTGCTTCGCTCGAACACCGTCGTAATGTCTCCTGCCTATCCTTGTTTTATCGATATTTCCACAGAAAATGCTCAGTTGAAATAGCCAATAGCATTCCTCACCTTCTTCGTTTTAACCGCAATACTCGCCATGCCGCGAATGCTCATCAGTTTACCCTTAATCCTATCTTCGGACGTACCGTGAAATATAGAGATTCTTTTATGAGCCGCACAACACGTCTGTGGAATGCTCTCCCCGAGTCTGCTTTTCCTCTCCATTATAACCTACAGTCATTTAAGACCAATGTGCATCGGTGCCTCGTTTCCTCCTAACCCCTTTTCCTTAACCCTCACGCTATATAATGCATAAAAAGGGTAGTCATAACCCCTTTAGCGCGAGTAAATTATAAAAAAAAAAAAAAAAAAAAAAAACACAGTGTGCGCACTTTCTTGGTTCTTGAAACCGAATCTAATAAGTCATTGGACTTTTCATCAAATATTTCTTCTGACTCCTAATATAATGTTTCACGTATCCACACTACTGTGACTTTACATCTAGGAAACCGTGCGATTTAAGTTACAAGTATTACATTTTAACTGCAGCGAAAAAAACATACTATTTACTACGAACTATCGAGGGAAGATGTGTCGTCTTTATAATAGCCATCTTAATATAAACGAGTTCTAGTGTATTAGAAGAAAACTATCTCAAAGTTATACCAGAACAAAGAATAATATATTTTTAAACACGTAAGTAAAGCGGAGGTAGAAAAACAATTTCTATTGCCCAAACCCATAAGTGAAGCTAACAACCGTTCTAAAGAGATTTTATCTGGAAATATTTGAAAGGTCTTGAGTGGCAGTTCAGCAGATTTTTTCAACATTGCAGGTTTATAAATAAGTGTAGTAAAAACTCTATTATCCAGAATGCACTGGACCAAGAGTCTTCCGTATAATCGGTTTTTCCGGCTATTAGAGGTTTACATGAAAATGAAAAAAATCATGTTTTTTAATAGGTTAAAGCTTTTATTCATATTATATGTAATAAATTATACTTATTGCATGCCCAAAATGTTATTTATTGTTATTTAATATATACCTGTTCAAATTATGACTATATTTTACCTTTCAAAATGTCTATCCAATGTTTTTTGTCGTCGAAGTTTCGATTTTTCTTTTAAAAGTTTATCTTGCAATTTGTGAAGCTGCATCACTTGCTGTTGAGGGATGAAATTTTTATCCACAACAAAACTTATGAGTTTTCCAATTGAAACATTAGCCTCAGACATTTTAAGAGCGGTATTTTCACACAAATTCAACTTCTTCTTCGCTATCTTCCTCAGGAATATTTTCGGGAAGATTTAGAATCATTTCCACAATTTCGGTTTCAGTCAAAGATGCATACACAGAAGCACCCGGGTCGCAATCTATCCGGTAGTTCTGGTTTTGTGTGTCAAGTCCCTCGAGAGTTTGTTGGTCTACATCCAGTGCACTAGCAAAGTCTTAAATTTCTTCAATAATATTATGTTCTCTTTCATTCGTTATTGTTATACGTTCACATATACGCCACGTTGAAAGAAGAGATTATTTGAGCCTTGTGAAAAAGGCAATATAAATGAACGTTCCAAGGACATCGCAAGGCATGAGAGGCAAGCCTGATCCCTTGTTTTCGGATCATAACCTCGCTTTAAAATAAAGAACAAGAAGAAGGATTGTTATAATCAGCACCGAAGGTTTAACATTATCCCAAGAGCGACTAAGACTCCCAGATCGCAGTATTGATATGAAATGTTTTGAAAAAAAATATTTTTTTTCATTTTTTGTCGCACAATATGTTATCTTTCCGGTAATAAGCTTTAAAGCTCCCTAGTCCATAGGCTGAATTAAAGAAGAACAATTGAGTGGCAAATATTTGGCACATCTCTTTTATGTCAAAGTTCTTTATCAGGATTTGCGGCACAATTATCCAATAAGAGAATATTTTTGAAATTGTGTGGGATTGTATGCACTTCAGCGTAATGTTGTCTTCCTTCAGGTATGAAGTTGTTATCATACAAATCTAAGAACATTGCTTGAGTAATCCATGATCGTTTATTGACCTGAACCTTATCTGGAACAACTGGAGGTTCAGTAATATTTTGTAAAGCTATATGGCGAACTTTTTTCCTAGCACAAGGAGCTTGAACTTATGAGTGCCTGCCGCATTTGAACACACAATTACCGTTAGCTTAACCTTGGATTCATCTGCGCCATTTACAACGTCTTCCTGGGTAACATTTTCTAGAAGACCTCAGTTTCATCGGCGTTATTATACGTATATTGTTCTTAAGCTAACTACTCAGCTTTAAAATATGAGCAAAATTGTACACCAACAATGTTGCAGATGCGTAACCTTCGGTGACTGATAGCCGTGAATGCTATGTTTGTTTTTAAATTTCCGAAGGCAGCACTCAGCATAATTGCACTCAATTTCAATATTCAGATTTTTATAGAACATTTCTGTTTTTTTTTTTCATGAGCATGAATACTTTCAAACCGCCACTGTCAAAACTATTCAAATGTGCTTTATCTAATGTGGGACTTTCAGAGTGCCTCATAGTTGTGGGGCTTTTCATCTTTGTAACAGAACGACATTCAGCATAGCACTTCTTAATAGCCTGTTTTTTTCTATAAATCGTACACTGTTGACTCTCCTACTCCATATTCATCGCATAAAACTCCGACACTAGTGCATTTCTCTAAATTTTGAATAATATCTATTTTTCCCAAAATACTAAGAACTTTACGAGTCCGTTTTGATGACATTTTGATTTCTTGTGCACGTATTTACGTACTAAAACATAAGGCATACTGAATTTCATAAAAAGCAAAACAAAAATACTATAGACATACAATACACAGCACGATATATTTTTATTTTCATATTTAACCCTTTACTGCATGTTTTTCTTTTTTTTTTCTTAAGGAAAAAAATATTCCTTTATGTATTTCATCGAAATACGATTACGAAAATTATAATGATTTTTAAAAATATTGAGCCGTTGAGATATTGAGCCATTTGTGTACATATCATATATGATATATCATGTAGATAAGGCACACTTTTTTGACGTCTCAAAATTGCTTTTTTCTAACTACTATTAATGATATAAAATGTTAACGCTTGCAACAAAAGTTAAACAAAATACATAGCTAAAACAACAAAACTTAAAAATTCAAAATTAAGTTATTTATATGTTTATATTCATAAAATTCTAATTTTCAAGAGGAGAGAAATCATTTGATGTGAAAATCTTGAAAACAATCTCTGTCTTTGTTGAAGCAAAGCGCTGTTTCGCATTCTGCACATTTGGCAAACGTTTATTTTCCACACCCAGGCAGCTTACACCTTAAAAGTTGAGGCATATGGCTAAAAAGATAAATAGTTATAACCGTCTGGAACTTCTTCCGACGAAACAGGTGCTCACCTTCCACGCTTTGAATCCTCACCACCTAAACGACAAATTGTTTCGGCTAGGGACATGGTTTTCTCTGCCGTTACAGTGAATTGCTTGTCTGGATCACATTACTTACTTAGGAGCTACAGTTTGTGGTGAACCTGGGCACCTCTCCATTAATCTCGCTCTTTAGTTGATTGCCTCCAGTTGCGCACTCCAAGTTGGTCGAAGTCCCCTTGAACTTGTGCGCACCACCTACGGCAAGGAGGTCTTCTACTGCGTCGTCCCTTTGCGTTAGATTCGAAAACTCTGGTTATTGAATCTTCTCCTCTAAAACCCGTCAACGCAAACGGGACCGGAATCTTACAAAGAACTTTTTTCTCGGAGTGACCAATGATATCTTCATCCGCTTCAAAAAGTCCATATTTCAGCGTCGTAAAGCAGCACTAGGCTGATCAGAGTCTTCTTAGTTGTTCGTGATAGGGCTTTACTGTTGAAATGCATTACTAGCCCAAAAAACAACAAGAGTTATTCTTCGCTTGATTTCTGCCCTGGTATCATTGTCAGACTTAATAGCAGAGCCGAGGTAGACAAAGTCCTTTACTAAACTGAAGTCCCTTACTACCTGTATCACATTGGCAAGCAAACAAATTAGATTCAGCTACGATTGATTCAATAATTTCGATATCAAAAAGAAAATTGAAGAAAGCGTAGGGTGTGTTTAAATTCCATAATAATCTTAGGTAATTCCGAACTTCCCTTGAATTCTAAATTTGAATTTTAAACTTCGTTGTTGCATGAAATATTATATATGATATCTATGACTTTATGTTTATGCTTTTCTTTGTAAATATGTAACATTTAAACTTAAAACTTTGTGCAAATCAAATAATAATAATATTTTCACGCAAACGTATAACAAAATTGGTACTCGCACCATTCATTTAATAACTATTGGCACAAAACAAAATAGTTCACAAGAGCTTAAGAAAACTAACCTTCAGTCGTTGCACTTTTTGGCTAACGGCAAATGCAGCGACCGAAGAAAATCACTCATCTCTGGATGTGAAAATAAGTTACATTGTATTTGTGAGAATATGCAACTCTTCTGGCTAAGTCGATGTCCTTGTACAGGCCGTATAGTTCGGCATTGTACCTTCTCCTCCATTCACCGTCTATGCAGACGGGACCAAAGATCGCTCGAAGAACTTTTCTCTCGAAATAACCAAGGGCATCCTCATCCGGTTTTGTCAAAGCCCATGCCTCTGTGCAATACAGCAGGACTGGGATGATTAATGTCTTATAAAGAGTTAACTTAGTAGTTCGAGATATGGCTTTGCTACTCAATTGCCATTTTAGCCCATGGAAACAAAGATTGGCAAGAGTAATTCTCCGTGTGATCTCTCTACTGATGTCATTTGTGGAGCTGGCCATAGAGCCTAGGTAGACAAAATCCTTAACTACCTCAAAATTATATCTGTCTATTGTGGCGTTCTGTCCAAGATGCCGATGTTGGGTGTCCTTTTTTGTAGACAACATATATTTTGTTTTGCTTTCATTGACCGCTAGACCCATCTTTGCTGCCTCGGTCTCAATACTCGTAAATGCGCCATTGACTGTCCGCTGAGTTCTTCCGATTATGTCAATGTCATCGGCATAAGCGAGTAGTTGTACAGACTTGAAGAAGATTGTACCTCCGGTGTTGGCTTGTGAGTTTCTTACAATTCTCTCAAGTGCTATGTTAAAGAGATCGCATGATAGCGCGTCACCTTGTCTAAGACCTTTCCTGACATCGAACGGTTCGGTGATGTTCTTACCGACTTTGATGGAGCAGCGAGAGTTCTCCATCGTCATTCTGTACAAACGGACGAGCTTGGCAGGGATGCCAAGACTAGACATGGCTCTGTATAACTCGTCTCTATACACCCTATCATAGGCAACTTTGAAATCGATGAAGAGGTGGTGCGTATCGATTTTATATTCATGAGTTTTTTCCAAGATCTGCCGTAGTGTGAATATTTGGTCAATGGTGGACTTTCCCGGCCTGAAACCGCACTGATAAGGACCTTTCAGGTTGTTGACGATCGGTTTTAGGCGTTCACATGGTACGGCAGACAGGATCTTATATGCGATGTTGAGGAGACTTATATCTCTGTAGTTGGCGCAGTTTAGAGAATCTCCTTTCTTCAGGATCGGGCAAACGATGCTGAGGTTCCATTCATCGGGCATACTTTCGTCACACCATATTTTACAGATGAGCTGGTGCATGCTCCTTATCAACTCATCTCCTGCTGCCTTGAAAAGTTCAGCGGCAAGGCCGTCGGCTCCAGCAGCTTTGTTGGATTTAAGTTTAGATATCACTATCTTCACTTAATTTTGATCGGGTTGACGGGAATCTTGACTGTTATCGTCACTGTTGAATGGCTCGTTTTGCCTGACAGCGGAATATTGATCATCATCGCCGTTTAACAGTCTGCAGAAGTGTTCCTTCCATATCCTCAGCACCGACTGCGATTCCACAATTCTTAATAAACCCATAGCTCTTGGCTATAGAGCGAATTTAACTTTACAATTGTGAATTTGTAATTAACTTAGTCACTTCTGTTGGTTTAAAAAGTTATTTCCACAAGTGTCTCTTGTTTTTTGCAGTCCACTGAGTTGCTGTCAATCCAACATCCGTTTGCATAGGTCGTCATTAGGTTACCTTCATTTTTAGGACTTACATTGTGCCACATTAAGTGTTACTTACCCTCCTGATGATTGTAGTTTTGTGTTAGGCGATATAATGATATCTTACCAAGGAAACACTGTGATTTAACGGTTTTGAGTTTATTCTAGTACGTATCTGAGGTTCAAACTTTCAAATTTTTTGAAACCACCCTGTCACCTTGAAATCCAAAAAGAGTCCCCGCGCATAAATGCAGCATTTCACGATGAAAAGTTACAATGTTTCCCGCTTTATGTCGGCACAGCATGTGATACTCCCAATCACTTTATCCGCTCCGCAATAAAATACCATCTGACAAGCAATAATTAATTTCGCAGACATGGGTGCGACTACTATTTCAGATCTTCTTCATCCCCCCATTCATAGCTTAACATTGCCCTTAATGAGTTCAAGTGATATTCTTACACTCGACTGGTTTACGTATACCCTTGGCCGTCTATCGACAAAAAAAAAAAAAAAAACAAATTAGTACTAAAACCAAAAAGCATCCCTTCGACAGCCAAATTGTTTTTCTTGGGAAATTTCCTGCCGCCAAATTGAATTAACTGTAATTACAGCCACAACGATAATGGATTGTTGGCAAGGGATACAAAGATTTTGTATATTAATAACCAATTACAAGGGAGAGTCATTAATTAAGGGAGCAAGCTCTGTTTTACAATCCATTAGATGCCCAGCTTCATCATACTTTTTCGAACGCACAACGTCAGTCGTAACTAATTGTGGAAACATTTTTACGTCGGTGGAATCCCCAATGGAAATCTGAAAATAGCACTTTCGGTAGCTGCTGTCCTCCAGACCTTGCAAAAAATAGAAAGAAAAGGAATGCTATTTGTTTGGCATAAAATAACGTTTACCCAGAGGCCAAATTGTGGGGGATTTAAGGTTAAGAGGCGTTGCAAAAATCGATTGCAATTTTACGGAGCATCATAACCAATGTATCATTTAGGTGTTGTTGAATTTCGAAGTACTTCTTCAATAAGAACGTATTTTAGATAAGAGCCCACACATGTCTAGTTGAAGCACTTAATCATACAAACTTCAAGTAACTAAACATTATTACCGTCAAGGGGACTTGAAAGTTTACTCCACTCTCACCCTTGCACACTTTAACTTGATTACCTTAGTCAGATTTCGTATTCAATTAAGTTGGTGTTTATAGCACTTACGAAAGCAATCAATCTAAATTACCATGCTATGGAATGGTAAATGCTTTCGTGTATCGTGTTGGCGTTTTACATCCTTACATTTGTAATTTAATGAATTTTTCAAGTTGCTTCCCTAGAGTATGTGCACGTTAAGATGACACCTATAGCTTCCTCTAATTAGTCATTCTTTTTGCACCTACGAGTATTTGAAATGTCAGCAGAATTAAGATCTTATCAGAGCTAAGGCAGATTGAGTCCCCTCGAACACAAAGTCTTACATGTGTCTTCCGAGAAAGCTGGAGAGAAATGATATACATCGCCAGGAACCGAACGCCGCAACAACGGCTAGGGTGACAGATGAACCATTCAACATAGACGATGATAATCAAAATTTCCATCCATCTGACCAACGCGAAGTGCGGATAACAATATCCATGTTGAAATCCAACAAGGCTGTTTGACTTGACGGCTTACCGGTCGAACTTTTCAAGTCAGCCGGTGATGAAATGGTAGTGAACATACAAAAAAATCATCTCTAAGATTTGTATGTCTGATGAATGGGATCTCAGCATCATTTGAGGGGAACCCCTCGACTGCGCCAATTATAGAGGCACCAGTCTCGTCAGCATTGCATACAAGATCTTTTCTGAAATATTGTATGAACGCCTGAAACTTTCATCAACAGCCTCATTAGCCCCTACCAGTGCGATTTCAGGCCAGGAAAGTACAGCATCGATCAAATCTTCACACTTCGGCAGATCGTGCAGAAAACTCAAGAGTCTAAATCGATACTCATCATCTCTTTATCGATTTCAAGACCACCTATGATAGCTTTTATAGAGCGGACCTGTATAGAGCAATTCTTCGTAAGAAGAATTTGGAAAACAAGCTTCAATAATGAAATGTACGAGTTGTGCATATTGGACATTAGAGATGGCTAGGACCGGACGTGCAGAACGAATGGACACCAAAGCTCTGTCCCGCAGAGTCTTTGAAACTAACCTAGAGGGCCAACGCAGTGGAGGTCCTCCTTGCTCTAGGTGGCGCGCGAGTTCAAGGGGACCTTAACCACCTTGGAGTGCGCAACTGGAGACAATTAGCTTGTTGGTTGAGGCCCAGGTTCACCCTGAACTGTAGCGCCACCTAAGTAAGTTCAAACTTTAGAAGGATAGATGACGCGACAGTGATGGAATTGCACGAACAAACTACATTCGAAAGCGGTGGTTGCTATCGACGATCGTCTGAAAAGTTACCTGATAAGAGCCCAGTTATATTACGTGCTCAAAGTTCTAAGCATGCCAGATTATGGACTACCAAAAAAAAAAAAAAGCAGCTCTACACACAATACGGCAAACTATGTATTGGTACAAGGAATAGGTAGAGCTAGCCATTGAATCTAAATCTAGAAAATAATGTTAGCAGGATTTGTGGAGGAAACGTTAACGTCGCAGCGTAATTAAAAAAAACATTTTTTCTTCTTTGTGTTCTATTTGGCATGCCAATATATTTTTGTCCAGCCGAATTCCCAGGTTGTAATAGACAGATTTCACTTGTTCGAATGAGCACTTTATTGTACAACTGATCGTGCATAGAATGTGTTGAGAACCGTTATTATTATTATATTAAATCCGCAAAATAGTATGTGTTGCTTATCTTAGGATCTATCCAGGATTCAGCCATTTCTGCATGTGTTTTTGTACTCATTAAAAATTCAAGAACCTATCATGCAATGCATGCTACTCGTATATATGCAAACATTTTCCCTCGATGTATTATAATAGACTTTTCATCTGGAAGTCATTATACCTCGCGACCATCCTAACTAGCAACGTTCATAATTTCGTAGTCGACATAGAAAGCTTATTTTGTCACAACAATTTTATTCCGTACAATAGTCAGAAATTTGTGGGACCATTTAAAATGAATCTTCATCAGTATCATATTCATTTTTCATTTCATTTAAAAAAAAGAACAAAATACATGTATACAAATGAATTCACTTGCACACTGGTACTCCTCATTGTACATTGTATCCCCAGCTGCCATGAGATTCAATTTGCATAGTGTCTCCAGCACTTTACCTTGTATTAAGAATATTTTGGTGATTCTATGGACGACTACCCCCAAAGCGACACAAGGTCCTCTATTACTTATATAATGCTATGCAAATTATTCCTTGTTTCTTTGAATCCTTTCATTGAGAGAACGTTCTACTTCAACTGTTTTGAAATTGCAATTAACTGTAGCAAATCCCCAGTGGTGTTCTTGGATAATTGAACTAATCTGCAACTTGAATTCCACAGGGAGATGGGGACAAAATCATTTCACGAGGCTTAGTTTTGCATGAAAATTGCTGCTTTCGTTTAATATTCAAATCATTGACAAAGTGAGGAGTCCGGTACAGTGCGTGGGCAAACCTCAGCGGATATTAGGATATTTGACTTCCAAAAAAGAAAACCTTTTTCACGTGTCTATGGAATAAAGGAGCTAAATTGAGAGAGAAGGGAAGTAATTAATTCCTAATCAATGGAATAAAAGGATTTGTTCAGATTTCAAAGGCAATGTGCCTTATAAATTCCCATACCAATTTTGACATGCTTTTCTACACAAAAGGCCAACAAACCCATAAGTTGCTTTCTTTTGAATATAAGCCAGCCAAATGCGTCCTGATTTGTCTGATGGTTTATCTCTTTTTGGGGGCTTATCTTCTGAGATTTGTCAGTATCATATTCAAATGTTACTTTGATTCGACTGCTTTTTTTAGATAGCCTCTTGGGATGGGCGCCCGTTGAATTATGCATGTTGTAGTCTTTGGCATTTACCCTTGAATGTCCTACGTAGCAGCCAACTTCCTGCAAGGTGTTGGATACTGCCGTTTACCTTTTCATATGACTTCTTGATTATACAACAACAGAAACTTGTTGCTCATTTATAATCTTATAAATCTTAGTTTCGATACAATCTTTGACAATCAGTCAGGTGGATATTTCAGAAATTAGGCTTAAAGGATATGTGTTTCAGACTTTATGACGATTTTAGACTGTGTTTGTCTGACAGAGTCTTAACTAAATTTCTTCTACCCTAACGGGAAAGTATTTGATTTACGTAAAATTAATTTACCGTATGGCTTTGAATGGTGTTAAAATGTTTCCTTATAGGTATACATATTATATTACACTGGGGAACAGTGATTCTGCGGCGTGGGCTTTAGGACATGGTTTTGGGTAATTTTGGTAATTTTTTCTTAATGCGAAAACTAGTTCAGTTAGGTTTGGTTTAGTTTATTGATTGATTTCATTTTCATTTCATAATAACAATTATTTTTAATTCTAACTAATATTGTACGTAAGTGTTAAAGCCATTAAATTAAAAAAAAAAATAACTAGAAGTGGGTATATAATCACGTAAGGTTGAAAAATTATACAATAACGCCTTGTGGTCGGAAAGGCTGATCAGTATCAAGAGTTCATTAAATTCACTAAAGATAAAATAAAATACTGTAAGAGCCGAAAGGGACTAGTAAAATAGAAAGAGAAAAACGTGCGTGTAAAATATTTGACGTAAAATTTTCATGTGCAGTTGGATAATAACACTGGTCAACACGATTTTAATTAAATTATACATTTTTTGAATCGTACAGGCATAAGTATTAACAGAAAAATATCAGAAATAGTTTACTACATCGAATTATCTAAATATACCATACGACAAAATGTATATCCGTCATTGGTCACTGAGAGTTTATCGCGTAGGAGTATTATAACTACCTTCACTAAAGAGCTAACTAACTAACTAAACGATGTACCTATAACGATATACATTTAACATAGTACATAGTGACAGCACATAGAAGGGCTATGACTATTCACCAGACCAATGGAGACTATTATTGATTCATCTAAATTAAGTTTTAAAGCAGTCTTATTTCATAATGGCAATAACATTCCGTCTGGATCCATGTCAAAGAACTTATACTTATACAAAAAAGTCTGATCAACAAAGTTAAGTATGACCATCATTCTTGAAAATATGTTCAGATAAAGTTGTTGGAATATTGTTTGGTTTGCAGGGCGGGTACACAAAATGCTGCTGTTTTCTTTGCGAGTGGGATAGTAGAGCTAGGAATCAACATTACAATAAAAAAGAATGGCCAATGAGGAGTAATTATACAACTGGGCAAAAAAATATTGCTCAAAGCCCCTTAGTAGAGCCAAACAACATTATTTTGCTGCCCTTACACATAAAATTGGGACTTATGAAAAACTTGGTAAAAGCCATGGAAAGCAATATGGCTCTACTGCAAAAATTTCAAAACAAAATACTAAGAGCAATCGTGAATGCTCCTTGGTATATAAGGAATAGTGATATTCACAGAGGTCTAGGTATTGCTACCGTGAGGGACGAAGTAACAAACTTTGCTCGCAAACTTTGTACCCGTCTTCATGTTCACTGCAATAATGAAATAATCCGTACTATGGACGTGACAAACCTTGAGCGCCGACTACAAAGAACAAGACCTTTCGACCTATCGCCGTAAGGAATAACGATAATAGTAGGTGCTTTCACTGGAAAGCTACCTATCTAACGCGATTAACACTACAGAAGCGTAAACTACTTGTTAAGACAGCTTAGTCGTAGTCATCATAAAAATGAAAAAATGAGGGGCACGAATTTCCTACTACTATGAGCACTCGCAGCCGGTTCTCATAGTGCCTCTCTGAGGGGTGAGGTTTAGCCCGTAGGCATATACTGACTAGCACTGATGGCATTGTCGGATATATGAATCGGGCATAACCAATGGTACGGACCATTGGTATCTTTTGAAGATTCCTGCACCTCCAGACACAACCAATAAAAAAAAAAAAAAACCATGGATAAAACTGGAGAAGGTTTGCTCTATTTAAAAACGTTGTTCCCCAGATTGAGCGCAGCTGAATTAAAAGAAGACATTTTTATAGGGCCAGATATAAGAAAGGTCATGAAGGACTCCAACTTTGTTGACAAATTAAATACACAGGAAAAAAATGCATGGCTTTCTTTTGTTGAAGTGACATAACATTTTTTAGGCAATACAAAGTCACTATAAGGAAATCATCTCTAAGCTATTATAAAACTTCAAAAGCTTGGGATGCAAAATGTCCTTAAAGATTCATTTCCTTGATTCCTATTTAGAGTTTTTCCCTGAAAACTTAGGTGTCGTAAGCGACGAGCATGGGGAGAGATTTCACCAAGACATAATGGCGATGGAAAAGGGATATGAAGGAAAATGGTCGTCGAGAATGCTCTCAGATTTTTATTGGACCTCGAAATGAGATCATCCATCATACTTGTATAAAAGACAAGCAAACCGCATAAAAAAGTCTCCAGAATAATAAAAAAAAAAAAACTTAAATTTACAAATTTTCATGTATTATCACTTTTTTAAATAAATATTCATATTTTAAACAATTTCATTTCAAAGTATAAAAAACAAAACATTTTGGAAGAAAGGCAAACAATTTTTTTTTTTACTAGTGTAATTATGAATACCTACAATAAAAATCAGCAAAATTGAACAAAATGGCAAAACGGAACAAAAAACATATGAGGAAATGTGGGGTGCAATGTCAACTACATCAGTACTTGAAGAAGTGATTCCACCTCTGCTCTGGAGAGTAGCGATATCCTTAGGTCTATAAGAAAGTTATTTGTCTGCGATAGTATATCACGTAGTGCAAGAGGCAGTTTATTGAAAATAAAAACGGCAATCGAATTGAGAAATCGTCTACTGTGCTCTATTCTAGCAGTTGGAACTACCACCTTGCTTCTATTTTGTAACAAATATGTTTCAACTCTTCTAAAATGAAGGTTTCCACTTCTGAAAAAGAAAACTTTAAGGGTTTTATAAAAATACAAATATCTGAGAGGAAGTATTTTTTTCGATTGAAATAGAGGCAATGTGGCTTCATATCTTTGTTTATTTAATATCAGTCCAACTATTTTCTTTTACGCTATTATAATGGGTTGCAAATTATGATACTTACATAGGTACTACCCCAACACGTAACACCATACTCCAGTCGTGACTGAATTAACGCGTAATATATTGTCAATAAGAGCTTTTGAGGGAGCAGCTTACGCATGTAGTATATTTTATTTACAGCAAAATACGAGACTCCTTTTAAGGACATAATATGCGATTTACAATTTAAGTTGTTATCAGTAACAACTCCCTGATATTTAAATTCATTGACGAATTCTGGTTAAAAGCATCATTCTGGATATACGCATGCATTGCTACAAGAGACATGATGCCACCATATATCTTTAATTTTATGCGTGTTAGTTAGGGAGAAACACAAGCCTTTTGATTTTTTACTACGCCCATTTAATGATAACTGAACCAAATGTTGAGCAAAATAAATTTCCTCTTTCATTCGTGGTTCTATAGTTTCATATGACTTAGCGATGTATGACAGAACAAGATTATCAGCATAAGCAATTTATTTTCCGTTGAGGGATAACTTCTATAAAGAGTTAACATACATTAGGAATAGAATTGACCCAAGAACCGAGCCCTGGGGAACCCCAATATATTGACTTAATGCTCCCTTACTTAGGACCTCGTTCATTCTGACGTATTGTTTTCTGTTAAAAAAGTAAGACTCAAGCCATTGGGAAATACTGCCTCTAAAACCCGCCATATTTAGTTTTTGAAGCAAGATTTCAGAATTAACTAAATCAAATGCTTTGGTTAAATCAAGGGATAGGCCTACTATATCAGATCTGCCAAATTGACACTAGTTTTTGAGATAAAGGCAAGGCTCTTGTAATGAAAATAAAATAAAATAAAATGAAAATAATATATATATTTTAAAATTATTATTTTCCAACAAAACAGTACAATTTAAAAACTTTGAGTCATAAACATAAAATGATTGTTTGTACATACGGATTAGTAATGATGGCCTACTCATTGTAGATATAGATGTCTGGCTAAAGAAGTAAAGAAAACGTTTTTTAAAGATTATAAATCAAATTTTAAACAAATTTAGGCATCGTCAATTTTACAAGTGTATGCATGCTCTCGGCATACATCCTCAACACCATCGTACATACGTGGCAGACACCTGAAGATAGATTGATGAGCGTATAGCAATCAAGGCTCGGATTGCAGCGGCCTCAACCGTAGAGAGAACCGAGCTAGAAGCCCAATACCATGCGAAGAAGAAGGAAGTGAAGCGTAGTGTGAGAAGTGACAAATGTCAGCATATTGATTCGCTGGATTCAAGGGCTGAAGAAGCAGCGAGCAGTGTGGCAGTTTGACTGATTATAGCATCACCAAGGAGCTCATTGGTGGTCGGAACTCCAAACAACACCCAGTGAAGGGCCTAGACGGTAACCTTCTGATTTCGGGTGAGGACAATAGATGAAAAGAACATTTTGCTAAAGTCCTAAAGAACTTGGGAGATGGCGGTATGATCTCGAATTCGAATGAGCCCTTCGAAGCAACAAATTCCCGAATTCGGAACACACCTCACACTAAAACCGAAATAATAACAGCCATCAAGTCCCTTAAGAAGAACAAGGCGGTGGGTATTGATGGCATCCCTGCCGAACTATTTCAAGTTGCGCCAAATACACCGCCAGATTTGCTGCATCCCCTAATACGAAGAGCTTAATATAGTGAACAATTTTCACAGGAGTAGAAAAGGAGGATGATCATTAATCTTCCGGAAAAGAAACTTAACGGAATGCGGAAACTCGAGAGGTATATGCGTTGCGGATGCGGATGGTTTCTTGCAAAAAGTCACTAAAGGGCTTCGCACCCGGTCTTAGCACGAATATGATATGGCGTTCAACAGATTAAAAGTCGAGTGATAAAAATGACCTTCTACGCCGTCATTGACATTTGAGTCCAGTAAAAAATATAACCAGCAAGTAAAGGTGATAGCCAATACCCTCCAATCTTTTGAGTAAAAGGTCAGTTTGGTAGATCACAAGGGGTGTAATGTTTGTTTCCTCGTAAAAAGTTTTTATTCCAAACCATTTCTTATCCAGTTTTCGGTATTTTCGCTGAAACATAGACTTTATTGAAAGAGGATGATAATATCATTGGTCGCTTCCAGAGAAAAATTCTTCGTAAGATTTTCGGTCCCGTTTGCGTTGACGGGTTTTGGAGGAGAAGATTCAATCACGAACTATACGAGCTGTACAGCGACATCGACCTGGTCAAAAAACTGCGTATTGGACGTCTGAGATGGCTAAGACATGTAGAGCGAATGGACACCAACGGTCTGGCCCGTAGAGTCTTCGAATCTAACCCCGAGGGATGACGGAGTAAAGGGCTTCCTCGCCGTAGGTGGCGCGCACAAGTTCAAAGAGACCTCGACCAACTTGGAGTGCGCAACTGGAGGCAATTTGCTAAAGACCGAGCTAAATGGAGCGGCTTGTTGGTTAAGGCCCAGGCTCACCTCGAACTGAAGCGCCACCTAAGAAAGTAAGTATGTAATCATTGGCAGTGGCAGCATTAGGACAGCTATAATTCTTGCAAGTTTCCAGGCCAAAGGAAAGGTCGAAGTCATTATACATGAGGTGATGAGTTTAAATAAAAAAATATTCAAATTAGCTATAGAACCTGAATACTCCATCAGAGCCTTATCCATTGGTCGAGAAATTCACCTTGGATAGGTAAATCTCAGTTTTCCGCCGATATGTGAATAACTCTATAAAAAATAAAGTAATGGGAAGAACTGGCAAATGAAATACAAGTATCCAGAAAGTATAATACTTATTACGATTTTTCTTTTATTTCAACAACATTTCTGTTAATAAGAGTTCTTCGTATAAAAAAAGTGACATGGTGTGCACTTTACTGGAACCAGACAGAAACTGAAGAGTTAACTAGCTAAATTTTAAGCGACCAAGCGCGAACTCGAACTATACATTGCAAGCGCGAGCTCGCACTAGTATTACTCGCTTGCTACATAACCAAAGCCTAAGAGATTTTAGGTAAGCTCAACAATTACCTATCTATTTTTTGCACATGACCTTCGGTTTTATGTTAATTCCCATATAGAGACCACAACCGGAGCCTTGTGGTTGTTGAATGCGGTCATTTGCGAGCCCTCCCATCGCCGTTCTATCATCACTTGGCAGCACTTATCAGCTGCGATTTAGGTAGCTTCGGTATATGCTCGTTCGCTCGCCCGCCATCACGTTTGCTTTCGACGTATTTTCGAGTTCGTTTGCCCCTATCGCCTGGATTTCCATCGCATTCTTTAGTTCCGCCGCCTTTTTTCTTGCCAGAAACGATAGTTGTAGATGTTATTTTCCTGGCTTGAGCCTCCTGATCTACTAGTGAATATCGACTTGTCTTTTCTGGTGTCTGGCTTAATAGTTATTTTGACATGTTGGTGAGGCATCTTACAACAATAAGTTGGTATTAAAAATAAATAAATATTTGGCGCAACAGCTCTTTAAGTGCCAGGGCATAGCTTCTCGCAACCACTCGTGTTGGGTGCATTATATTTTTTGACATGAATGGAAGGGAACTGCAGTTTAGCGCCCTTTTCGAAGGGCGCTTTTGAGAAGCTTTTTCGTGACACAATACTCTTGGATGTTTGTCAGACGTTCGCGAGAGGTGAGACAGTGAAAAAACTTTTTGGTGTTTTCTGGGATTCGAACTTGGAACCTCACGCGCAGTAGGCCGACACAGTTAACACTTGCGCCACGGCGTATTATAATCTTCTATAATGCGCCCATGCATTATGTACAGACACACATCCTTCTTGATTGATCTGATTGTAGTATACCTTCTTATGCAGAGTCACGATGGTAAATTGTTGTTTCATATATTGCACACAAGGATCCTTTTCGAAAACATTACTAACACCTATTATTTTCTCCTAAAGTGAAGCTCAATAAAAACTTAAACTGTCGGAATATGAAATTTCTCTGCTGATGCAAAATTCTTTACGTCATCTATCCGTCATAGAAGGAACTCTGATGCACATTCCTTTTCCATCTCATATCACTTCTGAACTATTACGCTCGAGCACGCCTTATATGTCTCGCTAAATGCATACATTAAGTCTACGGATTTCATGGCCTTATCCACCCACTCACACATAATACGAGCAAATAATGAAAATTCTTCCTGTGACTTCTTCAATGTGACACTGTTTCATGAACGACGTCTTTTAATTTTACCGAATTTAATAAGCTAAATCACACAACCAAAAGCCGTTTGATATCCTTGAAATCGTGCCATCCATATGAATAAAACACATTTCGTTTGTATTCTCAGTTCAGGAGGTATTCCGTTGTTCCTACCATCTTCCTCCCCTTGTTCTCTCGGGCTTCAGCATACCAATTCGACTCACATCCTAGTAAAGTCGTCGTTCAGAATGTATGTTTTGAAAATTTAATATTCACTCGTAAACACTTGTCGGATACAAGGAATCTAGGACCGCTAACACATACCAACCCCGCACTAATTTATGTGAAATATGTATGAAGATTTCCCTTAATAGGCATTAATCATGTGTTCCATTCTTGAAAATTTATCCTAAGGCGGACTTGCGTATATCATCAGACTTTGCAAAATCATATTTTGTTTATTAAATCGATTCCTTCGGGATGACGACGACCTTTGGTTTGTTTTACGATGAAGCAATTTAACTTTTACCATATGGCAGTTATGGGAATTGTTGATATATATAGCAAGGAGGTTGACATTTTTTATTTACAGCTTTATTTGTTTCCAGGTATTGATTCATATAAGCAAACAAAGATATACGGTGTCGTTGGCAAATATCGGGTCTCTTGGGGGAACATCTAAATCAGATCCAGAAAATTGTTTAAAAATTCCGTTGTCAGCGAAATACTTCAACCCACGAGTTACAATAAAAAGTTTGCTTCAATAAATACCCTCCGGAAAGTGTAGGTCTAAGAACAAAAAAAAAAAATTATAATTGTTGACGCGACACTTTTTGAACTTGTCTTGGAAAAACAGGTAGTCGTCGCATGGCATAGGTTGTAGGCGTAATGTATGACATTTGTTTCCCCTCTGAAAATGTTTCGTATTTAAGACGTAGTTTATTGAATTTTAAACAAAAACCTCCAGAACAGTACTATTCAACGGGAATCACGTGGTTTCCCAAGGTACTTTTCATTAAAAGAGAATTCTTATTACGTGTGTATTGAAGTTTCGTGCATCAATATAGTGATTAAGAAACTGGTTGCGATACGTATTTTAGTATGAATTAGGTGATATTCCAATATCAAAGATTAGCATCGACTTCAGAGATTTTGAGCAAAAAGTAAAACGAACTTGCCAGGGCTTCAAACTGAAAATAGAGTAGTAGAATCGCAGTCGATGCTGAAGATATGGAAGGATATGGGTGTGGATATTGGGATATGCACTGCATTTGATCGAAAAACTACTCACTGCCAAAAACATGGCTTCACCCCGTAGCGCAACAATCAAGTTCGTGGTGAAGTGCTTGCTTTACCTCCTAGTGGTGGTCCCTGGACAACTATATGTATAAACCCTTACACGTGTAGGCTAAAAATGCAAGTGCGAGTTGTCTAGGGCCTTAATTCCACACTAGGTAACGTGGGCCAGCAATCTCCGTTACCGAAAACTGTCCGCTACGTAAACCGATATTACGTTTCGGATAAGGAATGATCACATGTTGACGACTTTTAGCCTTTGTTCCAGGACAAAGATAAGATTCTGGAATCTGAGATGCTCCTCGATTCGGGAAGTGAAGGACTTCACAATGTCAGACTCCTCAGACTGCGAAGTGGTTAGAAGCGGGAGAGTATAAGTCTCCGACGCGTAACACGGTTCTACTCTATTTGGGAAAACCATCCGGAAGTTCGCGAGAAAACTGAGTCGGACTGTTGCTAACACCAATAGTACGTAAGGGCAGCTTCATAGTGATAGGACTATGTCGGCCAGGTTCCGGACTAGAGTACGTCGCGTCACCATCATACAGTGTTACGCCCGAACGAATAGTTTGTCTGAGGATCAAAAGGAGAGCTTATACAATCTCTTAAGTGCCGTCTCCAACACAACACCAAATGGAGGCATTGTTATAGTTATGGGGGATTTGAATGCCAAGGTAGGCAATGACAACGAAGGGCTCAAACATGTAATCGGGAAGCATGGAATAGGCTACCGCAATAACAACTGCGAAAGGTTTGTGGATTTCTGCAAACCCAACCGCTTTGTGATAGGTGGCACCATGTTTGAGCACAAGACCTTCCACAAAGTCAACTGGGTTTCCAACGACAGACAAGCAACCTCCAACCAAATTGACCATTTTGCCATCAGCCGCCGCTTAAGAAGTCCTGGACGTCCGAAACAGGGGAGGTGCAGATGTGGGGATAGTACGAGATCACCATCTAATCATAGCTACTCTCCAACTACGCACTGCTGTAGTCCGAAGATCCCATGACAGCACAAGAATGCCCAAGTTCAACATCGGTAGACGATAGTGATCCCTCAGTGCGCCAACAATTAAGGGAGCACTTTTCGCAAGGTGTGGAAGCAATCAGCAGTTCACTGCCCACAACCATCCAAGACCACTGGTGTGCTGTGAAAAATGTTTTTACATCTGGTACTGAAAGAATTGTCGCTCGATCGCAGCTAAGACATAGGGCGTGGCTTTCCGAGGTTACCTGGAGACAGATTGACGAACGAAAACAGCTGAAAGCTCACATAACAGCTACTCCAGCAGCAGGAGGAGCGAGCTAGAGTTCCTATATCGCATGAAGATGAGAGGAGTTCAGAGTAGCGTGCGACGTGATATACGCAACTACACCAACGCACTGGCTATAGAAGCAGAAGACACTACAGGCAGGTGCGACAGCAGGGCCGTCTACAGAATCACCAAAGAGCGGACATGTGTTCGCAGCTCCAGCCAAAACCGGTTCCTTACTCATTTCGGATGAGGACTAGCTCAAAAGATAGAAGGAGAATTTTGCTACGATTTTGAACCGCGGGTTCGCAAGCCGTATGCTCCCAAAACGGAAAGAGGTGCCCGAGGTGAGAAATTCCCGAATACACATCATGCCTCCCAATAAAAAGCAAGGCGGTGATAGATCTTGACGGCTACTACTGCCTCCATGTATAGAGATCTGATAAGTGGAAGAAGGGAATAATCGTCAAGTTTCCTAGGAAAGGAAATTTGATGCAGTGTAGAAACTGGAGGGGTAGCTGCGTTTTGCCTGCGGTAGATAAGATCATCCGGGAAACGAAGGAATTCAATGCACTCTTACATCCCAACTGAAACATCTTTACTACGCTGACGATGTATGCTTAGGTTAGGTTGGGTTAGGTAAAGGTGGCTGTCCTGACAGGGTCATAATCCTATGCTTACCCTCTCGGAGAATTATGAACCTCCACACAATGACAACAGTTGTGGAGAGGGAGGCAAACATCGTCGGGCTGAAAATGAATACGGCAAAAACTAAAATTATCAGCCTTGGAACAAACGCATCGGCTCATATATGCACTGCTGGATAACCACCGGTGAGAGAGTAGAGGATTTCCAGTATCTTGGGAGTATTGTCTTGGCCAATGGTAGAACCGAACTGGACATTGCCAAGCAGAACGCCAAAGCAAAATCCGCGTTCGGGATGTTGTCCAAAATATGGCGAAGCAATGCAATCAGTTTGAACACCGAGCTAAGACTGGTCCACTCCAACGCTGAACCCGTGCTATTATATGGAGCCAGTACATGTACACTGACTACCACTAGAAAACTTTAAATGCTCGCTAACGGGTGCCTGCTCTAAATCCTAAGGATTTTCTTGCTCAACCGTACCTCTAACGTACACCTTTACCAGAGAACGGGTCAGAAACCAATAGACACCACCATTCAATGTTAGCGGTATAACACAGTCTACGATGAGACACATCCAACACTTGGAGGCGCTTTAATAATGATGATTATTTGAATAAAAATAAAAATGTAATTATTTCAGTGTATATAGATTTTTATTAAATCTTTGTATAACTTATTAAATTACACTGCAAAAGTAACTTAGTAGTTTAATCTTTGTCACTTGACAACAGAACATAAATACATGTGCTTACAAAAATATTGTAATATTAAATCTTGTACTAACTTAAAAGTATACATATTACCTCACTCCATGGTACTAATAAAGAATTTGTTTTATAAAAAAAGATCCAATAACTCTTAAGGACATTGTTGTAAGTTTTGTCATTATATTGTAATAATAATTACTAATATATAACTACATACATATATATCGCCGAATTAAGTCTGCTCTTCATTGCAACTTTTCGAATTCTTCTTTATATTTATCCAACTTCAACGCCTTGAACGTCTCTTTGGTATGCTGCTGGATATAGTCCAATGCTTTACTTTCGTTCAATTTCTTTTTTCGCTTGATCTTCTGCACGTATTTTTCAAAATCGTACTTTATTTTTTGCTGGAGAACGGAACGTTGGAGTGAATGCCACTCCAGCACGTTCGTTTCACAGTCACCTTTTGAGACTAGTTCCAAGGTTAAGTTCAATTTTGATTTTATTAAGTCGAATGTTGTCCGTTTCTTACGCTGGAGTTCTTGGCGATATTGTAGCACCTTGTAAGCAATTGTTGGTGACCGGTCTCCACTAGGTTTTTGATTTACCTTTTCTGCCATTTCGAATCCACTTAAAAAAAAAAACTTTTCTAAACGCTTACAAGAGATGTTACTCTATGCACAAAATTTTGAAAACTGTTGCTAAAAATTAATCTTCCTTGGCTTTTTATAGGCTAAAATTTGTCATATACCTACTACGTACCTACTTGCGACAAATGAAGTCCTTAAATTATTTTATAACATCCCGTTCGGATATAAGTTTATTGACAGCAATTTACATTCCCACTGCTGCCTAATTATACATATTCTAAAATTTGGTAGGACTTTCCTTAAAAAGGATTAGGTGCAATTATTTACCTAAATGTTATGTTATGTAAGAGCGGGCAGGTATAAATTTAATTAACAATCCCTAATTCGGTGTGTATTAGGCACGATTTTGGTTTGAATTTTTAATGACCCTATCTACCTATTTTTGTAATAAATTTTAAGTCATTAGTGGTACTAGTATTATGGTTCTTCATTTATTTTTTCCTAAAGAAAGTAGGTACATATATGGTCCGATTTCTGTTTCAAATAAAAACTAGTCATTAGTTGTATGATTAATTCCGGGCATTTTCTAAATATTGAACCCAGCTCATAAAACAAGAAAAAAGTAATAAATATAATAGTAATATATTAAAATTATATATATTATTTTTTTTTAAAGTAATATTTAATAGGTAGGTTATTTTGTACGCGTATACCCGCTAACTCAAAAATATACATGTTAATTACAACAACACGATAGCGTATACCCGCTTAAGTTAGCGGGGACAACTATCGCCGCTAAGTCCTAAGCGGCGATAAAAACAATGCTACCAGAATCCTTTTTCTCATCCCCAATCGGTAAATTATGAATAATTGTCAAAAATTTGGCATAAATGTGGCATTTCGTTTGAAAATTAATTTGAAAATAAAAATGTCTGGAGCAGAACAAATGTACGTAGAAACTTGAAAGAGAATTTATTCCAATAATTCTACATTTTTTTAGGCCATTTGATGTAATCATGGCTTATAGAAATGACCCAAGAACTGTCCCGCTTCACTGCCATCCATGCTGTTGCCAAGTTGTCGAAATGTCATAGTGTTACTTATGTATCAAACGTACATGAACATTGTTCTCCTCGATCCTATTCTTGATCTTTTTCCATAGTTGGTCGCTGCAACCTCATATGTAACTTGAAGTCATCATCGCTGTATTCGTCAATTGTTTCAACGAAATTCTTGCATTTAATATGCTGTTCCTATTTGAGATCAGATTCTTCGGAATTCGAACTAGCAGAAACAGCATAGGTATATGTACGATGTTAGGTCTTCCAATATTGTTCCATCATTTTGAAGGCGATAGCTAGCACTTGTTCCCTCGAGCAGCGTGTTTAGTACCTTAAAGAAGTTTACGTTATCCATTTTGTATGTACCTACATATCATTTTCTTTTATTCCTCACCTGTGTTTCGATGTTTTCCATATCAATAGCTTGTTTATAATTTTCACCAAAAACCAATCAACTATTTTTGAGTTTGGTAGTTAAAATGGCATAAGAATGTATGTGCTGCCAGGTTTTTCTCACAAAACCGATAAGCGGGGATGGTCGTTTTTTTGTGCCATTTTTGAGTTAGCGGGTAAACGCGTACAAAAAACCCGCCTAATGTCTTTTAATGTTGACTAGGAAATACTTTAAGATTTCGTTTTTTAATTTCTTAGAAATTGCCGTTCATTTTACGAGTATTGAAATCGAGGCAGCAAAGATGGGTCTAGCGGTCAATGAAAGCAAAATAAAATATATGCTGTCTACAAAAAAGGACACCCAACATCGGCGTCTTGGACAGAACGCCACAATAGACAGATATAATTTTGAGGTAGTAAAGGATTTGGTCTACCTAGGCTCTATGGTGAACTCCGCAAATGACATCAGTAGGGAGATCACATGAAGAATTACTCTTGTCAATCGTTATTTCTATGTGCTAAAACGGCAATTGAGTAGCAAAGCCCTATCTCGAACTAAGGTAACTCTTTATAAGACACTAATCATCCCAGTCCTGCTGTATTGCACAGAGGCATGGGCTTTGACAAAACCGAATGAGTATGCCCTTGGTTATTTCGAGAGAAAAGTTCTTCGAGCGATCTTTGGTCCCGTTTGCATAGACGGTGAGTGGAGGAGAAGGTACAATGCCACACTATACGGCCTGTATAAGGACATCGACTTAGCCAGAAGAGTTCACATACAGCGACTAAGATGACTGGGTCATTTAGAGTGGATGGAGCCCAACGTTCCCACTAAGAAAGCCTTCGAATCCACCCCGGATGGACGACGCGGTAGAGGACGACCTCGCGGTGGTGGCGCAAACAAGTGGAGGGGGACCTCAACCAACTTTATAAAAAATTGTATAATTTTGTTGCATTAACATACAGCCTGAAATGTGGTAAGCTATAGATGTATCTTACTTACTTTCTTATGTGGCTCTTCATTTCGGGGTGAACCTGTGCCCCAACCAACAAGCCTCTCCATTTAGCTTGGCCTTTAGCTAATTGCCCCCAGTTGCGCACTCCAAGTTGGTCTAGGTCCCCGTGAACTTGTGCGCGCCACCGACGAGGACGTCCTCTACTGCGTCCTACCTTACAAGACTTAACGAGGATCTCGATAAAATTTTGAAGTGGTCGGATGAGAACTTCCTACGTCTGAATCCAAAAAAATCCAAATGCTTAGTGATTTCCAAAAATGGAGTGGACTTGAGTAGTTTACCATCTGTTTGTCTTGGCAACGAGCCTGTCGACTATATAATTAAGGGAAAAAATTTGGGTGTGTGGTTCAATGATAGGCTAACCTGGGATGATCGCGTACGTGTAGTTACGGGTAAGATATACGGCTGTCTTAGGAAACTCCACATGACGCAGCACTATACTCCTCTAAAGACCCGACTAAAGTTGGCAAAGTCACTTTTGGTTCCGACTATAACTTATGGATGCGAAATTTTCTGCAAAACCAATGCTGAAACTACAAGAAAACTGAATTTGGCATTCAACAATATAATTCGGTATGTGTACGACCTAAGGCGTTATGATCATGTTTCGTCATATGTTCATAATATTCTCGGTTGTACTTTAAATTCTTATTTAGAATTTTGCGCCTTGAAGTACTTGCATAAGATAATAACTACCAGGCACCCTCAATACTTATATGAAAAACTTAGATTTTCTAATTCATCGCGATCTCTCACTTTCATTCCTCCTCGTACTACTTCCATGAATACTGATCGTCAGTTCTTCACTAATGTCATTCGTCTATGGAATGCCCTTCCATTAGGTATTAGAAGATTTTGTTATGTGGATTGTTTCAGTGGCACTCTTTTATCTCACCTGGCTGGCAGAAGGTAAATTTAATTATTTTTCAATTTGAATTTTTCCTTTTTTTTTTAATTTGTTATTCTGATTTATATTCTTTTTTAAATTTAAATATACTTTTTCTTTTCTCCATTTTAAAATTAATCCATGAAATTATCACATTTATAAAATATGAGATTATCATTATCTTATGTAAATGTAGTTTAACCGATTAATAAATATGAAATATGAAATACCTCCAGGTTAGATTCCAAGACTCTGCAGGCCGGAGCGTTGGTATCTATTCGCTCTACATGTCCAACATATCTTAAATGTCCAATACGCAGTTTTTTGTACTAGGTCGATGTCGCTTTACACCTCACATACGTCGTCATTCAATTTTCTCGTTTTTTTGCGTCAACGCAAACGGGACCGAATATTATACGAACATTTTTTCTTTCGAAGCGACCAATGATATCTTCGTGCGCTTTCAATAAAGTCCATGTTTCAGCGCTGTAAAGCAAAACTGAGATAATAAGGGTCATATACAGTGTAGCCTAATTTGTTCAAGATAGGATGTTACTGTTATTTATTCTTCTTCTTCATCTTAGATGGCGCTACAGTCCGGGGTGGACCTGGGCCTACACCAACAAACCTCTCCAGCCAGCACGGTTACGAGCCAGCTGCCTCCAGTTGCGCACGCCAAGTTGGTTGAGATCCCCCTCCACTTCTTTGCGCCACCTACCGAGAGGCCGTCCGTCCGGGGTGAATTCGAAGACTTTCCTAGCGGGTAGGTTGAGCTCCTTCCGCTCTAAATGACCCAGCCGTCTTAGTCGCTGTATGTGAACTCTTCGGGCTAAGTCGATGTCGTCATTGTACAGGCCATATAGTTCGGCATTGTACCTTGTCCTCCATTCACCGTCTATGCAGACGGGACCAAAGATCGCTCGAAGAACTTTTCTCTCGAAATAACCAAGGGCATCCTCATCCGGATTTCTCAAAGCCCATGCCTCTGTGCAATACAGCAGGACTGGGATGATTAATGTCTTATAAAGAGTTACCTTAGTAGTTCGAGATGGGGCTTTGCAACTCAATTGCCGTTTTAGCCCATAGAAACAACGATTGACAAGAGTAGTTCTTCATGTGATCTCCCTACTGATATCATTTGCGGAGCTGACCATAGAGCCTAGGTAGACAAAAGCCTTTTCATTCATTCATTCATTCATTTTCAATGGCCCGCTAATCCTTCATGAGGGTCGCGCGGGTAGGATGCTCAGGTGGACTCTCCATCCTTCTCGATCCTCCGCCATTGACTCCAATTCATCAGGGAGAATCTTTAAGCGGCTCCAAGAGAGATGTCGGACTTGATCCAACCATCTATTTCTGGGCCTTCCGCGAAGTCGTCTACCTGATGGCACGGCAACCATGGCGCGTCTTGGAAGCCGGTCTGGGGGCATACCCACTACGTGACCAAACCATCGAAGCATAGATCGATCCGTTCGGAGAAGTAGCTGCTCAACGTTGAGCGCCTCGCGTACTCTGGTGTTGCGCACTCGATCCCTACGAGTTATTCCAACAACACCGCGAAGGAACCTCATTTCGGCAGCTTGTATCCGCGATCTTATTCTTTCGGTCACTACCCAAATTTCATGACCATAGGTGAGAGTTGGAACATACACCAAGTTAAAAACCGATAGCTTAGCTTGAATACTAAGTTCGGCCTTCCTTATAACAGATTGGCCAAGCTCTCTCAAAATTGATCCAGCCTGACCAATTCTACAGGATAACTCGGCATTGCTCCTCCCATCACTCGTGAATAAAACCCCGTGGTACTTAAACTTCTCCACCTGCTTCAGTGGGACTCCACTAACATGCAGAGTGCACTGAATGGGTTTTTTGGAAACGACCATTACTTCCGATTTGTTCACGTTGATCTTCATTCCAGCATCATCACAAACGGCTACAAACCTTTCGAGTGCGCGCTGAAGTTCGGTTTGAGAGGACCCAAGGATGACCAAATCATCCGCAAAGAGCAGATGACTAATCCTTAGGTCTCCCACTTTGAAACATTCCCCGCCACGGCTGCGCTGCAACATTCAATCCATATATACAATGAAGAGGGGAGGTGACAAAACGCACCCCTGGCGGAGTCCAACGCCCACAGTGAAAGGTATTGATTTAACACCGTTTATCCGAACACAGCTTTTACAGTTTGTATATAAAGACTGAATTGCCCTTAACAGGGAACCATCAATCCCATACTCCTGCAGAACACTCCAGAGTTTGCCTCGAGGAACCCTACCATATGCTTTTTCCAAATCCACAAAACAAGTGTAGACAGGTTTGGCATATTCCCAGGCTTTCTCAAGAACCATTCTGAGAGTGAACAACTGGTCGGTTGTGCTTCTACCGGGACGGAAACCGCACTGCTCATCCTCCAAACTTTCCTCAACCACAGCTCTGGAACGCACTTCTAGCACCTTAGCGAAGACTTTTCCAGGGAGACTTAAAAGAGATATACCCCTGTAGTTGGCGCAATCTCTTTTGTCCCCTTTTTTAAAAAGAGGAACTATCACCCCCATTTGCCAATCACCAGGTGATTCACCGCATTCCCAGGCCACTTTAATGACACGCGAGAGCCATTGCACTCCCTCTTTACCTAAAGCCTTGAGCATTTCTGGCCGAATTTCGTCCACACCAGCAGATTTGCCAACTTTTAGCGCTTTGATCGCCAAAGTTACTTCCTCTATCGTAGGACTACTTTCCGCCCAACTCTTGACCATAGGTCTGTCATCTTCGGTGCCCTGTTCGGGATTGATCAATTCTGAAAAGTGCTCGCTCCATCTGGGTATGATGTCCTCCTCATTGGAAAGAAGTCTACCGTCTTTGGATTTGACTCCTTCAACGATATTCAACTTTTTTCCTCTGAGTCGGCGGACAGTCTGCCAGAACATCTTATTTGCAGATCTGTGGTCACGTTCCAATTTCTCGCCAAACTCCTTCCAAGACTGTTCTTTCGCTGTTTTCACAGCAAATTTGCAAGTTCTTCGCGCCTCAGTGTACCGATTTCGAGAATCGGAGTTCCCCAAGTGAATCCACACCTTAAAGGCTCTCTTCTTCTCTCTGATGGCTTCTTGAACTCCGGGCGTTTTAAACCAAGCAGTTCTTTTCTCACCACCAGCCGCCACACCAAGCCGCTTCACTCCACAAACATCTCCCGCAGAGGCAATTACCGCTGTTGAAAACAGTTGCCATTCTTCCTCTACATTTGATGGAACAGTTGGAATTCGTTCAAACCTTTCAGATATTTGCCGTGGAAATGTCTCCCGTATCCCATCGTCCTGTAACCTCTCCCATCATATGCCTGTAACCATCCTTCGTTTACGCTTTGGTGGGGGAGGCACTCTCTCGCTAAGATACAATTTGCACAGCACTAAGTGATGATCAGTTGACAGTTCGGCCCCTCTCAATACGCGAACATCACAAACCATTCTCTTCAGACACGATGGTACCACAAAGAAATCGATCAGCGACTTCTGCTGAAGACTCTGACGGTACCACGTGTATTTGTGAATGTCTTTGTGTGGAAAGATGGTGTTCATGATGGATAACCCATTTTCACAACAAAAATCCAACAACCTCTCTCCGTTCGAGTTTTGATCAGGATCACCGTTCCTCCCAATCACACTCCCCCATGTCATAACATCTACACCCACATGAGCATTGAAGTCACCCATCAGGACAAAAGAATCCATATCTGCAACCTTTTCAAGGGCAACATCAACTTCATCTAAGAAAGCTGCGTACTCTGACAGAAGGTTCGGTGCATACACCTGCACCAATGCCAGAGTTGATCTTTCAAGCTTGAGCTTTAAGATCGCAACTCTCCCTCCTAATGGTATCCACTCCAATACTCTGTCTGTCAAGCTGGGACTTGTGAGTATCCCCACTCCCGCCCGAGCAGACATTGAGGGTGCGACTCCTGACAGGAAGAGCTTCCACCCACCCGAAAGGTCCACAGTTTTAGAACCTCTCTGCTTTATTGAAGAGACGCCAACTATATCTAGTCGACTTTTAACAGCCTCCCCAACCAGCTCAAGATCCTTCCCTGTGAGCGATGAGACGTTCCATGTGCCTATCCTAAGTCGATGCCGTTGTCGAATCTCAGAGAGTCCATCTGTGCCCCTATCGGTGCACAGCGCGTTCACCCCTTGACCCCCGTAATGGTTCGCGAGACCATTGACAGGAAGCTCGTAGCCATTTCGGGTTTGACCCGGCCGGCTACCGAGCGGGACAGGCCGACCACCAGACGCTCGCATCCTGACACCCTTCAGGCCTGGCTCCAAAGGATGCCCTGGCTTACCAGGCTTGGCAATATCCGAGGCCGGTCGTCTTCTTCGTGTCATCATGGGGTGTGCGCTTTGTTAGCCGTGACTGGGTTGTATGGATGGGAATAACTATTTAAGTTACCCCATCCGCACATCCCAGTCACGTTGCCCGCCCCCCACCACGAGGAGGTCAGCTGCCAGGGGGGCTACAAAATCCTTTAGTATCTCAAAATTGTATCTGTCTATTGTGGCGTTCTGTCCAAGACGCCGATGTTGGGTGTCCTTTTTTGTAGACAGCATATATTTTGTTTTGCTTTCATTGACCGCTAGACCCATCTTTGCTGCCTCGGTCTCAATACTCATAAATGCCTCATTGGCGGCCCGCTGAGTTCTTCCGATTATGTCAATGTCATCGGCACAAGCGAGTAGTTGTACATACTTAAAGAAGATTGTACCTCCGGGGTTGGCTTGTGAGTTTCGTACAATTCTCTCAAGTACTATGTTAAAGAGATCTCATGATAGCGCGTCACCTTGTCTTACCGACTTTGATGGAGCAGCGAGAGTTCTCCATCGTCATTCTGCACAAAAGGACGAGCTTGACAGGGATGCCAAGACTAGACATGGCTCTGTATAACTCATCTCTATACACGCTATCATAGGCAACTTTGAAATCGATGAAGAGGTGGTGCGTATCGATTTTATATTCAGGGGTTTTTTCCAAGATCTGCCGTAGTGTGAATATTTGGTCAATGGTGGACTTTCCCGGCCTGAAACTGCACTGATAAGGACCTATCAGGTTGTTGACGATCGGTTTTAGGCGTTCACATAGTACGGCAGACAGGATCTTATATGCGATATTTAGGAGACTTATACCTCTGTAGTTGGCGCAGTTCAGATTGTCGCCTTTCTTCAGGATCCGGCAAACGATGCTGAGGTTCCATTCATCGGGCATACTTTCGTCCGAGCAGATTTTACAGATGAGCTGCTGCATGCTCCTTACCAACTCATCTCCTCCTGCCTTGAAAAGTTCAGCGGCAAGGCCGTCTGCTCCAGCAGTTTTGTTGGATTTGAGTTTAGATATCGCTAGCCTCACTTCATTCTGATCAGGTTGACGAGAATCTTGACTGTCATTGTCACTGTTGAATGGCTCATTCTACCTGACAGCGGAATATTGGTCATCACCGTCGTTTAACAGTCTGCAGAAATGTTCCTTCCATATCTGCAGGCTTCTGTCCTGGCTTTGAAGCCCTGGCATGTTCTTTTTACCCTTTGGTAACATTTTCGAACATCATTCCTGCAATAAAGTCTCTCAATCTCCTCGAATGAGCGCTTCTCATGCTCCTTTTTCTTCTTTCTGAGAAGTCGATGTTCCTCTTTTCTTCTGCTCACGTAAAGCTCGTAAGCATCTCTAGTCCTTTCATGCAGCGCCGCTTTGTATGCCTCTTGTTTAGCTGCATGTGCTTTCCGGCATTTCTCATCAAACCAGGGGTTTCGTTGTGGTGGCCGAGAAAAACCCAGTACATCAGAGGCGGCATCTCTAATGGCTTGTTGGCTACGCTGCCACTGGTCTTCCGCATTTGCTGCTGGCGGCATAGGACTTAGATTAAGATTAGAAGAAACTCGATCGGCAAAGGCTCTGGCGGTCTCTTGCGATTGTAGCCGCCCGACGTCAAATTTCCTCACAGTATTTCGTTAATTTCGCTCCGTTGTGGATATCCGCATCCGTACCTTGGCTACAACTAGGTAGTGATCCGAGTCCACGTTGGCTCCTCGGAAAGTCCGGACACCCAGAATACTGGAAGAGTGCCTTGCGTCGATCGTAATTTGATCGATTTGGTTGACGATTTTTCGATCAATGGAGAGCCATGTTCCTTTATGAATATCGAGACGTGGGGACCGCGTACTAGCTACGACAAAGTTTTGCCCCGCCGCAAAGTCGATTAGCCTGAGTCCGTTGCCGGATGTGATGTCGTGCAGGCTGTGCTTTCCGATCACGCTACTAAAGACGTCCTCGCTTCCTAGCTTTGCGTTAAAGTCACCTAGGATAATTTTAACGTCGTGGCAAGGGCATTGCTCATACGTCTTGTCCGAGAGCTGGTAGAAGTCGTCCTTTGACGCGTCGTCCTTCTCCTCGTGAGGGGCGTGAACGCATATTAGGCTAATGTTGGAAAAAATTTAGCCTTGATACAGATAGTCATAAGGCGCTCGTTCACATGCCGGAAACTCACCCGAATAGACGCTGTCCTTGTTGTCTGTAGCAGTCACCGTAGTAGATGTCGCAGTTTTTCATCTTCCTTTTGCCCGGCCCATCCCATCGCACTTCTTGGATGGCGGTAATGTCTGCTTTGAAACACTCTAGGGCCTCCGCAAGTTGTTCGGCTGCACGTGGTTTGTAGAGGGACCTAACATTCCACGTGCAGACACGAAGATCGTTGTCTGTTTTACGTTTGCATGGGTCGTCAACAGTGAAATCATCCGTATCCGAGGCTGTTGGTTACTTCGTAACCAAAGGTTTTTTACGTATGGAAGTTAACCCGACGGCACAACCCCCAACCTGGAGGGCCAGATCCTTTTTTTTTTGTAACCCTAGGACAAGAGGCCGGATACACCGATGTCAGTAACCCACTTCGGGGATATAAGCGCTGCCGTTTGCCCATTAAGGGTTCATCCGCCACCATCTCTTTTTCAATACCCTGACGTAGTACTGAAAATCCTTACAGACCTCAGCTCCAAATATGTTGCAGCTCCGGTAAGGTATCCGCTGCTCTGTAGACGTCACCGTTGATTCCATCGGGAGAATTCATCCGCCGCACGTCCTACTTCTGAGGAGCTCTTGGTAGACTTCTGAGACTCATATTTCAGCCAATCAGGTCAACAAGAGATGCCTCGTCCGGTTAAACATATGCGCTCTGAAGTTCACCCAGATGTGCTTACGCAGGTCTGAATGTTCAGCTGCACATATATCGTCAGACTCAGCATACGCTCATCGTTAGTTCACTATCAGATAGCTATCCAGCGGGCACCGCGAAGAGGTGATGATGCGATTTTGCTCATCGTTGAATTGCCTTATTAGCCCAAAAAAAAACTGCGATTGGCAAGAGTTATTCTTCGCTTGATATCTGCGCTGGTGTCGTTTTCAGAATTAATAGCAGAGCCAAGGTAGACAAAGTTCCTTACTACCTCGAAGTTGTAGCTGCTCTCTGTGACTTCCTGTCCAATTCGTTGGTATTGGTTGTCCCTTCTTGTTGACAGCATATATGTATTTGGTTTTGCCTTCGTTTATCGCTAATTCTATTTCGGCTGCTTCCGCTTCAGTGCTTGCAAACGCACCGGTGACAGCCATTAATGTCAATATCGTCGACGTATGCAAGCATTCGTATGGACTTTTGATCGATTGTCCCTCTGGTGTTCCCTTATGAGTTCGGCATAATCCGTTCGAGTACAATATTAAAGAAGTCACATGACAGCGCGTCACCTTGTCTAAAACCTATTTTGACATCAAAGGTCTCGGTGAGGTTATTACCGAGTTTGATGGAGCAGCGAGCGTTCTCCATCGTCATCCTGCATAGATGGAGAAGTTTGGCAGGGATGTCAAAACTAGACATGGCTCTATATAGCTCCTCTCTATAGATGCTGTCATAGGCGGCCTTAAAATCGATAACGAGATGATGAGTATCGCCTTAAACCGCACTGATAGGGTCTAATCAGGCTGTTGATATACGGTTTTAGGCGTTCACACAATTTCGCAGAAAAGATCTTGTATGTGATGTTGAGGAAACTGGATATTTTAAACTGTATAATTAGCGCAGTTGATGAGGCCTCCTTTCTTGTGGGGAGGCATACACTCGTCTGACCAAATTTTAGAGATGATTTGGTGTATGCTTTCTACCAATTCATCATCTGCTGCCTTGAAGAGGTCCAGCAGCCTTGTTGGATTTCAGCTTCGGTAATGCTATCCCCACTTCGCTTTGGTCAGGTGGACGCAAATTTTGACTATCATCGTCTATGTTTGATGGTTCATCGTAAATCAGTTGCGTTTTTGTCGAATTGAAAGCAGTTTAGGAGCCCATCTTGTATAAGTTTTGGATAAAACAAGTTTATTTTGGATTACAGTTTTATGTTATTCTTGTGAGATGCCGACTGTCTCACCTATCTCCTTTATCTTCAAACTTCAGTCTCTCATGAACAGATCACAAATTTTTCGCTGTTTTCCTCTCTAGTTGAAATTGATGGTTTTCAGAGCTCGGGTCATATTCAATGCTTTTTCATTCACATTTAAATTTGGCTACCTACTTTTTAGCTATTGTTTTTCAAGAGGCTGATTTCTCTAAAGTTACACCATATCTTAGTGTATCTGCTTCGGAGTAACATTTTTTTTAGACAAGTAATCGGTTTTTTTTTTTTTAATTAAATTACCACGTCAACGCAACCAATGTCAGCGACACCTCGCAGAGTTTCGATCCCATCGAAGACATCAACCCAAAGAAAGCAGCATTCCTAATAGTGTTGCCGTTTACCAAGATTATGTATTTAATATGTATGTAATATGTATTATGTATTATTTTATCATATAATGTAGCTGGTTTAAGAAACAAATCTAATACCCTGAATTTTTTTAATTTTGTAAACAAATTTGAATTATTCTTTTATTACGGAGGAACATTTTGAAAGATATGAAAAATTCTTTGATGATTATAGATTACTATGGAATGCCGCAATTAGAGTTAATAGTGTAGAAAGAGCTAGTGGTGGTATGCTATTTGGGATTAAGAGAAAGGTCGCGTCAATATTTGAATATGGCTTTGTAAGAAGAGAAGAAAGATGGCTAGTTGAAATAACAATTGGCAATAAAAGTATGAGAATTGTACCAACATATATCAACTGCAGCAAATGGCGATCGGATTACGACGAACTGTCAGATTTCTTACTTAGCACAGGTTGCAGTGACACATTACTACTGGGAGATTTTAATGCACGAGTGGGAATTGAACAAGTAACACCTATCGCAGACACCAAAATAGGAAGCTTTTCTAGTTTACGCAGAGTTTCAAAAGATAAAACGTTAGATGTGAAGGGCAAACTGCTCATTGAGACTTGCGACTCCTTTGACCTATGCCTATTAAACGGAAGAATTAAACTAAATGGAAATTAAACTAAATGGAAATACTTTTAAGGTTGGAAGCCAAATAGGAATATCCAGTTTAAGGACGCATTTTAAATCAATGCTCAACCCACAGGAACCCTTAATTGATTTTCATTATGCATTACCAAGAATTTGTAACGAGACTCTAGATACACCTTTTAATGAGAACGAACTCTATGAAGCATTGAGGAAAGCTAAACGGAATAAAGCTCCGGGAGAAGACGGAATCCCGTACGAATTCTTCGAGTACTCTACAGAGTCCTTTCTGAAAATATTGCTTATATCTTTCAACGAAATTTATGATGTAGGGAAAGTGCCAGCAGAATTTCAAAGGTCGATTGTCTTCCCGATATTTAAGAAGGGCGACCCAAACATGGCTGCAAACTATAGGGGCATATCCTTTATAAATGCAATCACTAAAATCTTCACAAGCTTGTTGACATCAAGGTTAGCTAAATGGGTGAACGAGAACAAAAAACTTAATCAATTCCAGGCTGGTTTTAGAGCGGGCTACTCAACAGTTGATCAAATATTTAATTTAACGTCAATAGCGCAAACATATTTAGACCAAGGCAAGAAATTATATGCATTTCTCATCGACTTTAAAGCCCAAGTCTGGGGAGTAATCCGTATGATGAAGTCGAAAAATTGCTAAGGTTTTTCCTGAAGAAACTGTTCCGACTGCCATCAAACTCACCTAACTACATGTTGCATATCGAAAGTGGAATTCCACCGTTATGCTTATATACATTGAAGTTAAACATGCAGTATGTAGTTAAAGTTATGAGTGGAGAAGAAGAGATGAGGCTTACCAAAATTCTAGCAATAAAAGCGTTGAGAAATCGTTCGCAATTTTATAGAAACTGGGAGGGTTTAGCGTCTAAGCATAGCACAAGTTTTAGAATGACGGAATCAAACCTTTCAGAGTGGAGAAGATCTGCACAGGAGTTTATATATAATGTCGGCCAGGCAATAAAAAGGGACCACACAATAACAGCAAAAAAACTCAAGTGCACGATTAATTTATAAAAAACTTATACATGATGACATCACCTATCTGAACACCAACCTCAGCATCTCCAAAATTTCACTGATCTGGCGAGCGAGAGGAGAACTACTTAAGCTGAATTACTTGCCACATCGCACTGACCTTTCGTCAATTTGTAGCCTACGCAACACAGCGGAACCAGAAGATACTGCACACTTTATTGGCATCTGTCCAATTCTGAAGGAAATCAGACGATTACATCTGGGAGCTGAACGCCTTGAAAGTAATGACGTTGAGAATCTGCTGAATGGTAGTAACTGGAGTTCCCTAGTAGCATACTGTCAGGCAGCATATAATTATAGAAACAGAATTATGGAAGAAAACGTTTAATTTTAATCAAGGTAATAAATAGACTTGTTAATAATAATTTGTAGTGACAATTGACAATTATGTAGTCAAATTATTAAATTGCCAATCCACGGCAGACGGCGAAGCCATTGCTTGAATTGTACTATCTTTATTGTAACTTGGAAAATAAATTGGAAAATAAAGTACCTTTAACTAACTAACTAACTAACTACTTTGCTTTGCCTCACTAAAAAACGCGTATGAATAGAACTAAATGCAAAACATGAACCTTCTTCAAATCTTTCTTCGAAACTTCATAGACCACTCTTAGAATGCTGGGAGATATTTTTCTTTTTTTTATAATTTGCGCGCAATCAAGGGGTTATGGATACCTTTAACATGTTTACACACAGTGCGGGAATTAGAAAGGATAGATATTGAGAGAGGGAACGATTTGGTGTAGTGGCTTGTAGCTCAGTTGCTTATGCTTCAGAGAAACTCCCTGGTGTCGTCCAGATAACTGGAGAGATTTTTTGCTATTTTTTATCTATGCTTTTGGTTCACAGTACCTTTTTCCCGATAACCGATGTCATAGCCAAATCATCATCGACAAAGCGAACAATTTTTCCAGCCATACGACCAAGCTGCTGCCAGTGCTATGCCTTCGCAGTAGTGCTCTCACAAGCTTTCGTAATTGATCGGACTGACTTTATATATTTCATGAGAAATAAATATGTGCTTGCTGACATCAGGATTTGAACCATGAACTATTAGCGTGGCAATTGACGGCGTTACCACTACACCATTACCACCCCCAAAGGAAGGAAGTACAAATTTAGAATTAAAATTGTTGCTATGGTAGGCCGCAAACTTTTCAATCCACCCTTGTATATACGAGTATATATTCCACGAATTACCAGACGACATTTGGCCATTCTTTTACTATTTCCATGAAAAATATTAGCACCCATAAATACACAAATTAATGTCGCTTCGAATAGCTGAGATGCCACTGAACAAGATACTCTATCAGCGTTCATATTGCTAAATGTTTGTCGATAACAAAATGAATTCATCACTAGCTCAACTTGCCAGAAGGTGCGTCTTAAACTATAAATAGAAAGTTCTTAGAATGGAAACTCCTGGCAGTTTCTCTTTTGTATATGTTCCAAATTGGATTGCCATCTGTATGAAAAGTATTCACATATAACGATGCCCAGCATCCTCATTAAGAAGTATAAGCACTACCACACGCTCATTTAGTGTTAATTTCAACGATGCAAGCAACAGAATGTTTTTGGTAGTTTTGGTACATGACTATTTCCTCTTGCTAAAGGACTGTGGAAAAAAAACTTGGCTCTTCATCCATAAACAAGTGGTTTTCAAATGCACATACCAGGAATGTATGCTTGGGTGCTTTAAGAAGTTCCGTCAGATATAGATGAATCTTTCAAAATTTGACCATAAGTCAGCTCATGGCCATACCTTGGCCTTCAAAGGGATTTAATCACGTGCTTCTCCTTCCTTCTTTCCGTACAAATTTTCAGTACTCAAATTACTCTCCCACACCAAATTAGACAGTAGAGTAGCTCACAGCTGCTTTTCAAAAAGGTATGCTATTTATAACTACCCTCTGAGAACCCCGGAAGCTATCGATACCGATATCATCTAAACGATTTTTGATTTTTTTTTTTCAAATTGATAATAATTGTGCGTATATTACTTGAAAAGGGACTTTATTCACTTCTCAGGACCACACGTGGAAATAATACCTCTCTGGAACTGGCGGTGTGACAAATATCATGATTTAATGTCTTTTGAATGTTTGACATAAAAAATGAGTGTTAATGCGATGACGAACGATATTTTCCTCAAAAAAAAAAAGAAAAAAAATCAATTTCCCAAATTGAAATCCTCTTCAATTTGACAGAATATCCCCAATGCCTTCTCCATCCGCTTCGTTTGACATCAGAGAAGAAGAACCTCTTGCATAATCGTGAATTGCTTTCATACTTTTAAAGCGTTTTTGTGTGTGTGTTGAATGAAAATGAGATGAGACAGAAAGGAATTCCTCTACTCTGCGGTGTGTAGGATGTGCTCAGCATGTATCCCCGATGAGTGCAAATATCCGATACACGGGTGTCAGAGAAGAAATTATTTTTTCCCACCCTCATTGTGGGAAGTGTTTTGAAAATTGTGAAACTTTTCTTTTTCTTTTTTTTTCTCATTTGTCCTTATTTTAGTTTTTTGTCTTCGTTCTCTTATTATTTTTTTTTTAACTTTGCAAACACTCGATGACAAAAAAAAAAAAAAAGTGCTACATGGACACTGACTAATCTTGGCCATTTATTTTCGCAATGGCTAAGGTTCTACTTTAGTAACTGTCTATTTATAATGTTATAGGCATAGTTAGGGATTTGCTGCTGAACAACTTTTGGAAATGAGATGTCGCCAGAATTGACATTTTTGTAAAGTTTTTTTTTTTTTGTTATTTGTGTAGTCAAAGGACACTTAGTATTGATGATAAAGTTGATTTGTTATCGGAGAACTTTGTGGAATAATGATATCAGCAGACTAAAGAGTCTTAGGTTGAATGATATACTGCTGTTTGTAAGCGAAATTAATTTATGTATTTATGTGCTTAGGATGTCATTACGGAAATGGAACTCCACTTCAAAACTTTTTCAATTAAGACTGATATCATGAAGAAAATTATTCGATTGCTTTTTATAAACTTCGCAATTTGAATAGCGTACAACCAATTATTTATACTACTTCGGGTAAGGGTTAGAATATACCCGAGGTAGGCATGCCTGTTGTAAGAGGTGAATAAAATCCACTCTCCGTATATCGAGCGTAGTATATACACAAATTGCAATAAACAAAACAAAACGATTGAATACTCCAGGTGGCAGCCCAGGTTCACTGGAAAATCAACTCTCTTCGGAGGTTTGCTCTACGGATTCTGGGGAAAGCCATTTATTGCAACTAATAAATCCCTTCGCAAAAAGTACAAGGGTATCTCTCGAAGTCCGCCAGAAGCGCAAGCGTGTGCAAAAAGGGACTTAGTCAAATTTAACAGCATTGAGGAGGAAAACGACGTACACCGTACCAAGCTTACCGAAATGGAGCTACTCTATCATACATATACTCTATCAGCTTAAGAAAGAGGCAGATTTACTCAGGCAAGAAAATATTGCCCTAAAAAACACGTATCTACAAAAAGAAAATACTGTCAGCCCACATCGCTCACCTAGTCATGAATACCAGACGGACGAAGAAGAGCTAACACGTGAAACGAATTGGATCGAAAAGAAACGACCTAGCAAAAAACGCAAAGCTGGTTCCTCACCGGAAGTCGAGCCACAAAAAGATGAAAAGCGCAAGAAGTTGCAAGAAAAGCAACAACAAATAAAATTACGTTCTCCGCCACCGATAAACGTTGTTGAAATTACGGACTATAATAAGTTGCATTGCCTCCTTAAAGGAACGCTGGGCTCGAAGTTTAAGGTGACATCTTTCAGAAACAATGTGTGGAAAATCAATGTCGATGAGCAGTGTCCCAAAAATTGAATGCCGAGAAAATTCAGTAGTATACTTATGAAAATAAGTTAGAAAGACCACTGCGTGTTGTAGCAAGGGGACTCCACCCCTCGTGCACTAAAGAAGATGTTATAAATGACCTTCAAGGCAAAGGCTTTAAAATTCTTGATGCCGTCAATATTATCAAGAAGGAGAGGCAACAGTCGGAAGGAGATCAGGAAAAATTGGTAAAGTGTGGACTTCCACTATTCATGCTTAGTTTTGATAAAGACGAAAATAAAGATGTAATAGATGGCATTAAGACTATTCTAAACATCGTGGTTAAAATCGAACCTATGCGTAAGAGCTCCAGATCGATCCCGCAGTATAAGCACTGTCAAGAATACAATCATACACGAACTTACTGCCAGAAAGAACCGCGATGGGTATTGTGCGCAGGTAAACATCTCTCGGAAGAGTGTCACCTTATAAGCAAACCCCAGCTACTTCTATAAACTGCAAAGGAAAACATCCTGCGAGCTATCGAGGTTGCGAGTGGCGAAAGAGCATCAAAAAAGAAGCGATATGCTTAAAAATTCCATGCGCTCGAATCCGAAACCAATTAAGAATAGACCAAAAACAGCTACAAACAAAGGAGCGAAAGAACGAAAATCCCTCAATATTGACTTAAGATCGGGTAATGAAGAAAAACCCAAACGCTGTAGAGAAAAGATGACAGAAGCAAGATCTTCGAATATTGGCGTGCAGTCTTATGATTAAGTGGCGATGATAGTTAATGGCAAGTACATGACCGACAACTCACAGGAGATCAAAGCAAGAAACCATCCAAACTTTAATGTAAAGATTCCTGCTGAAGTTGCGATATTGGAAACGTTGATAGAGCTAGCTCACAAGATCCGGTATCCCATTTATTTTCCCTAATTCTTGCGGAACTTGAAGAGCAATGCAAACAAAAGAATTCATTTTCGAGAGAATAGTTGCACTTGAAAACAACATTCATAACACGCGCACTTCAACCAGAATATGAAAAGAAACGCTTAAAATTCTTACTTGGAACGCGGCGGAACGGGCTCATACGAAGACTCGACGAGTTAGAAATATTTATACGAGAAAAAGATATTGATACATGCTTAGTCTGTGAAACTCATTCGACAAAACAATCAAATGTTAAGATAAGGGGATATAGCGTGTATCACGCCTTCCACCCATCGGAAAGAGCCAGAGACGGATCATCTTTGTTTATAAATTAATGTATCGAACACTCAGCAGAAATAAAGATTGAACTAGAAGAAATGCAAGTAAGCACGGTACGCGTTAGAAATAGTTATTTTGCCTTGAACATTTCGTCTATATAACGTCCACTGCGATGTAAACTTGAAGAAAGTGAGTTCACAAACATCTTCAACTTCCTTAAACCAAACTTTATTGTTGGTGGCGACTTCAACGCGAAACTCTTATTCTGGGGTTCAAGGTACAGTTCTCAGAAAGGTAGAAAGCGTTATAATGCGGGTATGCAATAAAGTAGTGATTTTCACTCGACGGGTAAACCAACATATTGGCTGACTGATAGAAATAAGATACCAGATCTGATCGATTTCTTTGTTGTTAAAGGAATATCTATCAACTGTATAAAAGTTGAAGAAAACCTTGATCTCTCCTCTGATCATTCGCCAATCATTATGACGATAAGCGAAGGTCTAATTAAAAAAGTAGGATCGGCCAGATTAACGAGCGCGAAAACTAATTGGAATGACTTTAAAAAAGATATTGAAGCAAATATTGAGCTGAGCGTATCGCTTAAAACGCCATATGAACTTGAAGTTGAAGTTGATCGCTTCGTCGAAATCCTATAGAATGCCGCGTGGAAGAATACTCCCAAATCAAAGAAAACGCCGGCAAGCTGCATTCAAATTTATCCGCAGGAAATAAAAGAGATGATTAAGGAGAAGAGAAAAGCGCGCAAAAAATGGCAACAAACTCGGGCTCCGCAACATAAAGCACACCTTAACCGTTTGTGCAACTCATTAAAAAGATCTATTAAAGACCTTAAGAATAATGAAATATCAACTTACATAGAAAGTTTAACGGCAGAAAAAGATTCTAATTACTCGCTTTGGAAGGCTATAAAATGTATTAAAAAACCTCAAATTCAAGCCGCACCAATTAGGAAAAATCAAGACGAATGGACTAGGCATGATAAAGAGAAAGCGCAAGTTCTTGCCACCCACCTCGAAGAAACTTTTAAACCGTTTGATGGACAAGTTCTTATTCAAAATATAAATACTCGTGCGTCGTATATAGCCAATAGTGCAATAAAAAATGCAACACTATCCGAACTTAAGAAAGAAATAAAGAAACTTAAACCTGGATATGACCTAATCACGGGAAAGGTTCTTAAAGCACTACTAATAAAAGCTCTAATTAAGTTTCTGTTTTTTATAAACGCCGCGCTTTGACTAGAATATGTTCCCAGTCAATGGAAAGTCGCGGAAGTCATAATAGTCCTTAAGCCCGGAAACCCACAGAATGAAAAAACGTCTTATGGACCGATTTCGCTTCTTCCAATTATATCCAAAGTGTTCGAGAGAATATTGATTAGGTGAATACAGCCGGTAATAGAAGAGAAGCATCTCCTTCCGGATCAATAATCCGGATTCAGAAGTGAGCATTCTACAGTTGAACAACTGCATAGAATAACACATGTTATCGAAAAATCTCTTGAAGAAAAAAAAAAGGATTTGTTCAAGCGTATTCCTTGACGTCTCTCACGCCTTTGACAAGGTCTGGCACGAAGGCTTAAAGTTTAAACTACGACAAGTTCTGCCAGAGTACCTATATAATATTTTGAAGAACTACCTTACGAATAGACTACTCTGCGTCAAATGTGGAAACGAATATTCAGATTTTAAGGAAATAAAGTCTTATATCTACTATGCACTCGTGATATACCGCAAGTAGAAGGTACTGAGCTAGCTTCATTTGCCGATGGCATTGCTATCTCGGCAGTAGGTAAAACGGTCGAAAATACTACAGAAAAACTACAAGAAGCTTTGGATAGAGTAAATGAATGGACAAAGGTTTGGCGAATTGCACTCAACGAGACCAAATAAATAATTTGCCAATCTTTTCAATCTCGGTCCAAATTCCGTTTGCAAACGAGGCTAAGTATCTTGGAATGACACTTGATGCAAAGCTCAAATGGAAAGCCCATGTAAGGAAACAACGCAAAGAACTAGATAATAAATATAGGGAAATGTACTGGTTACTTGGAAAATCTTCCAAGCTTAATATAGAGAACAAACTGCTTTTATATAAGCAAGTGCTAAAACCTGTATGGAAATATTGTACACAACTCTGGGGTTGTATTAAAATAAGTAATATTACAATTTTACAAACTTCTGAAAACAAAGTGCTAAGAGGTATTGTTAATGCGCCATGGTATATCAGAAATAGCGATATCCGCAGAGATCTTGGGATTAAAACAATCCAAGACGAAATAAAAAACTACGCGATAAAGCATAAAAGTCGACTAGAAAGTCACGAAAATATTACAGTAATCCAAGTTTTGGATGAAAGAAATTTATTACGCCGTCTACAAAGAACCAAACCTTTAGACTTAGCGCGATAAGTAACCGCGTCTTAACTGCGGAGCTACCAGGACCTTCTAATGGGAAGGTACCTGCAAAGCGTCCTTATTTCGTGAAATGAAAATTACTTGATAAGTCGAATACTTAGTTGTAGTAAAACTAAAAAAATGTTTGTTTTGAAGCGATGTCTTTTAGTGGGTAAGAATCCCGCACGCGCTGGCGATTCTCATAGTGTCTTGTTGAAGATTTTCACCTACCCTGGACAAAAAAAAAAAAAAAAAACAAATTATTTATTTGAAACGAATAGCAAACAGAAAGGTTTTAAGCTTACAGATACACTTTATTGTTTGAGATCCAAAGAGTTAAGTATGGACTAGACGCAGTATGTTTAGCTACCTTCTCTTAGACATTCTGCGGTGTGTTAGGTGTCAAGATCGATCCAGATACTCCTTAACTGATCTTTGAACTGATCGAAATAATAAAACAGAACTCCTTGGATGAGGTCTGGAAAGGGCTAACTGTTTTTTCTTCTTTTCCATCACCTTAAGCATTGGATGTATCGGAATTTTTCTATACCTTTGTATTTTTCTATGGTTTCTAGAACTTTCCTATCCACCCATTTCTTTCCACCTTCATGAGCTTCTAGGTGTCTCAATTTTCTCGCTCTAGTCCTGAATCTAGTCATCAAAATCCGATCGCTAAAATGTTTCCAGGAAATGAAGCTTTTGTGTATATTTGGTAGCAGAATCAAACCTACGACAGACTCGCGTACACTTCTGGGCGAGTTTGAAACTCAACTGCGGCATCCCACTTAGTCCCAAGATGTTCGTTTAATATACCACATGAACTCGTTCCCGAGCTGTACGGCCTCTTGAGATCCCTAATTGCCTGAGTCGGGGAGGGGTTTTATACGTCTCACAAACTGATTCTTGTCCAGGTACGATAGACAAAAGTCATCAACGTCAAGTCCTTATTCGTGGCATGACAATAACTTCGGAAACCTTACTTGTTTCTGTTGAATAAAATGCTAACTCAGTAGCTAGCGTCAATAACAAGGAGAAGGTAAAGAAAGCACTAGACAACAAATTTGCTAGTTAGGCTACTGACTGGCTGATTTCAATTATGCCTTTTGCAAATATTTGCCTTTCTGCGAAAACGAGAACAATTGACTAAAATTTCGATCAGATCAAACATTTCATAAAAAAAATTGTCTGGATGTTCCACCTCCGTTCACAATAACTTACCGATTTGGGTTAATCGTTTTGCAAAAGGAAAGATGCGTAGTTTTCGTGAAAATGTCTTTCATAATCTCACAACTCTCGAACTGCTGCCTAAATAAATTTGTATCAAAATTTAAATATGAAGGGTGTAGGTATGGGGTCACAATCGAAGCGAAATTGTAATTTTTATTCTAACCTCAGAATTAACAACATCTTACCAGATCATAGTAAGGAATACAATGGATGCAAGTGCGACTCAATCGTACCGTTTATTTCGTAGTGGTATCACTACATCAATAGTGTCTTCTTTTGTTGTCCATAGTACAAGGTGGCTAAAAGGGACCACCATCTTGAGGGGCTTCATGCTTTTCATATAGAAAATTTGACATACCAGTCTCAAACCGTTCAGAAATTACAAACGCTTCACAGACTAATAGGCAGACGAACAGGCACTGCGTTGAAGTCACAAGTGTTCAGATTCGGTACACTAAGGGACCTCAATCGAAAAATCATCTGAAGAGAAGACAAACGATGATTTTATTTTTTATTATTTTTTCATGGACATTGAGTTTTGTTCCGTGCATGGACGGGTTAAGAATATCACTGCAGCGCCCCCCCAACAACCAGCGCTTGTGGTAAAAGGCGACCAAGGGGACAAATCAGATCTAGGCAATATAACACCCAAGTGAGCCTAGCGACACATATACTACCTTAAAAACCCTCCCACAAGTGTGCATGCGAGTCCGTGGGTTGGCACGACTGGAGATCACCGGTGTCATAGAAGAAAGATCAAACAATACTAAAACAGGAGCATGCACGTGTCAAACAACAAACACCATCGCAATATGGTAATATTGCAAAACTGTATCATTATGGTAATACTGCTGTGCATGGTACTGATCCTGGACCGAGCAGAAATGTTCGGGTCAGAGCTATACGGATTCCGGGGGCTAGCAAAATAATGAAACAGTTTGGACGCAATCTGAGGGTCGCGAGTTGGAACGTTGGAAGACCGGTCGAAGTTACGAGCTGGAAGAGATGATGAATAGAAGGCGGGTGGATAATTTGTGTGTCCAAGAGACGAAATGGAAAAACACCAGAAATCGGGCACGTTTCTTGGACGTTAGAACAAAAGATTACAAGATGTTCTACTACGGAACGGAAAAGGCTAAGAACGGAATCGGTATCATCCCTGCGGCAGAGCTACTTGGAAACGTCTTGAGCATTTCGAAGTCCAACGACCGTTTGATGTCTCTCAAACTAGTAATACATGGGGAGGTGTGGAATATTGTCAGTGCATATGCTCCCCAAAATGGGTGCAATCGGAGAGATAAAGATGCATTTTGGATAGATTTCCGCAATCTCCTTAAGAACATCCTAAAGAAAGAGTTTCTGTTTGTTGAAGGAGATTTAAATGGACATGTCGGGAAATCAAACGAAGACTATGAAGACTGCCATGGAGGACTAGGATATGGCAACAGGAACCTTCCTGGTGAAGACATCCTAAGCATGTGCAAATCACACGGTCTTATCGTGTTAGATACCATGTTCATCAAACAAAGCCGACACCTGATCACTTACAGCAGTGGTGGAGATGAAACTCAGATTGACTACCATGTGGTAGCCAGTTTCATGAAGCCTCGGGTAAAAGATTGCAAAGTGATCCTGGGAGAGGCAATCGCTCGGCAACACCGTCTCCCGCTAACAGAAATTTTTATGAAAACACTGAAGAAAAGCAAACAAACGGTACAATCTGGATAAAGAAAAAGGTGAGGCTTCGTTTTCGTAATGAAAAATTACCTCTCTCACACCATCAACGGAGCTGAGGATGAAGAGTGCAGAGCACAAAATATGTGGCATTCCCTACAGCGAACTTAAAGAAGGTCAAATCACTGCTAGGTGCTTCAAAAGGCCACCACCAACACGCCAAAGAAACATGGTGGTGGAGTGATGAAGCTGGGAAAGTGATAAATGAGAAGAAAGCGGCTTTCAAAGCTTGGTCAAAGTGCACCTCTAATAATAAAGACGAAAAAGCTCGTCTCGAAATGGGATACAGATGTTGCAAGAAAAAAGCGAAGAAGAAGTGCGCCCAGCTTTAAGCAGAGACGGAGGGCCTGTATCGGGAGCTGGAGAAAATATCTTCCACGGTTGCTGATGCAAACCAGGCTATCCAGGAGCTGCAAAGACACAATATGAACAAGAGTGCCACTATCATCAAAATAGCAGCCCAAAGAAGGAGCAATGCTCTGGAGATTCGTTCGCCAAACCCAAAGTTCATTAGCAATGTTCATGGCCAGCTTCTTCTGGGTGACGACAAAATTCTGCAAAGGTGGCGGCAGTATTGTGAAGAGCTTTTAAATGAACAGTTTCTCCGGCTATACTTTCCAAGACCCACCCCTAACTGTGAAGAAATACCCGACATTACAGTCGAAGAAGTTAGTGAGGCGGTCAAATACTCCAAAAAACGAAATGCGGTTGGGCCAAACGAGATACCCTCTGAGTTCTGGAAAAAGATGGGAGACGTCAGAATTCTCATCTCCAAATTCGTGAGAGGTGATCCAATGCCGAATCAATGAAGGGAAAGTTACCTTCTCCCTATATCCAGAAACCTATGTGCAGATGAAATTTGGACATGTACGAAGGAGCAAGGACAAGAGTAAGATGTCCCGCTGGAGTAACCGAAGAGTTCCCAATCAAAGTCGGGGTGCACCAGGGAAGCGTCTTAAGTCCTTTGCTCTTTATTACAGTCCTCGATTATCTCCTTGAAGGTAAAGTGATGTACCCCAAGGTATATCAGCTATTCTTTGCTGACGATGGAGCCAGCATAAGGGAGGATTCTACATCCCTGCAACGAGCACTTGATGTGTGGGTGGACGCTCTGGAGGGAAATGGGTATCGCATTAGTTCAAAAAAGACAGAGTACTTGTACTGCCCGTTCTCTGATGCTCTCAAGCCTATACCAGACATTTATTTGAATGGAACAGTGCTTCCCAAGTGCGAAAACTTCAAATATTTGGGATCTATGATCAATAGTAAAGCAACTTGTGATGACGACATCAATCATCTCGTAAGCGTAGGGTGGATGAAATGGCGAGAAAATTCCGCTCTCTTCTGTGACAGAAAAATTCCACCTAAGTTGAAAGGAAGGCTCTACACCGCTGTTGTGCGTCCAGCGCTCACATACGGTTCACAATGTTGGACGATGTACAAAATACAAAAAGTATGAGAGTAAATTAACGGCAGCTGAGATGAAGATGCTTCGCATGACAGCAGGAGTGACAAAGCTTGATCGAATAAGAAGTTTGAAGATCCGTGGAAGCTTTCACATCAAGGAAACCATCGTACTAAAAATAGAGCGCGACCGGCTCAGCTGGTGTTGCCAGCCTGGATCAGACCAATGCGACGACATCGGCATTTCATTGGCCTCAGAACTGAGTGATCCAAAATCTGCAGGCCTGCCAATATTTTCTGAGGTCAAATAGGCGAACCCCACAGGCGGATCAGTAGAAATGCGGTGAAGTGGGAAGGTTGTGATCCCTTCTTTTCGGATCATGATCTCGCTGATAAAGGGAAGAGGAAGAAGAAGATTGAGTTTTGTTCCATTAAGTACTGAAGATGATGTCGTTGAAATATTGGACTCCAGTGTTTCTGAATAGTTGAACAATTTTTAAGGTATTTTCTACAATTTCTGTCAATACCTACATCCAGCGGTATGATCTCTACTTCTTATCTAATTTTTTCTTTGAGAATAGCGAGACTCTGTGGCTTGTTAACAGAGACCAATGACTTGAAATAACTGGAAAGAAATAATTTTGAAACAGTCAGGTCTAATGATCTGGCGAGCCAATGCAAATTGCCAAAATGGGAGATATCATGATGTTTTTGAACTTCCACATACTCCCGCACAGCATCAATATTATTGACCGAACCCCCTGTTCTTGGTCTGCCAGCTCTTGATCTATCTCGTATTGAACCAATCTTTTCGGGACGTGCGGTTAGGCGTCGAATTGTGCCACTAGTCGATGCTGAATGGTGTGGATAGCTTCGATGAAATTTATGTTATGTTCTTATCACGGTTGAATTATTTCGCAAAAAAAAAATTATATAATTATTCTAAGAAGTTTATTCATCGTCGTGTTTTTTGAATATGTTTACTGTCAATATCACGATGACTGGAGTGCCATTTGAAAAGATCATAGACAATTCATTACTTTAGCACTACCTTGTGAATAGACATATGCTCCCGCATTTTATATACCGAATTGCTTGACTTTTATCATAACTGTTCATCCCAATTTTAAGGAAACGTAATAACACATAGCTTATGTTTTTTCCAGTAGTAAGTAGACTGAAAGTGAAAAATTTACTGACAAGCAAACACATAACTCTTATAACTGGACCAATGCATACGTCAAAGCATGCATAATTTGCATGCATATTTCATGCCTGAAATATTACTTAGATAGTTTCTCTCGACAATATCCTGAATTTAAAAATCCGTGTAGGAATGCTCTTAGTGGGTTCAGTGAAACACTCTTGCTCATACTGCATCCCGAGGAAGAGTGTGCATTTAGAAAACAGAAATTCAGGAAGGATTTTCCACTTCTTTCACTTTCAGGAAAAAGAACATTAAATATTTTCCCACGAGATAACTCTTTTCAAGTAAATTAAGGCAATAAGGCCCTGATCCAATGCCGACATGTTTCAGTGCATTCATATATTTCCTATCGATTTTATAAGATACAAAGCAAGCAGATTTGAAGTAAAAGTTTGCAAAATAAGAGAAAATCCTTGGAAGTTTGTCTAAGGAATCATTTCCCAGATGAATCTAATGTAAAAGAACACATTTGTCTGCCTTTGGCTATTGGATATTAAAACTTTGTCCAAGAGTATGAGTAGAATACGCTTTTGATTGGTTGGAATATATCGTCTTTAATTTTGAAAATTCAAAATCTGACTTTAAGGGTAAATGCATGCCGTAGAACAGTTGAGTAGGGCGTAGTGGAGGCACTAAGGTCTACAAGAGGAAGCAGGAATAGAATCTTATAATCGCTGCTGTCGAAATCGAAATTTAATACATCTCCGGTTCATCTTAAGTAGATAACTATAATACTTATGCAAACTGAAGAATGGTGGTTCACTTTAGATGCCATCTAGCTATCTGGTACGGAATATGAAGTATTGGCGGGCATGCATATGGTGTAGATATTGCACTTGAATCGAATAGTAGAAACTGCGGGACCCAAAGTAAGCACATGTGAGCTGAAAATGAAGACAGCTACAACAAAAGCCTTCAACCGGACAGCAAGCCGAGAATCTTGACAGATAGTACTGTCTCAGCCGATGATTGAACCGAACACGCTGCGGGCAGCAGAATCCGGGAAGCCAAAACTACGTTCGGAACATTAGCATTAAAAGATATCCGCTACTGTCATCTGCAAACTACAAATCTTCGTCAAGAAAATCTTAGTAAATCAGAAATTATTTGTCTTGGACAGCTTCAAGTCTGCAATTCACTATACAAATGCCGCTGTTCCTTTGGCTTTCTTATTTTTTTAAATAATGCTCGCAACTTCTAATCCGATGCATTCCTTCGCCGATGACAGTACCCTCAGTTTCTCACATTTGCTCCCTAGCTCATGTTACTGCTCTTCGACCGAAGAAGAGGAACGTTAACATATTAAATTCCAATCTGGACAGCATAATCAAATGTGGTTCAACCAATAGATTGGAATTGAATGCATCCAAAACACAGTGCTGTCTTATGCCTCTCAAGCGAAACCAACCACGAATGACGTACTTGAGTGAATGCTACTTGCATCGCTGAATGGGAAAGGCTTGTCATTGTCGGTATGTGCAATAATAACTATCTTCACTAAAACACATATTCAAGATCGTCAGAAATGCTGCAAATATGTATGTACATATGTATATGTGTAAGCCCAACTTCGGATGTACTTTTAAATATAGGGATTCGTTTATAACCTGAACGACACGTATATGGAATGATCTACCATGCTAATAATCATTAATTATTACAAACTTTAAGCATTCAAAGTCAACGTTCCTCTGTTCCTCTTTCCCAGGATAAGGGTATTCATAATCAGTGTTATCGGCAATTCCGAGGGAAAAAAAGTTCTCCCGGAATTTTTTTGTTCACTCCAAATTATTCCTCCTATCGTGAATTTCCATCGGAATTTCTTTCCCGCGGAATCTAAAAATGGTTTTCGAAATTATGTTCGAATATCTTGACAGTTGTCATTCGCGGATTTTTTGTTGTAATTACAGCTAATATTTAGGGGATTTTTTAATTTATCTGCTTTAAAGCAATAAATAATAAAATTTATTGCCTAGATTTACATTGCTAGCCGGGGAGTAAGACCGATGAGATCAAAATTAACAAAGATTCATAACCACAAGTGAAATAGACAAGTCCAACGCTTTGAAGTTATCACAGGCGCTGCAAGTACATGGTGAACCAAGAAGCTGTGACGTTATTGCAATGGCTGTAGCCCCACCCCTGGGCGAGATTATGTTTTAGAATGGTTGGTATATATGGTACACCTCATGTGCACTTTCAGTTGGGATGGATCTTTGGAAGGTTCAATATCGCTTCCTTTCACTACCAGAAGACGATAAGTGAACCCTCGATCATCGGATCATCTATCGTGACCTATTTTATTCGGTAAACATTCCACTGTTTTACTCATTCAACACATGTACATATCTATGCATCATATCCAAAAAGGAAATTCTGTATTCCTTGAAATAGTCAGTGTCATTTTAGTGTTTTCTATTTTCGTGCAGGTTTAGAAATAGTTAAGTTAGACTTAATTCAAGTAAGTAAATGTTTATTTTAGTATTTTTAAATAAAAGCAATTAAACTTTGTACTTTTAAAATGGCACGTCCTTTGCGGTTGGTGCACATCCAACCCGTGACGTCTCTATTTTCACTTTTCGCTTGAAAAACAACACAATTGGCAAAAAAAAAGCTAACGCTAATCATCAATTAGTGGGCGCCGTGGCGTAAGTGGTTAGTGTGTCGGATCACTACGCACGAGGTTCCAAGTTCGAATCCCAAAAAATACCAAAAAGTTTTTTCACAGTCCCACCTCTCGCGAGCGTCTGACAAACATCCGAGAGTATTGTTGTCACGAAAAAGCTTCTCAAATCGCCGTTCGGATTCGGCATTAAACTGTAGGTCCCTTCCATTCGCGTGAAAAATATAACGCACACAACATGAATGATTGCGAGAAGCTAGGCCCTGGCACTTTAAAGAGCTGTTGCGCTAAATATTTTTTTAATCATCAATTGCTGCTTTTGTTTTTTATTCCTCCAGCAAATTGATGAAGGAATATTCTGGGGGAAATCGCGTTGAAATTCCGGGGGAAACTTTTTTCACGATACCAATATTTTCCGGGGGAAATTTTTTCCCTCGTTCGAATTTCATTGCCGATACCTATTTTTTCAAAAATGGGAAACATTTCGGGGGGAATTTTATTCACGATAGCCCTGAATATCTTCGACGCGCGCAAGTTAAAAGAAACAAAAGGAAACAGCGAACATCAGATATACTCGTATTAGTACTATCCCTAGGATTTTCTGATTGAACAGAATATTGAACGAAAATGTATATACGTCCATATGTATATACATACCCTACGAATATATACTCGTACATCATAATACGAAGAATAAAATTCCTGTGAACTTTTCATACCTTGCAGATGAAGAAAATGAAATTTCATTCAACCTAGAGTAGAGTAGATCGCCTTAAGCAAACGTGTTGTAGAGCGGCCAAATAGAGATCCAAAACGCTGGAAATAAGTTGGATAGACTTGAATTGCGTTGCTGAAAAGAGAAAAGAGGAGAGTATCAAAGTTGACCCGTGCTGACCCGTGCTCGCCTTGCTTCACCAGCATTTTAGTTGACGATTATTTACTTGAAATATAATTGCCAAATGAAAATGTGTAAACTCAATATAACTTCCCCACCAAAGCACATGCAAGCCCGCACACAACGCAACCCGTGAAGCAGGTATAACAAAAAAGAAAACCGAAGGATATAAAAATACGAGGAGTACTATCCCCCTTTCGTCAGCCAGTTGGCTTTGCTCTTAAAGATTGCGAAGAGACAGCGAAAATAAAATAAAAACCGAGTTCGAATTCAAGATCATGATCAAGAAGAAATTAATTAAATTCTTAATTTTGCAAAAGATATTGTTGATCATATCTCAGCTTCTGGATTTACCCAGACCACGATAAACCAAACACCATTTTAAAAGCTAGATTCTACGCAATGCAACTGCAAAATCGACATTCAATTCGCTGTAGTAGTTTTTACGAAATAAAAGGTCAAACACTTTCCATTTTATTATATGTATAGATAGATTTTGACTATTTCGTAAGAACCCGTGATAGTCAGTATCCTAAATGTTGACCCAAGGTATAAGCTGTCAGTATGGCAAATTTATTCAAGATCCAGAGTAGTTTTGTGAAATGCCTGCACAAACAGGCAAGAACATTCGACCCTCTACAATTTTTTTATGTACTAGCTGAACCCTTGCTCGTCTTGCTTCGCCCTCTAAAGGCTTCCTCATGTGAACAAATATGTAATATCAGAGCGAGTGAAAAAATATCAAAGTATTTGTCTACATACATACATTTTCAACGGCCCGATAATCGTTCATGAGGGTCGCGGGAGTAGGATGCTCAGTATTTGTCTAAGTCCATAAAATTGGTCTGTACAATAAATTTCGCGGATTAGGTAATTGCATTTTATCAATGTCGTTTCAATGCGTAGCTTTCAGCCCCTAAGTGCAGATTTCATAGTTCTCAAAAACCAACATTGTCCATAATATAATCAAACGTAATAAAAAATACAATTCTATAAATAATGGACAATTGTATTTTATTATGGTAAACAAATTTTATAGCTTCTTTGTAAACAATGTTTGAGGTTGTTTGTTTGTGACGCGCAAGTCGTAGCAAGACGTTCATCTTCAGTACCTGACCTACTGTGACATTCTTCATTTGTTTGAGCTTCGAGAAAGATTCGATTTTTTCCTCAAAGGCATATTTTATAAAATAAACGACGTTACCTAAAACAAAACGGTAAGCCTTGTATCAAGCAATAAATAAAAAGTATTAACTCACCTAAAAGAAAAGCCAATGTAAAAAAAGAAACTGGAAAATTGTGGTAGTGGTTTGGGAAAAAATAATATTCCACGTAGATTCTATTGAGGACAGTGCAAGAAGACCCTAGGGGGTCCTTATTTGACGCAAACATTTTTTTTCCGAATTATTAATGGGGCACCATATCAATATATTCTATGTTATGAGGAAGTCGTACAGTATTATTTTTTTCAAATTTGATTGAGATTTTCTGGTCGCTACGGGACTTTGAAAAGTTTGTTCTGTGATAGGTTCTTAATTTTTAACTTTTCAAGTACAAATACAGTGGTGTAAGTAAAATAAAAGTGCACAAGAATATTCATTAATACATTTAAAAAACTTACTTCAGCTCTATTAGTTATTGTAAACTTTTTACAATCGGTGTATAGATAGACAGATAGATAGTTTGTTCATCGCAATATAAATTAACAGAACAATTTTAATTTTTCATTTTTAGGATGAGTTAAGGCATGACATAAATGTCGTCTGCCTTAAGTCATTCGTCAGTCGGAGTACTTTTTACGGAAATTTTTCACAATCAGTAATAGATACTGTTTTTGTTCTTCATTAGCGAGCGCACAAGCCGACGAAGAAACCCAAACCACCGAGAAGCCCTGAGAAACATCTCGTAGCTGTCAACCTGAAGGTACCAGAACTTTCCAGATTCTTGGCGAATGGAATTCCAGCGGCGAATTGGAAATTTGGTAATTTGTCGGGAAAGCCAGAGCCAAATATAAAAGGAGGTTATCAGAAGCCCAGGGATGAGCTTGTTTTGGTCAGCGTTGATAGCCGATATTAGCGACGCGCAGATTATAAGCCTAAAGAAAAAAATGTACTAGATTTTATTTTGTTGTTAAACGTAAATTTAGTTAAAAACATTTTATTGAAATAAATAAGAAATGAAAAAACCCTCTCGGGAACCAGAAAAATTATGTTCTTTTTGTCACCACCGTCCGTCGCAACTTTGGAAGTGTTCGGCTTGATCGGCGAGTTTTGTAACAATATATATTTGTTATATTCTTCTATAAGAGCTACTCCTCTTTCAGCAATATCGTTCACGACTATCATAGAGCAAGCAAGAGTTTTTCTATATTTGAAGTCTTCATCTTGTTCCCACAATTTGACATCTATTTCTAAGCACTTTAATGAAATTACCATGATGAAAAAAAAACTAAGAGTAGTTTTTAAATCAAAGTGTTCTAAGGTTTCGTGAATGCACAATTGCTTAATTTTTTCAAGCTGATACCATGTTTTTTTTTTGGTATTATTTGACACGATTTCATCAAAAAAGGAAATACAATTCATCTGAAAGATACGATACACGACCAAGTAACTTTCCAATAGAAAGTTTTGACTGTAACGAATTTCTCTTCTTAATTTTTTTTAAATCTTTAAGTAGGTCCAACTCATTGTTAGGCGCTTTGCAAGTTAAACCTCTTGTTTGGATGGTAACTTTGTTTATTTTATAGTGTCAAAGGAATTGCAACGGCAGACTTCACAAGATGTTTAACGTACTACATGCTCTTACAACTGCAGTACATGGAATAAAACCATATTGCAGTTATATGCATAAGTTCAATGCTTGGTAGCGACCCCTAGAAGTTGATCGAATTGAGTGAAATTTCACACAACATATTATTTTATTTCATAGAACATAATTAAGAGGTGCCGTGCCAACTTTTCAAAAGTTCGAATTTAAGGACCACCCTAATGTACACTCACTAAGGGGAAATACCAGAGTATCCATTCAAAGAGTAGGGACACTCTCCACGTTTTCATTATCAGTGCTTCTCAGTAAGTCACACAGCCACGAGAAATAGACGGATATTAGGAGTGTCTTTTCGGAAAATGGCACACGGTGCCTCATTAAAAAAAGGCAAACATTTATTTTTCCATACTTTTTTTTATTAAATATTACAATTACATATGTGTTACGCTGAGATATTTGTGTTTGTTGTTGGCTTTTTTCATACTTTTATTGAATTTTTTGATGATATGATACACTCGCACACGTACATACAATTTTGTAAGAAATTCCTTGTTTTGATTTATGCAGCAAAAGTAATTAAATTCTTGATTTAGAATATTATACATTTTCAATTTAAAATTATTTAACAAGTACATATTGGGAAAACGAGAAATAAACTTTTGCTCCAGAGTCTCTAATGCATCTAAAAATTCTTGAAGCGGATGTGTTAAAAGCGCACCCTTCATATACTTTAAAATCTGTAAATAAGGAGGAAACACTAGGTTGCTGACTTAATTGCAGCTCACATTTATGTTTTTGCCGGTATTCTTTTAAAATGAGCCTGCAAAATAGTAAAAGCCATTTTCACTACCGAAATCAACAGTCTTATAGGCAGATTCGGTTTTGAAAAAGTCACTCACTTTGTCCTTCTTTTTTGGTGATTGTAACTGCATTTCAATATCGGGAAGTTCTAATTTTGCAGTTGGCTCGCAGGTTCCATGGGTTATATCCTCCATGTACTTTGCTGAAAAAGATCTCTTAAACGAACAAATGAATTGAAACGGAGTCAGCAACCTATAATTTCCTCCCCGGTTGGTTTCTGGTTAAAAGGAACTGAATACCATCTGCCCGTAAGTCCTTTTAAAAATCGCATATTTTTAGTTATATTGGTGGACTAATCAAAAAATTTAATGTTTTGCAAACAAATATTCGTTTCGTTTAACAAATTTATTTGTTCTTCATTTTCCAAAAATGGCCTTCTGCATTTTTTGGGTTTTTTGCATTTAGAAGAATTGAACACGTCGTATAACTCGTCTAATTTTCCTATTATTTCGGCAGTATTAATAGCGGTTGAGGATGCAGCGCCTACACTGGCAAGAATATAAATACCAGCTGAAACTGTTGCACTTAATGTTTGCGCAGCAAGCCTCACCCACATCTTCTGGAAATTATTTGGAAAAATGTGTTTACCTGTTAACTTAGGACCCAATCTGAATGAACGATTTTTGTCCCACAAGTAAAAATTAACTACATCGTTCCAGTTTACTTTCTTGTTATCAAGTACAATATAGTACTTCATAAAATTACGCCAAAAGGATAAATAATAAATTGCTTTTGTTGGCACCAAGAATTGTCACGCGAGAAATAGATTTAAGTGTCCATGAAGAATAAAAAAAAACTAACTTTATTTAATTCAATACAATTTATTACATATTAAAATTTCTTAAACTAATGCACGATTCAAGACGGGGGAGCGAACTACGTATCATCCACCTTTTGCTACCTGCATTTATTATATTTTTTCCATACATTTATCCACACTCAATTCTGGGAATCGATCGAATGATCGTTGCAGACTTTAGGTCAGCACAATTGCATTTCGCATGAAATGAACTGAATTGATAAAATTGCTTACTTTGCTGTGTTGCTATATTTTTAATGAACTCGTATGACGTGAATTAATAACATTGCTTATTTAGCAGATGTTGTTATGCTTTTGATGAAATCATCATATATGTCAAGTACTGGGTGATACGTAACTCGCGTCACCCAGTTTTGTATTTAGTCAATACGCCTTTAAAAATACATTAGCCAAAAAAGGAAAGGAACCAACCCCAGCTTAATTACGAAACCAGTGTAACCAGTTACCACGAAAACTATCAATTAAGGAGTCAAATTATTTTTTCTTGTTACTAGGCCGAACACTGGGTTGCATTATTTTTATGGAGGTCAAATTATAAAAGAAGCATTTATTATCATATTTTGCATTGAAGGGTTCATAATTAGCTCTAATTAGTAAAAAAAAATAATCATAAAACCATTTTCAACAAAGCAATTAAGGCACATTGCCCAAAGTTAAAACATCCACACAACGATGACCAAGTCATTACGCCTTTAAAAAAGCATTATGAAAAAACCCACACGCATTAGTCTACGGCGCAGGTAGTGCTGCCAGATCGTGGTAAATTTACCTTTTCGTGCTAAATTTCAACTCCAATTTTGAACATATGGTAAAAAGGTAATATTTTCCATTTTCCATAAAAAAAGGGAATTTTTACTGACATACTCGTCCTCTCACTCATTCTGACTGCAATAGTTAGTAATGAATTCAGCCCATAACTTGAAAGGGGTAGTTTCACCGATCTCACGTATTTGGTGATTGTATGCGTAGCGATCTACTATTGTTATGTGGCAATTATTAATACATGTAAGGGAATACGGAATTATAAGTTTCATGTACACATGGTACACAACAGCATATGATTTTATTTTGACAGTCATTCTTCTAGCAATACAAGGATTCTTTCAATTGCAGCAGATGTAAAAAATAAAAAAAAAAAAAATAGTTTAAATGATGGTTTGCTTAACAGTATTTGTAAAATAAGATCTTCCATTCAGGTAAAAAATATTTCTTGTGTTGATTTCTGTGCCGAATCGGACATTACATTTAAGAATTTTATTTTTATAAAAAAAATCATTTATCCAAAATTTAGATGCAGGTAAATAAATAAATATTTAAGTACAAATACCTAGGTTTAAAAAAAATTTTAATGTTGGTTTATAGTTGTTTTGCAGAAGATCGCTTAGCGCCTTATCGCTCATTTTTTGCAGTTCTATTAATTTGCAATGGCAAGGTCGTTATCAAAAAAAAAAAATATATCTTGTTTGTTAGTTTTGTGGTTTTACTTTAAATCCGCTTCGTGCTTTTGTGGTGCTCTTATGACCTTGAAAGTCATTTTGTACTTGTGTGGGAAATTTTTGGTGGAAATGGTAAATTTTCATCCATCATGTGGTATTTTTCTCGAAAAAAGTCTGGTAGCACTGTCGTGGAGTAGTGAAGATCGAGGGATGATATGTATTTTTGGATGAGAGAACGCTGTAAGATACACATTTGTTTCAATTCACACATTCCACGCCGAAATAGTGCATGTAGACACATAACTGCCCAGTGCGCACTCATCAGTTAACATCTAAACAGGGTCTAGGCAATGCATATGTGTAGAGAGTGTCCCTACTCATTGAATGGATATACTCTGCGAAATACCAACTATTGGTGCGTTTTGGTGAAACGTCGCTTCTCAGTAAAGTAAGATTTAATACGGAGTACAACAACACAAAGTGACTTGGAACCACTTTAACTTTTCTTCTCAGTCGAAAATGAGTTGGGATGGATGGGAAGACCTTTTTCCCTGAGAAAAGCTTTTTCATTCAACTGGAATGATTCAGTAGTATTTCATACATTGAAGCACAACTTTTTCATACTTATTACTTCAATTTCAATTCAATCACCAATCTTCAAACAATTAAAAAAGTTTTTAACTAGATTGACTTAGAATCATTTTGTGGAGAAGCTTTCACTTTGCTTTGCATAGTTCTCACGAAAACACACCATATAAAGTTTCACATTATATGGGAGTGAGTAACAGATTTTCATCAGGGTTGCCGTCCGATTATGGTTAAATGTAGCCCAACAAATTGGGAAAAGTATATAATTTTCCATTTTGAAAAGTAGTCTAAAGTAGCAAAAAAAAAAATAACAACAGCGTTTCAAAGAAAAACCAGTTTATTTTACAAAAATGACTTATGAATAAATAAAGAATATAAGAATAAATTACATAAACTTTAACAAAACCAAATACTAAATAAAAAAAAAATTACAATTAATTTGGTAAGATCTAGATCAGAAAAAACTCGCTTAGCTGCTGCTGAGCAGCGAGTATTGGGAAGACAGAGCATTTTCGAAATGAAATTAAAATACACACAATGGTCCTTGCCTTTCATTTCCTTTCCATTTCACTCGTAAGTAAAAGAAATGCTATCAACAATATTTCTGTTTACTTTACTTGTCACAATTAGCAGTTCACGACTTTTGAATCCTGACAGAATAATGAAGGATAGGATTGCGTGTTTTGGTTGCACCGAACAACAAATTCAACATTCAGCCACAAATGCGCTGTTGGGATCGAAAGCAACAGAAATCATTGCCAAACGTAAGCAAAATATTGCATCGAAAATAAGTGCAATGTAAATTTGAAAAATAAAAAGTAGCTAAATGGGCCCCATTCTAAAATCTAAGTAGCAAACTGAGAAAGCTGAAAAAAATGTAGCACTTTTGCTACAAAAGTACAATAGCATTGTGGCAACGCTAATTTTCATTAAACTTGACGAAAACAGTTTGTACTCACACTAAATGGAGTGTTTTTTTCAAACAAAAAAAAACTGGGAATACTCAATTTGTATTTACACCACCACACGTGCACATACTTCTCTTTCGTTCCGATCCAACAGAGAAAACGACACACAGTATTTGTTGAAGTGAATATGCTTTCGATGTGCGCCCACCACCCCAAAGTAGAACAACGATCAGGAACAATCGTTGTTAATTTCTTTAGATTTGAGAAAGTAAATTTAATTTGTTCATGTTAGATTTTGGTCTGTACCTCAGCTTCTACATAAAGCAGAAAGCTGATGGATAGCTGAAAATATTAAGGGAAGTGTTGAACCCATTATGTATTCTTTTTTTGTATTAATTGTGAATTACCCGAGTAATAGGAGGTTAAAGGTAGTAAAGTCAGTAAAAACAAATAAAAACTACAAAAACGCTCCCGACACGTAGGCTGGGCAAAAAACGACATAGCCTATGTCTTTCCCGGAGTTTTAACCCATATTCTCGGAGTAACGAAATACTTATCGAAAAGTAGTGAAATTCACCACGGTGCCTCTAAATTGACTAACACATATATAATTTCGTCCAATTTTTTAACAAGATATATGAATACGATGTAAGGAGGTATGGTCATATGACGACACTAGGACACTAGGAGAATATGTGTACAAATAATAAACGGCATTTTAAAAAATCATTTGTATTTCTAAAGCTTTTTTGCCCTTTAGGGTGATGTTTCGACTGCAGTAAATAGAACATGGCCAAATCACGATGAAAGCTTAGTTGGGTCATCTTAGTTGCATTTGAATGAGCCCGTGCCAACAACCAGGAGTTCTGGACAGAGACATCCAACATACATGTGAATAATACCCACCAACACTTTTTCCGCGGATAGATATATGATGTTCAATTATAGTATGTTCTAGTTTTAATTTGGAATGACATAAGGGATATCAACTGAAACATTTTGTTGTTCGCTCCTTAGGTATCTTCTAACAGTGTTTTGTGGATCTGCTGCGAAAGATGTGGAGGCAACTGGGACAACAGAATTATCCTTTCACCGCATCGGATCAAAAATATGGTAGTGTCACTGTACTTCGAGGTTTTTTTTTTTACAAAAATTGGATGAAACTTCTGTTCTCTCCACCTTCAGACTTGCTGATACTAACAGCTGATTCCGAGAGAGAGGGTCTACATTCAGGATATCGTCCCTTTTACCCGAATCTTCATCTGTCACATCGTTAACTGGGGGTAGCTCAATGAAGACATCCTGAATTTTATCATCACTTTCATCTGTTATGTTTAATATCTCAGCTAAACGCAAATTTTTCAAAGAAATGAAAAACAAGAAATATTCTCCTAGTGTTGTCTTATGACGACAGTCAAATATATACGCAAATATCATTCCTCAAAAGTGCACTACTATACTTTTATATTTGCACACCAATTACACTACTTCTGCTTATTCAAAATATATAAACTCTCAAATACATTAAACGTTAAGTTTTGTATTTATTACTCTTTTTCTTTATGAAGCCATAATGTTAGCCCTTTTTCACATATTACCATTTTTCAACCAGACTGTATGTGCAGTCAGCGTCAACTTTATGGGCTAACTGAAAATTTTCAGTTAAAGCAATATTCCCTTGCACTAACAAGATGTTCGGAGCAAACCAGAACATGAGCAGTTAAAGTTTACGGGAACTTGAGACACACTCCGTTTGCGTCGTCATATGACGACACTCGGAGAATATGGGTTAAGACACATTTCAAAAAAAAAGTTTCCTCCAAACAAAAGAAAAACCCTACAGTTTTATTATATGTATATGTTTAGATATAGATAGATAGACAAGCTGACCAGTGCTCGCTTTGCTTCGCCCGCATTTTATTTGACGGTTATTTACTTGTTGAAATATAATTGCCAACTAATACAATACCGAAAACGTGTAAGCTCAATTATAATTTCCCCCGTAGAAATCCCCACCAGAGCACACATAAACCCGCTCACAACACACAATTTATTTTTAATCCATTAAAATACTTTAAAATGTGGACAATTCCAACGATCAACATCTCATCTAATAAAATGGAAAAATATTGCAAGGCTTCTATCTTTGTACTCGTGCATGCATATGAATGTACATATGTACGCGTTTATTGCCAAATCCCTTAATTAAAATCCGATAGCACATACATCTCCTAAATAATAAAATTTAAAATGACTTAGTTTTGGCACTGATAATGATTTCTTTAAATTTTTTACTCTAGAAGAGATCACACACTAAAGTTCAAAACAGCGCGCCCATATACTCACACATCCTTTTTTTATATGGGAAACAGGTTTTCTGATGAACAAGGGGATCTCATACAAGTCCCACTAAGGAACGGCTTTATAAAGAGCACAGGTTGGTACACAACAGAACCGACCGCAAGATAATTGTTTAAGTATAGGTTCCACACTACGGACCGAATGGCACCCGTGATAAACACTTAGGTGTACTTCCTTCCAACCTAACCCTAACCTAACCTACTCACACACGCACTATTGCAGCGACAGCCACTGCTGCATGACTGCTGGCAGTGGTTTCCACTGAAGGAAAATTATGGGCGATGATTTGATTAATTGTTTTTAGCATTGCTCAGCTTCAGGACAACGCAGACGAATGATTTATGTACATATGTTAGGTTTTTCGGGAAAAGAATGAAAAGACGGAAAAGTTACTGTTAACTGCAGCGCGGTTTATTCAAGAATGTTTAGTACTAAGTTTAACAGGAATTAAGATAGTACATGTATAACAATGTGTATGTGAATGTACGATGATACAATATTTGACAATCTATAGCTCAAATGAATCGAATAAACAACCTACATATGTATTTCCTATTTTTTTTGCAATCATATGAAGCATTACTGAGCTAGGCTTGTATAATCACCTTTTATTGATAGAAAATTCGATCTCAACCCGCTTTATCCCACTTAGACCTCGAATTTCGGAAAATCCCTTCTTTCTCGCATCTAGCAATTTAAGGAATAACTGTGCAAAATGTCGAGTATCTACGAGTACGTCCAACAGTTTTGGAGAAACCGTGTTCACAAAATCACAAGTCTTTGCTTTATAGTACTTAAGATAGGTTTATTGTTACTGCCTAAATTATTCGCCCAGTTGGATGCCTGATATGTCTATAAAATCAGGTGGACGGGAAAAATATACTGTGAATCAGAAGCAAAAGACAAAATAACAAAACGAATCACCCCAGTTATCTAGACACCACCCCTGGAGCTTGTCTGATACCGAATTTCTGAGTTTCAAACCATTACACCAATTTTCCTCTCCCTATCAATCCTTTCCAACGCCCGCACTGAGTAAAACATTTTAATAGTATTCTTAAGCCCTTGATTCCGCACAAATTACGTATAAAAATATTTCCGTAGAAACTTTAAAAATATCATATATCACATTATAAAATGTGCGATAGCAAGCTACATAGGTGTTAGTTATAAAACGAAATAAATATATATATCTTCACTCTCTGGTATTATTCTGAACGACCGGAGAATTGTCGTTTATAGTTCATTCTCAACAGGTCTTTAAAATTGTTTCTACTTATGCATAATATACATACGAGTATATGTATGTATGTAAATGTAACTGAAATTTATTTAGAATGGAATACACACTCGCATTACAATGCTTAATTATTTGTCATTAGCAAATTAATCACTATATAATAAATTTAAGCATACAAATTGTGTATCCCTTTCCATATTTTGAAGCTGGTGCTGGTCATTAACAAGCTCTTTAGTAGTGGATTTTTCCTTGTAAATGGACTAAAAAATATGAGACGATCATTGTCACAGGTAGATACAAAATAAATTCATTTGCACATACACATGCAACATATGGATCAGTACTTGTAAGTAAAGTATAAAAATGAACTATTATTCCGCTTACAATATTAGTTCTCAAATATCCTTTGAGCATTAACCATCTAAAAGTAAAGTTATTGGCTACGTCAAATTAAATACTATGGGCGGATCAAATAATACCCAAAGCAAAGAAAATCAGCCATCAGTAGCATACCTTAAGTTCTATATCTGGAAGAGCTGCGTGTACGTCGAACTTTACCAGACGCCCAGTACAAGTACCAAATCAAGTACTATCTAACCGACGAGTTAGTCCATACCAACTATAGCTATTCGAGAAGATTCACTCAGCAGGAGATTTGGAACATGCAAGATAGTATCATCTACAAGAAGCGATTGAAGTTAAAAATTGCAAAAATTCGGGAGGAAGAAGAAGGAAAAATTAAGCAGAAGGACCGTTTTGTTAAATAGGACAAATTAATCTCCACAAAAAGTCTTTGTGGAATATAAAAATAATAATAACAATAAAATCAAAAAATTTAAAAGTAAAATAAATAAAAATAAATAAATAACTTTTCATATTAATTTGAAAGAGAATACCTACTTTTTTTTTAAAAACTACATATTAAATAAAATTACTAAATTAGAATTGGTAAATAATTTGAACCTATAAATTTGCAAAAGAATAACTAAAAAAAAACTAAAGTTCTTACATCTGGAAAAGCTGCGTGTACGTCGATCTTTACCAGACGGACAGTACAAGTACTAAATCAAGTAACACCTAACCGATGAGATAGACCATACCAACTATAGCTATTCGAGAAGATTTACTCAGCAGGAGATTTGGAACATGCAAGATAGTTTTTATCTTCAAGAAGCGTTTGAAATTAAAAATTGCAAAAATTCGGGAGGAAGAAGAAGGAAAGATTTGGCAGAAGGACCGATTTGTTAAATAGGACAAATTCATCTCCAGAAAAAGTCTGCGGAATATAAAAATAATAATAACAATAAAATCTAAAAATTTGAAAGTAAGATAAATAAAAATAAATAAATAACTTTTCATATTAATTTGAAAGAGAATAGCTACTTTTTTTTAAAAACTACATATTAAATAAAATTACTAAATTGGAATTGGTAAATAATTTGAACCTATAAATTTGCAAAAGAATAATAACTAAAAAAAGAAACTAAAGTTCTTATATCCGGAAAAGCTGCGTGTACCTTTACCAGACGGCCAGTACAAGTACTAAATCAAGTAACACCTAACCGACGAGATAGACCATACAAACTATAGCTATTCGAGAAGATTTACTCAGCAGGAGATTTGGAACATGCAACATAGTTTTATCTTCAAGAAGCGTTTGAAATTAAAAATTGCAAAAATTCGGGAGGAAGAAGAAGGAAAGATTTGGCAGAAGGACCGATTTGTTAAATAGGACAAATTCATCTCCAGAAAAAGTCTGCGGAATATAAAAATAATAATAACAATAAAATCAAAAAATTTAAAAGTAAAATAAATAAAAATAAATAAATAACTTTTCATATTAATTTGAAAGAGAATACCTACTTTTTTTAAAAACTACATATTAAATAAAATTACTAAATTAGAATTGGTAAATAATTTGAACCTATAAATTTGCAAAAGAATAACTAAAAAAAAAACTAAAGTTCTTACATCTGGAAAAGCTGCGTGTACGTCGACCTTTACCAGACGGCCAGTACAAGTACCAAATCAAGTAACACCTAACCGATGAGATAGACCATACCAACTATAGCTATTCGAGAAGATTTACTCAGCAGGAGATTTGGAACATGCAAGATAGTTTTATCTTCAAGAAGCGTTTGAAATTAAAAATTGCAAAAATTCGGGAGGAAGAAGAAGGAAAGATTTGGCAGAAGGACCGATTTCTTAAATAGGACAAATTCATCCCCAGAAAAAGTCTGCGGAATATAAAAATAATAATAACAATAAAATCAAAAAATTTAAAAGTAAAATAAATAAAAATAAATAAATAACTTTTCATATTAATTTGAAAGAGAATACCTACTTTTTTTAAAAACTACATATTAAATAAAATTACTAAATTAGAATTGGTAAATAATTTGAACCTATAAATTTGCAAAAGAATAACTAAAAAAAAAACTAAAGTTCTTACATCTGGAAAAGCTGCGTGTACGTCGACCTTTACCAGACGGCCAGTACAAGTACCAAATCAAGTAACACCTAACCGATGAGATAGACCATACCAACTATAGCTATTCGAGAAGATTTACTCAGCAGGAGATTTGGAACATGCAAGATAGTTTTATCTTCAAGAAGCGTTTGAAATTAAAAATTGCAAAAATTCGGGAGGAAGAAGAAGGAAAGATTTGGCAGAAGGACCGATTTCTTAAATAGGACAAATTCATCCCCAGAAAAAGTCTGCGGAATATAAAAATAATAATAACAATAAAATCAAAAAATTTAAAAGTAAAATAAATAAAAATAAATAAATAACTTTTCATATTAATTTGAAAGAGAATACCTACTTTTTTTAAAAACTACATATTAAATAAAATTCCTAAATTAGAATTGGTAAATAATTTGAACCTATAAATTTGCAAAAGAATAACTAAAAAAAAAACTAAAGTTCTTACATCTGGAAAAGCTGCGTGTACGTCGATCTTTACCAGACGGACAGTACAAGTACTAAATCAAGTAACACCTAACCGATGAGATAGACCATACCAACTATAGCTATTCGAGAAGATTTACTCAGCAGGAGATTTGGAACATGCAAGATAGTTTTATCTTCAAGAAGCGTTTGAAATTAAAAATTGCAAAAATTCGGGAGGAAGAAGAAGGAAAGATTTGGCAGAAGGACCGATTTGTTAAATAGGACAAATTAATCTCCAGAAAAAGTCTGCGGAATATAAAAATAATAATAACAATAAAATCTAAAAATTTGAAAGTAAGATAAATAAAAATAAATAAATAACTTTTCATATTAATTTGAAAGAGAATACCTACTTTTTTTAAAAACTACATATTAAATAAAATTACTAAATTAGAATTGGTAAATAATTTGAACCTATAAATTTGCAAAAGAATAACTAAAAAAAAAACTAAAGTTCTTACATCTGGAAAAGCTGCGTGTACGTCGACCTTTACCAGACGGCCAGTACAAGTACCAAATCAAGTAACACCTAACCGATGAGATAGACCATACCAACTATAGCTATTCGAGAAGATTTACTCAGCAGGAGATTTGGAACATGCAACATAGTTTTATCTTCAAGAAGCGTTTGAAATTAAAAATTGCAAAAATTCGGGAGGAAGAAGAAGGAAAGATTTGGCAGAAGGACCGATTTCTTAAATAGGACAAATTCATCCCCAGAAAAAGTCTGCGGAATATAAAAATAATAATAACAATAAAATCAAAAAATTTAAAAGTAAAATAAATAAAAATAAATAAATAACTTTTCATATTAATTTGAAAGAGAATACCTACTTTTTTTAAAAACTACATATTAAATAAAATTACTAAATTAGAATTGGTAAATAATTTGAACCTATAAATTTGCAAAAGAATAACTAAAAAAAAAACTAAAGTTCTTACATCTGGAAAAGCTGCGTGTACGTCGATCTTTACCAGACGGACAGTACAAGTACTAAATCAAGTAACACCTAACCGATGAGATAGACCATACCAACTATAGCTATTCGAGAAGATTTACTCAGCAGGAGATTTGGAACATGCAACATAGTTTTATCTTCAAGAAGCGTTTGAAATTAAAAATTGCAAAAATTCGGGAGGAAGAAGAAGGAAAGATTTGGCAGAAGGACCGATTTGTTAAATAGGACAAATTCATCTCCAGAAAAAGTCTGCGGAATATAAAAATAATAATAACAATAAAATCTAAAAATTTGAAAGTAAGATAAATAAAAATAAATAAATAACTTTTCATATTAATTTGAAAGAGAATACCTACTTTTTTTAAAAACTACATATTAAATAAAATTACTAAATTAGAATTGGTAAATAATTTGAACCTATAAATTTGCAAAAGAATAACTAAAAAAAAAACTAAAGTTCTTACATCTGGAAAAGCTGCGTGTACGTCGACCTTTACCAGACGGCCAGTACAAGTACCAAATCAAGTAACACCTAACCGATGAGATAGACCATACCAACTATAGCTATTCGAGAAGATTTACTCAGCAGGAGATTTGGAACATGCAACATAGTTTTATCTTCAAGAAGCGTTTGAAATTAAAAATTGCAAAAATTCGGGAGGAAGAAGAAGGAAAGATTTGGCAGAAGGACCGATTTCTTAAATAGGACAAATTCATCCCCAGAAAAAGTCTGCGGAATATAAAAATAATAATAACAATAAAATCAAAAAATTTAAAAGTAAAATAAATAAAAATAAATAAATAACTTTTCATATTAATTTGAAAGAGAATACCTACTTTTTTTAAAAACTACATATTAAATAAAATTACTAAATTAGAATTGGTAAATAATTTGAACCTATAAATTTGCAAAAGAATAACTAAAAAAAAAACTAAAGTTCTTACATCTGGAAAAGCTGCGTGTACGTCGATCTTTACCAGACGGACAGTACAAGTACTAAATCAAGTAACACCTAACCGATGAGATAGACCATACCAACTATAGCTATTCGAGAAGATTTACTCAGCAGGAGATTTGGAACATGCAACATAGTTTTATCTTCAAGAAGCGTTTGAAATTAAAAATTGCAAAAATTCGGGAGGAAGAAGAAGGAAAGATTTGGCAGAAGGACCGATTTGTTAAATAGGACAAATTCATCTCCAGAAAAAGTCTGCGGAATATAAAAATAATAATAACAATAAAATCTAAAAATTTGAAAGTAAGATAAATAAAAATAAATAAATAACTTTTCATATTAATTTGAAAGAGAATACCTACTTTTTTTAAAAACTACATATTAAATAAAATTACTAAATTAGAATTGGTAAATAATTTGAACCTATAAATTTGCAAAAGAATAACTAAAAAAAAAAAACTAAAGTTCTTACATCTGGAAAAGCTGCGTGTACGTCGACCTTTACCAGACGGCCAGTACAAGTACTAAATCAAGTAACACCTAACCGACGAGATAGACCATACCAACTATAGCTATTCGAGAAGATTTACTCAGCAGGAGATTTGGAACATGCAAGATAGTTTTATCTTCAAGAAGCGTTTGAAATTAAAAATTGCAAAAATTCGGGAAGAAGAAGAAGGAAAGATTTGGCAGAAGGACCGATTTCTTAAATAGGACAAATTCATCCCCAGAAAAAGTCTGCGGAATATAAAAATAATAATAACAATAAAATCAAAAAATTTGAAAGTAAAATAAATAAAAATAAATAAATAACTTTTCATATTAATTTGAAAGAGAATACCTACTTTTTTTAAAAACTACATATTAAATAAAACTACTTTAGAATTGGTAAATAATTTGAACCTATAAATTTGCAAAATACTAATTTTGTTAAAAAAAAACTATATAATAAATAAAATTCTTAAAATAAGAAATTGTTTTTTATTGCATATAGAGATACATGGCTTGATGAATTTCCTTTACCCCACTTTTTAACTTACTTTTTTATTTCTTCGTAGGAAGAAATTTAAACTAATATCAAAACGAATGGCATTGAGGATTAGGGGCATAAGGCCCGTAAAATTGTTGATTAAGAATCAGTGCATAATCTAAGCAAGAAGCTGCACGGGAGCTATCCCGAGTATTTCTTGACCTGCACGAGATTCATTGTTGAAGTTACCTCCTCTTGACACTTATATCATGTACTGTACTATCAAAGAAACCCACCATCTTAAGCAGGGTGATTTTTGGCATAATCAGCACTGGTATTTTGATAATTTTTCGCGACACTTATCCTACCCTTTTGGTCTCATGATTCTCTGACTTTTATCTGGGTTCGAGGCCACGCAGGGATCTTGGGGAATAAGGTTCCGATGAGACTGCTAGGCAAGGCTCAGAGGAGGTTTTCCCAGGCCTCAAACTTGTGCTGGGTCTTCTTGGGTCCTAGATTAGGGCTTTCTTTGACCATTGGTTTTCTCACGAACTCAATTGTGTGTGGTATGGCTCTCCAGATGAAGGTTGACTAAAAGTATGCTCCTGGGCGTCTGTAAGAAATGCATGGCATTTTTGCTGCCTCTCAGTAGAAAAGACTGCAGGAAACTTATTGGCATTGGCGAAGATACAGCGGAACATTTTCTCGGCGAGTGCCCTGCCTTTGCTGATGTGGTGAAGCTTTGTAAGACTATGCGATGAAGATGTTAAATCAGGTCAACCGAAAACCGGCGTTGCCACAATATTACTTTTGTGGCAACGCCGCATTTTCTTCCAAATTATAACATTTGCTACCTTCCTGTTCAACATTTAAAGCCGATCACTTTCTATTGGTTAGCAATTTGAGTTAATACAGTTAACGAATTTTTTATAGGTTATTATATTTATTACAGTCCTTGATTATCTGCTTGAAGATAAAGTGATGAACCCCGAGGTACATCAGTTATTCTTTGCTGACGATGGAGCCAGCATAAGTGAGGACCCTCAATCCCTGCAATGAGCACTTGATGTGTGGGTGGACGCTCTGGAGGGAAATGGGTATCGCATTAGTTCAAAAAAGACAGAATAATTGCGCTGCCCGTTCTCTGATCCACTCGGGCCTATTCCAGACATTTATTTGAATGGAACAGTGCTTCCCAAGTGCGAAAAGTTCAAATATCTGGGATCTATTATCAATAGCAAAGCAACTTGTGATGACGACATCAATCATCTTGTAAGCGTAGGGTGGATGAAGTGGCGAGAAAATTCCGCTATCTTCTGTGACAGAAAAATGCCACCTAAGTTGAAAGGAAGGCTCTACACCGCAGTTGTGCGTCCAGCGCTCACATACGGTTCACAATGTTGGACGATGTACAAAAAGTATGAGAGTAAATTAACGTCAGCTGAGATGAAGATGCTTCGCATGACAGCAGGAGTGACAAAGCTTGATCGAATAAGAAGTTCGAAGATCCGCGGAAGCTTTCGCATCAAGGAAACCATCGTACAAAAAATAGAGTGCGACCAGCTCAGCTGGTATTGCCACGTTCAAAGAAGAGATCATTTGAACCCAATTAAAAAGGCAATATCAATGCACGTTCCAAAGACATCGCGATGTAGGAAAGGCAGGCCTATAAACGCCTGGATCAGACAAATGTGACGACATCGGCATTTCATTGGCCTCAGTAACTGAGTGATCCAAAATCGGCAGGCCTGCCGATATTTTCTGAGGTCAAATAGGCGAACCCTACAGGCGGATCAGTAGAAATGCGGTGAAGTGGGAGGGTTGTGATCCCTTGTTTTCGGATCATAGCCTCGCTGATAAAAGGAAGAAGACATTTTTTCAGTTTATGGACCAATCCCTTGTGCCAGACTTTATCAAAAGCCTGTGTTACATCAAGGAAGATGGTAGAGCATATTTGTTTTTCTTCTAAGGCTTTTTCTATGTTGTCAGTTATTCTGTGGACCTGATCTATAGTGGAGTACCTATTTCTGAATCCAAATTTATGTTTTGGTATCAGTGGCTTTTCTTCTATAATCTGATGGAGTCGTTTGAGAAGAATTTTTTCGAAGAGCTTTGACAGTATTGGCAGCAATGAAATCGGACGATATGAGGTAATTTCACTGTGTAAATTTCTCGGCTTTGGTACCATAATAACATAACATACCCTAACATACAGAACATACCTTAGTCTGAACGCTGCATCTATTATCTGTGCTATTTTTTTCATACCTTTTCTAGACAGTTTTTTCAGAATTTCACCCGTGATTAAATCAAATCCCGGGGCTTTTTTAGAGTTGATCTTCTCTTTTATTTCTGTGGCTATTTCCTTAGAGGTTACTGCTGGGATTAACCTCTCATCTTCGCACATTTCTTCCGTTTGTTGAAGATAATCATTATCTTTATATGGCTGAAAGACGCTTTCAAGATGTTCAGCAAATAAATCGGCCTTTTGTTTGTTTGTTTTTGCCCAGTTTCCACTGCTGTTTTTAACTGGCGGAATGTATGCCGTTGGTCGCTTCATTTTTTTTGTAGCCTTCCACAGTGAGAATTCTGTACTAGCATCGTTTCTTAGATTTGTAAGGTATCTTTCCACCGACGCATTTTTCAATTCTGTGATCTTTTTTCGGAGCGTAATGTTTAAACTATTAAGCCTATTTTTATCACTTGGCACTCTCGACAATTGCCAGCGTTTACGAGCTCTCCTCTTTTCATATATTATGTCGCATATTTCTTTGGGATATACGTTTCTTTTTACTTTACTATTTGATTCAGGCGTTGCAGCCCAAGCAGCCTTTTGTATATTTAGGGTGAAAGTGTGTACTTCACATTCTCGTTGCTCTGTTGTATCGGTTGTTGTACTTAGTTCAATGCATATCTCCAGCAAATATCTGAAATATATCCAGTCAGTTAGCTTGTTGACTAGACATGGGTTGCGTTCCTTCATTATAATTTTATTACCCAGTGTAAGCAGCACAGATGAGGGATCTGAGTCAAGATCTGGCCCTTCCTGCACTTGGGTAGTATTTGAGGAGATATTCTTAGTTATATAGAAGTCGACAACGTCCGGGATTTTGTTCCTATCTGTGGGCCAGTAAGTAGGATTTCCCGTTGAATGGTGATTAGCACTGCTTTCTGTTATAAATTCAAGGAGTTCTATGGAAGAGGCTTTCAACCCTGGAATGCATAAGGGTTTTTGAGTAACGTTAACACATATGGGGTTCCTGAGCATCCCAGTACTTTGGGTTGAAAATACCAGCAACTTATAACACAATCTTACAAAATTTATTTATTTTATTAAAAAATAATGTTTTTACTAACTTAATTAACAAAATGAATGGCATTTCCATTTTTGAAGTGGGGTGCGATAGCACCCCATATGCATTCTAGGGTTAAAATCGTTTTGTTTCAGCCTATAGCTAGGAGAACAATATACCGCTGCTACCGTTATCTGGCCGCTGCTTGTTTTTATGTTTACGGATTTGGCTTGTATTTCACACGACTGATATTCTTCATCTTCATCATGGCTAACACATTCCTTAATTATAACCGCAGCCCCCCTCTTGCTGTACAGTGAGGATGTGGGGTATGGTATGTCTTGTATCCGCGCAGTTTATATTTTGTTCCAATTTTGAAGTGTGTCTCAGAGAGTAGACATATGTCAATTTTGTTTATATCGAGATTCGCTTGCAATTCGTTTTTGCGATTCTCGAGACCATTGGCATTCCATAACAATATTTTTATGTTTTTAGCCATTAGGATCTTTTAGAAACAGTTTTTTTTTGTTACTGTTTAGTTTTTTCCATTCTGTTGAGGATTCTTTGCATGATATCCTCCATGACAGTACTGGAAGGCTTGGCATTGTTGTTCGAAGTAACCTATACATATGTTTTCTTTGAGCCGGTTATGAGACTTAAGTTCTCATTTTTGCTTGAGGTTAGATTTCTTTTAACTTTATCCATTTTTTCACTCTTTTGGGCTCTCGATTTAGGTCCTAAGTTTCTCTTGTTTCGGATTTCTCCAACTTTAGATGCGTCTTTTTGAACAGGCTTTTGTATTTTCTTCTGCTTGTTATCTTTGGCCTGCTGTATCTCTTTTGCTACTACGCAGCCTCTATAGTTGGCTGGGTGTCTTTCATTACAGTTGGCGCATTTTGGGGCTGCCTTTTTTTCCCTTATGCAGTCTTTTGTATGGTGGTCTCCTGCACATTTAACACATTTTGGGTTAGAGTTGCAGTATTTGTGAGTGTGACCATACTTTTGGAAGTTATTACATTGAGGGACTAGCTTGATTTACGTAAAGGATGAATTTGCACTTTCATTCCTAAGATATCTTTAATTTCATAAATTTACTTGATGTCTTCATCTTGCTCAAAAGTAAGCATGAACATCGGCAGCGGTGCCTTGCTTTTATGCTTAAGCATGTTGACAACTTCTAGTATTTTTAAGTTTTTCTTTTTTAGGTCATTCGCAATGCGTTCAGGTGTGCATGAGAAGTGTAGTTTCTTTGCGACAACCTTTATTGGTCTTGTTTGTTTATTTTCAAACGAATACCATTGCACCTTTTTTTGATTTAGTAATTTTGTCAAGTTTCTGTAGGATTCTTCGTCTTCCACATTAATTTTGACATCATTACTATTTAGAAGAGCTGTATTAGCTTTTATTTTATTTTCCTCCAGTATATTTAATAAGGCTTCGTACTTCGTGATACAAAGCACTATAATTGGAGGAGGCTTTATTGGCTTGAGTGGTTTGGTTTCTTTGTTTTTAATCTTTCCTGGGCTTTTCTGGTTTACTTTTGGTGGTGAAAGCTCCGGAGACATGTTCATTTTTCTTTTTTTGTTCCTTTTTGTTCTACTAAGGGATGGTTCTATCTCTCTGTGTAGTTCTTCTTCATCCGTAGAATACACGATAGTTTCTGTTATCTGTTCATTTTTGTTGTTGTTGACCTGTTCTTTAAGCAGCTGTAACTCAAGCTTTAATTTATCAATTTCGCTTCTCAGTTTTTCACTGAGTTGCTTAAAATTGTCTCTTTCTTCACAGGCTTTTTTGTAATTAGCTTCCAACATTGAATCATCTTTTGTTAATTGAGATGGTGGTGCTCTTACCATTCTACGACTCTTTATGAAAGGGTCATCTTTTAGCAATAAATGGTTCCCCCCAGAATCCATGGAACCGACTTCCGAAGAGGGTGGATTTACCAGTTTACCTGGCGTACCACCTGGGGTAGTTATATTATTAGTTTTGTTCCTTGCATATTTTATTCCTGTTTAACTTTTTTTCAAAAAGTTTAAAAATTTGGACTTTAGTCGCCTCTTACGACAGGCATGCTTACATCGGGTAAATTCTAACCCCTAACACGAAAGGGGTCTATAATACTACCAAAACTCTTTTTTCGATAGTTATTGCAAGTGGGTCTCACGATTCAGTTTGCTTGATTGGCGAATTTACTCCCCGATGTAAAATGCAGATTTACATGCCAGCCTAAAAATTGCTTTGGTTGGTGAATGTAAATGGTTTCTTATACAACTTACTGGGATACCTCTCACACGGAGCTGTCATTCCCTCCGCTTTTTTGAAATTTATATTAAGTACCTACAGTCTGGTTATTCATTAGGAATAGACTCACGCTTGAACCGAATTTGCTTTAAAAAGTGGTCAACGATTTGTGAAACTTAAAGACGAGTTCGTGATTTCTGTGGAGCACATAATCGTCCATCTGAGTAAACCAACCGTCGAACTGTAAATAGATTTCCTACATATATACGTATAGTCGCATATACTCTTTAAATGAAACAGTATGTACAAACACGTAAAAGGAATGTGCGTAGGTAGTGAAGAGACTACTGCCACTGTTTCTTGTATTCAGTATTGGTATAAGGGCACTTATCAGACCTAAGCGCCATTACGTTAGGTTCATATGATGTTTCACAGGGCTCGGTGGACCTAAAACACTTTTCCGAAATGTTATGTGTGATGCGGTACTCAATCTGCCTGTATCTGAAGAAGCAACGATCGAAGGTTTTGCAACGATATTGCGATAGTCGTGGTCGCCCAGCTGCTGGAAGAAGTGGTCCAAATAAGCAGCGACGTAAACGGGATCGTTAATGCTGCCTTGAATCGGTGAGCTTAAAATTAGCCGAACATAAGACAAAAGCGATACTAATCAATAGCAGAAAGGTGAGGGAATCAATCACTCTTACGATATCAGTGGAGATAATCATTTTTTTTCGCAGTCTTTAAGAGCTGACTGGCTATCGAAAAGGGGACTGTACTCTTCGCATTTTTTAATTCTTCGATTCCTTTTCCGTTATACTTACTTGACGGACTGTGTTTTGTGTGCGGGCTTGTGTGTGCTCTGATGGGGATTCCTGCCAGGGAAGTTACAATTACGTTTCAGTATTGTAGGTATTTAGTGTCAATTTCATTTCAACAATTCAATGAGCATCAACAAAAATGCGTGCGAAGCAAGGCGAGCAATGGTCAACTAGTATTAACATATTTCACTAGCGCTGCCAAATAGTTTATGTAATTCTCAATTTAGTAGCAAAAATACAAAAACGCAAGGCAGGTAGCCACAAAGCCTAATAGTAGCTCTATAAAAATTAAACAAGTACAAGCTTTGCCCATACACAAAGAAAATATAAACTTCTTATATTGTATAATTAGTAAGAAAATAATTGACATGCCGCTTTCACCAAATTTAAGATTTGACGAGACACTGCATGTAACCTTGGACTTGTATTTAACTGAACATTTTACCTTCTCTGGAATATTCGGTAGCTTCTTCTTCCTATTTTGGTAAGGATCGCCTGTGATGTTCGCCTATTTGATCTCAGAAAATATCGGCAGACCACCCGATTTTGGATCACTTAGGATTTTCATTTAGCTTTGTTCATTACTTTGTAAACACCAAGTTATGCAAACTCGTCAATCTCTATATTTCTAAATAGCTTTTCCGATATCGCAGATGTTATAATATACCTATACACACTATCTATTGTTGCTTAACTTCAGAAAATCAGTTTCATATTTAGCTTTTAAAACTCCCTTCCACTTGAAGTGAGAAGGGTGGAGAGGGTGAGAAGTGTAAGCGACTTCAGAAATCATATTCACCTTATCAATGAGGTTTTCTAATTATACGTCGATTTTTTGGTATCCGTATCTTCTTCCCAGAAGAGAGAGTAAATAAAAGGAAGGATGTGATGGTAAGCTACTGAATCTAATCATTAATGTTCACTTTGCCCAATAACATTTTCAGATTTCCATGACATCGTTCCGCTAAACTTTTCTAAATTACAGTACTTTGAAATTTCCCCATCAAACTCAATTCTTTCCTGAATTAATTATGCAACATCATTCCGCCAATCCTGGAGCAAAAAAAAAAAACCCTTACGTACAAAGTGTTTCAAATTGAATGCTTACGATTCCCTGCTTAATCCGTTCATTCCATAACGACATCAAAGCCAAAATAAAATCTGCCTAGCCAGAAACATCTTGCGTCTTGGGCTATTAACTCCGCGTCAGATAAAGAACTTTTGTTGAAAATTTTATTACTCGCAGTAGTATTACATGCTAGCGGTGTTTATTTCTTTACGCACTTATCGCGACTGGTGTGTGTAAACAATGTTCGCTTTGTTTCAAAAAGAATCCTTGCAGTTACCCAAGGTTGGTCGGGGATGAAACCACATTAGTTATTCTAACTAACCATAGCCGACATTGTAATAAAATTATATTGTATAAAGGAATGACAGGATGTCAGCATGTCTTGTGGATGTGAATGAAAGCCAAAGGGAATTCCGCATGAGATTTGATTATATTCGTTTGAAGATTTTTCCACAAATTCCTTTCCAGTCGCTCAGACATCAGGTCTGTGTCATGGTATTTTATGAATCGTAACTAAGCGGAATCTTGAATAAAATAGAAATCTCTTGTGAGCAGCCGGATGGAATTAAAGAAACGAATGGGAATATCTTCTTCAATTGGACTCTCAGTGATGAAATCCACTTCAAGGAGTTATTTAAACTATGTATCCATAACATTGTTCGTAATTCAAGGACAGCCGGAGCAAAGTTATAGTGGAAACTAAGAGAAAGAGATTATAAACAACCGAAAAGGAATGTACCACAGTAATCTCTCTTCTACATCTTAAGTATCTTTTCAGAGAATGTACAAATTGTAACTTTGTACGTGTCCTAAATCATGGTCTCCAGGACATCACTTTCAAAAAGAACATGTTCTCCATTTATACTCGTATTCTGATCTTTCTTCTATTTTCCTTTCTCTTCAAATTCCTTTCTCCGATTTTCATTCCAACCCTAGATTACACAAACATTTAACGCTTTTCGATATCAAACGATGTCACACGGCAAATTGTTTGTCTTAAACGTTTGACGATCGGTCGCTAAACAGCATTTGACAGCAAATGAGAACTAGACCAAATGAGTCAAACGATTGTAAGCTGGAGAAGGAGATTAAGCGAACGAAAAAGAAGTTAAAGGTATTTGACCGGTTGAAGGTCGATATTTGCCGACCATGTAAACTGGCAGGGAAGCCTGTCAAAATTTGCTGTCAACTCCCAGTCGTTCATCCGCCGTAATGCCTTTTCGGAATACCATCTATTCTTTTTCGATAAGAGGAATGATGAGGATAAAATTTCACAAAATTTCGATGTGGAAATTTCGGTACGCCAGCTCTTTGTCAAGTAATTCCTGCATCAATTTTGTACAAAATCATTGTTTTAGCGCTTCTCAATCGAATATATTCCCAGATATCAGCAGACTTTCGCTGCTGGTATTCGACGCCAAGGGCATACATCTCCTCTTCGTTTTCAAGTATACATGGATTGCTAATATTGATTTTAATGACGTTTCCTAATTCATTTTGAGAGAATTGAAACCGATCTAGAAAATTTATGGAATTTACTGCTCGCAAAAATTCGTGAAATGGATTCGTTAAAATCGATGTCACATACTATTCAAATAATGTTGCAAATGTTATAATATCCGTATAGTTCAAACTGTTAGCAAATCGTTTTACACGAAAGTGTTTGAGATCATTTGAAACCGAATTACAATTTGACGCCAATTTTTGGACAGCCGGATGTAGTCTAAATTAACAAAAAGCCATAGAATTCATCTTGCAGTGGAAGTGTAGTTAAAACGAAAATGTTTAAAATTCATTCTCAATTCATTCTAAGGAAACGTTATAAATATTGTTACGTGAGCGCAGAAACATAACAACGAAAACACCGAGAAGCCCTGGGAGAAATCTAGAAGTTGTCAACAAGAAGGTACCAGAAATTGGTAAATTTTTGGCAAACAGAGTTCCAGCGCCGAAGTGAAAATTTGGAAATTGTCTGGCAAGCCAGAATCAAATAAACAAGAAGGTTGGCAGATGCCCCGGAATGAGTTCTGTTTTGGTAAGCAGTGACAGCGACCACTAAGATGCGCAGATTTCAAGTTTGATTTGTCTAGAATTTAATTTCGTTCTCCCTCTTGAGAATCAGATCAATTCTGTTTTCCTCAATCATCTGTCTCAACCCTGTGAAGTATTCGGCGTGATCGGCAATTTTTGTTACATTGGTGTCAAGTTTGGGTTTGTGCGGACAGAGTTAAACATACTAGTAATTCCCATCCCCTAAATTACAATGTACGCCGACGAAGTACGAATAATACCCGAGGAGGCCACCCGGAAGCAAATCCAGCTCATGGAACGGAAGATGATGGAGATGATGGAGTAGAAAATGATTTTGAAAGAAAGCCAGATGGACTGAAGGAGAAATTAATGCAAGTTGTCTTTACCACAGCAGTACCTGCGTACATGTCGCCCCAAGTCATGCCAGCAGAAAACCCGTGTCAATCACAAATTGACTGCAACGCAAGTGATCAGGAAGAGTCTCGCAGGGCTTCTGCACTGGTGGTAGCGAATATAGACAATCAGACGAAAGAGGGAAGCAGCCGTCTCCGAAAGAGTATATACGCCGAATGTCAATTAAGATGGCAGTATCGAGCGGAATCATCAACAATTCGGGATCGTCAAGCACTACTCGTAAGGCAGTCTGACAAGCTAGACCACGGCCATCGAGGACAAGATAGCTGCCCTGATCCAGTTTTCCACTCTCTCCGTCACCGCAAGTGACAGGATTTGTTTTTTTTTATATAACTTGCGCGCACTCTTGGGACTGCATAGCCCTTGGCGTAGTGGTTTAGAAACTCTGATGTTATGTTTCGGAAAAATTCAGAGGGTGGCGTCTAGATAACCGCGGAGATTTTCGTTATTTGTTGGTGTTTTGCTTCCGATTCACAGTATTTGCATACATGATGTCATAGTCATATCAATCACCCAACAGAGCGGAACATTTTTTCAGCCATATTTTTCTCAGTCTACGCTGCCACTAGAGTTAGACGAACGACAACGTATGCGCTCTTGTCCCAATTTCCTGCTGATCGTTGCTGATCGTCAATTTTTGTTTCAATATATACATACTGCAGAGTCATCGCTTGAGTGCAGAACAATAAAATAGTTCAACAAGTATTTGTTTAACTATACTTGTCCAACAAGTCAAGATCTATGCTGTAACCAGCGTTGCCACTTCTATCCAGAGCAATGTAGCATACTGACAATAAAAATGTAGCATTTTAAAAAAAAATGTAGCATAACAAACTATTTTGTTAATTTTCTTTATTTTTGCGTTATTTCACACAGCATTCAGTTTAAACATTAAATAATAAATAACATAAGAAAAGCCATTAACATAACAAAATTAACATAAAAGAAAAATAATAAATTCATTTATAAATCACAAATCTATAACATCTATTATTTATTCAATAATAGTAGGTATTCATTGATAAAACAAAAAAATTAAATAAGAAAATAAAAGCTAGTTCAATACATATTCAATTGCACAGAGAAGTAGGGATCTCTTATATTAAATAAAAGGAGAATACTAATAAGAGGAGCAAACATTTTTACTTAAGTTGAATGCATTTGCAATCGAGAAATTTTATTTAAACAAAACCTTGACAACTTCTCAGAAGGATCAAATATTGCCTCACCTTTTAATAGCTCTTTAGCCAGTAAAATTGAGTCCACAGTTTCTGAACTTAGCCGATTTATCAGATCGTCTTTTATCATGCTTAATTGAGAAAAATTTCGTTCTGCGTAACCACTGCTGTGGGGAAGTCAACAGACATTTAGCATATAATTAGCCAAGGATCTAAGTATCTAACTATTTGTGTCTTACAGTTTTTTAAATCAAATCTTTACTGTAGCTGCTTGCATAATTCAATATAAACTTTTATTGCATTTGACTTTACAATATCTATTAAGTTTGAGTTTATTTTAGATGATTGTACACATACTTCAAAGTGCATACCGGTATAGCAATTTACCGATTGTAAATGATAAAAACTATTTCTTAAATCGATATCTATATTTAAATATTGAGACTTAATGAAATTTTTATATATTTCGATTAATAAATTTGTTACTTATTTATTTAATAAATCTATTTGTACCTTTTCTGTTTGAAAAAAATTTATTCAAATCGTTAAGTTTTTTTTAATAAATACGGTAAAACAGTAAAAAAGTTTATTCTCCCCATTAATAAAAAAAATCGTAAATAAACTTTTCATTTTCGTCCTCAAATGATGCCAATGTAAAATAGTGAAACAAGGAACTCCATTGTTCTAACACTCTATTTATTACGGCTTCCAAAGACAGCCAATGTGTTGTTGCATGCCGCAATAATGTATGCCCCTGACAATTCAAATGTTCTTGAAAGTCTTTGAACTGGCCTTGTCACCTGGGGCTATGTGCAAAATGGGCATATGTAGCCTTGATGCAATTTACAACATTGGCACCACGAGATGTGATATGGTGGCGCTAAGACATCGAGGGGTTCCAGAAAGATGATCAGATCATCATGGACATGTATGAAAGAGCAAAGACTAGAGTAGGATGCCCCGCTTTTAAGTCCTTTGCTCTTTATTACAGTCTTTGACTATCTGCTTGAAAGTAAAGTGACGGACGCCAAGGTACATCAATTATTCTTTGCTGACGATGGAGCCAGCAATTATTTTTTGCTGACGATGGAGCCATCATAAATGAGGATCCTATATCCCTGCAACGAGCTATTGATGTGTGGGTGGAGGTTTTGGATGGATATGGGTATCGCATTAGTTCACAAAAGACAGAGTACTTGTGCTGCCCGTTCTCTGATCTACTCAGGCCTATTCCAGATATTTATTTGAATGGAACAGTGCTTCCCAAGTGCGAAGAGTTCAAATAGCTGGGATCTAAGATCAATAGCAAAGCAACCTGTGATGAAGACATCAAAGGAAGGGTCTACACTGCAGTTGTGCATCCAGCGCTCAAATACGGTTTACGATGTTGGACGATGTACAAAAAGTATGAGAGTAAATTAACGGCAGCTGAGATGAATATGCTTCGCATGACAGCAGGATCGAATAAGAAGTTCGAAGATCCGTGGAAGCCTTCACGTCAAGGAAGCCATCGATAAAAGATAGAGCGCAACCGGCTTAGCTGGTATTGCCACGTTCAAAGAAGAGATCATTTGAACCCTGTTAAAACGGCAATATCAATTAACGTTCCAAAGATATCGCGAGGCAGGAGAGGCAGGCCTATAAACGGCTGGATCACACAAGTGTGACGACATCGACATTTTATTGGCCTCAGTAACCGAGTGATCCGAAATCGACAGACCTGCCGATATTTTCTGAGGGCTGAGGGCGGAGGGCGGAGGATAGGCGAACCCCACAGGCGGATCAGTAGAAATGCGAAGTGTAAGAGTTATGATCCCTTGTTTTCGGACCATAACCTCGCTGAAAAACGAAGAAGATGAAGAAAAGAAGTAAAATCAAAAAAGAAAAAAAAAGAAAAAGTAATAATAAATTAGGTAGACACTTCAGAAATATGTAGCATAATGAGGAAAAAATGTAACATGTAGCATGGCACTCCAAAATGTAGCAATTTTGCTACAAATGCAGCAAAAGTGACAACGCTGGCTGTAACACAATAAAAATCAGTCTTATGCAATGAGTCTGAGAGTGAAGCTGAAAAAAATGCTGCTCAGGATTCGTCTAATGAATTAGACCCAGCAAATGATGATTTTCATTTTGAGAATGAGAATACTGTTACTACTTTAGATTTTGACTTCTCCTGTCTTCTTCCTTTTGAAGCGAGGTTATGATCCGAAAACAAGGGATCACAACCCTCACACTTCCCGCATTTCTAAAGATCTGCTTGTGGGGTTCGCCTTTTACTTGTGTCTATTTATTATTTTTTGCAATGAAAATTTAATTTTTATTTCTTTAAATATAACGAGAGGAATTGAATAATTATTAGATTAGATTAGATTAGCTTAGATTTAGATTTTATTAATTCAATAATTATTTACAATTCTTCACAAAGAGCGAAAAATCAAAAAAGCGTGGCAGTAAGCCATTGCTACTTTAAGGATTCAATTAAATAAACGAAAAGCGTTATTCTTCAAAATTAGAAACCTTTTGTTATAATTCTTCGCCGATAGGCTAGGTCTATTTTACAGCACGCTACCAGGAGAAACGTTTGCGGTTCGTTGAGCTTACTTATGATTTCTTCATGGGAAATTTCATCTACTCCAAACAAGTGCCTTCTAGTTTCCCGGAGCGTAGGACATCTTCCCACGAAATGAAATATATCCTCCCTCTCCTCCATGTTACATATATTATACAAGACCGGTAGATCTTCTCTATGCGGTTGATAATTTAGTGGAAGTAGTTCAGCTCGCAGTTTTAGCATAAGTGATATTTCTTCGCAGCTTTTACCATTGTGAAAGCAGTTTCGGTCTCCCAAATTAAGAACCAACTGCCTATAAATAGATCAATGCAGTGACTCTAATGCTTCTCTTTCAAATTGTTGTCTGAAGTTAACATCTACTGCTGCTAACAACTGGTACAGCTTTGGCTTCCATGATTCCGTGCTTGCTTCATCCAAACCCAAGCTTATTCCACACTCGTGCGCTAGTTCGTTCCAATTTCTTTACCAACCATTATCGCATCGTAGTGCTTCCAGTGCAACTTTTCTTGGTAATCTTTCCAAAGGCATATAGAATACCTTTAAAATATAGTCCACCTGCGGTTTCAGCGTCTTTATAGCCAGTGGAGAAAGTTCAGTCTCTAGCATTATGGCATAGTTTGGAGTGTTAGGTGGTAAACGGAATATCCTTAACATAAAATCTCAATAGCTTTTCCACTTCCTCAAACCGCCTTCCGCCCCATACTTGGGCCGCGTACAACATAGTTGACTCGGCAACCGCTTCAAAAACACGAAACTTACTGCTATGTACTATGCATTTGTTGGCAAAACATTTTCTCCAAGTTGTATTTATCATGGTTTTGGCCTTTGAGCTTGCATTTCAGGTGTTCTTCCACGCTTAAGTTTTGCGTGAAAAGCATGCCCAGGTAGTTATACTTTTTGACGGTCTCAATCTGTTTGCCGTTCAAAAACCATTTCTCGTTGATACACAACCTTCCCCCACCTTTTTTAAAGATCAAAATCTTTGATTTTTGCAGGTTTATAATTAGGCTCCACATTTTACAGTACTCATACAGTAGTCATATGAACAGTGCGAATAGCAATGGGCTTAAGGTGCATCCTTGTCTTACACCTGTCCTCGCTTTAAGCCAGTTTGTAGCATATTCTCCATTCCATACAGCTGATAGCGCCTCTTCATAAATGTTTTGTATTACCCTCCCAAACTTTTTAGACATTCCTTTGGCAAAGAGTTTATACATTAAGGAACCTCTGTTTATCGAGTCAAACGCTGCTCTAAAGTCAACAAAGAATACATATAACTTTTTACGTTGCGCTACATAGGCTTCCGCAATGCTTTTGAGTACGAAAATGTGTTCGACGGTTGAATATCCGGCCCTGAAGCCAGCTTGGAATTCTTTAAGCAGACCATTAGTATTTAACCATGAGGTTAATTTTTTTGGAATACGGTTGTAAATATCTTATAAGATGCATTCAAAAATGATATGCTTCTATAATTGTAAGGCCGAGACCTACAACCTTTCTTAAAAATCGGGAAAATCAACGCTTCTTTGAACTGTTGCGGCACCACACCATGCTCCAAAACGTTATTAAATAACCCTTCCAGTGTCTTAGTCAGCTCAGGTGTTCCATATTTATAGAACTCCGTAGGAATTCTATCCGATCCCGGTGCTTTGCCATTTCTCAGACTCTTATATGCAACATCTATTTCTGCTACAGTAATTGGTGCATCCAATTCGTCGCTGTCGAAGGCCGGTTGAGCAAAGTGGAATCTGCATGGATCAGTTATTGGATTTAAAAGTAGCCTAAAGTGCTGAAACAGAGTATCGGTCCCTAAAGTTTCACTGATGTTGAACTTTTTCCCATTAATCTTCGAAGCGCATCTCCAAAAATCTGCTGAGTTTTTACACTCAGAGGGCTTTTTGGCTTCCGCCTTATAGTGCAGTTTCTGTTTTCTCTGCATAAATCCTTATACTTAGAATTTGCTTCTATATAAAATCTTCTGAAAAAATTCTCGCTAGAGTTTCGAAACATTTTCAGCCAAACGAATGAGTATTTTCTTGCCTTTTTGCATTCCTCGTCGAACCATAGTTTGTCGTTAGCTGGTCTATTTCCTATGTTATGTATGCTTGTTTGGTTCGCCGCCTTGATGACATCTCCCAGTTGACCGACATCTATAAGCTGTTTTTCTTCCAAAAGTCGACCAAGGTTCTGATTCTCCTGTACGTTAATTCCGAAAGTTATTATTATCGGCTGATGATCTGAGTACGGAACTTGCCCCACTTCGAAATCAAACACATAGATGCGCCAGTCTCCTCCTATAAGTCCCAAGTCTATGACTGAGGTTCCTTGCTGCCCCACAAATGTGAATTGGCCGCATGCGTCCATTTCGCTTGTTCCATTCAAAATTCGAAGTCCAAATGCGTTACAACATTTCCAGGTAGAAAGCCTCTAGCATTGCAGATACCGTCTTTCGATTTTCTGGATATGCCGGCTAAGGAATTCTCGAGTCCTGCATCTTCTCCAATTCTAGCATTAAGATTTCCTATAATTGCAATGTTCGAGGTAAAATGGCATAGCATGATCTCTTCCAAGTTTCGGAAATTCTGTTCCCAATGGTTGCCGTTTATATAGGCTGGCACGATTCGAAATAATTTGTCATCGAACTCCAGATTCAAAATGATATTCTCATCCACAGTTTGAAAATTGCAGATAACACCTTCCAGTTTTTTCTTGAATCCAAAAAAATAGCCTCCACTTGCTCTTCCCTTATCATGTACTCTGCTCGCTGGTATCCACTTAAAATTGTATTTCGAAAATTTATTTTCAAAGAAGCCGAAGTTACTTGCAGTTACGAAGGTCTCAAATAAAAATATAATATCGTATTCATAAATAAAATTATAAAAATCGTTAAATAAAGACTTTTTCCCTAAACCTGATATATTATATGAAAGTATTTTATACTTAGCTAAATTTAATTGATTAATATTATTTTGGCAGACGGCTTTACAATTAAAAACGCTTCTTTAATTTCCACCCAACAGTTTGAGAAAGTGGCAATGGATTGGACACACCCTACGGCGCGAAGACAAGTCCATTGCGAAATACGCTATGCAGTGGAATCCGCTCACCCAGGCAGGCAGAATAGCGGGACGCCCTAGGCAAACGTGGCGCAGAACAGTTGAGGAGGAATCGAGCTCTTTAGGAATGAGTTGGAGGCAGCTCAAACGCGTTGCAGAACTCCGAACCCGATGGCGCGCAGGCGTGGTTGACGCCCTATGCCCCCCGAGGGGTTAAAGGATATAAGTAAGTAAGTAACAGTTTGAGAGCCTGCGATTGGTTTCCCCATATCTGCACCCATGAGCGCGTTGGATGCACCCATTGAAGTTCTCCATTGGTTGCCATCTGAATAAATATTTCGGGTATACATAACGTGATTCTATTTCTATTGCTGATTTTGAAAAAGTTTAAAGACTGCTGCGGACTTAGCGGACATCTTGGAACGGCGATGGAAATAAAATATCCGCCCTATTGTTTGTTTCCTGTTGCTGTTACGGGTCTTCCTCCACCAATCTATAGGTGTCAGTCATAAGACGGCAAAACATATTGCATAGTAACACTGTATTTAAATATATTTGCAGGAAATGCGGTTTCAACTCGAATGTGATTCAGGTATGGAAACTTTTGTTTCAAAATTTCGAATGCACACTCAACCAAGCGCGGATGTGTTTTTTATGAGCCCCGTTTTATCGGAAAACAAATATTGTGTTTGCGGTTGAGGTTGAAAGCGGTATTAGCTATATTTTTAATGCACAAGCAGTCTCACATAATATTACAGCATTCGGAAATGGCATCAATCCACTTTCCATTTTTTGATAAAACGTACCATTTCACAGTACCTACTCGTGCATCATGCACTTACATAATAGAATCTTAGGTCTGGTCTACATACTGACATTCAATTCAACGGATGCTTACCAAACCAAGCAACGAAAACTGCTTCATTATTTGAAGGTGGATCAATGTTGATCAAAATATCGATCGCACCGCAGATTTCCGGCATTCCACTTTTCTCAAAAAAGCACTCTATGATGTACACTTTCAGACCAACACACTTATTTCCGAAATTCAACCTTATTTATTGCATTCCTAGGTGGCGCTACAGTCCGGAGTGGACCTGGGCGTCAACCAACAAACCTCTCTAGCCAGCACAGTTACGAGCCAGCTGCCTCCAGTTGCGCACGCCAAGTAGGTTGAGGTTCCCCTCCTCTTGCTTGTACCACCTATCGCGAGGTTGTCCTCTACTGCGCCGTCCATCCGTGGTTGATTCGAAAACTTTCTTGGCGGGAACGTTGGGCTCCATCCGCTCTAAAGTCGCTGCATGTGAACTCTTCTGGCTAAGGTGATGTCCTTATATAGGCCGCATAGTTCGGGATTGTACCTTTTCCTCCACTCACTGTCTATGCAGACGGGACCAAAGATCGATTGAAGAACTTTTCTCTCAAATAACCAAGAGCATCCTCATTCGGTTTTGACAAAGCCCATGCCTCTGCGCCATACAGCAGGACTGAGATAATTAGTGTCTTAAAGAGTTACCTTAGTAGTTCGAGATATGGCTTTGCTACTCAATTTCCTTCCTAGCCCATAGAAACAACGATTGGAAAGTAATTCTTCGTTTGATCCCCCTACTGATGTCATTTGCAGAGCTCACCATAGAGCCTAGGTAGACAAAGTCCCTTACTACCTCAAAATTATATCTGTCTATTGTGGTGTTCTGTCCAAGACGCCGATGTTGGGTGTCTTTTTTTTTTGTAGACAGTATATATTTTGTTTTGCTTTCATTGACCGCTAGACCCATCTTAGCTGCCCCGATCTCAATACTCGCAAATGCCCTATTGACGACCCGCTGAGTTCTTCCAATTATGTCAATGTCATTGGCATAACCAAGTAGTTGTACAGACTTGTAAAAGATTGTACCTCCGGTGTTGGCTTGTATGTTTCGTACAATTTATTGCATAACTGACTTATTTAAGACGCCGCCCGACTTAATGCCATTTGATATCCTGCTCCAAACTAGTGGAAGGCTATTATATTATATGGCATTTTCTGCCTAATACGTAATGATATGCTTTTAATAGTTTTAGGCAAACGTGATTTGCGGGAGAGAATTTCAGCAAGATACTCGTTATAAACAACTTGTATTCGCACACGGAATTTTTCAACGAACGAATTAGACTCTATTTCGAAATGATTATTTCTTGAAATATCTTTTTATTTCATTGATCCTCTTTTCACTGTTTGATTCAGAATCAAAATTTTTTCTTAAAAAATCAAATTAAATTAAAGAATTCTGAATGGCCTTCCGGTATTATCACTACTTCACTACTAGTAAACACTATTGAAAGTGCTTGATTCTATCTCGTTGACTGCTAACAAGCCGTTCATCATCGGTTAGAATTTATCAAGTTTTCAGCTAGTACAGTCTCTTTTTTTCCAGCACTTTTTGTTTCTAGTTACAGAAAAGGTGGATTTATTAAATTTCCCATTTGTTGAGAGATTCCGAAACAATTGGTGTAGTGCCCACAGACTTGTTGTTACGTGTTACCCAAATTTTCAACAGTTGTTGAATTTCACTCCTTTCACAAGCACTTGTTATATTGTATTATAGGCCCCTGGAATTACTCTTCGGAAATATTCTGAGGTTTCTGAATCATTCCAAATCATTCATTTATTCGAACTGGTCTTAAGCACATGGATTATGGATTGCTACCCTCTGTGGATATCTTATTGTGAAAAGGATATGCAGAATCAAAGAAGAGTCAGGAACTTCATCTCTTACCCTTGACCTCCAGTGGCAATAATAATTCATTGCAAGAAATATGTCATGCAATTAGACTTTTTAATAGAGACCGCAAATTTCTAGAAATAATTTATTTCTTGACATCAGTTTCGTCTTTTATTTCTTGCCATCTCTGTGGACATAAGCCCCGAAATAAATTTGACAGAGACTGTCCATTTTGCGCTTTACTACGCAGAAAACATGGCTGATTCGCGCCTGACATAATTGGCGTTGCTCACTCTTAAGTGGGAAATATATGATACAACTGGTGTACCAACGGTTGGACAGATTTGTATCGTGTGTATTCACACAACCGACCGTTGTACAGATATTGTATGGTCGCATGCTCTTGAGTGTACAACCGCTGTCGCATGGGCAGATTATATGGAAAGTGAAGGTATGGTGTGTGTGTGTGTATAATGAATGAAAAAAAATGTCTGGTTGTATAGAAATCGCATGCTGATTGTATCATGTTTGCTATATACAACGATTGGTCCGATGTCGGTTCAAAACAAGTTGATACGGCGCACGATTGTATCGTGTATTTCTCACTTTACGCGACATGGTTGAAAATGAAATGCCTTTACAAAATTTGTGCACACAATAAAGAAATAAAAAAATGTCTGAAATGAAGTTGGACATAAAGTCTGAAATAAATATATCTCGTGGAGACTCGGTGTTCTAAGGATTTCTTCAACATGCATAACCGCGTGCTTTTGCTTACCACTGGGATGTCCCAGGACTTAATGCAACAGCAACACGCACCAGAAACAGATATGTAGTCTTTTTGTTTATTTGTACCCTATCCCATAGCAGTATATTAAGTTTAACACAGAAAATAATGGAGATAGACTCTATAAAGTACGTAAATATATGTTAGTACTGATCAAACAGTTGAGTTGATTGAGCAATGTCCCTCCATCTATCCGTACATCATTCCATTTATTGGGTATATAACTTAATTCGTGCGGTTTTTTTTTCAAAATTTGAACGTTTATTTAAGAAGAACATGTACAATAGTGTTATTGAAAGTATTGCCCATCTGAAGCTATGACTTATTCCCATCTTTCTGGCAATTTGTGGATCCCATCCCAAAAGAACTACGCCGGCTTGGCAGGCAAGAATGAATCAAGCCAATTTTTGATATTCTGCTCTGATGTCAACCGTATTTCAGTGAGGGCGTTCTGCATCGACCGGAACAAATGGTAGTCAGAAGGGGCAAGGTCTGGGCTATAAGGCGGGTGGGGTAAAACTTCCCATCCACTGTTTTCCAAATAGTTCTTAACCGGAAAAGCAACGTGGGGCCGAGCGTTGTCATGATGGAAAATTATTGCCTCGTGTCTGGTCGCATATTCCGGGCGTTTTTCGGCTACTGCTCTCTTCAAACGGATTAATTATTAATTATTGTTGCTTACGCTTCAAATGAATGACATATACTGAAATGATGTACAATGACAGTAGCTTTCCAACGCATGTTCCAATGGAATAATAACAATGGAATAATACAAGTTACGCCATCTCTTAGCAAACCGCACGAATTAAGTTATAGACCCAATATTTTCGTAGATATTGTACTAGGAAAATGAAATCTCACACATGGGCTCTGAGGCGTTTGCATTGTACTCTCCTATTGACGCGCCCACATTTTGAAGAATATATTGTTTCGAAATTTTTTTGTTAGAAATTATAAAAGGTAGATTTGTAGGCCCTAAATCTGATCAGAGGTGGTGGCCCATATTCTACATTATTCCATGCTCCACGATCAACTCTGCTTCGATTTCCTTACATCGATATTGTATATTCCACTGCTGAATTTCATTAACCTTCCACTCCTCCCTGCGAAGGCTTAAAAATATTCCAATCCTACCAAATTTTTGCCCAAATTTGTCCGCCCACTTACATTTTCTCTAGATTTTGATATCTACCCAGTACTGCTAGTAAGTTTTCCCACCATTTGATACTTCACATATCCGGAGATATCAAAACATTTGACCATCGTCTTAATCGCACATCAGAATATCGAGCCAAACCCACTTTTTGGAGGCGGTTTCCTAAAATATCAAATTTTACCTAAAGATTTAAAAAGTTTTCATTAACTTTTTAACTAAAATGAACATACAAGGCCTTTCAGATGGATTGTAACACTATTTTCTACGTTTTTGCTTGCATCCGTGTTTATTAAGATTTGTATCCCTCGAGTAAGGAGGAATCTCGAATATCGAACACGTTGAAGCACCGACTCTGCCAGTGATACTACTTCGATTTTACGTCCCAGCAACAATTAAGCCTCGGCACGGATCATTTCAACCGAAACCAGCTGATCGGTAATACCTGGCCCAATACCCTTCCACAACTTTTAAACTCTAAAAAATAAAACATATTTAATTTTCACTTAAAAACAAAGTATGCAAATTTATTAATTTTTTTTTTACAGGTAATTGGATTTCTTAAACATTTTAATACGCAAATAATCAGTACAATCTTAGCATTTATAAAAAAGCCACTTGTTTGCCACCAGAGTTTCTTGAACGACTTGTGATTTGCTCGTCAATAGCATGCTCCAGCTCTTCGTTGTATACGATGAGGGTCATAAGGTCATCGAGTCCCTCCGTGTAGTTGGCGATGTTATTCCACGTGAAAGCTACTATTTCCTTAGTAAGATTGTGCTTTGCTGTGTTAAGCATCAGAGTACGCTTTTTTCGGAGACGCAAAAGATCTCGGTAAACAAATAAATGGTAGGCCACTGAAGTTTCTCCAGTCATGATGTACAGAATAAATGTTTTCTAGCACGTGTTGCAAACTGAGAATATATTGTCGAACTGATGATTTGCGGACTCTATGGCGAGTTTTTATACTAAAATGAAATGTCCTTGCTAACACTTTAATAGTGTTGGACTAAATTACTTCAATTTACAACTAATTACTTTTTACCTGAAATATTGGTGATATATATTGTCGACGGAAAAAAGGATTCGCTTTAACAATAGTAAGTTGTAAATATGATGAGAGGTAAGCCAATTATTATAAAAATAACGATGCAATAAAATTAAAACACACATTAAAAGGTATTAAGACAATCAATTAATTTACCTTATTCTCATTTGTTAATACATGCTTATTACTTTTTATACCTGCTCATAGGTTCACACTTATACATACCTGCATGTAATTAACTTATGCGTTTTATCATATTTTTCTACCAAACCTTATGTCGACTGTAATCATTGATAGTATGTGTAGTTCATTATATTTAATTTAGCACCGGTTAATGTATCTGTCTCGACTTAGCTCTAGATTGTAGAATCTATTTTAAATTAATCACATAGGAGCAATGCAATTTTATGAGCAAATTTCAGCGGCCGAGCTATCAAAGCAGGATATAGAATTAGGTTTATCGCGATTCATTATCTTATATATTAATACGTGAATACGAAACGGTCGAACGAAAAATCCCCGTCTCGACGATAGTAAATGAACAAAATAACAATGGGTACATAAATTCTAAAAATATAGTTGAATTATATATACAAATAAAGTTGAATTATCTTCAGATATAGCTAGGAATAAGAACATACATTTGATAGTGGATACAGGGGCAGACATAAGCATAATAAAGAAAAGTACTTTGGAAGATGTTTCTTTAAATCCAAAGAAGAAAGTTAATATTGAAACAGCTTATGGAAAAGGGCAAACATTAGGAACAAATCAGGGCACAGTTTTATTAAAAAAAATCGTTTCCTTGTGAATTTCAAATAATTGATCGGAATGATAAAATTCCAGTTGATGGTCTGCTTGGTAATAACTTTCTTAATAAGCATTGCAATGCGAAAGGGCCAAATAAACGATTACGTTTTTCTAAAACTAGATATAATACTTCAGAGTTTGCTTTACCACTTATATCTGATAGTAACGGAAGGAATGAGCCTCCGAGAGAAATTTCTTCTTTTACTACCAGTCTTACAGATAACCAGAGTTTAATCAGCGCTAAACCGAGAGTTATAGAACAGTCCGAAGAAACTGTCCCACAGCTATGAAATTTGTGAACTTTGAGAAAAATGCTTCACAGGGTGTTCCAGAATCTTCTGTTGAAATAAGACTTTCTCACTACAGGTGATAAACTTAATGTTTCATGATTGAAGTAATAACAGGGTGTCTAAAAGCTAATTCGAGCAAAACAGTGATGAGAAAAGTAAACGAACCATATTTTAAATGTTTTTTTTTTTATGTGTATCAGAACAGAATTTTTTCATTTTGTGCCACATCAGATTGTATAATAAAATATTTCAGTGATTCATTTTAAGTCAAACAGTGAAGAAAAAAGTAAATGGACCAAAAATTTAAATAAAAAAAATTAGATTGCTTGGAAACTTTCGTCAATATCCGGGGTAATGTCTAATAAATTTATCATTTCTGGAGAGTATTGTGCCGTGAGATCTTTTTTGGTAATTACGAGGCTTGAAGTAATACTTGATATTGATTTGAATTGCAGGGAAAGCACAATACTCTCCAAAAATGATAAGTTTATCAGACATAACTTCGAATGTTGACGTAAGTTTTGAAGAAATCTGATTTTTTTATTTAAATGTTTGGTCCGTTTACTTTTTTCTTTACTGTTTGAGTTGAAATGAATCACTGAAATATTTTATTATGTACTATAATCTGATGTGCCACAAAATAAAAAAAAAAGCTCTTTTGATACACAAACAAAAACAGTAAAACGGTTCGTTTACTTTTATTAACCACTGTTTTCCTCGAACAAGCTTTTAGACGCCCTGTTATTACTTCAATCACAAACTTTTGGATATACTTAAAGTAAAATATTATGTTTATCACCTGTGGTGAGAAAGTCTTCCTTCAGCAGAAGATCCTGTAAAACATTTTTCTCAAAATTCACGAATTTCATAACCTTGGAAATTCCCTTCAAGTAAAAAAAAAACGGTCTGATATCTTTATTCCTTTAAGAGTTACGATTTTTGGAAGCAAAAAAAGTCAAAATGAGCGCTGCACTTCTCGCAGAAAAAATTGACCGACTTCAATTTTTACTCGTTGAGCTTGGTTTAATGACTCTTAAACGTTTTTTTCTGCTCAATTTAAAGTCGAAAAAGTGTGCAAAAAGTGGTGTTTCAAAAAACATTAAATTAAACAGCTTAAAAAAGTTTATAAAATTTTTTTTTTTGATTTTTGATTTTAGTAATTAACAAGTACATATATAAAAAAAACATTTTTTTTACACTCTTTTCCTAGTTTGTACACTCAAAGCTAAAAAAAAAAATATTTTTTTTCTCACCATAAAAATTTATCAACTTTGATTCACTCTACAAGCCAAAGCATTCATCCAAATGAAATAATTTTTTCGATTACTAGAGTTTCAAACATTTCTTAATTCCGTGAATTTAAAAGTTTTGCATTATAGACCCACCCGAAAAATGAATGTCGCAAGCACTTTTGCATAAACGGGCCACTGTGCGCCGTAGCAAAATCACAATAATCATAAAATCTACCCCTTCGGGTAGGGGTTAGAATATATCCGAGGTTAGCATGCCTGTCGTAAGAGGCGACTAAAATCCACCCTCCGTACACCGAGTATGGCGTATACAAAAACATGCAATGATTAAAACAAAAGATTTTAATACCCCAGGTGGCAGTCCAGGTACACTGGAAAATCCACCCTCTTCGGAAATCGGCTCTACGGATTCTGAGGAGAGCCATTTATTGCACCTAATAAATTTCTTTTCAAAAACTACAAGCGTATCTCGATCTCCATCGAACGTCTCCGGAAAAAGAAGTCCGCCGGAAGCGCAAGCTCGTGAAAAACGGGACTCAGCGAAATATAAAAGTCTTGAAGAAGAAAATAAAACACTCCGAATCAAGCTTAACGAAATGGATCTACTCTATCAAGATCTTAAGAAAGAGATAGACTTATTAAAAGAAGAAAATGAGTCCCTGAAGAACGCACATATCCAGAAAGGACGTGAATGTATTCCAGCACGCTTAGCTAGTCGGGAATATCACACCAACGAAAAAGAGCTAGCACGCGAAATGCATCGGGTCCCAAAGAAAAGACCTAGTAAAAAACGGAGAGCCGGTTCATCGGCCGAAGTCGAGCCCCTAAAAGAAGAAAATCACAAAGAACCGCAAGAAAAGCAACTTCGAGAGCAATTTCGTCCACGCCCACCAATAAACATCGTCGGGATAACGGAATAGAATAAGTTGCAAAGCTTCCTTAAAGGAACATTTACATCGAGATATAGGGTTACATCTTTGAGGGATAACGCGTAGAAAATTAACGTCGATGACTACAAAGACTACCACGCTCTGTCCCAAAAGCTAAATACCGAAAAGATTCAGTGGTATACTTTCGAAATCAAGTCAGAAAGGCCATATCGTGTTGTTGTAAGGGGACTCCACCCCTCATGCATCAAAGAAAAGGTTATGACTGATCTTCAAGTCAAAGGCTTTAAAATTGCCAAGGATTCAACCATATGCAAATGTACTGCAAAAAAGAACCGCGATGTGTGAAATGCGCCGGAAAACATCTCTCCCAAGTTTGTGGAGTAAATAAACAAACCTCCTCAACCTGTGCTAATTGTAAGGGAAAGCACCCGTCAAATTATAGAGGCTATGAAGTAGCTAAGGAGTTGCAAAAACGGAGAGATGTGCTCCTTAAGCCCCTAAATGCAAAATCGAAATTGAAGACTAAGCCAAAGCATAAGATCACACAGGAGAAAGGAGGCGAACTAAAACTACCGGGTCCAGAGTGCAAAAAGGTGAGGGAAATAGTGTCAACAGAAAAGTCCTTGACCTCTGTTCTTAAAAGAAACGGCACTGAAAAGTTAACATTGAAAAAGCCACCGGGTAATGACCTTCGGACAGCAGGAGTGCAGACTTACGCTCAGGCCGCGGCATCCGAAAAGCCAAAAAACGTTCAAATTTCGACGGACCCTGTCTTTCATGTTTTGTCAGTTTTTCTCTGCTAATTGACATGACAAAAGAAATTTTAAATATCTTGGAGTTTTAATCGATCGTAACTTGAGCTGGAAGGACCATATCCGAGAAGTAAAATCCCATTTGATGCTGGTGGCTCGTAAACTTTACCTCATCAAATCATATTGCTCTGAGAAAGTTTTAGCTCAAATCCACTACGGTCTTGCACACTCAAAGTTGCAATATGGTATGACTAGCTGGGGAGGATCATACTCTACTACGTTGAGACCTTTATTGATGGCACAAAAGCACTTAAATCGGATCATTTCTAATTGTAATCGTTTCACTCATAGCTGGCCCTTGTTCAAAAAACTACGAATTTTTCCACTAAGGCATCTGTACGTATTTAAAGTACTCAGGGAGTTTTTCAAGCGAAGTGGTAACATTCCTAGTAGAAACTCACAAATTTATAGCTTACGCATAAATAACTTGGCTCTCGTCAACATACCACTTGCACATAGGACTCATTTTTCTCATTTTTACACCGTTACAGCCCCAACCTATTTCAATAAACTAGCATATTTTGTCAGAATTACTTACAACGTTCACTTATTCCTAAAAAAAGTAAAAAAATGGCTATTTACCATTGACCATGCAAGCATTGAATCTTTGTTAAGCACCATATCTTAATCTTCAGCATAAGTAATACCGCTTAAATCACATAAATATCTGTAGTTAGTTAGTTAGTTAGACTTTTTATTAACTTCATATAATTTTCACGAACAGTATATACATAGTCGTTTATGGTTTGGCTTAAGGCCGTCTACCAGATTGACAATATGGTTGCTATTTCTGTTTAAAAATCGCCTTCCAAAATACGGGCTCTGTAGCGGATTGCAGCTGTAGCATAGTTGTACAAAACATCCCAACCATGACTTCCGTTCAGTACGTTGATCACCTCATCCAAGTCTAGCGAAATTACTCCGAAGTATCTCGCGCGAAATTCTCCTAAAATGGGACATCTTCCGATGAAATGGTAAACATCCTCCCTCTCTTTAAGGTTGCACAGGTCACATAAAATTGGCAGATCGGGTCGATGTGGAATAAAATAAAGACTTGTTAGTTCACCTCTAAGTTTGAATATTGTGCTTATCATATGCAGAGAGTAACGATTGAGGAAGTGCGTTGAGTCGCTTTCAATGTGGTTAAAATTCAGCCTACTGTAGATCAGCCTATGTTGCGATGAATGTGCTTCAGCTACAAATCTCTCATACATGGAATTACCTGCATTTTTCAAAACATTTGTAAGCATAGGTTTTATCATTGAAAGTTGTATATCAGATGCAATATTTAAGCTCGCGCCATAATTTGCTGCCAACTCCTCCCACTTTTGAACCAAGTGCCCTCTTGTCGAAAGTATATGCTTCAGAACAATCCTGGGCAGTCTTCCATCATCCATCTCCACTACTTTAACAATATAATCTATATGCAGCTTTAGGGTATCTAAGAAGAGAGGAGGGACTCCAGTTTCTAGATGCAGCATATAGTTCGGTGTACATATTGGAAGTCGAAAGATTCGTTTCAAAAAGTACCTTAGAAATTTTTCAACTTCTTCAAAAAAGCAATAACCCCAAATTTGGGCTCCGTACAGCAGTATAGAGGCAGCAGTTGTACGAAATAGTTTATTCTTCGCTGTGTGATCGATAAACTTATTGTCGACGCAACGTCCCCAAACTGATGAAATAGCTCTTTTAGCTGCTGCTAGCTGACATTCAAAGTGTTTTTTCATATTGAGGTTGGATGTAATTAGCACACCTAAATATTTATACTCTTTCACTATTTCAACGTTTTCACCTCGATAGAACCACTTTTCGTTGCGAGAGTATCTTCCACCGCCATTTCTAAAAATCATCATCTTTGATTTTGATAAATTCACCGTCAAATTCCATTGCTTACAGTAGTTTTCAAGACGGTTCATAGTAAGCTGCATCCCTTCAACTGTCTCCGATAAAAACACTATATCGTCCGCAAATTTTAGCGCCGGTATCCGCACACTACCAAGCTCGATCCCTCCTCCTACTTCTCCTACTATGTCGTTGATAAATATGATGAAGAGTAGCGTGCTTAGGATGCATCCTTGCTTAACTCCCATTTGTGTTCCAAATTCTTCCGATACATTCTCTCCATTCCATACGTACGCCACGTTGCTCTCATACATCGCTTTTAGCACATTTATCACTTTACTCGATAAACCAATTTTGTACATCTTATAGAAAAGAGCTTCACGCGCTATGGAGTCAAAAGCTGCACGAAAGTCAACGAAGAAGACATATAGCTTTTTGCTACTTTGTTTAAAAAACTCTGCAATGTTGGTGAGAGTAAAAATTTGATCCAGTGTTGAATAATGCTTTCTGAACCCCGCCTGGTATTCATTTAAAATTCGATTGTTTGCCATCCATTGTGTAAGCCTATTAAATATCAAAGCACTAAATAGTTTTGCCGAAGTATTCAAAAAAGAAATGCCTCTGTAGTTAGCTGGATTATCTAGTTCACCTTTTTTGTGCAATGGGAAAATTATCGCTCTTCTAAAGCTTTCTGGGACATTGGCTGTTTCAAAAATTTTATTGAATTCATTTGTGAGTGCAGTGAGAAATTCTGTGGAACTGTTCTTGTAGAATTCGAAAGGGATCCGATCGTCACCTGGGGCTTTCCTCGTTTTAGAGCAATCAACTGCGCGTTTCACTTCCAAAAGAGTAAATGGTGAGTCTAAGAGCTCGTCTGTGAAGAAAGGGGCTGCATATTGCGGTAACGGAGGAAACTGTGGAGTGTTGAGTAAATTTTTGAAATACTCCCTCAGATCAGAAGCTTGTAAAGTCGACGAAATCAAGTTAGTTCTTCCAGTTACAATTTTAACCGCCTTCCAAAAGTATGCTGAACACCTTGAAGTATTAAGAACTGCAATGACTTCCTGGCTAAATTTTTTCCTTTTTTCTATACAAAGACGCTTGAAATATTTATTTGCTTCTGCATAGAGTTCTTTGACATGGTCATTATTTTGCTTCCTTAGGCGCCATAGCAATGCAAATGATCGTTTCCTCGCCTTTAGACACTCGATATCGAACCCGTCTGTTTACTGGCTACAATACGTCTTGCATTGACGTTAGACGGTACAGATCTTTTTATAATTTGCGTTAGGACATCAATGTGTGGAGCTGAATTATGTTCCATCAGACTCAAAAGTTCCGTATTCAAATTACTTTGATAAGAGGCACGAAAACTGTTATTCCAAGCCAACTTCGGAAGGAGAGCCAGCTGCCTTGAGTTAGACGTATCCCCTGCCTTCCAAATAGTGCACGAAATTTCCAACGGCATATGGTCGGAAAATGTTTGAACAGCTATTGAAAAATCGTTGACAATTGATTTCCAATTACCGGACATAAAACAATAAATATCTGTATGATTTATATTTTTGAATTGTTTTTTTTTTTCTGGAAAAAATTCTCTCTTTCCTCTGTGAATTCATTCTTTATAAATTCTATTATTGTATTTTGGTTTATATCTATTGAATTGTTTTATTTATTTTTACACTTTTCTTTAAATAGTACTGATTGTCACCCCACATCAGAACCCTATTATATTATTTAAATAAAATTGAAGTATCATTCAACACTAACTCAGGACATAATGTTCTAATAGTTATATGTAGAATGTTCACTATTTATTCTCTTCCAGTATTTAGCTAACTACTATTGTTGTTATTTTAGTTTTAAGTTGGAAATAAATAAAATTGTATCTATCTATCTAATTTGAAGAATAAAGCAAAATAAATAAAATTATTCTCGATAGGCTCGTTAAGCTTGAAAATAATTCACGGAAATCGCATACTTCATCTAGAATATGAATTAAAAATGAATGTTAAATATATGTACTTGAAATGCAAACGGACTTTTGCAAAAACTTGACGAATTGGAAATCTTCATGAATGAAAAAGATATTGATATTTGCTTGATTTCTGAAACCCACGTAAAAAAGGAATCGCATTTAAAATTAAAAGGCTTTAATGATTACCACGCTTGTCACCCTTCGGGAAAAGCGAGAGACGGATCACCCTTGCTTATTAAAGACTGCATCGAACAATCCGAAGACCAAAAGATAGAGCTTGAAACTTTGCAACTGTGCACGATTCGAGTTGAAAATAGTCAGCGTACTCTTAAAATCGCATCTGTCTACGGTCCACCGCGTTTCGCGCTTGAAAAAAGTTATTTTACTAACTTGTTTGAATCGCTGAAACCTAATTTCATTATTGGCGGCGATTTTAATGCGAAACATACGTTCTGGTAGAATGCTCTATGGGGAAGGTAAGGAGTACAGTTGTGATTTCCATTCGACGGGTAAACCGACATACTGGCCAACTGATACTTCGAAAATACCTGACCTGATCGATTTTTTCGTTGTGAAAGGAATATCTACCAACCATATAAAAGTCGAAGACAGCTTTGATCTGTCGTCTGATCATTCCCCGGTTATTTTAACAATCAGCGAAAAACTAGTCTATAACCTAGAGCCAGCGAGATTAACTGGTCGAACAACTAACTGGGAAGGCTTTAGGAACGAAATTGAAGATAATGTTGAACTGAGCGTTCCACTTACGACACCCTATGAACTTGAGGTTGAAGTTGATCGCTTCGTTGAGATCGTACAGCTCGCCTCTTGGAATAATACGCCCAATCCAAGGAAAACGCCGGATAGATACGGTTTACGGTATCCTCCGGAAATAAAAGAATTAGTCAAGGAAAAAAGAAAAGCGCGTAAAAAATGGCAACAGAGTCGTGCTCCGCAGCATAAAGCACACTTGAATCGTATGTGCAGTTTGTTGAAAAAGACTATTAAGGATTTTAAGAATCGTGCAATAGGCTCTTACCTTGAAAGTTTAACAGCGAAAAAAGATTCCAATTATTCTCTTTGGAAAGCTGTAAAAGGCACCAAAAGGCCCAAAGTCATCGCGTCGCCAATCAAATTAAATCAAAATGAATGGGCGACGGAAGATAAAGAAAAAGCGGACGTCTTTGCGGCCCACCTGGAAGAAACCTTTAAACCGTACGATGGTCAAGCGGCTTACGACAACCGCAATAGGCTGGATTTACCATCTGTCGATTTGACGCTCACATGTGCAACTCTAAGGGAACTCAAACATGAGATCGAGAATCTAAAACCTAAGAAATCTCCAGGTTATGATTGGATTACCGCAGAAATTCTCAAAGTTTTACCTAGAAAAGCATTGATTAAGCTTCTCCATATTGTAAATGCTGCGCTCAGAAGTCATTATGGTTTTAAAACAAGGAAAACCGCCAAATGAGGTAAAATCGTATAGGCCAATTTCGCTTCTTCCAGTCATATCGAAAATTTTCGAGAAGATATTACTAAGGCGTCTCCAACCGTTTATAGAAGAAAATAATCTTATCCCTGACCACCAGTTTGGGTTCAGAAGTAAGCATTCGACGATTGACCAGATGCATAGAATTACTGACGTAATCGAGAAAGCATTTGAAGTAAAAAAGATTGATAAGGTGTGGCATGATGACTTGAAATATAAACTATGAGAAGTTCTCCCTGTATGCTTATACGATATTCTAGAATCACATCTCGGGAATAGACTCTTTCGTGTTAGACATGGAGTCGAATACTCCGAGCTCAAAGAAATTTCGGCCAGAGTACCGCAAGGAAGCGTTCTTGGGCCGCTTCTCTATTTGCTATATTCTCGTGATATACCGAACGAAGATGGCACTATCCTTGCTACGTTTGCCGATGACACCACTATCCTAGCAGTAGGCGAAACAATCAAAGAAACGACTGCAAAACTGCAAAACGCACTGAATAATGTAAATGAATGTGCGAGGGACTGGCGGATCACCCTCAACGAATCTAAATCTGTTCACGTGGATTTCACTTACAAGAAACTAATGATTTGCCAATTTTCCTAAACTCGGCCCGAATACCTTTTGCAAACGAGGCCAAATACCTGGGAATGACACTCGACGCAAGGCTGAAATGGAATTCGCACGTGAAAATGAAACGTAAAGAACTTGAAATCAGATATAGAGAAATGTACTGGTTACTCGGCAAACATTCCCAGCTCAGTACTGAGAACAAACTGCTTTATACAAACAAGTGCTAAAGCCGGTGAGGACCTGCGGTATACAACTTTGGGGTTGTACCAAGAAAACAATTGCAAATATTTTGCAAGCTTTTCAAAATAAAGTGCTAAGCACCGTGGTATATTAGAAACGACGATATCCACAGGGATCTCGGAATTCCGGCAATCGAAGCTGAAAGTAGGAGCTTCGAGAGAAAACATAGAAACCGACTAATCGGTGCCGACGGGTTAACTTCCCTACGTAAAAAACTTTCGGCTACGAAGCAACCAACAGCCTCGGATACGAATAATTTTACCATTGACGACCCATGCAAACATAAAAACGACAACGATCTTCGTGTCTGCACATGGAATGTTAGGTCCCTCTACAAACCACTTGCAGCCGAACAATTTGCGGAGGCCCTAGATTGTCTCAAAGCAGACATTACCACCATCCAAGAAGTGCGAAGGGAGGCCGGGCAAAAGGAGTATGAAAAACTGCGACATCTACTACGGCGATTGCTACAGACAAAAAGGACAGCGTCTATTCGGGTGCGGATTTGTCATTGGGGGCAGACTTAGGCAAGAAGTCTTGAGTTTCTGGCATGTGAACGAGCGCCTTATGACTATCCGTATCAAGGCTAAATTTGCCAACATTAGGCTAATATGCGTTCACGCTGCTCACGAGGAGAAGGACGACGCGACAAAGAATGACTTCTACCAGCTTTTGGACAAGACGTATGAGCAATGCCCTTGCCACGACGTCAAAATTATCCTAGGTGATCTTAACGCAATGCTAGGAAGAGAGGACGTCTTTAGTAGTGTTTTCGGAAAGCTCAGCCTGCACGACATCACATCCGACAACGGACTCAGGCTAATCGACTTTGCGGCGGGGCGAAACTTAGTCATAGCTAGTACGCAGTTCTCACGTCTCGACATTCACAAAGGAACATGGCTCTCCTTTGATCGAAAAACTGTCAACCAAATCGATCACATTGCGATCGGAGCAAGGCACTCTTCCAGTATTCTGGGTGTCCGGACTTTCCGAGGAGCCAACGTGGACTAGGATCACTACCTATTTGTAGTTAAGGAACGGATGCGGATATCCAGAATAGAGCGAAATCAACGAAATACTGTGAGGAAATTTGACGTAGGGCGGCTACAATCGCAAGAGACCGCCAGAGCCTTTGCCGATCGAGTTTCTCTTAATCTCAATCTAAGTCCTATGCCGCCAGCAGCAAATGCGGAAGACCAGCGGCAGCGCTTTATTGCAGGAATGATGTTTGAAAATTTTACCAAAAGGTAAACAGAACATGCCGGGGTTTCAAAGCCAGAACAGAAGCCTGCAGGGACGAAAATGGTAATATAGTAGTAGAATCGTAGTCGGTGCTGAGGATATAGAAGGAACACTTCTGTAGACTATTAAACGGCGATGATGGCCAATATTCCGCCGTCAGGCAGAAGATTCCCGTCAACCCGGTCAGAATGAAGTGAGGATAGCGATATCTAAACTCAAATCCAACAAAGCTGCTAGAGCCGACGGCCTTGCCGCTGAACTTTTCAAGGCAGGGGGAGATGAGTTGGTAAGGAGCATGCACCAGCTCATCTGTAAAATCTGAAAGAAAGGAGACCCTCTGAACTGCGCCAACTACAGAGATATAAGTCTATTCAACATCGCATATAAGATCATGTCCACAGTACTATCTAACGCCTAAAACTGATCGTCAACAACCTAATAGGTCGTTGTTAGTCCGGTTTCAGGCCGGAAAAGTCCACCATTGGCCAAATACTCACACTACGGCAGATCTTGGAAAAACCCCCATGAATATAAAATCGATACGCACCACCTCTTCATCGATTTCAAAGTTGCGTATGATAACGTGTATAGAGACGAGTTATGAAGAGCCATGTCTAGTCTTGGCATTCTTGCCAAGCCCGTCCGTTGGTGCAGAATGACGATGGAGAACTCTCGCAGCTCCATCAAAGTCGGTAAGAACACCACCGAACCATTCGATGTCAGGAAACGTTTTAGACAAGGTGACGCGCTATCATGCGATCTCTTTAACATAGTACTTGAAAGAATTGTACGAAACTCACAAGCCAACACCGGAGGTACACTCTTTTACAAGTCTGTACAACTACTCGCTTATGCCGATGACATTGACATAATCGGAAGAAGTCAGCGGGTCGTCAATGGGGTATTTACAAGTATTGAGATCGAGGTAGCAAAGATGGGTCTAGCGGTCAATGAAAGCAAAACAAAATATATGCTGTCTACAAAAAAGGACACCTTACATCGGCGTCTTGGACAGAACGCCACAATAGACAGATATAATTTTGAGGTAGTAAGGGATTTTGTCTACCTATGCTCTATGGTGAACTCCACAAATGACATCAGTAGGGAGATCACATGAAGAATTACTCTTGCCGATCGTTGTTTCAATGGGCTAAGACGGCAATTGAGTTGCAAAGCCCTATCTCGAACTACTAAGGTAACTCTTTATAAGACACTAATCATCCCAGTCCTGCTGTATGGCGCAGAGGTATGGGCTTTGACAAAACCGGATGAGTATGCACTTGGTTATTTCGAGAGAAAAGTTTTTCGAGCGATCTTTGGTCCCGTCTGCATAGACGGTGAATGGAGGAGAAGGTGCAATGCCGAACTATATGGCCTGTACAAGGACATCGACTTAGCCAGAAGGGTTCACATACAGCGACTAAGATGGCTGGGTCATTTAGAGCAGATGGAGGCCAACGTTCCCGCTAAGAAAGTCTTCGAATCCACCCCGGATGGACGACGCAGTAGAGGACGACCTCGCGGTAGGTGGCGCAAGCAAGTGGTAGGGGACCTCAACCAACTTGGAGTGCGCAACTGGAGGCAGCTGGCTCGTAACCGCACCGACTGGCGAGGTTTGTTGGTTGAAGCCCAGGTCCACCCCGGACTGTAGCGCCATCTAAGTAAGTAAGTAAGAATCTGACACTAATATGAGCACGCGCTTGCTATTCTCCTAGTGTCTATGGAATATTTTTTACCTACCCTCGGGGAAAAAAAAAAATAAAATCGAATGCAACAGAAGAGATCCTATGCCATTCAAAAGAGGTTACCTGGCCCGATACCATTCCACAACTTTAAAACTCTAACAAATAAAACACATTTAATTTTCACTTAAAAACAAAGTATGCAAATTTATTAATTTTTCTTTCACAGAAAATTGGATTTCTTAAAAATTTTAAAACGCAATTTTAGCATTTATTAAAAGTCAGTTGTGTGCCACCAGAGTTTCTTGAATGCCTAGTCATTTGCTCGTCAATAGTATACCCCAGCTTCTCGTTGTATACGAGGATGTCCGTAAGGTCATCGAGCCCCTCCGTGTAGTTGGCGATGTTATTCCATGTGAAAGCTACTATTTCCTTAGTAAGAGTGTGCTTTGCTCTGTTAAGCATCAGAGTGCGCTTTTTTCGGAGACGCAAAAGATCTCGGTAAACAAATAAATGGTATGCCACTGAAGTTTCTCCAGTCATGATGTACAGAATCAATGTTTTCTAGCACCTGTTGCAAACTGAGAATATATTGTCGAACTGATGATTTGCGAACTCTATGGCGAGTTTTTATACTAAAATGAAATGTCCTTGCTAACACTTTAATAGTGTTAATCTAAATTACTTCAATTTACAACAAATTACTTTTCACCTGAAATATTGGTGATAAATATTGTCGACGGAAAAAAAGGATTCGCTTTAACATACAATAACCTTTTGTCTTTTGAGTACATACACACAATAGTAAGTTGTAAAAATAATGAGAGGTAAGCCAATTATTATAAAAATAACAATGCAATAAAATTAAAACACACATTAAAAGGTATTAAAGATAATCAATTAATGTACCTTATTCTCATTTGTTAATACATGCTCATTACTTTTTATACCTGTTCCTAGGCTCACACCTATAGATAGGTACCTGCATGTAATTAACTTATGCGTTTTACTATATTTTTCTAACAAACCTTATGTCGAATGTAATAATTGATAGTATGTGTAGTGCACTATGTTTAATTTAGCACCGGTTAATGTATGTGGCTCAACTTATTCCTCTGGACTTAGCTCTAGATTGTAGAATCTATTTTAAATAAATCACATAGGAGCGAGAGACTATGTGCAGAAGTGAATAGACGTGTTCTCTTGTTGTCCGATAGCAGCCATTTAAAGCGTATATTAGTTCAAGGTTAATAATTTTAGAGTGGTGAACGGTCTTTAAATCTGACATACAAAGTTACTACGGCCTAAGTACAGATGAACTCTGCAGAGGATGCGGCAATACGGGAGGACTCGGAACACTTCCTCTGCAAATGCCCTAGTCTCTGCTATACCAGGAAGACGGTCCTTGGAGAGTACTTCTTCAACCATCTGGGCGACCTGTCTAAAAAGCCACCAACCATCACCATGAAATTCATAGCTTCTTCAGGGTGATTCAGAGGAGGCCGTTCCACTAACATAGAACTCTAGCCATTTTGTTTCTTTCCTCTCTTTGCAGTTCTTCAACTAGGAAACTCAACGTCAGGGGAGCACAATGGATCCGTTTGTGATCCGGGCTGCAGGCTGCGCTCATTCGTTGCAGCTAACCCCTTTTAACCTAACTTAACCTAACCTACTAAGTTACTTAGTGACCCGACCTGCGTAATTCATTTTATTGCTATCTAAAATATAATCGTAAGCGTGATTATCTTGCGTTCCCACTATGACGCAAGCTAATATACGATCGAACTCTAAAGCTTCGAAAAAGCAAAATCTGCACTCTACACCTTCGCAACCTAATTCTCCTGCAAACAACATCGCCAGCAACCTTTCAGTTCTCACCGTCCAAAGGTTTGAAGAGAGACTCAACAAACAAAGTGAAACTCTCATTGAAAATATAAAATTCGAAATAAATAAATTTCGTGTATTTCGAATTTAATACTAAAATCGAGGAGCTGCAGAAGAACTGGACGGCACAGGTAGACGACTTCAACTCTAAGCTATCTAACGTCGTGCAGTGCGTCGAAAAACTAGAAGCCGAAGTTCCTAAAACTGGTGCACTTAATTAAGAGTTGCACTTCCTGCACAAACAAATTGATGCATTGGAGAGGAAAGAAATTGTCACTGACGCCATTCTTTTTGGGATTCCTGAGCGCGAAGGAGAATGTCTGCCAAGCATTTACAACCAGCTGTGTTTCTCCATCGACTGTAGACCTCCGCCAGTTAGAAGTATTTTTCGTACCAAACATAAAGTACTTCAAAACAATGCATCTCGACCGCCCATTGTACTTCGATTCGGCAGCAGGTATGAGAGAGATTCTGTTCTTCGAGCAGCAGCTGAATACCGCAAAGGAAAACAGAAGGAGCTTTGTTTACATGGCGTTAGAATCAACTCAGAGATCAGCTGTTACCTCAACGAAAGCTTAACAAAAAAAAACCGCTCTTTTCTTCAGGAGCCACCAAGATGAAACGGAGGAAGCAGCGTTGGCGTGGGCGTGGGCGCCGTGACGTAAGTGGTTAGTGTGTCGGATCACTACGCATGAGGTTCCAAGTTCGAATCCCAAAAAATACCAAAAAAGTTTTTCCACGGTCCCACCTCTCAAATCGCCGTTCGGATTCGGCATTAAACTGTAGATCCCTTCCATTCGTGTAAAAAATATGACGCTTATGCCGATGACATTGACATAATCGGAAGAAGTCAGCGGGTCGTCAATGGGGTATTTACAAGTATTGAGATCGAGGTAGCAAAGATGGGTCTAGCGGTCAATGAAAGCAAAACAAAATATATGCTGTCTACAAAAAAGGACACCTTACATCGGCGTCTTGGACAGAACGCCACAATAGACAGATATAATTTTGAGGTAGTAAGGGATTTTGTCTACCTATGCTCTATGGTGAACTCCACAAATGACATCAGTAGGGAGATCACATGAAGAATTACTCTTGCCGATCGTTGTTTCAATGGGCTAAGACGGCAATTGAGTTGCAAAGCCCTATCTCGAACTACTAAGGTATGGAGGAGAAGGTACAATGCCGAACTATATGGCCTGTACAAGGACATCGACTTAGCCAGAAGGGTTCACATACAGCGACTAAGATGGCTGGGTCATTTAGAGCAGATGGAGGCCAACGTTCCCGCTAAGAAAGTCTTCGAATCCACCCCGGATGGACGACGTAGTAGAGGACGACCTCGCGGTAGGTGGCGCAAGCAAGTGGTAGGGGACCTCAACCAACTTGGAGTGCGCAACTGGAGGCAGCTGGCTCGTAACCGCACCGACTGGCGAGGTTTGTTGGTTGAAGCCCAGGTCCACCCCGGACTGTAGCGCCATCTAAGTAAGTAAGTAAGAATCTGACACTAATATGAGCACGCGCTTGCTATTCTCCTAGTGTCTATGGAATATTTTTTACCTACCCTCGGGGAAAAAAAAAAATAAAATCGAATGCAACAGAAGAGATCCTATGCCATTCAAAAGAGGTTACCTGGCCCGATACCATTCCACAACTTTAAAACTCTAACAAATAAAACACATTTAATTTTCACTTAAAAACAAAGTATGCAAATTTATTAATTTTTCTTTCACAGAAAATTGGATTTCTTAAAAATTTTAAAACGCAATTTTAGCATTTATTAAAAGTCAGTTGTGTGCCACCAGAGTTTCTTGAATGCCTAGTCATTTGCTCGTCAATAGTATACCCCAGCTTCTCGTTGTATACGAGGATGTCCGTAAGGTCATCGAGCCCCTCCGTGTAGTTGGCGATGTTATTCCATGTGAAAGCTACTATTTCCTTAGTAAGAGTGTGCTTTGCTCTGTTAAGCATCAGAGTGCGCTTTTTTCGGAGACGCAAAAGATCTCGGTAAACAAATAAATGGTATGCCACTGAAGTTTCTCCAGTCATGATGTACAGAATCAATGTTTTCTAGCACCTGTTGCAAACTGAGAATATATTGTCGAACTGATGATTTGCGAACTCTATGGCGAGTTTTTATACTAAAATGAAATGTCCTTGCTAACACTTTAATAATGTTAATCTAAATTACTTCAATTTACAACAAATTACTTTTCACCTGAAATATTGGTGATAAATATTGTCGACGGAAAAAAGGATTCGCTTTAACATACAATAACCTTTTGTCTTTTGAGTACATACACACAATAGTAAGTTGTAAAAATAATGAGAGGTAAGCCAATTATTATAAAAATAACAATGCAATAAAATTAAAACACACATTAAAAGGTATTAAAGATAATCAATTAATGTACCTTATTCTCATTTGTTAATACATGCTCATTACTTTTTATACCTGTTCCTAGGCTCACACCTATAGATAGGTACCTGCATGTAATTAACTTATGCGTTTTACTATATTTTTCTAACAAACCTTATGTCGAATGTAATAATTGATAGTATGTGTAGTGCACTATGTTTAATTTAGCACCGGTTAATGTATGTGGCTCAACTTATTCCTCTGGACTTAGCTCTAGATTGTAGAATCTATTTTAAATAAATCACATAGGAGCGAGAGACTATGTGCAGAAGTGAATAGACGTGTTCTCTTGTTGTCCGATAGCAGCCATTTAAAGCGTATATTAGTTCAAGGTTAATAATTTTAGAGTGGTGAACGGTCTTTAAATCTGCCATACAAAGTTACTACGGCCTAAGTACAGATGAACTCTGCAGAGGATGCGGCAATACGGGAGGACTCGGAACACTTCCTCTGCAAATGCCCTAGTCTCTGCTATACCAGGAAGACGGTCCTTGGAGAGTACTTCTTCAACCATCTGGGCGACCTGTCTAAAAAGCCACCAACCATCACCATGAAATTCATAGCTTCTTCAGGGTGATTCAGAGGAGGCCGTTCCACTAACATAGAACTCTAGCCGTTTTGTTTCTTTCCTCTCTTTGCAGTTCTTCAACTAGGAAACTCAACGTCAGGGGAGCACAATGGATCCGTTTGTGATCCGGGCTGCAGGCTGCGCTCATTCGTTGCAGCTAACCCCTTTTAACCTAACTTAACCTAACCTACTAAGTTACTTAGTGACCCGACCTGCGTAATTCATTTTATTGCTATCTAAAATATAATCGTAAGCGTGATTATCTTTCGTTCCCACTATGACGCAAGCTAATATACGATCGAACTCTAAAGCTTCGAAAAAGCAAAATCTGCACTCTACACCTTCGCAACCTAATTCTCCTGCAAACAACATCGCCAGCAACCTTTCAGTTCTCACCGTCCAAAGGTTTGAAGAGAGACTCAACAAACAAAGTGAAACTCTCATTGAAAATATAAAATTCGAAATAAATAAATTTCGTGTATTTCGAATTTAATACTAAAATCGAGGAGCTGCAGAAGAACTGGACGGCACAGGTAGACGACTTCAACTCTAAGCTATCTAACGTCGTGCAGTGCGTCGAAAAACTAGAAGCCGAAGTTCCTAAAACTGGTGCACTTAATTAAGAGTTGCACTTCCTGCACAAACAAATTGATGCATTGGAGAGGAAAGAAATTGTCACTGACGCCATTCTTTTTGGGATTCCTGAGCGCGAAGGAGAATGTCTGCCAAGCATTTACAACCAGCTGTGTTTCTCCATCGACTGTAGACCTCCGCCAGTTAGAAGTATTTTTCGTACCAAACATAAAGTACTTCAAAACAATGCATCTCGACCGCCCATTGTACTTCGATTCGGCAGCAGGTATGAGAGAGATTCTGTTCTTCGAGCAGCAGCTGAATACCGCAAAGGAAAACAGAAGGAGCTTTGTTTACATGGCGTTAGAATCAACTCAGAGATCAGCTGTTACCTCAACGAAAGCTTAACAAAAAAAAACCGCTCTTTTCTTCAGGAGCCACCAAGATGAAACGGAGGAAGCAGCGTTGGCGTGGGCGTGGGCGCCGTGACGTAAGTGGTTAGTGTGTCGGATCACTACGCATGAGGTTCCAAGTTCGAATCCCAAAAAATACCAAAAAAGTTTTTCCACGGTCCCACCTCTCAAATCGCCGTTCGGATTCGGCATTAAACTGTAGATCCCTTCCATTCGTGTAAAAAATATGACGCTTATGCCGATGACATTGACATAATCGGAAGAAGTCAGCGGGTCGTCAATGGGGTATTTACAAGTATTGAGATCGAGGTAGCAAAGATGGGTCTAGCGGTCAATGAAAGCAAAACAAAATATATGCTGTCTACAAAAAAGGACACCTTACATCGGCGTCTTGGACAGAACGCCACAATAGACAGATATAATTTTGAGGTAGTAAGGGATTTTGTCTACCTATGCTCTATGGTGAACTCCACAAATGACATCAGTAGGGAGATCACATGAAGAATTACTCTTGCCGATCGTTGTTTCAATGGGCTAAGACGGCAATTGAGTTGCAAAGCCCTATCTCGAACTACTAAGGTATGGAGGAGAAGGTACAATGCCGAACTATATGGCCTGTACAAGGACATCGACTTAGCCAGAAGGGTTCACATACAGCGACTAAGATGGCTGGGTCATTTAGAGCAGATGGAGGCCAACGTTCCCGCTAAGAAAGTCTTCGAATCCACCCCGGATGGACGACGTAGTAGAGGACGACCTCGCGGTAGGTGGCGCAAGCAAGTGGTAGGGGACCTCAACCAACTTGGAGTGCGCAACTGGAGGCAGCTGGCTCGTAACCGCACCGACTGGCGAGGTTTGTTGGTTGAAGCCCAGGTCCACCCCGGACTGTAGCGCCATCTAAGTAAGTAAGTAAGAATCTGACACTAATATGAGCACGCGCTTGCTATTCTCCTAGTGTCTATGGAATATTTTTTACCTACCCTCGGGGAAAAAAAAAAATAAAATCGAATGCAACAGAAGAGATCCTATGCCATTCAAAAGAGGTTACCTGGCCCGATACCATTCCACAACTTTAAAACTCTAACAAATAAAACACATTTAATTTTCACTTAAAAACAAAGTATGCAAATTTATTAATTTTTCTTTCACAGAAAATTGGATTTCTTAAAAATTTTAAAACGCAATTTTAGCATTTATTAAAAGTCAGTTGTGTGCCACCAGAGTTTCTTGAATGCCTAGTCATTTGCTCGTCAATAGTATACCCCAGCTTCTCGTTGTATACGAGGATGTCCGTAAGGTCATCGAGCCCCTCCGTGTAGTTGGCGATGTTATTCCATGTGAAAGCTACTATTTCCTTAGTAAGAGTGTGCTTTGCTCTGTTAAGCATCAGAGTGCGCTTTTTCGGAGACGCAAAAGATCTCGGTAAACAAATAAATGGTATGCCACTGAAGTTTCTCCAGTCATGATGTACAGAATCAATGTTTTCTAGCACCTGTTGCAAACTGAGAATATATTGTCGAACTGATGATTTGCGAACTCTATGGCGAGTTTTTATACTAAAATGAAATGTCCTTGCTAACACTTTAATAATGTTAATCTAAATTACTTCAATTTACAACAAATTACTTTTCACCTGAAATATTGGTGATAAATATTGTCGACGGAAAAAAGGATTCGCTTTAACATACAATAACCTTTTGTCTTTTGAGTACATACACACAATAGTAAGTTGTAAAAATAATGAGAGGTAAGCCAATTATTATAAAAATAACAATGCAATAAAATTAAAACACACATTAAAAGGTATTAAAGATAATCAATTAATGTACCTTATTCTCATTTGTTAATACATGCTCATTACTTTTTATACCTGTTCCTAGGCTCACACCTATAGATAGGTACCTGCATGTAATTAACTTATGCGTTTTACTATATTTTTCTAACAAACCTTATGTCGAATGTAATAATTGATAGTATGTGTAGTGCACTATGTTTAATTTAGCACCGGTTAATGTATGTGGCTCAACTTATTCCTCTGGACTTAGCTCTAGATTGTAGAATCTATTTTAAATAAATCACATAGGAGCGAGAGACTATGTGCAGAAGTGAATAGACGTGTTCTCTTGTTGTCCGATAGCAGCCATTTAAAGCGTATATTAGTTCAAGGTTAATAATTTTAGAGTGGTGAACGGTCTTTAAATCTGCCATACAAAGTTACTACGGCCTAAGTACAGATGAACTCTGCAGAGGATGCGGCAATACGGGAGGACTCGGAACACTTCCTCTGCAAATGCCCTAGTCTCTGCTATACCAGGAAGACGGTCCTTGGAGAGTACTTCTTCAACCATCTGGGCGACCTGTCTAAAAAGCCACCAACCATCACCATGAAATTCATAGCTTCTTCAGGGTGATTCAGAGGAGGCCGTTCCACTAACATAGAACTCTAGCCGTTTTGTTTCTTTCCTCTCTTTGCAGTTCTTCAACTAGGAAACTCAACGTCAGGGGAGCACAATGGATCCGTTTGTGATCCGGGCTGCAGGCTGCGCTCATTCGTTGCAGCTAACCCCTTTTAACCTAACTTAACCTAACCTACTAAGTTACTTAGTGACCCGACCTGCGTAATTCATTTTATTGCTATCTAAAATATAATCGTAAGCGTGATTATCTTTCGTTCCCACTATGACGCAAGCTAATATACGATCGAACTCTAAAGCTTCGAAAAAGCAAAATCTGCACTCTACACCTTCGCAACCTAATTCTCCTGCAAACAACATCGCCAGCAACCTTTCAGTTCTCACCGTCCAAAGGTTTGAAGAGAGACTCAACAAACAAAGTGAAACTCTCATTGAAAATATAAAATTCGAAATAAATAAATTTCGTGTATTTCGAATTTAATACTAAAATCGAGGAGCTGCAGAAGAACTGGACGGCACAGGTAGACGACTTCAACTCTAAGCTATCTAACGTCGTGCAGTGCGTCGAAAAACTAGAAGCCGAAGTTCCTAAAACTGGTGCACTTAATTAAGAGTTGCACTTCCTGCACAAACAAATTGATGCATTGGAGAGGAAAGAAATTGTCACTGACGCCATTCTTTTTGGGATTCCTGAGCGCGAAGGAGAATGTCTGCCAAGCATTTACAACCAGCTGTGTTTCTCCATCGACTGTAGACCTCCGCCAGTTAGAAGTATTTTTCGTACCAAACATAAAGTACTTCAAAACAATGCATCTCGACCGCCCATTGTACTTCGATTCGGCAGCAGGTATGAGAGAGATTCTGTTCTTCGAGCAGCAGCTGAATACCGCAAAGGAAAACAGAAGGAGCTTTGTTTACATGGCGTTAGAATCAACTCAGAGATCAGCTGTTACCTCAACGAAAGCTTAACAAAAAAAAACCGCTCTTTTCTTCAGGAGCCACCAAGATGAAACGGAGGAAGCAGCGTTGGCGTGGGCGTGGGCGCCGTGACGTAAGTGGTTAGTGTGTCGGATCACTACGCATGAGGTTCCAAGTTCGAATCCCAAAAAATACCAAAAAAGTTTTTCCACGGTCCCACCTCTCAAATCGCCGTTCGGATTCGGCATTAAACTGTAGATCCCTTCCATTCGTGTAAAAAATATGACGCTTATGCCGATGACATTGACATAATCGGAAGAAGTCAGCGGGTCGTCAATGGGGTATTTACAAGTATTGAGATCGAGGTAGCAAAGATGGGTCTAGCGGTCAATGAAAGCAAAACAAAATATATGCTGTCTACAAAAAAGGACACCTTACATCGGCGTCTTGGACAGAACGCCACAATAGACAGATATAATTTTGAGGTAGTAAGGGATTTTGTCTACCTATGCTCTATGGTGAACTCCACAAATGACATCAGTAGGGAGATCACATGAAGAATTACTCTTGCCGATCGTTGTTTCAATGGGCTAAGACGGCAATTGAGTTGCAAAGCCCTATCTCGAACTACTAAGGTATGGAGGAGAAGGTACAATGCCGAACTATATGGCCTGTACAAGGACATCGACTTAGCCAGAAGGGTTCACATACAGCGACTAAGATGGCTGGGTCATTTAGAGCAGATGGAGGCCAACGTTCCCGCTAAGAAAGTCTTCGAATCCACCCCGGATGGACGACGTAGTAGAGGACGACCTCGCGGTAGGTGGCGCAAGCAAGTGGTAGGGGACCTCAACCAACTTGGAGTGCGCAACTGGAGGCAGCTGGCTCGTAACCGCACCGACTGGCGAGGTTTGTTGGTTGAAGCCCAGGTCCACCCCGGACTGTAGCGCCATCTAAGTAAGTAAGTAAGAATCTGACACTAATATGAGCACGCGCTTGCTATTCTCCTAGTGTCTATGGAATATTTTTTACCTACCCTCGGGGAAAAAAAAAAATAAAATCGAATGCAACAGAAGAGATCCTATGCCATTCAAAAGAGGTTACCTGGCCCGATACCATTCCACAACTTTAAAACTCTAACAAATAAAACACATTTAATTTTCACTTAAAAACAAAGTATGCAAATTTATTAATTTTTCTTTCACAGAAAATTGGATTTCTTAAAAATTTTAAAACGCAATTTTAGCATTTATTAAAAGTCAGTTGTGTGCCACCAGAGTTTCTTGAATGCCTAGTCATTTGCTCGTCAATAGTATACCCCAGCTTCTCGTTGTATACGAGGATGTCCGTAAGGTCATCGAGCCCCTCCGTGTAGTTGGCGATGTTATTCCATGTGAAAGCTACTATTTCCTTAGTAAGAGTGTGCTTTGCTCTGTTAAGCATCAGAGTGCGCTTTTTCGGAGACGCAAAAGATCTCGGTAAACAAATAAATGGTATGCCACTGAAGTTTCTCCAGTCATGATGTACAGAATCAATGTTTTCTAGCACCTGTTGCAAACTGAGAATATATTGTCGAACTGATGATTTGCGAACTCTATGGCGAGTTTTTATACTAAAATGAAATGTCCTTGCTAACACTTTAATAATGTTAATCTAAATTACTTCAATTTACAACAAATTACTTTTCACCTGAAATATTGGTGATAAATATTGTCGACGGAAAAAAGGATTCGCTTTAACATACAATAACCTTTTGTCTTTTGAGTACATACACACAATAGTAAGTTGTAAAAATAATGAGAGGTAAGCCAATTATTATAAAAATAACAATGCAATAAAATTAAAACACACATTAAAAGGTATTAAAGATAATCAATTAATGTACCTTATTCTCATTTGTTAATACATGCTCATTACTTTTTATACCTGTTCCTAGGCTCACACCTATAGATAGGTACCTGCATGTAATTAACTTATGCGTTTTACTATATTTTTCTAACAAACCTTATGTCGAATGTAATAATTGATAGTATGTGTAGTGCACTATGTTTAATTTAGCACCGGTTAATGTATGTGGCTCAACTTATTCCTCTGGACTTAGCTCTAGATTGTAGAATCTATTTTAAATAAATCACATAGGAGCGAGAGACTATGTGCAGAAGTGAATAGACGTGTTCTCTTGTTGTCCGATAGCAGCCATTTAAAGCGTATATTAGTTCAAGGTTAATAATTTTAGAGTGGTGAACGGTCTTTAAATCTGCCATACAAAGTTACTACGGCCTAAGTACAGATGAACTCTGCAGAGGATGCGGCAATACGGGAGGACTCGGAACACTTCCTCTGCAAATGCCCTAGTCTCTGCTATACCAGGAAGACGGTCCTTGGAGAGTACTTCTTCAACCATCTGGGCGACCTGTCTAAAAAGCCACCAACCATCACCATGAAATTCATAGCTTCTTCAGGGTGATTCAGAGGAGGCCGTTCCACTAACATAGAACTCTAGCCGTTTTGTTTCTTTCCTCTCTTTGCAGTTCTTCAACTAGGAAACTCAACGTCAGGGGAGCACAATGGATCCGTTTGTGATCCGGGCTGCAGGCTGCGCTCATTCGTTGCAGCTAACCCCTTTTAACCTAACTTAACCTAACTTACTAAGTTACTTAGTGACCCGACCTGCGTAATTCATTTTATTGCTATCTAAAATATAATCGTAAGCGTGATTATCTTTCGTTCCCACTATGACGCAAGCTAATATACGATCGAACTCTAAAGCTTCGAAAAAGCAAAATCTGCACTCTACACCTTCGCAACCTAATTCTCCTGCAAACAACATCGCCAGCAACCTTTCAGTTCTCACCGTCCAAAGGTTTGAAGAGAGACTCAACAAACAAAGTGAAACTCTCATTGAAAATATAAAATTCGAAATAAATAAATTTCGTGTATTTCGAATTTAATACTAAAATCGAGGAGCTGCAGAAGAACTGGACGGCACAGGTAGACGACTTCAACTCTAAGCTATGTAACGTCGTGCAGTGCGTCGAAAAACTAGAAGCCGAAGTTCCTAAAACTGGTGCACTTAATTAAGAGTTGCACTTCCTGCACAAACAAATTGATGCATTGGAGAGGAAAGAAATTGTCACTGACGCCATTCTTTTTGGGATTCCTGAGCGCGAAGGAGAATGTCTGCCAAGCATTTACAACTCCATCGACTGTAGACCTCCGCCAGTTAGAAGTATTTTTCGTACCAAACATAAAGTACTTCAAAACAATGCATCTCGACCGCCCATTGGACTTCGATTCGGCAGCAGGTATGAGAGAGATTCTGTTCTTCGAGCAGCAGCTGAATACCGCAAAGGAAAACAGAAGGAGCTTTGTTTACATGGCGTTAGAATCAACTCAGAGATCAGCTGTTACCTCAACGAAAGCTTAACAAAAAAAAACCGCTCTTTTCTTCAGGAGCCACCAAGATGAAACGGAGGAAGCAGCGTTGGCGTGGGCGTGGGCGCCGTGACGTAAGTGGTTAGTGTGTCGGATCACTACGCATGAGGTTCCAAGTTCGAATCCCAAAAAATACCAAAAAAGTTTTTCCACGGTCCCACCTCTCAAATCGCCGTTCGGATTCGGCATTAAACTGTAGATCCCTTCCATTCGTGTAAAAAATATGACGCACACAACATTTTTTTTTTTTTTTTTTTTTGTCGGGATAGGAAACACTCGACTGGAGCACTCAGACACAACTGGTCCATTGTACTGCCAGAGAGCAAACCCTGATTTACCCATTTTGTTGGAATTTCCTTGACTTTCGAAGAAAGCCAAGCAAGCACTTCAGTGATGAGGAGCTTACAGTACCAGCACTCACCACATCCACACCGAAGATCTGCCACCTGATACGAGCAAAGGCCGGACACTCACAGAGATAATGTTCCGCGGTGTCGTCACTTTCTCCACAAGCGTCGCAAATTGTAGTGTCACTTAAGCCTAACACGTTAAGGTGCTTGGCAAAAGCGAAGTGGCCTGTCAAGACGCCGATAAGTTGTCTACAGTCTTTTCTGCTGAGAGACAGCAAGAATGCCGCTGATTTCTTACAGACGTGCGGGAGCATGCGTTTAGTCAACCTGCAACCTGGAGAGTCATGCCACACACAATTGTGCTCGTGAGAGACCCAATCGTCAATGGAAGCCCTAACCGAGGACGCTGGAAGACCCAACACGGGTTCGGGACCGGAGAAAGCCTCCTCTGAGCCTTGTCTAGCAATCTCATCGGAGATCTCGTTCCCCAAGATCCCAGTGTGACCTGGGACCCAGATAAGAGACAGAGAATTCAGCCTTGCGACCGAGTTCAAAGAGTTTTTGGTTTCACGAACTATTTTGGAAGTGGTTAAAGGGTTAAGCAAGGCCTTAAGCGCAGCCTGACTGTCACTACAGACACAAATGCTACGTCCCTTCCACCTGTTCTTCACAACATAGTTCATGGCCATTAGGATTGCATAAGTTTCCGCTTGGAAAACAGACGCATATTTGCCTAACGAGAAGTGAAGTCTAATGTTGTCGACTTCCACGAAGACCCCAGCGCCAGACCCTTGACTGGTTTTGGAACCATCCGTGAAAATACGACTACATTCCATTCCCGGCTCAGATTCTGACCGAAGCCAGTCCTGGACACAAGGAAAGTCGACTCTGAATTTGCGCATCAGCTGGAGTTCTGGTGTCATTGCATCAGACGGCATATCCATAAGACAGGAGTCGTAAGATAAGTGTCGCGCAAGTTCATCAAAGTTCCAGTGTGGAGTATACCAAAAACCGCCCCGCCTAAGACGATGGATGGCTTTGATAGTGCAACCCATGATATAAGTATCAAGGGGAGGTAAGTTCAGCAAAGCGTCTAGAGCAGAGCCAGGCGTACTCGGGAAAGCTCCTGAGCAGCCGAGACAAGCCGTTCTTTGGAGTTTCGAGCAAAAAGCAACCACATATTTACGCGAGAGCCCCTTCCACCAAACAACCGACGCATATGCGAGGAATGGTCTTATCATAGCCGTGTAGATCCAGAGAACCTTATTCGGTGATAAGCCCCAAGTCTTGCCAAAAGCACCCTTACACTGCCAGAAGACTGAGAGCCCCTTGGATGTTTTCGACTCGACGTGTTTAGACCAATGAAGTTTCTTATCTAGAATCACTCCCAGATATTTGGCTTCATTGGAAATGCGAATGGTGACGCCTTTTAGTACTGGCTGAGTCAGACCGGTCAAAATCCTCCTTCTCGTGAAAAGAACAACATCAGTCTTAAGAGGATTCACCGAAAGCCCACTCCTAGTACACCATTCATCGATCATGTCCAGCGCCGCCTGTGCGTTAGCACAGACCGTCGCCAGGCATGGCCCGACAGAAAGTACGGCGACATCATCCGCATATGCCTGAGCGTAGACGTTAGAACTATTTAGAGTGTTCAACAGAGAGTCGACCACCATGCACCATAACAATGGAGACAGAACGCCACCTTGCGGACAGCCCCTGTTTACCCCTGTCATAACATATTGGCCACAATCCGCATCCACTACCAAAGTTCTATTCATTAGCATTGCTTTAATCCACAACACTAATGTTTCTTCTACCTCGTGTTGTCTGGCTGAGTCGCACATGCAGTCAAAAGTCGCATTGTCAAAAGCACCCTCAATGTCGATGAAGATACCCATCGCGTATTCTCTCCTATCAAGCGCGCATTCAATTCTGGCCACTAGATTTTGAAGTGTGGTCTCACAGGATTTCCCACGCTGGTAAGCATGCTGCATCTCCGATAGTGGATGCAGTTTCAAAGCAACTTTGCGCACGTGAAATTCTACCAGTCTCTCCATACTTTTCAGTAGGAAGGCTGTCAAACTTATAGGTCTGAAACTCTTGGGGAGCGAATAGTCTTCCTTACCAATTTTCGGTATGAAAGCTACTCTGACAGTCCGCCAAGGTGTAGGAATATATGCCAGCGCCAAGCCAGCGGTGAAAATTCTTTTCAGAGTTGGCAATAGCTGATCTATACCCTGTTGCAGCATAGCCGGATATATTCCATCGGTGCCAGGCGATTTGAAACCATCAAAAGATGCCACAGCATATTTGATGGCCTCATCTGTTACCACGGCTGATGCAATATACCAACTGTGCCGAGTTTTCTGACTTAGATCAAGCTCAGCCTGGGTAAGCGGGCCAAGCTGCGACCTAGTGATTATCCGATTGCCAGGAAAGTGAGTCTCCAGCAGAAGACTAAAAGTTTCCGCTTTTGTCTCAGTAAACTTGCCATCAGACCGTCTGAGTGACTCCGGTTTGGTCGGCTTACCTCTTTTGAGGACTTTAACCAACCTACTGGTTTCACCGAGTGTCTCGATCTTTTCACAAAAATCTCTATAAGAAGCACTTTTCGACAAACGAATTAACTTCTTATAGTCTTTTTGCTTCGATCTAAAGAGATCCCAGTCACCTTCTAAATTTGTCTTAAGAGACCTATTCAGAAGTTTTCTGGACTCTTTCCTAAGCCGCTGCAGTTCCGGGCTCCACCAGGGAACCGGCGTTCTGCAGGAGTTTTTTGTCATTGGACACGCCAGTTCAAAACAGTTGGTAAGGACACTGGTCAGGTTTTGAACAGCATCCTCAACCTTTCGTTTCGTTCTGAGTTTAGTTGGAGTTTTGACAGATCTGTCTAGCTCTTTCCTAAACCGCACCCAGTTGGTTTTCCTCGGATTCCTCCTCTCCTGCAAAGTTAAAGCTTCGCATTCGATTTGGAAAACGATGTATCTATGATCTGATAAGGACACTTCCGGCAGTACCCTCCAGTTAGTAATCGACTTGAAGTACCTATTAGATAAAGTCAAGTCAATTACCTCCTGCCTCCTTGCCGTAACAAAAGTTGGCTGGGAGCCAACATTGTTTATTGTCATACCAGATGATAGTATAAAGTCTAGGAGATGGTTTCCTCGTATGTTGCATTTGCTGCTGCCCCAGACTGTATTCTGAGCATTAGCATCGCAGCATATGACTAGTCCCGTCTCCCGAGTGTCACAATACTTTATGAGTTCGGCAACCGCCTTCGGTGGTGGAGGCATTACCGAATCATAAGGGAAATAAGCCGACGCAACGACGAAAGTTTTCCAACTTCCATTTGTTTCGTAGCTTACAGCTGCAGCAACCAAGTCCTGACCACAAAATTGTCCAAGCTTGCTTACTGAGAGGAAATTCGGCACAATTAGACAAGCTCTCGGTCTTTCAGATCGCTCGTCACATAGCACCGTTACTCCACGAACACCACCAAATCCACATATGCGCTTGTTCCGCACATATGGTTCCTGGATAGATGTTATGTGGGGTTTTGTACGCACCACGGAAAGTCTACTACTTAAGAGAGCGGTAGCAGCCTTGGAGTGATGCAGGTTAATCTGCGAAAATATCATAGATATAGTCGGTGGTTTTCGCCCATTACTTGCACTCATTTGGAAATTAAGCGGAAATGAATCCTTCCAAGATGCAGGTAAGGACGCATGTCATACCTAGACTTCAGGACCTCCACAGAGCCAAGATCTAAACCCACAACAAGCGAAGAACCTTCCACATTTTCCCGATTCTTGCACTTGCCGTGAGAGTAGACGAACCATTCGCTCGTGTCGAGGCCAGGATTCTGGGTACGGAGACGCGTCAGCACATCCGCCGTTTTCCTGAGTTTCCCCGGGATAAAGCAAATGGCGCGCGTTCTCTTGATGGGCATGAGAACCACAAAAGAAGTGGTCCCCAAGGGTGGTATTTTCGGCACCGCATTGCTTAGCCATTCAAGGGTTTGCTGCGAGGAGCACTTCACCACGAAGGTTCCGCTCTTTAACGCACAGCCCTCCACTTGAATGCAGGCATTTGCTGCCGAAGCCAACTCCCACAGACGATCTTCGCAGTGTTTGCACTCCGCGTCGGTCATCTTGTGATCATTGCCAGCTCTTGCGATTCGTAGCGTAAGAGCGGAGGAAGCAGTTTCACTATACAGAATCTGCTCCCTTCGCTCCTTCGATCCGGATTGCTTCTTACCGAGGGTCTTATCCACGTCAGCCAATTTCTGTCCGCAGGTGCTAGAGCTTTTAGAAGTTCCAGCACGCGCATCACCCAGATTTTGTGCGCGGGTAATACCTCCGGTTCGAGGCTTCTTGGTAGAAGGGCGAGCACCTGATGCACCCACGCTTCCGCCGAGACGAGCACCCTTACCCGTGGCTTTGCCTGCGTCTGCCATTTTCTGTCCACTAGTGCTGGGACCTTTAGGGATAGCAACACCAGCATCACTCAGATTTTGTGCGCAGATAACGCCACCGGTAAGAGTGTGTCCAGCAGAGGGGCGCGCATCAGATGCGCACACGCTTCCACCGATGAAAGTAGGCGAAACTTGCTTCGTCCGCTTTGACCTGTTCGAGCCAACTGAAGGGGAGCCGGCGTTGGGTCCGAGGGATAGACCGACTCCAGTTGGAGTACTTTCTGTCGACCTAGGCCTCTTTCCCGCCGCCATTGAGGGATGACTGCTACCAGCGCTTGCGCCTTCAGCTGACTCTGCAGCCTCTTTGCACCGCGCCATCGCCGCCTTCCTTCTTCTCCTCTTCAACTGACTCTTAGTCAGGAGCTTTTCGGAGTGCGCCGTTTCAGGAGCTCGTTCACCTTTTTCGGTATCCCGAGTCAAACCGTCTTCAACACAACTTCGACCAGCTGCCCGACTATTAAAACAGAGATTAGACGTTCCAGCCGAAGCCTTTCCGCCACTTTCTCCGTCATTCCAGCCCAGTCTGCCAAACGAGTCGGAGACAGAGCCGCAGGATTCTTCAGAAGCAAGCATCGCTACTACTTCCGGGTCAACGCCAGAGGCGGGGGGTTTGAGTATGTTGGTTGGGACCTCCAGAATCCTTGTCCCGGCCGGGGTCGAAAAGACCACGGGTGGATTGTCGCTTGCGCGAGTACCACCTGGAGTATATACCGTGAATGTTTCTTCCATCATACTTTTAACAAGTTTTGCGTCACAGTCAAGACGTCTTCAGCCTTTGGTTCGATGTCTCACCTGGGGTCCTTTCGGATCCTTAGGGTCATTGACTCTTAAGCCGTTCCGCCACGTCAAGGCAGCTGAAGAATGGGAACGGGGGGAGACAACATGAGTGGTTGCGAGAAGCTAGGCCCTGGCACTTTAAAGAGCTGTTGCGCCAAATATTTGTTTTTTTAGCGTTGCCGTTTATACTTCAATCGAAGTATTTTACTTCCTCTTTCGCAAAAACACTTCACTTTTTGTAGACTTTATATTTTCCCTCTTAATTGGGAAATTGCATTATACCATATATTCATTAATAAGCTCTCCCATTAAGTAGCCAAGAATCGTATACGCAAACACAACCATTCGATAACTAGATCAATAACTACAAGTCTACAATTCTACCCAAAGAAGAAAGTCTTTAAGTCTTTTGGCATTCTGTCTTCTGCCTCATTTAAAAGAGTTTATAGGAGCCTTGTGGTGCCTTCCACAAAGCTTAGATTAAAGCTCCCTAATTTAAAAAAAAAATTATGTTGTTTTTTTTTCCATAAATAGTCGTTTAGTATAAGAAACTCAACTTTTATAATGACACTTCACTTTTCAGCAAAACACTCCTAATTTTTCCTGAAAACACTTCACGAAAAAATTGGCAAACGGCATCACTGGGTGGAAGCAGCTGTTTTCCGCTTATACTCACCATGGTTCAGTATTCGTCAAACTCTCACCAAACGGGTGAAGCATTTTGATTGAAAACGCCAAGGAACTAAGTGCTATTGTCATAACTCAGGCGCACGAACTCACCACAAACTAAAATTCAGTGTTGCCCACAGCCTATCAAATAATTTTATTTATTTATTTATTTAATTTTTTTTTCACTCACTTTTTGCTTTTTTTCTTTTTTTTACTTCATAAAATCCTTAATATGCTTAAGTTTGTAACGAATTAAAACAAGGCGGGATATCTCAATACACCTGTTAAGCCCACAACTGCCTAACTGATGTATCTAACTACCCTCCTCTGCCGCGAACGTAACTATGAGAGGTCTTTCGCACGGCTATAATAAATCTTCCACCTTCTATAGCGACCCTTATGACTCCAGGCCACAGGACTCCTTCAGCCAGTCCGGGCAGCAAAGGCGGAAGGGTGTCCGGTCCTTTGCAGCGTAGGCATGCTTGCTTTAGCTCGATCTAGCTCGTCGGAATGGGAGAGTTCTTGCTGCAGAGGAAACGAACGGGTGTTACGTTACATGCCTATGGAACAATGGTATTTCCGCGTTGAGGTAAAGAAAAGGACCCAAAATGCCTTCTTCAGCGCCATTGCCTTCTTAGCCCTGCGAATTCCAAAGTGGAAGGGGAATCTTAGATGTAGAATGATTCCCCACGTGGTCCCACCCCTACATAGCATCAACCCTGGTCAATGCTATCCTTGGCCATCACGTCACCGATACTTGCGATGACCCCTAGACTTTACTCGTCGATGCTGACTCTCAGGTGAGATCACCTAAGCCCTATCTCATCCACGACAAAAAGGAACTAACGCGACATCATCATCGTGTTACGCATCTGAAATTGGTCATCATCAACAACATCAACCCTACCCGAGTAATAACTAAACAGAAACCATTCGATTTAATTTCATGAGCACCATATAGTACTAAGGTTTATTAGCTTTTTTTTTTTCCTTTTGGATATAAAATATATAATAATGGATACTAATGTACTATACTAATATAATGTCTAAATTATAGAGGAATAATGAAAGGGGGAAAAAAAATATATACCATATATATATAAATAAATAAATCAGTATCTTACAGATAAAAAGGAATAGTGCAAATGCAAGTATAATGGGTATATGCATAGGAAACTAATGTATACATACTAATCTGGTGCATTCATTGAACTTATATCTAGGGATTACTACTAAGGGCTCTTCTTTTTCTCCGGTTCTTTTATCTAAATTTAGATTTTATTTTGCTTCTTACGTTCTTAATATCTATCTAACTAACTTTTTCGTTATCCTTTAGTTAAGGATGCAAACCATAAAAAAAAAAAAAAACACGCTAATTACTTTAATCGATATAAAAAAAAACTTATCTTTCTATTAATAATAAAAAAAAAATATAGAGCAGTTCGTACCAATGACAAAAAAAAAGGATATAAATGCACACAAGTGGACTTACCAATCTTGATGGAATTTTTTTTTTTTTTTTTGATACCTGGTGTATAGTTGTATATATATTAACTCGTATATCCGATGAGCTTGACGTCGTGGGTGATGGTGAGGTTGTGCACAGCCTTTCCGCCCATGTAGCTATTTTGACAATGATGGCTAAATTAAGGGTGTTAAATTAAAAGAAATTTTTTTTAGCATTTGTCCGAACTTTACACTGATATAGGTTGATTTCTACTTAGCTTAAATGATGAGTGTGGTCTCTGTTCGGCTTCGCCAAAAGCCCCTAACGAAGATGTCGGAAGAGGGAAGTATCCTTCGCCGATTAAGGCCCGCTGCCGGGTGTGGTATATGGGTACCCTTACGTAGGTAGCAGGTGGTGGCGCTGCTGAACGAAGTTGCCTCGACGAAGTATTCCACCACGCGGTTTTTAACCTTAACTAGGACTTCCGGTCAGAGTAAGTTAATTTTTGCTTGCTTTTTTTTTTATACATTTTTTTTTTTTTTGGGTTCCCTTTTTCCTGGCGGCCGGACTGCTGGAATGATATGCGCTATACCCCACCCAGGAGTGGAAGTCGTACCTTCAATGAGCGTCGTAAGGGTATATTTCGCGGGCACAGGTCACATGCACTGACGAGGACAATTATCACACCCGCAATTAACACTAAAAAAAAAAATGTGCTTACCTGCTACCCAATATAGTATATGTGTATTTTTTTTTTCTTTAAGCTTTAAAATAAGCGCTTTTTATTTCTGCTTTTATTTTTGTGTAGTGTGAATCACTTTTCAATACTTTGCTTTCTTTCTTTTTTTGTCGGTGCACTGAGTTTTATACCACTTTACTTTTTTTTTCTTTTTTTTTTTTTATATCACTACTGTATGTGGTAAATGCCCGCGAAAAGAAACATCCGCACCGTCTGGCAAGAACTGCTGGAAAAAGACCACGGAGATTTAAGCGACCCCTCTAAAGATTTATTTTTCGGTGCTCGGTAGCGGATCCTTCTCGGATGCTAGCCCCGTTTTTTTTTCTTCTTTCCTTTTTTTCCATCTTAAATATATAGACTCTCTCCAGCCTCAAGCGACATATCTGGTATCACTTTCGCTCCTTATATAATTGTTTCTCCTTAGCTTCCATTTAACATTATATTTAATTTATTTTTTTTTATATACGAGTATATCACTCTCTACTTCTTCGAATATCGAGATTTCCGATATTGATAGACCTAGTTGTAGTCTCGGATATCCCGGACACAAACCCGCAATTACCGCATACAGGGCTGCCACATTACCGCAGTTAGGGCCCCCACCTTACCGCATCTAGGGCCGCCACCATACCTTAGCTAGGACTACCACCTTACCGCAGTTAGGGGTGCCATCGTTCTTCTGTGTGCTTAGAGGGATAAAGGAGTACTACTTACTAGTACCGTGGAAAGACGTTTCCCACAAGTTTCTAATTTTAATTTTATTAATCATCTACATTTATCTTTTAAAATGAACTTGTTCTAATTGTAGTTCTACGCTTTCGTTCGCCAAGGTACGTTATGCATTATTTTGTTTAATTTGTTATTTATTTGTTTCTATGTTCGACCACTCTCTTAGTGTTCTTTATTTTTATTTATTTCTCGTAAATGAACCCGAGTAATAACTTTTTAAGCAGAGACTCAACAACTAGAAGCACTGATATTTCACTTCATAATATGATTAGAGTATTCACAGCGCAAAGCAATGGTATCCACATCTGCCGTATAAATGCACAAAGCCTCAACCCGAAAATAGACGAATTCAGACATCTCTTTGTCCAGTCGCGTATTGATGTAGTTTGTGTGCCTGAAACATGGCTCCATCCTGTCATAAATGACCAATGTTGTAAGCTTGATGGTTATAGGGCTTACCGGCCTGACAGACTTGAACGCATTGGGGGTGGCGTTGCAATCTATGCGCGCAAAGCACTATCGTGTAAAATTATCCACAAGTCAGCTCCAGGAGGTTCCAAGTTCGAATCCCAGAAAATACCAAAATGTTTTTTCACGGTCCCACCTCTCGCGAGCGTCTGACAAACATCCGAGAGTATTGCTGTCACGAAAAAGCTTCTCAAATCGCCGTTCGGATTCGGCATTAAACTGTAGGTCCCTTTCATTCGTGTGAAAAATATAACGCACACAACATGAGTGGTTGCGAGAAGCTAGGCCCTGGCACTTTAAAGAGCTGTTGCGTCAAATATTTGCTTTTTTAGCTCCAGGATGTCCGATGGAATTTATTTTTGTCGAAACTATCTGTGACTCCGAAAAGCTTATTATTGGTACTGTATGTAGACCGCGTAAGAACATTAGTTTAACACCTTTGTTTAATGTTCTTAAAGAAATTTCCTGTACTGCGTCAAACATTGTTCTCTGTGGTGACCTTAATTGTAATCTGTTGACAACATGGAAGAGCTAAACTTGTTCGCAGTTAACTCGTCCACTCCAACTCACTTCTCAGGCTTTTCAAGCTCCCTCCTAGACGTCTTCTTTGTTGGTGATATGTCTAAATGTCTGTTCTATAATCAGCTCTCTGCTCCAGGTTTTTCAAAACATGACCTGATTTATTTAACGTTTGATGTTCAAAATGCTTGCAGTGAGTCAACGTATCAATATAGAGACTACTGTAACATAAAATATGCTGATCTACGTCATGACATTTGTCAGACTTGCTGGGATCGTATCTATCATATGCCTTCCGTTGATGAACAGGTAATGTTTCTTCAGCAGCAAATACTTTTCTAATATGATAAGCATGTTCCCTTGAAGATAAAAAGGAATAATTCTCGGTCACCTCAGTGGTTGAACTCAGACATCTTTTATCTCATAGAAAAACGAAATACGGCCTACAGGAAATGGAAAAGTATCATCTTGAAGTGTTCCTAATTAGCTATCGTTTTCTACGAAACAAGAAAAAATATTTGGCGCAACAGCTCTTTAAAGTGCCAGGGCCTAGCTTCTCGCAACCACTCATGTTGTGTGCGTTATATTTTTCACACGAAAGGAAGGGACCTACAGTTTAATGCCGAATCCGAACGGCGATTTGAGAAGCGTATTCGTGACAACAATACTCTCGGATGTTTTTCAGACGCTCGCGAGAGGTGGGACCGTGAAAAAACTTTTTGGTGTTTTCTGGGATTCGAACTTAGAACCTCATGCGTAGTGATCCGACACACTAAACAAGACTATGCTAAAAATTAGCAAGCTAAGCTTGCCTATTACAGTAGCAAACTTGACTGTTCCGCACCTGGGAAAACTCTGTGGAAACAGCTTCGTCAAGTAGACATTGGTAGGCAAAGTTCAGAACTTCCTGATGATATTGATTGCGACAAGTTAACTGAAGGATTTATTTCCTCCTCTGGCACTCCATCGATAGGTACTGATGTCCTTGAGTAAAACTCAGAAATCGAAAGTGGTGGTTACTTCTGGTTTAGCAGGGTTTTTGAAGAGGATGTTGCCGAAGCGTTTCTATCAATTAAGTCCAATGCCATGGGTCTTGACGGCTTAAGTCCGAAAGTTTTAAAACTTCTGTTGCCTTTCGTCTTGCCTTTTGTAACCTACATCTTTAACTGCATTTTGACTAAGTCTTCTTTTCCTACTGAGTGGGGAAAAGTTAAGGTAGTTCCGGTTCCAAAAATTTAATGAAAAGTTTTGTTGAATATAGACCCATAGCTATTCTACCCTACTTGTCAAAGGTTTTTGAAAAATTGATGATGTTACAAATGCGAAAATATTTGAATAGGAATCACTTACTCTGTGAAAACCAGTCCGGTTTTCGCCCGAAAAGAAGCTCTAAAACAGCCTTATTGTTTGTAGTTGAAGAGTGCCGGAATGCAATGAACAAACTGCCTAAGGTAATAAAGCATTGGAAAACTCACATGTACGCTGATGACGTCCAACTTCTCTTCAATTATCCCTTGGTTAAATTGAATAAATCAATAGATCTTTTAAACGAAGATCTTTCAAGTATATTTAAATGGTCAATTGAACATGATCTAAAACTGAATGCCAACAAATCCAAAGTGCTTGTCATACACCATAGAGCTATTGATCTTTCAGATGTTCAACCTGTTCTTCTCAATCAAATGAGCATAGAGTGGGTTGCCTCCGCCAGAAATCTTGGTGTGGTCTTTAATCGTACCCTTTCTTGGGATACACACATTAATGTAACTATCGGTAAGGTTTATGGTGGACTGCGTACTCTATGGGCCACTCAGCACATTCTGCCCACTAAAATTAAAATGTTATTGGCAAAGACGCTTCTTTTGTATGGATGTGAGATTTTCTGTAAACCAGACTATTCTAGTCATAGAAAACTGAATGTTTTGTATAACGACATCGCTCAATACATCTTCAATCTTAAGAGACGTGACCATGTTTCTCGTTTCTCAAAGGTTACACCTTTGATAGCCTGATTAAACATCGATCCCTTTGTCTCCTGAAAAATGTTGTCACCACCCGAAAACCTGATTATTAGTTGTACAAAATTCAATTTCTTCAATCTCGGAGATCACTGATGCTTGTTCAACCTAGATACTCATGCCTTGCGTCTGAACGTCAATTCTTTGTGCAAGTAGTTTGGCTGTGGAACTCTCTGCCACCTGACCTGAGAAGAATCGAAAACATAAACAAATTCAAATCCGTCCTTTTAGTCTAAAAATCAGATTATTCTCTTAAACTCATTTTAAATGTAGATGCATCTTTTTATATTTTTTTTTCTCTTTCTGTGAATTCTTTTACATTTACATCTATGTTTCTATTTTCTTTTTCTTTCTATTTTTGTTTTTTTTTTTGTTTTCTTTTTCTATGCTAATAACGTTTTGTCTTGCAATCTTGTTTAAGATTTTGAATCTTTTTATTGTAAGTGAATTGAATAAATAAAATATGAAATATATAAATATAGGAGCACTGCAACTCTGTGAGCAACTTTCAGCGGCCGATCTATTAAAGCAGAATTTAGATTTCGATTTATCGCAATTCATTATCTTATATATTAATACGTGAATACGAAACTTACGGTACATTTTTTAAGTATTTATTACAAAAGGAGGGAGTGAAACTAATGTCATTCGAAAGGTACTGTATCAAAGATGGGCAGAAAAAAAAATCATGTGACTATGTAACATTTAAGTTAGATAATATCCCGTCGGTTGAATTTCGACCACACGTGATACTAGATACGCATTCTTGAAAATAAACTTACAATCCTTTTTTATCGCGAAGAAGACTGCGTGAAAACGAGCACAATGACGGAACAAAAGCTATAGAAGCTATAAAAGCAGAATGGCAACATAGGTGGAACATCACAACCAAAGGGCGATGGACATACAAGCTGATCCCCGAAGTTGATGAATGGATTACCAGAAAGCAGGTAAACTACTACCTAACATAATTTTTAACGGGGCACGGATGCTTCCGGGAGTATATCTACAAGTACAAGAACGCGGATGATCCATTCTGCCAGCACTGTGAAGGAAAAGTGCAGAACGCAGAGCAAATACTGATGGATACTGATGGCGGGCAAGTGACTCCAAGAAGCCTGACCTCATGTATGTTGGCGAGGAGCGAAGGCTGGGAGACTGCAAATGAATTAATCACAAGGATGATGCCGCAACTGCGTATGTTGAAACCCACGTTAAATAAAACACTAATTACTCGAAGAATCGTCGACCGCATTCACCTCAGATGCATTCGCTGAGCGGGGCGACGTAGTTCTTCTTTTCGACCACGCAACTCCGCGCGTGCACTGGAAAATGGTGGTCATTGAAAAAGCATACGAAGGCCGAGATGGGAAGGTGCGTTCATGGCCGCTGCATCAATGCGTCTAAGGAAGTGGCATTCAAATAGTCGTGCCGTTCGTGATGCAACTAAGGAGGAGATGTTCCCAACATGCCAAAAAGTTTTGGGTTTAATCTGGTTGGTTTTCAGCGATGAACTGGCAGTGCAGCTAGAGTCAGATCAAAGTTTTTTGGAGGCAAATTCATCTAGAGGAAGTAAACGCAATGTCCTCTCGGCTATGGCACGTGTCTACGATCCACTGGGAATGGTCAGTCCCACCTTTATCAAATTGAAGATTCTATTTCAAGCAACGTGGAGGAGGAAGCTAGCCTGGGACGAGGTCCTGCCGCCTGACTTATTACTGGAGTGGAATGATTGTGTTCAAAACATTCGCCAGTTAAAAGAGATGTCAATTCCGAGATCAGTTTTGTCATTATCGTCCAGCCGATTACAGTGCCACATCTTCGCGGATGCCAGTTTGAAAGCATATGGCGCAGCGGCTTATATTCGGGCTGTTGGTTCATCTGGTGTTGTTGCAGTTTCATTCCTGTGTGCTAAGAGCAGAATCGCGCCATTGAGAGAGGATGGAGCAGAGGAGCTAACTCTTCCGAAATTGGAGCTGTCGATATATCTGCCGATATTCTATCTTCTCTTTCCGTTGTCCTATGGTAATCCACGCGAAGTTCGATGGGCAAGCAACGTAGCAGTATTGATTTGAGCATTACGTCATATTGTTGGGATGGTATATGCAATGCAGTTAGGGAACGAATAGAAGTTGCAATGGTGTTATATAGGTTTCGTAAGCCTACAACATCCGTTTTTGCCGTTATAGGGCGGAGTGTAATTAATTTTTGCATGTGGCCGTCAACCAATTTCTCCATATCGCCGTACTGCTCCTTCAACAAAGCTACAGCTGCGTCGTAGCATGCCGTCGATGCTGTAAACCCTGCTATAACCTTTTTTGCTGCACCCCGCAATGCTCCCTCCAGATATTGAAATTTTTCTGCCGGAGACAATTTATCATTCTGATTAACTGCGACGTCGAACTGATCCCAGAATGGAACCCAATCTCGTATCTCCCCATCAAACGTTTTGAGTTGTAGTTTTGGGAGCTTCGTGTTGCTTTTAGGAGATTCAGTTCCAAGTGGACTGACGTTTGGTGATTGTTGACGCCTACGCAATTTCTGCAAACGAAATTTTAATCGAGCGAGCATTGCTATTGCTGTGTCATCGTATTCGGCTACCTTCTCGACGTCTTTTTCCTGCTCAGAGGGTTTTATAAGTTCCTTGATGAGGATTTGCTGATCGGCCGTTTTAACACTTGCATGAACAGCGGTCAGGCGATCAATAAGCGTGACCAGCTCCTCTTCAATTACGTCGTATCGTTCTAAATTCGCATCGTTAACTTGAGAGCCTTCCGCATTTAAATGTTCGGTCGCAGCCTTTATGATTTTAGTAAGTTGTGCCCTAAAGGCACCACGAGTAATCACTTCCATTACGACCACCGCTTAATTCCCGGGTTTCGGCACCAAATGTTGAAACCCACGTTAAATAAAACACTAATTACTCGAAGAAATGTTCATTACAAAAAAAAAGAGGCCTGATCTTTGGCTGACACGACTCTACGCTTTGAAATGCTAAGGAAGACTGAGTACAATGCAATATTCAGAAGCTAATGTTAACAAAAGAGAGAGAAATGATTTACTCGACTACAATGCAATATTCAGAAGATAATGTTAACAAAGAGAGAGAATGATTTACTTGTATGTATGTTAGGTATCTTATGTACAGAGAGTTTTATGACGTCGGCCAATTGTTTAACACCTTTTTTAACAGCGTATAGAGGTACGAGCAACGAGAAACGCGAGAAACGAAGATCCTGCCAGTCCTGGCAGCTAAAAAGATCTGACGCAATGTTAAACCTGCCTCTGCAAAGGAATGCCTTGACTGGCGGTGCCGCAGGGAACAACAGGACAGAGAAATTGGAGAGGTTTCTTAGCACATAACTATGCAGGAGCGTGGAGTCGGGCATAAGTCGTAGCACGGGCTACAAGCATCCATAAAGAAGTTTTACCCCTACCCGTGCAGACAAAAAAAAAAAAAAACGCGCTCTCAGATGAGCCAATAGTCCACAACATTTTGGGCTATAGCATTACAATCTTAAAGATGAAGTGGGCTATAAGCTCACTATTCGTCTGACTTATATAAGGCTACATGAAATATTCATAGGTAACAATCACCCAAAGTGTTAAAAATTATTTTTCATTTTGCTTAAATGTTAGGAGTATACTTTATTGCAAACACAAATTTAACTATGTAAGTACACTGTTTAAATTGATCGCGCGAAGCGGGCCTCACCTATATACATATGTATATATTTAGAAACTTTAGATCCAGGCGAACATAGATATAAAGAAACTATGCATCTACCTTGCATCTACTCTAAATCCTACCGTGACCCCAAACAGGAGGGTTGCAGGGGGGTAGCATGTCCCCATACACATTGCACTGTATATGAAATCTACTTTTAATTTCGCAGCTCTACGTCGCCAGAAAGTTACTTATACCGTATCGAGACATTCAATAATGAAGCAAGATATTTTTATTATGACCAACCTTAGTGAGTCATAAGACCACGCTCAATGCATCAAAAGTCCATGGTAATTTCGTGTGGATTTTTGGCTCATCCGGATGGGTTATAAGTCCTCAAATAATTTGTGAACTTATAACCCACCCACGTGGGTCAAAAGTCCATTGTTGACTTTTGGCCTGTGGACTTATGATCCTGCGCCGTAGTGAGACAGGTATGCAGTGTACCTATCATTCCGAGACATGCTAAGCTTTGAAGTTTATTAAGCTTGTTGATGGTTGTGACTTCCTTTACATTAGACAAGCCCACATGGCAGTTGTCACCTTGCCAATTTTGTGATTAATATGTACGTTCCAGTTAAGTTTTTATCTAAGACATCTCATAAGTAATTTACCTTCTCGGAAGAAATAATGGTTGTACCATTTAGAGCCACTGAACCAAAGTTTAGCGTTCTTCTTCTTGTGATCGATAGCCCTCGCCAGCACATCAGTCCGAGACTACAAGGAGTGCATTTGTGGAGTGGAGGAGTGCCTTTGATTATGATCACTAGATCATCTGCACAACCTATAGCTCTGAAGCCCAATAAGTCATCCATCATGAGAGATCATAAGAAAGGTGAGAGAGCGCTGCCTTGGAGACATCCTTTTGCTGCAGAGACGATTACAGAGACCTGTAGTTGCAGAGATACTAACGAACAACAATCCTTTTTGCACTTTCTTTGCAAATGTCCGGCCCAGAGAGCATCAGACAAGTATCTCTAAGTAAACGCTTCTTCGACGACCTGAGTGCGATATCTGACAAAAGGATGAGATCCTTTATCCTTAACCTGAACTCAGTATATCTCTTATTTCAACCAAAAACTTTATCATACAACCAGGTTGAAAATCTTCATGTTCTGGAAACGTTTTCGTTTAGAAGAATTTCGACACGTCATGCAGATATCTAGAGCTGAATCTCAATTTTTTTTCAGATCGACTCAACACTTCATTAGGTGTACCTTTAATGGACGGTAGTTGTGGGAAAATTGCCGCTGTATTGGTATTGGTAAAACTAAATGTAGGTAGGTTTGTAGGTAAATTGTAGGTTTGTTTATATTATGTCAAGATCTTTTACTAGGAACAATTTAGGTACCTCTCCTAGTCGATCTGACATCCAATCATGTCCAGCTCAGGTTTTAGACCAGTTTTGATGTGAGTGAAATTATTGTTTCAATCTTGTTTAGAGTTTCTTTCTTCTTATTAGACACATAAAACTTATATTTAAGCTAAGATAGAACTTGCGATAGGGATCCATCGATCGATCTGCCATTTTCCTCACTTCCTTTGAAATATTAAGAATAATCTCACGAATTATCGAATTATCTAAATTCACTCTGAAAATCGGTCATCGATTTACTGAAACTTATAGATAACTTCGTGACTTTTATGGCGCATATAATCAATCATCTGAGTAAACCATCCGTCAAACTTTAGGCAGGTATTATTTCGTATCCGTTCTTCTTCTTATTTTTATTCCTCGATATTATAATCTGAACATACGGTATTATAACCCTCCCACTTCACCATATTTCTACTGATCCACCTGTAGGCAGGGATTACAAGTAATTTCCAAGAGTAATTGCAATCACACTAATACAATTAGAGATGTAATTAAAAGGACGTAATTAAAATGAAGTAATTAAATTTGTAATTAATTAATTTGTTTTCCATTTATTCTGTTAATTAAACAAAATACATCATTCCTTGGATAAGATCCTGTTTAACCTACGGAGTCCTTGATGGTTTCAATGGAATTGCAGTAATCTATCCAGGTCGGTGACTTAGCCTTGTTGATGGATTTCTTGTATAATCTGAGATAATCCTGATAGCGTTACCAAAACTTGTGCCTATAGCAGATACTGAAAGTACCCTTTGTAATCTTCAGAAGATTGTATAGATCTTCACGCCACCAGCTGTTACAAGGTAAACCATTGCTTTACCCCAAAATTGTTTTTAGAGCAATGAAACAGTTTGAATGAAACTTAAGCGTCGAGATTTGGAACGTCGGAAGTATGACCTGTTGAAGTTACGAGCTTGAAGAGATGGTGCATAGAAGGCGAGTCGATATCTTATGTGTTGATGAAACGATATGGCAAAATACCGTAAATCGGGTGCATTTATTGGGCGTTAGGACAAAAGCATACAAAATGTTAAACTACGGAACGGAACATGGTAGGAACGGTATCATCCTTGCACAGAGCTACATGTTGATGCCTTGACCATTTCAAAAACCACTGATCGTTTGATATCTCCCATACTGGTGATGTAAGGAGAGGTGTTGAATATTGTCATTATATATGCTCGCCATAGTGGCGGCAAGCGTAGGGAAAACGATGCATTTTTGCCATTCTTAAGTTTACTTTTATTTTCGCGACAAAAAATTACCTCTCTCACACCATGAATGGAGCTCAGGATGAAGAGTAAATAAATAAATAAATATTTGGCGCAACAGTTGTTTAAGTGCCAGGGCCTGGATGAGAATGAAGAGTGCAGAGCACAAAATATGCGAACTTTGTTTAAAGATGGTCAAATCACTGCTATGGATGCAAAAACCCACATCGAAGTGGAATACAGACATTGCAGAGACAAGCGCAAGTGTGCCACAGCTTCAAGCAGAATATATGGAGGGATTGTATCGGGAGCTGGAGGAAATATCTCCCTCGGTTGCTGATAAGGAACCAGGCTGTTCAAGAGCTGTGACGACGCAATTTGAAAATAACGCAAACCCAAAGAAAGAGAAAAGCTCAGGAGATACGTTCGCCAAAGTTCATTAACAATACTCATGGTCAGCTTCTTTTGGATGACGACAAAATTATGCTTCCCCGGCTATACATTCTAAGATCTACTCCGAACTGTAAAGAAATACCAGATATTACAGTCGAAGAAATTAATGAGACGGTCAAATACTTCAAAAAACGAAAATCAGTTCGGCTGGATTAGATGTCCTCTGAGTTCTAGAAAAAGATGTGAGGCATTGGATTCAGATGGCTTAGGAATCTTATCTCCAAACTTTTGAGAGGTGATCTGATACCGAATCAATCGAAGGAAATTTACATACTTGTGTACAAAGGGAAGGGTGATACGCGAAACTGTGATAATTACCGTGTTAAGTGCTTGTATCACGCAATAAATAAATAAATAAGATCCTACGTCCCTGTAACGAGCACTTGACGTATGGGTGAGCGTTTTGGAAGGAAATGGGTACCACATTAGTCCAGAAAAGACCGAGTACTTGCTGTCCGTTCTCTGATCCACTCAAGCCTATTTCAAAGATTTCTTTGAATAGTACTGGGAAGCACCAGGCGCGAAAAGTTTAAATATCTGGGATCTATGACCAATAGCGAAACAACCTATTATGGCAACATCAATCATCGCGTAAGTGTAGGGTGGATCAAGTAAAAGGAAAGTTCTATACTGCAGTTGTGAGTCCAGAAAATGTACCAAAAATATGAGAGTAAATTAACGGTAGCTGAGAACCCCACAAGCGGATTAGTAGAAATGCAGTGAAGTGAGCGGGTTATGATCCCTTGAGTTCAGATCACAATATCGCCGAAATAGGAAGAAGAATCTTCATATGGAATGAGATCAATCCAAAGAGACCGTACAGATCTCATTGCATCCAGAATAATTCCCCATTTGATACGGTTTCCACGCTGGTGGCATTATCGGACATTATTTCTATTGGACACCTCTCTATTATCCCCTGTGAGGTTATTGGTATATGTTAATAAATCAAAAATAGTTGCCGCATTGGAATTGAACATTTTTCGTGTTATTCAAGACACACGGCGAAAAAGTAACCCAAAATGGTGCGGAAAGAATGGTAGAAGATACCTTGTCACGTCAAGTCGTATATCTTAATTCTAGATCTAGGTTAAGTAATTTATTATTCTGCAAGCCTTCTTAATTACGCAGAGGACCCAACCTGTCCGAATCCTTCTACGGCGACCGTATCAGTTAATGAAAATCACAAATTATATTAGTTCTGTCTCTTCTCCCACCCAGAATTAAAGAAGTTTAATGTATACATCATTATTAAGCCCTCCACGTCTTCGGTTTAATAGAGTATTATCTTATTTCTCAAGCACTTGTAAATGCGTATCACAACCATTGATAACCTTTACCTCCCCCTGCAACAACCTCCGAAAAAAAACTCTTGTTATTGTAAATACTTCCTAAGTCAGTATTTTGAGAAGAAGCACTAGGGTGATGACGTGAAATTTTAAACTGCAAAGACTGCAACTCTGCACCTCCTGAAGACCGTTACTTTATGGAATTGGAAGCACTAAATCCCTACACCCCTAAAAAGGATATTATCCAGTATACAATTCTGAATACCCCTCTCAACTCTTATAAAATGTTGAACATAACATCTAGATGAGTAGATTTATGTTTTCTTGTAAAAGCATCCTAATGGCCCAAATCTAAACCCTTAATCCTTCGCCACTCTAAGAGATAAAATCCCGAAATCATAAAATTCTCAGCACAAGCGATGATGAAAAGAACCACTGCACCTGATGCCATCAACCGAAGCATGTTTATTTCCTTCCTGCACAAATGACTTTATTTTCAAACTTTCTTCAAGCGTGAATGGGGTAGTTATTGTCAACATACACTGAAGCATAAAGTTCTAGCTTATTTCAATAACCGAATGCAGTTATTACAATATATTAAAACGTTTCGATTTCAGTTCATCAATCCTTAGAAACTAAAATTAGATCATCCGTGTAGAAAAAGCTTTAACACCGTTCACGACGTATCAAGGAAGCATAAAACTTGAAACACCAGTAATAGTGCTGCCATTATAAAATCAAGGATAATACTCCCCAAGAACTCAAGTCCTTTATTTTTTAAAGGAGAAAAATTGTATCTTGTCAAGCCAATGTAACAGCTCTGAATAATTGATGTGCCTTGAAGGGATATAAGGCATTCAGAGAATCAATCGCGATAAAAGGGTTAAAGGAATCTAATCCCCTGTGCATTTGTCAGTGTACCCAGACATCTGATGAATATCAAGGAGAGCCCCAAACATACAAGGTTATATTCAGTCTTTCTTATTTCGGTAACAAACCCAAGTAGCACACATTTTATGTATGTACAAAGGCATTTAGAAGAATCCTCTTCAACCAAATCAAAGTGCCTACATAGAGTCTTGCTTAAAGCAAACTGACTTCGCAATTTGAATTTTTTTTATTGAAATTCCCGTGGCTTTGTTTTTTTATCCTTGGGGGTGAATTTAAATCCTTTTCACTTGTTGTTTAGAGAAGGTGTGCCAAATGATACGCCATGGCGGGATACGTTCAATCAGAATGTTGACAAGTGAATTACCCTTAAGCACTTGTTCAATCAGAATTAACTTTATAAAGAGCAGGGCGTGAGAGAATTTCTGTTATCCTTGGGGCTTGGGGAAACAATCATATCTGGGTGACCTTTATGCCACTAGTGGCATGGCAGATAATATGAATTTTAGTTACGGTATGGTACAAATGACATGGTACCACCGCGCGCCACCTCAGCAGCGATTGCAGCCGAAATAGGGTCTGCTTTGTAGAATTGCTTTTTAAATTTCGCAGGGATTTCGTTTAAGCATCTTCCCCATTTCTCGAAATAAAATTTTACATTTTGAGGGGCCTTTTGTTTAATTCCTAGTATTTGACAATAGCTGAATTGTTCTGGTATGCCTCTCCTGCGCAAGGCCGACCAAATAGCATTTCGATTCAAGCTGTTGAAAGCGTTTCGAAATCTATAAACAGTAGATGTGGCGGAGACTTGTACTCGACGCATAGAGTTCTAGGTATTGCGTAATTATTCGGTTAGCAATTTTACGCTAATTATATTTTGAATATAGGGGCCATACATTTTAGTTTTGTGAATTTTATTAACTTCCAACACCATGTACAAGTATGCATTTTCAATTTCGAATTTCAATTTCAATTTATTATTGTATTAATTAATATGTACAATAAGACGGGTGCCTATTATCTCGCCATTTTCATTTCGTTAAGTTCTTTTGTTTTTGTTTTTACTTTGTTTCGCGATCAGTTCTTTACACGATTATATTGCATTTCTTTTTATGTTTTTTACTTGTTCTGTATTTTCGTTAAGTGGTCTATGCTTTACCTAGGCTAAATTATCTCGTAAAACGGTTATTTCTCGTTTTCTGTCTATGTACAATAGATTTATTGTTTTGTAATTAGATAATTTGTTGCAGCTGACTAAAGAAGGCGAATAATCACCCAAAAAACCTGAACATTTTTTAGGCGAATATTTACTTTCATTTGGGCGTTTACGCATTTTTATATGGTGGGCTATTCTTCAGAGTGAAAGATCGCCCAAAATGGCAAAAAGTGAAAATACATATGTCAAAATGTTATGCGAACAATCGCCCAAAACTCCCAAATGAACAATTGCCCAAAAAGTTTTTAAGCAGTTCTTTGCAACGCATGTCCAAAGAAGAAAGACGACCATAGACCAAAATGAATACCGTTAGCGGAGTGACGAATAGACTTAGCCCCACGCGACTGCCTGACAAATGTTGACATACCCTTAGAGGAGCGATGAAGTCGCGTGAGCGGCTAAACCCCTCCGGAAGGCGGAGTTTAAATAAATGAATCGCGCGAAGCCCGCCACTTACCCGCTGTTGGCCCGCACAGAACTATCTTCGAATAGACTTAGCCACAGGCGTCTGCCTGATAGTTGTTGACATACCCTTAGCGGAGCCACGAACTCGCGTGAGCGGCTAAATCCCTCCGGAAAGTGGAGTTTAAATAAATGAATCGCGCAAAGCGCGTCACCTACTCAATGTTAGCCCGCACAAAACTATACTCGAATAGACTTAGCCCCAGGCGCCTGCCTGACAGTTGTTCATTTCGGATTTTGGGCTATTTGGCATAGACAATAATAATAATAAAATAATAAAAATAATAAAAATAATAAAAATAAATATACAATGAGAACAATTTTTACAATTAGGAATTAATTTTTTACTTTAAATTATATAATTCTAAAATGCGCAAGATCTATAAAATTATGAGAAAACTAGGAAGGACTAAGTTTAATGTTCTTGCGGGCTGAGCAAAACTTATTTTGTAGAAAAGATAAGGTGGAAATTTTTTTTGTACTATATTTTGCGGAAAAATACAATTTATGATGTTGACATAAAGGTTCTGTAGCTTACGCTGAGAAAAATAGTCAAGATTGCTATAGACTATTTCTGAATACGTTATTATTGGCACAATAAGACTCAGAACAAGTTTCGTCGTAAAGCTAGCTGTTAACCACAGCTCACGGAGATATCTATAAATCCTGCCAATCACAATGTTCACGTGGTTATACGCAGGGAGATTTTTATTGACTACAAAACCTAAGCTTGTAGCAGATTCAACCATGTCTATATTGCTGTTTTCCAAGCGAACAATAGGTAAACTATCAAGCTAAAGTGTTCTATTTGCAATGGGTACAATTATAGATTTTGTTGGGTTTATTAGCAGACCATTCAGTGCGGTCCATCTGTATACGAGTATGCTAGCAAAATCAGTGTTAATCAAGTTAACAAGTTCGTTGAACGCCATACGCGTAAAACTGTATCGACGCATAATGACATACGAGCGCGGCAGATCATTTATAAAAGCGCAAAATAAGACGGACTCTAGAACGGAACCCTGAGGAACAGCTTGAGCTATAATTTTGAAACCAGAAAAGCACCGTTGGCAACTCTTTGCATCTTGTAGGTAAGAAAACTTTTTATAAGTTTTAAAAACCTTTCGCTGAATCCAAAAAGGTGTTCAAGTTTCCAACAGAGAACGTCATTGTTGACATTGTCAAACACTTTCGAAAAATAAAGCAGACAGAGACGAGTCAGATACTCTTTATCATAGTCCTGTCTTATATCTAGTAATATGTTGACCATTGCTGAAGAACAACTATGGCTTTTTCTAAAACCCGATTGGAAAAGACAAATGTCTTTGAACCTGCCTAGCTATTTTTTTGAACACTTTTGACAGATGTGGCAAGATGCTTATTGGCCTATAATCATTGACGGAGATTAGGCTAGATTGTTTCACTATTGGAATGACCTTGGCAAGATTGTGGAAAAGTTGACGTTGCGATGCAGTGATTAATGATATGGGTTAGATAGGGGATAATCAAGGGCAGTATGAGTTTAATAAACCATATTGTTATTCTATCTTCGCCCGCAGAGTTCGATTTAATAATGAAGTGAAACACTTCAACGACAGGTAATGACTGAATCATTGCTACATCTTACATACATATATAAAACTGCGTCTGTCTGTCTCCTCAATTTTCTCCGTAACTACAGAACGAATTTTCTTCCGATTTTCAAGATTAAATAAGCTGATTCAACAGGAAGATTCAGATATATAATTAATGAATTTTTTGTGTAAATTGACTGATCTATGTTGATGAATATCGGTGGGGTGAGAAAAAAACATCGTCGATTAGGTAACGTTCGCGTGCGTTGCATAAACTGTTGGCGATATGCGAAAACGATATATGGTATGACAATATTGTGCCTCCTAAATAATTCTACAAAAGTCAGAGACAACATATACATACATATACTACTAAAACCAAAATACCTGACTTCGAACTTCCTCGGCTAAATGGCCAACCGCTCCCCTTATCGTCCAGTGCTAGGTATCTAGGAGTTATCCTAGATTCTAAACTTAACTGGAAACTAAATATAGAACAACGAGTAAAGAAGGCATGTATAGCCTTCTATGCTTGTAGCAAAACTTTCGGAAAAAAATGGGGACTGCGGCCAAAATTGACCTTATGGATGTACACAGCCGTTGTACGACCAATTCTCACATATGGGTCAATAGTATGGTGGCCAGCTTTAAAAAAAGCCTATAATATAACCAAACTTAATAAGGTACAAAGAACGGCATGCATAGGCACCAAAGGCGCTCTACGGTCAACCCCGACCGACGCTCTAACAGTTTTCTTGCATCTCTTACCCTTAGATCTACACATAATAAACACCACAGCACTAAGTGCGGTCAGACTCAGGGAGGCTGGGTGCTGGTTTATGAAACCCTATGGGCATAGTAACATTTTAAATTTACAGTTAATTTTAACAGATTACATGATACCCAAATTGCATTTTACAAAACGATTAGGCGTTCAATTCCCCAGAAGGTCAGAATGACCAGATGGACATGTGATTACGGATTTCGGCGTAACAATCTACACAGATGGTTCAAAGATGCATCAGCGATGCTTTCTTACTAGAATACTCGACGTGGACTTTGAAACGCAGCCTGTTGTCGAGCATGACTCCAAGGTACCTCAAAGTAACCAATATCGATATCGTCAGCGAAGCCAATTACTTTGACTCCCTCGAGTAATGTTAGTCGCAGAACTCCGTCGTATATTTCACAACCTTTTTTTTTTTTTTTTTTTTTTAGGTTGCGCCAGGGATGTGTAATCTTCATAGATACTAATAGCCCGAGTGCTACTAGCATGCACGATTCGCAAACCTGAGTAATCGATTTCAGGAATACGCCTACGTACTAAACACACACCCTTCACACTTCTACCACTCTCCCCGCGGGACTGCCGTTAGGTATTACTTCGCGGGGCTGGTTAGCAATTTATGCTGTACTTTCTGCTTCTCGACGTATTCGTTCTTGAATTCGAAGCTGCATTTGCACATGCGTAATAAACGCGCAAATTTCCATCCATTTTTCCTCAGATTGTACCATATGATCTATGAGGAATGGGGGACTGGGAAGTTCGTTTCTCCAGTTTTCAAATCGCCTACAGTAGAAGACTGCATGCTCCGTATCTTCCTCCTGGTCTGGACATTCTGGACACAACGGAGAGCTATCGTGTCCAAACCGGTAAAGATATTTGCGATAACCTCCATGGCCAGACAGGAACTGCGTGAGGTGGTAGGTGCAGTTCCCATGTGCTCGGTTTATCCAAATGTCGATGGTGGGGATTAATTTATAGGTCCATCTGCCTTTAACCGCATTATCCCATCGATCTTGCCACACAGCTCTTGAAGCTGCTTTTTCTTCTTCTATAACCCTTCTTCTTTCGCTAGCCTCTTGGTGGCTCGAGCGTCTCCGATTGTAGATTCTCTGCATCTCGTTCGCGAGGATGTCGATAGGAACCATTCCTGCTATGACAAAGGCTGCTTCGTCAGAGATAGTTCTAAAACCACTGATGGTCCTTATAGCGCAGAGTCTGTAGGCTGATGTAAGTTTCCTCCTTGTTTCTTTGGTCGCGAGAGCCCCCGCCCAAACCGGAGCCGCATAAAGAAGGACTGAGCTGACAACTCTGGATAGTAGGATCCTCCTAGCGTATCCAGGTCCTCCAATGTTGGGCATTATCCTTGAGAGTGCTGCCTGAAGTCGTGACGCTTTTTTGCTCGAATAATCAACATGCTGTTTAAACCGCAGTCTATTGTCGAGCATTACTCCTAAGTATTTGATTGCTTCTTTGGATCTGATGATTTGGGTCCCAACCTGTACATTCATATATTCCACAGATTTCCGACTGGTTATTAGAACAGCTTCAGTTTTGTGGTCAGCTAATTCTAAACCGGCGGATCCTAGCCAGCTTTTGATTTGACTGATTGCCACATTTGTAGCTGATTCTACTTCACTGATTTGTTTTGCTACTGTAACAACAGCGATGTCATCAGCAAATCCAATTATATTCACTTTAGGTGGCAGTGGTAGTCGTAAAACTCCGTCGTACATTATGTTCCATAGTAATGGGCCCAGCACCGATCCTTGCGGGACCCCAGCTGTAACATCGTAGTACTTCACTCCTTCGTCGGTATCATACCTCAGTTTCCTGTTGGTAAAGTAGCTCGCCATTATCTGCAGCAAGTAAGATGGTGTATCCATTCTAGCAAGAGATCTTCTTATAGTGGGCCAGTCTGCCGAATTAAATGCGTTTTTGACATCTAGCGTCACTACTGCACAGTATTCCTTGGCGCCGTATCGCCATCTTTCACCTTCAATTGCTTCCGCTGCTATATTAACTACAGCTTTAATGGCGTCAATTGTTGAGCGAGACTTTCGGAATCCGAATTGCTGGTTGGACAAAGCCCCTTTCTCCTCCGCTATTGTGAGCAATCTGTTGTAAATGATTCGCTCCAGGATCTTTCCCATTGTGTCCAGTAGGCATATCGGGCGATACGACGATGGGTCTCCTGGGGGTTTGTTTCCTTTTGGCAATAAAACGAGGTGTTGCAGTTTCCATTGCTTAGGGAAAATTCCTTCTTCTAGGCACTTTTGCATTGTTGCAATAAAGATGTCTGGCCTTTTTTGAACAGCGGCTTTCACTGCTTTGTTAGGGATGCCGTCAGGTCCAGGCGTCTTGTTGTCACCTATCTTTCTGGATGCGATTGTCAATTCCTCTATTGTAATCACTAGAATTACCTCTGTAAAGTTTTCTCTGGTGATTGCGCACATAGTAGATGCTCTCGTTGGAAAAAGATGTTCTACTATTGACTTCAGCATTAACGGGCATGTTATCTGCGGGGAGTTGCCGCCCTTAAGCTTTCTCATCACCATCCTATACGCCGTGCCCCAAGGGTCTACGTTAGCTTCATCGCAGAGCTGTCTGAAACATCTTGCTTTGCTCTCCTTGATAACTCTGCTTAACTGTTTTCGCGCCAGCTTAAAGGACGATAGGTACTCCTGAAAGTTGGGTGTGTTTCGCGATCTTTGTACTTTGCGCCTTGCCCGTAGACACTCTGCTCTAAGTACCCTGATCTCATCGTTCCACCAGTAGCAAGGCAGGCGTCTTCTACTTGAGGCCCTCCTGGGCATTGATGCATCGCACGCCATGTTGATGGACTGGGTGAGGTGGCGAGCTGAATTTTCTGCCGATCCTCGGACTAGCGTGAAGGTGTCAACCACTTCCGCGAATGTATCTTTGTCGAAGAGCTTATCCTGCCATTTCGGACCAGTCGATCGCGGGCGGTGAGTGCTTCTGGCGTTACCAATGTCAATTATAACAGCTTGGTGGTCACTGTGGGTATAATCTTCACTGACTCTCCATTTAATTCCCCGCAGGATGGAGTTACTCGCTAACGTGATATCAATTATTGAGCCCATGCCTGCTCTGCGGAAGGTGTTAGCCCTACCTACGTTTGCGATGCCTACGTTGAGAGCTGCAAATGTTTCCAGGAGGGCATGACCCCTTGCGTTGGTAAATCTACTGCCCCATTCCGTCGCCCATGCATTGAAATCTCCGCCAATAATCACTGGAGTTCTTTCCCGAGCATCAGCCACGAGGTTATCTAGCATTTCCTGGTATTCAATTATAGTCCAGCTGGGCCGAGCATAGCAACTATAGAAGTGTATACCGTTGATTTTGGCCCGAACGAAACCCTCTGACTCTTCATTTGCATCCTGGAACGCATGTCTCCCACATGACCATATTGCGGCCCGCTTCGATCGATCACTGAGCCAGATGCTGCTGTTGTCAGGAATTTTATATGGCTCGCTGATCAAGATTACATCTGCTTTTTCGTCCTTGATGGTTTGTGCCAGGATATCCTGAGCTGTCTCACAATGATTGAGGTTAATTTGGATAACCTTCATGGTTTCTTGCTGCAGATCGCTTTCTTGAGGACAGGGCATTTATTGCCGCCGGCTATGTGCTTTGCATTTTCCGGGTTGACTTTCCTGCAGAACATGCAGGATGGTTCCTCGCTGCAATCTCTCGCGATATGTCCCTCTTTACCGCACCTCCTACAGAGTTTGGAGCGGTCTTCTTCGCTCTTACAATGCTTGGCCAAATGTCCGAATTCGAGGCACTTGAAACATTTCTGTAGCAGCGTCCGCTCACGAATGCGGCAGACTACCCAGCCAATTTTGATGCGTCCTGCTTCCAATAGTTTCTTCGCACTTTCTGCAGGGAGATTAATTATTGCCGTTTGAGTCTCACCGTACGCCTTCCGCAAAGAAATGATGTCAGTAGTCATGACCCTGCCCAAATCGAATTGGGCTCTGATCACCGCGCATACGTCCTCCTTAGTAGTGACCTCGTCGATGTCTCTGATCTCGATCGTGGTACGATGAGTGAGCGTTCTGACTTCAGCCTGTTCTCCTAGAGCTTCGCCAATGACGTTTTTGTAATCCGTCGTTTTGTCTCCTGCTTCCTTCAGTTGTATCAGAAGATCCCCTTTTTTCGTTCTCCTGATTCTGGATACCGCCTTGCCCACAGCTTCCAACTTAGGGTCTGCTTTTACGCTTCGGAGTATCTGGGCGTAGGAAGCCTCCCCTTTCGCTTCGATGACGATGGCATCAGGTTTTGGTTTTCTGCCCTGCTTCTTTTTGGTGGCCTTCTTGCTTTTAACAGCTGACCAACCATTGTCTTCTTCTCGCATCGTATTTTTCTTATTACCAGAGGTACTGGCTTGTTTAGCCTTTGCCAAAGCCGTTTCTGTGACTTTTTTTGGCTCTTTCTTCTTATTTTCCTCATCTGAGGGGCGCTTCTGCTTGCGTTCACGTTTCGGCTTCGGCGTGCTGTTCTCCGATGGCAGTCTCTTCTTTTTTGCGTCCTGGACAGGTTTGAGCCAGGGGGAGGTCTGAGAAGAGTTATTTCTTCTTATCACTTCCTTGGCCTTTTCATCCCGCAGCTGGATTGCCGAGAGTTCATACAACGCCCGAATGCTTTCTATGGCGTCTCTCATTGGTTGATGTATTGAGCGCCGCTTTCCGTCTTCGAGCATGTCGACTAGTTCCCTAATCTGCATGCCCAGCTTGTGGAAGTCAGGTCGATCAGGGGCTTTTTCAACCGTCGCCTCCGATGCCACCGGAAGTGCTCCATCTGATTGTCCCACAGGTGACCTCAGCATCACTGAGCTCCTCTGGAACGGGTCTCCTCTATACTCACCGTTGGTTTGACTGTTGCTTGTTTTGTTGTTGTTTGGGGTTATTGTTTGTTTTGTATTCATTTCTTTTGGGTCCCCACTCAAAGCCGCTATCAATGTTCGAATGTGTAGTCACCCAGTGATCTCATGGTTGTCTATGCAAGCAGTGAGGCCATGCGAGGGTTGGCATAAGCCCTTATGGGGTCTTATGTCAGAGCCAGATCGGTGTTAAACAGGAATGTTACATCTGTACCTACACCACCAACTTAATGGTGACGAAACATTGAACGTACTTTGAGGCCTGCCAAGGTTTTAACGGGACGGGGGCGCTTGTAGCATTAGCCTGAAAGCCATTTTAACCGGATTTCACTCCAGCTTACTCAGGTAACAGAATACTACAGACGTCAGCCCTCATAGCTGTCATTCCAATTCGTTTTCCAGTATGCCGTAATTAAGACCTTACTGGGCTCAGTCTTAATATTTTAAGGTACTGATGATGAAGTCATCGTGTTGTGGTTTTCAATTACAGTGATGCGCACTATAATGTGTTGCACTGTATACACTCATATTTCGTAGTGTGCAGACATCTTTCCGGGACAAGAAGCTGCGTGTTTCGCGTTGTGGCGGGTACGTCCGGATCTCGCCATTTTCTCCTTACTGTATCCCTCGTAGCCACCTTGTGCGGTGGGGAGCACTTATATGGAAGACGGTGCTTATTCGTCTTGTCGCAGAAAGTTCATAGGGGTTCCTTTGACCTTTTCAGCCAAGCCCTCCTTCTCTGCCGCTCTTGGTCGGGGACTGCTTATTTGGGTATTCGCAGTTAACCTACAATTCTGCAGGCCGTTCACTATCCGCCACCTGTGACCCCCACAGTTGCCTGAGCTTAGCCCCACCAGCCCGTCCGACTTGGTGGCTTTGTAGTTGGCTGTGTGGGATTCGCCGCACAGAGCGCTTTTAATGTTGGTATTTTCCGATTTTAGTGTGCATTTGACAGTCCTGTGCTTTCCTGCACATTTTACACAAGTTGGCTCTAGTGTGCAACAGTTCTTAGTGTGTCCGTATTTTTGGCAATTCGAGCATTGTGGTATATTTCTTTTTTGATGAGGAGGTTCGAAAAATATTTTGCAGTGTAGTAGGTGGGTTATATTGGTTGGGTGTCAAATCGCCCAAAACCAAATCGCCCAAAATGCAAAAAACTAAAAAAATGTCAAATCACCCAAAAAACAGGTTGGGCGATTTAACATTTTTATTTTTTGGGCGATTTGACATGATGTCAAAACACCCAAAAAAGTGATTTTGGGCGATTTTGTGTTGCGGCTATCTTAAGACGGATCTGTGTCATATCGCCCAACACCAAATCGCCCAAATCTGGAAAATGTCACATCGCCCAATATTTTTGGGCGATTTAGCACTATGACAGATCGACCAAGAAATGAAATGTCAAATCACCCAAAGTAGAAATGGGCATTTCATCGCAATTTGAAAATACCAACACATAGGAAGGTCAAAAAAGACGACCAAATGGAAATAAGGTTGAAAACATTTATTTTCCGCAATTTTGGGCGCAGGGACATTAGTCCCCGGGGCATCAGTCCCACCGCATTGGGACATAAAATGTTGGGTCTTATGTCCCACCTACAAACCTCTCAAGGAAAACAACGGCCAAATAACATGGGGCATACATAAGTCCACAATGTATAAACAGTGCAATGTGTAAGGGGGGGCATGCTGCCCCCCTGCAACCCCCCTGCGTGGGGGCACTGTTGGATTTGAGGCGGGTGCGAGGTTGGGTGCGAAACATGGATATAAAGAAACTTTGCATACATGCATCCTCGCACCCACCTCAAATCCAACAGTGACCCCAAGCAGGGGGTTGCAGGGGGGCAGCATGCCCCCTTACACATTGCACTGTTTATGCATTGTGGACTTATGTATACGCCTCTTCGAAAAAAAAAAATTTTGACATACATATGTATGTCCCTGCGCTCATATTATATTCATTAATAATCGGAAATGAAGGATTGAAGAAATGGATGTATTGCCAAAAAAACGCTGCATTGAGCCTTACTTACGACGTCAATCGCGCTGATTGCTTTGTCAGGCTCACACTTACAGTTACGGGGAAACAAAATCGCTCCGTGGGGGGGAGGGGGGTCCGCGCGTGGTTGCGTGGCGCAACGCGACGTGACGCGAAACGGTAACCGCGCCGCATCGCGCCGCGTCCGGCCGTCCTTCGCGCGAGGACGCGACGTGAAAGATTTTTGGGCGATTTGACATTTGTCTGCATTTTTTCGCGTTTTGGGCGATCGGAAGCAAGGCTATTAATGAATTCTGACAAAACGTCCACTTTCTTGGGCGTTTTGTCATTTTTTAATTTTTGGGCGATATGTCGTTGTGTCATATCGCCCATCATTTTTGGGCGATGTGATATTTTTCCGATTTGGGCGATTTGGTTTTGGGCGATTTGACACCCAACCGCTTATATTATATACATCTTTATTATTTTTGTTGCTTTCAAGTTCAATGGCGAAAAGCGGTAATGATTTTTTTTTGTTCCTCTTTGTAATATGTTATGGATGTTCGTTATGTTATGACCATGTTCGGCTAGTTCGTTTTTAATTTCATTTTGGTCTGTAGAATGGTACATATTCCGGAGCATTACTCGGAAGCTTCGTTGTTCTTTAGGCTTAAATGGCAGTATAGTTAATTTTGTAGTGCATAATTTTATTTTAACATGTTTGAAGGTTGACTTTAAAATGCGCAATTTTATTTTAGCAATAACTCATTGGTGATTCAATTTCATAACTTCTGCATTGTTGAATTAATCACATTTCGTCGAAAAACAATTAGCTATTTAAAATTTCAACTAAAAACGAAAAGAATTTTACATCATAATGATAGTAATATACTAACATTATATTGCAATATTATATAATCAAGAATTTTCAATTTTGATTATACGATAGAGTATTTTTTTGTGTGAAGGTTTTGAATAAGCCTGTATACATATGTCTTCTTCTTCTTCCTTTTATCAGCGAGGCTATGATCTGAAAACAAGGGATCACAACCCTCCCACTTCACCGCATTTCTACTGATCCGCCTGTGGGGTTCGCCTGCCTGTATACACATGTATATACCGATAAATTAAAACATTACATAACACCAACAGCACCCGTGCAAAGCTGGGGCGGGTACGTCGTAGGTATATACATGACTGTGGCAATAAGTAAAAATAGCTTAAGCCGACGTAAGTCAAAATTTAATTGCTTACAAAATAATGTTTCCAATTATATAAAGTATCATTTCTCAGTTTTTTTCTTGCATATCTATAAATACTGACGAATTATGGCTATCATACTAGTACCGCAATTCAAAAATTTCATATGATTTTCACTTGAGCAACAACTTTGAACGCCTCTCAACAGATTTATTTTATATGTACATATTTGTATGTGAATGTATAGAAGTAAAACACTGTAAAACATACTACTTGCTGATGATTCGAGAGTCATAATTTAAGATTTGACTGTGTTGATTCTTAAGGCATAGGTATCTCACTATAACTGGTTAATATGTAGTTGAAGAGAAAGTACACCAACGGCCAAAACTGCAATATATTCTACGTACAGCAGGACTTAAATCTCAGCACCCCAAACGAACAACACTATACGTAGGTACATTTTCAAGAACATTATCAATTAATATTGAAGGACTAAGAACGCAAACCAATACACTTGCATTAAAGGTTGAAGAAACATCAAATCAGATACGATAGCAGGGACGTTTGCAGTATCACAAGTAACAAGTTTAGACGGTAACATGCTGATTTCATATGAGAATCAGATCAAGAGAAGTAGAAAATATTTTGCAATATTGCTAAACTACTTGGAAGACAGCGATGTGATCTTGGATTTAAATTATTCTTTCGAAGTAACAATTTCCCAAACACTCAATGTACCTCCCAGCATTACGGAGATAATAATCGGGGTTAAGTCCCTTAAGAAATATGTATAAAGAGGTGGGCATTGATAGCATCCATGATAAGCAGCCAACACTGCGTCACTGAAGGCCCTCGTGTGGGTTCCTGCGATGGAATCGAGCTTGCCGATGCTCCTACGTACCAGGGGAAAAAAAAGAACGATTTATTTGCAAACAGTTATTTATTGTTAAACACATGTTTTTAATTTTTTTATAGTACGTAGCGCCTTCCTCACCTTTCAACCTAAGAATACATTTGCCGATAGCCCTGCAATCTGAAGAAGGAGTTTCTTAGTAGTCGTCATCAACATTTACGTCTACTTCTTGGGATATTTCTACTGTTTTCGCTGAATCTATAGTACATTGTGTGCATCACCCCCTCAGAATCCTCACTGCAAGAACCGCTAAACCGCCGAAACTATCATCGTCACCATTCCCACCAGTGTAACCATCGCCACCACAGTCGCGATCACAATTCCTGTCAATACTGCCACCATTAAAATAGGAAACACACTCTCATCAGATGTCGAGCTGGTGGTGTCTAGTTCTCATTGACTTCATTCCATAATAAAAGCTCCAAAAAGTACAAGAAATTTTAAAATTTTCTTAAGCTAATATGCACTGCTAGAAAGATATACTAATCGATCTGAACGTTTCACTTCAAAACCTGCAGTTATTTATATCAAATTGGTTACATGCCAGTGTCCCATTACACGAGTGTTATGGTAATTACTTCGGCAAAGCGCCTGAACGCTTAATTACATTAGTCGGATGCTTAGAGTTTAACTTAGTCAAACAATCGGTATTATGACTTACGTAAGATGGCAAAACTAAGCCTCTTTAAACGTGTTAGAGATAGCTTACCCCTCAAGGGTCGGCGAAAAAGCATGACGCGTGTTCAGAAACAAATGCTCGAAAACTGCACCTTTTTCGCCCCCTTGCGTCAGTCCCGTCACACAAACGAGTAACATTTGATAATTGTTTTGGAGCAACTAAGTTAAAAGCTATTTTTGTTTTGAATTACTTCAAATTAAAAACAAACTTCGACAAAGAAAATCGGGGCTTGACGCTTTACTGAACAAGCTGTGGCATAATGAATATGATAAATAGATAGCATTGTGAGAGTGTGACTCCTCTCTCTCCGACCGAAAGTGTTACAAATCAAGTTGGCGTAAGAAACGAATAACTTGGGTTTTGGCTGGCATTGCCTTCCCTCTGGTATAGAATCGAAAACTAGTTGGGTTTCAGATTTGACATGGTTCGCTTAATTCAAATCTTTTCCTTTTACCGAGATTGATGTCTTATTCCCAAAATATCAAATCGGTGGGAATACTCTTCGGATCTCTCCAGAGTTCGCATTTGCTTAAAGGCTGACTGGCTGACCGTCAGATATCTTAATCATTGATTGCCTAAAATCTATCTCCTTATGCCAGTCATTGGTAGAATACATGTACCCCTGCCCCGGCGTCTTCCAGACACAGCCTATAGATATGTATCATTTTCCAAAAGAGCCATCTTCATAAGGTGCTTATAAGCTTCCGTTGTCATTCTGACTTATCAATACTGATTCACAATCACCAAGCGTTCATGATATTTAGCTTTTGACTATTTATCGAATAAGTTCCGTATATTTCCTCTGCAGACAGGTCGCTAGAAGGAAATTCCAAAGCTGATCCCTTACCAGTTCCTCCAGTTCCTTTAAGCCAAGCCAATGTTTCTGATTTTAAGTGCTACATTCATTGAGTCTCTGTGTATTCCAAAACCAGTGAAGTGTTAATGTCCGCATGGTCCATGCACCTGATCAGTGCCTGGTTTACCGATATTGTAAAGATCTGTCGCCTGTGCTTCTTCCGAGTGATCTAACACTTGTAGTATTTCTCGGCTTTGTGCACTGAGTTTATAGTCCCCAGATTCAGATGAAAGGCCAGATCTAGATCTCCTGAGAAGACACCTTACTACTTTCTTTTAACATGAATATGATGTGTGAGTACAAATGTTCTAACATCTTTCATGTGTATTTAAGTTGTTAGATAACAGTTTAACTTATGCACTAGGAATACACAAAATGATCAAGTTATACGTGTGGAATGCCGTTTTTAATACACTTAGTATCCAATATGTGAACTTCAACACCATGCGTATTTGGGCGGTACAGGAATAAAGAGGCTGCTTCCTTCCTTGCATGTCGTTATTGAATATGAAGCTAGAAAATCTATATAAAGCAGGGGGTCCAGGGGCAGTAGGCTAGAGGGTTTTCTAGAGAGCATACCGAATCAACGGGAAGGAGCAATCGACACCATGTACTCAAAACATATATTTGAGTGCTGGTTTCGGGGTTTTTTTGCAGATCGCATAGAATACAATAAGGGGTGGATTGGCTTTAAGCCAGGTTTATACAGGTGGTTTCCTTATTGCGATACATGAAGGTAGGGGATATCCTGGTAGGCGTGAATATGCGCTTGAAAAAGTGCAGACATTGCAACCTCAACGAACATAGATCTTGCTTTGCAAAGAAACTTACTCCACATGAAATTGATGGCTCAATAGGCTCTTTCTCCCGATACCATTTCCCCTACAAGTCAGAAATTTAGATTTGGCTGTGTTGATTTTTAAGACACAATCGCACTACGACTGGTTCATTTATACCTGAAGAGTAAATAGATCACCAGCTAAAACTACAATATCTTCTGCATACAGCAGTTCTTTAACCTCGGTAGTTTCAAACCTAACACCACCAGGCACATTTTCAGACACATCATCCATGACCAGTGCAAACAAAAAGCACAAAAGAACCCATCCTTTAGGAACAACTGGCTCTGCGTTAATGTAACTAAACAAATCAGCTCAATTCCACAAAAGTAATTGCAATCAGCTAACCTATGCGCACATCAGCATACTTGTCTTGAGGGCTGAAGAAGCAGCAAATCGATGCGACAGCAAGACCACGTTGCTAACGAGCTCCAAACAACATCTAGTGAAAGGGCAATAATTTTTAAATTTTGAATGAGGATCAGCTATAGATATACCTTGAGAGAATATCTCGCAACAGCACAAAACCACTTAGGACAGCATTATGATCTCGGATTCAAATGAAACTTCCAAAATTAACAATTTCGGAATACAGAGATAATAACCGATTCAATTGATTAACAGAACTACTCTATACGCTTATACGGAGTGTATGGGAAAATGAACGATTCCCACTGTAGTGGAAAAGAGCGATTATCATCAGGCTTCCAAAAAAAGAATAACTTTATAGAACGTAGGAACTGCAGACGTAAATGTAGCCAAGATAAAAGCTAAAATCATTTTTGATAGTCTAAGAGAGCATTTAGATTCAACCCTCCATGCCGAACATGCAGACTTTCGCACTGGTTCCCTTGCGTGGACCACATAAACGTCTTGCGAATTATCATAGAACCTCATTATATCTACTGCTCATCGACTTTGAGAAGGCTATCTTGTTACTTTTGCGCAGGATAGGTGTTTTAGAAGGACTCAAAGCTATTATAAAGGGCACATATGAGAGAGGTAAGTGTCATGTATTGCCGATAGGAATATGGAGTACGACAGAGGTGTTGTTCTTCGTGGTCATCAGCGATTTACTTCGGGCAATTTATGTCCATAGGTATTCAAAAACAATTATTTAAACTTATACGTTTGCGTAAGGGGACTGACGAGAATAGGCAAAACACGCATTTGCTTTTTAACACGCGTCATTCTCTAACCTTCCATACGTATATAGGGACTATTTGACGAAAACAATCGGCTTCTGTTTGGTGTATGTAAGCGTTCTTATGCGCGGAAATTTTAACTTTTACATACTTGTATGTGTTCTTAAAGTGACCTAATGATGTACGTGCATTCGCAGATTGTAGAAGTCCAGCAAACCGTGCCTTATAAATAGTTATCCTATTTAAAGGAAAGTGCTCAGATAGAAATACGATTCCTTTCAATACAGCAAAACCGTGAATATCTATTAAAGAGAATATTAGAATTTCATGCAGAATATATATTTTTGTGCTTTCATTATAGAGCGAAGTCAAAAGTGATGACTATGTAGTTGATGGTGACTACGGTGAATCACCAGGAGCACCGGCACCACCAGCATCAGGATTATCAGAAGACTACAGAGCCGTCGGTATGTGTAAAAGTATATGTAGGAGAATCCATGAATATTCAATTGACAACAACTGCAGGAGCAACAACAGTCGGCAGATTTATCTGCAGTAGTATCTACCTATAAAAGGGCTATTAAATATAGCAGGACATGATACACAATAAAAAAATAAAAAAATATTTAAATCACACAATCAGTTTGGCTGTTTCTCTCTCTGGATCTGAGTTATCTTCACCTGGTTCAGCCTACCCTTCCAGGTCTATGAGTTTCTGGACTGATAGCTCAGTATCGTAGCTTAGGAGCTCATTTATATCACTCAGCTGTAGGTCTTGGAAGGGGCGCCGTGGCGTAAGTGGTTAGTGTGTGGGATCAATACGCATGAGGTTCCAAGTTCGAATCCCAGAAAATACCAAAAAAGTTTTTTCACTGTCCCACCTCTCGCGAGCGTCTGACAAACATCCGAGAGTATTGTTGTCACGAAAAAGCTTCTCAAATCGCCGTTCGGATTCGGCGTTAAGCTGTAGGCCCATTCCATTCGTGTGAAAAATATAGCGCACACAACATGAGTGGTTGCGAGAAGCTAGGCCCTGGCACTTTAAAAGCTGTTGCGCCAAATATTTTTATTTTTGTAGGTCTTGGAAGCCATCCGCTCCAATCTGTCTTCCAAGTAAAAGCAAGTCATCTTCTTCATCTTCATCCTCTAAATTCCATTCATCGTCGTTTTTTTTTTATATCACACCAGGATGGTTTGATGTCCTTTATTGCATCTGCAATGCTGGAACTATGCACAAACTCCCGAAGAGTGGGTTTATCTGTAGCTCCACACATCGTGCCAAAAGTTTGGCGTAGATACGCTTTCTTAAATGTAGCAATGACTCCTCGGTATGTTGACTAAATTATTGATGTCCCTATTATTTGGGGGCGTGGGTGCCGTGGCGCAGTGTCTAGTGTGTCGAACTGCTACGCGTGAGTTTAAATGTTGGAGTCACAGGCAAAAGTAAATTTTTTTCTCGGTCCCTCTCGCGAACGTTTGTCAAACATCCGAAGGTAGATTTAGATTTAGATTTTTAGATTATATTAGATTTTATTAATTCCCTTTAGTTTAGATTCATTACAAAAACAATAAAAGTACTAAATCTATCTTAAATGAAATGGCTTAAAGCCGTCTGCCAAAGACTAACACCATAATTTTACAATTAATTATTTCATACATACATACATACATTTTCAAATGGCCCGCTAATTCTTCATGGGGGTCGCGGGTGTAGGATGTTCAGGTGGACTCTCCATCCTTCTCGATCCTCCGCCATTGACTCCAATTCATCAGGAGGAATCCCTAGACGGCTCCAGGAGAGACGTCGGACTTGGTCCAACCATCTATTTCTAGGCCTACCGTGGGGTCGCCTACCCGATGACAGAGCCACCATGGCACGTCTTGGAATCCGGTCAGCGGGCGTACGCACTATGTGACCAAACCATCGAAGCATAGACTGTCCCGTTCGGAGAAGTAGCTGCTCAACATTGAGCGCTTTTCGTACTCTGGTGTTGCGCACTCGATCCCTACGAGTTATTCCAGCAACACCGCGAAGGAACCTCATTTCAGCAGCTTCTATCCGCAATCTTATTCTTTCGGTCACTACCCAAATTTCATGACCATAGGTGAGAGTTGGAACATACACCGAGTTAAAAACCGATAGCTTAGCTTGAACACTAAGTTCAGCCTTCCTTATAACAGATTGGCCAAGCTCTCTCAAAATTGATCCAGCCTGACCCATTCTACAGGATAACTCTTCATTGCTCTTCCCATCACTGGTGAATAAGACCCCCAGGTACTTATCCACCTGCTTCAGTGGAACTCCACTAACATGCAGAGTGCACTGAATGGATTTTTTGCAAACGACTATTACTTTTGACTTGTTCACGTTGATCTTCATTCCAGCATCATCACAAACGGCTACAAGTCTTTAGAGTGCCCGCTGAGTTTGAGACGACCCAAGGATGACCAAATTATCCGCAAAAAGCAGATGACTAATCCTTAGGTCTCGCACTTTGAAACATTCCCCGCCACGGCTGCGCAGCAACATCCAATCCATATATACAATAAAGACGAGAGGTGCCAAAATGCATCCCTGGCGGAGTCCAACGCCCACAGTGAAAGGTATTGACTTACCACCGTTTATCCGAACACAGCTTCTACCGTTTTTATATAAAGACTGAATCGCTCTTAACAGGGAACCATCAATCCCATATTCCTGCAGAACACTCCAGAGTTTGCCTCGATGAACCATATCATATGCCTTTTCCAAATCCACAAAACAAGTGTAGACAGGTTTAGCATACACCCAGGCCTTCTCAAGAACCATTCTGAGAGTGAATAATTGGTCGATTTTGCTTCTACCGGGACGAAAACCGCACTGCTCATACCCCAAACTGTTCTCAACCACAGCTCTGGAACGCGTTTCTAGCACCTTAGCAAAGACTTTTCCAGGGAGACTTAAGACAGATATACCCCTATAGTTGGCGCAATCTCTTTTTTCCCCTTTTTTAGAAAGAGGAACTATCACCCCCATTTGCCAATCACCAGATGTTTCACCGCATTCCCAGGCCACTTTAATGACACGGGAGAGCCATTGCACTCCCTCTTTACCTAAAGCCTTGAGCATTTCTGGTCGGATTTCATCCACACCAGCAGATTTGCCAACCTTTAGCGCTTTGATCGCCAAAGTTACTTCCTCTACCGTAGGACTACTTTACGCCCAATTCCCGACAACAGGTCTGTCGTCTTCGGTGCCCTGTTCAGGATTGAGCAATTCTGAAAAGTGCTCGCTCCGTCTGCGTAAGATGTCCTCCGCATTGGAAAGAAGTGTACCGTCCTTTTCAGAACTTTTTTCCCCTGAATCGGCGGACGGTCTGCCAGAACATCTTATTTGCAGATCTGTGGTCACGTTCCGATTTTTCGCCAAACTCCTTCCAAGACTGTTCTTTCGCTGTTTTCACAGCTAATTTGCAAGTTCTTCGCGCCTCAGTGTACCGATTTCGAGAATCGGTACACCCCAAGTGAATCCACACCTTAAAGGCTCTCTTCTTCTCTCTGATGGCTTCTTGAACTCCGGACGTTTTAAACCAAGCAGTCCTTTTCTCACCACCAGCCGCCACACCAATCCGCTTCACTCCACAAACAACTCCCGCAGAGGCAAAAACTGTTGAAAACAGTTGCCATTCTTCCTCTACATTTGATGGAACAGTTAGAATTCATTCAAACCTTTCAGATATTTGCCGCGCAAATGTCTCCTATATCTCATCGTCCTGTAACCTCTCCCATCGTACGTTTGTAACCATCCTTGGTTACACGGAGAGATTAGAGGACGATGAGATACGGGATTTGATTCATTTAAAAATTTAAAAATTCTCCTTCATAACTCTTTTTCGGTAAGCTAAACTTGTTTCGCAATATGATGTAAGTATGATGTAACATCCGAGAGTATTGTTGCCATGAAAAACCTCCTCGAAAACCAAAAATAAAAATTGCTCTTCAGATACGGCACAAAAACTGTAGGTCCCTTCCATTCGTGTGAAAAAATGAACACTCAAAACATGAGTGGTTGCGAGAAGCTAGTCCAAGGCGCTTCATGAGTTATTGCACTAATTATGTATGTATGTACCTATCTAGTGTTTAGAGGCATAAACACAACTATATATTTAGGTTCGAATTGCATATAACCGGAGCATGACTTGGCGCATTATCGGGAATAAGCAGCAATTTGAAGTCTAAGTTCTGATTCTTAGGGTAGAGTTCAACTTGCATTCATTCTAATTTGCGACGAATTTTTGATGAACCGCGTTATGTGGAGAGAAGTTAGTAATAATTAAATAGCGTAGAGAATTCGCGAATGTTCAGTCAATTACATTGCATACAATATATGGTATTATGAACGGAAAGGACTTAGACAATAATAGAGAAATACTCTTGGATGTTTGACAAACTATGGCGCTACCGGATCTAATAGAATCAGCTTTCTCAAAGCTGGTCAAATAGGCTACAAGGTGTGGTCTGGCCAAAGTGCTAATCCAACGGAAAGACAGAGTAGTTAAGAATTCGAGTGTTTCCGGAAGTGTACTCGTACTTCAAGATTTGGAAGTTGATGAGATAAATCACTTTTTCTATGTTTTGAAAGGATTTTCGAAAACGCCTGTATGAATATACAATAGTATAAAGGATACTCCTTTTTGGGATCCAGATCTTTTTTGATTTCACTTCTTTATTGTGTAGCTTTTCTGTAATTTTTTTTCAGCCCGAAATCAAAGAAAAAATTGTGCATAAAAAACATAACTCCAAGCATCATATTGTCTACATCAAACGCATCCATTCACTATAAACGACTTTTGTCATATGAAATTTTTCCAGCTGGTCGGTTCTCCATGAAAAAAGTATCTGAAAAAACTTCGTATGACGACTACGAACATTCTTCGAGTGTAGATACTTGATCAGTACAATTGAATTAAAGATGACTGCACTGAAGAAATATTCATCGAATGGAATTCTGAAAATTTGTCTACTGTTGAAAGTTGGGTGGAAGTTTTCCAACATATGGACGCTGAACACGTGCCTTTCGTCGAATTTTCTCAAATCATTGAGTTCGTCATTTGCTTTCCTGGTTCTTGAGCTCCGGTTGAACATGTGTTTTCGCAATCGAAGAAAGTTTGGAAAGAGGAGAGCTTAGCTCTTCAGATATCGACGCTGAGCTATTTGAACTGTAAAAATCAATTTGGAATTTACGTGCATTCCCTTTTATAATTTTATCAAAACTCAACCTGAGCTGCTACAAATTACGAGCGAGGAGAAGTAAAATTCCTAAGCAAGAGAAGGTCAAGTCCGGGCGCAATGTCCACTATATCACTTGATGTCAATGAAAGTCGATAAATTGTTTCGACTTTTATTTTCAATTCCTTTTTAAACTTAAACACTGATGTTACACACAAATTTTTTGTTCAAATACATGTACTTGTCTATCCATTGTTTTCAACGCAGGTATACTTTTTGTGAAAATGAAATATCGTTTTTTCACCCAAAAAGAGTTTGTAGGACTAAGTATAAGTAAAGTTAAAAACATGAACCATTTAAGTCAGTTGCCAGGTCATAAACTATGGCACTTAATGTTGCCTCAGTGACATCAATTATTCACCGAAAAATATGAATTTTCCTAATTCTGACTTCCTAAGAACTTTTTTTTGTATATTTTTTTAAACCTTATTGTCTGTAAAAGCAATAAACCACTTACAATTTTATTGTTCAAGAACACTTAAAAGAATTAAGGCTACTTTAATGAACTATACATACATATGTACATACATTTCCGATGGCCCGTTAATCCTTCATGAGGGTCGCGGGGGTAGGATAGTTAGGTGGACCCTTCATCCTTCTCGATCATCCGCGGACTTGATCCAACCATCTATTTCTAGGCCTACCTGTGGGTCTCCTACCTGATGGCACAGCAATCATGGCACGTAGTAATTATTTAATGATTTAATAAACTAATAAACTAATTTTCAAAAAATAGATACATGTATATTTAGGTAGATATGTATCATAATCATCATTTGCATCTCAAATCCAAACTATGAATAACTATCCGATTATAAGCGAAAAGTATACCTGCCACTCCTGCGTAATTATATTAATGACTTATGTATAAATAATTTACCTTTTTTTATTATTGGCAACTTTTGAAAAACAAGAAGTTAGCCACATTTAAGGTACTAATTGCTTTCTTTATTGTGCCCAATTAAAGTACCTATATAATAACCCAGCTGAATATTCATGTAAAGAATTGAATTTCAGCAGGTAGTGATTAGGACATAGGTAATTAGGATGCAAATTTGGATTATAAAAACCGAGGAAAAATTAGTTTCAGCAACAGTTTCAGTGCAACATTGCCCAGAGAATAACGTCTTTTAATATTTAAAAAAAAAAAAAAAATTGACATGGCAGAAGCACCAGAGCCACAACCTTCACCCAAATCATCAACTATGGCATATAAAGTTTTTATGCACCGACAACAACTCCGTCGCCCAAAGCAACATTACATAAATAAAGCGAAATCAAAAATGCAACTTACCGAGGATTTAAAATCAAAAATTAACGGCAAACAGGGAGAGACATTAAGGCGGTTTCTGCAAAGTTGCATTATCAAACAAAAGTTAAGGTGTGACTATGCGTATCTAGCCTTGAAGATAAAGAAAAACAGGAAATTGGACGACAAAGCAACAATAGAATACTTGCAGCAAAATTTCACTGAAGTGAGGAAGGAATTAAACTTGGATGAATACGAAAAACAACTAAAAGAATGCTTATAATTTATAGAACAAAATAAAAATCAAAATTTAAATTTTTTAAGATTTGCATACATTTTTTTAATTAAAGTACAGTTATTTTAAAGAAAAAAATTTCTCCGATAATATGATTGGCTCCAGTTGCACACTCCAAGTTGGTTCAGGTTCCCTTGAACTTGTGCGCAGTGATGGGTAGCAATCATTACATTTGTAATGTAACCATTAATTAATTACTAAAGTCAATAATTGAAATGTAATTTAATAACTCCTATATATTATTGTAGATAATGAATTACTTAAATGCAACTACACACACACACACACACACACACCGCTAGTAGGAAGACTATCTTCATTTGCTGTCATAATTATTGCTGCTCATAGAAACAAGCTTTCTGATGAGAATTTTGAAAGGCTTGTCTTGTTAAAGTCGAACTTGAAATTCAATGTATACACAATTCTGTTGTTTTGGTTTTTCTATAATAAATAATTAAATAAAAAAATGTATGCTACAAATTTAATTACTTGGTTTTAATTATAATTATAATTACAGGTAACTTCAATTATAATTCCATTCATTCATTCATTCATTTTCAATGGCCCGCTAATCATAAGGGTCGGGGGGTAGGATCCTCAGGTGGACCCACCATCCTTCTCGATCCTCCGCCATTGACTCCAATTCATCAGGAGGAATCCCTAAGCGGCTCCAAGAGAGATGTCGGACTTGATCCAACCATCTATTTCCAGGCCTTCTGAGAAGTCGCCTACCTGATGGCACGGCAACCATGGCGCGTCTTGGAAGCCGGTCTGGGGGCATACGCACTACGCGACCAAACCATCGAAGCATAGATCGTTCCGTTAGGAGAAGTAGCTGCTCAATGTTGAGCGCCTCGCGTACTCTGGTGTTGCGCACTCGATCCCTACGAGTTATTCCAACAACACCGCGAAGGAACCTCATTTCGGCAGCTTCTATCCGCGATTTTATTCTTTCGGTCACTACCCAAATTTTATGACCATAGGTGAGAGTTGGAACATACATAGAGTTAAAAGCCGATAGCTTAGCTTGAACACTAAGTTCGGCCTTCCTTATAACAGATTGGCCAAGCTCTCTCAAAATTGATCCAGCCTGACCAATTCTACAGGATAACTCGGCATTGCTCCTCCCATCACTGGTGAATAAAACCCCGAGGTACTTAAACTTCTCCACCTGCTTCAGTGGGACTCCACTAACATGCAGAGTGCACTGAATGGGTTTTTTGGAAACGACCATTACTTCCGATTTGTTCACGTTGATCTTCATTCCAGCATCATCAGAAACGGCTACAAACCTTTCGAGTGCGCGCTGAAGTTCGGTTTTAGAGGACCCAAGGATGACCAAATCATCCGCAAAGAGCAGATGACTAATCCTTAGGTCTCCCACTTTGAAACATTCCCGCCACGGCTGCGCTGTAACATCCAATCCATATATACAATAAAGACGAGAGGTGACAAAACGCACCCCTGGCGGAGTCCAACGCCCACAGTGAAAGGTATTGATTTAACACCGTTTATCCGAACACAGCTTCTACAGTTTGTATATAAAGACTGAATCGCCCTTAACAGGGAACCATCAATCCCATACTCCTGCAAAACACTCCAGAGTTTGCCTCGAGGAACCCTATCATATGCTTTTCCAAATCCACAAAACAAGTGTAGACAGGTTTGGCATATTCCCAGGCCTTCTCAAGAACCATTCTGAGAGTGAACAATTGGTCGGTTGTGCTTCTACCGGGACGAATACCGCACTGCTCATCCCCCAAACTGTTCTCAACCACAGCTCTGGAACGATTTTCTAGCACCTTAGCGAAGACTTTTCCAGGGAGACTTAAAAGAGATATACCCCTATAGTTGGCGCAATCTCTTTTGTCCCCTTTTTTAAAAAGAAGAACTATCACCCCCATTTGCCAATCACCAGGTGTTTCACCGCATTCCCAGGCCACTTTAATGACACGGGAGAGCCATTGAACTCCCTCTTTACCTAAAGCCTTGAGCATTTCTGGCCGAATTTCATACACACCAGCAGATTTGCCAACTTTTAGCGCTTTGATCGCCAAAGTTACTTCCTCTACCGTAGGACTACTTTCCGCCCAACTCTCGACAATAGGTCTGTCATCTTCGGTGCGCTGTTCGGGATTGAGCAATTCTCAAAAGTTCTCGCTCCATCTGGGTAAGATGTCCTCCTCATTGGAAAGAAGTCTACCGTCTTTGGATTTAACTCCTTCAACGATATTCAATTGTTTTCCTCTGAGTCGGCGGACAGTCTGCCAGAACATCTTATTTGCAGATCTGTGGTCACGTTCCAATTTTTCGCCAAACTCCTTCCAAGACTGTTCTTTCGCTGTTTTCACAGCAAATTTGCAAGTTCTTCGCGCCTCAGTGTACCGATTTCGAGAATCGGTACACCCCAAGTGAATCCACACCTTAAAGGCTCCCCTTCTTCTCTCTGATGGCTTCTTGAACTCCGGACGTTTTAAACCAAGCAGTCCTTTTCTCACCACCAGCCGCCACACCAATCCGCTTCACTCCACAAACATCTCCCGCAGAGGCAATAACCGCTGTTGAAAACAGTTGCCATTCTTCCTCTACATTTAATGGAACAGTTAGAATTCGTTAAAACCTTTCAGATATTTACCGCGCAAATGTCTCCCATATCTCATCGTCCTGTAACCTCTCCCATCGTATGCGTGTAACCATCCTTGGTTACACGGAGAGGTTACAGGACGATGAGATACGGGATTTGATTCATTTCAAAATTTAAAAATTCTCCTTCATAATTCTCTTTCGGTAAGCTAAACTTGTTTCGCAATATGATGTAAGTATGATGTAACATCCGAGAGTATTGTTGTTTTTTTTTTTTTTTTTATAATTTGCGCGTACCAAAGGGATTATTAATACCCTTATACTGGTTCTCAGGGCATGGGCGGTTGGGAAAAGGGGGGGAAAGAGACAGAGGAGATGCCGGTTTGCGTTGGCTTTAAATGTTTGTAGGCTGTAATGATGAGGAAACACAGAGGCTGGTAGATCGTTCCACAAACGTGTTGTTCGGCTATAAACGAATCCCTATATTTGACAGTACGTCCGAAGTTGGGCTTGAGGGTGAACTGATGTGCATTCGAAGCATGACGCGTATTGCGGGTGAAGTTTTGAAGGGGAGGAATGCAACTGGCTATTTCGCTGGAGCATTTTTTGTAAAAGAAGCGATAAAAAACGGAAAGACATGAGACATTTCTACGATGTTCAAGTGAGACTATTGAGTTCACAATGTCTCTATCACCTATTAGTTTTAACGCGCGGTTCTATACCATATCTAGAATGTGCAGAACGGTCTTGGGTGCACCAGACCAGATGTGGGCGTTATATTCCTGCTTTGGGCGGATGAATGCCTTATAGATGGAGGCCAGATCAGACGGGGTAAAATATTTCTTGCACCGCTTAAGGAATCCTAGACATTTTGCAGCATTTTTGGCGACTTCGGATATGTGATCGTTCCATCGAAGACGGTTATTGATGCACATACCGAGAATGGCAAGTCTTTCGGATTCAGCGATACAAGTACCATTCATGGATAATGGTTGAGGGTCTCGGTTTCGCTTGAGAGACAGAAGACAGCATTGAGTTTTGGATACATTAAATTCCACTCTATTGATTGAACCCCATTTGGTTATGCTGTCCAGGTCGGAATTTAATGTGTTTAACATACGTTGCCGTTCCTCTTCTACGGCCGAAGAGCAGGGACGTGAGCTAGGGAACGAATATGAAAAACTGAGGGTACTGTCATCAGCGAAGGAATGGATTGGATTAGAAGTAGCAGACAAGAGGTCATTTATAAAAATGAGAAAGAGAGTCGGAGACAAAACGGAGCCCTGGGGAACACCAGCATTTATATGGTGAATTGCAGACTTGTAGCCGTCCAAGACAACTTGTATTGTACGGTCCGAAAGGTAATTTCTAATCCATTGAAGAAGAGACTCATCGATGCCATATGCACGCATTTACGACAAAAGAGCCTGATGCCAAACTCTGTCAAATGCCTTAGAAATATCGAGCGCAAACATCCTTGTTTCGCCGAAGTCATGTGATGACGGCACAAAAACTGTAGGTCCCTTCCATTCGTGTGAAAAAATGAACACTCAAAACATGAGTGGTTTCGAGAAGCTAGTCCAAGGCGCTTCATGAGTTATTGCACTAATTATGTATGTATGTACCTATCTAGTGTTTAGAGGCATAAACACAACTATATATTTAGGTTCGAATTGCATATAACCGGAGCATGACTTGGCGCATTATCGGGAATAAGCAGCAATTTGAAGTCTAAGTTCTGATTCTTAGGGTAGAGTTCAACTTGCATTCATTCTAATTTGCGACGAATTTTTGATGAACCGCGTTATGTGGAGAGAAGTTAGTAATAATTAAATAGCGTATAGAATTCGCGAATGTTCAGTCAATTACATTGCATACAATACATTATGAACGGAAAGGACTTAGACAATAATAGAGAAATACTCTTGGATGTTTGACAAACTACGGCGCTACCGGATCTAATAGAATCAGCTTTCTCAAAGCTGGTCAAATAGGCTACAAGGTGTGGTCTGGCCAAAGTGCTAATCCAACGGAAAGACAGAGTAGTTAAGAATTCGAGTGTTTCCGGAAGTGTGCTCGTACTTCAAGATTTGGAAGTTGATGAGATAAATCACTTTTTCTATGTTTTGAAAGGATTTTCGAAAACGCCTGTATTAATATAGTAGGATACTCCTTTTTTCGGATGCAGATCTTTTTCGATTTCACTTCTTTATTGTGTAGCTTTTCTGTAATTTTTTTTCAGCCCGAAATCAAGGAAAAAATTGTGTATAAAAAAACATAACTCCAAGCATCATATTGTCTACATCAAACGCATCCATTCACTATAAACGACTTTTGTCATATGAAATTTTTCCAGCTGGTCGGTTCTCCATGAAAAAAGTATCTGAAAAAACTTCGTATGACGACTACGAACATTCTTCGAGTGTAGATACTTGATCAGTACAATTGAATTAAAGATGACTGCACTGAAGAAATATTCATCGAGTGGAATTCTGAAAATTTGTCTACTGTTGAAAGTTGGGTGGAAGTTTTCCAACATATGGACGCTGAACACGTGCCTTTCGTCGAATTTTCTCAAATCATTGAGTTCGTCATTTGCTTTCCTGGTTCTTGAGCTCCGGTTGAACATGTGTTTTCGCAATCGAAGAAAGTTTGGAAAGAGGAGAGCTTAGCTCTTCAGATATCGACGCTGAGCTATTTGAACTGTAAAAATCAATTTGGAATTTACGTGCATTCCCTTTTATAATTTTATCAAAACTCAACCTGAGCTGCTACAAATTACGAGCGAGGAGAAGTAAAATTCCTAAGCAAGAGAAGGTCAAGTCCGGGCGCAATGTCCACTATATCACTTGATGTCAATGAAAGTCGATAAATTGTTTCGACTTTTATTTTCAATTCCTTTTTAAACTTAAACACTGTAACGAAGTGACATAATCCAACACCCCAGAAGCGATCATCCACACTCCACGCACACCTCACTAACCACCTAATGCGGAGGCCGCCATCTGTTGGCAGGTAGCGATACTGAATCTCCTGTCAAACAAAAGGAGAAAATGTAAACACAAAGGTCGCAGACGAGAATGTGGAGGAAATTTTGCATTGGCTCAAAATTCACATTCTCGTCTTGCAGGACTTTTCCATAAAGGAGTGTGGATGAGAGTCAGTCGAGAGAGTCTGCTCAAGTGGTGAAAGTACCAATCTGGTGTACTCTTGACAGCCTCTCGGAATTGGTCTTACGACTTTCCACAAGTTTTCTGCCTTCACCTCGGTGATAGGGCAATAATCCACGGGTCTGCTACTAGCCATAGCCGGCCCGTCCGATAGGTTTCTCCCCTTCTGGGGGAAACAAATTAAGTAAATTACAGCGGATTTGCCGCCCTTTGTCGAGCTACAGCACGCCTGCCCTAAGTGCGGACGGCTACATTCCAAGCCTGCCCTAAGTGCGGACTGGATCCTTCCCAAGCCTGCCCTAAGTGCGGACTGGGTCACAGCACGCCTGCCCTAAGTGCGGACGGCTACATTCCAAGCCTGCCCTAAGTTCGGACTGGATCCTTCCCAAGCCTGCCCTAAGTGCGGACTGGGTCACAGCACGCCTGCCCTAAGTGCGGACGGCTACATTCCAAGCCTGCCCTAAGTGCGGACTGGATCCTTCCCAAGCCTGCCCTAAGTGCGGACTGGGTCACAGCACGCCTACCCTAAGTGCGGACGGCTACATTCCAAGCCTGCCCTAAGTGCGGACTGGATCCTTCCCAAGCCTGCCCTAAGTGCGGACTGGGTCATCGCAAGCCTGCCCTAAGTGCGGACTGCGCCCTTCGAAGCCTGCCCTAAGTGCAGACTGAAGCTCCTGCCCGCCGACGTACCGAACCGAGCCAGACAACCAGACGCATAACCCCGGCCCGTACCAGAACCAGCCGCAGGACGACCAACATTAGCGTTAAGTTATCCAAATATTGTTAAGCATAAGTATTGTTAGCTCAGAACATTTTGCATTGTTAACGCAACAATATTGTATAAAACCAATCCAATTATAAATAAAGTACCTCTTTCCCAAAGTCTAGGGTGTTCCTTTGGGTTAACCCTGGGGCCGGCGAGCCCACCTCAGCCTTTGAAGAAAGATACCCTCACAACACTGATGTTACACACAAATTTTTTGTTCAAATACATGTACTTGTCTATCCATTGTTTTCAACGCAGGTATACTTTTTGTGAAAATGAAATATCGTTTTTTCACCCAAAAAGAGTTTGTAGGACTAAGTATAAGTAAAGTTAAAAACATGAACCATTTAAGTCAGTTGCCAGGTCATAAACTATGGCACTTAATGTTGCCTCAGTGACATCAATTATTCGCCGAAAAATATGAAATTTTCCTAATTCTGACTTCCTAAGAACTTTTTTTTGTATATTTTTTTAAACCTTATTGTCTGTAAAAGCAATAAACCACTTACAATTTTATTGTTCGAGAACACTTAAAAGAATTAAGGCTACTTTAATAAACTATACATACATATGTACATACATTTCCGATGGCCCGTTAATCCTTCATGAGGGTCGCGGGGGTAGGATAGTTAGGTGGACCCTTCATCCTTCTCGATCATCCGCGGACTTGATCCAACCATCTATTTCTAGGCCTACCTGTGGGTCTCCTACCTGATGGCACAGCAATCATGGCACGTAGTAATTATTTAATGATTTAATAAACTAATAAACTAATTTTCAAAAAATAGATACATGTATATTTAGGTAGATATGTATCATAATCATCATTTGCATCTCAAATCCAAACTATGAATAACTATCCGATTATAAGCGAAAAGTATACCTGCCACTCCTGCGTAATTATATTAATGACTTATGTATAAATAATTTACCTTTTTTTATTATTGGCAACTTTTGAAAAACAAGAAGTTAGCCACATTTAAGGTACTAATTGCTTTCTTTATTGTGCCCAATTAAAGTACCTATATAACAACCCAGCTGAATATTCATGTAAAGAATTGAATTTCAGCAGGTAGTGATTAGGACATAGGTAATTAGGATGCAAATTTGGATTATAAAAACCGAGGAAAAATTAGTTTCAGCAACAGTTTCAGTGCAACATTGCCCAGAGAATAACGTCTTTTAATATTTAAAAAAAAAAAAAATTGACATGGCAGAAGCACCAGAGCCACAACCTTCACCCAAATCATCAACTATGGCATATAAAGTTTTTATGCACCGACAACAACTCCGTCGCCCAAAGCAACATTACATAAATAAAGCGAAATCAAAAATGCAACTTACCGAGGATTTAAAATCAAAAATTAACGGCAAACAGGGAGAGACATTAAGGCGGTTTCTGCAAAGTTGCATTATCAAACAAAAGTTAAGGTGTGACTATGCGTATCTAGCCTTGAAGATAAAGAAAAACAAGAAATTGGACGACAAAGCAACAATAGAATACTTGCAGAAAAATTTCGCTGAAGTGAGGAAGGAAATAAACTTCTCTCTGATGGCTTCTTGAACTCCGGACGTTTTAAACCAAGCAGTCCTTTTCTCACCACCAGCCGCCACACCAATCCGCTTCACTCCACAAACATCTCCCGCAGAGGCAATAACCGCTGTTGAAAACAGTTGCCATTCTTCCTCTACATTTAATGGAACAGTTAGAATTCGTTAAAACCTTTCAGATATTTACCGCGCAAATGTCTCCCATATCTCATCGTCCTGTAACCTCTCCCATCGTATGCGTGTAACCATCCTTGGTTACACGGAGAGGTTACAGGACGATGAGATACGGGATTTGATTCATTTCAAAATTTAAAAATTCTCCTTCATAATTCTCTTTCGGTAAGCTAAACTTGTTTCGCAATATGATGTAAGTATGATGTAACATCCGAGAGTATTGTTGTTTTTTTTTTTTTTTTTATAATTTGCGCGTACCAAAGGGATTATTAATACCCTTATACTGGTTCTCAGGGCATGGGCGGTTGGGAAAAGGGGGGGAAAGAGACAGAGGAGATGCCGGTTTGCGTTGGCTTTAAATGTTTGTAGGCTGTAATGATGAGGAAACACAGAGGCTGGTAGATCGTTCCACAAACGTGTTGTTCGGCTATAAACGAATCCCTATATTTGACAGTACGTCCGAAGTTGGGCTTGAGGGTGAACTGATGTGCATTCGAAGCATGACGCGTATTGCGGGTGAAGTTTTGAAGGGGAGGAATGCAACTGGCTATTTCGCTGGAGCATTTTTTGTAAAAGAAGCGATAAAAAACGGAAAGACATGAGACATTTCTACGATGTTCAAGTGAGACTATTGAGTTCACAATGTCTCTATCACCTATTAGTTTTAACGCGCGGTTCTATACCATATCTAGAATGTGCAGAACGGTCTTGGGTGCACCAGACCAGATGTGGGCGTTATATTCCTGCTTTGGGCGGATGAATGCCTTATAGATGGAGGCCAGATCAGACGGGGTAAAATATTTCTTGCACCGCTTAAGGAATCCTAGACATTTTGCAGCATTTTTGGCGACTTCGGATATGTGATCGTTCCATCGAAGACGGTTATTGATGCACATACCGAGAATGGCAAGTCTTTCGGATTCAGCGATACAAGTACCATTCATGGATAATGGTTGAGGGTCTCGGTTTCGCTTGAGAGACAGAAGACAGCATTGAGTTTTGGATACATTAAATTCCACTCTATTGATTGAACCCCATTTGGTTATGCTGTCCAGGTCGGAATTTAATGTGTTTAACATACGTTGCCGTTCCTCTTCTACGGCCGAAGAGCAGGGACGTGAGCTAGGGAACGAATATGAAAAACTGAGGGTACTGTCATCAGCGAAGGAATGGATTGGATTAGAAGTAGCAGACAAGAGGTCATTTATAAAAATGAGAAAGAGAGTCGGAGACAAAACGGAGCCCTGGGGAACACCAGCATTTATATGGTGAATTGCAGACTTGTAGCCGTCCAAGACAACTTGTATTGTACGGTCCGAAAGGTAATTTCTAATCCATTGAAGAAGAGACTCATCGATGCCATATGCACGCATTTACGACAAAAGAGCCTGATGCCAAACTCTGTCAAATGCCTTAGAAATATCGAGCGCAAACATCCTTGTTTCGCCGAAGTCATGTGATGACGGCACAAAAACTGTAGGTCCCTTCCATTCGTGTGAAAAAATGAACACTCAAAACATGAGTGGTTTCGAGAAGCTAGTCCAAGGCGCTTCATGAGTTATTGCACTAATTATGTATGTATGTACCTATCTAGTGTTTAGAGGCATAAACACAACTATATATTTAGGTTCGAATTGCATATAACCGGAGCATGACTTGGCGCATTATCGGGAATAAGCAGCAATTTGAAGTCTAAGTTCTGATTCTTAGGGTAGAGTTCAACTTGCATTCATTCTAATTTGCGACGAATTTTTGATGAACCGCGTTATGTGGAGAGAAGTTAGTAATAATTAAATAGCGTATAGAATTCGCGAATGTTCAGTCAATTACATTGCATACAATACATTATGAACGGAAAGGACTTAGACAATAATAGAGAAATACTCTTGGATGTTTGACAAACTACGGCGCTACCGGATCTAATAGAATCAGCTTTCTCAAAGCTGGTCAAATAGGCTACAAGGTGTGGTCTGGCCAAAGTGCTAATCCAACGGAAAGACAGAGTAGTTAAGAATTCGAGTGTTTCCGGAAGTGTGCTCGTACTTCAAGATTTGGAAGTTGATGAGATAAATCACTTTTTCTATGTTTTGAAAGGATTTTCGAAAACGCCTGTATTAATATAGTAGGATACTCCTTTTTTCGGATGCAGATCTTTTTCGATTTCACTTCTTTATTGTGTAGCTTTTCTGTAATTTTTTTTCAGCCCGAAATCAAGGAAAAAATTGTGTATAAAAAAACATAACTCCAAGCATCATATTGTCTACATCAAACGCATCCATTCACTATAAACGACTTTTGTCATATGAAATTTTTCCAGCTGGTCGGTTCTCCATGAAAAAAGTATCTGAAAAAACTTCGTATGACGACTACGAACATTCTTCGAGTGTAGATACTTGATCAGTACAATTGAATTAAAGATGACTGCACTGAAGAAATATTCATCGAGTGGAATTCTGAAAATTTGTCTACTGTTGAAAGTTGGGTGGAAGTTTTCCAACATATGGACGCTGAACACGTGCCTTTCGTCGAATTTTCTCAAATCATTGAGTTCGTCATTTGCTTTCCTGGTTCTTGAGCTCCGGTTGAACATGTGTTTTCGCAATCGAAGAAAGTTTGGAAAGAGGAGAGCTTAGCTCTTCAGATATCGACGCTGAGCTATTTGAACTGTAAAAATCAATTTGGAATTTACGTGCATTCCCTTTTATAATTTTATCAAAACTCAACCTGAGCTGCTACAAATTACGAGCGAGGAGAAGTAAAATTCCTAAGCAAGAGAAGGTCAAGTCCGGGCGCAATGTCCACTATATCACTTGATGTCAATGAAAGTCGATAAATTGTTTCGACTTTTATTTTCAATTCCTTTTTAAACTTAAACACTGTAACGAAGTGACATAATCCAACACCCCAGAAGCGATCATCCACACTCCACGCACACCTCACTAACCACCTAATGCGGAGGCCGCCATCTGTTGGCAGGTAGCGATACTGAATCTCCTGTCAAACAAAAGGAGAAAATGTAAACACAAAGGTCGCAGACGAGAATGTGGAGGAAATTTTGCATTGGCTCAAAATTCACATTCTCGTCTTGCAGGACTTTTCCATAAAGGAGTGTGGATGAGAGTCAGTCGAGAGAGTCTGCTCAAGTGGTGAAAGTACCAATCTGGTGTACTCTTGACAGCCTCTCGGAATTGGTCTTACGACTTTCCACAAGTTTTCTGCCTTCACCTCGGTGATAGGGCAATAATCCACGGGTCTGCTACTAGCCATAGCCGGCCCGTCCGATAGGTTTCTCCCCTTCTGGGGGAAACAAATTAAGTAAATTACAGCGGATTTGCCGCCCTTTGTCGAGCTACAGCACGCCTGCCCTAAGTGCGGACGGCTACATTCCAAGCCTGCCCTAAGTGCGGACTGGATCCTTCCCAAGCCTGCCCTAAGTGCGGACTGGGTCACAGCACGCCTGCCCTAAGTGCGGACGGCTACATTCCAAGCCTGCCCTAAGTTCGGACTGGATCCTTCCCAAGCCTGCCCTAAGTGCGGACTGGGTCACAGCACGCCTGCCCTAAGTGCGGACGGCTACATTCCAAGCCTGCCCTAAGTGCGGACTGGATCCTTCCCAAGCCTGCCCTAAGTGCGGACTGGGTCACAGCACGCCTACCCTAAGTGCGGACGGCTACATTCCAAGCCTGCCCTAAGTGCGGACTGGATCCTTCCCAAGCCTGCCCTAAGTGCGGACTGGGTCATCGCAAGCCTGCCCTAAGTGCGGACTGCGCCCTTCGAAGCCTGCCCTAAGTGCAGACTGAAGCTCCTGCCCGCCGACGTACCGAACCGAGCCAGACAACCAGACGCATAACCCCGGCCCGTACCAGAACCAGCCGCAGGACGACCAACATTAGCGTTAAGTTATCCAAATATTGTTAAGCATAAGTATTGTTAGCTCAGAACATTTTGCATTGTTAACGCAACAATATTGTATAAAACCAATCCAATTATAAATAAAGTACCTCTTTCCCAAAGTCTAGGGTGTTCCTTTGGGTTAACCCTGGGGCCGGCGAGCCCACCTCAGCCTTTGAAGAAAGATACCCTCACAACACTGATGTTACACACAAATTTTTTGTTCAAATACATGTACTTGTCTATCCATTGTTTTCAACGCAGGTATACTTTTTGTGAAAATGAAATATCGTTTTTTCACCCAAAAAGAGTTTGTAGGACTAAGTATAAGTAAAGTTAAAAACATGAACCATTTAAGTCAGTTGCCAGGTCATAAACTATGGCACTTAATGTTGCCTCAGTGACATCAATTATTCGCCGAAAAATATGAAATTTTCCTAATTCTGACTTCCTAAGAACTTTTTTTTGTATATTTTTTTAAACCTTATTGTCTGTAAAAGCAATAAACCACTTACAATTTTATTGTTCGAGAACACTTAAAAGAATTAAGGCTACTTTAATAAACTATACATACATATGTACATACATTTCCGATGGCCCGTTAATCCTTCATGAGGGTCGCGGGGGTAGGATAGTTAGGTGGACCCTTCATCCTTCTCGATCATCCGCGGACTTGATCCAACCATCTATTTCTAGGCCTACCTGTGGGTCTCCTACCTGATGGCACAGCAATCATGGCACGTAGTAATTATTTAATGATTTAATAAACTAATAAACTAATTTTCAAAAAATAGATACATGTATATTTAGGTAGATATGTATCATAATCATCATTTGCATCTCAAATCCAAACTATGAATAACTATCCGATTATAAGCGAAAAGTATACCTGCCACTCCTGCGTAATTATATTAATGACTTATGTATAAATAATTTACCTTTTTTTATTATTGGCAACTTTTGAAAAACAAGAAGTTAGCCACATTTAAGGTACTAATTGCTTTCTTTATTGTGCCCAATTAAAGTACCTATATAACAACCCAGCTGAATATTCATGTAAAGAATTGAATTTCAGCAGGTAGTGATTAGGACATAGGTAATTAGGATGCAAATTTGGATTATAAAAACCGAGGAAAAATTAGTTTCAGCAACAGTTTCAGTGCAACATTGCCCAGAGAATAACGTCTTTTAATATTTAAAAAAAAAAAAAATTGACATGGCAGAAGCACCAGAGCCACAACCTTCACCCAAATCATCAACTATGGCATATAAAGTTTTTATGCACCGACAACAACTCCGTCGCCCAAAGCAACATTACATAAATAAAGCGAAATCAAAAATGCAACTTACCGAGGATTTAAAATCAAAAATTAACGGCAAACAGGGAGAGACATTAAGGCGGTTTCTGCAAAGTTGCATTATCAAACAAAAGTTAAGGTGTGACTATGCGTATCTAGCCTTGAAGATAAAGAAAAACAAGAAATTGGACGACAAAGCAACAATAGAATACTTGCAGAAAAATTTCGCTGAAGTGAGGAAGGAAATAAACTTGGATGAATACGAAAAACAACTAAAAGAATGCTTATAATTTATAGAACAAAATAAAAATCAAAATTTAAATTTTTTAAGATTTGCATACATTTTTTTTAATTAAAGTACAGTTATTTTAAAGAAAAAAATTTCTCCGATAATATGATTGGCTCCAGTTGCACACTCCAAGTTGGTTCAGGTTCCCTTGAACTTGTGCGCAGTGATGGGTAGCAATCATTACATTTGTAATGTAACCATTAATTAATTACTAAAGTCAATAATTGAAATGTAATTTAATAACTCCTATATATTATTGTAGATAATGAATTACTTAATTGCAACTACACACACACACACAGCGCTAGTAGGAAGACTATCTTCATTTAAAATAAATAAATATTTGGCGCAACAGCTCATTAAGTGCCAGGGCCTAGCTTCTCGCAACCACTCATGTTGTGTGCGTTATATTTTTCGTACGAATGGAAGGGACCTACAGTTTAGTGCCGTATCCGAACGGCGATTTGAGAAGCTTTTTCGAGACAACAATACTCTCGGATGTTTGTCAGACGCTCGCGAGAGGTGGGACCGTGAAAAAACTTGTTGGTGTTTTGTAGGATTCGAACTTGGAACCTCACGCGTAGTGATCCGACACACTAACCACTTACGCCACGGCGCCCTATCTTCATTTGCTGTCATAGTTATTGCTGCTCATAGAAGCAAGCTTTCTGATGAGAATTTTGAAAGGCTTGTCTTGTTAAAGTCGAACTTGAAATTCAATGTATACACAATTCTGTTGTTTTGGTTTTCTTATAATAAATAATGAAATAAAAAAATGTAGGCTACAAATTTAATTACTTGGTTTTAATTATAATTATAATTACAGGTAACTTTAATTATAATTCCATTCATTCATTCATTCATTTTCAATGGCCCGCTAATCCTTCATGAGGTTTGCGGGGGTAGGATGCTCAGGTGGGCTCTCTATCCTTCTCGATCCTCCGCCATTGACTCCAATTGATCAGGAGGAATCCCTAAGCGGCTCCAGGAGAGATGTCGGACTTGATCCAACCATCTATTTCTAGGCCTTCTGCGAAGTCGCCTACCTGATGGCACGGCAACCATGGCTCGTCTTGGAAGCCGGTCTGGGGGCATACCCACTACGTGACCAAACCATCGAAGCATAGATCGTTCCGTTAGGAGAAGTAGCTGCTCAACGTTGAGCGCCTCGCGTACTCTGGTGTTGCGCACTCGATCCCTACGAGTTATGCCAACAACACCGCGAAGGAACCTCATTTCCGCAGCTTGTATCCGCAATCTTATTCTTTCGGTCACTACCCAAATTTCATGACCATAGGTGAGAGTTGGAACATACACCGAGTTAAAAACCGATAGCTTAGCTTGAACACTAAGTTCGGCCTTCCTTATAACAGATTGGCCAAGCTCTCTCAAAATTGATCCAGCCTGACCAATTCTACAGGATAACTCGGCATTGCTCCTCCCATCACTGGTGAATAAAACCCCGAGGTACTTAAACTTCTCCACCTGCTTCAGTGGGACTCCACTAACATGCAGAGTGCACTGAATGGGTTTTTTGGAAACGACCATTACTTCCGATTTGTTCACGTTGATCTTCATTCCAGCATCATCACAAATGGCTACAAACCTTTCGAGTGCGCGCTGAAGTTCGGTTTGAGAGAACCCAAGGATGACCAAATCATCCACAAAGAGCAGATGACTAATCCTTAGGTCTCCCACTTTGAAACATTCCCCGCCACGGCTGCGCTGTAACATCCAATCCATATATACAATGAAGAGGAGAGCTGTCAAAACGCACCCCTGGCGAAGTCCAACGCCCACAGTGAAAGGTATTGATTTAACACCGTTTATCCGAACACAGCTTCTACAGTTTGTATATAAAGACTGAATCGCCCTTAACAGGGAACCATCAATCCCATACTCCTGCAGAACACTCCGGAGTTTGCCTCGAGGAACCCTATCATATGCTTTTTCCAAATCCACAAAACAAGTGTAGACAGGTTTGGCATATTCCCAGGCCTTCTCAAGAACCATTCTGAGAGTGAACAATTGGTCGGTTGTGCTTCTACCGGGACGAAAACCGCACTGCTCATCCCCCAAAACTGTCCTCAACCACAGCTCTGGAACGCGTTTCTAGCACCTTAGAGAAGACTTTTCCAGGGAGACTTAAAAGAGATATACCCCTATAGTTGGCGCAATCTCTTTTGTCCCCTTTTTTAAAAAGAAGAACTATCACCCCCATTTGCCAATCACCAGATGTTTCACCGCATTCCCAGGCCACTTAAATGATACGCGAGAGCCATTGAACTCCCTCTTTACCTAAAGCCTTGAGCATTTCTGGCCGAATTTCATACACACCAGCAGATTTGCCAACTTTTAGCACTTTGATCGCCAAAGTTACTTCCTCTACCGTAGGACTACTTTCCGCCCAACTCTCGACAATAGGTCTGTCATCTTCGGTGCGCTGTTCGGGATTGAGCAATTCTGAAAAGTGCTCGCTCCATCTGCGTAAGATGTCCTCCTCATTGGAAAGAAGTCTAGCGTCTTTGGATTTGACTCCTTCAACGATATTCGACTTTTTTCCTCTGAGTCGGCGGACAGTCTGCCAGAACATCTTATTTGCAGATCTGTGGTCACGTTCCAATTTCTCGCCAAACTCCTTCCAAGACTGTTCTTTCGCTGTTTTCACAGCAAATTTGCAAGTTCTTCGCGCCTCAGTGTACCGATTTCGAGAATCGGAGTTCCCCAAGTGAATCCACACCTTAAAGGCTCTCTTCTTCTCTCTGATCGCTTCTTGAACTCCGGGCGTTTTAAACCAAGCAGTCTTTTTCTCACCACCAGCCGCCACACCAAGCCGCTTCACTCCACAAACATATCCCCCATAGGCAATAACCGCTGTTGCAAATAGTTGCCATTCTTCCTCTACCTTTGATGGAACAGTTAGAATTCGTTCAAACGTCTCAGATTTTTGCCGCGCAAGTGTCTCCCATATCTCATCGTCCTGTAACCTCTCCCATCGTATGCGTGTAACCATCTTTGGTTTACGCTTTGGTAGGGGAGGCACTCTCTCGCTAAGATACAATTTGCACAGCACTAAGTGATGATCAGTTGACAGTTCGGCCCCTCTCAATACGCGAACATCACAAACCATTCTCTTCAGACACGATGGTACCACAAAGAAATCGATCAGCGACTTCTGCTGAAGACTCCGACGGTACCACGTGTATTTGTGAATGTCTTTGTGTGGAAAAATAGTGTTCATGATGGATAAGCCATTTTCACAACAAAAATCCAACAACCTCTCTCCGTTCGCGTTTTGATCAGGATCACCGTTCCTCCCAATCACACTCCCCCATGTCATAACATCTACACCCATATGAGCATTGAAGTCACCCATCAGGACAAAAGAATCCATATCTGCACCCTTTTCAAGGGCAACATCAACTTCATCTAAGAAAGCTGCGTACTCTGACTGAAGGTTCGGTGCATACACCTGCACCAATGCCAGAGTTGATCTTTAAAGCTTGGGCTTTAAGATCGCAACTCTCCCTCCTAATGGTATCCACTCCAATACTCTGTCTGTCAAGCTGGGACTTGTGCGTATCCCCACTCCCGCCCGAGCAGACATTGAGGGTGCGACTCCTGACAGGAAGAGCTTCCACCAACCCGAAAGGTCCACAGTTTTACAACCTCTCTGCTTTGTTGAAGAGACGCCAACTATATCTTGTCGACTTTTAACAGCCTCCCCAACAAACTCAAGATCCTTCCCTGTGAGCGATGAGACGTTCCATGTGCCTATCCTAAGTCGATGCCGTTGTCGAATCTCAGAGAGTCTATCTGTGCCCCTATCGGTGCACAGCGCGCTCACCCCTTGACCCCCATAATGGTTCGCGAGACCATTTTTATTTACCAATCACTGCTTGTGCACGACACCTACGGCGAGGAGGTCCTCTACTGTGTCCTCCCCCTGAGCTAGATTCGAAGACTCTGCACGTCTACACATCCTAGCCAACTTCAAAGTGAAATATGCAATTTTTTGACTAGGTCATCGTTTGCCTACTTCGTAATTGAATCTTTTCCTCCAAAAGCAGCCACCGCAAACAAGGCCGAATATCCATCGCGGTTGACCGACCAACAAGCCTTTCCAGTCAACCTTGTTGCAACCCAACTGCCTCCAGTTGCACACGCTGAGTTGGATGAACTCCTACTCCACTTATTCACGTTGTAGACTCGAGGATTTTACGGGCTAGAACATTAGGCTCCATCTTCGCAGGTGTATGTGAACTTTTCTGGCTACACTGATGTCATTACATAGACCGTATAGTTCGGCATTGTACTTTCTCCTCTAGTTGCCATCATGCAGACGGGGTCAAATATCACTCGAAAAACTTTTCTTTCAAAGTAACTAAAAATCGGTATATTCACCCGATTTTGACAAAGTCCATGCCTCTGCGTCATATTACAATAGAACTGAGATCATTAGTGTCTTATACAGTTACGTCAGTAGTTCAAGATAGGGCTTACGCATAAAAACAGTGATTGGCAAAAGTAATTCGTATTGTGGCTTTCTGTTCAAGATGCCGATATTGGGTGCCCTTCTTTAAAGACAGCTTTCATTGAACGCTAAACCCATCTTTGCTGCCTATGTCTCAATACTAGCAAACGCTTCAATGACGACCTCCTGAGTTCTTCCGACTATGTCAGTGTCATCGGCGTAAGCGAGTTGTTGAACAGACTTGTAAAATATTGTACCTCTAGTATTGGTTTGTGAGTTTTGTACAATTGTTTCAAGTAATTTGTTAAAGAGGTCGCATGATAGCCCGTCACCTTGTCTAAAACCACCACCAGTGGTGTTCTTTCCGACTTTGATGGAGCAGCGAGAGTTCTCCATCATCATGCTGCACAAACGGACGAGCTTGGTAGGGATGCCAAGACTAGACTTGGCTCTGCAAAACTCGTCTATATACACGCTATCACACGCCACTTTGAAATCGACGAAGAGGTTTTATATTCCTAGGTTTTCTTCAAGATCTGCCGTAGTGTTAATATTTGGTCAGTGGTGGACTATTGTGTGAAAGCCTAAAACTGATCGTCAATTACTTGATAAGTGCTTATTAGGTTTCAGGCGTTAACATAATATTGCAAACAGCATCTTATATTCGATGTTGAGAACACTTATATCTATTGTTGGCTCAGTTCAGAAGGTCTCCTTTCTTCAAAATTGGCAAATGATATTATAGTTCCATTAATCGGGCACATTTTCGTCCTACCAAATTTTACAACTGAGCTAGCGAATTCCACACTCCTTACCATTTCACCTCCTCCTGCTTTGAATAGTTCGACTTCAGCAGGTTCGTTGAATTTAGGTTTAGGTATTGCTATCATCACTTCATTCTGATCGGGTTGACGGGAATCTTGACTGTCATCGTCATTGTTGAATGGCTCATTCTGCCTGCCAGAATGTTGGTCATCTTTGCCGTTTAGCGGTCTGCAGAAATGTTCCTTCCATGTCCTCAGCACCGACTGTGATTCTACTACTATATTGCCATTTTCGGCCGTGTAGGGTTATTTTCTGGTTTTGAAACCCTACCATGTTCTTTTTACCTTTTGGTAAAATTTTCCAAAATTATTCCTGCAATAAAGTCTCTTAATCTTCGCGATCGAGCACTTCCCATGCTCCATTTTCTTATTTCTGAGAAGTCGGAGTCCTGTAGGCTGTGCTTTCTGACCACACTACTAAAGACGTCATCTTATCCTAGCTTTGTGCTAAAATAGCTCAGGACAATCTTAACATGCGTCGTTGCTAGACCACTACTCTAACGCCTTGTCGATGTGGGACATGAGCGCATATTAGGTTAGCTAATGTTGATGAATTTAGCTTTGATGAGGGCTATCATGAGGCGCTGAAAACATAAGACTTGTTGCCTAATGGTGTTAGTTGCTGCGTAACTAAAGTTATTTTATATGGTAGGAAGTTAAAACGACGGCACAACCGTATCGTGGATTGCCAGATCCGTATATGCATATGTATGGGCTCTTCTACCACTATCTCGTTTTCAACACCCAGACGCAGTATTGGAAATCCTTATAGACTTCAGCTCCATATATTTCGAAGTAGGTCAAATACTCGTAAGTTATGCGCCCGTCTGTAGACGTCGCCCTTGATTTCATCGAGGGAATTCCTCTGCCGCACATCCTCCTCTTGAGGATCTCTTATTAAGCATCTGGCAAGAGGCGCCTCGTCCAGTTTAGCACATGTGTGCTGAAATTCACCCAGATGCTTGCCAACGCTCATCGTTAGTTCACTATTAGTTACACAAACTGGTGGGTCAGTGAAGACTATATTTACAGCGACCATCAAGCCATAATGATTCAGATAGAGAACAAAAAGTGCCGGGAATGTAATAAGCTAACAGGATCAATGTGAGAGATACCATTTTCGACAGGGATGTGTTTGAGGAAGTGATCAGCACTCATCGCCTCAGACTTGGACGAGCCCAAGATCTAGCGCTGCAGTTGACGCATTTGGTGACCTCCACATGCAATGTATCTATGCCATGAACAAAACCCAGCACACGTGGATCACCTTGCTGCTGGTGAAACGACAAAATCAAATCTGTCAGAACAAAATGTCTGCAAGCAAGGCGCAGAGTTCAACGCTCTAGAGAGAGGCCGAGATTCGACCAGAAGCTAGCAGCATTTAACAGTTCCAGGAAGAATATGGCGTTTGGGGGCAAATGAGTACTGTACCATAGTTACACTTGACATCAAGAGCGATTTTATTTCAGCAAGTTGGCCCTCTTGAAAGAACGAATACGAGAAACTGTGTTCATAGTAGTATCAAGCTACTTTAGAATGTACGCGACGAATGTACTAGACTCTATAATGTATCAGCAGGCGTTCCATAAGGATCAGTGTTAGGTTCCCTTCTGTGGAATATGTCAAGAACGCGGACGGCATTGCTGTTGTGACCGTTGCGAAACACATTTACGACGTAGAATCAGCAACAAATGAAGCTATATTAAAAATGAAAACCTGGTTGGTGACAGCAACCTTAGTTTTAGCGGAGTCAAAGACAAAAGCAGTTCCAAGTGATTAAATCTAAACAGGCAATCAAATACCTAGGTGTAATGATAGACAATAGGCTGAACCTTAAGCTGCACCTGGAGTATATAGAAAAGAGTCATCAATACTACAATCATCACTAGCGAGGATACTGCCAAATGTCAGTGGATCCAAATATAATCGTGGATCCCAGTGTGGGCTGATGCTTTGGAAACAAAAGAATCCAGGCGAAAACTATCAACTATCTGTAGACTCAGCGCTCTAAGGACGGCGGCATATGTCGTAGCTGGGATATTCCTCATCGATATTCTTGCCGACGAAGTGAAATGAATGTACCACGGCAAACTAGCGTATCGACAACGTGGAGGACCTATTAAGGCAGAAGAATGGAAAAAATCATTGATCTTCACATAAAAAACTCCGCCCTTATAGAAAACTCCGTAAATAATCTTCAATTTGCATATGAATATTTTAAATCTACAGTCATAGCTCTACACCATCTAGTCAGCACTATTGAAGAAACCTTGTCAAAAAAGGAAATAGCCTTATGCTCCTTCCTAGGCATCTCGGGCGCCTTCGATAACACATCGTCCCAATCAATTAAGTCTGCTGTTGATGTCAATGGCATTGACCCGCAAACTACTAAATTGATATGATCCGTGCTCAGTAACAGATTAATTACTGCCAAGTTTAGACAAATATCAATCTCGGTTAGAACTACTAAAGGTTGTCCTCAAAGGGACCTAACCCTTCTTTTACAGTCCGTTGTAGTGGACAGTATCATAAATGACTTCAGTAGTTTTGCATTTCTTACCCAAGGCTACACTGACGTCGTAGTCATAATAGCTAAGGGCAAGGATGAATCCAGTATTTCTGAATAAATGTAACATACCCTAAATAAAGTAAATAATTGGTACCAGTCAGAAAGTCTAACAGTTAACCCAACAAAAACCGTAATGATACCTTTCACCGGGAGGAGAAATTTAAGCCTTCAAGCACTATACTCGTAACTAAACAATATACAAATTGACTTCTGAGAAGAAAAAAAATATCTCGTGATTACCCTACACCACAAATTAAACTGAAAACTTCATATAGACAGAACCACTGAGAAGGCGACTAAGGCCTTCTGAGCCTGTTCTAGGTTTGTCGGAAAAAAATGGGGATTAAATGAAATGATCCATTGGACCTTTACCACAATCATCATCCCGATAATAACCTATCCTTCGCTAGTAGATAAAATTAATTAAACCATCACATGCTCCGCACTCCAGAAGGTGCAAAGACTAGCCTGCGTAGGTATTACGGGCGCAAAGCGCACCTGCCCAACAGCTGCGCTGGAAGTTCTCTTAAACATTCCACCCCTACACATAAATATTATAAAGACTGCGGCTGTAAGTGCTCTAAAGCTTTACCTTTTATGCAACAACGCAAATTCCGAATTAGTTGGTCATATGAATATCCTTAAGAAAATTCTGCTACTTACTTCTCCAGCAGTATGCATCTCAGACTTCATGCCTAAACGAATTCACCTTAACCACCCCTTCACAGTTACCATCCCTGACCGCAGCTAATCAAATGCCTCAATCAACATCTCAAATCAACTGGTACACTGACGGTTCAAAAATGTTAATACAACAAACTGTTTACACCGCTAGGTCAATTTACTACTGTCTTCTAAGCAGAAGTCTATGCTATCGAGCTCTGCGCCAGAGAATGCATTAGAAGAAACGTCCGACGATCACATATTTATATAATGTTAAATGGCCAAGCAGCACTCAGGGCTCTCATGCCCCTTGACTATAAGTCTAAGCTGGTTTGGAATAGTCTCCATACTCTTTTGCAGCTTGCTGCTTAGAATAAAAACACATTAGCGTGGGTCTCCGGACACAAAGGCATCTCTGGTAATGAAGCGGCTGATGAGTTTGCCAGACTAGGTGCCCAATCTCCTTACATTGGACCTGAACGTTTCTGTGATTTACCCACTAGCCAGATTAAAATAGGGCTATTTCGTTGGGAATGCGAACAAATGCTTCACATTGAAATGAAAGCAAAAGAATGACCACATTCCATCAATGAGCAAACAGAAAGTACGTGATGTTCGACTGTCCACGTTTCATACCAAGAGACCCTAACTTTCATTGTAGATATGATACAGTCTGAGTGTCTTGGAATAAAAAATGGCCAATATGAGAACAGGGTCTAAAAGTCTAACCAGCCCCGCGAAACAAAACTTAACAGTAATCCCGCAGGGAGAGTGGTGCCAGTGTGTAGGGTGTGAGTAAGTACGTAGGCGTACTCCTTGCATCGATTATTCAATTACGAAACGTGCATGCTAGTAGCTCGGGCCACTAGTATCTTTTGAAGATCATCGCATCACTTGGCGGAGCCAACAAAAAATAACTTCAAATGGATATCCAGCGGGCAAGACGAGGAAGTGATGATCCTATTATGCTCCGCATTATTATTTATTAGATACTTCTTTAAATTCTAAGATTTATTGAAAACATGATGAGGGGCCACAATGCAGATCAATGATTTGCTTAGGGACAGCATAAATGTCCTTTTCTATCCATATATGTACATATAGACGGATGACATCTAAATTTACTTATCAAGGACTATTGAGGGAGCTCATGAGGTTTTGTGCGATGAAATCAAATTTGCCGGTTCCGTTATATTTTAGGAGAAGTAAAGACTTTGATTTTTTTTAATGATTATGTATTGGTACACAAAAGTTTTCTTTTTTTTTTACAAGCTGTTCGCAGAGGTTCCGTCAATAACCCGCTGATATACCTATAGATACACTGACTGGTACATCTGTTGAAATGATGAAATAGTTGTTACTTTTTCTGCTTGTTGTAGATGCTGGTGCTGCTGCAGCAGCTGTGGTCTGTGTAGTTGTTGATGCTTATGTAGTGGTTGCAGTTGTTAATAAAGCTGTAGTTGTCGCAGTTGTTGGTGTACTTGCTCGAACATTCACCTGTACATCTATAGATACTCCTACATTTACAGACGGTTCTGAAGATTCTGGTAGTGATCCTGGTGTTGTTGACGTTGATGGCACTAGTGGCACCGCTTCTGCTGGTGGTTCACCGTAGTTACCATCAACTACATAATTAGGATAACCGCCATAATCGCTATCACAATCATATACGCCAACACCATCATCACCACCATAATTGCCGACATCGCCAAAAATATAATCACTTTTGACTTCATTCCATAATAAAAGCACGAAAACTAAATATTCTACACGAATTTTTAACATTTTCTTGACAGGATATTCACTGTTCTGCTGTATGGAAAGAAATTATTTTTCTATCTGAGCACTTCCTCTTACATATTGCAACTATTTATGTATATGGCTTGGACCTGGAACTAGACGATCTGCCATTGTGCGGGTGTCGCGTAAGTGACTTGAAATACGCATACATACAATGTACAAATTGTAAAGAAAAAATGTATCTCCGCGCATAAGAACGCTTACAATCAGAAGCTTATGTATTCAATCAGTCAAATAATTTCGACATGCAAGGTAAGAGAATAACCAGACTGCTTATGCACATGGCGCGTGTTCAAAATCAATTGCTCTAGGATTGCACGTGCTTAGTCCCTTGGCATTGTTCCCCTCGCAAAAGTGTGTAACTTTGAATTATTGTTTTTTTTTTTTTTTCATTCAAAACTATTGTTGTGTCAAATTACATAAAATTAGAGAAACCGACGACAATGATATCAGCTCTTGACATTGTGCTGAATGGGTTATGGCATAATGTGCATGATAAAATGGTGAAATTGATATTGGTTGTCAGAATTCCCAATGAGTCTTCCCTCTTGATACTTAGCAAGCTGGTTCCACCCCAATTTAGTATAGGCCTTAATGATTTCGGGAATTAGACTCAACATGTTACGCTTGATTCAAATCGTATTTGCTTCAAAATTATCTAGGTGACTCTCTGGTCTTCTAGTCGGCTTAAGTCCAGGATGATCTTCTTCTGCTGACTTGCCCTGGCCATTAGCATAGTACATGTGTACATGATGAATGACCTTCTTAGCTAAATACACCGAGTCTTGGTCTTTTTTATTTAAGATAAAATAGTTTTTATACCCAACCCTGGCAAATATCCTCATACAAATCCAAAAGATATCAAACCCATTAGCATATCACCATTCCTTCTAAAAACATTGAAACGGCTGATCGATATCCATTTACGCAATAGTATTGGTACGAAACTTCCGCCCAACATGCTTATTGCAAACGCAAATCAGTGGAAACGGCATTACATTCGCTAGTACGTAATGTCGGGTATCCCCTGTTTCATAGGAAGTATACGATGGTAGCTTTCCTACACATTGAAGGTTCTTTTAACAATGCCAACACATCAGCGATTGCAGATGCTCCATCAGACATGAAAGTAGACAGCTCCCTTTGCGAATTGATTAATTTACTGCTTACTGGTCGGTTAATCAAGTCAAAGCTGGGTGCGACCTTTATTAAAAAATCTGTCAGCAGAGACACTCCCCGTGTTCTATCCCCACTTTTTGGAATTTGGTGGTCAATGAACTATTGATAACCTGGGTGGCGAGAGATGCGCCGTGATCGCTTATGCAGTTATTTTGCCATAGCAGTCTCGGGAAAGCATCTCAATGTCCTATATTTGGGTCTTATTTTGTATAGGAAATCAAGCTTCAAGAGAAAAACGTTCTAAGAATTTGATTTCCCTCAACAGATTGCATGTTGGCGCTATAATAAGTGTCATCACTGGGCACTATCTAATAGGCAGGCTTGGTGTATTTTCAAACGATTTCTGTAGAAGCTGCATGGACGAAGAAGAAGAAGAATTCATCGCCTCCTTTGTATATGCCCCGCTCTCTTCCACATCACAGAAGGAAGCTTCAGTTAGTAGCCTCTTACTCTACATCAGAAGTTCAAAATGGTTCTAACGAGAATGTAGGGATTACATGATCCATGTGGTATAACAAAGGACCTATTTCTGATTTAAGTATGTTAACGTAAGCTGACAGCCACTTCAACGTAACATAACCTAATTTAAGGTTAAGGTTTTCTGAGAAATCACCCTGTTATGCCATGAAATGAATAAGAATATACCGGGAATACATCAAATAATCAGGTTGTGCCGTATATTCTTTCAAATTCCTTGTATTAGCTCGCGGTGTATCTTTTGTGTATTCCTCTCCTTCGATTGATGCTATTTTTCAGGCACCTTGATTCGTCCCGCATTGATTGTGATCCAAGTCATATGGTGCGCGTTTCTCTTAATCTTCTTAGTTGGTGGTCCTTATTATTGTTTAGTTTTTTGTTTACGCTATTTTAGGTGCATTGGCATATACAGGGGAAGACGACATATATTTCCTAATCCACTGAGCCTCACTTACTTAAGGACAGAGTTCAAGGTCTACCACAATACTTGTCAAAAGTATTCTGTTGGAGTATCTGCTCCACTTCAATTGATTCAGATTACTTGATAGCATAACCCTTCAATTCTTATCTACTATTTCGGTGATGCTACAACTCGGGCTGAACCTGGGCATCAAGCCTCTTCATTAAGCTCTATCTGTATATAAATGACTATAGTTGCGAACTCCAAGTTAGATAAGATCCCTTTATACTTGTGCGCACCTCCGACGGTGAGAAGGTTCTCTACTGCGTCGTCCGTCTGGGTTGGGATTCGAAGACTATGCAGGTAGGAGTGTTAGTCTCCATTCGCTGTACATATCCTAGCCATCTCAGATGTCCAATACGCAGTTTTCTGACTAGGTCGATATTATTGTACAGCTGGATCAGCTCCTTATTTGATTCAGATGGAGCCAAATATCTAACGAAGAATTTTTCTCTCCAAATAACAAACGATATCTTCATCCATTAGAGTCTTATATAGAGTTACGGACAGGTTTCTATTACAAAACTGCTTTCTCAGCGCAAAACAAACAGCGATGGGAAAAAGTTATTCTTTGTTTGATTTCAGAGCCGATGCAATTTTGAGAAGTAATAGCAGAGCCAAAGTAGACAGAATCATTATACCCTTTTCGGAGCAAACGTTCTGCTGTTTCTTGCGATTGCAGACTTTAGATGTTAAAATTTCTCTCAGTGATTCTAATTTGTTGTGACGTTTGGGATATCAGCATTCACACGACAAGGTAGTGATCCGAGTTGATTGTACCCGCTCAGAAGGTTCAGACATCTAAACTACTAGAGGCAAGCATCGATCGCAAAGTGATGAGTATTCAATTTGCTTTGAAGAACATTTCTCGAAAAATGGAATTAAATGTTTTTAAAATTAAATGGGCCGAAAGAGGGCCGTGTAGCAGATTTCCTCCACCCTTGCATCAACTTTTCTTCTATATAACAGTCTTTTTGTAAGACCGAAAGCAAATTTGACTCCGGCCAGAACAGTATCTATATTGTAACAAAAATTGCCGATTATGCCGAATACCTTCCAAGGTAGTGACGGATGATGGACAAAAACAAAAAACAGAATTTCTCAGGTTCCCGAGGGAGGTTCTAACAGGTTAGATGTTGGACCCCAAGGTACCTAACTATACTTCGAGTCACAAATGGCTGTTCGTGCTATCCCACGATAGCACTGGTATCACTATAGGTCCCAGACAACGGCGGTGTTCTGAACAGGATGGTCTCCGACTTCGGAAAGCTGATCTTCGGCTTCCAATCGAGCGTCGTATTAAAGTCACGATGCAAGAGTATTACAATGACCTAGATCTTAGGCCCTAACTTATACAAGTCATTTGCGTAAGATAAGCCATGGTTAAGTGAAACTATAAGATCGCTCGTATAAATGTTAAACAGGATCGGCGAATTAACCGCCCCCTATTGCAGTTCATTTTTTACTTCAAAAATTCCAGCAGACGCCACATTGTCATTCTTTACAATAACCCGCTTACTGGTGATCATGTCATAAAGTATGAGCTTCAGTAAGCACTGCTTACTTTCAGAACATAACCTCGTCGAAATAGGAAGAAGAAAAGGAGCAGGCTGGGCATAAGCAAGCTATCAAAACCTTCCCACTTCACCGCATTTTTACTGATCCGCCTGTGGGGTTTGCCTGTTTTACCTCAAAAAATATGGGCAGGTTGCTTTGCTATTGACCATAGATCCCAGATATGTGAACTTCCCGCACTTGGGAAGCACTGTTCCTTCTTTTTCTTCTTCCTCTTTCAGCGAGGTTATTAACCGAAAATAAGGGATCACAACCCTCCCACTTCACTGCATTTCTACTGATCCGCCTGTGGGGTTCGCCTATTTGACCTCAGAAATTATCGGCATGCCTGCCGATTTTAAATCATTCGGTTACTGAGGCCAACGAAATGCCGATGTCGTCGCATTTGTCTGATCCAGGCGTTTATATGCCTGCCTTTCCTACATCGCGATGTCTTTGGAACGTGCATTGATATTCTTTGAACGTGGCAATACCAGCTGAGCCGGTCGCCCTCTATCTTTCCTTGACGTGAAAGCTTCCATGGATCTTCGAATTTCTTATTCGATCAAGCTTTGTCACTCCTGCTGTCATGCGAAGCATCTTCATCTCAGCTGCCGAAGTGCCAAAGGACTTAAAACGCTTCCCTGGTGCACCCCGACTTTGATTGGGAGCTCTTCGGTTACTCAAGCGGTGCATCTTACTCCTGTCTTTGCTCCTTCGTACATGTCCATGATCATTTGTACATATGTTCTGGAACCCCTCGATGTCTTAGCGCCACCCATATCAGATCTCGTGGTTGTCTGTCGAATGCCTTTTCAAAGTCAACCAATACAATATGCAAATCCCTTAAGGAATCACGATGTTTTTCCATTATGATCCTTATACTTTGGATTGCATCTGTGGTTGATCTACCCGCGACAAACCCGCACTGATCATCAGATACCCCCACCTAATACCCGCTCAACGATCTTCATGGTGTGTGACATCAGCTTGATCGAACGGTAGTTATCACAGTTTCGCGTATCACCCTTCCCCTTGTATACAGGGAGAAGGTAACTTTCCCTCCATTGATTCGGCATTTGATCACCTCCCACAAATTTAGAGATGAGAATTCTGAGCCATCTGAACCCGATGTCTCCCATCTTATTCCAGAACTCAGAGGGCATCTCGTCTGGCCCAACCGCTTTTCGTTTTTTGGAGTATTTGAGCGCCTCACTTACTTCTTCGACTGTAATGTCGGGTATTTCTTCACAGTTAGGGAATTACGATGTTTTCCCATTATGATCCTTATACTTTGGATTGCATCTGTTGTTTACTTACCCGCGACAAGCTCGCAGTAATCATCAGATAGCCGTATTATTTTTCACAGTCGACCACCTAATACCCGCTCAACGATCTTCATGGTGTGTGACATCAGCTTGACCGAACGATAGTTATCACAGTTTCGCGTATCACCCTTCCCTTTGTATACAGGGAGAAGGTAACTTTCCCTCCATTGATTCGGCATTTGATCACCTCCCACAAATTTAGAGATGAGAATTCTGAGCCATCTGAACCCGATGTCTCCCATCTTTTTCCAGAACTCAGAGGGCATCTCGTCCGACCCAACCGCTTTTCGTTTTTTGGAGTATTTGACCGCCTCACTAATTGCTTCGACTGTAATGTCGGGTATTTCTTCACAGTTAGGGGTGGCTCTTGGAAAGTATAGCCGCGGAAACTTTTCATTTAAATTGGGAAGACGCTTCCCTGGTGCACTCCGACTTTGAATGGGAACTCTTCGGTTACTCCAGCGGGACATTTTACTCTTGTCTTTGCTCTTTCGTACATGTCCATAATCATCTGTACATAGGTTCTGGAACCACTCGATGTCTTAGCGCCACCCATATCAAATCTCGTGATTGTCTGTCGAATGCCTTTTCAACGTCAACCAATACCATATGCAAATCTTTTAAGGAATTACGAGGTTTTCCCATTATGATCCTTATACTTTGGATTGCATCTGTTGTTTTCCTACCCGCGACAAGCTCGCAGTAATCATCAGACAGCCGTATTATTTTTCGCAGTCGCCCACCTAATACCCGCTCAACGATCATCATGGTCTGTAGCATCAGCTTGATCGAACGGTAGTTATCACAGTTTCGTGTATCATACTTCCTTTTGTATACAGAGAGAAGGTAACTTTCACTCCATTGATTCGGCATTGGATCACCTTTCTCAAATTTGGAGATGAGAATTCTGAGCCATCTGAACCCGATGTCTCCCATCTTTTTCCAGAACTCAGAGGGCATCTCGTCTGGCCCAACCGCTTTTCGTTTTTTGGAGTATTTGAGCGCCTCACTTACTTCTTCGACTGTAATGTCGGGTATTTCTTAAGAGTTAGGGGTGGGTCTTGGAAGTATAGTCGGGGAAACTGTTAATGTAAAAGTTCTTTACAGTATAGCCGCCATTTCTGCAGAATTTTGTCATCATCCACAAAAAGCTGGACATGAGCATTGTTAATGAACTTTGGCGAACGAATCTCCTGAGCATTCCTCCTTCTTTGGCCGGCTATTTTCAAAATGGTTGCGCTCTTGTTCATATTGTGTCTTCGCAGCTCCTGGATAGCCTGGTTTGCATCAGCAACCGGGGGAGATATTTTCTCCAGCTCCCGATACAGGCCCTCCGTACTCTCTGCTTGAAGCTGGGCGCACTTCTTCTGCGCTTTTCTTTTTTCAACATCTGTATTCCACTTCGAGGCGAATTTTTTCGTCTCTATTATTAGAGGTGCACTTTGACCAAACTTTGAGAGCTGTTTTCTTCTTATTTATCGCTTCTAGCTTCATCACTCCACCATCATATTTCTTTGGCGTATTGGTGATGACCTTTTGAAGCTCTTAGCTGTGATTTGGCCTTCTTTAAGCAAGTTCGCTGTAGGAAATCCTTCATATTTTGTGATCTGCACTCTTCATCCTCAGCTCCGTTGATGCTGTGAGAGAGGTCATTTTTCATCACGAAAACAAAAGCCTCGCCTTTTTCCTTGTCCAGATTGTACTACTTGATTTTCTCAGAGACCTTTGTTTGTTTGCTTTTCTTTGGTGTCTTCATGCACATTATCCAGGGCAGGCGCCCCTGCATTGGTTCTTGCTTTTGTTCCATTGGATATCAGATACCAGTTTAAACGCGGCATGTATGGTATTATGCCCGTTTTTAGAATTTAATTGGTTATATGGAAATATACGTATTTCCTCACCACACTTAGTCAGGGATCTATGAATCACTTTTTTGAATACTTTGCTGATAATCGAAAGGAGACTTATCGACCGGAGATTCCCCGGATTGGAGCTGTCTTTGTTTTCTTCTCTTTTTCTTTTTTTGATGTGGGCTGCACCACCGCGATTTTCCAATGCGATGGATAAATGGCATTACTCACTGCGTTATTAAACAGAGTGGTATAATGTCCAACGCTTCTGGTGGAAGACGTTAAAGCATAATGTTTGACATTGTTATGTAATGCTGCATAGGCTTGCACACTAGTCGGTTACCAGCATTCAAAGCTATCACATCGCTTTCTAATATTTCTACTTAGTTATACTTATCTTTATTAAATAATAGTTGTTGTATATTCGTAATATAGTGATTTCCCTAAACACAACAAATTGGCGACAAGGACTTTTATTGCTAAAAATGCGAACCTCCGTGAATTCTACGTAAGAAATTTTTTCTTTGCTAGGCGGGCCGGCCTATACCTACGCAAAATTTGTTTTCGGAAAAAAAAGTTGAAGAGGAGACCTAGCAATTTAGGAGAGTACAAGTCATTTTAGGCAAGCTGAATTATTATAGAAAATTTTTAAAGGATTTTTCTTCGATGTTAGCACCGTTCAATGAGCTCAGGAAAAAATGAAGGGGTTTTATTTTGACTAGTAGACAGCAAAACGCATTTCAGTTCTTTTAGCGCAGTATTATTGATGCTACGAAGCTAGTTTACTTTCGAGACGATTACCAGCTTATGTTAGCTCGTGATGCTTCATCTATGGGCATAAGCGCAGTATTACTTCATAGATATCCAGATGGCTCTGAGCGTCCTATTCCTCACACCTCGAAAACGTTAAATGATCAGCAGAAACGATATAGCCAGGTGAAAAGGAGGCATTTATTACATTTGGCGCTCAAAAGTATAATCAATTTGTTTATGGCAGAAATATTAAATTGGTGACTGATCATAAGTCGCTTTCGACATAATCTCATCTTCACAAGGAACTCCCTGTTATGACCACTCATAGGCTGCAACGATGAGCCATTACATTGATTGGGTATACATATTCTATAGGTTTGTTTTGAGATAAAGCCGGATGAGGAGATTTGTAATTTCTTACTCAATTCCAAATGAATCGCTAAGATGACTGTCAAGGATCCAGTACTTAAAAAGATTTTTAAGTTTATTGCTTTCGGTTAGCAGGATACAGTTAAGAACTTAGAATAGGACCTTAAGCCTTATTTTGTCCGAAAATCCGAATTTACTTCACATGAAGGAATTATCGAGTATTAGGCATATAGTTCACGGGTTGTAATACCGTTGACTTCACAGGAACGAGTTTTTAGCCTCATACATGCGGGTCATTGGGGAGTGTTTAGGACCAAACAGCTTGCGCGTCTTCACTGCTGGTGGCCTAGCATGAAGGAGCACATTGAGAAAAGCATCAGTCGACGCGAAGCCTGCCAAAGCAATAGTACCAGCCCACGATAGGAATTCGTTAGTTGGCCTACACCACACAGCGCTTGGAGTCGGATTCATCTGTATTTCGTTGGCCCCTTTTTAAACCACAAGTATTTCATTTGTGTAGACGCTTTAAGAAATTTTCTTTATGTTGTGAAAATGGGATCTACTACGACAGAAGAAACAATTAGAGCTCTTCAAAACATATTTGCTATTGAGGGATTACCGGAGACACTTGTGTCTAATAACGGATCACAATTTATATGGTATCAACCATATAACAACAGTTCCATTTCATCCCGCTTCAAACGAAGAGGCAGAAAGAATGGTTCCCATGTTCAAATCAGCTATTAAAAAACAATGTTCGGCAGGATTAAATGAAAAAGATGCTTTTTTAACTTCTCTTACGTCTTATAGATCAAAACTGAATAACACTGGCCAGTCACATTGTCTCAACTGAAGCCTGCTCTATAACAATCAAAAGCCATTGAACCAATTCTGCCAAGGTATCAGCAAAATCAACAAGTTTTCATTCGCAATTACGCTCGTGATCCAAAGTGGATACCTGGTGGGATACACGCCATGATGGGGAAGAAGAAGTACAAAATTTAAATGCAAAAGGGGAAAACTGGCAGACATCAAAATCAAATTCGCGGTGTTCTATCTGCACATGAATTCGCTACGTCAACGTCAAAGTCAACATCTCAACCCAGACCACCACTCCTGAAGATAAGAATGAAACCCAGCGGTTTTCTCACAGTCTACCCAGCCAAGGAGTTCCAGCGCCGATAGAGTTAACGAAGTCAGTGAGATAATATATACCCATCGTCCAATTTCAGTCTGATCTAAACGTTCGTATCCGAAGGAAGCAAAATAAAATTAAGACGAAAGGAGTGTTATGTAATGCTACATAGGCTTGCAGACTAGAGAGTCAGTCTGTTAGTAGCGCCCGAAGTTATCCCATCGTTCTCTAACATTTACACTAATACAAAAAAATAATACAACTGGAATGCAATCGATTCCCACTGATTCCTTTCTTCTCAGTAAGTCAAAGATCATTTGGAGGTCTGCCTTGTAAATGAACGGAGGATATTCCCTTTCATTGGTAATTGGAAATTATTCGGGATTCCTGATGAATAATACCAGGTTTGTCTCGCAAGAGATGATATTTGTAGCATTTGACCTCATCCAAATACTGCGGTTTCGTGCTGGCAAGATTGGTTAGAAATTTAAATTTTCCTGCTAACAACCACGAAAAACCATTTTCAAATTTGTCAATCTCAATAACTTATTCAAAACAAATGTTCTTCCCGATTGAAAACTGTAAACATATTTATTAATAAAGTCATTAAAATACAAGAAAATAATTTAAATAGCTTAACTAGCTTTAAAAAACGTGATTTTTATTTAATGCATTTAGAAAATTCGAGGGCTCTGTAAGAACTATTTTTAACAGTTTCATTAGAAAGCGAAGATTTCAGCCGACCAGTGGGGCTAAGGTGCCGATAGAAGGTTTTGTTGTTACTTCCGGATCATCCTCGGATGACCCTCCAGAGTCTGGTGGTGGTTGTTGATCATCCCCAGGTGCCCCTTCAGAGTTTGGTGGTGGTTGTTGATCATCCCCGGGTGGCCCCTCAGAACCTGATGGTGGTTGTTGATCATCGCCAGGTGGCCCTTGAGAGTCTGGTGGTGGTTGTTGATCATCGCCAGGCGGCCCTTGGGAGTCTGGTGGTGGTTGTTGATCATCCCCAGGTGGCCCTTCAGAGTTTGGTGGTGGTTGTTGATCATCCCCGGGTGGCCCTTCAGAGTTTGATGGTGTTTGTTGATCATCCCCGGGTGGCCCCTCAGAGCCTGGGGGTGGTTGTTGATCATCGCCAGGTGACCCTTCGGAGTTTGGTGGTGGTTGCTGATCATCCCCGGGTGGCCCTTCAGAACCTGGTGGTGGTTGCTGATCGTCGCCAGGTGGCCCCTCAGAGTTTGGTGGTGGTTGCTGATCATCCCCGGGTGGCCCCTCAGAGCCTGGTGGTGGTTGTTGATCATCGCCAGGTGGCCCTTGAGAGTCTGGTGGTGGTTGTTGATCATCGCCAGGCGGCTCTTGAGAGTCTGGTGGTGGTTGTTGATCATCCCCAGGTGCCCCTCCAGAGTTTGGTGGTAGTTGTTGATCATCTCCGGGTGGCCCTTGAGCGTCTGGTGGTGGTTGTTGATCATCCCCAGGTGGCCCTTCAGAGTTTGGTGGTGGTTGTTGATCATCCCCGGGTGCCCCTTCAGAGTTTGGTGGTGGTTGTTGATCATCCCCGGGTAGCCCCTCAGAACCTGGTGGTGGTTGTTGATCATCCCCGGGTGGCCCCTCAGAACCTGGTGGTGATTGGTGATCATCCCCGGGTGGCCCCTCAGAACCTGGTGGTGGTTGTTGATCATCGCCAGGTGGCCCTTGAGAGTCTGGTGGTGGTTGTTGATCATCGCCAGGCGGCCCTTGAGCGTCTGGTGGTGGTTGTTGATCATCCCCAGGTGGCCCTTCAGAGTTTGGTGGTGGTTGTTGATCATCCCCGGGTGCCCCTTCAGAGTTTGGTGGTGGTTGTTGATCATCCCCGGGTAGCCCCTCAGAACCTGGTGGTGGTTGTTGGTCATCCCCGGGTGGCCCCTCAGAACCTGGTGGTGATTGGTGATCATCCCCGGGTGGCCCCTCAGAACCTGGTGGTGGTTGTTGATCATCGCCAGGTGGTCCTTCAGAGTTTGGTGGTGGTTGCTGATCATTCCCGGGTGGCCCTTCAGAACCTGGTGGTGGTTGTTGATCATCGCCAGGTGGCCCTTCAGAGTTTGGTGGTGGTTGCTGATCATCCCCGGGTGGCCCCTCAGAACCTGGTGGTGGTTGTTGATCATCGCCAGGTGGCCCTTGAGAGTCTGGTGGTGGTTGTTGATCATCCCCAGGTGGCCCCTCAGAGTTTGGTGGTGGTTGTTGGTCATCCCCGGGTGGCCCTTCAGAACCTGGTGGTGGTTGTTGATCATCCCCGGGTGTCCCCTCAGAACCTGGTCGTGGTTGTTGATCATCGCCAGGTGGCCCTTCAGAGTTTGGTGGTGGTTGCTGATCATCCCCGGGTAGCCCTTCAGAACCTGGTGGTGGTTGTTGATCATCGCCAGGTGGCCCTTCAGAGTTTGGTGGTGGTTGCTGATCATCCCCGGGTGGCCCCCCAGCACCTGGTGGTGGTTGCTGATCGTCCCCGGGTGGCCCTTCAGAGTTTGGTGGTGGTTGTTGATCATCTCCGGCTGAACCTCCAGTGTCCGGTGGTGGTTGTTGATCATCTCCGGGTGAACCTCCAGTGTCCGGTGGTGGTTGTTGTTCATCCCCAGGTGGCCCTTCAGGGTCTGGTGGTGGTTGTTGATCATACCCCGGTACCCCCCCAGAGTTTGGTGGTGGTTGCTGATCATCTCCGGGTGGGCCTCCAGAGCTTGGTGGTGGTTGCTGATCATCCCCGGGTGGGTCTTCAGAGGCTGGTGGTGGTTGTTGATTATCTCCAGGTGAGCCTCCAGAGTCTGGTGGTGGTTGTTGATCATCCCCGGGTGGCCCCTCAGAACCTGGTGGTGGTTGTTGATCATCGCCAGGTGGCCCTTCAGAGTTTGGTGGTGGTTGCTGATCATCCCCGGGTGGCCCTTCAGAACCTGGTGGTGGTTGTTGATCATCGCCAGGTGGCCCTTCAGAGTTTGGTGGTGGTTGCTGATCATCCCCGGGTGGCCCTGCAGAGTTTGGTGGTGGTTGTTGGTCATCCCCGGGTGGCCCTCCAGAGTCTGGTGGTGGTTGTTGATCATCCCCGGGTGGCCCTTCAGGGTCTGGTGGTGTCTGTTGATCATCCCCGGGTGGCCCTCCAGATTCTGGTGGTGGTTCTGGATCATCCCCGGGTGGCCCTTCAGGATCTGGTGTTGGTAGAATAATAATGTTTGAGCCTGGTGGGTTCGGAGCTAATATCCCCGGTGCTGATGGTCCCGGTGCTGATGATCCCGGCGAAAATGGTCCCGGTGCTGAGGATCCCGGTGAAAATGGTCCCGGTGCACTATCTTCATCGCTAGAAGAATAATCAAAATAACCCCATAGAAATCCAAAACACATAGGGAACACCCCATCACTTGAAAAAAGATTCGCAGCGTCTAGACTTTCGTTGACTTCATTCCATAATAAACACACAAGGAGTAAGTTTCTTACACGAAATTCGAACATTTTCCTTATAGGATATTCACTGTTTGAAAGATATTTTATTTTGATTTGGACATTTCACTTTACGTTTCCAACTGCTTAGATCGTACGAGTTTCATGCCAATGCTCCATTACACCAGCGTAATCGTAGTCGCTTCAGAAACACTTCTGAATAAATAGTCTTATTAGCAAGCTATGAGAAGTCAAACAAAGTGTATCGACGGACATAAGAATTCGAATATTTATCAGTCGGATGCATATGGATTAACTAAGTCAAACAGTTGGTGCGAATGCTTAATATAAGGGTAGAGGAAAACCAGACGATTTAAGTACTGGCGCGTGTTCGGAGACAAATGTACGAATACTGCACCTGTTTTGCCCCTTACGCCAAGCCCATCACACAAACTACTGAGTGTGAATAATTATTTTCAATTCAATTCAATTTATTTTATTGAGACATAACATTACAGGTTTTTTTTTTTTTAACTCAAGTATTTTCAATTAGGCGACTTAATAAGTTTTATCTGGCCCAGCAATTAGTATGAATTATAGTTTAGGTAAATATTATCTTAAGATCAATTCTAATTATGGAAATTTAATAAATTTTACATTGATATTATTGTATATGCTTGCTCCCGGCATAATTTAACAATTTGGCTCTTATGGCCGACTTAAAATGAATGACTAGAACTGAACAAAAAAGTACAAACTACTATTATCTTAATCTAAATCGAAAAAGCGACGCACACGTTTTACATCCCGGCTTAGTTTATTATATACAATGTATTTTACATAGGAACAAATCGTATAAAACTAGCGCGAGCAATCAAACTCGTAACATAATGTTCTCACTAAAGAATTATCCTCTTAAGTTAGGCAATACAACTTTCGCATAAAATGCTAATTTTAGTCTTGTGTTTGACTCTAATTCAAATATAGAACGTGATCTTGTATACATATTGTAGCATTGACTACAGGATGGGTTGTGTACCAAACTAAAACTGCAGCGAGGACACCTATTGCCAAAACCGGATAGCAGTAAATACTCCAACTTGATGTGCTTACGTTCCACAATTATTCCACACAATATCCCAATATTCCAGGATGATCAATTCACCCGGAGAAACATCTAGCATGTTCTAGAAACCCTTGCAATTTCATATAAATACCCATACCACAACTATCGTAGACACAGTTGTTTATAAGTGCATACAGCGATTACAAGAGGGAGATTAGACATTGTAGCGACAGTTTAGTTTGAAATAAATAAAGAATAAAGTGATTGAATATTGTGTTGAAGTAAAGTTGGTGTTTGATAATAAATAAACGATTAAAATACACAAAAGACGGTTTTATTTAAACGAACCCCAGCAAGAATATTACATTGGTGTCAGAAAAGTGGAATAAAACAAATTTTGTGTATTGCTTTTTGTATAAGTGAAAAATAAAAATGGTTCGGAAATTGCTGGAAGATTTGTCAGTGCCGCAACTAAAGGAAGTACTGAGCCAGCGGAATCAGCCTACGACTGGTACGAAGAGAGAATTGATCATTAAGTTGCGGAAAATAATGACGGACGAGGGTAGAGATCCTGATGCGGCTTTGTTCGACGTCGAAGAAGAACAATTAAGTACGACAAATGACATGTCGGCCTTGATGAAATTACTTTCCCAAAAATTCGAGAAGCTAGACAATTCTTTAGACGAGCAAAAGAAAAAGTTCGAAATACTAGAAAATTCCTTGGGTGATCAAAAGAATTTTCTAGATGTCAAGCTCGATGAACAGAACAAACAATTTGAGAATTCTCTAGATGCTAAGCTGGATATGCAAAACATGAAGTTCGAGATTCTCGAAAATTCCTTGGCTGAGCAAAAGAATTCTCTAGACGCTAAATTTGGAACAATTGAAGGACAATTCGAAAACGTACAGGCTAAAATTGAGGCATTTGAAACAGCCGTTGAAGGAAAATTCGAGAATGTTGAAACAAAATTCGAGAATGTTGAAACAAAATTCGAGAATGTTCAAACAAAAATCGAGGCTGTTGAAGGAAGATTCGAGAATTTGGCAAGGAACTCGAACACGTGAAGAAACAAAAAGTTCGGGAGTATTCAACCGACTTCCCGAGAAGGAAAGAGGTGCAGCCTCCCGTCTTCGATGGACAAACATCATGGCCGATATATAAGAGGCAGTTCGAAGCTGCGGCAATGACGAACAACTGGGACGATGAAGAGAAGTCCATTGCCCTCACGCTTGGGCTTAGAGGATCAGCTGCAGAGCTACTACAAACTATTCCCGAGGACAAACAACGCAACTACGACAGTCTGGTGAAAGCCATTGAGATGGGATTTGGGGACGACCACATGCAGCAAGTATATAGGGTCCAGTTGCGCAGAAGGTCCCAGATGAAAGGTGAGACGCTCCAACAGTTACAAGCAGACATCGAGCGGCTGGCACATTTGTCCTATCCAAACGCCGGCGAGGAGATCATTAACGAGATGGCAACCGAAGCGTTCACCCATGCCATAGCTGATGCGAAACTACAAATGGCGGTAAGAATGGCTGGAAAAAAAACGCTCGCCGAAGCTTTGGCGTTTGCTCTGACAATGGAGGCCGCAGACCAGGCCTGTCAGGGAATCCACCGTGTGAGGGAAGTAGCCGCCGTCGAATGCTCTTGCCAGAGGAAGGACGTCGAATACCGAAACAACGCTCGCGGAGGACAAATTCGTTGCTGGAACTGCAGCAAACTAGGACACCTGCAACGGCAATGCAGAACTCCACCCAGAGGCGGAAACTGTCCACATTGTGCGAATAGGCGACGCAACCAAGAACCACACAACAGAGACAACATCCATCCTGTTGGTCATGCTTCTCGAAACCAGGAGTCGGGAAACGCCTAAGAGTCAGCTTCGCGGGGCAGAAGTTGGCTAATCGAATCGACGCCCCTAAGACCACCATCCAGGTCTCCCAAACCAAACGATGCAACAAGAGTCTCACAATGGAAGCATTCATCGGCAAAAACAAGTGCGTGGCTACTATCGATACCGGCGCCACGGCTTCCATTGTAAGAAGAGATCTCGTCCGGAAGTCTTGGCTGCACAACACCAGCTGCTACTGTCTTAGAACTGCGACAGGGGAAGCGGCGAAAGTATACGGAGAAGTTCGCCTCACGTTACAACTAGCAGGGTTGGCCTTTTGTCATGCGTTCCTGGTGGCCGACATATGTGATGAATGCATCATCGGAATGGACTTTATGAAACAACATGACGTAATCATCGACATCGGGATGCAAGTTCTGCGGTACCGGAACGTAGAGATTCCAATGGTGTACGGGAACGAGAATGCAGCACATTTAAGGACAATACTCAGCAAGGACGAACTCTTACCACCATCTTCCGAGACTATCATTTGGACAAAACTAGAGGGTGATCCTGGGAACCACCGATTCTACCCATTGGAACCGGATTCAGGAAGGAATTCCCCGAACTACATCGTGGGAAAAGTGTTAGTGGAGCCAAAGAACAGCCTGGTCCCAGTAAGGCTCATGAACTTAAAGAGCCACAGCGTGAAACTAAAACAAGGGGAGATTATTGGTAAATGTGCGCCGATATGTTCAATTTCAACAATAACCGAAAAGGAATCTGCGAGGCCTGTTTCATCAGCCAGGTTGGCCGAAGTAAGGGACATGATCCTCAAGCACTGCGAACTGGATCGGGATCAGCGTACCATGGCAGAAAATCTAATCGGTGAGTACGCTGATATATTTGCCTCACAGGATGGAGAGTATGGCCGAACACATCTGGTGCAACATCGCATAGACACTGGGGATGCTAGACTAATTCGTCAGCCTGCCAGACGACTACCATTGGCAAAGCAGACGGAGGTTGCGGATATGGTGTCAACGATGGAGAAGGAAGGGCTCATCGAAAGTTCTAAGAGTCCGTGGGCCTCACCTGTTGTACTGGTTAAGAAGAAAGACGGCAGCACTCGATTCTGTGTGGACTATCGCAGACTTAATGATGTCACCAAAAAGGATAGCTACCCTCTGCCACGGATCGATGACACATTAGACACACTCTCACGAGCTCGATGGTTTTCTACCCTTGATTTAAAGAGCGGTTACTGGCAGGTACAGATCGATCCAAGGGACCGAGAGAAAACTGCGTTCACTGCAGGAAATGGGCTGTGGCAATTTACAGTAATGCCATTTGGATTGTGCAATGCACCGGCAACTTTTGAGCGCTTAATGGAACACGTCCTGCGTGGATTGACCTGGAAAACTTGCTTGGTGTATCTGGACGATGTGATCGTGATAGGAAAAACGTTCGAGGAACATCGCGATAACCTGAAGAATGTGCTAGAACGGCTTCGAAGCGCTCACCTGAAGCTGAACCCAAAGAAATGTGACCTCTTCAGATCCGAAGTTAAGTACCTGGGCCACGTTATCTCATCAGAAGGAGTGCGAACAGATCCAGACAAGGTGGATGCTGTGAAAAACTGGCCAGTTCCAAAAGACAAACACGAACTCAGGAGGTTTTTGGGTCTCGCTACGTACTACCGACGATTCGTAAAGGATTTTGTCGGGATCGCGAAGAGCTTGCACCAGCTGACGGAAAAAGGAAGGCAATTCAAGTGGTCAGGTGAGTGCGACAATAGCTTCGAGAACCTTAAGCAACAACTATGCGACGCACCAACACTAGCATATCCCATTCCCGGAGAAATGTTCATCGTGGATGCAGATGCAAGGAACGTCGGTATCAGAGCGATTCTTTCGCAGGTACACAACGGCCAAGAGAAGGTAGTAGCATACTTCAGCAAAGTGCTCTCCAAGCCGGAAAGGAACTACTGCGTGACCAGGCGAGAACTTCTGGCGCTGCTTCTGGCGACAAAACACTTCTATAAATACCTCTACGGCCAAAAGTTCCTTTTGCGCACAGACCACGCGGCTCTAAAATGGCTGCTGCAGTTCAAGAATCCAGAGGGCCAGGTCGCAAGATGGATTCAACGGCTGCAGATGCACGATTATGAAATACAGCATCGTAAAGGGAAACTTCATTCTAATGCGGATGCCTTATCCCGGCGACCATGTAAGAGCGACTGCAAGCATTGTGTGCGGCAGGAAGAGAAGAATATTCTTTCCATCCAAAGGGTAAGAGCTGAGCCTATCGTCGGCTGGAGTGCCGAAGAAATCCGCAATGCTCAAAAAGAAGACCCAGACATCGAGCCGATATTAGCGTGGAAGGAGTTTATGGAAAAGCCAAATGGACAAGATATTTCGGACAGAAGCCCCACTCTCGAGGTATACTGGGCTCATTGGGACTCCCTTCATGTGCAAGATGGTGTACTGAAAAGGAAATGGGAAAGGCCGGACGGGAAAGATTTCATAATGCAGCTTGTCTTGCCACGATCAAAAGTACATGAGGTGCTACGGGAGATACATGATGGAGCATCCGGAGGTCATTTGGGTGCAAACAAGATGCTGGAAAAGGTGCGAGAACGTTTCTATTGGCTCAGCGCAAGGGTAGACGTAGAGAATTGGTGCCGAAAATGCGTCGTGTGTGCCGCCGGCAAGGGACCCAGAACGAAAACGCGAGGCAAGATGCACCAGTACAACGTGGGCGCACCATTTGAATGGATTGCGGCTGACATCGCTGGTCCATTTCCAGAAACCGACAATGGCAACCGTTACATCCTAGTTGTCATGGACTACTTCAGCAAATGGTCGGAAGCGTTCGCCATCCCTAACCAGGAAGCGAAGACCATCGTGGAACAGATCGTCAACAACTGGGTGAGCAGATTCGGCGTGCCCATGGAACTGCATTCTGACCAGGGACGAAACTTTGAATCGAATATATTCCAAGAGGTATGTCAACAACTAGGAATCAAAAAGACGAGGACGACCCCGCTTCATCCACAATCGGACGGGATGGTAGAGCGCTTCAACAGAACCTTAAATGAACATCTCTCCAAGGTCGTAGAAGACCACCAGCGCGATTGGGATCGACAAATTCCTCTCTTCTTGATGGCCTACTGAAATGCAGTGCACAGTACTACTGGACATACTCCATCCGAAGCCTTGTTTGGTCGAGCAGTTCGGCTACCTAGTGAGGTGAAGTTTGGATCCCCTAACGATGAGCCCAAGAGTGCAGAGGACTATGTGGCAGACCTCAGGGAAAGGATCCGAGACATACATCAGAGAACCAGGACGAGGATAAGGATATCGAGTGACCGCATGAAAACCAGGTACGACACAAAGGCAACAACGTCCAGCTTCCAAGAGGGAGACGTAGTATGGTTGTACAACCCACACCGGCAAAAGGGGAGGTCACCCAAGCTGCAGCAAGACTGGGAGGGCCTTTATAAAGTAGTCACACGCATCAATGACGTCGTCTTCCGGATCCAGCGTGGAGTAAGAGGCAAGATGAAGATTGTCCACCTGGATCGTCTTCATCGTTACCATGGCAGTAATCCAGATGATCTTGTTCGGGACGAACAAGTTTAAGAGGGGGGCAGTGTAGCATTGACTACAGGATGGGTTGTGTACCAAACTAAAACTGCAGCGAGGACAACTATTGCCAAAACCGGATAGCAGTAAATACTCCAACCTGATGTGCTTACGTTCCACAATTATTCCACACAATATCCCAATATTCCAGGATGATCAATTCACCCGGAGAAACATCTAGCATGTTCTAGAACCCCTTGCAATTTCATACAAATACCCATACCACAACTATCGTAGACACAGTTGTTTATAAGTGCATACAGCGATTACAAGAGGGAGATTAGACATTGTAGCGACAGTTTAGTTTGAAATAAATAAAGAATAAAGTGATTGAATATTGTGTTGAAGTAAAGTTGGTGTTTACACAAAAGACGGTTTTATTTAAACGAACCCCATCAAGAATATTATAATATATATTATTGAAGGGTGATAGGTAATAATGATCGCATACACTTGCATTCGCGTTGGCCTCCCACAACGCTTTGATAACCGGGTTAGGATGAGAAGCCGCACTCTGCAGTCTTTTCTGCAAGTTATATTTCATGTAAGTCATAAGCGGTGTTACTTTTGTTAACTTGTACAAAAACTTGTTAGAGAACCATTTTTTATTTGGTTTTCTAAATTTACCGCTACAAGCTTTTAACATTTGTCTTTCAAATGCTTCAAGCTAGTTCGCTACCGTTGGCGATATGGCAAACCAGGGGCTTATTTCACCAACTTACAAATTGTGATTTACAAGCGCTTTTCACAAAATTTGTAGAAAAAGTGACAAATTTGATTTCATCAAATTTATGCTTCACAAATTTTTAAGTGTGACAAGAGAACATTTTTGTGAATTTTTCGCGTTTTGTTTCACCAATAACAGTTTATTGATGTAGTTTAGGTAGGTAGGTATTTAGGTAGTGGCGGTCCAAAAGAACCCAATTAGCGCTTAGGGTGCGCCGTTTTGTTACCACGGACTCGTGTATACCTATTGTAGTGGTTAGTTAAAAAGGGATGTTAAGTTTAAACCCAGCCCGTGGAGTTCAGGAAGAGGATTAGTCCTCCAATCCTCTGGTCCGCTATCTCTCTCTTAAATTCTTGAAGAAGGGTTTGCCAAGTGTTTCTTGTCTGATCCTCGCCACGGCCGGACATCTGCAAAGGAAGTGACATAGAGATTCTTTCTCATTAATATGCTTGCAGCTCCGTTCCCGTGCAGGGACGTGTTAAGAATATCACTGCAGCGCCTCCCCAACAACCAGCGCTTGTCGTAAAAGGCGACTAAGGGGGACAAATCAGATCTAGGCAATATAAAACAATATGACGAAAAAGCTCGCCTCGAAATGGAATACAGATGCTGCAAGAAAAAAGCGAAGAAGAAGTGCGCCCAGCCTCAAGCAGAGAGTACGGAGGGCCTGTATCGGGAGCTGGAGAAAATATTTTCCCCGGTTGCTGATGCAAACCAGACTATCCAGGAGCTGCGAAGACACAATATGAACAAGAGCGCCACTGTCTTCAAAATAGCCGCCCAAAGAAGGAGCAATGCTCAGGAGATTCGTTCGCCAAAGTTCACTAGCAATGCTCATGGCCAGCTTCTTGTGGATGACGACAAAATTCTGCAGAGATGGCGGCAGTATTGTGAAGAGCTTTTAAATGAACAGTTTCCCCGGCTATACTTTCCAAGAGCCACCCCTAACTGTGAAGAAATAGCCGACATTACAGTCGAAGAAGTAAGTGAGGCGCTCAAATACTCCAAAAAACGAAAAGCGGTTGGGCCAGACGAAATACCCTCTGAGTTCTGGAAAAAGATGGGAGACATCGGGTTCAGATGGCTCAGAATTCTCATCTCCAAATTCGTGAGAGGTGATCCAATGCCGAATCAATGGAGGGAAAGTTACCTCCTCCCTGTATACAAAGGGAAGGGTGATACGCGAAACTGTGATAACTACCGTTCGATCAAGCTGATGTCACACACCATGAAGATCGTTGAGCGGGTATTAGGTGGCCGACTGCGAAAAATAATACGGCTATCTGATGATCAGTGCGGGTTTGTCTCGGGTAAATCAACCACAGATGCAATCCAAAGGATCATAATGGAAAAACATCGTGATTCCTTAATGGATTTGCATATTGTATTGGTTGACTTTGAAAAGGCATTCGACAGACAACCACGAGATTTGATATGGGTGGCGCTAAGACATCGAGGGGTTCCAGAAACCTATGTACAGATGATCATGTACATGTACGAAGGAGCAAAGACAAGAGTAAGATGCCCCGCTGGAGTAACCGAAGAGTTCCCAATCAAAGTCGGGGTGCACCAGGGAAGCGTTTTAAGCCCTTTGCTCTTTATTACAGTCCTTGATTATCTGCTTGAACGTAAAGTGATGGACCCCAAAATACATCAGTTATTCTTTGCTGATGATGGAGCCATCATAAGTAAGGATCCTACATCCCTGCAACGAGCACTTGATGTGTGGGTGGATGTTTTGGAGGGAAATGGGTATCGCATTAGTTCAAAAAAGACAGAGTACTTGTGCTGCCCGTTCTCTGATCCACTCAGGCCTATTCCAGACATTTATTTGAATGGAACAGTGCTTCCTAAGTGCGAAAAGTTCAAATATCTGGGATCTATGATCAATAGCAAAGCAACTTGTGATGACGACATCAATCATCGTGTAAGCGTAGGGTGGATGAAGTGGCGAGAAAATTCCGCTATCTTCTGTGACAGAAAAATGCCCCCTAAGTTGAAAGGGGGGGGGGGCTCTACACCGCAGTTGTACGTCCAACGCTCACATACGGTTCACAATGTTGGACGATGTACAAAAAGTATGAGAGTAAATTAACGGCAGCTGAAATGAAGATGCTTCGCATGACAGCAGGAGTGACCAAGCTTGATCGAATAAGAAGTTCGAAGATCTGTGGAAGCTTTCACATCAAGGAAACCATCGTACAAAAATTAGAGCGCGACCGGCTCAGCTGGTGTTGCCACGTTCAAAGAAGAGATCATTTGAACCCTGTTAAAAAGGCAATATCAATGCGCGTTCCAAAGACATCGCGATGTAGGAAAGGCAGGCCTATAAACGTCTGGATCAGACAAATGCGACGACATCGGCATTTCATTGGCCTCAGTAACCGAGTGATCCAAAATCGGCAGGCCTGCCGATATTTTCTGAGGTCAAATAGGCGAACCCCACAGGCGGATCAGTAGAAATGCGGTGAAGTGGGAGGGCTGTGATCCCTTGTTTTCGGATCATAGCCTCGCTGATAAAAGGAAGAAGAAGATGCTTGCAGCTCCTACAAAAGGTGTTGTGGGGGATACCAAGCTTGGCCGCATTGTCTCCAACTGGCCAGTGGCCTGTGATAATAGCTACGATTTTGGCAACAACTGGTCTTGGTTTGCCTAGTAACTCTTTTGACCTGGGTTTGTTGAAACTGGGCCACGTCTTTCTAGATATGACACAGCTTGTGAGGCTGTTCCACCCGCGACTGGCTAGCTAGAGGCAGTGAAGGTGAATATAGCCCTTAACGGCACCAAGCGGAATGTCGACTCTTTCTGCTAGAGAGCCGTTAAGGGCCGACCCTCTCCTGGCCAGCTCATCAGCAGGCTCATTACCCTCATGGTTGCTGTGCCCTGGGACCCAGATGAGAGTGATTCTCGAGTGAGTGCTTTGTTGATTCAATCCGAACCGGCATTGCTCTACCAGTTTTGAAGAGATGCAAACCGCATCAATGGGCTCGATGGCAGCATGGCTATCCGATTGATTGTTTAGCAGGCGGCAGGATTTTCGAATCGCGAGAAGCTCCGCTTGGAAAACACTAGCAGAGTCTGGGAGACAGAAAGACCTTGATATATTCAGCTGGTTAGAGAAGATGCCTGCGCCGGCTCCGCAGCCCACCTTCGAACCGTCCGTGTATATCCCTCTATCATTGTTGCAGGTAACGCTTCCGTTCTTCCATTCTACTCTGGAAGGGAATCTTGCTAAGAAGGATTTTCTAAAGTTGAGTTTGGGTATCGTGTAGTCGGTCGAGGACGCAACCAGTTCACTTGGTATCGTCTCCAGGACCTTGCCGTGACCATATGGCCTTGTGGTCCAGCATCCATATTCCCTGAGCCGGACTGCTTGCATATAGCTGTGTCTTTTATGTGTAGTTCGAGGAGGATCAGATGCAAGATCACACTGAGAGCATCTGTTGGACAAGACCTCATTGCTCCTATGTGATACCCACGCACGCCGATCTCTGTACTTTTTTGATTCTCGATATTGTCCTTTTTGCTCAAAGCTGGCCACCAAAAGATGGCGCCGTAAGTAAGAATTGGACGCACAACGGCTGTGTACATCCGAAGGGTCATATTTGGCTATAGTCCCCATTTCTTACCGAATATTTTATAACAGGCATCGAAAGCTACGCTTGCCTTCTTAATTGGCTGTTCTATATTGAGTTTCCAACTAAGTTTCGGGCCTAGAACCGTGCCTAGGTATTTTGCACTGGAGCAAAATCTCCGGATTTACTCCGAGGCCACAGCTCGTAGCCCATGAGTGTACCTTATTCAGAGCCCTCTCCATGAGTTGACTTATCGTGGAGAGGAACTTTCCTGATACTAGTATAGCCACATCATCCGCGTACGCAACCGAGCCGCACCAAGCCAGATGACTCCGCCTTGTGGAGTTCCTCTGTTTACCGTCTTAGTTGTACTACTGTTGCCTAGTGTTGCATGGATTATACGAGTACTGAGCATAGAAACTATCCATTGGTGAGAGATTCCTGAATAGATTCATTGCAAATGTTGTTGAAGGCTCCTTCTATATCAAGAAATGTGGCGAGAGTATATTCTTTGTAGTGACGCACGACCTCATGAAGAGCAGTTTCTGTGGACCGCCCTTTGAGATACGCATACTGGGATTTCGACAGTGGAGAACTCAGGTTATCGCGGACATGGAAGTCTAGGATACGTTCTAAAGTTTTCAAAACAAAGGAGGACATGCTTATGGATCTAAAATCCTTCGCGGATTCATGTCCTCGCCGGCCCGCCTTGGGGATGAAAACCACTTTGACACGTCTCCAGGTTTGGGGAACATGGTTTAGGTTTAAGCAACTCCTGTAAACCCGTAATAGCCAGGGAATAATAGGCATGAGGCTGCCAGGGCCAGGTGACTTATAGGGAGAGAAGCTATCTATAGCCCAGGAGACTTTAGCCTCCGTAATAATGTTTGTGATGCTATCCCAAGCTACCAGTGGCGTACAGATGGAACTAGCTTGTTCTGCTCTAATCTCACTGCAGCCTGGGAAGTGAGTACTCATTAGGAGTTCCAGAGATGCCGCAGAAGAATCCGTCCAGCTTCCATCCGTCTTTTTAAGAAAAGACGGGTTGCTATGCCCTTTGGACAAAATTTTGCTGAGCTTTGCGGATTCTTTGAGGGACTCGATAGACTGGCAGTAATCTTTCCAGCCCTGTTTTTCGGCCATTTTGATGGACTCCTTATATATTTTTAGGCAGTCTTTGTAGGGCTGCCAGAAGTTGTGATTGTAGCAGATATTGAAGATCGCTCTGTTCATCTTCCTGAGCTTTGATAGATCTTCATTCCACCATGTTGGGACTTTCTTTTTACCAAAACTAATTGGACACGAGACTTGAAAGGCAACGTTCATTGCTTTCTCAAAGATTTCAACCTTTGGATCCAGTTCCGTGCGTGGTCGAGTCGATTTTATACGTTGATGTGCTACCCAGTTTTGACTTAACTATGCGATTAAACTTTGTCCACTTTATGAATTTTGGGTTTTTATACGGTTTAGGGGTCTCAATATCGAGACAGACGTTGAGTATCCAGTTATGATCAGAAAAAGATTGTAAATCGGACACTCTCCAGTTTTCAACCCTGATGGTTTCGTTGTTAGATACTAGAGTATTGTCAATAACCGCCTCCCATCCATTGAAGTTATCCGTACTCGGAAAAACAAAAGTTAGAGAATTGCCAGTATTGCAAATTGATAGGTTATTGGTAATGATGAAATCGAAAACAGACTCACCTCTGTCATTTGTCTCCGCGCTACCCCAAAGCGTATGTCTGGCATTGGCGTCGCAGCCCATCAAGAGGTTGGCCTTACTGGTGTTAATAGTTGATGTTAGGTATTGGACTTCCTCCGGCGGGGCTTGCCGATCCCGGTCCATGTAAACAGATGCAACGAAAAAGCCCTCACCGTTTGCAGTTTCCAGTTTAACCACCGTTAAATCGGCAGAGCTAAGGTTGGGACATAGAAAAGCTTTTATATGCTTCTTAGCTAAAATGCAAGTTCTAGGCTTACCGTTGCAGTTTTTGTGGTTGTAGTAGAGTGTGTAGTGGTTGTCCTGAAGTCCCCTGATGGTAGATCTCCTTACCCAGGGCACACTGCGAGTGCCGCAGATTAATCTGAATCATCTTCAACGGGGGCATTTGGGGTATCTGGGACGATCTTCACGCCCTCCAACAGAGTGTTGGCGTCGTTGACATCGTCTGTGTCTTCGTCCGGGCCTGAAGAGATGTAAATTTTAAGTTTAGTATTTCTTATGCCAAACCTTAGACGGTAGTCCAACTTTTCGAGCACTTCCAAACTATCTTCGTTTATGAGGAGCAGAAAAGTCATGCTGTTTTTCTACGGCTGCTCCGTCTTAATAACTGCCCAATCATCTATTGGGACCGCATGATTTTGGCGCTTAAGACCCTGAATCAGCTGTTCACTGTCTATTGGCATAGTAGGCAGCCAGATGCGAGCCTTCGGTCTTCGAGGGTTGTCTCTGGCTGGGATAAGCTTGATCATCAACGACCTCAGCTGAGTCGAACCAGGGTACAGGACCGCCTTCTTTTTCCGCAAGGTAGTCAAGCACCATCTGCGAGAGTTTGGCTTCGATCGCCTCCCATGCCTTCAGGATGGACTTGCCACTGGTAGAAAGCTCATCTACTAGAGCAACTTGGAGATCGTCCCTGACCACTTCGCTGACGGTACGTGAGGAAACAACAACAGTGCTGCTTTTCTGTGTGGTGGTAGTTTTTGCCGGTTGTTGTTTGATCTGCCTTTAATCAACGCCGCTTTCGACTTTGCTGCGTTTGCTGGAGTGACAGTGCCTGCCTCTACATTCTTGGCGATCTTGTTTAGACTGTAGACGGCCTTCTCGAAGTAGTGTTTATGTTGGAGGTTGGTGAATTTTTTTTGTGGATTTTGCTTGGGGGTACTCATACTAGTATCCTTGGCAGCATCCACAGAGGAGGAAGTAAAGGGTTGAGCCATTGGTAAAGTACTTTGGCTGGTACTTTCTACACTGCCTGTTGGCTCAGTGGTTTCTTGGCTTGAAGCCAGCAGCTCATCTTCCGATGAGGTGCTAATTATTTTTTTTTCCCTTTATTATTTTTTTTTGGGGTTTTTTCTATTTTTTTGGAATTTTTCATTGTTATTTGGATCATCCATATGTGGTCCCACGAGTAGTACGGAAAGGAGATTCGTCCTGGCAGATCCGATTTACCAGGATAAGGCTATGATACGACAGACCTCGCCTGTGCATCTGAAGGAGTTCGTTCGCGTCTGGTTTAACCCTCAGCCTTGCATTCTTGGGCACGGTTTCCTGCGTTAAGCGCTCACACCACCACTGAAATCAGGTACCTCAATCCGATGGCCAAGAGGCATATATAAAGGATAATACTACTGAGGAGTAAGAACCCGATACAATGCTTCTTGGCCTTGGCTAACCCCATCTTGACAACGTACAAAACTGTTGTTGTGGTTATTACCGGCTGGCACCCACGGGGAGGGTTAGGATGAGGATGTAGTTTTTTGCATGTTTTTGTTTCACCAAAGAAATTGAATTCACAAGTTTTGTGTGATTTGTGAAAATTGTTTACACGAGCAAAGACGTCTGTGTCATTCCACGAAAGATCGCCCGACGTTCTGAACAACCCCCCTCCAATTTGACTCAAAGTTGGTAAAATTACTCAATGGCGTGGTACGAATCATAAGGCAAAAAAGTTTTGCAGAATTCGGTATAATTTGGGTGTAAAGGAACTTCAAAAATAGAAAAAAAAAAATCGAAATTTAACCCTAGAATACTAATATTCGCCTGTGAGGCGGAACGTATTCGAGTTTTTCTCTATATCCCATGATCGCTTGTACGTATCAAAGCACGAGTTCCTACCATCTCAGTGTTGCATTGTGTGGCCTTGTGTGTGGACGTACGTCGGATCTTGCTTTTTAGTTGCTAAGTTACGGACCACCTTGACGCCTGGTAGGCGAACATTAGTATCTAAGGTAATTTTTTTCCCGTTCTTTTCTCAGTTTTTTTTTTTTTGTTTTTAGTTTTTTTCTGAGAGTTTTTGAATTTTCCTCAAGACATAAAAAGGCTAAATTCATTTTCCTGTGGAAATCACAATTTAAACGACAGGCCTTTGAAGTTTTCTGCATTTCAAAGGACGTAGAAATAACTTTAAAGCAGTGTATGAATTTTAATAGTTCTGTTGGGTTATGATTTTCTTTTTTTTTAAACATGATCTCTAAAAACCAAAAGATGAAAAATATGTTTCTTTTTAAGTTCATTATTTTTATTTAAATTAAAAATGTAATATTAATTTTTTATTTATTATAACAATTATTTGCATATTCACACTTGTTATTTTTTTATTCAGACTTGTCAGGTATATTACCAAATAATTTTTTTTTTAAGATATGTATAAATTAATTCATACTTCATAAATAATTAATAAATTAATTTTTTTTTTTTTTTTTTTTTTTTTTTTTCCGAGGGTAGGTGAAAATCTTCAAGTGGGCGCCGTGGCGTAAGTGGTTAGTGTGTCGGATCACTACGCATGAGGTTCCAAGTTCGAATCCCAGAAAATACCAAAAAGTTTTTTCACGGTCCCACCTCTCGCGAGCGTCTGACAAACATCCGAGAGTATTGTTGTCTAAAAAAGCTTCTCAAATCGCCGTTCGGATTCGGCAGTAAACTGTAGGTCCCTTCCATTCGTGTGGAAAATATAACGCACACAACATGAGTGGTTGCGAGAAGCTAGGCCCTGGCACTTTAAAGAGCTGTTGCGCCAAATATTTTGAAAATCTTCAACAAGACACTATGAGGATCGACAGCGCGTGCTCATAGTAGTGTGGGATTCTTACCCACTAAAAAACCTCCCTTCAAAACAGACTTGTTTTTATTTTTACTACAACTAAGTATTCGACTTATCAAGTAGTTTTCTTTTCGCGAAATAATGACGAATGACGTTTTGCAGGTACCTTCCCATTAGAAGTTCCTGCCAGCTCCGCAGTTTATACGCGGTTACTTATCGCGCTAGGTCTAAAGGTTTGGTTCTTTGTAGACGGCGCAGTAAATTTCTTTCTTCCAAAAGTTGGAGGACTGTAATATTTACGTGACTTTCTAGTCGACTTCTATGCTTTCTCGCGTAGGTTTGAATTTCGTCTTCGATTGTTTTAATGCCAAGGTCTCTAATAATTCTCTAATTGTAAATAACAAATAACGAAAAGTTTAACATAAAATATATAAATTAATTCATACTTCATAAAAAAATTAATAAAATAATTAATGTAATCCTAAATAACAAATAACGAGAACTTTAACCTAAGGTACATGTTTTCTCAGTCTTTGTTATGAAATTTTAAAAAGCGGTTTTTGTTTTGTGTGAGACATAAGGCAACATTACATTTTTGACATTTTGTTAGCTAAAACGATGTCCTATCGTTGCATTGGATATTGGGGCAAATGTACAATGCTTTCGATTAAATTCATGCCAAGGAACTTGCAAATTTCGCTATAATTAGTATTGAGTGGATTGTCAATATCATTATGAGCGGAGTAAAGATTACTTTGGTAAGCAATGTCATCGATAATAGAGCCTTCAACAAAAAGCTTAAAATATTGAAAAGGAGTTAACTCTGGATCAGAGGGAGAAGAAAAACTTAAATTGCATTGACTTGCAACTTCATCAATTTCTACTTTTCGCCATTTCAGTTCCTTATTTATATCTTTGCTGCAAGTAGCTTTCGATGAGTCGGGTTCTGGATTTGCCATCATGTCAACTATTTCGGTTGCACTCTCATCTTAAACAGATCTAAGAGCAATTAATAAATTAAAATATAGGACCAATTCTTCAAGAAACTGAATATCCCAGCATTTCGACTAGCATTTCAGTTTCGTCCTCCATTTCTTCTTATTCTTCCGAGCAATCACCTTCTAAAATTTTACAGATCTCTATCTCTAAGCCTTGCAAATTTAGTTCACTTGACATGTTGATGTTGATCTCTATTCAATGGGAAGATGTATAGGTACTAAACTAAACAAAACAGTACCTACTGTTTACATACCTATTTTCTTTTCAACTTTGACGGAAAACATATGTAGTTGCCAATGGCTGAAAAGAGATCCTAGTCGAAAAAAATAATCATTATTCAAAAGCAAAAAGCTTCTAATGGATTACAAAGTGTTTTATTATATTATTATTGTGGTACATTTACTCTACATATATGACAACATTGGTAGCAAAACGTTTCTCTTTTTGAATTCAAATGCATGACACCACCCCAATGTAGCCATTTGGCAACCACTGGTTAATCGCGTGTTACTGCGACGTGTTATTAAATTTTGTTTTATATTTTACAAAATTCATCTTAGAACATTATTATTTCCACAAAAATATATTTTTTTTGTATCAGCACTAGAATCTACCTGTTCAAATCCGCGACCGAAATTCACGTTCCGACAACACAACAAAAGACGTCGACTTCCACGAGCAAAATGCCGAAATACATCGTTACTAACTGGAAGAAAATGATCCTACCAGATTAAAATACATGAATTCTTTTAATTTTGATTTCTTTTGTAATAGTTCTTCTTCTTCCTTTTATCAGCGAGGCTATAATCCGAAAACAAGGGATCACAACCCTCCCACTTCACCGCATTTCTACTGATCTGCCTGTGGGGTTCGCCTATTTGACCGCAGAAAATATCGGTAGGCCTGCTGATTTTGGATCACTCGGTTACTGAGGCCAATGAAATGCCGATGTCGTCGCATTTGTCTGATCCAGGCATTTATAGGCCTGCCTTTCCTATATCGCGATGTCTTTGGAACATGCATTGATATTGCCTTTTTAACAGGGTTCAAATGATCTCTCCTTTGAACGTGGCAATACCAACTGAGCCGGTCGCGCTCTATTTTTTGTACGATGGTTTCCTTGATGTGAAAGCTTCCACGGATCTTCGAACTTCTTATTCGATCAAGCTTGGTCGCTCCTGCTGTGCGACGCCTTGGTCGTAGTTGAGTCGCCTATCCACAGCTTTCTAGCGACGTGGGAAATTAGCGGTACCGTTAACTTATCCTGGATCAGACTTCTTTAATCAAGGTATAGGAACGCTTCTGGAGGGATAAAGCAGTTTCATCGAGGTCATTGCACTTGCAATGTGCCTTCGAATCATCTTGATCAAGAAATGATCCACTCTAATCAGATTCGCCCTGTTGTACAGGACCTCATTAAGATAGAATTTTATGAACTCAGACTCAGGTGTTCTGTATAAACGAAGACTAGCCCTCTCAAGCACCCGCATCTTTTTCAACAAGGTTGCTCCCACGTTGAACCACACGGGACATCCATATGCGAGCATAGGCCGAATGAGGACCATGTAGCAGATAACTTTCACCCTCGCATCGAATTGGCTACTACAAAATAGTCTCTTTGTAAGGACGAAAGCAACTTTTGGCTCTGGCCAGAGCAGTAAATATATGTTTGTTGAAATATGGAATAAAAATAAAAAGTAAAAGCACAGCACTTTTCTAAAAAAAAAAAGTGCGTATTTAATTAGGCAACATAGTTAAGTTAGTTAAGATTATTTTAAGATAGTTTGTAAGTTTTATTTATTTATAAAGAAAAAAGTCCGTAAACTAAGCTTTTTACGATAAAATATTTTTCTTAGTTTGTTAAATTAGTTACGAAAATAATAAAGTTACTTTAAGTTAGATAAGGTCGAAAGACATAGATTAAGCGTTAGGTTTAGCTTAGAGCGCCCGCATGGGGACAGTAAGTTAGAATAAGATAATTTAGGTTGATTAAGCTAGTTTTAAGACTTTCTGTTAGCATGTAAGTCATAATGAATTGGTTAAAAAAACGCATTGAAAATGAAATGAAATATAGATATTGATCTGGCCAACCCCAAGGTACCTGACTACACTTCGACTCGCAAGTGGCTGCCCATACTGTCCCACGATAGAGAACTTTAGCCAATTCTGTCTTGTATCCCAAGAGGCCCAAACAACGGCGCTTTGAACTGGATGGTCTCCGACTTCTGTAAGTTGATCTTCAGTTTCCAGTAATCGCAGTATCTCTTAATCTTATCGAAGTCATGCTGCAAGGGTATTGCAATAACTTCGATCTTAGGCCCTGAACTATACGCACCCAAGTCGTCTGCGTACGCTATGGCATGGTGTTGTGAACCTATGAGATCGCTCGTGTAAATATCGAATAGGATCGACGAATTAACCGCACCCTGCTGTAGACTATTTTTACTTCAAAAGTTCCAGCAGACATCAAATTGCAATTTATCACAATGAACTTCTTACTGTTGAGCATGTCATAAAGTATGAATAGCACTGGTTTGCTTATGCCCAGCCTGCTCTTTCTTCTCCCTATTTCGGCGAGGTTATGATCTGAAAACAAACAATCAAAACATTCCCACTTCACCGCATTTCTACTGATCCGCCTGTGGGGTTTGTCTGTTTTACCTCTAAAAATATTGGCAGATTGATTTGCTATTGTCCATGGATCCCAGATATATGAAGTTTCCGCACTTGAGAAGCACTGTTCCATTCAAATAAATGTCTGGAATAGTCTGCCAAGGATCCAGTTCTTAAAAAGGTTTTCTAGTTTATTGAATTAAGTTAGTTAACTGTATCAGTTAAAAACTTAAAACAGGACCTTAAGCCTTATTTTGCCAAAAAAATTCGCTCTTACTTCCCATGAAGGAATTATCATGTATCAGGCAAATAGTTCACAAGATGTAATGCCATTGGCTTTAAAGGAACGAATTCTTAGCATCCTACATGCGGGTCATTGGGGGTTGGTTAGGACCGAACAGCTTGCTTGTCTTCACTGCTAGTGTCCTAGCATGAGTCGGTGTGGAGCCTGCCAAAGCAATAGAACCAGCCCACGACAGTAATTCGTTAGTTGGCCTACACTACACAGCGCTTGGAGTCGGATTCATCTGAATTTCGCTGGCCCCTTTTTAAACCACAAGTATTTCATTTGTGTAGACGCTTTAAGCAGTTCTCCTTATATTGTGAAAATGGGATCTACTACGGCAGAAGCAACAATTAGAGATCTTCAAAACATATTTCCTACCAGAAAGGAAAAGCTTCTTTGTAAACAATGTTTAAGGTTGTTTGTGACGCGCGAGTCGTAGCAAGACGTTTTTTTTTCGTCTTTGGTATATCCCCATATTCCAAATTACATTAGATAATTTCGAACATGGTCGATGAGCCATCACCATCGCCAGAAAACCCCCACGGATCCCAAAATCCGAGACCTAGCAATCCTAGATCCGATAATGTCGGTCCAACTGAATCCGTGAATGCCGTCGCAATTAAATTACCAGAATTTTGGACAAAGATGCCAGCCATCTGGTTCATTCAAGTTGAATCACAGTTTGCATTCAGAAATATAACGGTCGAACAATCCAGATTTCACTACGTCGTTCAATCATTGCCGCAAGACGTGGCTGCAAGCGTTTACGATATTCTAATGAAAGAATCCCTTATCACTTACACTGATTTAAAGAAAGCTCTCATCGAACGTCACTCTATGGGTGAAGGGAAAAGAATGGAGGCACTGTTGTCAGGTGAGGAGATGGGCCATAGCAAACCCTCAGATTTTTATCGAAGGCTGAAAACGTTGGCAGGGCAATCCCCACTTGTAACAGAAAACTTAATAATAGAATTGTGGAAAAGACGCCTTCCACCGCTGGTACAAGTCTCAGTCAAAGCCAGTTCCAAGTCTAAAACGGAGGAATTGCTTGAAGTTGCAGATGATATCTTCGAGGTATATCAGCAACAGAAGACCTCCACTTTCTCTATCACCTCCCAATCCAACAAACAATCAGTGAATTAACAAATATCAATCATAACTTTCAAGCAGAGATTCTGGAAATCAAATCAATGCTTTCGAATATGAATTTCCAAAATAAATGCTCTCGAAACAACACCAGAACCCATCCTTCTAGTAGCTACTCCAAACGAAATAGATCGCGTTCAAGGCATGATATCAAAATGTGCTGGTATCATTCCAAATACGGGCAGAATGCACGCAAATGCAATAAGCCTTATGATTTCAAACACCCAAACTAGCTTCTACTGCCATCGCGACGGCAAATGGCAGTAGAATATCTGACATACAATGCCATCTTTTCATACAGATCCCATTTCGCACATAACTTTTTTAATTGATTCCGGCTCCAACGTCTCAGCCTTACCAGCGTCACAATTGAAACCCCAAAACTCTAAGCCCGATCAGTTCATATCGGCCGCAAATGGTTCCGCCATTGAGGCCTTCGGAACCAAATACCTTCGGACTAGTCTTGGGTTCAGACGTGTCTTCAACCATACCTTCTTGATCGCGTCTGTTACCAAACCAATCATTGGTGCCGACTTTTGGCGCCAAACTGGTTTGATCATCGACCTTAAAAATGTTAATCGACCCGCTTACCAACTCAAAGGTCAACGGATCTCTTTGTCAACTAGACATTGCAAGCCCTCGTTTTTTCGCCCTGGAACAGAGGTACAACACCATTCTCATAGATTTTCTCTCTCTGTTGAATGCACCAGACTTCAACTTTCCAGTAACCCATTCGGTCAGGCATCACATTCTAACAAAAGGTCCGTTACCATACTCACGGCCTAGGCGTTTAAATGCCAGTAAATTAAAAATAGCAAAAAACGAGTTTGACTATATGTCACAGATTGGCATTTGCACACCATCCTCATCCACATGCGCATCTCCCTTGCACATGGCCCCCAAGCGAGAAGCCAACGGTTGGAGGTCGTGTGGGGACTACAGGATGTTGAACGCTATAACAACTCCTGACAGGTATCCCCTACCGCACATATACGATTTTAGTGGTATTCTCCACGGTTGTACAGTCTTTTCGAAAATAGATCTGGTAAGATCTTACCATCATATCCCTGTAGCACCGGAGGACGTCCATAAAACGGCGGTCACAACACCATTTGGGCTCTTTGAATTCACGCGAATGCCTTTCGGATTACGTAACGCGACCCAAACCTTTCAACGTTTTATGCACCAGGTGACAAGGGACCTGGACTTTATTTTCGTTTATGTTGACGACATTTTTGTCGCAAGTAAAACGGATGAAGAGCATGAGCATCACCTTAGACTTTTGTTTCAACGTTTATGCGACTACGCGTTGCGTTTCAAGTCTTCGAAATGCTCATTTGGTGTTGCAGAACTGCAGTTTCTGGGATGCCACATCTCGAAAAATGGAATTCAACCATCACGAGATCGGGTTAAGATAATCGAAAACTTTCCTGAACCGAAGTCGGTTAAAAATGTGCAACGCTTTGAAGGTATGATGAATTACTATCACCATTTCATACCACACCTAGCAAAAACGTTTGCGCCAGTCTATGATCATCTAACAAACCTACTTAAAAGGAACGCCAAAGTAAAAGACTTCACTTGGCCACCCATTTGCCAAAAAGCTTTCGAAAAAGCAAAACAACAACTCGTTAATGCCACACTTCTCAGACATCCACAAGAAAATGCACAACTCAGCATTACAACGGATGCATCCAATACGGACATAGGGGCGGTAATGCAACAGTTTACGGAGAATTGCTGGGAACCAATAGAAATTTTTTAGTAAAAAGCTATCACCCACATAGTCACGGTACTCTGCTTTCGACAGAGAGTTACTCGCTATCTATTTGGCCATTCAGCATTTTCGAAACTTCGTCGAGGGGCAAGAGTTCTGTATTTACACAGATCACAAACCACTCACAACAGCCCTTACAACCAAGACGAAGCGCAGCCCGAGACAGGAGCGTCAGCTAGACTTTATAGCCCAGTTCACAAATGATATCAAATATATCAAGGGTTCGCTCAACGTTGTGGCTGACGCCCTCTCACGCCCAGATGCTGCTGTAATTGACTTGTTTTTTCCGGGAATGGAAGCGTTGGCAAAGGCAAAAGATGCAGATGGAGAACTCGTGGGACTCTTTCAAAACCCACCTGAGAACTCCAGTATAAAACTTGATTTTATAAAAATACCTGCATACGAAGTCTCCTTATGGTGTGAAACATCCACCGGCAACAATAGGCCATACATTCCTCAAAACAAACGAAAAGCAATCTTCCAATCATTACATTCTCTTGCACATGCAGAAACACGGGCTACACGCAAGAAGATTATCAAATTATACTTCTGGCCCAAAATGAATGCCGATATTAATCTATGGACAAGAACTTGCGAACCATGCCAGAAGGAAAAAGTTCAAGGACACACAAAATCACGAACCGAACAAATTAAAGTGCCTGCTAGTAGATTCCAGCACATACACATAGACATAGTAGGCTCCCTCCGTCGAAAGACTATAAGTACTTACTGACCATTGTGGATAGGTTCTCTATGTGGGCAGAAGCCTATCTAATTCGAGATATATGTGCAGACACCATTGCCAAAACATATGTTCTCCAGATTTGGGGTACCAAGTACAATAACATCAGATCAGGGCTCGCAATTTGAATCCAAACACTTCAAAGAGCTGAACAAATTGTTAGGCACTACACGCATTCGCACAACTGCCTACCACCCACAGCAAATGGGATGGTGGAAAGGTTCCCCAGGCAGCTTAAAACTGCTCTACGGGCGTCCGGAGATAAAGTTGTCAATTGGTCGCAAGCACTTCCTTTAATATTACTGGGAATTAGAACCACAAAAAAGGAAGACTTTAACTTCACTCCGTCGGAACTCCTTTACGGAGAAAATATCCGAGTCCCATGGGATCTTTCCTCATTTTCCACATTTGATTCAAGTGAAGACAATTTCGTTCAGCAATTGATAACTTTCTTCAAGGACATTCCAACAGTGGGCCTGCAAACGAGAAAGACGCAAACATCAGTACACATTCCAAATAATTTAAACACTTGCAAACAGGTCTGAATACGAAACGACAGAGTCAAATCTGATGGTCCGTTTAAAATTATAAGGCGATTGCGAAAACAATTCGTAATAGAAAAGGCTGGAAAGTTTTTGTCTGTGTCAGTCGACAGAGTTAAGCCATATCACGACAATTAATTGACAGGACAGTGTCAGGTGGCTTACGTCTTTGAGTGTCGCATTTACACGATCGGATTTAAACATTTTTTTTATGAACGGATTAAATAACATGTTAGATTAAGAAAAGAAGTCATGGCGGGCAGATGTCAGTAGAAAAATGTAATTCCTTTTGCGTAATAAATTAGAGTTTTAATTAAGCTTTGTAAAAGCAGTTTCTTTTAATCTCCAAGAAATTTGGAGCAACATAGTTTTAAACAAGTCGTGTGTGAGTGGTCTCACCAAAGGAGATACCACCACACGCGATAGATGCACAAAGAGTACATCAGCGAAAATGCGACATGTTTCCAAGGCTTGTAAGTTTAACAATTTTAGTCGATTCTCATAAGGAGGTAAATTGTAGGGGGCCTTCCAGCCAAGACCTCGCAGGGCAAAATGGATGAATCTGCGCTGAACAGCTTCAATTCTCTGAATGTGAACTTGATGGTAGGGTGACCAAGCCTGTCTGGCATACTCAAGACGTGGTCTGACGAAAGCCATGTAAAGGGATTTGGTTACGTAAGGGTTGGAGAACTCCCGAGACCAGCGTTTTATAAAGCCTAGTGTTGAATTAGCTCTGCTGATTACGTTGTCGATGTGAGAACGAAAGTTAAGTTCGGAGTCACAAATAAAGCCGAGGTCACGAATTAAACTAACTCTGGGAACAGGTTCGTTGTTGAAAAAATAAGTTCTTGGAGACAGGGGAGGGCGTCTGCGAGAGTAAGTAATAGATTGGCATTTTGCAACGTTGAGTTCTAAAAGGTTTTGTCGGCACCAGGTAAGGAAAAGGTTTAAGTCAGCCTGCAGCGAGTGAGAATCAGTAGTGCAGGAAATTTGTTTTGAAATCCTCATATCGTCTGCGTAGATCGCCAGGTCGGATTGCGTAATGATAAGCTCGACATCGTTTATGGTCAACACGAATAATAAAGGTCCTAAATGGCTACCCTGAGGTACGCTTGAGTTCGCAATGATTGGGTTTGAAACAGAAGATCTGAAAAGGACACTGTATTGGCGATCTTCTAAGTAGGACTTAACCCATGAAATAAACGATGGCGAGAAACCAACAGCTGAGAGTTTGAAGAGTATTATTTTGTGGGAGATTTTGTTAAACGCTTTACTGAAGTCAGTAGCCACAACGTCTACTTCTTTGCCTCTTTCCATTGCGCATAATGTGGAAGAAATGAATTCGGTGAGGTTGGTGGTAGTAGATCTATTCTTTAGGAATCCGTGCTGCTTAGGGGAGAAAATCGATTTACAGTGGAAGAAGATCGAGTCATAAACGATACGCTCAGAAAGCTTGGGTATACATGAAAGCTTAGCAATCGGTCTGTAGTTTGAAATTTAGCTCTTGCAGCCCTTTTTATGGATAGGGATGATAAACCAGTCTTTCCGTAGTTTGGGGAAGACACCGTTTGAGATTGATAGTTGAAAAGTAGCAGTGAGTGGTCGAGCTAAATTGCAAACGCTTTTTTTCAGAACAATGGCCGGAAGGGCCAGAAGAGTAATCGTCCTTGAGAAGATTGATCTTGTCAACCGCTGTTGACACCCTAATATTTAAGGATGTTAGGGAGGTTTGAGCGCAGCCGCTCAAGTGAGTAAAATAATTAAGATCGGGCTCATCAGTGACATTTCAAAACGCCTGGCTGAAGAAATCAGCAAATAGTTCGGTAATTATTTTGGGATCCGCGGACGCGCAGCTTAAAAATTTCAATGTAGAAGGATAACCGTCAGATTTCCTTTTAGTGTTTATAAATTGGAAGAACCGTTTAGGGTTAGAAATAAGATCGAACTGCATATGGTCAAGGTATTCAGAGTAAAGAGATTCACACAACGCGGAAAAGTTGTTATACGCTGAAAGATAATTAGAAAAGTCAGACTCAGATCTGGAACTTAAATACGAGTATGCCTGCCATAGCATGTTTCGCTTATTCTGAAGTGAGCGTAATTCCTTGTTGTAACAAAAGGGAGAAGAAGCGACATTTTTTTGTTGCATGAGAGGGACGGATTGAAGGAAACAGTCATAGATGTACAAATAAAAAGTATTGATGGCTGTATCAATGTTAATGGTTTTGTCAAAGATAAAATCCAAATTGCCATTACCAGTAAGGTTGTTAAGTTTGTCAAAGTTTGCTTTACGAAATTTAAATTTGCGCTGCGTCAAAGGGGCAACATTAATGTTTTCATTCGTGTATGAAAATGTCAAAAATAAGGCGGGGTGATATGCGTCAAGTTTAGAGAGCAGGTGGCTACTAACGGTAACTACACAGTTGTCACGGTCGGTTGGAAAGACTAAATCTAACTGTCTTCTCAGGTTGTTTTTGATACTACTCATCTGGTGCAAGTCGGAAGCCATAAGTCGGTCGGTGAATAAGACTTCCTTGTCAGAAGAGACATTAATTGAAACGAAGTGGATGTCGTCATATGATTTAGGCCAGCACAATCGTGGAAGATTAAAATCACCAACAAAGATTACGGCGTCTTCTGGGGTAATAGTATCCATAAAAAGTCAAGAGTGGGAAGTCACAATGTCTCAATGGAAACCTGCTCTAGCGCAATAAAAGCCAGCGAACGAATTCTATTAAGGTTTCAGCAAAATCAACAAGTTTTCATTCGCAATTACGCTCGTGGTTTAAAATAGATACCTGAAGGGGTACAAGCTGTGATAAGAAAGATGAAGTACAGGATTTAAATGCAAAAGGGGAAAACTCGTAGACATCAAAATCAAATTCGGGGTGTCCTATCTGCAAACGAATTCGGTAAGTCTACGTCTAACTGAAAGCATAGCAACACCGACCACCACCCCGGAAGATAAGATTGAAACACAGCCATTTTATCACAGTCTACTTAACCAAGGAGCTCCAGCGCCGACAGATCAGATCGTTCTCTGACATTTATACTAAGTTATATTTATCTTTACAAAATTGTTGTATATTTATAACCGGCATATAGTGGTTTTATCCCTAAACACAACTGGCATGCAATCGATTCCCACTGCTTTCTTTCTTCTCAGTAAGTCGAAGATCATTTGGAGCTCTGCCTTGTAAATGAACGAGTGATATACCCTTCCATTGGCAATTGAGAATTATTCGGGATTCCCGATGAATAATACCAGGTTTGTCTTGCAAGAGATGACACTTGTAAAATTTGACCTCATCTAAATACTGCGGTTTCGTGCTGACAAGATTGGTTAGAAATTTAAGTCTTATTTGCTAACAACCGCGAAAAACCATTTAAAAATTTGTCAATCTCAATAATTTATTCAAAACAAATGTTCCTCCCGATTGAAAACTGTAAACATATTTATTAATAAAGTCATTAAAATACAAGAAAATAATTTAAATAGCTTAACTAGCTTCAAAAAACGTGATTTTTATTTAATGCATTTTGAAAATTCGAGGGCTCTGTAAGAATTTTTTTTACAGTTTCATTAGAAAGCAAAAATTTCAGCCGACCAGTGGGGCTAAGGTGCCGAAAGAAGCTTTTGTTGTCGGTAAGACTGTATTAAGTGTTGCTTCCGGATCATCTTCGGATGACCCTCCAGAGTCTGGTGGTGGGTTTTGATCATCTCCTGGTGGCCCTTCAGAATCTGATGGCGGTTGATGCGCATCTCCGGGTGGCCCTCCAGAGTCTGGTGGTGGTTGTTGATCATCCCCGGGTGGCCCTTCAGAATCTGGTGGTGGTTGTTTGTCATCTCCTGGTGGTGCTTTATAGTCTGGTGGTGGTTGTTGATCATTACCGGGTGGCTCTTCAGAGTCTGGTGCCGATTGTTGATCATCGCCAGGTGCCCCTTGAGAGTCTAGTGGTGGTTGTTGATCATCTCCGTGTGGCCCTTTAGAACCTGGTGGTGGTTGTTGGTCATCCCCGGGTCGCCTTCCAGAGTCTGGTGATGATTGTTGATCATCCCCGGGTGGCCCTTTAGAGTCTGGTGTTGATTGTTGTTCATCACCGGGCGGCCCTTGAGAGTCTAGTGGTGGCTGTTGATCATCTCCGTGTGGCCCTTTAGAATCTGATGGTGGTTGCTGGTCGTCCAATGGTGGCCCTCCGGAGTGTGATGGTGGTTGTTGATCATCGCCAGGCGGCCCTGAAGAGTCTGGTGGTGGCTGTTGATTAACCCCGGGTGGCCCCTTAGAGTCTGGTGCTGACTGCCGATCGTCACCAGGTGGCCCTTGAGAGTCTGGTGGTGGCTGTTGATCATCTCCGTGTGGCCCTTTAGAACTTGGTGGTGGTTGCTGTTCATCCCCGGGTGGCCCTTCAGAGTCTGGTGACGGTTGTTGATCATCCCCGGGTGGCCCTTGAGAGTCTGGTGGTAGCTGTTGGTTATCACCAGGCGACCCCTTAGAATCTGGGGGAGGTTGTTGATCATCCCCAGGTGACCCTCCTGAGTCCGGTGGTGGTTGTTGATCATCGCCAGGTGGCCCTGGAGAGCCTGGTGGTGGCTGTTGATCATCCCCGGGTGGCCCTTTAGAATCTGGTGCTGACTGTTGATCACCACCAGGTGACCCTTGAGAGTCTGGTGGTGGCTGTTGATCATCTCCGTGTGGACGTTTAGAATCTGGTGGTGGTTGTTGGTCATCCCCGGGTGGCCCTCCAGGGTGTGATGATGGTTGTTGATCATCGCCAGGCGGCCCTGGAGAGCCTGGTGGTGGCTGTTGATCATTCCCGGGTGGCCCTTTAGAGTCTGGTGCTGACTGTTGATCATCACCAGGCGGTCCTTGAGAGTCTGGTGGTGGCTGCTGATCATCTCCGTGTGGCCCTTTAGAACCTGGTAGTGGTTGTTGGTCATCCCCGGGTCGCCCTCCAGAGTCAGGTGGTGGTTGTTGGTCATCCCCGGGTGGCCCTTTAGAGTCTGGTGCTGACTGTTGATCATCACCAGGCGACCCTTGAGAGTCTGGTGGTGGCTGTTGATCATCTCCGTGTGGCCCTTTAGAACCTGGTGGTGGTTTTTGGTCATCCCCGGGTCGCCCTCCAGAGTCTGGTGGTGGATGTTGGTCATCCCCGGATGGCCCTTTAGAGTCTGGTGCTGATTGTTGATCATCACCAGGCGACCCTTGAGAGTCTGGTGGTGGCTGTTGATCATCTCCGTGTGGCCCTTTAGAACCTGGTGGTGGTTGTTTTTCATCCCCGGGTCGCCCTGGAGGGTCTGGTGGGGGCTGTTGATCATCCCCGGGTGGCCCTTTAGAGTCTGGTGCTGACTGTTGATCATCACCAGGCGACCCTTGAGAGTCTGGTGGTGGCTGTTGATCATCACCAGGCGACCCTTGAGAGTCTGGTGGTGGCTGCTGATCATCTCCGTGTGGCCCTTTAGAACCTGGTGGTGGTTGTTGATCATCCCCGGGTGACTCTCCTGAGTCCGGTGGCGGGTGCTGATCATTCCCCGGTGACCCTCCAGTGCCCGGTGGTGGTTGCTGATCATCTGCGGGTGGCCCTTTAGAGTCTGGTGCTGACTGTTGATCATCACCAGGCGACCCTTGAGAGTCTGGTGGTGGCTGCTGATAATCTCCGTGTTTCCCTTTAGAACCTGGTGGTGGTTGTTGGTCATCCCCGGGTGGCCCTCCAGAGTCTGGTGGTGGCTGTTGATCATCCCCGGGTGGCCCTTTAGAGTCTGGTGCTGATTGTTGATCATCACCAGGCGACCCTTGAGAGTCTGGTGGTGGCTGCTGATCATCTCCGTGTGGCCCTTTAGAATCTGGTGGTGGTTGTTGATCATCCCCGGGTGACTCTCCTGAGTCCGGTGGCGGGTGCTGATTATACCCCGGTGACCCTCCAGTGCCCGGTGGTGGTTGCTGATCATCCCTGGTTGGCCCTTTAGAGTCTGGTGTTGACTGTTGGTCATCACCAGGCGACCCTTGAGAATCTGGTGGTGGCTGTCTATCATCCCCGGGTGGCCCTTTAGAATCTGGTGGTGGTTGTTGGTCATCCCCGGGTCGCCCTCCAGAGTCTGGTGGTGGCTGTTGATCATCCCCGGGTGGCCCTTTAGAGTCTAGTGCTGATTGTTGATCATCACCAGGCGACCCTTGAGAGTCTGGTGGTGGCTGCTGATCATCTCCGTGTGGCCCTTTAGAATCTGGTGGTGGTTGTTGATCATCCCCGGGTGGCCCCGGAGACCCTGGTGGTGGCTGTTGATCATTCCCGGGTGGCCCTTTAGAGTCTGGTGCTGACTGCTGATCATCACCAGGCGGTCCTTGAGAGTCTGGTGGTGGCTGTTGATCATCTCCGTGTGGCCCTTTAGAACCTGGTGGTGGTTGTTGGTCATCCCCGGGTCGCCCACCAGAGTCTGGTGGTGGCTGTTGATCATCCCCGGGTGGCCCTTTAGAGTCTGGTGCTGACTGTTGATCATCACCAGGCGACCCTTGAGAGTCTGGTGGTGGCTGTTGATCATCTCCGTTTGGCCCTTTAGAATCTGGTGGTGGTTGTGGGTCATCCCCGGGTGGTCCTCCAGAGTCTGGTGGTGGTTGTTTATCATCGCCAGGCGGCCCTGGAGAGTCTGGTGGTGGCTGTTGATCATCCCCGTGTGGCCCTTTAGAGTCTGGTGCTGACTGTTGATCATCCCCGGGTGCCCCTCCAGGGTGTGATGGTGATTGTTGATCATCGCCAGGCGGTCTTGGAGACCCTGGTGGTGGCTGTTGATCATTCCACGGTGGCCCTTTAGAGTCTGGTGCTGACTGTTGATCATCGCCAGGCGACCCTTGAGAGTCTGGTGGTGGCTGTTGGTCATCTCCGTGTGGCCCTTTAGAACCTGGTGGTGGTTGTTGGTCATCCCCGGGTCGCCCACCAGAGTCTGGTGGTGGCTGTTGATCATCCCCGGGTGGCCCTTTAGAGTCTGGTGCTGACTGTTGATCATCACCAGGCGACCCTTGAGAGTCTGGTGGTGGCTGTTGATCATCTCCGTTTGGCCCTTTAGAATCTGGTGGTGGTTGTGGGTCATCCCCGGGTGGTCCTCCAGAGTCTGGTGGTGGTTGTTTATCATCGCCAGGCGGCCCTGGAGAGTCTGGTGGTGGCTGTTGATCATCCCCGGGTGGCCCTTTTAGAATCTGGTGCTGACTGTTGATCATCACCAGGCGGCCTTTGAGAGTCTGGTGGTGGCTGTTGATCATCTCCGTGTGGCCCTTTAGAATCTGGTGGTTGTTGGTCATCCCCGGGTGACTCTCCTGATTCTGGTGACGGGTGCTGATCAATCCCCGGTGACCCTCCAGTGGCCGGTGGTGGTTGCTGATCATCCCTGGTTGGCCCTTTAGAGTCTGGTGTTGACTGTTGATCATCACCAGGCGACCCTTGAGAGTCTGGTGGTGGCTGTTGATCATCCCCGGGTGGCCCTCCAGAGTCTGGTGGTGGTTGTTGGTCATCCCCGGGTCGCCCTCCAGAGCCTGGTGGTGGCTTTTGATCATCCCCGGGTGGCCCTTTAGAGTCTGGTGCTGACTGTTGATCATCACCAGGCGACCCTTGAGAGTCTGGTGGTGGCTGTTGATCATCTCCGTGTGGCTCTTTGGAATCTAGTGGTGGTTGTTGGTCATCCCCGGGTGGTCCTCCAGAGTCTATTGGTGGTTGTTGATCATCACCAGGCGGCCCTGGAGAGTCTGGTGGTGGCTGTTGATCATCTTCGGGCGGCCCTTTAGAATCTGGTGCTGACTGTTGATCTTCACCAGGCGGCCTTTGAGAGTCTGGTGGTGGCTGTTGATCATCTCCGTGTTGCCCTTTAGAATCTGGTGGTTGTTGATCATCCCCGGGTGACTCTGCTGAGTCCGGTGGCGGGTGCTGATCATTCCCCGGTGACCCTCCAGTGCCCGGTGGTGGTTGCTGATCATCCCCGGTTGGCCCTTTAGAGTCTGGTGTTGACTGTTGATCATCACCAGGCGACCCTTGAGAGTCTGGTGGTGGTTGTTGATCATCTCTATGTGGCCCTTTAGAATCTGGTGGTGGTTGTTGGTCATCCTCAAGTGGTCCTCCGGAGTCTGATGGTGGTTGTTGATCATCCGCAGGTGGCCCTTTAGAGCCTGGCGTTGACTGTTGATCATTCCCAGTCGGCCCTGGAGAGTCCGGTGGTGGTATTTGATCATCCCCGGATGACCCTCCAGGGTTTGGTGGTGGTTGTTGATCATCCCCGGGTGACCCTCCTGAGTGCGGTGGTGGTTGTTGATCATCACCTGATGACCCTTCAGGGTCTGGTGGTGTTTGTTGATCATCCCCAGGTAACCCTCCTGAGTCCGGTGGTGGTTGTTGATCATCCCCAGATGGCCTTTCAGAGTCTGTTGGCCCTTGTTCATCATTCCCAGGTGACCCTCCAGCGTCTGGTGGTGGTTGTTGATCGTCCCGGGTTGACCCTCCTGAGTCCGGTGGTGGTTGGAGGTCATCCCCTGATGACCCTCCTGAGTCCGGTGGTGGCTGTTCATCATTCCCAGGTGGCCCTACAGAGTCGTGTGGTATTTGTGGATCATCCCCTGATGATCCTTCAGTGTCTGGTGGTGGTTGTTGATCGTCCCCTTGTGAACCTCCTGCTTCTGGTGGTGTTTGTTGGTCATCCCCGGGTGGCGATCCTGAGTCCGGTGGTAGTTGTTGATCATCCCCTGATGACCCTTCAGGATCTGATGGTGGTTGTTGATCATCCCCGGCTGAACCTTCTGGGTCTATTGATGATTGTCGATCATACTCGGGTGGCCCTCCTGAGTCCGGTGGTGGTTGTTGATCATCCCCAGATGGCCCTTTAGAGTCTGGTGGCCCTTGTTCATCATTCCCCGGTGACCCTCCAGCGTCTGGTGGTGGTTGTTGGTCATCGCCGGTTGACCCTCCTGAGTCCGGTGGTGGTTGTGGATCATCCCCAGATGGCCCTTCAGAGTCTGGTGGCTCTTGTTCATCATTCCCAGGTGACCCTCCAGCGTCTGGTGGTGGTTGGAGATCATCCCCGGGTGGCCCTCCAGATTCTGGTGGTGGTTGTTGGTCATCCCCGGGTGGCCTTCCAGAGTCTGGTGGTGGTTGTTGATCATCCCCGGGTGGCCCTTCGGGGTCTGGTGGTGTTTGTTGATCATTCCCAGGCGAAACTCCATGGTCTGGTGGCGGGTGTTGATCATCCCCGGGTGACCATCCTGAGTCCGGTGGTGGTTGTTGATCATCCCCAGATGGCCCTTCAGAGTCTGGTGGCCCTTGTTCACCATTCCCCGGTGACCCTCCAGCGTCTGGTGGTGGTTGTTGATCATCCCCGGTTGACCCTCCTGAGTCCGGTGGTGGTTGTTGATCATCCCCAGATGGCCCTTCAGAGTCTGGTGGCCCTTGTTCATCATTCCCAGGTGACCCTCCAGCGTCTGGTGGTGGTTGTTGATCATCCCCGGTTGACCCTCCTGAGTCCGATGGTGGTTGTTGATCATCCCCAGATGGCCCTTCAGAGTCTGGTGGCCCTTGTTCATCATTCCCAGGTGACCCTCCAGCGTCTGGTGGTGGTTGTTGATCATCCCCGGTTGACCCTCCTGAGTCTGGTGGTGGTTGGAGATCATCCCCGGGTGGCCCCCCAGATTCTGGTGGTGGTTGTTGGTCATCCCCGGGTGGCCCTCCAGAGTCTGGTGTTGGTTGTTGATCATCCCCGGGTGGCCCTTCAGGGTCTGGTGGTGTTTGTTGATCATCCCCGGGTGGCCCTCCAGATTCTGGTGGTGGTTGTTGATCATCCCCGGGTGGCCCTTCAGGGTCTGGTGGTGTTTGTTGATCATTCCCAGGCGAAACTCCAGGGTCTGGTGGCGGGTGTTGATCATCCCCGGGTGACCCTCCTGAGGCCGGTGGTGGTTGTTGATCATCCCCAGATGGCCCTTCAGAGTCTGGTGGCCCTTGTTCATCATTCCCCGGTGACCCTCCAGCGTCTGGTGGTGGTTGTTGGTCATCCCCGGTTGACCCTCCTGAGTCCGGTGGTGGTTGTTGATCATCCCCAGATGGCCCTTCAGAGTCTGGTGGCCCTTGTTCATCATTCCCAGGTGACCCTCCAGCGTCTGGTGGTGGTTGTTGATCATCCCCGGTTGACCCTCCTGAGTCTGGTGGTGGTTGGAGATCATCCCCGGGTGGCCCTCCAGAGTCTGGTGGTGGTTGTTGATCATCCCCGGGTGGCCCTCCAGAGTCTGGTGGTGGTTGTTGATCATCCCCGGGTGGCCCTTCAGAACCTGGTGGTGGTTGTTGATCATCGCCAGGTGGCCCTTCAGAGTTTGGTGGTGGTTGTTGATCATTCCCGGGTGGCCCTCCAGAGTCTGGTGGTGGTTGTTGATCATCCCCGGGTGGCCCTTCAGGGTCTGGTGGTGTTTGTTGATCATCCCCGGGTGGCCCTCCAGATTCTGGTGGTGGTTGTTGATCATCCCCGGGTGGCCCTCCAGAGTCTGGTGGTGGTTGTTGATCATCCCCGGGTGGCCCTTCAGGGTCTGGTGGTGTTTCTTGATCATCCCCGGGTGGCCCTCCAGATTCTGGTGGTGGTTGTTGATCATCCCCGGGTGGCCGTCCAGAGTCTGCTGGTGGTTGTTGATCATCCCCGGGTGGCCCTCCAGAGTCTGGTGGTGGTTGTTGATCATCCCCGGGTGGCCCTCCAGAGTCTGGTGGTGGTTGTTGATCATCCCCGGGTAGCCCTTCAGGGTCTGGTGGTGTTTGTTGATCATTCCCAGGCGAAACTCCAGGGTCTGGTGGCGGGTGTTGATCATCCCCGGGTGACCCTCCTGAGGCCGGTGGTGGTTGTTGATCATCCCCAGATGGCCCTTCAGAGTCTGGTGGCCCTTGTTCATCATTCCCCGGTGACCCTCCAGCGTCTGGTGGTGGTTGTTGGTCATCCCCGGTTGACCCTCCTGAGTCCGGTGGTGGTTGTTGATCATCCCCAGATGGCCCTTCAGAGTCTGGTGGCCCTTGTTCATCATTCCCAGGTGACCCTCCAGCGTCTGGTGGTGGTTGGAGATCATCCCCGGGTGGCCCTCCAGAGTCTGGTGGTGGTTGTTGATCATCCCCGGGTGGCCCTTCAGGGTCTGGTGGTGTTTTTTGATCATCCCCGGGTGGCCCTCCAGATTCTGGTGGTGGTTGTTGATCATCCCCGGGTGGCCGTCCAGAGTCTGGTGGTGGTTGTTGATCATCCCCGGGTGGCCCTTCAGGGTCTGGTGGTGTTTCTTGATCATCCCCGGGTGGCCCTCCAGATTCTGGTGGTGGTTGTTGATCTTCCCCGGGTGGCCCTTCAGGATCTGGTGCTGGTAGAATAATAATGTTTGAGCCTGGTGGTTTCGGAGCTAATATCCCCGGTGCTGATGATCCCGGTGCGGATGATCCCGGCGAAAGTGGTCCCGGTCCTGATGATCCCGGTGAAAGTGGTCCCGGTCCTGATGATCCCGGTGAAAGTGGTCCCGGTGCTGATGATCCCGGTGCTGATGACCCCGGTGAAAGTATTCCCGGTCCTTCATCACTAGTGCCACTATCATAATCGCTAGAAGAATAATCAAGGCTATTCCATAGAAATCCAAAATACATAGGGAACACCCCATCCCTTGAAACCAGGTTTGGAGCGTCTAGACTTTCGTTGACTTCATTCCATATTAAACACACAAGGAGTAACTTTCTAACACGAAACTTGAACATCGTCTTTAGAGTATATCACTGCATGCAAGATATTTTATTTTGATCTATACATTTCTGTTTACAATTTGCAACTGCTGTTACCGTACGTGTTTCATGCCAATGCCCCATTACACCAGCGTAATCGTAGTCGCTTCAGAAACACTTCCGAATAAGTAGTCTCATTAACAAGCTACGAGTATTCGAAGCCAAAGAAAGTATATCGCCGGACATAAAAATACAAATTTTTATCAGTCGGATGCATATGGATTAACTAAGTCAAACAGTTGGAAACGATGTTTGCGTACGTAAGGGGTGAATGCTTAACATAAGAGTAGTGGAAAACCTGATGATTTAAGTACTGGCGCGTGTTCAGAGACAAATGTACGAGTACTGCACCTATTTTGCCCCCTCGCGACAATCCCGTCACACAAACTGCTGACTGTGAATAATTATTTGCGAATACCTAAATTCAACACAGTCATTGGGTTAAACTAAGTACAAGTAGAGAAGACCCAATGGCATAATGAATATAATTAAAAAGGTGAGATTGAAAAAGTGTGCCTAAAGTATAAAACCTTACAACTGGCGGGGGCCACTTTAAGTGGGGTTTTGACTCACTATGCTATCCCCTTGTAATTATTTTTTTCTTAGTTTTATTCGCAAATTGTAACGAAATAAGGAGAGGAGGGATAGCTACTAGCACCAGTTACCCACACAACTGGCTAATTAATGTGATCACTACCCTCCTCTGCCGCGAACGTAACTCGACGAGGTCTCAAACACGGCTCCGATCAAAGAAACTTCCACCTCCATAGCTACCCTTATGACCTAAAGCAACAGGACTCCTTTGGCCAGTCCGGGCAGCATCGGTGGGAGGGTGTTTGCAGCCCTACAGCGTAGGCATGCTAGCTCTGGCTCATCCCAGCTCGCCGGATGGCGGGGTTCTTGCTGTAGTGGATACAAACGGGGGTTACGACTTTACATGCCTGTAGTTAGATGTTATTTCTACGTGGAAGTGATAGTAAATGAGGCCCGAAATGTCTTCTCGCAGCACTAGCTCTGACTATACTGCACAGTTCCAAAAGTGGGAGGGGAAGCTAAGATGAAGTATGTCCCCTGGTGTGCCCGCCCCTACATACCACTGACTAGAAGTCCATGGCATGTTTCCGTGGTCTTCACATCACCGGATACTCGTGAAGACCCCTAACTCGGCCATCGATAGCAAGCCCTTTAGGCAAATTCACCGCCAACCCATCTCATCCACCAACCAAAAATTTACCACGCTTCCATGATTAGGAATCACAGGTACCTGGAAAAATTAAGGCTAGACTAAGAAAAATCCAACTAAGAGAAATGCCAGATTCGAATTTCATTTAAAAGTATCTACCATTTTATTGGACGATATATCAGTTTAGGGGAGGGAAGGATTTTATTACAAAAATGGGGTTGTTTATACTAATTTACAAAAATTCAAAACAAAAGAAAAGTAAAAGTATACCTAGAAGATACTAAAGAATCTAAGAAATAAATCAGAAATAAAGTATTGAGATGAAATAAATCACAATTATAAAAAAAAGAATAAAACAAAATAGGGATACCATAATAATCAAAATAAAAGAATTATTCCAAGAACTTAATACTGGGGCGTATGTGTAACCCAAAATTTATATAATATTTATTTCCTTATCTCTTAATTCTCTTAATATGCGGTTGTATTGATAGAAAGTACATACAAAAAAAAAATAGTAAATAAAAGAACACAAATAAATATCAATTCCAATCAATTCAATTTTTTTTCAATTCATTTATTTCTTTATAGGTAATGTACAAGTAAGACTTAGTCTTTTATAGTACTAAAAATATGGATAATTTATATAAATTCAATTGTAATATTATATAATAGATAGTAATTTAAAATATAAAATAATAAAAGCATTAGGGATGGAGAAAGGAAGGGAGAAAAAGTGTGAAGAAAAGGAATACTATAGTAAAAGAAGTAAAATAGAGAAGTTGTTGCGATTTTAAGAAAAATATTCCAAAACGGCTTTTTTGAATTTAGAAGCTCCAATTATTTGTTTTGCTGCTACAGGCAGCGAGTTCCAAAGTTTGGTGGCATAAACAAAGAAATGGCGTGAAGTGTTTAAATATATCGAAGTGGGAGTTATTAGGTTGAGGGTTCTAGCGGAGCGTACAAATTGTAGCTTTACACGCAGGTAAGGTGGCGATCTGTTGTTTATTATTTTGTGCATAAAAAGACAACATCTAATATTCATGAACTGTTGAAGAGTGCAACCAAGGATATTTTTATGTTAGTTTGATATATGATCGTATCTGCGGAGGCCGTATACATACCTAACCATATCATTAAATGCTACTGTCAATTTGTGCTGGGATAGAGAATCCAATTTACAGTACACAGCTGAAGCATAGTCGATACACGGAACGAGTAATGTTTTAATTAGCCTCAGTCGTGTATTAACTGGGGTGAAGCTAGCAAATAACCAGAGTTTACGAAGCCCACCGTAAATTCGCTGAATAATAAAGTTAATGTGAGCTGAAGGAGAAAGTGAGCGATCAATCCTAAAACCCAAGTTAGTTACAGTCTCTATTATAATTTATTTTAATTAAATATTTATATAATATAAATATTTAATAAATTTTAAATTATATTTAAAAATATATTAAATAATATATTTTTTAAATCGCAGTTGCATGTCGTTTAAGAGAATTGGAGGTAAAACTTCTGTACTATGGGGACTTTTAGAGATTAAAATGAGTTGACATTTCGTTGGGTTGAGAGAGAGCCCGTTACTCAACGACCATTGATAGATAGCAGATAGATCTTCGTTCATCCTGCATACTAGATCCTCAATTAGGCCTATTGGTCTGGACAGGTATATTTGTGCATCATCTGCATAAAAATGAACGCTTGCATTTGAGCACACTTTAAGAAGGTCATTTATAAATAAACAAAATAAAATGGGACCCAAAATTGAGCCCTGAGGTACACCTGCAGGTATGTTCCTAAATGAAGAGCAACTATTCCCAACCACAACCCTTTGACAGCGATCACTCAAATAATTCATAATGACGCACCGACCTTTGACTGAAACCAAAATATGTTCTCAGTTTCTCACAGAGAATTTCATGATTTACACTATCAAAGACTTTAGAGAAATCGAGGAGGCAAAGTACTGTGATGTAGTCCAAGTCATAGCTAACTCTAATATCATCGAGAATGTTCACCATAGCCGTAGAACAACTGTGGTTGGCTCGAAAACCAGATTGTACCGAGGACAGCTGACTATGTAGGGAGGTAATTCGAGATCTGCTTTGCTAGGATTTTTGCCAAAACCTTTGATAGGCAAGGTAAAATACTAATGGGGCGAAAGTCTATCGTCGAGGTGGGTTGTGGTTTCTTCGGAACAGGAATGACTTTAGCTAATTTCCAAGTAGTAGGGATAGATGACGACGTGATACAGAAATTAATTACGTGCGTAATACAACTCAAAACGTGCGTTAAGATCATTTTTATGAATTTAATAGGAATACCATCCTCACCTACAGCATCTGATTTGAGTGAACGAATGTTATTAATTACTTCAATTTCAGAGACAACTTCAAAGTCGAAGTGTGTCAACGGTCGAAAAGAAAGCTGATCGTTTGGAATAAAATGTGAATTATGTACTGGGTTGGATACGAAGGCATCATTTAGTTCATTAACATCAGGTGTAACGTCAGAAGCATTTCTTTTACAAACTCCAACTGTACGTAAATTGCTCCAAAGCTTTTTGACATTTTGATCTGTACGCAGCTTAGATAAAACATATCTTTTTTTTAGCTAACCTAGTAATATGAGTTAAGTTATTGCGTGCTCGACGGAAGGCATCCTAAGTCAGACTTGAAGGACTTTGCTTCCACTTAGAAAACATTTTCCTACGAATCTTCATAGCTTCATGAACCTCAGAAGTGAACCATGGACAATTTCTATTACGAACAACTACTGTCTTTAAGGGAACATGCTTATTGAAAAGATTTAGTAGTAGAGATTGTAGATGGTTGACTTTTTCGCTCACATCAGGGAGAGAATAGCAATAGTTCCAGGGGAGTCGGCTCGCATCCAATTGCAAAGCATTGTTGTCCACAGAAGCGAAGTCTCTAAATTGGAAAGTTGATGGAGTAGAGGAACGAGATAGATCAATATTGTAGGTGCAGAAAATTAGGTCATGGTCTGTCACACCATCTAGAGACAACTGGTCTAGAAGTAAAACATTAGAGCGATCAGATACCAGAAAAAGGTCCAGAAGACTCGGAGGTGAGTTAGGTGCAAAACGAGTGGCATATGAATTGACTACGGAAAGAGCAGAAGTGGCAACGAGGTCTAATAGTTGAAGTGATCTATTGTCATCTTTAAATAGGTCAGCATTAAAATCACCGCAGATAATTATGTGTTCATAGAATGCGGAGAACTCTTGGAGAGCGGAGAACACTGGCTGAGGGGAGCAAATCCGGTTAGGACTGTAAACTACGCCAATAATGCATTTCGTGTTACCATCTGTAACTTCGACGAAGAGATATTCAGTAGAACTCCCATCTGATTTGCAATTATTTTACAGTGCAAGGAAGTATTACAATACACAGCAACTCCACCTCCTATTGTACTAGTAACCCTATCATTGCGAACAATTTTATACCCTGGAATGTTATACAGGTAATCTGCTGTATCAGGTCCCAGCCAAGTCTCAGTAATACAAATTATGTCAACCCCAGAACCAGTAAAAATGTGACGTATATAATCCAACTTAGGAATATTTAAACTACGAGCATTTAAATTAAAAACCTTGAAGCCCACACGAGCTTTAGAAAGAATTTCAACCATCGTTCGCACGGAAACTTCGGTAATGCCACCGTATATACATATATATATCTTTTTTCTCTAAAAAAAAAAATTAGATCTTGACCTATGGTTCGTGCAAATACAAAAAAAAATATCGATCGTTTTGACTTACCCCAATTTTTTGGTTCTTATTTGGATGTATGTATATCTGTGTGGTAGTGTATGTGTATGAATGTGTTCCAAGGGTGAGGTGAGGGTGTGCACATCCTTTCCGCCCGAGAATCTCACAGGAATTTTTGTCCGTAGGTTTGTACATAAAAACATAAATACATTCAGGCTAAATTTGGGGAAAAACGTATAATTTTTTTTTTTTTTGTTAATTGCACGAACTTCAACTATACATATATTTTTTTTTTCTTTTCTTTGGTTTTTTATATAAGAAAATACTTAGACATAATATAAACTATATAAATCTTCGGATCCATATTCATCCAGCAGCACAGGCATAGGGTATTTCTCCAGTTTTTTTCAGGGTTCGGGGCTTCTGGGGATAAATTGATGATATTTTCCTCTTATGGTGACGCGCTCTAGTTTCACGAGTGACACTGATTTGACTTGTACAATTTTTAGGGAAGAAAACATTTAACTGAAGTCCAGATACACGGCGCGGGGGAGATGACACCCTTTTTTGTCCAGCTTCTCGTAACTTCTGGCGGCTCTGTTGCTGAGATCTTTTTTTATTTAACTAAGTGCACTAATTCTTCCGCACTTCACACCTTTCATTGGGTTTTTTTTTTCAATTTTTTTATTTTGGCGCTCTTTTCGACTTAGCTACCTTTTTTGTTTTTTTCGATTCTTGAAACAATTTATACCGCACATAAATTTGTTCTTGTTACACATACACCGGTGCGGCAGCCTCGAGTGCCCTTTTTTTTTTCTTTTTTTTTTTTAAACAATTTGGTCACTTTCCCCCACTTAATCAATACCACATCCACCGGCGCAGCAGCTTCGGCTATCTTTTTTTTTTCTTTTTCCTTTTTTTTTGACGGGGTAGCTGACCTGGCTTTTATAGCTTCTCGCCGTGGTGTTCGGTTGCGGATCTTGATCAGCCGATAAATCCGTTTTCCTATATACTGGAAAGCATTTTTCAACAAACACTCGTGCACAGTTTACTGGGTCGTTTTTTTTTTTTTTTCTTCTTTTCTTTTTCTCTACTTTTCTATTATAATTCTTCCCTAATATTCCTATACTCTTTTTTCCATTCTCGGGGTTCTTGCCTAGGCTTAGTCGGGAGGTAGAAGCTTTTTGATCAATACGATCTCTGGAACATTTTACCGTTTGCATCCCAGACACAAACCCACATTTTACCGCAGCCTGGGTTCGAACATTTTTTTTGGAACTACCCCTGAGGTGTAACGTAGGATTTTTTTTTTTTTTTTTTTGAATATAAATTTCCCACAAAATACACGTGGTACCGTCAGAGTCTTCAGCAGAAGTTGCTGATAGATTTCTTTGTGGTACCATGGTGTCTGAAGAGAATGGTTTGTGATGTTCGCGTATTGAGAGGGGCCGAACTTTCTTCGCTTAGTGCTATGCCAATTGTATCTCAGCGATGTAGTGCCTCCCCTACAAAGCGGAAGCCAAGGATGGTTACACGCATACGATGGGAGAGGTTACTGAACGATGAGATACGGGAGTAATTTGCGCGACAAATATCTGAAAGGTTTTAACGAATTCTAACTGTTCCATCAAATGTAGAGGAAGAATGGCAACTGTTTGCAACAGCAGTTATTGCCTCTGTGGGAGATGTTTGTGGAGTGAAGCGGATTGGTGTGCCAGCTGGTGGTGAGAAAAGGACTGCTTGGTTTAAAACGCTCGGAGCTCAAGAAGTCATCAGAGAGAAGAAGAGAGAGAACCTTTATGGTGTGGATTCACTTGGGGAACTCCGATTCTCGAAATCGGTACACTGAGGCGCGAAGAACTTGCAAATTAGCTGTGAAAACAGCGAAAGAACAGTCTTGGAAGGAGTTTGGCGAAAAATTGGAACGTGACCACAGATCTGCAAATAAGATGTTCTGGCAAACCATCCGCCGGCTCAGATGAAGAAAGTTGAATATCGTCGAAGAAGTCAAATCCAAAGACGGTACATTTCTTTCTAATGAGGAGGACATCTTACGCAGATGGAGCGAGTACTTTTCAGAATAGCTCAATCCCGAACAGGGCACCGAAGATGACAGACCTATGGTCAAGAGTAGGGCGGAAAGTAGTCCTACGGTAGAGGAAGTAACGTTGGCGATTAAATGGCAAATCTGCTGGTGTGGATGAAATCCGACCAGAAATGTTCAAGGACTTAGATAAAGAGGGAGTTCAATGGCTCTCGCGTGTCATTAAAGTGGCCTGGGAATGAGGTGAAACACCTGGTGATTGGCAAATGGGGGTGATAGTTCCTCTTTTTAAAAAAGGGGACAAAAGAGATTGCGCCAATTACAGGGGTATATCGTTTTAAGTCTCCCTGGAAAAGTCTTCGCTAAGGTGCTAGAAACGCTTTCCAGAGCTGTGGTTGAATATAGTTTGGGGGAGGAGTAGTGCGGCCTTCGTCCCGGTAGAAGCACAACTGACCAGTTATTCACTCTGAGAATGGTTCTTGAGAAGGCTTGGGAGTATGCTGAACCTGTCTATACCTGTTTTGTGGATTTTGAAAAAGCATATGATAGCGTTCCTCGAGGCAAACTTCTCGAGTGTTCTGCAGAAGTATGAGATTGATGGTTCCCTGTTAAGGGTGATTCAGTCTTTATATTGTAGCAAAAATCGCCGATTATGCCGAGAACTTCCAATGTGTGGGCGAAAGCAGGAGGAAAAAACGCAATTACTCTAGTTCTCGAGAGGGTGAACTTTTTCTTTATTTGAAAGTTATTGTACAAGAGAAAAAAATCTAGTACAATTATTTAATTTTATTTAATAACTGCGCGTCTCTGGTGATCGCCGTCACTGCTGCCAACAAAGAACTCTCCATTGGACTTCTGTCAACCTCCTTATATATTTGGCTCTGGCTTTCCAGACAAATAAACAAATTTCCAATTCGCCGCTGGAATTCCACCCGTTAAGAATCTGGAATGTTCTTGTACCTTCGAGTTGACAGCTTCGAGATGTTTCTCGGTTGTTTATGTTTCCGTGCCGGTTGTGCGCTCGCGTAGCAATATACAAACTGTAGAAGCTGTGTTCGGATAAACGGTATTAAATCATCACCTTTCACTGTGGCCGCTGGACTCCGCCAAGGGTGCATTTTGTCACCTATTCTCTTCATTGTATATATGGATTGAATGTTGCAGTGCAGCCGTGGTGGAGAATGTGGGAGACTTAAGGATTAGCTATTTGCTCTTTGCGGATAATTTAGTCATCCTTGGGTCCTCTCAAACCGAACTTCAGTGGGCACTCGAAAGGTTTCGGAAGTAATGGTCGTTTTCAGAACGCCCATTCAATGTACTCTGCATACGGAGTCCTACTGAAGCAGGTGGATAAGTTTAAGTACTTCGGGGTCTTATTCACAAGTGATGGGAAGAGCAATGCCGAGTTATTCTGTAGACTTGGTCAGACTGAATCAATTCTGAGAGAGCTTGGTCAATCTGACATAAGGAAGGCCGAACTTAGTGTTCAAGTTAAATTATCGGTTCTTAACTCGATGTATGTTCCACCTCTCACCTATGATCATGAAATTTGGGTAGTGACCGAACGAATAAGATCGCGGATACCAACTGGCGAAATGAGGTTCATTCGCAGTGTTGCTGGAATAACTCGTAGGGATCGAGTGCGCAACACCAGAGTAAGTGAGGCGCTCAATGTTGAGCAGCTACTTATCGGAACGGAACGATCTATGCTTCTATGGTTTGGTCACATAGTGCATATGCCCGCAGACCGGCTTCCAAGACGTGCAATGATTGCTGTGTCATCTAGTATGCGACTGCCAGGTAGGCCTAGAAATAAATGGTTGGATCAAGTCCGTAATCTCTCATGGAGCCGTCTGGGGATTCCTCCTGATGAGTTGGAGTCAATGACGGAGGATCGGGAAGGATGGAAAGTCCACCTGAGCATCCTACCCCCGCGACCTTCATGAAAGATTAGCGCGCCATTGAAAATGTATGTATGTATGTGAGCTTAAGTCTTCCTTGCTGACGACCGCCAAAAACCATCATTGTTAATCTATGTATCTCTTTCACAACAAAAGTTCTTGTCGATTGAGGCCGGTGAACTTATCTATTACTTACATACGCATTTAATAAGGTGGCGCTACAATTTAGGGTTGAACCTAGGTCTCAACCAACAAGCCTCTCCATTTATCTCGGTCTTTAGTTGGAGCGTTGGTGTCCATTAGCTCTACATGTCCTAGTGATCTAAGACGTCCAATACGCAGTTTTCTGACAAGGTCAATGTCGCCTTACACCTCGTATAGTTTGTCGTTGTTTCTTCTCCGTTGAAACCTGTCAATGCAAACAGGATCGAATATCTTACGATAATTTTTCTCCCAAGGATATCTTCATCCGCTTTTAATAAAGTTCAGGTTTCAACACCGTAAAGCAGGACTGTCATGGTCATGGTCTTTTAAAGATTTTCCTTAGTTGTTCGATATATGACTTTACTATTGAATTGCCATATAAGCCCAAAAAAACAGCGATTGGCAAGAGCTATTCTTTGCTTGATTTCTGCGCTGATGTCGTTTTCAGAATTTATAGCAAAGCCAAGGTAGACAAAGGCCCTTACTGCCTAGGAGCTGTAGCTGCCCACTGTGACGTTCTGTCCGATTCGTCGGTGTTGATTATCCCTTCTTGCTGAGGGTATATACTTGGTTTTGCAGTCGCTTACCGCTGAACCTATTTTGGTAGCTTCTGCTTCAATACTTGCAACGCACCAGTGGAAGCCCAGTGAATTGTTCCAATAATATGTATCAATATCGTCGACGTATGCAAGCAGTTGTACGGACTTTTTATAGTTTGTGCCTCCGGTGTTATCTTGTTCCGCATACTCCGTTCAAGTACAATATCAAAGAACTCACATGAAAGCGCGTCACCTTGTCTAAAACATTTTTTGACATCGAATGTCTCGGCGAACTAGTTACCGACCATGATGGAGCAGCGACCCTTCTCCATCTTCATCCTGCACAGATGAACGAGCTTGCTAGGGATGCCAAAACTAGACATGGCTCTATATAGCTCTTCTCTATAGATGCTCTAATATGCGGTCTTGAAATCCATAAAGAGATGGTGAGAATCGATTTAGGCTTATTGGGTCTTCTCCAGGATCTGCCGAAGTGTGAAGATTTGATGGATGGTGGACTTTTATCTGGCTGTTGGTAAAAGGTTTCAGGTGATCACCCAATATCGCAGAAAAACCCTGTATACAATGTTGAGGAGATTGATGCTTCTATAATAATTGCCGCAGTTGAGGAGGTCTCATTTCTCGTCGGTCGGGCTAACAGTGCTGAAATGTTATTTATTTATTTATTAACTAGCTGTCCCGTTTATGGTATACGCTTACCGCCAAAGGAGGTTATTTAAAAGACCGACTTAAACTTTCTAGGACTCTCTAAAACAGTGTTTGACAAAGGATGCTTTTCAGTCGATCCGGTGGTGCAACCATTTCTCTGAACATTACTTTTCCGCTTGAACAACACAATGTTTGGTTCTACCTATACTATGAGCGGATAGGTTTGGTATATAAGCGTACCACGCTATATTGATTGGCGATTTCTCGCCGCCACTTTGAGACCTCAATAGAAACAAGGCATTACTGCCGATTTGAATTCCAAGATAGATCTGATTTTATTCTTGACATTTCATACCTTAAATACTATTAACATAACTGTTATACTTATCATCTATCTTACTTCTACTTACACTAGCGATTATGGATATCTTATTCTAGATTCTTATTGGCTGTACACTATTCGATAGGATCTTATTACTATTGAGTGACATTCAGTGCAATTGAGTGCATGATACACCAAGAATGTGTGACACAAGAGGAATGAACTCGATTGCACTTCACATGCTTCGTCACTTATTTATTGTTTATGTTTTGGGCAGTGGCGTCAGTCAGTGGATACACTACAACAATCCAGCAGATTCTTTTGCGCATCACAAAAGTCACAAATTTCAGACAGTGTACCTACATGAGTCTATTTTTTTTCTACCTTACTGCTCTTTCATGAGTTAAAGAATTCTCTCATATCAGTTTTTGGGATATTTTTCCATAACGTAGGTTAACCTTATAGACAGATATATATTGTTACGGACTTTTTTGTAGAATTATTAAGGTAGACCAACATTTTCATACATCGCTTTCACATATCACCAACAGTTTAAGAAACTTATCTGTATATAAAGGGTGAGCCAATAGCTAGTGTGGAGGTTTTCATTAAATTAAACACACATTTGTTAAAAGGCGATGATGACCAATATTCCGCTGTCAGGCAGAATCAGTGTTGTTCGACGTTTTTACTTTACGTTTTTAAGTAGTTTCTTACGTTTTTCTACATTAGTTTTTTACATGCTGGATTTTTACTATGCTTATGTAAAAAACGTAAAAAAGGTAAAAAAGTAAAAAAAAAAACACCGAAAATAATCCAAATTGGCGAGCTTCAAAACAGAAGATGAGAGTTGGATCTGATTAATCTGTGCGGGTTTTTGGAAAACTATTGGTTTTTATCTTCTTTTCGATAAAATGATTAAAAAGCCCGATTTGTTGAAAACAGATTCTCTAATCCAACATTTCTCAACCTTTAAGCGTATACGGAATGCGGACCCCCAGCAATGAATTTTTTCTTCTTCCTTTTATCAGCGAGGCTATGATCCGAAAACAAGGGATCACAGCCCTCCCACTTCACCGCATTTCTACTGATCCGCCTGTGGGGTCCAGCAATGAATTTATCAGGAATAACCCGGTTATTATATTATATTGTATTCTTTTCCTGAAATATAATAATAAATTCTGGTCAAATAAATAACGAGAAAAATTTGAATTTTTTTAACAATGAAACATATTTATTATTCTTCTGTTTCAATATCTATATAGTCAACATTAGTTGAATTAAGCGAAAAGTATACATGAATGAGTTTTTTAGACCTTTCAAAGGTCAGTCGATTTCGTAAAGGACTATGTATTTCAGCCTAGTTTGAGAAAACCCTTTCAATCTGCGCGGACGATGCTGGTATGTTAAGAAGCTAAAGATTACAGTTGAGGGTGATGAATGCTCGCGGTGCTCCAAAAAAACTGTTGGTTTTTTAATTTCTTTTCGAAAAAGTGTATAAAAAATGTCAATTTGTTGGCGAAAACAGTGCGAGCTCTCTAATCCATTTGCGTCTAAGTTTTTCATTAAGAAGTGGTTTATTATTTGTTCTTCGGATGTCAATAAAATGGCCTTGTCGTTAAAAGGATTTAAATAATATGCAGTTAGTAAGATTTTATTTAATGCATCTCTTTTCTTTCTAAGTAAGATGGCATCATTGATTCCTTTAATCCGTTCTTATTTTTAAGTGAAAGCCACATATTTACCGCATCTGCAACACTTGTATCTAAAGCTTGGTACTTGTTTATAAGTTCACATATAGGTTCCAATATTTTCTGGTTAGTGTCGACTCTTGCAAGAAAATCCTCATCAAAAATTAACTTGCAAATAGTAGATTTAATTTTGCAAATAAATTTCCTAAATGACTCTTGAATCGTGAATGCCACAAAATATGTCCAACATTTTTCCCTATACGCAACATAACACTGGCGTTGTCTAACACCACTGCGTAAAATGAAACGTTATACATACACCATATCTATTGATTGGTAGACTATATCTGAGACCATACCCGCATTTTCAATTACACCGCTAAGATCCCATGCGTTAAGAAATGCACGTTTACCCTGAGAGTTAGGCAGCATTGTTACAACTGTTTTGCTGTTACTAGACGAATTCTTCCATCCATCGATTAATAGCACCGAATTTTGTTGAGTTGGTGAATGAAAGTCTTTGATACATTTGTTGTACATTTCATCCTGGAGTTGGTCCGACAAAATTTTCCGTTTTGGGACCACAGCTGCGTAAGATGGCCTCATAGATTTTACCATACTTTTGAAATGTGGTGATTCGATGTTGTGAATCGGAATATTACATCCGAAGAAAAAGTACTGTACATCTTTTACTGTTTGGAGTATTAATCGATGATTAAATAATCCAATTGCACAGCTTACATACATACCGATGCGCCAGTAATCGCGACTCTGCTGTGTTTTGCAATGTTTTTTTTTTACAAAAATTGCAATAAGCTGCTTATTTTTTTCCTTCTCGAACTAGAGAAAAGTTATTTCCCTCAAAATTCACGGATTTTGGTCTTCCAGTGAAACTCATTTTATATAAATTAAATTAATAATATTTTTCCAATAATATTTTTGGCACTTTATAAAACAATTCACTTTATAGAATAATTCAACACACGACACTGAACGAACGATTGCAAAATTTTCTTTATTTATTTAGATTTTGACAGATATTGCAATGCCACTCATTTTCTCTCTTTTTTCTCAGCAATTTACTTTATTTACCTCTTCTTTACCTTTTTACGAGTTTTTTACGTTTTTTACGGGATTTTTACGTTGTTTACACTTATTTACGCGTTTTTCACCTACTCAAACGAAAAAAGGTAATAAACTGTTTTTTACACAGATTTGAACATCCCTGGGCAGAATGGGCCATTCACCAGTGACGATGACAGTCACGATTCCCGTCAACCCGATCAGAATGAAGTAAGGATAGCGATATCTAAACTTAAATCCAACAAAGCTGCTGGAGCCGACGATCTTGCTTGAACTTTTCAAGGCAGGAGGAAAAAAAAGATTAATGATAAAATGAAAAAAAGAAAAAACAATTTATTCTTTTATTTAAATTTTCAGGGGGCCAAGTGGTGACGGTGTTGGGTGTTGAGTTTTTTTCTTAGTAAGTTGACCTGTGGTTGACTTATTTTCCTTCTTCCCCTTGTTTCAAGTTGGGAAGAGCGCATTCGAAAGATTTGTAGCCATCTGTAATGATACTGAAATGAAGGTAAACGTGAACAAATCGGAAGTGATGGTTGTTTCGAGAACGAATGTTTCATGCACTCTGCATGTTAATGAAGTCCCATTAAAGCAGGTACAGACCTCTAAGTAACTCAAAGTCTTACTCGTGAGTGTTGGAAGAAGTATGGTGACTAATTTTATACAATAGGATTGGTCAGACTGAATCAATTTGGAGAGAGTTTGCTCGATATGTTACAAGGAAGAGCGAATTAAGTCTCAATAATATACCTCTGAACTGAGCTATCTATACTATCGAAGGTTTGGTCACTCTGCGTGTATGTCAAAAAACTGGCCTTAGTGACGAATTTCGACTAGCGTACCATCGCTTAAGCATGTCCGTGATTCAATCAAACAATGTTAAACCACTACTAAATCAAATAGGCTCTTTGGCTTGGATTTTCTTTTTTTAAATATAAAATTCTAATTGCACAATAAAATAATATTTATTTGTCAAAACTCCTTTGTTACTTTGCAGATTTGAGCACAGTTTTATTACCAATATAATCACACACAATAAACCACAAGTATAGAATAGAGCCTCTTTCTGATCAATAAACACACGCAGGTAGCTAGCTAGGTAAATAAAAGGTCAGTTTAAACCTTTACTCGTAGCCCTTTTTGAATTTCTATTCTATATACCTGTATGAATGCTCAGCGGCTGAACCTGTAGTATAAAGTTGGGTCAAGATCCTACAGCTCGTCAGTCTACAGAGATCCTTAGAAGCGTTCGTTTACATTTCTATTCAAAAGTGGAATATTCAAAATGGCCGGATGAGACAAAAACCAATCGAAGAAGGAAGAAGTACCCGTTGGCTATCATCTGTTTCTCTATCGAGAAGAGATGCGCCGTACAAAAGTTAGGGCGCTACAACTATCCAAGGCAAAATACCAGCTCACCACCGACCTAGTAGTCATCACATGGAACGACCTTACCAGCTTCAGTAAGGAGGAACGTGATCACTTTGTTGACAGCATGGCATACAAGATGAAGCTGAAGAAGAGTATCGACAAGGTAAAGAAGACGAAGCCAAAATCTGTCAAGAAATAAATAGTTTTCAAAAAAAGTCCTTCATTTTGTACCATACCATATATGTATGCGCTGCATTAATGTAAAATGTATTTTTAAAACATTTTCAATTTGTAAATATAAAGTTAATTATTTTCAAATATATTTAAAAAATAATTTCACTCAGCATCTTTTTACTTGGAATTGTTGGCACATATCTATAGTTTTAGTTTGTTCGGTTTAGTTGAGGTAGGAAGGTTCTAGGAGACTAAAAAAAGTTTGAACAAAAGACTTTTTAACTTTAAGGATTCCCCCTGATATCATATCAAATCCTGAGGGTTTTTAAGCATTGATGGCTCCTTTTATTTCTTTGCAATTTCTTTCGCCGTTACCCGTTTTATACGTCTCTCCTTTCCCGCGATTCTTTAATTTTTTTACAGTCTTTTTCTTCATATGGTTGGAAGACGCCTTCGAGGTTCTCTGCAAATAAATTTGCCTTTTCTTGGTCGTGTTTTATCCAGTTACCTTCTCTGTTTTTAACTGGTGGAATGTGTGCAATTGGCCTTTCATTTCCTTTGTTGCCTTCCAGAGTCAGCACTTGGTACTAGCATCATTCGTAAGATTGGTAAGGTATTTCTTAAGAGACTCATTTTTAAATTCTCTTATCGATCCTTAAGTTTACTGTTTACGGGTGGCATAGGGCGTCAACCACACCAATGCGTTTGAGCTGCCTCCAACTCATTCCTAAAGAGCTCGATTCCTCCTCAACTGTTCTGCGCCTCGTTTGCCTAGAGCGCCCCGCTATTCCGCCTGCCTGGGTGAGCGGTTTCCACTGCATGGCATATTTCCCAAAGGAGTTGCCTTCGCGCCATAGGATGTGTCCAATCCATTGCCACTTTCTTCTTCGTATAGTAATGATTATAGGTTCTTGGCCCATTTTCAGATAAAGTTGTCCGTTGGAGATGCGGTTCGGCCAAAAAATCCTCAAGATGATTATTAAGCATTTGTTTACGAAGACTTGCAGCTTGCGTGTGTTAATGGTGTCCACCCTCCAAGTACTGCACCCATAAAGCAGCACTGATTCTACGTTGGAGCGGTACAGTCGCAACTTGGTTTTTAAGTTGATAACATTGCTTCTCCAAATTTTGGATAGCATTCCGAACGCAGCTTTAGCCTTCCCGATTTTGCTGCACACATCCAGTTCAGTGCCACCGCGATTAGCCGAGACCACACTTCCTAAATAAAGAAAGTTATTAATTTTCTCGACTTCCTGTCCGGCAATGTAAAGTTGAGCGCGGTTGTTAGAAGAAGTGCTCAGGGCTTTTGTTTTGGCTGTGTTTATTTTAGCCCCACTTTAATTGCCTCAGCTTCTAGATTTTGGGCCATCACATGAAGATCCATTATCCGATGTGGGAGTAGACAAACATCGTCAGCGTAATCTAGGTTTTTAAGGTAAGATGTCATAGTCCAACGAATTCCATAGTTGCCTTCCGTCAATGCTGCACGGAGTACATCGCTGATAATCATCAAGAACAATAGTGGGGACAGTATGCACCCTTGACGTACTCCACTTCGGACTTCAAAATCCTCCGACACCTTACCATTGTGCACGACGTGACACTTACCGCCCTCGTATGTAGCCTTGATAATAGCTATAAGTTTTTCTGGAATGCCTCTCCTGCGCAAGGCCAACCAGATAGCATCTCAATTCAATCTGTCGAAAGCCTTCTCGAAGTCGATAAACAGTAAATGTAGCGGAGACCTATACTCAATGCATTGCTCGATAATGATCCGTAAGGTGTTTATGTGGTCGATGCAGGAGGATCCAGCGCGAAAGCCTGCCTGTTCGACATCGAGGGTTGAATCTAAATGTTCTTTAATTTGTTCTAGAATTATTCTAGCTATTATTTTGGCTACAGCAGGAAGAACGCATATACCTCTCCAGTTATCGCACTCCATCAAGTTTCCCTGCTTTGAAAGTTTAATGATCATCCCCCTTTTCCACTTCTGTGGAAATTGTTCACTATCCCTAGCTCTCCGTATCAGCGGGTGAGGCAAATCTGCCGATGTATTTGGCGCCACTTGAAATAGCTCGGTAGGAATGCCATCAATACCCACCGCCTTGTTCTTCTTGAGGGACTTGATTGCTGTTATTATCTCGGTTTTACTGGGAGGTGCGGTGCGAATTCGGGTATTTGTTGCTTCGAACTGCTCATTCTTTTGGATATGAATTTTGTTGGATTTTAGTTTTAGATGTTGCAGCCCATGCAGCTTTTTGGATATTAACTGTAAAAAATTGACCAGCCTTTAAAACTGCTAATAACAAGCTCTTATGAATTGTATTTATTGAATATACCTAGTATGCTTTATATCCCAAAATACTTCTTTATTTTGTTATTTAGTCTGTAAGAGATTTTTATACTATGTTTGATGAAAGAAATAAAAAAAAATTTAAAATAAAATAACAATAAAAGCGATTAGGGTCTCTGCCCAACAGGAAGACCTTAAGACAAGCTAGGCAACATTGCAACCAAATATGACCTACGAGTATAATAATGTTATTTTAAATTTCAGAAACATCAGGAAAAATAACATGGAATGTGTGAAATTCCATCACCAACGCCGCAAGAACACTTGCTGAGGACTTCGAAGTCAACTGAACCCCATACATATTTTAAAGAATGTCAAAGTGTATGTGTATGTGTAACTGCACCATCCCTTGTGACTGTTCGAATCTTGTGATGCTCGTCCAAATCTTCGACCAATGGCACAAATGTGGCTTTCGTGAAGGCAGAAATTAACGAGATCCAAGAACGATGCAGAAAATGATTGCAGGTGAACCGAGCTTTAATGCCGTAACTATCTGACGAATATTAAGTCATCACCTCAACTACTCGAAGACATCTGCCCGACGGGTTCCACAAAGTTTGAATGATGACCAAAAATAGGCACGCATCCTCCTTGTTGAAAATTTTTTTTTCAGCAAAATTTGAAAATGGTAGATTGTGATTTAGTAAAAGCTTTACATGTGACGAATCATGGTTCTATCAGTACGCTAAAGAAACCAGACCTGAAAGGAGCAATATTAGGCCAAGAAAAAAAAAACAAAAATGGAAAAAAATGTGATGTCGATTAACTAGACCAAGGCAAGTATCTACTAATTTTTACCAACATTTTAAAGATTTCTTTGGGAAAGTAGAATAAAAGGAAGCGCCGCGACAATACAATGGAGGCGTTTTCTGACACCGTCAGGGATTTATGAAATTTAGCCAGCACTTTATTCCCCAGATCTAGCGTCTTGAAGGGAAAGCTTTTCATTTCAAATAGGATAATAAATTCAAACTCTCCAAAGACACGACTTTGAGGAGTGCTTGCTGGTTCTTTCATTTTAGTGGACCTTTCTAAGTCAGTACATCTAAATATAAACTAAATCAAAAAAAACCCAAATATGTAGATATGTGCCAACAATATTAAATACAAAGAAGCAGAGATTAATTTTATGAAAAAAATATATTTAAATTTTATTAGCTTTATATACACAAATTAAAAATGTTTTGAAAATTATTTTTACATTGACCCAACACATAGTACAGGCCGAACCGTTGCAGGTTCTGACACAGGTAGATGTGTCTGATCTCCCTCCATAGAATAAAGATTTAAAAAGGGCTTCCCATGTTAGAGTGAGATGAAAGTGCAAGACTGACTATTTACTTATCTAACTGGCTACCTGCGCGAACCCCAGAGGCGGATCAGTAGTGGGAGGGTTATGATCCCTTGTTTTCGGATCATAACCTTGCTGATAAAAGGAAAAAGAAGAACTGGCTACCTGTGTGTGGTTTTTGAACTTTATTCCCACTCGTGCGCCTGCCTTTTTTATTTATTTATTGCGTGTAATTATGCGGCTAATAATCTGCAATTTGGAAAGCAAAGTGTTTGTGACAAGTAATTCTTATTTTATTGTGCAATTTAAATTTTTAATTATTAGTTATTTTTAAATACTCGTAATAAAAGGAGTGGCACGGCAGTCATAACAGATCTCTAAAGCCAGCTTTGCGAATTGCGCGCAGCAGAACCAAACCATAGAAGTATAATTTCTTCAGTTCGGAGAAGTAGTCTTAAAACTAAGTTCGGCCAATTCTACGAAATTACTCACCATACTCCTTTCAACAGCATGGCAAAATCGCATCATCATCTGCTCGTGGTGCCCGTTGGATAGCTATCTGCCAGCGAACTAGCGATTAGTGTGTGCTGAGTCTGGCGATGTATGTGTGTAGGTGAGCAATCGGGCCTGCGCATCTGACCATCTGAGTGAACTTCAGCACACATATGTTTAACCGAGCGAGGCATCTGTACTTATTTGATTTGCTGAAATATGCATTTCAGAAATTTAGCAAGATCTCCTTAGAATAAGAAAGTGCCGCGGACGAATTCTCTTGATGGAATCAACAACTGACATCGGCGTCAGGATTTGCAAAAAAGGATCTGGCGCTCAATGTTGGGGGTTGTGGCGTCGGGATAACTTCTCCATCACCTAAAAAAGGTATAGCTACCAGGAAACCAACAGCCTCGGATAAGGACGATTTAACTGTTGACGATCTTGGCAAGCGGAAAAACTGCAGCAACTCTGTTCGTAGATTGTGAGATCCCTCTTTACACCGCGTGCGAAGTCATTATTTCGAGGAGGAGATATACATATATAAAACGGGTAACGGCGAAAGAAATTGCGAAGAAATAAAAGAAGGCATCAATGCTAAAAAAGCCGCAGGATTTGATTCAATATCAGAGGGAATCCTTAAAATTAAAATGCAAACTTTTTTTTAGTCCCCTGGAATCTTCCTACATCAACTAAACCGAACAACCTAAAACTATAGATATGTGCCAACAATTCCAAGTAAAAAGATGCTGATTGAATTTTTTTAAAAAAATATATTTGAAAATGATTAACTTAATATTCACAAATTGAAAATGTTTCAAAAATACATTTTACATTAATGCAACGCATACATATATCATACAAAAGGAAGGATCTTTTTTTTAAAAGGATTTATTTCTTGACAGATTTTGGCTTCGTCTTCTTTGCCTTGTCGATACTTTTCTTCAGCTTCGTCTTGTATGCCATGCTGTCAACAAAATGATCACGTTCCTCCTTACTGAAGCTGGTAAGGTCGTTCCATGTGATGACTACTAGGTCGGTGGTGAGCTGGTATTTTGCCTTGGATAGTTGTAGCGCCCTAGCTTTTGTACGGCGCATCTCTTCTCGATAAAGGAACAGATGATAGCCAACGGGTACTTCTTTCTTCTTCGATTGTCTTTTGTCTCCTCCGGCCATTTTAAATATTCGACTTCTGAATAGAAATGTAAACGAATGCTTCTAAGGATCTCTGTAGACTGATGACATAATGGATCTTGACCCAACTTTTATACTACAGGTTCAGCCGCTGAGCATACATACATGTAGATTGAATAAAAAATCAAAAAGGGCCTCCCATATTAGAGTGAGATAAAAGTTCTAAACTGATTATCTATTTACCTAACTAGCTACCTGCGTTTGTTTATTGACCTTTGTTGCACAGAAGGAGGCTCTATTCTATATTTGCGGTTTGTTGTGTGTAATTATGTGGGTAATAAAACTGTGCTCAAATCTGCAAAGTAATAAAGTAGTATTGACATATAATTATTATTTTATTGTGGAATTAGAATTCTATTTAAAAAAAGAAAATCCAAATCCAAAGAGCCTATTTGATGTAGTAAACGTTGAAATCGAACAACATTTTTTTTAAACCAGCGAATTTCCAATAAATTATCATTACGAAACTAGTAAGTTAGCCCAACGAGTAGGCACTAAGTACCATACTTTTTATTACCTCTAGTTCATGCTTTAAGCAATAATAAAAATAAAATGTTTGTACTTAACATATATGGGCAACTTGACGTCACTAATTTATCTCGAAAACTCTATTAATTGCGTGATGCAATTTTATTACATAAAAACGAAATAATTTGGGAAATTTTTTAAAAACGATTTATTGGATCAATATTTGTTTACTTCGGCTCAATAAGAAGAAGAAGAAGTTGAGTTGCGAAATCAGTTTGCGAATATCCTTTAACTGTGTTACTATCTACAGCAGAGAATACAAGACAAATATTTTTCAAAATGGCAACAAACAACGAAAAACCAGCATCAGTTTCATATTTACTGTTTTTATATAGAAAGGAGGTACGAGTGCGTCGTCGAGAAGAAGAACGAGGACGCAAATACGATTCCCTCACAGACGAGTTGGTCCACTCAAACTACACCCACGTAAGGAGATTCACTCCAGTAGACGTCGGCCATATGCAGCACAGCGTAATCTACAAGAAGCGGTTAAGATTGACGAAAACTGAAAAGGAGCTGAATGCAAGGATGATTGCAAACTACTCGTGAAGAAGAATAGGCGTCATACTAACCAGAGCTACTTATAACAATTTCTAACTCATTTCAAAGAGCATTAATTCAAGGAAAGGGAAAACTAAATGAATGTTTGAATTAGTTTTTGTAGTAAAGATTTTATATGTAAATAACGAAAATATTAAAAACTAAGATTTAAATATGTATTTTTAAGATCATGTTAAAAAGTATTAATAATAAAATTAAAAAAAAAACTATTTATTCTTTTATTTAAATTTTCAGTGGGCCATGTTCGAGCACTCTCAGAATGTGGCTTGAGAAGACGTGGAAATAAATCAAATCTGTCTTATGGTTCCCTGCCAAGGGCCATTTTGCTTTTATTTATATACTGTACAAGCTGTACTACGAGTTGACGTTATATCTATATAGTATGTGCTGGATTTAAGGGCGCAAGCGCGCGATGTGTAACCTCTTCTCTTCTTACTTACTTACTTAGGTGGCGCTACAGTTCGGGATGAACCTGGGCCTCAACCAACAAGCCTCTCCATTTAGCTCGATCTTTAGCTAATTGGCTAAACTGTTGAATTGCCTTATAAGCCCAAAGAAACAGCGATTGGCTAGAGTTATTCTTCGATTGATTTCTGCGCTGATCTTGTTTGTAGAATTTATAGCAGAGCCAAGGTAGACAAAGTCCCTTACTACCCCCAAGTTAGATGACGTCGTCAAATTTGTTGGAGCAAGTTGACTTGTGTTTGACTTATTTTCTTCTAAACAGGATATACCATTTAGGCCTAGGAGGACCTGCTTTTGTCCTAGCAAAAGGTCTATTGACCAGTTACTCACTCTCAGGATGTGGTTTGAGAAGGCGTGAGAATAAGTTACATCTGTCTTATGGTTCCCTGCCAAGGTCCTTTATAGACTAGATGTTACGACACAATCATGGCGGAGAATGTTTCAAATTTTGAGACTTCAGAACTAGTCGTTTGCTATTCGTTGGTGATTTTGTCGTTCTGAATGCGCTCGAGAGATTTGTAGTCATCTGTGGTGATACTCAAATGAAGGTAAATGTGAACAATTCGGAAGTGATGGTTGTTTCTAGAACGCATGTTTCCTGCACTCTGTATGTTAGTAAAGACCTATTAACCAGGTAGTTACCTCTAAGTAACTCAAGGTCTTATTCGCGAGTATTGGAAGGAATATGGTGAGCAATTTTGCAGGATTGGTCAGAGTGGATCAATTCGGAAGAGTTTGTTCGATAGGCGAATCTAATTTCAATACCATTCTTCCGAGCTGAACGGTCTATACTTCGACGGTTCAGTCCCAAAACTGGCCGCACCATCACTTAAGCGATTCCTTGGTTTCATGAAACATTTTTAGGCCATTAGCATATAGCTTGTTTGTTTTAGGATTTTCTTCTTTTAAATAGAATTCTAATTCCACAATGAAATAATAATTATATGTCAATACTACTTTATTACTTTGCAGATTTGAGCACAGTTTTATTACCCACATAATTACACACAACAAACCGCAAATATAGAATAGAGCCTCTTTCTGTGCAACAAAGGTCAATAAACAAACGCAGGTAGCTAGTTAGGTAAATAGATAATCAGTTTAGAACTTTTATCTCACTCTAATACGGTAGGCCCTTTTTGAATTTTTATTCAATCTACCTGTATGTATGCTCAGCGGCTGAACCTGTAGTATAAAAGTTGGGTCAAGATCCATTATCAGTCATTATCATCAGTCTACAGAGATCCTTAGAAGCATTCGTTTCCATTTCTATTCAGAAGTCGAATATTTAAAATGGCCGGAGGAGACAAAAAACAATCGAAGAAGAAAGAAGTACCCGTTGGTTATCATCTATTCCTTTATCGAGAAGAGATGCGCCGTACGAAAGTTAGGGCGCTACAACTATCCAAGGCAAAATACCAGCTCACCACCGACCTAGTAGTCATCACATGGAACGACCTTACCAGCTTCAGTAAGGAGGAACGTGATCATTTTGTTGACAGCATGGCATACAAGACGAAGCTGAAGAAGAGTATCGACAAGGCAAAGAAGACGAAGCCAAAATCGGTCAAGAAATAAATCCTTTTCAAAAAAGTTCCTTCCTTTTGTATCATATATGTATGTGTTGCATTAATGTAAAATGTATTTTTGAAACATTTTCAATTTGTGAATATAAAGTTAATCATTTTCAAATATATTTAAAAAAAAAATTCAATCAGCATCTTTTTACTTGGAATTGTTGGCACATATCTATAGTTTTAGTTTGTTCGGTTTAGTTGATGAAGGAAGGTTCCAGGGGACTAAAGAGAATTTGCATTTTAATTTTAAGTATTCCCTCTGATATTGAATCAAATCCTGAGGCTTTTTTAGCATTGATGCCTTCTTTTATTTCTTTGCAATTTCTTTCGCCGTTACCCGTTTTATATAAATCTATAATAATGAAATAATGAACTCGCACGCGGTTTAAAGAGGGATCTCACAATCTACGAACAGAGTTTCTGTAGTTATTCCGCTTGCCAAGATCGTCAACAGTTAAATCGTCCTTATCCGAGGCTGTTGGTTTCCTTACCTCTTTTAATTGATGGAGAAGTTATCCCGACGCCACAACCCGCAACATTGAGCGCCAGATCCTTTTTTGCAAACCCTGACGCCGATGTCAGTTGTTGATTCCATCAAGAGAATTCGTCCGCGGCACGTTCTTATTCTGAGGAGATCTTGCTAAATTTCTGAAATGCATATTTCAGCAAATCAAGTAAGTAGAGATGCCTCGGTCGGTTAAACATATGTGTGCTGAAGTTCACTCAGATGTGCTTGCGCAGGTCCGATTGCTCACCTACACACATATATCGTTAGACACAGCACACACTAAGGGCATGCAGCAAGATAGGTGACAACAAGGCGCCGGGACCTGACGGCATCCCGAATAAAGCAGTAAAGACAGCTGTAAAAAAAAGACCAGACCTCTTCATATCAACAATGCAGAAATGCCTTGAAGAAGGAACCTTTCCCGAAAAATGGAAGACGCAGCATTTGGTCCTACTGCCAAAATGAAAGAAGCCTCCAGGGGATCCATCATCCTATCGTCCAATATACCTATTGGACACCATGGGAAAGATCCTCGAGAAGATAATCTATAATAGATTAGGTTAGGTAAGTGGGCAGGTGTAGGGGGATAGAAAACCTCCACACCACACTCAGGTCAGTATAGACCCATTGTGATACCCAAGGGGGGAAAGGAGATAGAAAAGGAAATCCCTACCTCGTGGAAAAATACCGTCTTGTAAGTATCCTAAAGAAAGAACTAAGTACTCACTGTGTCCTAGATACAAACCATCCAGAGGATTTGATGAAGTTTGCGATGTCGTTTATTGGTCTGTTGGACAACTCTTCTAGATCCTCAAAGAAGTGTTGCCCAAGGATCTTATTTCTCAAATGATAGAGGCCTGGGCAATGACAGAGAAAGTGGGCGGTGTCCTCCTGAGCCTCCTCGTCGCCGCAGCCTCTACAAAGGTCTTCGCTAGTCACACGTAGTTTTTTCATGTGGTACCGCATGGTGTTATGCCCCGTAATGACTCCAATTAGAGTAGAGAGCGATTTTCTGTGCCTCTGTATGAGTCTATTGGTTCTTACTCTGTCAAAAGCGGGCCATCTATAATAGATTACTCGCAGTAGCAGAAGAGAAAGGAGCCCTCTCAGATCACCAATTTGGTTTCAGAAGAGCACGATCTACTGTTGATGCCATAAGAGCGGTAGTTGATATCGCCAAAGGTGCCATCGAAGGCGAAAGATGGCTCTATGGCACAAAGGAGTATTGTGCAGTAGTAACGCTGGACGTTAAAAACGCATTTAACTCTGCGAACTGGTCGTTTATTAGAAGGTCACTTGCCAGGATGGATACGCCATATTACCTGCTACGGATAGTGACGAACTACTTCAACAATAGGAAGCTGAGGTACAACACCGATGAAGGGGTAAAATACTACGACGTAACTGCGGGAGTTCCACAGGGATCGGTTTTAGGGCTACTATTGTGGAACATCATGTACGACGGAGTCCTACGATTAACTCTACCTGGCGGAGTAACGATAATTGGATTCGCCGACGACATTGCAGTCGTGACAGTAGCTAAACAGATCCATGCAGTAGAATCAGCTACAAATGAAGCAATTGCCCGGATAAAAGATTGGCTAATATCCGCCGAACTAGAACTAGCTGACCATAAAACAGAAGCTGTTCTTATAACCAGCCGGAAAACTGTCGAATTTGCCAACTTTCAGGTTGGTAACCAAACCATCAGGTCGAAGGAGGCGGTTAAATACCTTGGAGTAATGCTGGACAACAAGCTACGGTTTAAAACGCATGTTGATTTTGTTGCCAAAAAAGCATCGCATATCCAGGGAGCTCTCTCGCGTATCATGCCTAACATCGGTGGACCTGGATACGCTAGAAGGATTCTACTCTCTAGAGTTATCACCTCAGTTCTGTTATATGCCGCCCCAGTCTGGGCGGAGGCACTGAGGACGAAGGAGACCAAAAGGAGACTATCGTCATCATACAGACTCTGTGCGCTACGGACAATCAGCGGCTTTCGAACCATCTCTGACGAAGCTGCATTTGTCATAGCTGGAATGGTCCCCATCGATATTCTCGCAGATGAAATGCTGAGGACATATAACAGAAGAGCATTCAGTCATCATGATGCCACTGGTATCAAGGTGATAAAAATCGAAGAAAGGGCAGCGTCAGCAGCTATGTGGCAAGCTCGTTGGGCTAATACAACAAAAGGCAGATGGACATATAAACTTATACCGACAATCCAAGACTGGATAAGTCGAAAGCATGGAGACTGCAACTACCATCTAACGCAGTTCCTGTCTGGCCACGGTGGCTACCGCAAATATCTACACCGATTTGGACATGACAACTCACCATCCTGCCCGGAATGCCCAGGTAAAGATGAAGATACGGAGCACGCAGTATTTTACTGCACACGTTTCACGGCATGGACAATTACTCTGCCAAGTCCGTCACTACTCCTCGACTATATACTACAGTCGGAAGAGAATTGGATGGCAATATGTTCCTTCGTAACAACTCTACAAAAAAAGCTGCGGAGAATAGAAGAGCTAAGAAGAGCAGCTGAAGCAGCGGAAGAAGCTGACACAAGAAGCATAGCATAAATTGCTAACCAGCCCCGCGAAGTAATACCTAATGGCAGTCCCGCGGGGAGAGTGGTTGAAGTGTGTAGGGTGTGTGGTTAGTACGTAGGCGTATTCCTGAAATCGATTACTCAGGTTTGCGAATCGTGCATGCTAGTAGCACTCGGGCTATTAGTATCTATGAAGATTACACATCCCTGGCGCAATCCAAAAAAAAAAAAAAACAGCACACACTAATCGCTGGCAGATAGCTATCCTACGGGCACCACGAGCAGATGGTGATGCGATTTTGCCATGCTGTTGAAAGGAGTATGGTGAGTAGTTTCGTAGAATTGGCCGAACTTAGTTTTAAGACTACTCCTCCGAACTGAAGAAATTATACTTCGATGGTTTGGTCCCGGTGCGCGCAATTCGCAAAGCTGGCTTATTTACCTAACTGGCTACCTGTGCGAACCCCAGAGGTGGATCAGTAGTGGAAGGGGTAATGATCCCTTGTTTTCGGATCATAACCTCGCTGATAAAAGGAAGAAGAAGAACTGGCTACCTGTGTGTGGTTTTTGAACATTATTCGTAATCTTGCGCCTGCCTGCCTGCCAGTTTCATATTTACTGTTTTTATATAAAAAGGAGCTACGAGTGCGTCGTCGAGAAGAAGAACGAGGACGCAAATACGATTCCCTCACAGACGAGTTGGTCCACTCAAACTACACACACGTAAGGAGATTCACTCCAGTAGACATCGGCCACGTGCAGGACAGCGTAATCTACAAGAAGCGGTTAAGATTGACAATTGCGAAAATTGAAAAGGAGCTGAACGCAAGGATGATTGCAAACTACTCGTGAAGAAGAATAGGCGTCATACTAACCAGAGCTACTTATAACAATTTCTAACTCATTTCAAAGTGCATTAATTCAAGGAAAGGGAAAACTAAATGAATGTTTGAATTAGTTTTTGTAGTAAAGATTTTATATGTAAATAACGAAAATATTAAAAACTAAGATTTAAATATGTATTTTTAAGATCATGTTAAAAAGTATTAATAATAAAATTAAAAAAAAAACTATTTATTCTTTTATTTAAATTTTCAGTGGGCCATGTTCGAGCACTCTCAGAATGTGGCTTGAGAAGACGTGGAAATAAATCAAATCTGTCTTATGGTTCCCTGCCAAGGGCCATTTTGCTTTTATTTATATACTGTACAAGCTGTACTACGAGTTGACGTTATATCTATATAGTATGTGCTGGATTTAAGGGCGCAAGCGCGCGATGTGTAACCTCATCTCTTCTTACTTACTTACTTAGGTGGCGCTACAGTTCGGGATGAACCTGGGCCTCAACCAACAAGCCTCTTCATTTAGCTCGGTCTTTAGCTAATTGGCTTTACTGTTGAATTGCCTTATAAAATTGGCAAGAGTTATTCTTCGATTGATTTCTGCGCTGATCTTGTTTGTAGAATTTATAGCAGAGCCAAGGTAGACAAGGCAGATACCTCTAAGTAACTCATGGTCTTAGTCGCGAGTATTGGGAGTAATTTTGTAGGATTGGTCAGAGTGGATCAATTCGGAAGAGTTTGTTCGACAGGCGAATCTAATTTCAATACCATTCATCCAAACTGAACGGTCTATACTTCGATGGTCTGGTCCCAAAACTGGCCTTAGTGACGCATTTTGACTGCCACACCAGCATTTAAGCGACTCCTTGGTTTCATCAAACATTTTTAGGCCATTAGCATATAGGCTCTTTGTCTTTGGATTTTCTTTTTTTAAATATATTCTAATTGCACAATAAAATAACAATTATTTGTCAATACTACTTTATTACTTTGCAGATTTAAGCACAATAATTACCCATATAATTACACACAATAAACAGCACCTATAGAATAGAGCCTCCTTCTGTGCACCAAAGGTCAATAAACAATCGCAGGTAGGTAGTTAGTTAGGTAAATAAATAATCAGTTTATAACTTTTATCTCACTCTAATACGGAGGCCCTTTTTAATTTTTTATTCAATCTACCTGTATGTATGCTCAGCGGCTGAACCTGTAGTATAAAAGTTGGGTCAAGATCCATTATCTCATCAGTCTGCAGAGATCCTTATACGAGTAAACATTTGTTTCAATTTCTATTCAGAAGTCGAATATTTAAAATGGCCGGAGGAGACAAAAAGCAATCGAAGAAGGAAGAAGTACCCGTTGGCTATCATCTGTTTCTCTATCTAGAAGAGATGCGCCGTACAAAAGTTAGGGCGCTGCAACTATCCAAGGCAAAATACCAGCTCACCACCGACCTAGTAGTCATCACATGGAACGATCTTACCAGCTTCAGTAAGGAGGAACGTGATCATTTTGTTGACAGCATGGCATACAAGACGAAGCTGAAGAAGAGTATCGACAAGGCAAAGAAGACGAGGTCAAAATCTGTCAAGAAATAAATCCTTTTAAAAAAAAGTTCCTTCCTTTTGTATCATATATGTATTTGTTGCATTAATGTAAAATTTATTTTTAAAGCATTTTCAATTTGTGAATATAAAGTTGATCATTTTCCAATATATGTATTAAAAAAAAATTTTAATCTTTTTACTTGGAATTGTTGGCACATATCTATAGTTTTAAATTAATCGGTTTAGTTGATGGAGTTCCAGGGGACTAAAAAAAGTTTGCTAAACAAAAGACTCTTTAGCTTTCTGTTTACTAATTTTTTATCTGTAGGCTCACTTTACAAAGCTCTCCTCAGAATTGTATCCTTGGAGAGTTTCAATTTGTTATCCTGATTTGAAATGGAACCTTTTTTTTTTAATTTTGGGAGCATCTACAAATCACTGTACGGTAGATCTGCGGAGTAAGGCACTGGCCGAATTTCATTGATCACTGAGGGCACCAGAAAATTGTTCCTTTTTTCTGCAGTGTGAACGGTTGCCTTATCACACCGCTTCCCTTTTTTTAGTTTCCTAAAATTGTTTGAAAACTTTTGCTAAAGAATTAGTAGTTACTTTGGAACAGCTAGACTCTGCTCTTTCAAATTTTTGTAAAAAATATTAAGCAAGGACGCCGCGTGGATATCTTAAGTCCACATTCAGATTTCTTTGAGTATTTGTGGTGATGACTTAGTGTTCGTGGGACAGTGATAACATTTAAGCCCGGTTCACCTCATACCATCTTTTGTGTCATTACTGAATTGTCATATACACTTTGACATTCTTCAAGTATATCTGGGGCTTCAGTTGACTTCGAAATCCTAAGAGAATAACATATCAAATGTTCTTGCTGCGGTGGTCAAGGAGATTTGTGGCTGTTAAATGAAAAAAATAAAGTTCTCATTTAGCCTAGGCCTATTAACTCCTACTCCTCACGGTGCTTAGTACCGTGATCGGAGATTGTTTAGCCAAACCCTTCGGGAGATCTTGGGGTCGCAGGCGAGAGATGGGGAAGAGTGCTTACTCACTAGAGCACCTTTTCTTGTTCCAGACGGCAGCTGACAAATTCCCTAGACGGAGTCTGCGGTGGCGACTACAGTCCCAGTGAGGCTAAACTGAATGAACACCATACGAGTGTTGCTTCCACATATTCAGATCACGGGACGGTAAGAAATTTCCAAGGCTACTCAGGATGTTAGAATAAAGATGTTGTCGGAGGTGAACTTAATGGGGGGTCGACGCAGTACTCACATTCCCATAGTGAAGTACTGTAGTAAAAAGCACAAGGTCCTTCGCACCCGTACGTGGAAATATGAGGCTCATGTGACTGATGCACAGCAGACATTACCGCCATTCAAGAAATGCGAAGGGATGGGCCATTCAAATGTATTGGACACACCCTACGGCGGGAAGACAACTCCATTGCCAAATATGCCATGCAGTGGAATCCGCTCACCCACACAGGCAGAATAGCGGGGCTCCCTAGGCAAACGTGGCGCAGAAGAGTTGACCAGGAATCGAGCTCTTTAGGAATGAGTTGGAGGCAGCTCAAACGCGTTGCAGAACTTCAAGTAAGATGGCGCGCAGGCGTGGTTGACGCCTCCCCGAGGCGTTAAAGGATCTACGTAAATAAGAAAAGTAAGTATGGGCCGGCCAGAAGGAGGGTGAAAGCCGCGACATCTGCTACAGCGATTGCTATATACAACAAGGACAGCATCTATTCGAGTCCGAATTTGTCATTAGAGGCAGACACAGGCAAGAAGTCTTTAGTTTCCGGCATATGAACGAGCACCTCATGACAATCCGTATTAGGGCTAAATTTGCCAACATTAACCTAATATTTGATAATTCCCTGACAAAGAAATATATGCCGCGACGAACGATCACTTCTACCGGCCCGTGGAGAAGACGTATGAGTAATGCCCAGCCACGACGTTAAAATTGTCATGGCCGCGACGAAGAGGACGCCTTTATTAGCGTGGCCGGCAATCACAACCTGCACGACACCAAACCCGACAATTGATTCATTCCAGTCCACTTTGCAGTTGGACGAAGCGTTGTCGTAGTTATTATGCGGTCACGTCTTGACATGCACAAGGGGATTTGAATCTCTATCAAGGTTAAATTCGCCAACATTAGCCTGATATTTTCTTAGGTCCCTAACAAGAAGATAGATGGTGCAACAGAGGACGTCTTCTACCAGCTATTGGACAATACGTATGAGCAATACCCTAGCCGCGACCTTAAAATTTTTATGCCGGGGAAAAGAGGGCATCTTTAATAGCCTTGCCGGAAAGCAAAACTTGCGCGACACTATACCCGAAAACGGATTCATTCTAGTCGTAATAAGTGCGTAGTTCCCATGTCTTCACATACACAAGGGGACATGACTCTATTAGGATCGAAAACCGAAAAACCAAATCAATTACACTGAGATCGACGCAAGGCACTATTCCAGTGTATTGCGTGTCCGCACTTTTAAATGACCCAACATGACTCAGATAGCTTTCCAGCTGTAGCCAAAGTACGGATGCAGATATACATAAGAGAGCGACATCAACGACAGAAGTCTGAAGAGGAGTTGAAAAGCTCTTGAATACTACAATTTCAAAAGAACGTTCATTCAAGTTAGAAACGGTTTTTGTACCATTATGGTAAAAGAACGAGAAATATGGTGCGAGGTATCGTTGGGAAAGAATCGGCCATAGGTCCCCGATAGCTTACAAAGAATCGTTTTTAACTAGATTCACATGCTTTCGCATCCTGGTGTTAGAACCACAAGAAAGCTAGTAACCGCAAAGTATTCTTGGCGAAGAATAAACGTAGATGTTAATGTTTGGACCAAAAACTGCATTAACAGCCAAAAGGCAAAAATAACTAGGCATACCTTCTCGCCTATTGGAAAATTTTTACCAAGCGTTTCCAACACGTGCATATCGACATAGTAGGCCCTTTACCGCCATCTCAATGCTACACGTATCTGCTAACTATTAAAAATCGTTTTTCGCACTCGCTGGAAGTTCTTCCTTTAAGAAATATACAAGCGTAGACAATCTGACGAAATTTTGTAGCTCACGGGATTGCCAGATATGGTGTTTCGGCAACATTGACCACAGACTAAGGGGCACAGTTCGAGTCCGGGTTGTTCATAGTATAGGTGCAAACCAAATAGATTTTAAAGATTTCTTTGGGAAAGTAGAATAAAAGGAAGCGCCGCAACAGTACAATGGAGGCGTTTTCTGACACCGTCAGGGATCTATGAAATTCAGCCAGCACCTTATTCCCCAGATCTAGCGTCTTTTAGGGAAAGGTTTGCGTTTCAAATAGGATAATAAATTCAAACTCTCCAAAGACACGACTTTGAGGATTCTTTCATTTTAGTGGACCTTTCTAAGTCAGCTCGTACATCTAAACATAAACTTAATCGAAAAAAAAACAAATCTGTAGATATGTGCCAACAATATTAAATAAAAAGAAGCAGAGATTAATTTTATGAAAAAAATATATTTAAATTTTATTAGCTTTATATACACAAATTGAAAATGTTTTGAAAATTATTTTTACATTGACCCAACACATGGATATACTAGGAAAGGAAGGAAAGATTTATTTCTTAGAAAAGGATTTATTTTTTGATAGATTTCGGCTTCGTCTTCTTTGCATTTTCGATACTCTGCTTCAGCTTCGTCTTGTATGCCATGCAGTCATCTAAGTGAGCACGCTGCTCCTTGCTGAAGCTGGTGAGGTCGTTCGATCTGACGGCTAATAGGTCTTTGGTCAGCTTGTATTTTGCCTTGGATAGTTTAAGCGCCCTAACTTTTGTTCGGCGCATCTCTTCTCTAAAGAGAAACAGGTGATAGCCAATGGGTACTTTTTCCACCGTCGATTGTGTTTTGTCTTCATCGGCCATTTTAGAAATATTAAATGCTGGCCTCTTCGCCTTCGTCTTCTTTCCCTTCTCGATACTCTGCTTAAGCTTCGTCTTGTATGCCATGCATTCAACGGAATGAGGACGTTGCTCCTTGCTGAAGCTGGTGAGGTCGTTCGATCTGACGGCTAATAGGTCGGTGGTGACCTGGTATTTTGCCTTGGATGGTTGTAGCGCCCTAACTTTTGTTCGGCGCATCTCTTCCTTCATCGATTGTTTTGTCTCTTCATCTGCCATTTTGGAAACATTAAATGCTGGACTCTTTGGCTTCCTATTCTTTTCCTTCTCGATACTCTGCTTCAGCTTCGTCTTGTATACCATGCATTCTACTGAAAGAGGACTTTGCTCCTTTCTGAATCTGGTGAGATCGATTGATCTGTTGGCTAATAGGTCGGTGGTGAGCTGGGATTTTGCCTTGGATGGTTGTAGCGACCTAACTTTTGTTCGGTGCATCTCTTCCTTCATCGATTGTTTTGTCCCTCCGTCCGCCATTTTAGAAACATTAAATGCTGTACTCTTCGGCTTCGTCTTCTTTTCCTTGTCGATACTCTGCTTCAGCTTCGTCTTGTATGCCATGCATTCAACTGAATGAGCACGTTGCTCTTTGCTGAAGCTGGTGAGGTCGTTTGATCTGATGGCTAATAGGTCTTTGGTGAGCTGGTATTTGGCCTTGGATAGTTTAAGCGCCCTAACTTTTGTACGGCGCATTTCTTCTCGATAAAGGAACAGATGATAGCCAAGGCGTACTTCTTTCTCCTTCGATTGGTTTTTGTCTCCCCCCGTCATTTTAGAAATGTTAAATGTTCGAACTCTGAACAGAAATCAAAACGAATGGTTATAAAGATCTTTGTAGACTGACGAGATTGTGGACCGTGACCTATATTTATACTACAAGTCGAGCTGTTGACAGGTATTGGCACAGGTAGGTGTGTTTTATCTCACTGTACCTGGCGTCACTTCATAGATTAACGATTAAGAAAGGGCTTTCCATGTAAGAGTGAGATGGAAGTGCAAAACTGATTATTTCCGTGTGTTGGTCAGAGTATATCCATTATAATGAGTAGGGACATTCTCTGCACATATGGGTTGCCTCTTATCAAAATCAAAGTACAATAAGTGGAAGCAGGTCAAAAGGATTCATTTTAAACCTTGTACAACGATCACTTGTGAAAAAAGGGTACACAACATACCCATACCCAACATGCCCATACCACTACTTGCGCCGTGCTGTGTAAGTCTAATGATTGTGGGTTTCTTCATAATGTTTTTTTTTAAAGGCGTATCGACTTGATCATCGTTAACTTTGGGCAGTGTGACTTGCCTTGCTTTTGTGAAAATGATTTTATGATTAGTTTTTATGATTTATTTTTTCACTAATTAAACCTAATTATGAACCCTTTCAATAAACCCTTCAATCTGAACTATGTTAATAAATGTTTCTTTTTTTCTTTTAATGCCGTCCAGTGTTCGGCCTAGTAATAATAAAAGTAATTTGACTCCTGAATTGATAGTTTTCGTGGTAACTGGTTACACTGATTTTGTAATTAAGCTGTGGTTGGTCCTGCTTTCCTTTTCTTGCTAATGTATTTTTAAAGGCTTATTGACTAAATACAAGACTGGGTGACGCGTGATAATTCTTGATGCCAACAAAAGCAATTTATTATTATTAATCCTTTTGGTGTAATTTTATGAAATACGATATTGTACTTGATAACAAGAAAGTGAACTCTAACGATTTAGTTAATTTTTACTTTTGGGCCAAAAATCTTTCATTCAGATTGGCTCCTAAATTGACAGATGAACACATTTTTCCAAAAAAATGTCCACAATATGTGGGTGAGGCTTGCTGCGCAAACATTAACTGCAACAGTTTCAGCTGGTGTTTATAATGCCGAAATGATTTAAAATTTCGATGAAAACGACATGTTTAATTCTTCTAAATTTAAATACCCAAACAATCCGAAAAGTCATTCTTGGGAAATGAAGAACAAATGGATTTCTTAAACGAAACGAGTAATTCTTTGCAAAACATTACATTTTTTAATAAGTCTACCAATATAACTAAAAAGATGCGATTTTTAAAAGGATGACAGCAGAATATAAATGCTCTTATTGGTATTTCAAGGGACCTAAGGGCAGATAGTATTCAGTTACTTTTAGCCAGAAACCTCAACCAATATTGTCTCGAAAGCATCTTTGCTGTTTTACGCAACCGTGGAGGAAATACTAAGTTGCTGACTCCGTTTCAATTCATTTATTCGTTTAAAGGGTCTTTTTTAGTAAAGTACATGAACGATGTAACCCATGGAAACTTCGAGTTAACTGCAAATTTAGAGCTTCCTGACGTTGCTATGCAGTTACAGTCACCAAAAAAGAAAGACAAAGTGATTGAGTTTTTCAAAACCGCATCTGACTATATAGGTAAAATGTTGATTTCGGTACTGAAAATGGGTTTGCTATTTTGCAGGCTGCATTTAAAGAATATGAGGGAGCGCATTTAACACGTCCGCCTTAAGAATTTTTAGATGCGTTAGAGAGTCTTGAGCAAAAGTTTATTTCTCGTTTTCCCAATTTGTACGTCTTAAATAATTTTGAAATGAAAACTTATAACATACTAAACAAAGAATTTGATTTCCTTTGCTGCACAAATCAAAACATAGAATTTGTTTGCGTACGTGTACGAGTGTATCATATTATTAAAAAAATCAATAAAACTATGAAAAAGGCCGGCAAACAAAAATATCTGGGCATAACACACATGTTGTTGTAATTTTAAATAAAAAAGTATGGAAAAATTAATGTTGGCCCTTTTTTAACTGGGCCCCCTGTGCCATTTTCCTAAAAGACACTCCTCTTCTGTCATCTCTCTCATTCTCTACAACACTTCTTATATCGATCTACTTCTCATGTCTGTGTAACTTACTGACAAGCACTGATAAAGAAAACGTGGAGAGTGCCCTACTCATTATATATGACGGATAGGTCACGAAATCCTTAATACGTTGCACAGCCACTTATTAACGAACGTTTGCAGCTTTCTTGTGATACGAGTAGTAATGGTCACTCTTCACGTACTGCACGGATTCAAACATATTTTGGAGAACATCTCGAATGCGGACTTTGCTTTGGGTATTGTATACATTATATATACAGTTTGGTTCCAACATTGGTAGAGACAATTCTCCCAAGATATCGGAAAACGTCTACTCTCTCACCGGTTGTCCAGCAATGCATGCATGAGCCATTTTGCCTCTGTCCCTCTCTATATCTGCTGTCATTTCGTGGAGATCCATAATTCTGTGAGGGAGTAAGTATACATCTGGATACGGATGATTTTGAGAAGGCGTTCGATAGTGTCAACAAGGAGGTGATTTGAGTGCCATTGGTAGGAGAGTTATTCCCGATAAAATAGTTGCTATTATGAAAGGTACATACGATGGATGTAAATGTAACGTTCTGCTCACATTAAGATTGTATGAGGAATTTCAAGTCCAAAGTGCGGTAAGATAAGTATGTAGTCTTCCACCAATACTCTTCCTATTGATGATAAGCGATGTGCTTCGTGCAGCTTTGTCGATGGGAAACGGAGTAATTCAATGGACTCTAACATCCCAACTGAAACATCTAGATGTATACTTACTTACTTACTTACTTAGATGGCGCTACAGTCCGGGGTGGACCTGGGCCTCAACCAACAAACTTCTCCAGCTAGCACGGCTACAAGCCAGCTGCCTCCAGTTGCGCACTCCAAGTTGCTTGAGGTCCCCCTCTACTTGTTTGCGCCACCTACCGCGAGGTCGTCCTCGACTGCGTCGTCCATCCGGGGTGGATTCGAAAACTTTCTTTGCGCGAACGTTGGGCTCCATCCACTCTAAATGATCCAGCCATCTTAGTCGCTGTGTGTGAACTCTTCTGGCTAATTCGATGTCCTTGTACATGCCGTATAGCTCGGCATTGTACCTTCTTCTCCACTCACCGTCTATGCAGACGGGACCAAGGATCGCTCGAAGAACTTTTCTCTCGAAATAACCAAGGGCATCCTCATCCGGTTTTATCTAAGCCCATGCCTCTGCGCCATACAGCAGGACTGGGATGATTAGTAGTTCGAGACAGGGCTTTGCTACTCAATTGCCGTTTTAGCCCATTGAAACACCGATTGGCAAGAATAATTCTTCGTGTGATCTCCTTACTGATGTCATTTGCGGTGTTCTCCATAGAGCCTAGGTAGACGAAATCCTTTACTACCTCAAAATTATATCTGTCTATTGTGGCGTTCTGTCCAAGACGCCGATGTTGGGTGTCCTTTTTTGTAGACAGCATATATTTTGGTTTGCTTTCATTGACCGCTAGACCCATCTTTGCTGCGTCGATCTCAATACTCGTAAATGCCCCATTGACGGCCCGCTGAGTTCTTCCGATTATGTAAATGTCATCGGCATAAGCGAGTAGTTGTACAGACTTGTAAAAGATTGTACCTCCGGTGTTGGCTTCTGAGTTTCGTACAATTCTCTCAAGTACTATGTTAAAGAGATCGCATGATACCGCGTCACCTTGTCTAAGACCTTTCCTGACATCGAACGGTTCGGTGATGTTCTTACCGACTTTGATAGAGCACCGAGAGTTCTCCATCGTCATTCTGCACGGACGAGCTTGGCACGGATGCCAAGACTAGACATGGCTCTGTATAACTCGTCTCTATACACGGCAACTTTGAAATCGATGAAGAGGTGGTGCGTATCGATTTTATATTCATCGGTTTTTTCCAAGATCTGCCGTAGTGTGAATATTTGGTCATTGGTGGACTTTTCAGGCCTGAAAAGACCAGGCACTGATTAGGATCTATCAGGTTATTGACGATCGGTTTTAGTCGTTCACATAATACGGCAGACAGGATCTTATATGCGACGTTGAGGAGACTTATTCCTCTGTAATTAGCGCAGTTCAGAGGGTCTCCTTTCTTCAGGATCGGGCAAACGATGCTGAGGTTCCATTCATCGGGCATACTTTCGTCCGACCAGATTTTACAGATTAGCTGGTGCATGATCCTTACCAACTCATCTCCTCCTGCCTTGAAAAGTTCAGCGGCAAGGCCGTCGGCTCCAGCAGATTTGTTGGATTTGAGTTTAGATATCGCTATCCTCATTTCATTCTGATCGGGTTGGCGGAAATCTTCACTGTCGTTGTCACTGTTGAATGGCTCATTCTGCCTGACAGCGGAATATCGGTCATCATTGCCGTTTAACAGTCTGCAGAATTGTTCCTTCCATATCCTCAGCACCGACTGCGGCTCTACCACTATATTGCCATTTTTGTCCCTCCAGGCTTCTGTTCTGGCTCTGAAACCCTGGTATGTTCTTTCACTTCTGTTAACATTTTCGAACATCATTCCTGCAATAAAGTCTCTCAATATCCTCGATCAAGCACTCCTCATGCTCATTTTTCTTCTTCCTGAGGAGACGATGTTCCTCTTTTCTTCTGCGCACGTAGAGCTCGTAAGCAGCTCTAGTCCTTCTATGCAGCGCCACTTTCTACGCCTCTTGTTTTGCTGCATATGCTTGCCAAATATGTTTAATGTTATAAAAAATATATATTTGAATTTTATTAACTTGATGTTTGCAAATTGAAGATGTTTTAAAAATTAATTAAACATTATCTATTTCAAAAGGCAAAATACTGACAAATGAGGATTTAATTTTTTCAAATATAAAATTCTAATTGCGCAATAAAATAATAATTGTTTGTCAGAACTACTTTATTACTTTGCACATTTGAGCACAGTTTTATTACCCGCATAATTACACACAATAAACCGAAGGTATAGAAAAGATCCTCCTTCCGTGCACCAAAGGCCAATAAACAAACACAGGTAGCTAGTTAGGTAAATAAATAATCAGTTTAGAACTTTTATCTCACTCTAATGTGGGAGGCCCTTTTTGAATTTTTATTCTATATACCTGTATGTATGCTCAGCGGCTGAACCTGTAGTATAAAGTTGGGTTAAGATCCACCAGCTCATCAGTCTACAGGGATCCATATAAGCATTCGTTTCCATTTCAATTCAGAAGTCGAATATTTAAAATGGCCGGAGGAGACAAAAAACAATCGAAAAAGAAAGAAGTACCCGTTGGCTATCATCTGTTCCTTTATCGAGAAGAGATGCGCCAAACAAAAGTTAGGGGCTGCAACTATCCAAGGCGATAAACCAGCTCACCACCGACCTAGTAGTCATCACATGGAACGATCTTACCGGCTTCAGTAAGGAGGAACGTGATCATGTTGTTGGTAGCATGGCATACAAGACGAAACTGAAGAAGAGTATCGAAAAGACGAAGCCAAAATCTGTATTCCTTTTAATTTGTAAAAGGCATACTATGGAGTTCCTCGAGGCCAACACTGAAGTGTTCTGCTTAATTATGGGATTGATGGTTCCCTGCTAAGGGTCATTGGGCTTTTATTTATAAACTGTAGGAGCTATACTACGATCCGGAATTATATTCACATAGTATGCGCTGGACTCAAGGGGGAAAGGGCACGTTGTGCAATCTCATTTCTACATTATATAATACCTATATCATATATGGACTGGATGTTACGGCACAGTCGTGGCGGAGAATGTTTCAAATTGGAAAACATCAGGACTAGTCGTTTCCTATTCGCTGGTGATTTTGTCGTTCTGAGCGCTCTCGAAAGATTTGTAGTTATCTGTGATGATACTGAAATGAAGGTAAACGTCAATAATTTGGAAGTGATGGTTGTTTCTATACTCTGTTTAATTAGAATTGTCAGTACAGGGAAGATAGGATGTTTGCCTCTCCGGCTTGCGTAAACCTGTCCCTCTTTTAAGCTCTCACTGGGTTACAAAGCACAAGAAACAAAATATCACTACACGCACTTAAAAATTCCAAATTATATTGCACAAAAAGCGAAAAATAGTTTAACTGCATTTTAACGATTCTGCCAGAAAAATTAAAAAATTCAAATAAAAAAAGAATCAAGTGGCAACACCCTCACATACTCAAATTCATTTATTGCTTCTCAAAGCACAAAATCCCAAAGTTCTTTGACAAAACCCATAGAGAAAGCTGCAGCAATTTGCTTTGACTTAGTAATGGGAACACTGTTTTGATGTTGATATTTTCCATACACACAGCGGAGATTGATGGCGGCCGCATGATCATTCTGCCTAGTGTTCCTTAAACATCGATTGTCAACACTTGCGATAGTTCACGATAGTTTGCGAAAAACATCCGATAGTATCAATAGTTATCGATAGTTAAAATGTATGTATGACTATAAACTATAAACGTCACCACGTCACCAAATCACTTTATATCACATTCGTCAGACCCATCCTCGAATATGCTAGTCAAGCCTGGTCGCCACACTGTGCTGTACGCATCCGACGTATTGAAGCCATCCAGCGCGGGTTTATCCATTTCGCCCTAAGCGGCCTCCCTTGGCTTGATAAATACGACTTGCCTCAGTACTCTGATCGTTTAAAACTCATCAATCTGCAGTCTCTTAAAACTCCTCACGATATTTTCGACTTACTCTTCCTACATCAGCTTATTACTGGTCAAATTGATTGTCCAGCGGTTCTTGAATTAGTCTCATTTAACACCAATCCCCGTAACCTAAGGTCCATTCCACTTTTCCGTCTCTCTTATCATCGTACCAATTATGGTTATGATGCACCACTGTGCAGAATTTCGCGTTTGGCTAATTAAATGGAAAACACATTTGATTTCCACTCCAGCAGAACCACCCTTCGAAACGATCTTCAGCTCCGCCTCAATTCCACTTAGCCATGTCTTGATTTTGCACCCCCACACCCGAATTGCCTCCCACCTATTCTCTCCTCTACCCTCTCCCTTCTCTAGATAGCTTTTCCATCCTCTGTTAGGTTTAGGTCAAGTTTTTTTTTTTTAGTGTAGGCCCTTAGGAACCCAGCCGCAAAAAAAAAATTGTTTTAAGCTTAGCGTTAAGTCCCCTTTTTTGTTAGTTTTTAAGTTATAGCTTTAAGCACCTGCTTGTATTAAGCTTAAATAAGTAAATAAATAGATATTTTTAATGGCGAAATCTTTATAAGAAAAAACACTAATCCAATTCATATAATACTTTCGTCTTCAGTCTGTTGCGGCGTTAACTCATTATTTGGCCAGCTTTCGAGCTTTCCTCTCTTAAGGAACTGACGTTGCTGGTATGCAAAGGAACATTTGTGCAATTTCCTTAAGCCTTCCTTGTTCCTGACTTCTCCCAATATTTTGCTAGACATTTATTTTTTTCAGTGGCTGGCTTTTTCAAATATTGCTTTATGTCAATGTTTGCGTCACTCGCTGGTGTAGGTTTACCTATTTTATAACATCATGGGGGATTCCGCTAATATTTACTCTCTGGCTGGCATAACCACCGTCAACCTGTGTGCACGAGAGTAGATTCAGTACAATAAAATAATGTATTTAGCGCTTTACAATAAGTGAGTGGAAAACGATGCATTTATTTTTGTCACTTGCGATAGTTCTTAAAACCATCCATGTTTTCAATATTCATTTACTATCGATGTTTAAGTAGCACTAATTCTGCCATCGGCTGTGTGGCAGACTAGTTATGGTGTGGTATATGCGAATTTTAGGAAAATTACAAAAACAAATTGTGTGTAAGTCAGTGGTTTAGTTTTTATTTCAGTGGTAATTTTTCGAACTAAGTACCATGAAAACATGTACAGGCACAAGTGTTTAAAAAAAAGCTCCCGCATAAGGCCTGTACTGACAATTCTAATGAAACAGAGTATAAACTGAACGTTACAATTGCATTATCTGCAGGAGACTGAAACAGAGTATAGTCCTGAAGTCTCCCAATTTGAAACATTCTCCGCCACGACTGTGCCGTAAAATCCAATCTATATACCTATACTATATTGTATAATGAAGAGATGAGGTTAGACAACGCGCCCTTGAGTTTAGCGCAGACTATTTAGTATAGCTCCTAGAGTTTATAAATAAAAGCCCAATGTCCCTTAGCAGCAAAACATCCCTCCCAATACTAAGCAGAACACTTCAGAGTTTTCCCCGAAGAACTCGATCGCATGCCTTCTGCAAATTAGGAACAAGACTGATTTGGTTTCTTCCAACGCCTTCTCAAGCCACATTCTGAAAATGAGTAACTGGTCAATAGCGCTTCTGCTAGGACGAAAGTATGTCTTCCTGGAACTAGAGGGGATATCCTGTTAAGAAGAAAGTAAGTCAACCACAAGTCAACCCATTAAGTGAGACACCGAACACCCAACAAATTTTACACCGTCATCTGCTCGAACTTGGCCCTCTGAATATATAAATTAGAGAATAATTTTTTTTTTTTTTTAATTTTATTATTAATAGTTTTTGACATGAGCTTAAAAATACATATTTAAATCTTAATTTTTAATATTTTCGTTATTTACATATAAAATCTTTACTACAAAAACAAATTCAAACATTTTATTTAGTCGTCGTTTTCCTTGAATTAATGCTCTTCGAAATGAGTTACAAAATGTTATACATAGCTCTGGTTAGTATAACGCCTATTCTTCTTCACGAGTAGTTTGCAATCATCCTAGCTTTCAGCTCCTTTTCAATTTTCGCAATCGTCAATCTTAGCCGCTTCTTGTAGATTACGCTGTCCTGCATGTGGCCGATTTCTACGGGAGTGAATCTCCTTACGTGGGTATAGTTCGAGTGGACCAATTCGTCTGTGAGGGAATACTTGATCTCGTATTTGCGTCCGCGTTCTTCTTCTCGACGACGCACTCGTAGCTCCCTTTTATATAAAAACAGCAGATATGAAACTGATGCTGGTTTTTCGTTGTTTGCTGCCATTTTGAAAAATATTTGCCTTGTATTCTCTGCTGTAGACAGTTACACAGTTAAAGGATATTTGCAAACTGATTTCGCAACTCAACTTGCTGTCCATTTTATATAGCCGAGGGAAGTTTTTGGTCTAACTGTTGCAGGTAGACAAATGTTGATACAATGAAATCGTTTTCAAATAATTTCCCAAATTATTGTTTTTTTATGTAATAAAACTGTAACACGTAACTAATAGCGTTTTCGAGATAATTTTATGATGTCAAGGTGCCCATACAGGTAGGCGAACCCCACAGGCGGATCAGTAGAAATGCGGTGAAGTGGGAGGGTTATGATCACTGATTTTCGGATCATAACCTCGCTGATATAAGGAAGAAGAAGAAGAAGGTGCCCATACAGGTAAAAACATTTTATTAGCCTTTGCTCCAATAATTCCCTAAAGCATGAACTAGAGGTGATAAAATGATTGGTGCTTAGTACCTACGCGTTGGGCTACTTTATTGTACTCTGTTTCATTAGAATTGTCAGTACAGGGAAGATAGGATGTTTGCCTCTCAGTCTTGTTGCAATAACTTGCACTGGGTTACCATATTATGCATGGTAAACCGCCGCAGATCGGAGAGCAATACTCGCAGGGTTACCATCCGCTTGTTTAAAAACAACACAATTTGTTGAACGAAATAAAGATAGTTGTGTATAAAGTGGACACCATCTCGATTTTGATGAAATTCTAATCTTATATAAATCATAAAGCACAAGAAACAAAATATTACTATACGCACTTAAAAATTCCAAATTATATTGCACAAAAAGCGAAAAATAGTTTAACTGCATTTTAACGATTCTGCCAGAAAAATTAAAAAAATTAAAATAAAAAAAGAATCAAGTGGCAACACCCTCACATACTCAAATTCATTTATTGCTTCTCAAAGCACAAAATCCCAAAGTTCTTTGACAAACCCATAGAAAAAGCTGCAGCAATTTGCTTTGACTTAGTAATGGGAACACTGTTTTGATGTTGATATTTTCCATACACACAGCGGGGATTGATGGCGGCCGCATGATCATTCTGCCATCGGCTGTGTGGCAGGCTATTTGTGGTCTCGTATATGCGAATTTTAGGAAAATTACAAAAACGAATTTTGTGTCAGTGGTTTGGTTTTTATTTCAGTGGCAATTTTTCTAACTAAGTGCCATGAAAACATGCACAGGCACCAGTGTTTGCTCCCCCATAAGGCCTGTATTGACAATTCTAACGAAACGGAGTATAGAACGCAGTCTGCATGTTAGTGAAGTTCCATTAAAGCAGATCGAGACCAGAGTATATCCATTCAACGAGTACGAACAGGGTTGCCGCTGAAAATTTTGAAAAGGTCGAAAAAAAAGGGTCACGGAGCAAAAAAAAAAGTCGGAACAAAACAAATAATGTAAAAATTGTAACGACGTTAGGACCAGAGAACTGCATGAATTTACTCATTTGCAGTTGTGAATCATTCGCTAAAACACAAGCCGTCCACAGTCTCACGCACAAAGAAAACAAACAAGCATGAATCGACACACATGAATATTTGAAGTAGTAGGCTCGTACTCAAAGTATTTAGTCAATCAGAGCATTCGCAAATGTGATTCACGAGCCTTCGAATGGTGTCAAGCAGCTCGTATTGAAATCAGGATACATATTATGGAGCCAATAAAGTGTGGTGGTAGCTAATCATTTCTTGGAATGAATGTTAATGTGTTTGAAGGCAGTAAATGTTTCGAGTGGCTCATAAAACGAACTACTTGCTGCAGTGGAATAAATGTGAATGTGTGTGAGTAGAGACTTGACCGAATAAGAAGTTCGAAGATCCGTGGAAGCTTTCACATCAAGGAAACCATCGTACAAAAATTAGAGCGCGACCGGCTCAGCTGGTATTGCCACGTTCAAAGAAGAGATCATTTGAACCCTGTTAAAAAGGCAATATCTATGACGTTCCAAAGACATCGCGATGTAGGAAAGGCAGGCCTATAAACGCCTGGATCAGACAAATGCGACGACATCGGCATTTCATTGGCCTCAGTAATCGAGTGATCCAAAATCGGCAGGCCTGCCGATATTTTCTGAGGTCAAATAGGCGAACCCCACAGGCGGATCAGTAGAAATGCGGTGAAGTGGGAGGGCTGTGATCCCTTGTTTTCGGATCATGGCCTCGCTGATGAAAGGAAGAAGAAGAAGAAGTGTGTGAGTAGAGACACTCTCTACACATATGCATTGCCTACTATCGCAAAGCAAAATTGATATGAAAATTTAGTATAAGTGGAAGCAGGTCAAAATGATATATTTTAACCCTTATACAACGACTACTTGTGAAAAAAAAGGGTACACAACACATTTTGCCTGTACCACTACCTGCGCCGTGGTGTGTAAGACTAATGCGTGTTGGTTTTTTCATAATGGTTTTTTAAAGGCGTGATGACTTGATCATCGTTGTGTGGATGTTTTATCTTTGGGCAATGTGACCTGACTTGCTTTGTTGAACATGCTTTTGTGATTAGTTTTATGATATTTCTTTTTCACTAATTACAACTAATTATGAACCCTTAGGATTAATTCTTCAATGTAAAATATGATAATAAATGTTTCTTTTATAATTTGACCTCCATAAAAATAATGCAATCCAGTGTTCGGCCTAGGAATAAGAAAAAATAATTTGACTCCTTAATTGATAGTTTTCGTAGTAACTGGTTACACTGGTTTTGTAATAAGACTGGGGTTGGTATTGCTTTCCTTTTTTTGCTGATGCATGTTTAAAGGCATGTTGACTTGAATTCTTATCAGTCGTGCGGAGAAGTTAAGTACAGAGTAGGTATATCTATTCAAAAATCCTCGTCTTTGGTCCTCCCCGTGGGCGCCCGCTGGAAATTGCTATTCACCCTTCAGGTGTCTAGTGTCAGCCAAGAATTTACACGCATGTACTCAATCGTGCGCTGTGGTTCATTAAGACGAAGGTGGGGAGTAAACCCAAAAAATCTCACTTAAGCCAAGGTGTGTAGGCACTCGTGCCGAGGGCTGCATGGTCAGCTGGTGATAAAACAGTGCTGGTCTCGAACGGTCCCTATCGATGCCCAGGCGAGGTCGGTAGTATTATCGCCCTTTCCTGGTATGTCGGCTCTGCTAGGACTGACTCTTCTTTCCGGACATACTCGAGGGACCAAAATTAAAAAAAAAATCAAAGAAAAAAACCAAACAAATATAAACAAAACAAACAAGATGTGGTGGGGATGCCCGACATTGGCTCCTCATCGGAAGACGAGCTTCTAGCCTCCAGTCAGGAGTCTTCAGTGTTCCCTTCAGACGCAGCAAGTATAAGGCAAAGTACTCCCTCTGGCGTACAGAAGGCGGCTCATCAGTCAGCAACAACAGCAAACACCCAAAGGCACTATCGTTAGTGCAGCTGGTTCGTCGAAAAAAACCAAAACCCCAGACGCCATCATGAAGAGCAGATACAAGATGGCTCTATTCGTTCTTGACAAGGTTGCCAAAAGCGAAGCAGCTGGTACCGTTCATGAGAAGGACGCAGCGGATAAGGCCAAGTATCAAGCTGTGGTCGATGAGTACATCGCACATCTTGAGAAGCAACAAACACATCCACAATAGAAGAAGAATAACACCAAGGCAAGCAAGCGGAACAAGTCTTTGGATGAGACCAATCGCGAGGCTAAAAAGTCCAAGGTGGTCAGGACCCGTACTACGTCAAAGAATATACTGGGTACATCCTCCGCCTGTCCTACTCAGACAACGCGACACTTTTCTGAGGTGGCTAGAGACCATCTGCAGGTCGCCCTCGTGGACGAGCGCTCCTCAGATGGTAAGTCGGTCAGTGAAGAGTGGGGTAGCTAAGAGGCCAAACTATCGGGAATGGTCATGGGCTACCTGTTGGGAAATCCTGGGGGACCTCTGCCGTGCTTCGACTCCACCGAGTTGGTCAGGGATTATCGGGTCATCAGATGCGAGGACCAGTTCGCCAAGGATTTCTTTAGAGTGCGAGTGTGTCACTAAGGTCAGCGACGCCTGGGAGGGCTTGAAGCTCAAGCTTATCCCCGCTAACGATATCCCCAGGAGACCTAGGGCCCGCACCTGGCTGCCCAATATGCAGATTGAGGGGGGTAGGCTTCTCCAATGTCTGAAACTGCACAATCCGGCGGTTCTGATGGATGACTGGGCAGTCATAAATTCGGACGAACCTCAGAAAAACTGCTCATCTTTCCTGCTGCTGATCAACCAGGCTAGCCTGGTGGCACTCGAGAAATCCGATCATAAGCTGCGTTTCGGCATAGGGAATGCTAAATCTTTAGTTTCCGTCCTTCTGGTCCTGATGAAGATTCAGGTGAAATCGATGGTTCCGACAGGATGTCGGACGACATGGGGGGTGACACCATTCCACCTACCACCAATGCTGAACATCATCCAGATCAATCTGCACCACTCGAAGAGTGCGTCAGATAATTTTCTTGTCTTCCTCGGCGAGGAGGATATAGATATCGGCATTGTACAGGAATCCTGGGTGAAGGGTTCATCCATAAAAGGGCTCAAGGACAACTGTTACAACATCTTCGACAAGACCACAAACCAGGTTAGTAACAAACCTAGGACTTTCATCCTAGCTAAAAAACATTTGAATTTATTTCTATGTCCTGATTTTAGCTCTGCCGATTTAACGGAGGTTGCAAGTAACACTCTTTTTATATCCTCAGTTTACATGGATCGTGAAAGGCCATCACTGCCAGAGGAGGTGCGCCATTTAACATTAATGACAACGGCAAAAAAGGACAATCTGCTTCTGCGCTGCGACGCAAATGCCAGGCACACATTATGGGGCAGTTCTGAAATCAACGAACGCGGTGAGTCCTTGTTTGATTTTCTAGTGATATCCAGCTTTCTGTTTGTAACGTGGGTAACACACCAACTTTTTTTTCCGAGTACGGAAAATTTCAGAGGGTGGGAGGAAATTTCATACATCACTCTTAATAGCAACAATAATGACCTTAGGGTAGGTATCTGGGGCTGGTTAAACGATAGTGCATGCGATCGTATGAAAACACAAGCATTTTCACTCAGCTGAGGCCTACCAACTCCTACTCTCAACCTACACACGGTGACAGCCGGGTGCCTAGTACCTTAATCCAAGAAATGGGTAACCAACCGCGTTTAGCGGATTCTTGGCGGCAGCAGATGAGGGAGGGGGGAAGAGTGCTTTCTCACTAGAGCACTCCTTCCTGTTCCAGGCGGCAGCGGACGATTTCCCTAGACGGAGTCGACGTTGGCGTCTATAGTTCCAGTTAGGTGGAACTTAGTGCATACCTTGCGCGAGCTGCTTCGACGTATTCGGATCACAGGTCGGTAAGGAATTTCTAATGTTGGTCACGACATTGGAATAGAGATGGTGGCAAAGGAGCCCTTAATGGGCCAACGGCAGCGCTCATACTCCCGTACTGGCACCGGTGTACCCGGCCTCTCGTCCTAGGGGAATAATTAAGGAACTGGCCCTCCAGGTTGGGGTCTGTGCCGTCGGGGTAACTTCCCTACCACGTAAAAACTTATAGTTCCGAAACAGCCAAAAGCCTCGGATAAGGATGACTCAACTAATGACAACCCCAGCAAACGAAATAAGGACAACGACCTTCGGATCTGTACGTGGAATGTTCTGTCCCTTTACAGACCACGTGCAGCCGAACAATTAGCAGAGGCCCTAGACTGCTATAAAGCAGATATAGCCGCCATCCAGGAAGTACGATGGGATGGGCCGGGCAAAAAGAAGATGAAAAACTGTGACATCTACTACAGTGATTGCTACAGAGGGAACAGGCAACGCTTATTCGGATGCGGATTTGTCATACGCGGCAGACTTGGGCAAGAAGTCTTAAGCTTCCGACACGTTAGCGAGCGTATTATGACTCTCCGAATCAAGGCTAAATTCGCTAACATAAGCCTAATATGTATTCATGCCCCCATGGAAGAAAAGAACCCTGCCACCAAAGAGTGTTTCTAGGAGCTCTTCGACAAAACATACGAGCAATGTCCTAAATACGACGTTAAAATCGTATTGGGCGATTTTAACGCCAAAATAGGAGAGGAGGAGGTCTTTGGTAGGGCAGTCGGTAAGCATAGCCTACACGACACCACGTCTGATAACGCACTAAGGCTAATTCATTTCGCTGTGGAGCGAAATGTCACCATAGCAAGCACATGGTTTCCTCATCTCGATATTCATAAGCAGACATGGCGGTCCAATGATAATGTAACGATCAACCAAATTGATCATATTGCGATCGACGCAATGCATGCCTCCAGTATTCTGGATGTCTGTACCTTCCGACCAACATAGACTCGGATCATTAAATTGTTGTAGCCAAGGTACGAATGCGGATATCCCAATCTGAGCAACAAAGAAGAATCACTGTGAGGAAATTTAACGTCGAAAAGCTACAATCGCAAGAGACCGCCAGACTCTTCGCTGAACGCGTATCCCGAAATCTCTCAATTACCCCTATGCCGGCAGCATCAAGTGCCGAAGACCAGTGGCATCGCTGCCAACATGCCATCAGAAACACCGCGACTGATGCGCTGGGTCTCGCTCGCCCACCACCGCGAAACCCCTGGTTTGACGACGAGAGCTGCTCGTGAGCTCTACGAGAAAAAGAGACGGGAAGAACATCGGCTTCTCCAAAAGAAGAAGAAAGAGCATGAGAAGCACGCGTTTGAGAATATCGAGAATTTATACTCCAGGAACAATGTACGGAAGTTTTACCAAAAGGTAAAAAGAACGTGTCAGAGAAGCAATACCCGTACTGAAAATGGAAACCTCATAGTAGAATCACAGTCGTTGCTGAGAATATGGAAAAACTACTTCTGCAGACTGTTTAACGGCGACGAAGACCAACATCCCGCTGTCAGGAAGAATGAACCATTCAACATAAACGATGATAGTCAAAATTTCCGCCCACCTGACCAAAGCGAAGTGACGATAGCAATATCCAAGCTAAAATCCAACAAGGCTGCTGGACCTGACGGCTTACCGGCCGAACTTTTCAAGGCAGCTGGGGATGAATTGGTAGAGTGCATACACCAACTCATCTCTAAGATTTGGTCAGACGATTGTATGCCTGATGAGTGGAACCTCAGCATCGTTTACCCGATCCACAAGAAAGAAGACCCCTCAACTACGCCAATTATAGAGGCATCAGTCTCCTCAACATCGCATACAAGATCTTTTCTGCGATATTGTGTGAATGCCTGAAACCTTTTATGAACAGCCTGATTGGACCCCATCAGTGCGGTTTCAGGCCAGGAAAGTCCACCATCGATCAAATCTTCACACTTCGGCAGATCCTGGAGAAAACCCAAGAATTCCAAATCGATACTCACCACCTCTTTATCGATTTCAAGGCCGCCTATGACAGCATCTGTAAGGAAGAGCTTTATAGAGCCATGTCTAGTTTTGAAATCCCTACCAAATTTATCCGTCTGTGCAGGCTAACGATGGAGAAGGCTCGCTGCTCCACCAAGGTCGGTAATGACCTCACCGAGACATACGCCGACGATATAGACATTATTGGAAGAACTCAGCGGGCTGTCACCGGTGCGTTTTCAAGCATTGAGACGGAAACGCCAAAATGGGTATAGCGATAAGCAAGGGCAAAAGCAAGTATATGCTGTCAACAAGAAGGGACAGCCAACACCGACGAATTGGACAGAACGTCACAGTGGGTAGCTATAGCTTCGAGGTAGTAAAGGGAGGCTCTGCTATGAACTCTGAGAACAACATCAGCGCAGAAATCAAGCGAAGAATCGCTGTTTTTTTAGACTTATAAGGTAACTCAACAGTAAAGCCCTATCTCAAACAACTAAGGAGACTCCATATAAGCCCTTGATCATGCCAGTCCTGCTTTACGGCGCTGAAACATGGACTTTATTAAAAGAGGATGAAGATATCCTTGCTCGCTTCGAGAGAAAAATTCTTCGTAAGATTTTCAGTCCCGTTTGCGTTGACGGGTTTTGGAGGAGAAGATTCGATCACGAACTATACGAACTGTACAGCGACATCGACCTAGTCAAAAAACTGCGTATTGGACGTTTGAGATGGCTAGGGCATGTAGACCGAATGGACACCAACGCTTCGGCCCGCAGAGTCTTCGAATCTAACCCCGAGGGACGACGCAGCATAGAGAATCATCGCCGTAGGTGGGGCGCACAAATTCAAGGGGACCTCGACCAACTTGGAGTGCGCAAATGTAGGCAATTAGCTAAAGACCGAGCTAAATGGAGAGGCTACTTGGTTGAGGCCCAGGTTCACCCCGAACTGTGGCGTCACCTAAGTAAGTAAGTAAGAAGTTATTCCTTTAAGAAATATACAAGCGTAGACAAGCCGACGTAATTTTGTACCTCACAAGATTGCCAGATATGGTGTTTCGGCAACATTAACCACAGACTAAGGTGCACAGTTCGAGTCTGGGTTGTTCATATTATAAGTGCAAGCCGAATAAATTTTAATGATTTCTTTGGGAAAGTAGAATAAAAGGAAGCGCCGCGACAGTACAATGGAGGCGTCAGTGATCTGTGAAATTCAGCCCACACCTTATTCCCCAGATCTAGCGTCTTTTAGGGAAAGGTTTGCGTTTCAAATAGAATAATAAATTCAAACTCTCCAAAGACTTTGAGGATTCTTTCATTTTAGTGGACCTTTCTAAGTCAGATCGTACATCTAAACATAAACTAAATCGAAAAAAAAACCAAATCTGTTGATATGTGCCAGCAAAATTAAATACAAAGAAGCAGAGATTAATTTTATGAAAAAAATATATTTAAATTTTATTAGCTTTATATACACAAATTGAAAATGTTTTGAAAATTATTTTTACATTGACCCAACACATGGATATACGCTAGGAAAGGAAGGACCTTTTTGGAAAAAGATTTATTTTTGATAGATTTTGGCTTCGTCTTCTTTGCATTTTCGATACTCAGCTTGAGCTTCGTCTTGTATGCCATGCAGTCATCTAAGTGAGCACGCTGCTCCTTACTGAAGCTCTTGGGGTCGCTCGATCTGATGGCTAATAGATCGGTGGTGAGCTGGTATTTTGCCTTGGATAGTTTTAGCGCCCTAACTTTTGTTCGGCGCCTCTCTTCCCTAAAGAGGAACAGGTGATAGCCAGCGCGTACTTTTTCCTTCATCGATTATTTTGTCTCTCCATCGGGCATTTTAAAAACATTAAATGTTGAACTTTTCGGCTTCGTCTTCTTTTCCTTCTCGATACTCTGCTTCAGCTTCATCTTGTATGCCATGCAGTCAGCTAAATAAGCACGCTGCTCCTTGCTGAAGCTGGTGAGGTCTTTCGATCTGATGGCTAATAGGTCTTTGGTCAGCTTATATTTTGCCTTGGATAGTTGTAGCGCCCTAACTTTTGTTCGGCGCGTCTCTTCTCTATAAAGGAACAGGTGATAGGCAAGGGATACATCTTTCTTCTTCGATTGGTTTTTGTCTCCACTGGCTATTTTAGGAATAATTAATGTTTGACTTTTTGGCTTCCTCTTCTTATCGTTTTTTATACTCTGCTTAAGCCTCATCTTGTATGCCATGCAGTCAGCGAAATAAGCACGCTGCTCCTTGCTGAAACTGGTGAGGTCGTTCGATCTGATGACTAATAGGTCTTTGGTCAGCTTATATTTTGCCTTGGATAGTTGTAGCGCCCTAACTTTTGTTCGGCGCATCTCTTCTCTATAAAGGAACAGGTGATAGCCAAGGCGTACTTCTTTCTTCTTCGATTGTTTTTTGTCTCCTCCGCTCATCTTAAAAAAATTTAAATGTTCGGCTTCTGAATAGAAATGGAAACGAATGCTTACAAGGATCTTTGTAGACTGACGAGCTTGTGCACCTTAACCCATATTTATAGTTCAGGCCGAACCGTTGCAGGTTCTGACACAGGTAGATGTGTTTGATCTCAGCGTACCTGACGTCACTCCATAGAATAAAGATTCAAAAAGGGCGTCCCATGTGAGAGTGAGATGGAAGTTGCAAACTGATTATTTATTTACCTAACTGGCTACCTGGGTGTGGTTTTTGAACATTATTCGTACTCTTGCGCCTGCCTTTTTTAATTTATTTATTGCGTGTAATTATGCGGGTAATAAAACTGTATTCAAATCTGCAATTAGGTAAAGCAAAGTGTTTGCGACAAGTAATTCTTATTTTATTGTGCAATTAAAATTTTCAATTTATAATTTTGTTAATTTTTAATAATTTTTAAATAGATAGATTAGATTTTTAGATTTAAATGTGAATTTATTTTTCAACATTTTCTTAGGTTTTACAAGTTTCACAATTTCAGCATTGGCTATTGCCGTCAGCCAGGAAGAGAGTTTTAAAGAAAATTTAACTAATACTTAATACAAATAGAACATAACATACCAACTAGTTTTCTACTTAATGTAATATTATTCAAAAAGCATCGCGTAGGATTTGTTGCCTGTATTTTAGAGCTGATTTTATGTAGCCAATTAGTGCTGTCCAAATTTTGATCTCCATTTAGTATTGCAATGACTTCACTTATCGGCAGAATATATTTTTTCCAGATGAAGTCTTCGTATCTCCGTTAATACCGAGCAGATCCCTATTAGGTGGAGGACATCCTCTTCGCCCGTAGGTTGCAAAGCGAGCATTCCACATTGTGCACTGTTCTATGTGGCATGTAGTTTAGATGTAGGAGTTCTCCTCTAGCCTTAAATATAGTAGAGATTGCATCTAGACTATTGAGATCACTAAAGTAATTCTTTTCTCCAAGGTCATATTGAAGAATTCAGTAGATGCTTCTGCTTTCGCTTTGTCGCGCTTTTCTATATATTTATCACATATGGAGCCGTTCGATCTTGACCAACAAAGCCTGTAGAGCGCTCTTCGAGTGTGAAGTGTTCTCTTCTAGTATTCGGACATCATGCTCGCCACTTAGCCTCGCCCATTCGCTAAAAAATTGCAGTTTTTGGCGGAGAAGGTACTTTACAATTATTTTGGGAAGCCGATGGTTTGGTAGTTCGCAGACTTTGCAAATGTAATTGAAGTGCATCCTTAAGGTGAACATATATAGCGGAGGTAACCCTGTTTCGAAATGCAACATGTATGTTGGTGTGTTTTACCGGTAGACGAAATATTTTCTTGATGAAGTATCTCGACAGCTTCTCAACATCCTCGTACTGCAAAAATCCCCAAACCTGAGCCGCGTAACACATAATTGATCTCATTACCGCTTCAAACAGTTTATATTTCACACTATGGGCCATATTCTTCTTCCCTAGAATGCCTTTCCAGTTACAATTGATAGCTTTTTTCGCCTCCTTCAGCTTTTCTTGCAGATGTTTACTAAACGATAGACGAGCTGTGATAATGACCCAAAGGTACTTGTACTCCTTCACCTTCTCAAGCTCTACATTTTCCCAATACCATTTTTCTTCTCGTGCGTATCGCCCAAACCCGTTTCTGAATACCATTATTTTGGATTTGATGATATTAACTTTTAAGTTCCACAATCTGCAGTACTGATGCAACTTGTTGATCATGATTTGCATCATCGTTGGAGTTTCCGCGAGTAACACAATGTCATCAGTAAATCAACCACAGATGCAATCCAAAGTATAAGGATCATAATGGAAAAACATCGTGATTCCTTAAGGGATTTGCATATTGTATTGGTTGACTTTGAAAAGGCATTCGACAGACAACCACGAGATCTGATATGGGTGGCGCTAAGACATCGAGGGGTTCCAGAAACCTATGTACAGATGATTATGGTCATGTACGAAGGAGCAAAGACAAAAGTAAGATGCCCCGCTGGAGTAACCGAAGAGATCCGAATCAAAGTCGGGGTGCACCAGGGAAGCGTTTTAAGTCCTTTGCTCTTTATTACAGTCCTTGATTATCTGCTTGAAGGTAAAGTGATGGACCCCAAGGTATATTAGCTATTCTTTGCTGACGATGGGGCCATCATAAGTGAGGATCCTACATCCCTGCAACGAGCACTTGATGTGTGGGTGGACGTTTTGGAGGGAAATGGGTATCGCATTAGTTCAAAAAAGACAGAGTACTTGTGCTGCCCGTTCTCTGATCCACTCAGGCCTATTCCAGACATTTATTTGAATGGAACAGTGCTTCCCAAGTGCGAAAAGTTCAAATATCTGGGATCTATGATCAATAGCAAAGCAACTTGTGATGACGACATCAATCATCGTGTAAGCGTAGGGTGGATGAAGTGGCAAGAAAATTCCGCTATCTTCTGTGACAAAAAAAGGCCCCTAAGTTGAAAGGAAGGCTCTACACCGCAGTTGTACGTCCAGCGCTCACATACGGTTCACAATGTTGGACGATGTACAAAAAGTATGAGAGTAAATTAACGGCAGCTGAGATGAAGATGCTTCGCATGACAGCAGGAGTGACCAAGCTTGATCGAATAAGAAGTTCGAAGATCCGTGGAAGCTTTCACATCAAGGAAACCATCGTACGAAAATTAGAGCGCGACCGGCTCAGCTGGTATTGCCACGTTCAAAGAAGAGATCATTTGAACCCTGTAAAAAAGGCAATATCTATGCACGTTCCAAAGACATCGCGATGTAGGAAAGGCAGGCCTATGAACGCCTGGATCAGACAAATGCGACGACATCGGCATTTCATTGGCCTCAGTAACCGAGTGATCCAAAATCGGCAGGCCTGCCGATATTTTCTGAGGTCAAATAGGCGAGCCCCACAGGCGGATCAGTAGAAATGCGGTGAAGTGGAAGGGTTGTGATCCCTAGTTTTCGGATCATAACCTCGCTGATAAAAGGAAGAAGAAGAACACAATGTCATCAGCGTACAGCAGGAGCTTGATGTTTATACCATTGAACACAATCCCTCCAGGCAAAAAAGTTGTGAGATCATCTAGGAATATTGAAAAAAGCAAAGGACTCAAGAGGCAACCCTGCTTCACTCCCATTGCTGACTCGAACCAGCTGGACATTTTCTTTCCATCCCACACCGTCGTTTTGTTTTCCTTATAGAGACCTCGTATCACCTCCATAATCTTTGTCGATACTCCCAGGATACTAAACTTATAAAATAGAGCATTTCTGTCGATGGAGTCGAAAGCCGCTTTGAAATCTACAAAGAATGCATATAATTTACTGCCCCTGTCTAAATAAGATCGCGCGATGCTCGTTAGCGTAAATACGTTGTCTACTGTAGAATAATCTTTCCTAAAGCCGGCTTGGAATTCGCCGAGCAAATTATTTAGGCGTATCCTCTTTGTCAGGCGTTCTAGAATTATTCCCGTAAATATTTTTGTTACCGAGTTTAGGAACGAGATGCCTCTATAATTGTTTGGATCTTCTGGGTCTCCTTTCCTGAAGATAGGGAAAATTATATTTCTTCTAAGACCTTCTGGCATTTCACCCGTAATAAATATATAATTATACGCTTCGGTGAGATTTTCTAAGAATTCTTGAGTAGCATATTTAAAAAACTCATAAGGTGCCGTTGAGAGCTCGTACTAATTTTCAGAAACAACGACTGTCTCGAATTCCTGATAGAGTGCGCGCGAGATACTGAAAATATAATTGCTGTTTCCTTATGCATATATTTTTGTACGCTTTGTTTGCCTCTTGGTACAGTTGTTTAGCCAGGTTTGTTCTCGTACATCTGATCAAACGCAGGTAAGCGAATGATTTTTTTTCTAGCATCTTCACATTCTCTGTCATACCATGGCTGTTTTTTTTTCCTCCCTCTTGCCACGAGCTCACAGGAGATCGCCGCATCCGAGATGCAAGAGACTAATTTGTCTGTGCCCCGTATGGAATTCAATTCACTTGCATCAACAGAACTGATCACGCGATTCAAATTTAATTGGTACCTTATTGAAAAACTTTTCCTCCACTGCAATTTCGGCAAAAGTTGCATGTCACGAGATTGAGATTCCGGGAATGCCATTAGGTTTACCGTAACAGTGAATGGTAGGTGATCTGAGTGAATCAATTCACTTACTTGCAGGTCTAATACACACTCTAGCCAAGCTTCGCGAACAAGACAATAGTCTATCGTTGAAGCCGCAGTTCCCCTGATAAAAGTAAGATGACCCAGTTTGTCGCTATTGGTTCGTCCGTTCATCATCGTAAGGCCAACAGATTCGCACAATTCAATTAACTTCCTTCCATTTCCATCCATTTTCTTATCTGTGGCGTATCGTGTAGCGTTTATCGATGTGGGTATGAGCTCGGGCTCCAGATTTAAAAGTTGTGCTGTCCCAATACTTGCATTCAGATCACCAATAACCATTATGTTTTCTTGTCCAAACTCTAGTAGCAGGTCGTACAAGCCCTCAAAATCCTACAGCCATGAGTTGCAATTAACGTACATAGAAACTATGTAGTATTTAATCTTCTTCGTATCTATTTCAACCAAAGTTCTGTTAAACACATTTATATAACGACATCCAATAGAGTTCCTTATATGTCTTCCGATACCAAATACACATCCTCCGCTTGCTCTGCCATGGTTTTGTATTCTCGTAGCAGGGATCCAGTGCAGTATATGGTATAATCTTTAAAGTACTGGTCGAATCTGGACATGTTTTCCTCCACGAAAGTTTCAAACAGAAAGAATATGTCGTATTGGTTAATGTGTTCAAAAAAGTCAAAGTCAAAATGAGAGTTTTGAGCACTATTCTCGACAGTTTGGGAGCCACTGCTGAAAGCTGAACTTGTGTGTCCACCATAAGTACCAACACGATCAGCTGTCGTTTCTCGCCTGTCACCGATCAACTGCTGAAGAAACGTCATCCCGTCTTCATCTGCACATGTCAAATTGTTGTTGACATCGAAATAATACATTTTTTCGCCGACTTTAATTGCTTCTCCTCGAATTTGTGTATCAATGTTCTTTTTATTTGCAGCAATATGATGTTTTATTTAAATAAGACGTCTTCTCCTTTCCCTTGCCGCGGATGTATAGTCTTTATGCAGTGATATAAATGTATTCTTGAGTTTGGGTGCAGCTCGTAGTATGCGCCATACATCTTCCCTATCTTGCAGTTCGACAATTACGTTCTCGATATTTGGGTTTTTCGAGCGAATGGAGCGGGTAGCTGCAACTGCTGTTGTATTCTGGGTCTGCAGCAACTCTAAACATAGCGTTTTTGCCTTTTCCGCCGGGTTCTGCGCTGGTATGTGCATGACAATGTTCTTTTCGTTCGCTTTTCGAGACAGCCATTCAATCTGAAGTTCGAGAGCCATGCAGCGAAACTCCATTTTTTGTAGTTGGTTCTGTAGCGATAAGTTGTTCTGTTGAAGTGTGTATATTTCAGCGCCAATGCCTTCCAGACCGGACATAGAATTCTCTATCAGCATCTTTAAGTATGTGATAGACATATTGCTGACAGTCATGTTTTCCTTATCGGATGTAATTTTTTGGGCCGGGAAGTCGGGGGAAGTTTCTGCTAGTCTTCGTTTGGGCTGGGTTGGTGCAGGAGTCTTGGTATTTACCGTGATTTTGACTGGGGTCCGTTTCATGCCTTAGCCGTTACGAAATTTTCCTGTTTTTTCTTTGGTTTGTAAGCGTTCGTTTTGAATACAAATGAGTTGAAGAGACTCGCCTTTAGATTTTTTTTTTAATTGGCGGTTACGTTAGCACACTTAATACTTTTAACTATTGAATTTAAGCTTTTACTGAGTAATATTATATTATTTTCCTGGAGCTTATAAGAAGCACGACTTGGTTAGTTTTTGACAGTTTCCTCTCCACATACTTTTGAATACTCGTAATAAAAGGAGTGGCACGGCTCTCATTACAGATCTCTAAAGCCAGCTTTGTAAATAGCGCGCAGCAGGACCAAACCATCGGAGTATAATTTCTTCAGTTCAGAGGAGTAGTCTTAAAACTAAGTTCGGCCAATTCTATGAAATTACTCACCATACTCCTTTCAACAGCATGGCAAAATCGCATCATCATCTGCTCGTGGTGCCCGTTGGATAGCTATCTGCAAACGAACTAGCGATTAGTGTGTGCTGAGTCTGAGGATATATGTGTAGGTGAGCAATCGGACCTGCGCAAGCACATCTGAGTGAATTTCAGCACTCATACATATGTTTAAAGGACCGAGGCATCTCTACTTACTTCATTTGCTGAAATATGCGTTTCAGAAATTTAACAAGATCTCCTCAGAAGAAGGACGTACCGCCGATGAATTCTCTCGATGGAATCAACAACTGGCATAGGTGTCATGGATTGCAAAAAGGGATCTGGCGCTCAATGTTGGGGATTATGCCGTCGGGATAAATTCTCCATCACCTATAAATGGTATAGCTACAAGGAAATCAACAGCCTCGGATAAGGACAATTTAACTGTTGATGATCCTGGCAAGCGGAGAAACTATAGCGAGTCTGAAGGTAGATTGTCAGACCCCTTTTTAAACCGCGTGCGTCACCTTCGTCATTTCGAAGAGAAGAGATATATGAAACGGGTAACGGCGAAAGAAATTGAAAATAAATAAAAGAAGGCATCAGAAGCCCGAGGATTTGATTTAATATCAGGCGAATCCTCAAAATTAAAACGTCTTTTGCTTAGCAAACTTTTTTTATTCCCCTGGAACCTTCCTACATCAACTAAACCGAACAAACTAAAACTATAGATATGTGCCAACTATTCCAAGTAAAAAGATGCTGAGTGAAATTTAAAAAGAAAAATATATTTGAAAATGTAAATGCTTTATATTTACAAATTGAAAATGTTTTAAAAATTAATTCTACATTAATACAACGCATACATATATGATACAAAAGGAAGGAAATTTTTTGAAAAGGATTTATTTCTTGACAGATTTTGGCTTCGTCTTCTTTGCCTTGTCGATACTCTTTTTCAGCTTCGTCTTGTATGCCATGCTGTCAACAAAATTATCACGTTCCTCCTTACTGAAGCTGGTGAGATCGTTCCATGTGATGACTACTAGGTCGGTGGTGAGCTGGTATTTTGCCTTGGATAGTTGCAGCGCCCTAACTTTTGTACGGCGCATCTCTTCTCGATAGAGAAACAGATGATAGCCAACGGGTACTTCTTTCTTCTTCGATTGTTTTTTGTCTCCTCCGGCCATTTTAAATATTCGACTTCTGAATAGAAATGGAAATGAATTTTTACTCGTGTAAAGATCTCTGTAGACTGATGAGATAATGGATCTTGACCCAACCTTTATACTACAGGTTCAGGCGCTGAGCATACATACAGGTAGATTGAATAAAAAATGAAAAAGGGCCTCCCATATTAGAGTGAGATAGAAGTTCTAAACTGATTACTTATTTACCTAGCTAGCTACCTGCCTTTGTTTATTAACCCTGGGTGCACAGAAAAAGGATCTATTCTATACTTATGGTTTATTGTGTGTAATTATGTGGGTAATAAAACTGTGCTCAAATCTGCAAAGTAATAAAGTAGTATTGACAAATCATTGTTATTTTATTGTGCTATTAGAATTTTATATATAAAAAAAGAAAATCCAAAGCCAAGGAGCGTATTTGATGTAGTAGTGGTTTACAATTTTTTGGTGGAACCAAGGAGTCGCTAATTATGGTGTTTTGGGACATATGCAGAATGCGATCAAAACCGTCGAAGTATAGATCCCTAATTTTGGAGGAATGGTATTGGAACTTTATTCGGTTTCCTTATAACATAGCAAGCAAACTCTCCCCAAATTGATCCAGTTTCTACTAAATTGCTCGCCATACTCCTTTCAACACTCGCGAATAAGACCTCGAGTTGCTTAAAAGTCTCCATCTGCTTCAGTGGGACTTCATGTTATAGGTTGAATTCTTTTCCCTTAAGGCAAGCAAGCAGGTCATAAGAGAACTTTTTGGACATTAAGAATACGTCAGAGCTTAGCTTTAACGAGGTGGAAAGAGGTGGAAAACGCCATTAGAAACGTTGAAATCGAACAACATTTTTAAAATCACAGCGAATTTCTAATAAATTATCATTACGAAACCAGTAAGTTAGCCCAACGCGTAGGCACTAAGTATCATACTTTTTATTACCCCTAGTTAATGCTTTAGGCAATAATAAAAATAAAATGTTTGTACTTATATGGACACCTTGACGTCATAAAATTATCTCAAAAACTCTATTAATTACGTGTTACAATTTTATTACATAACAAAGCAATAATTTGGGAAATTTTTTGAAAACATTTGTCTACCTGCAACAGTTAGACCAAAAACTTCCCTCGGCTATATAAAAAGGAGAGCAAGTTGAGTTGCGAAATCAGTTTGCGAATATCCTTTGACTGTGTAACTGTCTACAGCAGAGAATACAAGACAAATATTTTTCCAAATGGCAACAAACAACGAAAAACCAGCATCAGTTTCATATTTACTGTTTTTATATAAAAAGGAGCTACGAGTGCGTCGTCGAGAAGAAGAACGCGGACGCAAATACGAGATCAAGTATTCCCTCACAGACGAATTGGTCCACTCGAACTATACCCACGTAAGGAGATTCACTCCCGTAGAAGTCGGCCACATGCAGGACAGCGTAATCTACAAGAAGCGGCTAAGATTCACGATTGCGAAAATTGAAAAGGAGCTGAAAGCTAGGATGATTGCAAACTACTCGTGAAGAAGAATAGGCGTTATACTAACCAGAGCTATAACATTTTGTACCTCATTTCGAAGAGCATTAATTCAAGGAAAACGACCGCTAAATAAAATGTTTGAATTTGTTATTGTAGTAAAGATTTTATATGTAAATAACGAAAATATTAAAAATTAAGATTTGAGTATGTATTTTTAAGCTCATGTCAAAAACTATTAATAATAAAATTAAAAAAAAAAAAAAGCAATTTATTCTTTTATTTAAATTTTCACGTTCGAGCAGATGACGGCGAAAAATTTGTTGGGTGTTGAGTGTTTTACTTAGTAGGTTGACTTGTGGTTGACTTATTTTCTTTTTAACAGGATATCCCCTCTAGTTCAAGGAAGACATACTTTGGTTCTAGCAGAAGCAGTATTGACCAGTTACTTACTCTCAGAATGTGGTCTGAGAACACTTTGGAATAAACCAAATCTGTCTTCTTTTTTAATTTGCAGAAAGCATACTCGTACTATCGAGTTCCATGGGGCAAACTTTGAATGGGAGGGATGTTTCCCTGCTAAGGGACATTGGGCTTTTATTCATAAACTGTGCGAGCTATACTACGAGCCGAAGTTATATCTAAATAGTATGCGCTGAACTTAAATGCGTAGGGCGCATTGTGCAATCTCATTTCTTCCTTATGTAATGCCTATGTCATATATGGAGTGGATGTCACGGCACAGTCGTGGCGGAGAATGTTTCAAATACGAAGACTTCAGGACGAGTCGTTTACTATTCGCTGGTGATTTTGTCGGTCTGAGCGCTGTCGAAAGATTTGTAGCCATCTGTGATGATACTGAAACTAAGGTAAACGTGAACAAATTGGTTGTGATGGTTGTTTCTAGGACGAATGTTTACTGCAGTCTGCATATCAGTGAAGCCCCATTGAAGCAGACGGAGACTTTTAAGCAACTCGAGGTCTTATTCGCGAGTGTTGAAAGGGGTATGGAGAGAAATTTTGTAGTATTAGTCAGACTAGATAAATTTGGGGAGAGTTTGCTCGATATGTTATAAGGGAAGACCGAATTTAGTTTCAATACCATTCCTGCGAAATGAGGAATCTATACTTCGACGGTTTGATCACGTTCTGCATATGTCCCAAAACTGACCTTAGGATCCTGTTTGATTACGGCACCATCACTTAAGCGAGTCCATGGTTCCATCAAAAAATTGTAAACCACTACTACATCAAATTTGTCTTTTAATTTTCTTTTTTAAATATCAAGTTCTAATTATTTGCGAGGGAGAGTTGCGATCTTAAAGCTCAAGCTTGAAAGATCAACTCTGGCATTGGTGCAGGTGTATGCACCGAATCTTCAGTCAGAGTATGCAGCTTTCTTAGATGCAGTTGATGTTGCCCTTGAAAAGGTTGCAGATATGGATTCTTTTGTCCTGATGGGTGACTTCAATGCTCTCGTGGGTGTAGATGTTATGACATGGGGGAGTGTGATTGGGAGGAACGGTGATCCTGATCAAAACGCGAACGGAGAGAAGTTGTTGAATTTTTTGTTGTGAAAATGGCTTATCCATCACGAACACTATCTTTCCACACAAAGTCATTCACAAATACAAATGGTACCGTCAGACTCAGAAGAGGTCGCTGATAGATTTCTTTGTGGTACCATCGTGTCTGAAGAGAATGGTCTGTGATGTTCGCGTATTGAGAGGGGCCGAACTGTCAACTGATCATCACTTAGTGCTGTGCAAATTGTATCTTAGCGAGAGAGTGCCTCCCCTACCAAAGCGTAAACCAAGGATGGTTACACGCATACGATGGGAGAGGTTACAGGACGATGGAATACGGGAGACATTTGCGCGGCAAACATTTGAAAGGTTTGAACGAATTCCAACTGTTCCATCAAATGTAGAGGAAGAATGGCAACTATTTGCAACAGCGGTTATTGCCTATGCGGGATATGTTTGTGGAGTGAAGCGGCTTGGTGTGGCGGCTGGTGGTGAGAAAAGGACTGCTTGGTTTAAAACGCCCGGAGTTCAAGAAGCGATCAGGGAGAAGAAGAGAGCCTTTAAGGTGTGGATTCACTTGGGGAACTCCGATTCTCGAAATCGGTTCACTGAGGCGCGAAGAACCTGCAAAATAGCTGTGAAAACAGTGAAAGAACAGTCTTGGAAGGAGTTTGGCGAAAAATTGGAACGTGACCACAGATCTGCAAATAAGATGTTCTGGCAGACCGTCCGCCGACTCAGACGAAAAAAGTTGAACATCGTTGAAGGAGTTAAATCCAAAGACGGTACACTTCTTTCCAATGAGGATGACATCTTACGCAGATGGAGCGAGCACTTTTCAGAATTGCTCAATCCCGAACAGGGCACCGAAGATGACAGACCTATTGTCGAGAGTTGGGCGGAAAGTAGTCCTACGGTAGAGGAAGTAACTTTGGCGATCAAAGCGCTAAGGGTTGGCAAATCTGCTGCTGTGGATGAAATTCGGCCAGAAATGCTCAAGGCTTTAGGTAAAGAGAGAGTGCAATGGCTCTCGCGTGTCATGGCCTGGGAATGCGGTGAAACACCTGGTGATTAACAAATGGGGGTGATAGTTCCTCTTTTTAAAAAAGGGGACAAAAGAGATTGCGCCAACTATAGGGGTATATCTCTTTTAAGTCTCCCTGGAAAAGTCTTCGCTAACGATGTTAAATCAATACCCTTCAATGTGGACGTTGCACTCCGCCAGGGGTGCGTTTTGTCACCTCTCCTCTTCATTGTATATATAGATTGGATGTTGCAGCGCAGCCGTGGCGGGGAACCTTAGGATTAGTAATCTGCTCTTTGCGGATGATTTGGTCATCCTTGGGTCCTCTCAAACTCAGCGCGCACTCGAAAGGTTTGTAGCCGTTTGTGATGATGCTGGAATGAAGATCAACGTGAACAAGTCAGAAGTAATGGTCGTTTCCAAAAAACCCATTCAGTGCACTCCGCATGTTAGTGGAGTTCCACTGAAGCAGGTGGATAAGTACCTCGGGGTCTTATTCACGAGTGATGGGAAGAGCAATGCCGAGTTATCCTGTAGAATTGGTCAGGCTGGATCGATTTTGAGAGAGCTTGGCCAATCTGTTGTAAGGAAAGCTGAACTTAGTGTTCAAGCTAAGCTATCGGTTTTTAACTCGGTGTATGTTCTAACTCTCACCTATGGTCATGAAATTTGGGTAGTGACCGAAAGAATAAGATCGCGGGTACAAGCTGCCGAAATGAGGTTCCTTCGCGGTGTTGCTGGAATAACTCGCAGCGATCGAGTGCGCAACAGCAGAGTACGCGAGGCGCTCAATGTTGAGCAGCTACTTCTCCCAACGGAACGATCTATGCTTCGATGGTTTGGTCACGTAGTGCGTATGCCCCCAGATCGGCTTCCAAGACGGGCCATGATGGCCGTGGCATCAGGTAGGCGACCCCGCGGTAGGTCTGGAAATAGATGAACCAAGTCCGGCATCTCTCCTGGTGCCGTCTAGGGATTTCTCCAGATGAGTTGGAGTCGATGGCGGAGGATCGAGAAGGATGGAGGGTTCACCTGAGCATCCTACCCCCGCGACCCTCATGAAGGATTAGGGGGCCATTGAAAATGTATGTATGTATGTATGTATTATTTGCTAAAATCAGTTTATTATTTTAAAGATTTAGGCAGAGTTTTATTACCCGCATAATTACACACAGTAAAACGCAAATATAGAACGGAGCCTCTTTCTGTGCACCAAAGGTCAATAAACACACTCAGGTAGCTTGCTATGTAAATAAATAATCAGTTTACAACTTTTATCTCACTCTAATACGGGAGGCCCTTTTTAAATTGTTATTCAATCTACCTGTTAATATGCTCAGCGGCTGAACCTGTGGTATAAAAGTGGGTCGAGATCCATTATATCATCAGTCTACAGAGATCCTTATACGAGTAATCATTCGTTTCCATTTCTGTTCAGAAGACGATCATTTAAGATGGCCGGAGGAGACATAAAACAATCGAATAAGAAAGAAGCACCCGTTGGCTATCATCTGTTCCTTTATCGAGAAGAGATGCACCGTATAAAAGTTAGGGCGCTACAACTATCCAAGGCAAAATACCAGCTCACCACTGACCTTCTAGTCATCAGATCGAATGACCTCACCAAATTCAGCAAGGAGCAACGTTCTCATTTAGTTGACTGCATGACATACAAGACGAAACTGAAGAAGAGTATCGACAAGGCAAAGAAGACGAAGCCAAAATCTGTCAAGAAATAAATCCTTTTCAAAAGATTTTCTTCCTTTTGTACCATATATATATAATATACAAGCATATAATGTATGTGTTGGGTTATTGTAAAATTAAACTTTACAACATTTTCAATTTGTAAATATGAAGTTAATTATTTTCAAATACATTTAAAAAAAAGAAACCAAATTCACTCAGCATTTGTTTATTTGGAACTGTTGGCATATATCTATAGTTTAGGTTTGTTCGGTTTATTTGATGTAGAGAGGTTCGAGAGGACTAACAAATGTTCGCTAAACAAAATACTTTTTGACTTTTTATTTATTAATATTTCAAACGGTAAAATTACCTTTCACTGCTCAAAATTGGAGTTCTTGGAGAATTTCAGCTTATTGTCCTAATTCGAAACCAAAACATTTCTCTTCATATTTTTTTTTTTTTGAATTTTGGGAGCAACCAGTGCGCTAAATCTGAGGATTGAGGCGCTGGCTAAATTTCATAGATACCTGAGGGCGTCAGAAAATGACTCTTTTTTCTGCAGTATGGACGGTTGCATTATAGCGGCGCTTCCTTTTATTCTAGTTTCACAAAAATGTTTGTAAACTTTTAGTAAAGAATTTGTAGTTACTGTGGAACAGCGAAACAGCTAGACTCTCCATTTTCAATTTTTGTAAAAAAAATATTGAGCAAGGACGCCGCGTGCTATCTTAAGTCCTCATTCAGATTTATTTGAATATTTTTGGTGATGACTTAGTATTCGTGGACAATGATAGCATTTAATCTCGGTTCACCTCCTATCATTTTCTGTGTCCTTCTTGGAACTTCATTAATTTGTGCCTTCACGAGAGTCACATTTGTACCTTCGGTCGAAGGTGCGAGCTTCACGGGATTCGAGCACCAGAGAAAAATATTCGGTCTTTGATTCAATCTTTGAATCTACTTCGAAGCAGTTTCAAGGGATGGTGCATTTGCTCCATATACACTTTGACATTCTTTAAATATGTTCGGATCTTCAGTTGACTTCGAAGTCGTAAGGAACAACATATCAAGTATTCGTGCTGCGGTGGTCAAAGAGAATTGCATGGCGTTAAATGAAAAAATAAAGTTCTCACTTAGCCTAGACCTACTCCTACTCTCCACCTCCACGCTGATTACCGCTGAGTCAGAACTCGAGAATGGGAAGATTTTGGGGCAGATCGAGAAGAGATGTTTCCCACTAGAGCAGACGGTAGCGGACAAATTCCCTAGACGGAGTCGATGGTGGTGGCTACAGTCCCAGTGAAGTTGAACTAAATGAACACCTTGCGAGTACTGGTTCGACATATTCGGATCACGGGTCGGTAACGTATTTTCGAGGTTATTCAGGACGTTGAAATATAGATATTGACTACGATCGTAAAAAGAACAAGGATCTTCGTATCTGTACGTGGAATGTGAGGTTCCTCTCTCACTCATTTGCAGTTGTGAATCATTCGCTAAAACACGAGCCGTCCACAGTCTCACGCACAAAGAAAACAAGCAAGCATGAATCGACACACATGAATATTTGAATGCGTAGTAGGCTCGTACTCAAAGTATTTACTCAATCAGAGCACTCACAAATGTGATTCACGAGCCTTCGAATAGTTTCAAGTAGCTCGTATTGAAATCAGGATACATATTATGGAGGCAATAAAGTGTAGTGGTAGCTAATCATTTCTTGGAATGAATGTTAATGTGTTTGAAGGCAGTGAATGTTTCGAGTGGCTCATAAAACGAGCTACTTGCTGCAGTGGAATGAATGTGAATGTATGCGAAGGCAGTAAGTGTTTCGCCTGGCTCATAAAACGAGCTACTTGCTTCAGTTCTCTGGTTAGAACTCCATATTCATTCAAGAAAAAAAAAGAAAGCATTAGATTATACAATACAAAAAATAATAAATTAGATTAAATTAAATTAAATCAGTACAATTTTCTTGTGAAAGATTGTAATGGGCAACTAAATGGAATTTTTGTTGGAAAAATATTTTTTATTCGAAAAAGTCTCAGAATAAAGTAAAAAGGTTCAAAAAGAGGTGTTTTTTTTTAAGTCGGATCACAGTCTCTTTACGTCAAAAAGGGTCAAATTGCGACTTAAGTCGCATAGCGGCAACCATGAGTAGAAACCAGAGTATATCCATTCAATGAGTAGGGACACTCTCTACACATATGCATTGCCTATACGATTTTACTAAAAAACCAGGAAAACCGCCAAATGAAGTAATATCGTATAGACCAATTTCGCTTCTTCCAATCATATCGAAAATTTTCGAGAGGATATTATTAAAGCGTCTCCAGCCAGTTATAGAAGAAAATAATCTTATTAGTGACCACCAGTTTGGGTTCAGAAGTAAGCATTTGACGATTGACCAGGTGCATAGAATTACTGACGTAATCGAGAAAGCATTTGAAGAAAAAAGGATTTGCTCAAGCGTATTTCTTGACATCTCGCAAGCCTTTGATAAGGTGTGGCATGATGGCTTGATATGCAAACTATGACAAGTTCTCCCTGTATGCTTATTCGATATTCTAGAATCATATCTCGGGAATAGAATCTTTCGTGTTAGACATGGAGTCAAATACTCCGAACTCAAGGAAATTTCGGCCGGCGTACCGCAAGGAAGCGTTCTTGGGCCGTTTCTCTATTTGCTATATACTCGTGATTTACCGAACGAAGATGGCACTATCCTTGCTACGTTTGCCGATGACACCGCTATCCTAGCAGTAGGCAAAACAATCGAAGAAACGACTGCAAAAGTGCAAAACGCACTGAATAATGTAAATGAATGGACGAGGGACTGGCGGATCGCCCTCAACGAATCTAAATCTGTTCACGTGAATTTCACTTACAAGAAAACTAATGACTTGCCAATTTTCCTAAACTCGGCCCGAATACCTTTTGCAAACGAGGCCAAATACCGAGGAATGATACTCGACGCAAGGCTGAAATGGAATTCGCACGTGAAAATGAAACGTAAAGAACTCGAAATCAAATATAGAGAAATGTACTGGTTACTCGGAAAACATTTCCACCTCAGTACTGAGAACAAACTGCTTTTATACAAGCAAGTGCTAAAGCCGGTGTGGACCTACGGTATACAACTTTGGGGTTGTATCAAGAAAACAAATGCAAATATTTTGCAAGCTTTTCAAAATAAAGTGCTAAGAGAAAGTGTCCAAGCACCGTGGTATCGTAGAAACGACGATATCCACAGGGATCTCGGAATTCCGACAATCGAAGCTGAAACTAGAAGCTTCGCGAGAAAGCATAGAAACCGACTAATCGGACATGTCAACAATACAGTCCTACAAATTTTGGATGAGAGCAATTTATTGCGCCGACTACAAAGGACTAAACCTTACGACTAACCGCGTCTATATTACGGAATATGCAGGATCCTTCAGTGGAAAGCAACCTGCCAAACGTTTTTATTTCGTGTTAGAAAAATTACTTGCTTGATAAGTTAGTACTTAGTTGCGATATCTAACAAATTTATATCGAAGGGTGGTGTTTTTTTAGTCAGTAAGAATCTGACACTACTATGAGCATGCGCTTGCTATTCTCATAGTGTCTATGGAAGATTTTGCACCTACCCTCGAAAAAAAAAATAAAAAAAATATGCATTGCCTACTATCGCAAACAAAATTGATAAGAAAATTTACAATATGTGGAAGCTTATACAACGACCACTTGTGAAAAAAGGTACACAAAACATTTTGCCTGTACCACAAACTGCGCCGTGGTGTGTAAGACTAATGGGTGTTGGTTTTTTCATAATGGTTTTTTAAAGGCGTGATGACTTGATCATCGTTGTGTGGATGTTTTAACTTGGGCAATGTGACCTGACTTGCTTTGTTGAACATGCTTTTATAACTAGTTTTATAATTTTTCTATTCTCTCCTGCGATCGACCGACAATTCTTTCAGCACCAGATGTAAAAACATTTTCACAGCACACAGCACATGGTTGTGGGCAGTGAGCTTTGTATTGCTTCCACACCTTGTGAAAGGTGCTCCCTTAATTGTTGGGGCTGTGATGGAACATTTAGTCCATCGACGTTGAACCTGTACATTCTTGTGTTGTTGTGGGATTTTCGAACTGCAGCAGTGCGTAGTTGGACAGTAGCTATCATAAGATGGTGATATCGTACTATCCCCACATCTGCCCATCGCCTGTTTCGGACATCCAGGAGACTGCTTCTAAACCGGCGGTTGATGGTAAAATGGTCAATTTGGTTGGAGGTTGCTTGCCTGTCGTTGGAAATCTACCTGACTTTGTGGCAGGTCTTATACTCAAACATGGTGCCACCTATCACAAGGCGCTTGGCATTACAGAAATCCATGCTTCCCGATTACATATTTGAGCCCTTCGTTCTCGTTGCCTACCTTGGCATCAAATCCCCCATCACTATGACAATATCTCAAGATTGTAGAAGTTCTTCTTCTCATCCTCAGACAAGCCCTCCGTTGGGGTATAACACTGTATCATGGCGACGCGTCGTACTCTAGTCTGGAGTCTGGCCGCCATAATCCTATCACCATGAGGCTGCCATTAAATTGGGCCCCTGCGTGTGTTGTTGTTGTTAGGAGCAGTCCGACTTAATAATCCCGCGGACTTCCGGGTGGTCTTTCGGAATAGAGTAGTACAGTGTTACGTATTGGGGGCTGGTACTCACCCATTTCTAACCATCTGATTTCACTTACCCCCAAAATGCCCAGCCTATATCGCATGAATTCCTTTTGCAATTGAGGAAATCTGGCATTGTATGATCCTTCGCTTATTGAGTCGAGGAGCGTCTTTAAATTCCAGAAACCTATCTTTGTCCGGGTACAATAGCCAAAAGTCGTCAACAAGTTATCATTCCGTATCCGAGGCATAGTGTCGGTTTCTGTACCGAGTTGGTTTTAGTAACGCAGGTTGCTGGCCCACATTACCTAGTCTAGAACCAAGGCCCTGAACAACCCGCACTTGCAATTTTAGCCTACACGTATAGTTGCCTGGGGGCCACGACTAGGAGGTAAAGCAAGCACTTCATCAAGAACGTGATTGTTGCGCTACTAGCCCAAACCAAGTTTCGAGCAGTCAGTAGTTTCCCGATCTTCACAATGTATGTTAGATCCTCAAAAATACTTTCTTAGAAATTTGAAAATTCTTGACATATTGATAACATACCATATGTGTATAAATAGAACACATTTTCCATTGTGTACAAAAACGTATAAGCTAAGAGCCTTTATGTAATACATGTTTCACATAACGAAATGAACAGGTGTACATAGATATGGACAGGTATAAATGGTTAAGCTTATTAAGGTAACAAATTGCAAAAGTTAGACAATGCAATAATAATATTTACAAAACGAAAAGTAATAATACCAATAAACTATTAATTACCTATTTCCTTGTAAGTATTATTATTGTATTAAGGACAGTTAGGTAAATTAAGGGAGTTTTCGGATTTTTACGATTTATGACCTTTATAAGATTAGCATTTCATACCTGCTCTCACCTGTACTTACCCTTCGATATCTCAGGTGATATGTAACTTGTCGAAATTAATAAAGAGGATTATAAACACAAATATATATGCTAAGGTAAGTTAGGTACGGCTTCTTAACAAGGACTTAGAAAATTTGCTATAAAAGCTAGCCGCAGACCATGACCTTTATAAGATTAGCATTTCATACCTGTTCTTACCTGTACTTACCCTTCGATATCTCAGGTGATATGTAACATGTCGCAATTTAATTAAGGGGATTATAAACACAAATATATATGCTAAGGTAAGTTAGGTACGGCTTCTTAATAAGGACTTAGAAAATTTGCTATAAAAGCTAGCCGTAGAGTTCGGAGATCATCAGTTTGAGAATATACCTTCAACTTGAAACACCCGCTAAAAAAAATATTAATTTTGAACACCATGAGTGGAAAACCATCTATTGCCTACCATTTGTTTGTCTACAAACAACTATTGCGTTGCCGAAAAGTACGCACTCTGAGGCTGAATAAAGCAAAGAACAGTCTTACCACCGAGATAGTGGCTTTCACATGGAATAACATCAACATCTACAAGGATAAGCTCAGTGACCTCATGGACATCATCGTGTATAACGAGAAGCTGGAGTATACTATTGACGAGCAAATGTCAAGGCGCTTAAGGAATTCGAGTAACAAGCAAGTTACTTTTCTATAAGTTTTAGAATTGTAGTAACTACTAATTGCATAATAATATTTTTAAGAGACTTAATTCTTTTGTGAAAGAAAAATCAATAAATTTACATTGTTTGTTTTAAACTGAAAATTATATTTATGTTTTATTATCATTAAATTCTCCTACTGACTACATACCTCGCCGCGGTGTAGGGGCCTAGTAATGGTCAAGGATTTTCGGGGTACTTCCCCAGATGAGACACGAAGCAAAGTTGTAGTCGTTCTAATCCTTCTCCTTCATATCCTATCCTCCCCTCTCTCCTCTCCGGTGGGCCGGATCAGGGTGTAATACGACCCGTGTCAAGGATCAGCCTGGCTGGGGGCCCACTTTAAATAATAGTTCAGTCGCTAACGAAGTATCCGGATACCTGGCGACCTCCGGATTAGCTTACCTTGCCTGCACAATGCGGATCTCTGTGCAGGTCGACCTTCCATTCTCCGCCACTTGTGGGTCCAATATAATGTACAAAAATAATAACCAAAAAATATAAAAAATATAAAAAAAGTAAAAAAAAGAGGACGGTCCTCTTAAAAAACCATCTTCCAGCCTCCTGGGAATCATACCCGCAAGCTCTGCTGTGACAATCCCGTCCTAGCGCATTGGCCTTGAGGCCCTAGCACTAGCGTTGCGAGCAGTTGCAAGCAGATGGACGTCCCCAGGATTGCTGAACGCGCGTCTGGTACACTGGCGGATAGGACAGTGGTTTCAACACCTGGTCCCATCGTAAAGCCAGATCATGAAACGCGAGGGGGCAACCTCTTAATATCTCTGCACCTTCAGGGGACAACTAACTGTTTGGCCTCGAGGTTACAGCACGCTGTGCCCTCCACTTCGAAGGATTCACATCCCGTTCTCAATTCCCTTTCAGGGGCGACGGACGGCTCGGCTTCGAGCTTGCCGAATGGCGCCCCCCCAAGATCTCCTACCAAGATTGCCGGCTGGCTTATAAGCTAATTCGCCGCATCCAGGAAATTCCTGAGGCAGGATAGAACCCGGAAGCATAAGACTTCTTTAAGCTGGGCACTCAAACGTGTCCATCTCATCCCCCGACTCATCCAGCAAGGACTTATCGTCCAAACGCCAGAGGTCTCAGAATGAGTCTCCCACCCTTGTCAAGAAGACCAAGGTAGTACCTTCCATCGCTACTACCAAGCCCTTCAACCGAGTGCTTAAGGCACACTTGGCGAGCACGGTCGTTGACCATAGCGATCCGGATGGCAGCATTACAGCGGAGAAGTGGAGGAAAGTGTGAGATTAAACTCGCCACCAATTGTCTCCAAATCCTACGTGACCATCCCGGCCCTGATGTTTCCTGCAGGGATGGTGGCTGGCATCAAGGGCATGACAAACTTATTGCCTGCACTGATCAAAGATCGAAGGATCTCTATAAACTTGCTGTCTCCAGATTAGGACAGGTTTGGCCAGGTGCACAGTTGGAGGTCGTGGAAAGGGACCAGATTCCAACATCCTTTTACTCTCAAATTTCAGCAATCAAGACATAGTCGCTACCAACCTGGAATTGCGATCAAGGAATTACTAGCTGGTATCGGCTTATCTAGGTCACGATCTTCTGGGCCCACTCCCCCTGGACATCTTGGGGAGCTTGATTGCTGTAGCAGAGAGCCGAAACACTGGTCTCATCATTGGCTGCGATGCGATTGCCCATCACTCAATCTGGGGCAGTTCCGACATAAATGAAAGAGGTGAGCAACTTTTTGACTTTATCCTTAGCACTAACCTCCTAATCTGTAACAGGGGGTCCAAACCGACCTTCATTACTCGTAACCGACAAGAAGTCCTGGACATCACTCTTGTCTCTGATCACTTATATAACTCGGTTAAGGACTGCAGAGTCTCTGATGAGCACTCCTTTTCAGACAACCGTTACCTCCAATTTAGTCTTGATGACTATCTGCCTGATCAGAAGTTTTTAGGAATTATAGGAAAGCCAACTGGTCTCATTATAGGAAACGTTTATTAACGCTTATTCCCTCCCACCTGCCTACTGAACCTTCTTGCACTGAAGACCTCGACAATCTAGTCAACACCGGCACTAAATGGTGCCATGTCCGAGGTCTGCCCACTCCGCAAACCTCGAGGTAAAATGAAACCTCCCTGGTGGAATGCTAATCTCAGTACTCTTAGGAAAGACAGTAAGCTTCTTTTTAATATTGCAAAAAGCTCCCGTGAGACGGCCGATTGGGACTCCTATAAACTGTCTCTCAGAAGCTTCCGTGTTGCGGAAAATCCTCTCTAAAAGCCCTTCTATACCCAGCTTCCTTTTGCATCTGGATGGTCACTGGACCTCCTCTGCTGAGGAATCCATTGACATTTTACTGGATACTCACTTTCCTGGTAGCTCCCATGCGCAGCTTCAAACCCTTCAAGTCCCCAGGACCTGACCGTGTTATTCCAGCTGAAATTCAGCGATGCGAATACATTGTGCTTCAATGGCTCAAAGTCATCTTATCGGGCTGTCTAAATCTGGTCTATATTCCCAAACTTTGGACCGAGGTTGTAGTCATATTCATACCTAAGGCAGGAAAGAGCTCGCACGTTTAACCAAAGGATCTCCGACCTATCAGTCTATCGTCCTTTCTGCTTAAAACCTTAGAAAGGTTAATTGATATCCATCTTCGGCATAGTATAAGCCCAGCTCTGCTCTCGCCGCCCCAACATGCCTACTGCAAAGGCAAATCGGTTGAGACAGCCTTACATTCGCTATTCGTATTGGACGTCTGAGATATCTAGGGCATGTAGGACCGAATGGACACCAACGCTCCGGCCCGCAGAGTCTTCGAATCTAACCCCGAGGGACGACACAGTAGAGGGAATCATCGCCGTAGGTGGCGCGCACAAGTTCAAGGGGACCTCGACCAACTTGGAGTGCGCAACTGGAGGCAATTAGCTAAAGACCGAGCTAAATGGAGAGGCTACTTGGTTGAGGACCAGGTTCACCCCGAACTGTGGCGTCACCTAAGTAAGTAAGTAAGAAGTTATTCCTTTAAGAAATATACAAGCGTAGACAAGCCGACGAAATTTTGTACCTCACTAGATTGCCAGATATGGTGTTTCGGCAACATTAACCACAGACTAAGGTGCACAGTTCGAGTCCGGGTTGTTCATATTATAGGTGCAAGCCGAATAAATTTTAAAGATTTCTTTGGGAAAGTAGAATAAAAGAAAGCGCCGCGACAGTACAATGGAGGCGTCTTTTGGCACCGTCAGGGATCTATGAAATTCAGCCAGCACCTTATTCCCCAGATCTAGCGTCTTTAAGGAAAGGTTTGCGTTTCAAATAGGATAATAAATTCAAACTCTCCAAAGACACGACTTTGAGGATTCTTTCATTTTAGTGGACCTTTCTAAGTCAGCTCGTACATCTAAACATAAACTAAATCGAAAAAAAAAAACAAATCTGTAGATATGTGCCAACAATATTAAATAAAAAGAAGCAGAGATTAATTTTATGAAAAAAATATATTTAAATTTTATTAGCTTTATATACACAAATTGAAAATGTTTTTGAAAATTATTTTTACATTGACCCAACACATAGATATACCATACGTTAATAAAGGAAGGACCTTTTTAGAAAAAGATTTATTTTTTGACAGATTTTGGCTTCGTCTTCTTTGCATTTTCGATACTCAGCTTGAGCTTCGTCTTGTATGCCATGCAGTCATCTAAGTGAGCACGCTGCTCATGGCTGAAGCTGGTGAGGTCGTTCGATCTGATGACTAATAGGTCTTTGGTCAGTTTATATTTTGCCTTGGATAGTTGTAGCGTACATCCCGAACCGTTGCAGGTTCTGACACAGGTAGATGTGTTTGATCTCGGCGTACCTGTTGTCAGTCCATAGAATAAAGATTCAAAAAGGGCTTCCCATGTTAGAGTGAGATGGAAGTGCAAAACTGATTATTTATTTACCTAACTGGCTAACTGGGTGTGGTTTTTGAACATTATTCGTACTCTTGCGCCTGCCTCTTTTAATTTATTTATCGTGTGTCATTATGCGGGTAATAAAACTGTATTTAAATCTGCAGTTAGGAAAGCAAAGTGTTTGGGACAAGTAATTCTTATTTTATTGCGCAATGAAAATTTTTAATTTTTAATTTTTTTAATTTTTAATTATTTTTAAATAATCGTAATAAAGGGAGTGGCGTGGCAGTCATTGCAGATCTCTAAAGCCAGCTTTGCGAATTGTGCGCAGCGGGACCAAACCATCGGAGTATAATTTCTTCAGTTCAGAGGAGTAGTCTTAAAACTAAGTTCGGCCAATTCTACGAAATTACTCACCATACTCCTTTCAACAGCGTGGCAAAATCGTATCATCATCTGCTCGTGGTGCCCGTTGGATAGCTATCTGCCAGCGAACTAGTGATTAGTGTGTGCTGAGTCTGAGGACGCAACTACTGCGCAAGGACATCTGAGTGAATTTCAGCACACATGCATATGTTTAACCGACCGAGGCATCTCTACTTACTTCATTTGCTGAAATATGCGTTTCAGAAATTTAGCAAAATCTCATCAGAAGAAGGACGTGCCGCCGATGAATTCTCTCGATGGAATCAACAACTGGCATAGGTGTCATGGTTTGCAAAAAGGGATCTGGCACTCAATGTTGGGGATTGTGCCGTCGGGATAAATTCTCCATCACCTAAAAATGGTATAGCTACAAAGAAACCAACAGCCTCGGATAAGGACGATTTAACTGTTGATGATCCTGGCAAGCGGAGAAACTATAGCGAGTCTGAAGGTAGATTGTCAGACCCTTTTTTAAACCGCGTGCGTCACCTTCGTCATTTCGAAGAGAAGAGATATATGAAACGGGTAACGGCGAAAGAAATTGCAAAGAAATAAAAGAAGGCATCAGAAGCCCCAGGATTTGATTTAATATCAGGGCGAATCCTCAAAATTAAAAAGTCTTTTGCATAGCAAACTTTTGTTAGTCCCCTGGAACCATCTTACATCAACTAAACCGAACAAACTAAAACTATAGATATGTGCCAACATTTCGAAGTAAAAAGATGCTGAGTGAATTTAAAAAATATATATATATTTGAAAATTCATATACTTTATAAATTATACTTTATATTTACAAATTGAAAATGTTTTGAAAATTAATTTTAAATTAATGCAACGCATACATATATCATACAAAGGGAAGGATATTTTTTGAAAAGGATTTATTTCTTGACAGATTTTGGCTTCGTCTTCTTTGCCTTGTCGATACTCTTCTTCAGCTTCGTCTTGTATGCCATGCTGTCAACAAAATGATCACGTTCCTCCTTACTGAAGCTGGTAAGGTCGTTCCATGTGATGACTACTAGGTCGGTGGTGAGCTGGTATTTTGCCTTGGATAGTTGTAGCGCCCTAACTTTTGTACGGCGCATCTCTTCTCGATAGAGAAACAGATGATAGCCAACGGGTACTTCTTTCTTCTTCGATTGTTTTTTGTCTCCTCCGGCCATTTTAAATATTCGACTTCTGAATAGAAATGGAAATGAAAGTTTACTCGTATAAGGATCTCTGTAGACTGATGAGATAATGGATCTTGACCCAACTTTTATACTACAGGTTCAGGCGCTGAGCATACATACAGGTAGATTGAATAAAAAATGAAAAAGGGCCTCCCATATTAGAGTGAGATAGAAGTTCTAAACTGATTACTTATTTACCTAGCTAGCTACCTGCCTTTGTTTATTAACCCTGGGTGCACAGAAAAAGGATCTATTCTATACTTGTGGTTTATTGTGTGTAATTATGTGGGTAATAAAACTGTGCTCAAATCTGCAAAGTAATAAAGTAGTATTGACAAATCATTATTATTTTATTGTGCTATTAGAATTTTATGTATAAAATAAGAAAATCCAAAGCCAAGGAGCGTATTTGATGTAGTAGTGGTTTACAATTTTTTGGTGGAACCAAGGAGTCGCTAATTATGGTGTTTTGGGACATATGCAGAATGCGATCAAAACCGTCGAAGTATAGATCCCTAATTTTGGAGGAATGGTATTGAAACTTTATTCGGTTTCCTTATAACATAGCAAGCAAACTCTCCCCAAATTGATCCAGTTTCTACTAAATTGCTCGCCATACTCCTTTCAACACTCGCGAATAAGACCTCGAGTTGCTTAAAAGTCTCCATCTGCTTCAGTGGGACTTCATGTTATAGGTTGAATTCTTTTCCCTTAAGGCAAGCAAGCAGGTCATAAGATAACTTTTTGGACATTAAGAATACGTCAGAGCTTAGCTTTAACGAGGTGGAAAGAGGTGGAAAACGCCATTAGAAACGTTGAAATCGAACAACATTTTTAAAATCACAGCGAATTTCTAATAAATTATCATTACGAAACCAGTAAGTTAGCCCAACGCGTAGGCACTAAGTATCATACTTTTTATTACCCCTAGTTAATGCTTTAGGCAATAATAAAAATAAAATGTTTGTACTTATATGGACACCTTGACGTCATAAAATTATCTCAAAAACTCTATTAATTACCTACAACTTTATTACATAACAAAGCAATAATTTGGGAAATTTTTTGAAAACATTTGTCTACCTGCAACAGTTAGACCAAAAACTTCCCTCGGCTATATAAAAAGGAGAGCAAGTTGAGTTGCGAAATCAGTTTGCGAATATCCTTTGACTGTGTAACTGTCTACAGCAGAGAATACAAGACAAATATTTTTCCAAATGGCAACAAACAACGAAAAACCAGCACCAGTTTCATATTTACTGTTTTTATATAAAAAGGAGCTACGAGTGCGTCGTCGAGAAGAAGAACGCGGACGCAAATACGAGATCAAGTATTCCCTCACAGACGAATTGGTCCACTCGAACTATACCCACGTAAGGAGATTCACTCCCGTAGAAGTCGGCCACATGCAGGACAGCGTAATCTACAAGAAGCGGCTAAGATTGACGATTGCGAAAATTGAAAAGGAGCTGAAAGCTAGGATGATTGCAAACTACTCGTGAAGAAGAATAGGCGTTATACTAACCAGAGCTATGTATAACATTTTCTAACTCATTTCGAAGAGCATTAATTCAAGGATAACGACGACTAAATAAAATGTTTGAATTTGTTTTTGTAGTAAAGATTTTATATGTAAATAACGAAAATATTAAAAATTAAGATTTAAGTATGTTAAAAAGTATTAATAATAAAATGAAAAAAAAAGCAATTTATTCTTTTATTTAAACTTTCAAGTTCGAGCAGATGACGGCGAAAAATTTGTTGGGTGTTGAGTGTTTTACTTAGTAGGTTGACTTGTGGTTGACTTATTTTCTTTTTAACAGGATATTCCCTCTAGTTCAAGGAAGACATACTTTGGTTCTAGCAGAAGCAGTATTGACCAGTTACTTACTCTCAGAATGTGGTCTGAGAACACTTTGGAATAAACCAAATCTGTCTTCTTTTTTAATTTGCAGAAAGCATACTCGTACTATCGAGTTCCTCGGGGCAAACTTTGAATGGGAGGGATGTTTTGCTGCTAAGGGACATTGGGCTTTTATTTATAAACTTTGGGAGCTATACTACGAGCCGAAGTTATATCTAAATAGTATGCGCTGAACTTAAATGCGTAAGGGCGCGTTGTGCAATTTCATTTCTTCCTTATGTAATGCCTATGTCATATATGGAGTGGATGTCACGGCACAGTCGTGGCGGAGAATGTTTCAAATTAGAAACAGTTTCAGGACTAGTCGTTTACTATTCGCTGGTGATTTTGTCAGTCTGAGCGCTCTCGAAAGATTTGTAGCCATCTGTGATGATACTGAAATTAAGGTAAACGTGAACAAATTGGTTGTGATGGTTGTTTCTAGAACGAATGTTTACTGCAGTCTGCATATCAGTGAAGCCCCATTGAAGCAGATGGAGACATTTAAGCAACTCGAGGTCTTATTCGCGAGTGTTGAAAGGAGTATGGAAATAAATTTTGTAGTATTAGTCAGACTGGATAAATTTGGGGAGAGTTTGCTCGATATGTTATAAAGAAGACCGAATTTAGTTTCAATACCATTCCTGCGAAATGAGGAATCTATACTTCGACGGTTTGATCACGTTCTGCATATGTCCCAATACAGACCTTAGGATCCTGTTTTGACTACGGCACCATCACTTAAGCGAGTCCATGGTTCCATCAAAAAATTATAAACCACTACTAAAAAGGGGACAAAAGAGATTGCGCCAACTATAGGGGTATACCTCTTTTAAGTCTCCCTGGAAAAGCCTTCGCTAACGGTGTTAAATCAATACCCTTCAATGTGGGCGTTGCACTCCGCCAGGGGTGCATTTTGTCACCTCTCCTCTTCATTGTATATATAGATTGGATGTTGCAGCGCAGCCGTGGCGGGGAACCTAAGGATTAGTAATCTGCTCTTTGCGGATGATTTGGTCATCCTTGGGCCCTCTCAAACTCGGCGCGCACTCGAAAGGTTTGTAGCCGTTTGTGATGATGCTGGAATGAAGATCAACGTGAACAAGTCAGAAGTAATGGTCGTTTCCAAAAAACCCATTCAGTGCACTCCGCATGTTAGTGGAGTTCCACTGAAGCAGGTGGATAAGTACCTCGGGGTCTTATTCACGAGTGATGGGAAGAGCAATGCCGAGTTATCCTGTAGAATTGGTCAGGCTGGATCGATTTTGAGAGAGCTTGGCCAATCTGTTGTAAGGAAGGCTGAACTTAGTGTTCAAGCTAAGCTATCGGTTTTTAACTCGGTGTATGTTTCAACTCTCACCTACGGTTGGGTAGTGACCGAAAGAATAAGATCGCGGGTACAAGCTGCCGAAATGAGGTTCCTTCGCGGTGTTGCTGGAATAACTCGTAGGGATCGAGTGCGCAACAGCAGAGTACGCGAGGCGCTCAATGTTGAGCAGCTACTTCTCCCAACGGAACGATCTATGCTTCGATGGTTTGGTCACGTAGTGCGTATGCCCCCAGACCGGCTTCCAAGACGGGCCATGATGGCCCTGGCATCAGGTAGGCGACCCCGCGGTAGGCCTGGAAATAGATGGTTGAACCAAGTCCGGCATCTCTCCTGGTGCCGTCTAGGGATTCCTCCTGATGAGTTGGAGTCGATGGCGGAGGATCGAGAAGGATGGAGGGTTCACCTGAGCATCCTACCCAAGCGACCCTCATGAAGGATTAGGGGGCCATTGAAAATGTATGTATGTATGTATGTATTATATGCTAAAATTAGTTTATTATTTTAAAGATTTAGGCAGAGTTTTATTACCCGCATAATTACACACAGTAAACCGCAAATATAGAATAGAGCCTCTTTCTGTGCACCAAAGGTCAATAAACACACTCAGGTAGCTTGCTATGTAAATAAATAATCAGTTTACAACTTTTATCTCACTCTAATACGGGAGGCCCTCTTTAAATTTTTATTCAATCTACCTGTATATATGCTCAGCGGCTGAACCTGTGGTATAAAAGTGGGTCGAGATCCATTATATCATCAGTCTACAGAGATCCTTATACGAGTAAGCATTCGTTTCCATTTCTATTCAGAAGACGATCATTTAAGATGGCCGGAGGAGACATAAAACAATCGAATAAGAAAGAAGTACCCGTTGGCTATCATCTGTTCCTTTATCGAGAAGAGATGCACCGTATAAAAGTTAGGGCGCTACAACTATCCAAGGCAAAATACCAGCTCACCACTGACCTTCTAGTCATCAGATCGAATGACCTCACCAAATTCAGCAAGGAGCAACGTTCTCATTTAGTTGACTGCATGACATACAAGACGAAACTGAAGAAGAGTATCGACAAGGCAAAGAAGACGAAGCCAAAATCTGTCAAGAAATAAATCCTTTTCAAAAGAGTTTCTTCCTTTTGTACCATATATATATAATATACAAGCATATAATGTATGTGTTGGGTTATTGTAAAATTAAACTTTACAACATTTTCAATTTGTAAATATGAAGTTAATTATTTTCAAATACATTTAAAAAAAAGAAACCAAATTCACTCAGCATTTGTTTATTTGGAACTGTTGGCATATATCTATAGTTTAGGTTTGTTCGGTTTATTTGATGTAGAGAGGTTCGAGAGGACTAACAAATGTTCGCTAAACAAAATACTTTTTGACTTTTTATTTATTAATATTTCAAACGGTAAAATTACCTTTCACTGCTCAAAATTGGAGTTCTTGGAGAATTTCAGCTTATTGTCCTAATTCGAAACCAAAACATTTCTCTTCATATTTTTTGTTTTTAATTTTGGGAGCAACCAGTGCGCTAAATCTGAGGATTGAGGCGCTGGCTAAATTTCATAGATACCTGAGGGCGTCAGAAAATGACTCCTCTTTTCTGCAGTATGGACGGTTGCATTATAGCGGCGCTTCCTTTTATTCTAGTTTCACAAAAATGTTTGAAAACTTTTAGTAAAGAATTAGTAGTTACTGTGGAACAGCGGAACAGCTAGACTCTCCATTTTCAATTTTTGTAAAAAAAATTGAGCAAGGACGACGCGTGCTATCTTAAGTCCTCATTCAGATTTATTTGAATATTTTTGGTGATGACTTAGTATTCGTGGACAATGATAGCATTTAATCTCGGTTCACCTCCTATCATTTTCTGTGTCCTTCTTGGAACTTCATTAATTTGTGCCTTCACGAGAGTCACATTTGTACCTTCGGTCGAAGGTGCGAGCTTCACGGGATTCGAGCACCAGACAAAAATATTCAGTCTTTGATTCAATCTTTGAATCTACTTCGAAGCAGTTTTAAGGGATGGTGCATTTGCTCCATATACACTTTGACATTCTTTAAATATGTTCGGGTCTTCAGTTGACTTCGAAATCGTAAGGAACAACATATCAAGTATTCGTGCTGCGGTGGTCAAAGAGAATTGCATGGCGTTAAATGAAAAAATAAAGTTCTCACTTAGCCTAGACCTACTCCTACTCTCCACCTCCACGCTGATTATCGCTGAGTCAGAACTCGAGAATGGGAAGATTTTGGGGCAGATCGAGAAGAGATGTTTCCCACTAGAGCAGACGGTAGCGGACAAATTGCCTAGACGGAGTCGATGGTGGTGGCTACAGTCCCAGTGAAGTTGAACTAAATGAACACCTTGCGAGTGCTGCTTCGACATATTTGGATCACGGGTCGGTAACGTATTTTCGAGGTTATTCAGGACGTTGAAATATAGATATTGACTACGATCGTAAAAAGAACAAGGATCTTCGTATCTGTACGTGGAATGTGAGGTTCCTCTCTCACTCATTTGCAGTTGTGAATCATTCGCTAAAACACGAGCCGTCCACAGTCTCACGCACAAAGAAAACAAGCAAGCATGAATCGACACACATGAATATTTGAATGCGTAGTAGGCTCGTACTCAAAGTATTTACTCAATCAGAGCACTCACAAATGTGATTCACGAGCCTTCGAATAGTTTCAAGTAGCTCGTATTGAAATCAGGATACATATTATGGAGGCAATAAAGTGTAGTGGTAGCTAATCATTTCTTGGAATGAATGTTAATGTGTTTGAAGGCAGTGAATGTTTCGAGTGGCTCATAAAACGAGCTACTTGCTGCAGTGGAATGAATGTGAATGTATGCGAAGGCAGTAAGTGTTTCGCCTGGCTCATAAAACGAGCTACTTGCTTCAGTTCTCTGGTTAGAACTCCATATTCATTCAAGAAAAAAAAAGAAAGCATTAGATTATACAATACAAAAAATAATAAATTAGATTAAATTAAATTAAATCAGTACAATTTTCTTGTGAAAGATTGTAATGGGCAACTAAATGGAATTTTTGTTGGAAAAATATTTTTTATTCGAAAAAGTCTCAGAATAAAGTAAAAAGGTTCAAAAAGAGGTGTTTTTTTTTAAGTCGGATCACAGTCTCTTTACGTCAAAAAGGGTCAAATTGCGACTTAAGTCGCATAGCGGCAACCATGAATAGAAACCAGAGTATATCCATTCAATGAGTAGGGACACTCTCTACACATATGCATTGCCTATACGATTTTGCTAAAAAACCAGGAAAACCGCCAAATGAAGTAATATCGTATAGACCAATTTCGCTTCTTCCAATCATATCGAAAATTTTCGAGAGGATATTATTAAAGCGTCTCCAGCCAGTTATAGAAGAAAATAATCTTATTAGTGACCACCAGTTTGGGTTCAGAAGTAAGTATTTGACGATTGACCAGGTGCATAGAATTACTGACGTAATCGAGAAAGCACTTGAAGAAAAAAGGATTTGCTCAAGCGTATTTCTTGACATCTCGCAAGCCTTTGATAAGGTGTGGCATGATGGCTTGATATGCAAACTATGACAAGTTCTCCCTGTATGCTTATTCGATATTCTAGAATCATATCTCGGGAATAGAATCTTTCGTGTTAGACATGGAGTCAAATACTCCGAACTCAAGGAAATTTCGGCCGGCGTACCGCAAGGAAGCGTTCTTGGGCCGTTTCTCTATTTGCTATATACTCGTGATTTACCGAACGAAGATGGCACTATCCTTGCTACGTTTGCCGATGACACCGCTATCCTAGCAGTAGGCAAAACAATCGAAGAAACGACTGCAAAAGTGCAAAACGCACTGAATAATGTAAATGAATGGACGAGGGACTGGCGGATCGCCCTCAACGAATCTAAATCTGTTCACGTGAATTTCACTTACAAGAAAACTAATGACTTGCCAATTTTCCTAAACTCGGCCCGAATACCTTTTGCAAACGAGGCCAAATACCGAGGAATGATACTCGACGCAAGGCTGAAATGGAATTCGCACGTGAAAATGAAACGTAAAGAACTCGAAATCAAATATAGAGAAATGTACTGGTTACTCGGAAAACATTTCCACCTCAGTACTGAGAACAAACTGCTTTTATACAAGCAAGTGCTAAAGCCGGTGTGGACCTACGGTATACAACTTTGGGGTTGTATCAAGAAAACAAATGCAAATATTTTGCAAGCTTTTCAAAATAAAGTGCTAAGAGAAAGTGTCCAAGCACCGTGGTATCGTAGAAACGACGATATCCACAGGGATCTCGGAATTCCGACAATCGAAGCTGAAACTAGAAGCTTCGCGAGAAAGCATAGAAACCGACTAATCGGACATGTCAACAATACAGTCCTACAAATTTTGGATGAGAGCAATTTATTGCGCCGACTACAAAGGACTAAACCTTACGACTAACCGCGTCTATATTACGGAATATGCAGGATCCTTCAGTGGAAAGCAACCTGCCAAACGTTTTTATTTCGTGATAGAAAAATTGCTTGCTTGATAAGTTAGTACTTAGTTGCGATATCTAACAAATTTATATCGAAGGGTGGTGTTTTTTTAGTCAGTAAGAATCTGACACTACTATGAGCACGCGCTTGCTATTCTCATAGTGTCTATGGAAGATTTTGCACCTACCCTCGAAAAAAAAAATAAAAAAAATATGCATTGCCTACTATCGCAAACAAAATTGATAAGAAAATTTACAATATGTGGAAGCTTATACAACGACCACTTGTGAAAAAAAGGTACACAAAACATTTTGCCTGTACCACTACCTGCGCCGTGGTGTGTAAGACTAATGGGTGTTGGTTTTTTCATAATGGTTTTTTAAAGGCGTGATGACTTGATCATCGTTGTGTGGATGTTTTAACTTGGGCAATGTGACCTGACTTGCTTTGTTGAACATGCTTTTATAACTAGTTTTATAATTTTTCTATTCTCTCCTGCGATCGACCGACAATTCTTTCAGCACCAGATGTAAAAACATTTTCACAGCACACAGCACATGGTTGTGGGCAGTGAGCTTTGTATTGCTTCCACACCTTGTGAAAGGTGCTCCCTTAATTGTTGGGGCTGTGATGGAACATTTAGTCCATCGACGTTGAACCTGTACATTCTTGTGTTGTTGTGGGATTTTCGAACTGCAGCAGTGCGTAGTTGGACAGTAGCTATCATAAGATGGTGATATCGTACTATCCCCACATCTGCCCATCGCCTGTTTCGGACATCCAGGAGACTGCTTCTAAACCGGCGGTTGATGGTAAAATGGTCAATTTGGTTGGAGGTTGCTTGCCTGTCGTTGGAAATCTACCTGACTTTGTGGCAGGTCTTATACTCAAACATGGTGCCACCTATCACAAGGCGCTTGGCATTACAGAAATCCATGCTTCCCGATTACATATTTGAGCCCTTCGTTCTCGTTGCCTACCTTGGCATCAAATCCCCCATCACTATGACAATATCTCAAGATTGTAGAAGCTCTTCTTCTCATCCTCAGACAAGCCCTCCGTTGGGGTATAACACTGTATCATGGCGACGCGTTGTACTCTAGTCTGGAGTCTGGCCGCCATAATCCTATCACCATGAGGCTGCCATTAAATTGGGCCCCTGCGTGTGTTGTTGTTGTTAGGAGCAGTCCGACTTAATAATCCCGCGGACTTCCGGGTGGTCTTTCGGAATAGAGTAGTACAGTGTTACGTATTGGGGGCTGGTACTCACCCATTTCTAACCATCTGATTTCACTTACCCCCAAAATGCCCAGCCTATATCGCATGAATTCTTTTTGCAATTGAGGAAATCTGGCATTGTATGATCCTTCGCTTATTGAGTCGAGGAGCGTCTTTAAATTCCAGAAACCTATCTTTGTCCGGTACAATAGCCAAAAGTCGTCAACAAGTTATCATTCCGTATCCGAGGCATAGTGTCGGTTTCTGTACCGAGTTGGTTTTAGTAACGCAGGTTGCTGGCCCACATTACCTAGTCTAGAACCAAGGCCCTGAACAACCCGCACTTGCAATTTTAGCCTACACATATAGTTGCCTGGGGGCCACGACTAGGAGGTAAAGCAAGCACTTCATCAAGAACGTGATTGTTGCGCTACTAGCCCAAACCAATGTTTCGAGCAGTCAGTAGTTTCCCGATCTTCACAATGTATGTTAGATCCTCAAAAATACTTTCTTAGAAATTTGAAAATTCTTGACATATTGATAACATACCATATCATGGTGTGTATGAATAGAACACTTTTCCATTGTGTACAAAAACGTATAAGCTAAGAGCCTTTATGTAATACATGTTTCACATAATGATATGAACAGGTGTACATAGATATGGACAGGTATAAATGGTTAAGCTTATTAAGGTAACAAATTGCAAAAGTTAGACAATGCAATAATAATATTTACAAAACGAAAAGTAATAATACCAATAAACTATTAATTACCTATTTCCTTGTAAGTATTATTATTATATTAAGGACAGTTAGGTAAATTAAGGGAGTTTTCGGATTTTTACGATTTATGACCTTTATAAGATTAGCATTTCATACCTGCTCTCACCTGTACTTACCCTTCGATATCTCAGGTGATATGTAACTTGTCGAAATTAATAAAGAGGATTATAAACACAAATATATATGCTAAGGTAAGTTAGGTACGGCTTCTTAACAAGGACTTAGAAAATTTGCTATAAAAGCTAGCCGCAGACCATGACCTTTATAAGATTAGCATTTCATACCTGTTCTTACCTGTACTTACCCTTCGATATCTCAGGTGATATGTAACATGTCGCAATTTAATTAAGGGGATTATAAACACAAATATATATGCTAAGGTAAGTTAGGTACGGCTTCTTAATAAGGACTTAGAAAATTTGCTATAAAAGCTAGCCGTAGAGTTCGGAGATCATCAGTTTGAGAATATACCTTCAACTTGAAACACCCGCTAAAGAAATTATTAATTTTGAACACCATGAGTGGAAAACCATCTATTGCCTACCATTTATTTGTCTACAAACAACTATTGCGTTGCCGAAAAGTACGCACTCTGAGGCTGAATAAAGCAAAGAACAGTCTTACCACCGAGATAGTGGCTTTCACATGGAATAACATCAACATCTACAAGGATAAGCTCAGTGACCTCATGGACATCATCGTGTATAACGAGAAGCTGGAGTATACTATTGACGAGCAAATGTCAAGGCGCTTAAGGAATTCGAGTAACAAGCAAGTTACTTTTCTATAAGTTTTAGAATTGTAGTAACTACTAATTGCATAATAATATTTTTAAGAGACTTAATTCTTTTGTGAAAGAAAAATCAATAAATTTACATTGTTTGTTTTAAACTGAAAATTATATTTATGTTTTATTATCATTAAATTCTCCTACATGACTACATACCTCGCCGCGGTGTAGGGGCCTAGTAATGGTCAAGGATTTTCGGGTACTTCCCCAGATGAGACACGAAGCAAAGTTGTAGTCGTTCTAATCCTTCTCCTTCATATCCTATCCTCCCCTCTCTCCTCTCCGGTGGGCCGGATCAGGGTGTAATACGACCCGTGTCAAGGATCAGCCTGGCTGGGGGCCCACTTTAAATAATAGTCCAGTCGCTAACGAAGTATCCGGATACCTGGCGACCTCCGGATTAGCTTACCTTGCCTGCACAATGCGGATCTCTGTGCAGGTCGACCTTCCATTCTCCGCCACTTGTGGGTCCAATATAATGTACAAAAATAATAACCAAAAAAATATAAAAAATATAAAAAAAGTAAAAAAAGAGGACGGTCCTCTTAAAAAACCATCTTCCAGCCTCCTGGGAAGCATAGCCGCAAGCTCTGCTGTGACAATCCCGTCTAGCGCATTGGCCTTGAGGCCTAGCACTAGCGTTGCGAGCAGTTGCAAGCAGATGGACGTCCCCAGGATTGCTGAACGCGCGTCTGGTACACTGGCGGATAGGACAGTGGTTTCAACACCTGGTCCCATCGTAAAGCCAGATCATGAAACGCGAGGGGGCAAACCTCTTAATATCTCTGCACCTTCAGGGACAACTAACTGTTTGGCCTCGAGGTTACAGCACGCTGTGCCCTCCACTTCGAAGGATTCACATCCCGTTCTCAATTCCCTTTCAGGGGCGACGGACGGCTCGGCTTTGAGCTTGCCGAATGGCGCCCCCCCCCCAAGATCTCCTACCAAGATTGCCGGCTAGCTTATAAGCTAATTCGCCGCATCCAGGAAATTCCTGAGCAGGATAGAACCCGGAAGCATAAGACTTCTTTAAGCTGGGCACTCAAACGTGTCCATCTCATCCCCCGACTCATCCAGCAAGGACTTATCGTCCAAACGCCAGAGGTCTCAGAATGAGTCTCCCACCCTTGTCAAGAAGACCAAGGTAGTACCTTCCATCGCTACTACCAAGCCCTTCAACCGAGTGCTTAAGGCACACTTGGCGAGCACGGTCGTTGACCATAGCGATCCGGATGGCAGCATTACAGCGGAGAAGTGGAGGAAGGTGGAGATTAAACTCGCCACCAATTGTCTCCAAATCCTACGTGACCATACCGGCCCTGATGTTTCCTGCAGGGATGGTGGCTGGCATCAAGGGCATGACAAACTTATTGCCTGCACTGATCAAAGATCGAAGGATCTCTATAAACTTGCTGTCTCCAGATTAGGACAGGTTTGGCCAGGTGCACAGTTGGAGGTCGTGGAAAGGGACCAGATTCCAACATCCTTTTACTCTCAAATTTCAGCAATCAAGACATAGTCGCTACCAACCTGGAATTGCGATCAAGGAATTACTAGCTGGTATCGGCTTATCTAGGTCACGATCTTCTGGGCCCACTCCCCCTGGACATCTTGGGGAGCTTGATTGCTGTAGCAGAGAGCCGAAACACTGGTCTCATCATTGGCTGCGATGCGATTGCCCATCACTCAATCTGGGGCAGTTCCGACATAAATGAAAGAGGTGAGCAACTTTTTGACTTTATCCTTAGCACTAACCTCCTAATCTGTAACAGGGGGTCCAAACCGACCTTCATTACTCGTAACCGACAAGAAGTCCTGGACATCACTCTTGTCTCTGATCACTTATATAACTCGGTTAAGGACTGCAGAGTCTCTGATGAGCACTCCTTTTCAGACAACCGTTACCTCCAATTTAGTCTTGATGACTATCTGCCTGATCAGAAGGTTTTTAGGAATTATAGGAAAGCCAACTGGTCTCATTATAGGAAACGTTTATTAACGCTTATTCCCTCCCACCTGCCTACTGAACCTTCTTGCACTGAAGACCTCGACAATCTAGTCAACACCCTAACATCGGCACTAAATGGTGCCATGTCCGAGGTCTGCCCACTCCGCAAACCTCGAGGTAAAATGAAATCTCCCTGGTGGAATGCTAATCTCAGTACTCTTAGGAAAGACAGTAAGCTTCTTTTTAATATTGCAAAAAGCTCCCGTGAGACGGCCGATTGGGACTCCTATAAACTGTCTCTCAGAAGCTTCCGTGTTGCGGAAAATCCTCTCTAAAAGCCCTTCTATACCCAGCTTCCTTTTGCATCTGGATGGTCACTGGACCTCCTCTGCTGAGGAATCCATTGACATTTTACTGGATACTCACTTTCCTGGTAGCTCCCATGCGCAGCTTCAAACCCTTCAAGTCCCCAGGACCTGACCGTGTTATTCCAGCTGAAATTCAGCGATGCGAATACATTGTGCTTCAATGGCTCAAAGTCATCTTATCGGGCTGTCTAAATCTGGTCTATATTCCCAAACTTTGGACCGAGGTTGTAGTCATATTCATACCTAAGGCAGGAAAGAGCTCGCACGTTTAACCAAAGGATCTCCGACCTATCAGTCTATCGTCCTTTCTGCTTAAAACCTTAGAAAGGTTAATTGATATCCATCTTCGGCATAGTATAAGCCCAGCTCTGCTCTCGCCGCCCCAACATGCCTACTGCAAAGGCAAATCGGTTGAGACAGCCTTACATTCGGTATTCGTATTGGACGTCTGAGATATCTAGGGCATGTAGACCGAATGGACACCAACGCTCCGGCCCGCAGAGTCTTCGAATCTAACCCCGAGGGACGACACAGTAGAGGGAATCATCGCCGTAGGTGGCGCGCACAAGTTCAAGGGGACCTCGACCAACTTGGAGTGCGCAACTGGAGGCAATTAGCTAAAGACCGAGCTAAATGGAGAGGCTACTTGGTTGAGGACCAGGTTCACCCCGAACTGTGGCGTCACCTAAGTAAGTAAGTAAGAAGTTATTCCTTTAAGAAATATACAAGCGTAGACAAGCCGACGAAATTTTGTACCTCACTAGATTGCCAGATATGGTGTTTCGGCAACATTAACCACAGACTAAGTTGCACAGTTCGAGTCCGGGTTGTTCATATTATAGGTGCAAGCCGAATAAATTTTAAAGATTTCTTTGGGAAAGTAGAATAAAAGAAAGCGCCGCGACAGTACAATGGAGGCGTCTTTTGGCACCGTCAGGGATCTATGAAATTCAGCCAGCACCTTATTCCCCAGATCTAGCGTCTTTTAAGGAAAGGTTTGCGTTTCAAATAGGATAATAAATTCAAACTCTCCAAAGACACGACTTTGAGGATTCTTTCATTTTAGTGGACCTTTCTAAGTCAGCTCGTACATCTAAACATAAACTAAATCGAAAAAAAAAAACAAATCTGTAGATATGTGCCAACAATATTAAATAAAAAGAAGCAGAGATTAATTTTATGAAAAAAATATATTTAAATTTTATTAGCTTTATATACACAAATTGAAAATGTTTTGAAAATTATTTTTACATTGACCCAACACATAGATATACCATACGTTAATAAAGGAAGGACCTTTTTAGAAAAAGATTTATTTTTTGACAGATTTTGGCTTCGTCTTCTTTGCATTTTCGATACTCAGCTTGAGCTTCGTCTTGTATGCCATGCAGTCATCTAAGTGAGCACGCTGCTCATGGCTGAAGCTGGTGAGGTCGTTCGATCTGATGACTAATAGGTCTTTGGTCAGTTTATATTTTGCCTTGGATAGTTGTAGCGTACATCCCGAACCGTTGCAGGTTCTGACACAGGTAGATGTGTTTGATCTCGGCGTACCTGTTGTCAGTCCATAGAATAAAGATTCAAAAAGGGCTTCCCATGTTAGAGTGAGATGGAAGTGCAAAACTGATTATTTATTTACCTAACTGGCTAACTGGGTGTGGTTTTTGAACATTATTCGTACTCTTGCGCCTGCCTCTTTTAATTTATTTATCGTGTGTCATTATGCGGGTAATAAAACTGTATTTAAATCTGCAGTTAGGAAAGCAAAGTGTTTGGGACAAGTAATTCTTATTTTATTGCGCAATGAAAATTTTTAATTTTTAATTTTTTTAATTTTTAATTATTTTTAAATAATCGTAATAAAGGGAGTGGCGTGGCAGTCATTGCAGATCTCTAAAGCCAGCTTTGCGAATTGTGCGCAGCGGGACCAAACCATCGGAGTATAATTTCTTCAGTTCAGAGGAGTAGTCTTAAAACTAAGTTCGGCCAATTCTACGAAATTACTCACCATACTCCTTTCAACAGCGTGGCAAAATCGTATCATCATCTGCTCGTGGTGCCCGTTGGATAGCTATCTGCCAGCGAACTAGTGATTAGTGTGTGCTGAGTCTGAGGACGCAACTACTGCGCAAGGACATCTGAGTGAATTTCAGCACACATGCATATGTTTAACCGACCGAGGCATCTCTACTTACTTCATTTGCTGAAATATGCGTTTCAGAAATTTAGCAAAATCTCATCAGAAGAAGGACGTGCCGCCGATGAATTCTCTCGATGGAATCAACAACTGGCATAGGTGTCATGGTTTGCAAAAAGGGATCTGGCACTCAATGTTGGGGATTGTGCCGTCGGGATAAATTCTCCATCACCTAAAAATTGTATAGCTACAAAGAAACCAACAGCCTCGGATAAGGACGATTTAACTGTTGATGATCCTGGCAAGCGGAGAAACTATAGCGAGTCTGAAGGTAGATTGTCAGACCCCTTTTTAAACCGCGTGCGTCACCTTCGTCATTTCGAAGAGAAGAGATATATGAAACGGGTAACGGCGAAAGAAATTGCAAAGAAATAAAAGAAGGCATCAGAAGCCCCAGGATTTGATTTAATATCAGGGCGAATCCTCAAAATTAAAAAGTCTTTTGCATAGCAAACTTTTGTTAGTCCCCTGGAACCATCTTACATCAACTAAACCGAACTAACTAAAACTATAGATATGTGCCAGCATTTCGAAGTAAAAAGATGCTGAGTGAATTTAAAAAATATATATATATTTGAAAATTCATATACTTTATATTTACAAATTGAAAATGTTTTGAAAATTAATTTTAAATTAATGCAACGCATACATATATCATACAAAGGGAAGGATATTTTTTGAAAAGGATTTATTTCTTGACAGATTTTGGCTTCGTCTTCTTTGCCTTGTCGATACTCTTCTTCAGCTTCGTCTTGTATGCCATGCTGTCAACAAAATGATCACGTTCCTCCTTACTGAAGCTGGTAAGGTCGTTCCATGTGATGACTACTAGGTCGGTGGTGAGCTGGTATTTTGCCTTGGATAGTTGTAGCGCCCTAACTTTTGTACGGCGCATCTCTTCTCGATAGAGAAACAGATGATAGCCAACGGGTACTTCTTTCTTCTTCGATTGTTTTTTGTCTCCTCCGGCCATTTTAAATATTCGACTTCTGAATAGAAATGGAAATGAATGTTTACTCGTATAAGGATCTCTGTAGACTGATGAGATAATGGATCTTGACCCAACTTTTATACTACAGGTTCAGGCGCTGAGCATACATACAGGTAGATTGAATAAAAAATGAAAAAGGGCCTCCCATATTAGAGTGAGATAGAAGTTCTAAACTGATTACTTATTTACCTAGCTAGCTACCTGCCTTTGTTTATTAACCCTGGGTGCACAGAAAAAGGATCTATTCTATACTTGTGGTTTATTGTGTGTAATTATGTGGGTAATAAAACTGTGCTCAAATCTGCAAAGTAATAAAGTAGTATTGACAAATCATTATTATTTTATTGTGCTATTAGAATTTTATGTATAAAAAAAGAAAATCCAAAGCCAAGGAGCGTATTTGATGTAGTAGTGGTTTACAATTTTTTGGTGGAACCAAGGAGTCGCTAATTATGGTGTTTTGGGACATATGCAGAATGCGATCAAAACCGTCGAAGTATAGATCCCTAATTTTGGAGGAATGGTATTGAAACTTTATTCGGTTTCCTTATAACATAGCAAGCAAACTCTCCCCAAATTGATCCAGTTTCTACTAAATTGCTCGCCATACTCCTTTCAACACTCGCGAATAAGACCTCGAGTTGCTTAAAAGTCTCCATCTGCTTCAGTGGGACTTCATGTTATAGGTTGAATTCTTTTCCCTTAAGGCAAGCAAGCAGGTCATAAGAGAACTTTTTGGACATTAAGAATACGTCAGAGCTTAGCTTTAACGAGGTGGAAAGAGGTGGAAAACGCCATTAGAAACGTTGAAATCGAACAACATTTTTAAAATCACAGCGAATTTCTAATAAATTATCATTACGAAACCAGTAAGTTAGCCCAACGCGTAGGCACTAAGTATCATACTTTTTATTACCCCTAGTTAATGCTTTAGGCAATAATAAAAATAAAATGTTTGTACTTATATGGACACCTTGACGTCATAAAATTATCTCAAAAACTCTATTAATTACCTGTTACAACTTTATTACATAACAAAGCAATAATTTGGAAAATTTTTTGAAAACATTTGTCTACCTGCAACAGTTAGACCAAAAACTTCCCTCGGCTATATAAAAAGGAGAGCAAGTTGAGTTGCGAAATCAGTTTGCGAATATCCTTTGACTGTGTAACTGTCTACAGCAGAGAATACAAGACAAATATTTTTCCAAATGGCAACAAACAACGAAAAACCAGCATCAGTTTCATATTTACTGTTTTTATATAAAAAGGAGCTACGAGTGCGTCGTCGAGAAGAAGAACGCGGACGCAAATACGAGATCAAGTATTCCCTCACAGACGAGTTGGTCCACTCGAACTATACCCACGTAAGGAGATTCACTCCCGTAGAAGTCGGCCACATGCAGGACAGCGTAATCTACAAGAAGCGGCTAAGATTGACGATTGCGAAAATTGAAAAGGAGCTGAAAGCTAGGATGATTGCAAACTACTCGTGAAGAAGAATAGGCGTTATACTAACCAGAGCTATGTATAACATTTTGTAACTCATTTCGAAGAGCATTAATTCAAGAAAAACGACGACTAAATAAAATGTTTGAATTTGTTTTTGTAGTAAAGATTTTATATGTAAATAACGAAAATATTAAAAATTAAGATTTAAGTATGTTAAAAAGTATTAATAATAAAATGAAAAAAAAAAAGCAATTTATTCTTTTATTTAAACTTTCAAGTTCGAGCAGATGACGGCGAAAAATTTGTTGGGTGTTGAGTGTTTTACTTAGTAGGTTGACTTGTGGTTGACTTATTTTCTTTTTAACAGGATATCCCCTCTAGTTCAAGGAAGATATACTTTCGTCCTAGCAGAAGCACTATTGACCAGTTACTCACTCTCAGAATGTGGTCTGAGAACGCGTTGGAATAAATCAAATCTGTCTTCTTTTAATTTGCAGAAGGCATACTATCAAGTTTATCGGGGCAAACTCTGAATGATAGGGATGGTTCCCTGCTAAGGGCCATTGGGCTTTTATTTATAAACAGTGGGAGCTATACTACGAGCCGAAGTTATATCTAAATAGTATGCGCTGAACTGAAATGCGCAAGGGCGCGTTGTGCAATCTCATTTCTTCATTATGTAATACCTATGTCATATATGGACTGGATGTTACGGCACAGTCGTGGCGGAGAATGTTTCAAATTGGAAGACTTCAGGACTAGTCGTTTTCTATTCGCTGGTTATTTTGTCGTTCTGAGCGTTCTCGAAAGATATGTAGCCATCTGTGATGATACTGAAACTAAGGTAAACGTGAACAAATCGGTTGTGATGGTTGTTTCTAGAACGAATGTTTACTGCACTCTGCATATCAGTGAAGCCCCATTGGAGCAGGTAGAGACCTATAGGTAACTCGAGGCCTTATTCCCGAGTGCTAAAAGAAGTATGGTAACTAATTTTGTCGGATTGGTCAGACTGGATCAATTTGGAGAGAGTTTGCTCGATATGTTATAAGGAAGACCGAATTTAGTTTCAATACCATTCATGCGAAATGAGGAATCTATACTTCGACGGTTTGATCACGTTCTGCATATGTCCCAAAACAGACCTTAGGATCCTGTTTTGACCACGGCACCATCACTTAAGCGAGTCCATGGTTCCATCAAAAAATTGTAAACCACTACTACATCAAATTTGTCTTTTAATTTTCTTTTCTAAATATCAAGTTCTAATTATTTGCGAGGGAGAGTTGCGATCTTAAAGCTCAAGCTTGAAAGATCAACTCTGGCATTGGTGCAGGTGTATGCACCGAATCTTCAGTCAGAGTATGCAGCTTTCTTAGATGAAGTTGATGTTGCCCTGGTAAAGGTTGCAGATATGGATTCTTTTGTCCTGATGGGTGACTTCAATGCTCATGTGGGTGTAGATGTTATAACATGGGGGAGTGTGATTGGGAGGAACGGTGATCCTGATCAAAATGCGAACGGAGAAAAGTTGTTGGATTTTTGTTGTGAAAATGGCTTATCCATCACGAACACTATCTCTCCACACAAAGAGATTCACAAATACACGTGGTACCGTCAGACTCTTCGGCAGAAGTCGGTGATAGATTTCTTTGTGGTACCATGGTGTCTGAAGAGAATGGTCTGTGATGTTCGCGTATTGAGAGGGGCCGAACTGTGAACTGATCATCACTTAGTGCTGTGCAAATTGTATCTTAGCGAGAGAGTGCCTCCCCTACCAAAGCGTAAACCAAGGATGGTTACACGCATACGATGGGAGAGGTTATAGGACGATGGGATACGGGAGACATTTCCGCGGCAAATATCTGAAAGGTTTGAACGAATTCCAACTGTTCCATCAAATATAGAGGAAGAATGGCAACTGTTTGCAACAGCGATTATTACTTATGCGTGAGATGTTTGTGGAGTGATGCGGCTTGGTGTGGCGGCTGGTGGTGAGAAAAGGACTGCTTGGTTTAAAACGCTCTGAGTTCAAGAAGCGATCAGGGAGAAGAAGAGAGCCTTTAAGGTGTGGATTCACTTGGGGAACTCCGATTCTCGAAATCGGTGCACTGAGGCGCGAAGAACCTGCAAAATAGCTGTGAAAACAGTGAAAGAACAGTCTTGGAAGGAGTTTGGCGAAAAATTGGAACGTGACCACAGATCTGCAAATAAGATGTTCTGGCAGACCGCCGACTCAGAGGAAAAAAGTTGAATATCGTTGAAGGAGTTAAATCCAAAGACGGTACACTTCTTTCCAATGAGGATGACATCTTACGCAGATGGAGCGAGCACTTTTCAGAATTGCTCAATCCCGAACAGGGCACCGAAGATGACAGACCTATGGTCGAAAGTTGGGCGGAAAGTAGTCCTACGGTAGAAGAAGTAACTTTGGCGATCAAAGCGCTAAAGTTGGCAAATCTGCTGGTGCGGATGAAATTCGGCCAGAAATGCTCAAGGCTTTAGGTAAAGAGAGAGTGCAATGGCTCTCGCGTGTCATTAAAGTGGCCTGGGAATGCGGTGAAACACCTGGTGATTGGCAAATGGGGGTGATAGTTCCTCTTTTTAAAAAAGGGGACAAAAGAGATTGCGCCAACTATAGGGGTATATCTCTTTTAAGTCTCCCGCTAAGGTGCTAGAAACGTGTTCCAGAGCTGTGGTTGAGGACAATTTGGGGGATGAGCAGTGCGATTTTCGTCCCGGTAAAAGCACAACCGACCAGTTATTCACTCTCAGAATGGTTCTTGAGAAGGCCTGGGAGTATGCCAAACCTGTCTACACTTGGTTTGTAGATTTGGAAAAAGCATATGATAGGGTTCCTCGAGGCAAACTCTGGAGTGTTCTGCAGGAGTATGGGATTGATGGTTCTCTGTTAAGGGCGATTCAGTCTTTATATACAAACTGTAGAATCTGTGTTCGGATAAACGGTGTTAAATCAATACCCTTTACTGTGGGCGTTGGACTTCGCCAGGGGTGCGTTTTGTCACCTCTCCTCTTCATTGTATATATGGATTGGATGTTGCAGCGCACCCGTGGCGGGGAATGTTTCGAAATGGGAGACCTAAGGATTAATCATCTGCTCTTTGCGGATGATTTGGTAATCCTTGGGTCCTCTCAAACCGAACTTCAGCGTGCATTCGAAAGGTTTGTAGCCGTTTGTGATGATGCTGGAATGAAGATCAAGTAATGGTCGCTTCCAAAAAACCCATTCAGTGCACTCTGCATGTTAATGGAGTTCCACTGAAGCAGGTGGATAAGTTTAAGTACCTCGGGGTCTTTTTCACGAGTGATGGCAAGAGCAATGCCGAGTTATCCTGTAGAATTGGTCAGGCTGGATCAATTTTGAGAGAGCTTGGCCAATCTGTTGTAAGGAAGGCCGAACTTAGTGTTCAAGCTAAGGTATCGGTTTTTAACTTGGTGTATGTTCCAACTCTTACCTATGGTCATGAAATTTGGGTAGTGACCGAAAGAATAAGATCGCGGGTACAAGCTGCCGAAATGAGGTTCCTTCGCAGTGTTGTTAGAATAACTCGTAGGGATCGAGTGCGCAACACCAGAGTACGCGAGGCGCTCAATGTTGAGCAGCTACTTCTCCGAACAGAACGATCTATGCTTCGATGGTTTGGTCACGTAGTGCGTATGCCCCCAGACCGGCTTCCAAGACGTGCCATGGTGGCCGTGGCATCAGGTAGGCGACCCCGCGGTAGGCCTAGAAATAGATGGTTAAACCAAGTCCAGCATCTCTCCTGGAGCCGTCTAGGGACTCCTCCTGATGAGTTGGAGTCGATGGCGGAGGATCGAGAAGGATGGAGGGGCCACTTGAGCATCCTACCCCGCGACCCTCATGAAGGATTAGCGGGCCATTGAAAATGTATGTATGTATGTATTATTTGGGCAGAGTTTTATTACCCGCATAATTACACACAGTAAATCGCAAATATAGAATAGAGCCCCTTTCTGTGCACCAAAGGTCAATAAACACACTCAGGTAGCCAGTTAGGTAAATAAATAATCAGTTTAGAACTTTTATCTCACTCTAATACGGGAGTCCCTTTTTAAACTTTTATTCAACCTACCTGTTAATATGCTCAGCACCTGAACATGTAGTATAAAAGTGGGTCGAGATCCATTATCTCATCAGTCTACAGAGATCCTTATACGAGTAATCATTCGTTTCCATTTCTATTCAGAAGACGAACATTTAAGATGGCCGGAGGAGACATAAAACAATTGCAGAAGAAAGAAGTACCCGTTGGCTATCATCTGTTCCTTTATCGAGAAGAGATGCACCGTATAAAAGTTAGGGCGCTACAACTATCCAAGGCAAAACACCAGCTCACCACTGACCTTCTAGTCATCAGATCGAATGACCTCACCAAATTCAGCAAGGAGCAACGTTCTCATTTAGTTGACTGCATGGCATACAAGATGAAACTGAAGAAGAGTATCGACAAGGCAAAGAAGACGAAGCCAAAATCTGTCAAGAAATAAATCCTTTTCAAAAGAGTTTCTTCCTTTTGTACCATATATATATAATATATATACATAAAATGTATGTGTTGGGTTATTGTAAAAATTTTACAACATTCTCAATTTGTAAATATAAAGTTAATAATTTTCAAATAAATTAAAAAAAAAAAAACAAAATTCACTTATCATTTGCTTATTTGGAATTATTGGCATATATCTATGGTTTAGGTTTGTTCGGTTTATTTGATGTAGAGAGGTTCGAGAGGACTAACAAATGTTCGCTAAATAAAATACGTTTTGACTTTTTATTTATTAATATTTCAAACTGTAAAATTACCTTTCACTCCTCAAAATTGGAGTCCTTGGAGAATTTCAGCTTATTGTCCTAATTTGAAACCAAAACATTTCTCTTCATATTTTTTTTTTTTTGAATTTTGTGTGCAACCAGTATGCTAGATCTGAGGATTGAGGCGCTGGCTAAATTTCATAGATACCTGAGGGCGTCAGAAAATGACTCTTTTTTCTGCAGTATGGATGGCTGCATTATAGCGGCGCTTCCTTTTATTCTACTTTCACAAAAATGTTTGAAAACTTTTAGTAAAGAATAAGTAGTTACTGTGGAACAGCGGAATAGCTAGACTCTCCATTTTCAATTTTTGTAAAGGTCCTCATTCAGATTTATTTGAGTATTTGTGGTGATGACTTAGTATTCGTGGACAATGATAGCATTTAATCCTCCTATCATTTTCTGTGTCCTTCTTGGAACTTCATTCATTTGTGCCTTCACGAGAGTCTCCTTTGTACCTTCGGTCGAAGGCGCGAGCTTCACGGGATTCGAGCACCAGAGAAAAATATTCAGTCTTTGATTCAATCTTTGAATCTACAATACTTCGAAGCAGTTTCAAGGGATGGTGCATTTACTCCATATACACTTTGACATTTTTTAAATATATTTGGGTCTTCAGTTGACTTCGAAATCGTAAGGAAGAATATATCAAGTATTCGTGCTGCGGTGGTCAAAGAGAATTGCATGGCATTAAATGAAAAAATAAAGTTCTCACTTAGCCTAGATCTACTCCTACTCTCCACCTCCACGCTGATTACCACTGAGTCAGAACTCGAGAATGGGAAGATTTTGGGGCAGTAGGCGGGTGATAGAGAAGAGATGTTTCCCACTAGAGCACTTCTTCTTGTTCCAGACGGCAGCGGACAAATTCCCTAGACGGAGTCGATGGTGGTGGCTACAGTCCCAGTGAAGTTGAACTAAATGAACACCTTGCGAGTGCTGCTTCGACATATTTGGATCACGGGTCGGTAACGTATTTTCGAGGTTATTCAGGACGTTGAAATATAGATATTGACTACGATCGTAAAAAGAACAAGGATCTTCGTATCTGTACGTGGAATGTGAGGTTCCTCTCTCACTCATTTGCAGTTGTGAATCATTCGCTAAAACACGAGCCGTCCACAGTCTCACGCACAAAGAAAACATGCAAGCATGAATCGACACACATGAATATTTGAATGCGTAGTAGGCTCGTACTCAAAATATTTACTCAATCAGAGCATTCACAAATGTGATTCACGAGCCTTCGAATGGTTTCAAGTAGCTCGTATTGAAATCAGGATACATATTATGGAGGCAATAAAGTGTGGTGGTAGCTAATCATTTCTTGGAATGAATGTTTATGTGTTTGAAGACAGTGAATGTTTCGAGTGGCTCATAAAACGAGCTACTTGGTGCAGTGTGCGAAGGCAGTGAATGTTTCGCCTGGCTCATAAAATGAGCTACTTGCTGCAGTTCTCTGGTTAGAACTCCATATCCATTTAGCAAAAAAAAAGAAAGCATTAGATTAGACTATACAAAAAATAATAAATTAAATTAAATTAAATTAAATCAGTACAATTTTCTTGTGAAAGATTGTAATGAGCAACTAAATGGAAATTTTCTTGGAAAAATATTTTTTATTCTAAAAAGTCTCAGAATAAAGTAAAAAGATTCAAAAAGAGTTGTTTTTTTTAAAGTCCGATTACAGTCTTTTTACGTCAAAAAGGGTCAAATTGCGACTTAAGTCGCATAGCGGCAACTATGAGTAGGAACCAGAGTATATCCATTCAATGAGTAGGGGCACTCTCTACACATATGCATTGCCTACTATCGCAAAGCAAAATTGATAAGAAAATTTACAATATGTGGAAGCTTATACAACGACCACTTTTGAAAAAAAGGGTACACAACACATTTTGCCTGTACCACTACCTGCGCCGTGGTGTGTAAGACTAATGCGTATTGGTTTTTTAAAGGCGTGATAACTTGATCATCGTTGTGTGGATGTTGTAACTTTGGGCAATGTGACCTGACTTGCTTTGTTGAACATGCTTTTATGATTAGTTTTTCACTAATGACAGCTAATTATGAACCCTTACAATTAATCCTTCAATGTAATATGATAATAAATATTTCTTTTATAATTTGACCTCCATAAAAATAATGCAATCCGAACACTGGATTAGTAATAAGAAAAAATAATTTGACTCCTTAATTGATAGATTTCGTTGTAACTGATTGCACTGACTTTGTAATAAGACTGGGGTTGGTATTGCTTTCCTTTTTTTGCTGATGCATGTTTAAAGGCATGTTGACTTGAATTCTTATCAGTCGTGCGGAGAAGTTAAGTACAGAGTATATCTATTCAAAAATCCTCGTCTTTGGTCCTCCCCGTGGGCGCCCGCTGGAAATGGCTATTCACCCTTCAGGTGTCTAGTGTCAGCCAAGAATTTACACGCATGTACTCAATCGTGCGCTGTGGTTCATTAAGACGAAGGTGGAGAGTAAACCCAAAAAATCTCACTTAAGCCCAGGTGTGTAGGCACTCGTTCCGAGGGTTGCATGGTCAGCTGGTGATAAAACAGTGCTGGTCTCGAACGGTCCCTATCGATGCCCAGGCGAGGTCGGTAGTATAATCGCCCTATCCTGGTATGTCGGCTCTGCCAGGACTGACTCTTCTTTCCAGACATACTCGGGGGACCAAAATTGAAAAAAAATAAAAAATCAAAAATAAACAAAAAAAAAAGATAAACAAAACAAACAAGATGTGGTGGGGATGCCCGACATTGGCTCCTCATCGGAAGACGACCTTCTAGCCTCCAGTCAAGAGTCTTCCGTCTTCCGTTCAGACGCAGCAAGTATAAGGCAAAGTCCTCCTTTTGGCGTACAGAGGGCGGCTCATCAGTCAGCAACAACAGCAAACACACAAAGGCACTATCGTTAGTGCCGCCGGTTCGTCGAAAAAAACCAAAACCCCAGACGCCATCATGAAGAGCTCTACAAGATGGCTCTATTCGTTCTTGACATGGTTGCCAGAAACGAAGCAGCTGGTACCGTTCATGAGAAGGACGCAGCGGATAAGGCCAAGTATCAAGCTGTGGTCGATGAGTACATCGCACATCTTGAGAAGCAACAACAACATCCACAATAGAAGAAGAATGACACCAAGGCAAGCAAGCGAAACAGGTCTTTGGATGAGACCAATCGCGAAGCTAAAAAGTCCAAGGTGGTCAGGACCCAGACTACGTCAAAGAATTTACCGGGTACATCCTCGGCCTGTCCTACTCAGACAACGCGACACTTTTCCGAGGTGGCTAGAGACCATCTGCAGGTCGCCCTCGTGGACGAGCGCTCCTCAGATGGTAAGTCGGTCAGTGAAGCGTGGGGTAGCATAGAGGCCAAACTATCGGGCATGGTCATGGACTACCTGTTGGGAAATCCTGGGGGACCGCTGCCGTGCTTCGACTCCGCCGAGTTGGTCAGGGGTCATCAGATGCGAGGACCAGTTCGCCAAGGATTTCTTTAGCGAGTGTGTTACTAAGGTCAGCGACGCTTGGGAGAGCTTGAAGCTCAAGCTTATCCCCAGGAGACCTAGGGTGCGCATCTGGCTGCCCAATATGCAGGTTGATGGGGGAAGGCTTCTCCAATATCTGAAACTGCACAATCCGGCGGTTCTGATGGATGACTGGGCAGTCATCAAGGCGGAGGGACCCCAGAAAAGCAGCTCCTCCTCCTCATAAGGAATGCTAAATGAAAGGTTTTCCGTCCCTCTGGTCCTGATGAAGATTCAGGTGAAATCGATGGTTCCGACAGGATGTCGGAGGATATGGGGGGTGACACCATTCCACCTACCACCAATGCTGAACATCATTCAGATTAATCTGCACCACTCGAAGAGTGCGTCAGATAATTTGCTTGTCTTCCTCGGCGAGGAGGATATAGATATCGGCATTGTACAGGAACCCTGGGTGAAGGGTTCATCCATAAAAGGGCTCAAGGACAACCGTTACAACATCTTCGACAAGACCACAAGCCAGGTTGGTAACAAACCTAGGACTTTCATCCTAGCTAAAAAACATTTGAATGTATTTCTATGTCCTGATTTTAGCTCTGCCGATTTAACGGAGGTTGCAAGTAACACTCTTTTTATATCCTCAGTTTACATGGATCGTGAAAGGCCATCACCGCCAGAGGAGGTACGCCATTCAACATTAATGACAACGGCAAAAAGAACAATCTGCTTCTGACGCAAATGCCAGGCACACATTATGGGGCAGCTCTGAAATCAACGAACGCGGTGAGTCCTTGCTTGATTTTCTAGTGATGTATAACCTTTCTGTTTGTAACGCGGGTAACACACCAACTTTTGTTTTTCCGAGTACGAAAAATTTCAGAGGATGGGAGGAAGTTTTAGACATCACTCTTAAAAGCAACAATAATAACCTTAGGGTAGTTAACTGGGGATGGTTAAACGGTAGTGCATGCGATCATATGAAAACACAAGCATGTTCACTCAGCTGAGGCCTACCATTTCCTACTCTCAGCCTACACGCGTTGACAGCCGCGTTTGGTGGATTCTTGGCGGCAGCAGATGAGGGAGGGTGGCAGGAGTGCTTTCCCACTAGAGCACTCCTTCCTGTTCCAGGCGGCAGCGGACGAATTTCCTAGACGAAGTCAACGGTGGCGTTTATAGTTCCAGTTAGGTTGAACTTAGAGATTACCTTACGCGAGCTGCTTTGACGTATTCCGATAAGGAATTGTCGGTAAGGAATTTCCTATGTTAGTCAGGACATGGGAATAGAGATGGTGGCGGAGGAGCCCCTAATGGGCCAACGGCAACGCTCATACTGCCGTAGTGGACTACTGGCGCCGGTGTACCCGGCCCCTCGTCCTTGGGGAATAATTAAGGAACTGGCCCTCCAGGTTGCAGGTTGTGCCGTCGTGGTAACTTCCCTACCACGTAAAAAACCTACGGTTCTGAACGACCAAAAGCCTCGGATAAGGATGACTTAACTAATGACGACTCCAGCAAACGAAATAAGGACAACGACCTTCGGATCTGTACGTGGAATATTCTGTCTCTTTACAAACTACGTGCAGCCGAACAACTAGCAGAGGCCCTCGGCTGCTATAAAGCAGATATTACCGCCATCCAGAAAGTGCGATGGGATGGGCCGGGCAAAAAGAGGATGAAAAACTGTAACATCTAATACGGTGATTGCTACAGAGGCAACAGGAAACGCTTATTCGGATGCGGATTTGTCATACGCGGCAGACTTAGGCAAGAAGTCTTAAGCTTCCGACAAGTAAGCGAGCGTATTATGACTATCCGGCTCAAGGCTAAATTCGCTAACATAAGTCTAATATGTGTTCATGCCCCCACGGAAGAAAAGGACCCTGCCACCAAAGAGTGTTTCTAAGAGCTCCTCGACAAAACATACGAGCAATGTCCTAAATATGACGTTAAAATCGTATTGGGTGATTTTAACGCCAAAATGGGAAAGGAGGAGGTCTTTGGTAGGGCACCCGGTAAGCATAGCCTACAAGACACCACGTCTGATAACGGACTAAGGCTAATTGATTTCGCCGTTGGGCGAAACGTCACCATAGCAAGCACACGGTTTCCTCATCTCGATATTCATAAGCAGACATGGCGGTCCAATGATCATGTAACGATCAACCAAGTTGATCATATTGCGATCGTCTCAAGGCATCGTAGTAGAATCACAGTCGTTGCTGAGACTATGGAAAAACTACTTCTGCAGACTGTATAACGGCGACGAAGACCAACATCCCGCAGTCAGGCAGAATGAACCATTCAACATGGACGATAATAGTCAAAATTTCGGTCCACCTGGCCAAAACGGAGTGAGGATAGCAATATCCAAGCTAAAATCCAACAAGGCTGCTGGACCTGACGGCTTACCGACCGAACTTTTCAAGGCGGCTGGGGATGAATTGGTAGAGTGTATACACCAACTCATCTCTAAGATTTGGTCAGATGAGTGTATGCCTGATGAATGGAACCTCAGCATCGTTTTCCCGATCCACAACAAAGGAGATCTCTTCAACTGCGCCAATTATAGAGGACTGATGCCTCTCAACATCGCATACAAGATCTTTTCTGCGATATTGTGTGAACGCCTGAAACCTTTTATCAATAGCCTGATTAGACCCTATCAGTGCGGTTTCAGGCCGGGAAAGTCCACCATCGATCAAATCTTCACACTTCGGCAGATCCTGGCGAAAACCCAAGAATTTCAAATCGATAATTTATAGCAGAGCTTGGGTGGCGCTACTGTTCGGGGTGAACCTGGGCATTACCCAACAAGCATCTCCATTTAGCCCAGTCTTTAGCTAACTGGCTCCAGTTGCGCACTCCAAGTTGGTCGATGTCTCCTTGAACTTGTGCGCGCCACCTACGGCGAGGAGGTCCTCTACGGCGTCGTCTTTCCGGGTTAGACTCGAAGACTATTCAACGCACTGTTCGATTATAATCCGCAGGGTGTTGATGTGGTCGACACAGGAAGATTCAGAGCGGAAACCTGCTTGTTTGGCATCGAGTGGGTCATCGAGATGTTGTTTGATTTTAGGATGATTTTAGCCATTATGTTAGCAAGCAGCACACAGATACTTCTGCCGTTTCCAAACTCCATTATTTGCTTTCTTAGGAATCTCGACGATCATTCCCTTTCTCCACTCATCAGGAAAGGCCTCAGCTTCTCAAGCTCTCCCTATAAGTGGAAGCAGAAGCTCATCCGTTGGTTTTAGGTGCTTTAATTGCGGTAGTGATCTCATCGTTACTAGGTGTCGTGGTGAGTATTTGGGCATTTCTCACTTCGGGCACCTCATTCTGAATTGCGAGCTTATCGCCATCAGCTTTTTGTTGATTCTGTAAACGGTCCTGCTATCACACCTGCGTGCACCTTCTGTTGCTTCTGCAGCCAGCGCATTAATGTAGTTGTGCCTTTCACGTGGTACAGAGACTCTAGCTCGCTTCTCCTTGCTGCTGGAGTAGCTACATTGCGAGTTTTCAGCTGCACCGGATAGTAGCTATCATAAGATGGTGATCTCGTACTATCTCCACATCTGCCCATCGCCTGTTTCGGACATCCAGGAGACAACTTCTAAACCGGCGGTTGATGGTAAAATGGTCAATTTGGTTGGAGGTTGCTTGCCTGTCGTTGGAAATCTACCTGACTTTGTAGCAGGTCTTATACTCAAACATGGTGCCACCTATCACAAGGCGCTTGGCATTGCAGAAATCCACAAACCTTTCGCCGTCTCCATTGCGGTTACCTAGTCCATGCTTACCGAATACATAATTGAGCTCTTCGTTGTCATTGCCTACCTTGGCATTCAAATCCCCCATCAATATGACAATATCTCAAGATTGTAGAAGCTCTTCTTCTCATCCTCAGACAAACCCTCCGTTGGGGTATAACACTGTATCATGGTGACGCGTCGTACTCTAGTCTGGAGTCTGGCGGCCATAATCGTATCACCATGAGGCTGCCATTAAATTGGGCCCCTGCGTGTTGTTGTTGTTAGGAGCAGTCCGACTTAATAATCCCGCGGATTTCCGGGTGGTCTTTCGGAATAGAGTAGTACAGTGTTACGTGTTGGGGGCTGGTACTCACCCGCTTCTAACCATCTGATTTCACTTACCCCCAAATGCCCAGCCTATGTCGCATGAATTCTTTTTGCAATTGAAGAAATCTGGCATTGTATGGTCCTTCGCTTATTGAGTCGAGAAGCGTCTTTAAATTCCAGAAGCCTATCTTTTTCTGGGTACCATAGCCAAAAGTCGTCAACAGGTTATCATTCCGTATCCGAGGCATAGTGTCGGTTTCTGTACCGATTTGGTTTTAGTAACGCAGGTTGCTGGCCCACGTTAAAAATAAAAAATAAATATTTGGCGCAACAGCTCTTTAAGTGCCAGGGCCTAGCTTCTCGCAACCACTCATGTTGTGTGCGTTATATTTTTCACACGAATGGAAGGGACCTACAGTTTAGTGCCGAATCCGAACGGCGATTTGAGAAGCTTTTTCGTGACAACAATACTCTCGGATGTCAGACGCTCGCGAGAGGTGGGACCGTGAAAAAACTTGTTGGTGTTTTCTGGGATTCGAACTTGGAACCTCATGCGTAGTGATCCGACACACTAACCACTTACGCCACGGCGCCCACTGGCCCACGTTACCTAGTCTAGAATCAAGGCCCTAAACAATGCCCACTTGCAATTTTAGCCTACACGTATAAAAGTTTATACGTATAGTTGACCGGGGGCCACGACTAGGAGGTAAATCAAGCACTTCATCAAGAACGTGATTGTTGCGCTACTAGCCCAAACCAAGTTTTGAGCAGTCAGTAGTTTCCCGATCAATATATTAGATCCTCAAAAATGCTTTCTTAGAAATTTAAAAATTCATGACATATTGATAACATACCATATCATGGTGTGAATGAATAGAACACATTTTCCATTGTGTACAAAAACGCTTGGGCTAAGAGCCTTTATGTAATACATGTTTCACATAATGATATGAACAGGTGTACATAGATATGGACAGGTATAAATGGTTAAGCTTATTAAGGTAACAAATTGCAAAAGTTAGACAATGCAATAATAATATTTACAAAACGAAAAGTAATAATACCAATAAACTATTAATTACCTATTTCCTTGTAAGTATTATTATTGTATTAAGGACAGTTAGGTAAATTAAGGGAGTTTTCGGATTTTTACGATTTATGACCTTTATAAGATTAGCATTTCATACCTGCTCTCACCTGTACTTACCCTTCGATATCTCAGGTGATATGTAACTTGTCGAAATTAATAAAGAGGATTATAAACAAAAATATATATGGTAAGATAATTTAGGTACGGCTTCTTAACAAGGACTTAGAAAATTTGCTATAAAAGCTAGCCGCAGACCATGACCTTTATAAGATTAGCATTTCATACCGGCTCTCACCTTTACATACCCTTTGATATCTCAGGTGATATGTAACATGTCACAATTTAATAAAGGGGATTATAAACACAAATATATATGCTAAGGTAAGTTAGGTACGGCTTCTTAACAAGGACTTAGAAAATTTGCTATAAAAGCTATCCGCAGAGTTCGGAGATCATCAGTTTGAGAATATACCTTCAACTTGAAACACCCGCTAAAGAAAATATTAATTTTGAACACCATGAGTGGAAAACCATCTATTGCCTACCATTTATTTGTCTACAAACAACTATTGCGTTGCCGAAAAGTACGCACACTGAGGCTGAATAAGGCAAAGAACAGTCTTACCACCGAGATAGTGGCTTTCACATGGAATAACATCAACATCTACAAGGATAAGCTCAGTGACCTCATGGACATCATCGTGTATAACGAGAAGCTGGAGTATACTATTGACGAGCAAATGTCAAGGCGCTTAAGGAATTCGAGTAACAAGCAAGTTACTTTTCTATAAGTTTTAGAATTGTAGTAACTAATTGCATAATAATATTTTTAAGAGACTTCGTTTTGTGTGAAAGAAAAATCAATAAATTTACATTGTTTATTTAAAACTGAAAATTAAATTTATGTTTTATTATTATTAAATGCTGACCATTTTCTGGGAAGTTGCGAAGGAGTAAAGGTGCAGGTATCCGCCATCAATTGGTTTCAGTTGATCAGTTGTGCCGGACTTGGTAGTTCTTCTTTGGATTTACAAAAAATCTGCAGTAAATTGGGCTGGAGTTTAAATGCTGCCTGCACACATGTAAGTATTACTAATCTCTGTTGTTTAGATTTACTTGGCTTATAATTTTTTAGTAAGAGGTAAAAGTGGTAAGAGATGGAGTCCGCTCCCCTTGCTTTAAGTGGCTCAAAGGTGTTAAAAGCCCAACTTTGTCTTTGATTCCTGCAGATGTCTCTTGCCATCGCCCAGTCCTCCCTCCTCAGCCTTTTATTCATTTCTCCATTCTGATGATCATGTGGTCCGATATGGACGGCTCATCAGGAAACTTCCCAAACTATTATACAGTTACTAATACTCAGCCTGCCGAGTGTAATATCAAGAACCTCCTCCCCTACCCTTAGTTACGAAAGTTGGCGTATTTCCCGCATTCAAAATATCTAGGTTTTCTTTGATAATGAATTCAACAAGTCGCTCGCCTACAAGCGTTGTTGTCGCAAATGCCCCATTCCAACCAAGGGACATTAGCATCACACCCTTGCAGAAGTGGCAGTTTGTTCCTTCTGTTGTGTCTCACTAGCCTGCGAACCACTTCTAGTGGTGCTTCCCCGCCTCCGTCGAAGAACCGTCGAAGAAGGCTGAAGCTATATCAATAGCGCTGTGG